>CM062818.1:655553791-656887124 GCA_031772625.1 Pinus tabuliformis | reverse complement strand
AGCCTAGGCACAAGAGGTTGTGATTATCTTCCATTTAGCTACCCCTCCCAAAATTTGTGAAGATATTCGCCAACTCAAGACCCTCACCACCAATGACTGTCAAGTTTTCTTATATTATGAAATCTTGGAGGAGGTAGCCCATTGGGTTCTCAACCCTAGTCATACTAGGGGAAGATGGAGCCACTACCTAAGCTCCATCACCCTTCATGGGCATATGAAAACCCTTCGGGGTGGGGTCTTGAAAGAGAAGCACGTGGATTAGAATGACATAATTTCTACCTTGAATGAAATCAAGTGGGTCCAACATTATTAGTATTCGTGTCTGGCAAGACCGCATGCACAACTAGCCCACTTGGAGAGCCACCTCTAGTGTGTACTCAATCCCTCATCTCCACCATGTACTAGCATCTAGGATCCAACTCGAGTGACTTCCTCAAACTCATGATCTTATGTTATGGCTTACAGTAGTTGTTTTTCTTTTATATGCAGCCTAGTAGATGATAGGCTTGTTTCTAACCAACAGATGTATTATTTTGGTTAGACTTGCTCTTCTGTAAGTGGTCAATATATTTGGTTTCCCTTGTGGAAAACAGAAACCACTTACGATAAAAATTGGAAAAACAATGTTTCTTTGGCAAATGTATTTTGAAATTTTGAAGTAATATCAATTTGAATAAATAAATAAAAAATTAACCCTGGATCTGAGTGCACACATGCTCTATGCCACTTTCTCCAGTAAGGAATGGTGGCACCCTCCACTTGGTGACTTCCTCTCCCCTCACATCACAAGTGGATTCAATGGTCAATAAATATAGCAGCTCTCGAGGCTTGCCCTCACACACCCGAACTTCCATTTCACTCGTCTCCTCCTAGCGTCTAATTCCTTGCTCCATGGACACTCTCTGCTACATTCCTCTTATTGTCATGCTCATAGCTTGGTTCATCAGGCTATCCAACCCCATCTCTGTGACCTCTACATCCTCTAAGCCTTATTCTTCATCCATAGTTTCCCACTACTCCACCATGAGTCACGAGAGAGGCATGAGGTGTCACGCGAGCAGGGGGAGGGGAAGAGGACTCCCCTCAACCACCTTTGACAATAATGCAACATCAACTCTATTTGACAATGACATCCCTCCCAATATCAGATGTCAGGTGCTCGATTCTGAGGAGAAAGAAACTAGTCATGGTAGGCCCACATGTTGGGCTCTCCATAATCTCCTAGCTTGTCAGCTCAAAGAGCAAGAGGAGAAGTCAAGGGCCACATGCTAGATAGTGGAGCTTTCAGCTTACCACAGTCATGCCTCCTCCCTCAAAAGGCTTGATTTTGACCTGGATATTGATTTCCCACCCAATATCCTGTCCCCTTCCTCCCTTGCACCCTTGTGTTCCAATTCTCCACCCATGCACTCGACCTCTCCCCCAATTTTCATTGGCCCTGCTCGTCCTCCCTTATTCATTTATCCAACCCTGCAACACCCATTATTTCTCTACACCAAGAGAACTTCTCAGAGCTTACAGATTTTGTCAATGCATCTGCAGTATTCTTCAAAGTGTCCACCTTTACCAGCAACACCTTTTTGTCTTCTATCATATCCCTCACAAAGTGATACTGAACATCAATGTGCTTTGTCTTTAAATGATATGCAGGGTTCTTTTCCAAGAAAATTGCACTTTGGTTGTCACAGTCTATCCTTATAGCTCCCTGTACTAACCCCATACTTAAACACAATCTCTATAACCAAACTTCTTCCTTGCTTGCATGAGTGGTTGCCATGTATTCTACCTCTGTAGTTGATAGTGCCACTGCAGATTGTTTCTTACTCATCCAACTAACTACACCTCCAAATAGGTTAAACACATACCCACTTGTAGATCTTATTTGATCTAGATCTCCAGCCCAGTCTGCATCAACAAAGCCATGAATATCAAACACTCTGTGCAATCCTGGTCTTCCTTGGTAGCACAAACCATAATCACTAGTGCCACGCAAATACCTGAAAAACTGCTTCACTGATGTCCAATTCTCCTTCCCTGGTTTTGATATAAACCTGCTCAATATTGCCACTGCATGTACAATGTCTAGTCTAGTACAGACCATCACATACATCAGGCTACCGATTGCACTTGCATATGGAACACGGGACAAGTCCTCTTCCTCTTCTTGTGTCTTGGGACACTGTTCAGCAAATAAATTTACACCTACAGAAATAGGAATCTTCACCAGTTTACTATCCTGCATATTAAACCTCTACAGTATTGTGTCGACATACTTCCTCTGGTTTAACTAGAGCTTCCTCTTTGTTTGATCTCTTTTAATTTCCATGCCCAAAATATAGTTTGCAACACCAAGATCTTTCATGTCGAATTTGGAGGACAAATGGGTCTTCAAATCCTGGATAATTTCCTTTTCATTTCCAACCAGCAACATATCATCCACATACAAGACCAGATAAATAACACGGTCACCAATTAATTTAAAATACACAAGGTGATCTGCTTTGCTTCTAGTGAAGCCAAGTCCCTGTATAAATGTATCAAATTTCTGATACCACATCCTTGGTGACTGTTTTAACCCATATAGATACTTCTTTAACTTGCATACGAGTTCTTTCTTACCCTTCACTGCAAAGCCTTTAGGTTGCTTCATGTAGATCTCCTCTTCCAGATCCCCGTGAAGAAATGTTGCCTTCACATCCATCTGTTCTACCTCAAAATCAAAAGCAGCAGCAACAGATAAAAGTAATCTAATAGAAGTTACCTTGGCAACAAGAGAAAAAATATCACCAAAATCAATTCCCGGCACCTGGGAATAACCTTTTGCTACCAACCGAGCTTTGTATTTCTCCACATTTCCTTCTGCATTTGTCTTCTTCTTAAACACCCATTTGCTACGAATGGGTTTCCTTCCAGCCCGCAACTCCACCAGATCCCAAGCCTCATTTTTGTGAAAAGATGCCATTTCATTAACCATGGCCTCTTTCCAAAGTTTTCCATCCTCTAAATCTATTGCTTTCTTCAAAGCTTTGGGATCATCATTAGTAATAGATAAAGCAAAATTTGAACAGAAAGCAGATGGACTATACCTTTCTGGTTTCCTTCTTTCTCGAACTGATCTTGTCACACCCGGAGTTTGTGGCTCTTCATCTTCTAATTCCTCCTCTGTTGTAGAGTTTGATTCTTCCTCCTTTAGCTCAAACTCTATCTTCTCAAGTTCCTTTGGTTGGACTTCATGTTTAATAACATCTTTCACCTCTCTGAACACCACATCTCAGCTGTACACAACCTTCCTTATTACTGGGTTCCAAAGCTTATAACCCTTTAAACCATCCTTATACCCAATAAAAGATGCACTTTTCATACTTACAATCCAACTTGGTTCGTTTCTCCTTTGGAACATGTACATATGCATCACATCCCAATACCCTCAGATGTGAAAGAGAGGGTTTCTTACCAGTCCATACCTCTTGTGGAGTCTTATCCTCCAACGCTGATGAAGGTGATCTGCTGACCAGGTAACATGCTATCTCCATCGCCTCTGCCCTGAATTCTTGTCCTAACCCGACACCATTGAGCATACTTCTTGCCCTTTTCATCAACGTCTTATTCATTCTTTCTGCAACTCCATTTTGCTGAGGTGTATATGGAGGAGTCTTCTGCCGTGCTATTCCACACTTCTTACAGAATTCTTCCTTACTGCAAAACTCTCCACTGTTATATGTCCTCAGCACCTTTATCTTCTTCTTTGTCTGGTTTTCCACCAGAGCCTTAAATTCTTTAAACCTGTCAAAGACTTCAGATTTCTTCTTAAGGAAATATATCCATGTATTCCTTGAGAAGTCATTTATAAATGATACATAGTACATAGACTTACCCAGTGATGGAACCTTCACAAGTCCAAACACATCACTGTGCACAAGCTCTAACATCTGTTTCGCCCTCTTACCACCAGAGGGGAAACTCACTCGATTCCGCTTCCCATACACACAATTTTCACAGAAATCAAAATCCAAAGAGCTATTACTCATACCTTCTACCATACCTTTACCATGAAGTATTTGAAGGCCCTTCTCTCCAATATGTCCAAGCCTTTGATGCCATAGCATGGTCTTCTCTCCAGAAACCACTAGATTTTCTGCTCCACTTTCAAGAACCACAGAACTGTTGCACTCATCAACAACAGTGCTACCTTGGAGCTTGTACAGAGTTCCAATTCAAACTCCCTGCATCAATACCAGTGCCCCCCGAATCATCTTGCAAGTATCCTTCTCGAACACTGTTTTTACAACTGCATCATCCATCTTGCTTACAGAAATCAGATTTCTGGCTAATGCAGGAATATGTTGAACACCCGGAAGTGTTCCCTTCCACCTTGCAACTTCAACCTTACTTTTCTGCGACCAACAATTCTAGCCTTCCTATCATCCCCCAAGAAGACATCACGACCATCATATTTCTCATACTCGCAAAACCACTCTCTATTGGGAGTGAAGTGAAAGGATGCACCTGAGTCAATCAACCATGCCTCATGAGCTACATGTGTACTTGAAGAAGGCAAGTACACATCCCCACCTTCATCTGAGGTGGTTTCCACCTCTATAGAAGGAGCATCATCAGATCCCTTTCCTTTATCAGGAGCTTTAGATTTACAATCCCTTTTGTAGTGTCCTTCCTTTCTGCATTTCCAGCACACCACCTTTACAGGTTTTCCTGGAGATTTAGATCTCCCACTCGATGACTTATTTTTGTTTATGTTCTAGGACTGTCCTCGTACAGACAAGGCATCACCATTCTGGCTCTCCATATTGTTCTGTCTCATCTCCTCTGTCAACAAGGATGAAACTATTTCATCAAAATGCAAGGCAGTTGTATTGCTACCTATTGCAATAACCAGACTAACCCACGAATCTAGTAGAGAACACAACAAACTGATGCACTTAACTTCATCTGAAATTTTAATATCAATAGATAATAATTGACTTACCACAGTATTAAATGCGTTTAGATGCTCTGTCACCGAGTCTCCATCTTTCATCCTCAGGTTATACAGCTTTTTCTGAAAGAACAATTTATTTACCAGAGACTTAGATTGGTACAAAGTCCCTAACTTGTCCCACAAGGCCTTAGTCGTAGCTTCCCCTGATACATTCATCAATATTGAATCTGAGACACACAATCGTATTGTGCTCTTTGCCTTCTGATCTAACTTCTTCCATTCTTCATCAGACACTCCCGTTGGTTTAGTACCCAGATCTACCGCGATCCACTGATCTTTATACACCAACAGATCCTCCATCTTGAGTTTCCACAACTCAAAACTCTGACCATTAAATTTCTCAATGTCTATCTTTCCACTGCTCGCCATCTTCTTTCACCACTAGAATAGATCTTTCACTGAACAGGGTCTACCACAAGCCCGAGCGAAACCCATCAACAACAAAGGCGTCCCCTTGAAGCCGAAACATCTTCGATACCAAATGTAGGTTTTAACCCCGTACAGAAATTACCTGCATACAAATTCTAAAATATAGAAAATAAACAATGCGAGAGCATAACACATATACACAAAGATTTTCCCCTGGATCCCAAAACTGGGACTACTAGCTTAATTTTTCATTATATTCCTTTCAATGTTACAATACATATTTATACATGTCGAAGCATCCAAAACCGTGGACCGAAAACCATCGCGTCCAAAACCGTGGACCGAAAACCATCGCGTCCAAAACCATGTGTGAAAATCATGCACAAAACCGTAGGTAGGTCCGCCCAACCTAATATAGGGTCCAAAAACAAATTAACACATATACACAAAGATTTTCCCCTGGATCCCATCCAATACCATGGACCAAAAACCATCGCGTCCAAAACCGTGGACCGAAAACCATCGCGTCCAAAACCGTGGACCGAAAACCATTGCGTCCAAAACCATGTGTGAAAATCATGCACGAAACCATAGGTAGGTTCACCCAACCTAATATAGGGTCCAAAAACAAAATTTTCTGAGCCGCTACCCCGGACCCCATGGAATGGGGTTACCTGCACCCCTCAAACCCCCTATGACCCCCCCCTTCTAACCCCCCGGTTAACTAAGTGGGCTAGTCGTGGAAAGAATATAACACAACCCAACACCTCTCTTGTTCGCAGAGAATTACACCCAACTTTTCCTTCCTCCTCCGTGCATGCCCCTGTCCCCTCCGCCTCTCCTCCTCGCCCCTGTCCCTATAACTGCTACATCATTAAGGGGATCCCAGGCGTGGGCAATGCTTTGGTCTAGTGTGGCTCCATTGTGGCTCTAGTCCAGCTCAGGTGGCTCAAGTGTGACTCTTCTACAGGGTCACATTAACTTCTCAAGTTTTCATGGCGCATACCAGGTTGGTTTATTTTAGCCTCTCAGCTCCTCCTCTTTGGCTAGTTAGCAGATGGCCCAACACCACTCAGTTTACAGTTTGGAATTTCTTTTATTATTTTGATGATTTTTCTCAATTTTGTACTTCAAGTTTCCACCTCTAATACCCCTCTCAAGGGCATAGGATACTCTGTGACTTAATTTCTGGTTTCCCTACTCAAAGATAGAGTTTCCCGACAAGTGAAAGGCTCAGGCCCCATGTTCTCTAGACTGTATACTATATATTTTCAATTTTAACAAAATGTGAATATTTATGCTTATAAAAAAATAAAAATTATAATATTAAATATTACATTTTTAAAAATAAAATATTTAATAATAATATATTATTTAATAAAAATATTAAAATATTATAAAAAAAAATTATAAATGCTAATTTTATTAATTAAATTTTTTTTCAAGTATTGCTATGAAAAATATTTTTCAATATTGTTATGAATTTTAAACATTGAATGTTGTGAAAATAAAAATAATGTCACTATATATAATGCAACAAGTCACCTGACCTGGCGAAAACACATTGGGATTAACAACTTTGGAAAGATTGTTATATTAAAAATATGGAGGATAAACATCATTTCCTTTCCAGGGTCTTATCTTTAAGAATATGTGATATAATGTTTTCTTGATTTCCAAATTTCATTATTTTTTAAAGGCCCACCTCACTTATAAAAATGATAACGACCTTGGCATTTTCATTTCTACCATGTGCAAACACAAAAATAATATTCTAAATATCCCCTAAAGTTGATGTAGTTGTTTTTGCCATATGCAAACACAAAAATAATATTCTAAATATACCCTAAGGTGATGTCATTGTTGTTGGGATATTTTTGGTGATTTAACATGTTATGTGAATTTTTGATTTGATTTATATGGGGTTATGTACATTAAGTCTATGTTAATTTTTTTTAAAGACTTAGTGTTATTTTTAAAAGGGAAGTGTTTAGGAGTTTATTTTTATTTTATTTTATTTTTAATTGTGTTATTTTTTTTATACGAGTTGTTGGTTGTTATTTTGAAAATGAAAGAAAGTGTTTAAGAGTTTATTGATATTTTTTTTTTTTTTTTTTTTAATAAAAGAATTGATAATTAAATTGAGTATGAGTCGATCTCATACTCATGTGATATGGGTTGATTTTAATAATTATCATACTAAAAGTTATATGGTTGGTATATCCATAGGATTTTGAATGAGTTAACATTATCTAAAGAATATCTTAAAATATTTTTATTTATCAATTTTATACGCTTCATGGATGCGTTTTTCAAAAAAATATTTCCATATTATATATATATATATATATATATATATAACATTTTTCACTAAGTTATATAAACAACTAATAAAAATAAAATAAAATTATTGTAACCAATAAAATTGTTAAAAACATTTAAGTATTGATTAAATAGTTATTACAGAACAAATATATTTTTGAATAATATTATAGTAGTATCAATTTTCCCAAAATTTTTTATAAAAATTATATATAATTTTATTAAACAATTATAATATTTATTAAGTGAATACATTAAAAAAATATTAACTTAGTATAAGTTTTTTTCAAAAAAAAAAAATTATAGTTTAAGTGAGCAAAATATATAATATTAGTAACAGTTTTTCCAATGAAAAAACATCTTTATATTTCATATATATAACATCTTTATATTTCATATATATATTTTTATAAATAATTATAATATTTAGTAAGCAAATACATTTTTGAATAATATTATATTAGTATAAGTTTATATATATATATATAATTTGGTTCCCGGTGAGATTTTTATTTAATAAATTTCAAAATTATTAGAAGGATATTTTATTATGAGCCCAATATATCACATGTGAGAATTAAACATAGATTGGATAGATAGTAACATTTCTTTCAACAACCCAAGTTATATTTAATTAACATAAATTTACTTGTACGGAATATTTATATATATATATATGTAAAACCAACTTTCTTAAATTTCTTAGTGTGATGGAGCTAGATAACATTTAAAATTACCAGGAAGAAAAAGAATATTTCTCTTTATAATGTCAAGAAAATAAAGAACATAAATTTCTTATTTTAAATACTTTTTTAAAATTTACATTAAGACTTAAATTTGAAATAGTTTAGCACCAATCATTTTTATAACTCATTAATTTAAAATAAACCAAATAAATAAATAAATTATTATCTATTTTTCTTTCAAAAATTATTTATTTTTTAAAATAGTTTTAATGTATAATTATTTATATCACAATTATATATATAGCTTGAGTGGGTGTAACAGTGAGGAGCATGCGCGTCCTTGTCGCAAGTTCAAAACTAGAGGGGTAGACTTAGGATAATAATAATCAAATCTTTTGAAATAATATTTTTAATATTTTTACTATCATTTAATATATTTAAATAATTATATATTATTTAAAAAACATTTATTATTGTTAATTATGCCTATAGGCATTATATTATGAAGTAAGGTAGGTCCCTTGTTCCACAAACAAGGGGTCTCATACACCAATTTGATGTGTGGATTGGCCATAACTTCAAAATTAGATAATTGAAATTTAAATTTTGGAGAATTTATTTTACATTGGTGCAGTATAAATTCATTTAAAAAAAAATTAAATCATCTGAATAGTACAATTGTAAATTGAATGGTTAATCAACACATATATTCATAATGAGAACATTCATAATCACTTTGAATTGAATCTAACTCTTTAAGCAGCCATGATTTATCCCATTTAATAGTGAGACGACTCACTATTACCTTAATTCTCCATGTACCTAATTTTTAAATTATATTAGATGAAAAATTAAATAGATTTAATAATGATAAATAGGCAAAATTAGAGATCTATAAAAGCTAATATTTGCATAGATATTTGTTGGTTATTGCCGCTAGCCGGTTCCACCGAACACAATCCATCCGAATCTCTTTGTTTAGCGAGTGATTCAACCGCTGTTTATTACGCCCTGGCAACCCCTGCTCGCGAATGGGCATTGTGGATCTTCTTTTTCCCTTGTTTTTATTAATTGATCCTCTTGTTTCGTCAATAAATATTATATTTATTAGGTAGCATTGTCTTTCACTGATCCTTTTGTTTAGTTGGTTTTTCATTTAAGGTTGGATTTAGTGGGTTGTTCATCCTCTTGTTTGGTTGGTTAAGTTAAGATTGAACTCCTTTTGTTCAGTTGGTTTTTCATTTAATGTTGGATTTAGTGGATTGTTTATCTTCTTGTTGGGTTGGTTTTGTATTTAAGTTAAGATTGAACTTTTTAAGTTAATTTAGTTGTTCTATGAAAATAGAGTATAATTTAACTTTTCCAAATTTTAAAAGGTGTCAATTTAACTTATCTCTCAATTTTAAAGGTGTCAATTTAACTTATCTCTCATTTAGAGTATTGTTGGGAGTAAGTTTTTTTTATACATAAAATAATATGTTTTGTAAGATAAAGGAAAAATATATGTGTATTAAAAATTAGAATACAATTATATATTTGTATATTATTATGTATTTTTTTAAAGACTCTTAAACATAATCTATAATCATTACTATGATATTTCCTTACTTATATTTGGTGTATTAGTAAAAAAAAATTTTGTATTTTTTAATAATTTAGACTCTTGTGTGTTAATATTAAATGTGTTCTACTTCAAATAGTGTGACAAGATAGTTTGAGGGCATTCCCAATGGTAGCAGATGTAGCATGATCTTGCATCCAACGAACCATAGGAATAGACAGTGAAGATTAAAAAAGGGCTCTTTAAAATTGCCCATTGACCATTATTAGTTTAACATTGACCAATAAAATTTATAATGTTTATCTATAGAAACCAAATATTTTTTCAATATTATTAAAAGATTAAATTTTAAATATTTGCATATATATATATATATATATATATATATATATATAATAACTTTTTTTATAAAATGACATCCCGCATAGTCAAGCCCCTTGGCACACGAGGCCTTTGAAGAGATACCCAACTTGTGAACTCCTTTGGCCAGTCAATCCTTGACCTCCAATTAGACATTAGAGACCCTTCTATTTCAAATGTTACAGTATATATATTCAGATGATAAAAGAAACCCCAAAACACTTCTTATAAAAGAAGAGTTGGTGAAGAGTGGGGACTTGATGAACTCATGGATTGAACAAAATATAATTATAGAGAATCAATGTGATAGGGTGCATGTCAACATTTCCATATATGTCTTCTTTTGCTTTCGTCTCACTATTTCAGCAAATTTAATTTCTAAGTCTTTACTTGCTTGATTCATTTTCTTCCCTATTAGTTTGTGGTTATTTATATCGCCTCAGTGCATCTATGAAGACATATGATCACTCCGACAAACTCGCTAGATTTAGATAACCTACCCATGTCCCACATGCAACCTTCTACTTTACCAATTCCTTCCCATTCCTGCCCACCCCTCGCCTCTTAATTCCTCATGCCTTCCACGTCCACATCCTTGTTTCCTATAACGCTACCTTTGTCACTCTACATTCATTTGCACTTCTATCAGCGTGTCTTTGCACCCTTTTGGTGCAAAAGCTAGTTATTTTTAGTCATAATAGTATACAAAATATCTTCCCTAATAAGGTGTTCGAGACATGAGGAGGTGGGGGTAGGCTATCACTATCCCACAAGGGCATGGTATATGGCAACACGCCCCCTTAACAATTTAAGCATGTGACATGCAATGCCCGGCATGGGATAGCCTTTTGATCCACCACTCGACAAACTACATGGTAAGGATTCTTCACCTCTACAACATGAGAAGGATGGAAAAGTGTCAAAAAATGGAAAGACAAATTAGAAATAAACTTAAACACTGAAACTAGCAGCTCACAGGTGAGCAAGCTCACCTGGACACTGCCCAAGTAGTACCTCTCACATTCATTAATCATCAAATAAAAAATAGATAAGTTTTCATTCAATTTAGGGAGATCAAAACTATCTCCTACAAAATAGGAACTAACTTTAATCTAAGACACACACATAACCATGAAAAAAACTTTCTCCATTAATTTCAACTCTCCCCCTTAATGGAGAAAGGATTCACTTGCACACCTAACATCTCCCTAAACAATTCAAATTTAATCTTCCCAAGAGGCTTGGTGAAGATATCAGTTGCATTTTCACAAGTGTTACAATATTCAAGAAAAATCTCTTTGGACTGAACCTTTTCTCTAACAAAATGAAATTGAGTATCTATATGTTTTGTGTTTTTATGAAAAACAGGATTATTTGCCATCTTGATTGAACTTTGGTTGTCACATTTAATCACCATAACATCCTTTTGTTCTTCCCTTGCATAATGAAGAAGTCTTCTCAACCAAATTGCTTCACAAGTGGCTACACATACAACTTGATACTCTGCTTCTGTTGATGATAAAGATGCAGTACTCTACTTTTTACTATTCCAAGTAATGACCCCAGGCCCAATATTGAAAGCATGCCCAGTTATAGATCTTCTATCATCCAAATTTCTAGCCCAATCTGAATCTGAATAGCCTATCAGTTTAACATCAAAAGAATCAGTATATTTAATGCCAAAATTTATGGTTCCTTGAAGATACCTTAGGACACCTTTTGTTGCCACCCAATGATTTTCAAGAGGTTTTGTCATGAACTGACTCAACACACTAAGTAAATATGCTAAGTTAGGTATGGATGTAGTCAAATAAATCAAACTTCCAACCAGTTGTCTGTACAATGTAGCATCCACCTCTTTATAACTATCATCACTTTGAAATTTAACATTTTATTGTATAGGTACTGAAGCAACTTTACATTGATCCATTCTGAATTTCTTCAACAATTCCCTAACAAACTTTCCTTGAGTAACAAAAGTATGGGCAGTATCTCTCCAGACTTCAAGACCCAAACAATAATGCAGTTCTGCAAGGTCTTTCATTTCAAATACCAGTGACATCTACACTTTAATTTCTTCAACCAAATCATCAGAACTTCCTATAACAATTAAATCATCAACATATAAGGAAATCAACACAATCTGCCCCTTTGAATCAAATGTGGTATACAGATTTGGATCATTTTTACTTCTCTTATAACCATGTTGTAAGAAGAAAGAGTCTATTTTCTCATACCAAGATCTAGGAGCCTGTTTCAACCCATACAATGCCTTCTTTAATTTATAGACCAAGTGTTCCTACCCCTTTTTAATGAACCCTTCTAGTTGTGTTAAATATACTTCTTCCTTCAACTCCCCATTTAGAAAAGCATATTTCACATCTAGTTGATGTAAGCTCCAATGGTACTTTGTAGCTAGAGCTATTAACATCCTAATAGTATTTAACTTAGTTACAGGAGAAAAAGTCTCCTCATAATCAATCCCTTCTTTCTGTGAGTACCCTTTGGCCACCAACCTAGCTTTATATTTGTCTACACTACCATCTGCTTTGAACTTAGGTTTATATAGCCATTTACAACCTATGGGCTCTTTTCCTTTTGGCAGTTCAACTAATTCCCAAGTTTTATTTTTAATTATGGACTCATACTCTTCTTTCATAGCTGACCTCCATTCATCATACTGATTTTCTTCATTATAATTCATGGGCTCAACAACATTTAAAATACTATTCATAAGAGCATAATCTTTGTACCTTACAGGTAAGTGAGTCTGCCTTCCTGATCTCCTTGGTAGCGGACTTGCCTCAATTATGTCTTGTGTGATTTCTTGCTCTCCTCTGAATGGACTTCAACTGTTGAATGTATCCACATCACCAAGTTCCTCTTTATGTTGTTGTTTTTGTAAATGATTGTCTTTAGCTTCATCATTGTTGTCCTGAATTAGTAAAGGCATGTGCCACTCCTCATAACTTCTGTTCTTATTCCCTTCATCAACTTGTTAATGGAAGATAACATATCTACTCACAAATACCTTGTGAGTAAATGGATTAAACACCTTATATGCTTTGAAATCATAACAGTACCCTACAAATATGCATTTTATAGCCTTAGCATCCAATTTCTTCATATCTTCCTTAGGAATGTGTGCAAAATCTTTGAAATCAAATACTCTTAAGTGATGGATTGCAAGTTTAAAACCATACAAAGCCTCAAATGGAGTCTTGAGATCAAGACACCTAGTTGGACTTGTGTTCTTTAAGTAAACTATAGTACTAATAGCTTCTACCCAAAATCCATTGGATAGGTTTGTATCTTTCACCATGTTGCGTGCACACTCTACCAGAGTTATGTTCTTTCTTTCTGCAACCCCATTCTATTGTGGAGTGTGGAGTACTATAAACTGTTGTAGTATTCCATGATCTCTACAATATTTGATGAAGTTTCCAAGCCTGTATTATCCCCCTTGATCTAAGCAGAGAATTTTGATGACTTTCCATGTCTGCTTTTCAACCATATTTCTAAATTCTTTAAAATACTCGAAAGCATCACTTTTCCTTCTAAGAAAGTATACCCAAGTATATCTTGTGCAATCATCAATAAATAGCAAAAAATAATAAGCTCCACCTAAGGACCTTGTCTGCATAGGTCCACAAATATCAATATGCACAAGTTCAAGTATATCTTTCTTTCTCCAATTTAAGCTAGAGGGAAATTCATCCCTGTGCATTTTTCCAAGTGCACATCCTTCACAATCAATATGTTCATTTCTTAAAACAAGAAGTCCATCAACCATACCTTGTTTATGTAGCAGCAATAAGTCATGAAGGTTGATGTGACCAAACCTTTGATGCTAAAGATTCTTTGTTGTCATAGTCGTTGAAGTTAAATATTGATGTGGCATTCTTGTAACATTCAACTTATACAGGCCTCCAACTCATACTCCTGATGAAACTGACTTCTAATGATCGAGAAAATCCTTTATAACACAGTAAGTTTTGAAAAAATCTACTTTTAAATTCTGATCTGCAATCATGGAGACAGAGATCAAATTCTTTTTAATACCAGGTACATACATGACATTCTGGATGCGCTTGATATTACCAGTGTTTATTACCAGTCATATGAGTGGATGCTCTAGAATCCACAATCCAATTTTTAGCCTCATCGGTCTCAGCAGAAAGAGCAACATCAAACACAAATAATTTAAGATCATGATTCTAATCTTCGCTAGCAAAATTCCCTGTATGCCTCTTGTGTCTATGTCTAGTTTCATCAATCTTCTTTTTATAACAATCTCTAGCAATATGACCAATTCTGCCACAGTAAAAAAACTTAATTCCTGAATCATTTCTAGTAGATGACATACCTTGAAATGGCTTTTTCTAGGATGGACCATTGTTTTTATGTCCTCCTCCTGGTTTCCCTTTGAAGAAATTTTTATTTGCCACCAATTCCAGATTTGCATTTTGAGGCTTCATATTCATACACCTCTCTTCTTCCTCCATCAAAATTCCTGTCAACTCTTCAAAGGTGGGAGCTTTCTCCCTCGCTGCAAGCCCTATAATGAACATTTGATAATCCTTTGTCATACCATTTAAGGTAATTGTGACAAGATCAGTGTTGGACACTTTCTCCCCTATGTTGCCCAACTTGTCTCTTAGTTCTTTGATCTATGAGATGAATGCAGCAATGGATTCATTTTCCTCCATTCTAATGGGGAGAATCTTACTCTTCATAAACAACAGACAATTTGTATTTTTTGTTTCTCACAAATCCTTGAGTGTCACCCAAATGTCATTAGTAGTTTTGCATTATCAGATATGAGGGATTATGTTGCCTTTTACCAACATCTTCAACAACACCTTCGCTTTATTTTCCCTATTTTCCCAATCTTGAACTAATGCGGTTGTGGCACAACCAGCTGTAGTCGGCTTTGCTTCATCTCTGTTTGCAATTGTCCACACACTGGAACCCTTGAGCAATGTCTAAAACTTGAACTTCCAGTTGGCATAATTTGACCCATCAAGCTTATTTCTCTCATTAAGGTACGTCTTTGCAATGTGGTTATTCATTGTGACATAATAGTCAATCTATGGATCCACCTCCAAATCCTCCACCAATCGATCTACAAATCTAACTCCAGATCCTCCAATATTCGATCTACAAATCAAACTCTAGATCCTCCAACAACTCCAGATCCGGGTGCTACAGATCCAACTCCAGACAGATGGCCTTCAAAAAAATGCTGGACAGGACCAACAACACAGGTATATCTGGTCTCAGGCAGCCTCTAATAGGAAAAAAAAATCAAGCACCCTTTCCCCTTGCTGTTCGTCATGTTGACGAAAATTTCTATATTTTTTCATGATTAGAGCAGGTAATAACATTGTTCACTAGCATTTATCATCACCCTTTCACTTTGTACAACCATCGCTGACCAACACGTCTTCTCCTTGTCGAGGTCGCGTTGATCAGGCTTACTCAAAATATCAGTGCCCTGTCACAAAAAAGTTATATATATTCAGATGATAAAAGAAACCCCAAAACACTTCTTATAGTTCTATTTCAAATTTTATAGTATATATATTCAGATGATAAAAGAAACCCCAAAACACTTCTTATAAAAGAAGAGTTGGTCAAGAGTGGGGATTTGATGAACTCATGGATTGAACAAAATATAATTATAGAGAATCAATGTGATAGGGTGCATGTCAACATTTCCATATATGTCTTCTGTTGCTTTCGTCTCACTATTTTAGCAAATTTAATTTCTAAGTCTTTACTTGCTTGATTCATTATCTTCCCTATTAGTTTGTGGTTATTTATCTCGCCTCAGTGCATCTATGAAGACATATGATCACTCCGACAAACTCGCTAGATTTAGATAACCCACCCATGTCCCACATGCAACCTTCTACTTTACCAATTCCTTCCCATTCCTGCCCACCCCTCGCCTCTTAATTCCTCATGCCTTCCACGTCCACATCCTTGTTTCCTATAACGCTACCTTTGTCACTCTACATTCATTTGCACTTCTATCAACGAGTCTTTGCACCCTTTTGGTGCAAAAGCTAGTTATTTTTAGTCATAGTAGTATACAAAATATCTTCCCTAATAAGGTGTTCGAGACTTGAGGAGGTGGGGGTAGGCTATCACTATCCCACAAGGGCATGGTATATGGCAACATGCCCCCTTAACAATTTAAGCATGTGACATGCAATGCCCAGCATGGGATAGCCTTTTGATCCACCACTCGACAAACTACATGGTAAATATTCTCCACCTCTAAAACATGAGAAGGATGGAAAAGTGTCAAAAAATGGAAAGACAAATTAGAAATAAACTTAAACACTGAAACTAGCAGCTCACAGGTGAGCAAGCTACACCTGGACACTGCCCAAGTAGTACCTCTCACATTCATTAATCATCAAATAAAAAATAGATAAGTTTTCATTCAATTTAGGGAGATCAAAACTATCTCCTATAAAATAGGAACTAACTTTAATCTAAGACGCACACATAACCATGAAAAAAACTTTCTCCATTAATTTCAACTCTCCCCCTTAATAGAGAAAAGATTCACTTGCACACCTAACATCTCCCTAAACAATTCAAATTTAATCTTCCCAAGAGGCTTGGTGAAGATATCAGCTGCATTTTCACAAGTGTTACAATATTCAAGAAAAATCTCTTTGGACTGAACCTTTTCTCTAACAAAATGAAATTAAGTATCTATATGTTTTGTGTTTTTATGAAAAACGGGATTATTTGCCATCTTGATTGAACTTTGGTTGTCACATTTAATCACCATAACATCCTTTTGTTCTTCCCTTGCATCATGAAGAAGTCTTCTCAACCAAATTGCTTCACAAGTGGCTACACATACAACTTGATACTCTGCTTCTGTTGATGATAAAGATATAGTACTCTGCTTTTTACTACTCCAAGAAATGACCCCGGACCCAATATTGAAAGCATACCCAGTTATAGATCTTCTATCATCCAAATTTCTAGCCCAATCTGAGTCTGAATAGCCTATCAGTTTAAAATCAAAAGAATCAGTATATTTAATGCCAAAATTTATGGTTCCTTGAAGATACCTTAGAACACCTTTTGCTGCCACCCAATGATTTTAAAGAGGTTTTGTCATGAACTGACTCAACACACTAAGTAAATATGCTAAGTTAGGTATGGATGTAGTCAAATAAATCAAACTTCCAACCAATTGTCTGTACAATGTAGCATCCACCTCTTTATAACTATCATCACTTTGAAATTTAACATTTTATTGTATAGGTACTGAAGCAACTTTACATTGATCCATTATGAATTTCTTCAACAATTCCCTAACAAACTTTCCTTGAGTAACAAAAGTATGGGCAGTATCTCTCCAGACTTCAAGACCCAAACAATAATGCAGTTCTGCAAGGTCTTTCATTTCAAATACCAGTGACATCTACACTTTAATTTCTTCAACCAATTCATCAGAATTTCCAGTAACAATTAAATCATCAACATATAAGGAAATCAACACAATCTGCCCCTTTGAATCAAATGTGGTATACAGATTTGGATCATTTTTACTTCTCTTATAACCATGTTGTAAGAAGAAAGAGTCTATTTTATCATACCAAGATCTAGGAGCCTGTTTCAACCCATACAATGCCTTCTTTAATTTATAGACAAAGTGTTCCTACCCCTTTTTAGTGAACCCTTCTAGTTGTGTTAAATATTCTTCTTCCTTCAACTCCCCATTTAGAAAAGCAGATTTCACATCTAGTTGGTGTAAGCTCCAATGGTACTTTGTAGCTAGATCTATTAACATCCTAATAGTATTTAACTTAGCTACAGGAGAAAAAGTCTCCTCATAATCAATCCCTTTTCTGTGAGTACCCTTTGGCCACCAACCTAGCTTTATATTTTTCTACACTACCATCTACTTTGAACTTAGGTTTATATAGCCATTTACAACCTATGGGCTCTTTTCCTTTTGGCAGTTCAACTAATTCCCAAGTTTTATTTTTAATTATGGACTCATACTCTTCTTTCATAGCTGACCTCCTTTCATCATACTGATTTTCTTCATTATAATTCATGGGCTCAACAACATTTAAAATACTATTCATAAGAGCATAATTTTTTTGCCTTAAAGGTAAGTGAGTCTGCCTTCCTGATCTCCTTTAGCGGACTTGCCTCAATTATGTCTTGTGTGATTTCTTGCTCTCCTCTGAATGGACTTCAACTGTTGAATGTATCCACATCACCAAGTTCCTCTTTATGTTGTTGTTTTTGTAAATGATTGTCTTTAGCTTCATCATTGTTGTCCTGAATTAGTAAAGGCATGTGCCACTCCTCATAACTTCTATCCTTATTCCCTTCATCAACTTGTTCATGGAAGATAACATCTCTACTCACAAATACCTTGTGAGTAAATGGCTTAAACACCTTATATGCTTTTAAATCAGAACAATACCCTACAAATATGCATTTTATAGCCTTATCATCCAATTGCTTCATATCTTCCTTAGGAATGTGTGCAAAATCTTTGAAATCAAATACTCTTAAGTGATGGATTGCAAGTTTAAAACCATACAAAGCCTCAAATGGAGTATTGAGATCAAGACACCTAGTTGGACTTCTGTTCTTTAAGTAAACTGCAGTACTAATAGCTTCTGCCCAAAATCCATTGGATAGGTTCTTATCTTTCATCATGTTGCATGTACACTCCACCAGAGTTATGTTCTTTCTTTCTGCAACCCCATTCTATTGTGGAGTGTGGGGTACTATAAACTGTTGTAGTATTCCATGATCTCTACAATATTTGATGAAGTTTCCAAGCTTGTATTCTCCCCCTTGATCTAAGCAGAGAATTTTGATGACTTTCCATGTCTACTTTTCAACCATATTTCTAAATTCTTTAAAATACTCGAAAGCATCACTTTTCCTTCTAAGAAAGTATACCCAAATATATCTTGTGCAATCATCAATAAATAGCAAAAAATAATAAGCTCCACCTAAGGACCTTGTCTGCATAGGTCCACAAATATCAATATGCACAAGTTCAAGTATATCTTTCTTTCTCTAATTTAAGCTAGAGGAAAATTCATCTCTGTGCATTTTTCCAAGTGCACATCCTTCACAATCAATATGTTCATTTCTTAAAACAAGAAGTCCATCAACCATACCTTGTTTATGTAGCAACAATAAGTCATGAAGGTTGATGTGACCAAACTTTTGATGCTAAAGATTCTTTGTTGTCATAGTCGTTGAAGTTAAAGATTGATGTGGCATTCTTGTAACATTCAACTTATACAGGCCTCCAACTCATACTTCTAATGAAACCGACTTCTGATGATCCAGCAAATCCTTTATAGCACAGTAAGTTTTGAAAAAATCTACTTTTAAATTCTGATCTGCAATCATGGAGACAGAGATCAAATTCTTTTTAATACCAGGTACATACATGACATTTTGGATGCGCTTGATATTACCAGTGTTTATTACCAGTCATATGAGTGGATGCTCTAGAATCCACAAACCAAGTTTTAGCCTCATCGGTCTCAGCAGAAAGAGCAACATCAGACACAAATAATTTAAGATCATGATTCTAATCTTCGCTAGCAAAATTCCCTGTATGCCTCTTGTGTCTATGTCTAGTTTCATCAATCTTCTTTTTATAACAATCTCTAGCAATATGACCAATTATGCCACAGTAAAAAAACTTAATTCCTGAATCATTTCTAGTAGATGACATACCTTGAAATGGCTTTTTCTGGGATGGACCACTGCTTTTATGTCCTCCTCCTGGTTTCCCTTTGAAGAAATTTTTATTTGCCACCAATTCCAGATTTGCATTTTGAGGCTTCATATTCATACACCTCTCTTCTTCCTCCATCAAAATTCCTGTCAACTCTTCAAAGGTGGGAGCTTTCTCCCTCGCTGCAAGCCCTATAATGAACATTTGATAATCCTTTGTCATACCATTTAAGGTAATCGTGACAAGATCAGTGTTGGACACTTTCTCCCCTATGTTGCCCAACTTGTCTCTTAGTTCTTTGATCTATGAGATGAATGCAGCAATGGATTCATTCTCCTCCATTCTAATGGAGAGAATATTACTCTTCAGAAACAACAGACAATTTGTATTTTTTGTTTCATACAAATCCTTGAGTGTCACCCAAATGTCATTAGTAGTTTTGCATTCTCAGATATGAGGGATTATGTTGCCTTTTACCAACATCTTCAACAACACCTTCGCTTTATTTTCCCTATTTTCCAAATCTTGAAATAATGTGGTTGTGACACTACTAGCTGTAGTCGACTTTTCTTCATCTCCGTTTGCAATTATCCACACACTGGAACCCTTGAGCAATGTCTAAAACTTGAACTTCTAGTTGGCATAATTTGACCCATCAAGCTTATTTCTCTCATTAAGGTACCTCTTTGCAATGTGGTTATTCATTGTGACATAATAGTCAATCTATGGATCCACCTCCAAATCCTCCACCAATCGATCTACAAATCTAACTCCAGATCCTCCAATATTCGATCTACAAATCAAACTCCAGATCCTCCAACAGCTCCATATCCGGGTGCTACAGATTCAACTCCAGACAGATGGCCTTAAAAAAAATGTTGGACAGGACCAACAACACAGGTATATCTGGTCTCAGGCAACCTCTAATAGGAAAAAAAATCAAGCACCCTTTCCCCTTGTTGTTGGTCATGTTGACGAAAATTTCTATAATTTTTCATGATCAGAGCAGGTAATAACATTGTTCACTAGCATTGATCATCACCCTTTCACTTTGTACGGCCAGCGCTGGCCAACACGTCTTCTCCTTGTCGAGGTCGCGTTGATCAGGCTTACTCAAAATATCAGTGCCCTGTCACAAAAAATTTGTACCAACCACCAAGGCTTACACGCTCTCCAATCTCAACCACAAGGGCTCTCATCCACCAAGGCTCAACACAGACCCAACTCAGAGACCAAGGCTCTCAATCTAGCCCCCAAGGCTCTAATACCGTGTTAAAAAATGGAAAGACAAATTAAAAATAAACTTAAACATTGAAACTAGCAACTCATAAGTGAGCAAGCTACACCTAGACACTGCCCAAGCAGTACCGCTCACATTCATTAATCATCAAATCAAAAATATAAAAGCTTACATTCAATTTAGGGAGATCAAAACTATCTCCTAGAAAATAGTAACTAACTCTAATCTAAGACACACACACAAGCATGAAACAAACTTGTTCCATTAATTTTATTCATAATAATATATAAAATATCTTCCCTAATAAGGTGTTTGGGACGTGAGGAGGTGGGGTTGGGCTATCACTATCCCACTAGGGCATGGTATATGGCAACACACCCCCTTAACAATTTAAGCATGTGACATGCAGTGCCCGGCATGGGCTAGCCTTTTGATCCACCACTTGACAAACTACATGGTAAATCTTCTCCACCTCTACAACATGAGAAGGATGGAAAAGCGCACAAAAGAATCTGGAATTGTCATTGAAGCGAATACCAAGCCACCAAACAAGCCTTCCATACAACCTCAACTCATCAAGTTTGAGTTCAATTGATGTCAAGTGGCAAGTATCAATTCCAATATTTAGATCTAGGGAACGAATTTCCATCATTTCTCATGTATAAAATAAAAGTCACAGTGTATTAACATGGGGATGGTTTTTTTTAGTTCTCTCGGGTCTATCATTTTTTATTTATAGTAACACAGTGGATAATGCTCAATCCCCTTTGAGGCTCCGTCTAGTTTCAAAATTTGGTTTCTGAATACTTGGGTTCCTCTTCTGTGGGGTTGTGAATGAAAAGCAAGAAAGGTCGAGCTATTTTCCTTCACCCCTACGAAAATCAAATTCACTCTAAGTTTCTCAAGACTTTCCACACTATTATAACAAGCTTGGAGAGGAAACTACTTCTTTGGATGTAGTCATGTCAGTTACACGAACCTCCCACATAAGGCGCCCATAGGAGGTTTCAATGGTAGGCGAAACAGGTTTGGTTCCAAACTATATTACTCTATGCACATTTCTAAAGGCTATGTTGTTGTAGTTTTCAAGTGGTTTGTCATCCCAGGCAATTTTGAAGTGAACAGGTTTTTCTCTAAGAGTGAGGCCTCCCATAGTGTCGAAGTAAACAACAATTGGAATCGAAAAGAGGGACTCTGGTATTCTCATGTGGAAGAGGGGATAATTGTCGACAACCCATTTTTGTGTTTAAGAGTCCCTTTTATGGTCATTTTCTAGCCAAAGGGGTGCTCTGTTTACCCTTGGGCTCAAGTGAGAGTTGAAACTTTTTGGCACTCATCCTCCTTAGTAGATTTTTGGGCGATAGAAACAAGATTAAGGAGGACATTCTTCTAATTTTGAAACAAGATTAAGGAGGACATTCTTCTATTTTTGAATTAGATGTAGCAGCACATGGTAGCTATGGATAGAAGGTTTGGTTGTCTCGAGAAGCATAAGGGAATTCCTCCAAATCTAGGTTGCTCCCCAAAGAACAACAAAGAGCCCATTCCAATTGAAGCCACCAATTCAAATAATTCAGTCCATATGTCTTTTAGTTTTTATGTCTTAAACTCTTTTATGCTTCAATTAAGTAATTTTATGTCTAAAAATGGCCTAGGAGACCCAACAAATAGTCTAGGAATTTTGAACTTAGCAATTCCAGTTAGTACCATATCTTTTGAGATTTTGAATTAATTTAAGTTTTGTATATGGTCCAGTCTTCCTAGAAGACTAACATGTAAATTTCTAGTTTAAGAAAATGAAAAAATATTTCAATTATATATATATATATATATATATATATATATATATATATATATATATATATATATATCCAAAATTAAAATAATTGTTGCAGAAGAGTAAGGAGGAGTTTTGGCTGAAGAGGCCAGAGGGCAGTTCACCACGGGGAGCGTCAGGACTTTGGGGAAGAAGTGGACCAGCCGAGAGACCAGTCACCAAGGAGGGTGATCCTTCCTCCTCGTTTTGATTCCTTGGAGGCACAACTTCACCAAATTACAGTCTTCATGGAACGGCTAGCCCAAGACCGGCATAACGAAAGAAATGAGGCCATTGCTTTCGTTAATTACCTCCATCACAACCAGTGGTAGATGTTGGACCGAATGGCCTCCCTCTGTCATGGACAAAAGAGGCTGCAAGAAAGTTTAGATCGTCTTAAAGGACAAATGGAGCATACGGAAGCCCATGTTCATGAGACATTCCACCAACAACATGGTAACGGTTTGGTGGACCAGAATGTCGATAACATGTAAATTGAAAAATGGTAGTTGAGTGCATTTGGATTCTAGGGTACTTTTGGTCTATGTGGGCTATTGGTGTTTGGACAACCAGTTTTTTG
The DNA here is from genome assembly GCA_031772625.1 of Pinus tabuliformis. Lineage (NCBI taxonomy): Eukaryota > Viridiplantae > Streptophyta > Pinopsida > Pinales > Pinaceae > Pinus > Pinus tabuliformis. Next base: position 656,863,437 of record CM062818.1, on the reverse strand, counting down.
TTACTTTTGTCAGTCTTTTTTTGTATAAGACACTTGGCCAATAAGTTTGGTAGGAATGCAACCAGTGGTTCTTCAAAAAAAACACATCTAATTGTAATTTCTTAAATTATTAAAATTTCTCCATTTAACCTAAAAAAAAAATATTATTTATTTACCATCTTAATTTTTTATTTTATAGTTATACATGAGAAAACTTAATTTTTATTATATATATACATGAATGACAAAACTAAAATATATAAAAATGGAGTTGTCTTTAGTGTGACTTTTTGGACTTTTTGGTGCCAGAATACAGTGGAAAAATTTGTGGTGAAATCTTGATTTGTATTATTTAAACTGGTTTTTGACTATATATAGGGATTCAACACCCTGAAAAACCCTAGGGCACTTCGATTGTGCAGGGGTTACCCATCAAGCTTGTGATTTTAATAAATTCCTGCCAGATTTTAGAGAAATTAAACCAGAAAAACCCACTAGAAAACTTCCAAAAAATCTCACTAAAAACAACTCATATAAAAATAACGCATTAAACGGATGAGTTGCCTATCTCATTTTTAAAATTACCGTATAATAAGTAAACTTATTTTATTGTTTACATTTAAGTAGCTAATGACAAATCTATGGTATATTTTAAAGTAAATATGAAGAAATATAATGTGTAAAATGGAAAATGAATGGTATATTTTAAAGGAAGTATGAAGAAATATAATGGCAACAGAAATATATAAGGCCTGTTATTGTAATCTGGATTGTTTTCTGGAATTTACAACTGCAATGAGAGGTTAGGGAGAGACATTGGTAGATGCTGCTGGACAACAGGGAACAAAGAGATACTTTGATTATGTGCCATGTCTGTAACTATTTTTGTAACATGGGATTAGGATGTTGCAAGGCCGATGTTGAAACCACATGAATTCTTTATGTGGGCCAAGAAAGAGCAATACTATAAGCAGGCTATTACAATGAAGTGTTAGGGGGCCAAGAAAGAGCAATACTAGAAGTAGGTTGTTGCAATGAAGCGTTAGGGAGCAACATTTCTATTATCTCAAAATCAGACCCTGGAAGGCTGCTGACCAGGAAGACCTTAAGTAACTATTTCAAACCTACTTTAGGCTGAGGCTTAGCCTCCCCAACCTGAGAGGGCTCTCTCAAAGGATTAATGATTTTTTATTATGATTAAGATGGCTAACTCTTGTGAAACAAAGATAGAAAAATGAGAGTGGTGGAAACACAATTAGAAAGTATCCATTGGGCTTATGGAGTCAGATATGCTTCAGTATTAACAGTAAGGTTAGCTCTGCATAGAAGTCAAGGCATTCAGAATCCAACATATGTAGAACACACCAAACACATAGAAGGCCAGTACAGTTTACGAATATATGAAGGAAATTAGAGCACTGTTAGTGATTTCTAAGTAATCACATATTCATAACACTGTAGATAATAGGAAAAGACAACACAAGACATTCATCACATTGAATTCTTTATGATTCTTGAGAAGCAAAGCCAGTACTGTATTACTAAAAACAGAGTCTTTTACATAAAGCCAAATATCAGAGCTTTTTTTAATAAATTTCCAACCCTTAGTACATTGCTCTTTCTCCTATATATAGAATTCTTTACAAAGCTGAGATTCCTCCTCCAGCATGAGGGGAACTCGAATTCTGCTTGCTATGACACCTATTCAAACTTTAACTAACTATTAAATATCACAACTGCTAACTGGAAGTTTTTAGAAACCTAAGACAATTAGGAGTCTAACTCCACATCATGCTGTTAATAGCATTTATTACAATCAAAATTCGTTCCCTGACAAGTGGTTCCCTTCTGTTTAACTTTGATGGATGTTTAAAACTCCTTGCTGGCCCTTAATGTCTTATCTCCTTTACTGCTCCTGCAAAGTAGGAAACTGCCCCTGTTTTCCTGCTTTTGGTTTCCTCAAGGATATTTGAGACCAATTAACCATGATGTTTTTCTTTGATTACACAAAAGTGTATTGGAGTGCCACGTTCTTGATGTGTTGTAGACCCTTCCCATATACTCGTATGGAGACAAAACTTCTTCAAATCCGTTTGAAATGTCGTGGACAAAACTAGCGGTGATTATTTGTATGACAAAACTTATAGTTCATATATCTTTTCCTCCGCTTGTTTTACCTTTGTCGGTTGCTTGCACATTGTAAATGATCCTTTTTGACACTCCCCTTTCAAAAAATTTCCCCTTGATTACTCAAAATTGGTCGACTGAGTTTAATTATGTAGCTACAGCAGTTTCGTAGCGCGCTACGAAACTGTTGTGCATTATGCGTCATTTTCAGCAGTTTCGTAGTGCACTACAAAACTGCTGTGTAATCACAAAACACAGTTTAACACCAAAATCTGACTGTCTTGAGCCTCTTTTATCTTGACATATCCCTTTCAACTGCCCTGAAGCTATCAAAACTGAGTAGAGATGTATCATTCTTCAAGAAACTGTAACAAGGTAAATCATCAAAATTTTGAATATAACCTTACTTGTTGTGTGGTTTCCTTAAGGAGATCTTTCCCGCTGGCTTAGCTGCAGCTTCAACTCCTCAATTTGTCTCTTCATAACCCTGATCCCAGCTCTAAGTTTCATATTAACTCTTCTGATGAATTTTGCTTCTTTTATTGCGGGAACTGACCATGTGTAGTATTGAGCATTACAGTCGACCACCTCAGGTATTTGAATTGTTTTGTCCTCCCACAGAGCCTCCATTTTGTCGAAATGAGATTCCTTGATTGCATGTTTCCTTGAGGCTTTCTTCAATCTAGCAATTTCCAGGTTTGCTAATTTCAACTTCTTTTTTAACTCTTCAACACTATATTCTTCTTGAGGGATAACTGCCTTACCTTTATCTTTTCCTTCATGAGACTGTGCTATCTCCTCTGTTTCACTTGCTTCGAGCAGTGTCTCTTGTACCTGTCTTGAATGCCTCGTTATTGGTCTTCTTGGCTTAAAGACAAATATAGCAACCGGGTCATCAAACTTGAGCTTTTTCGAGGCTTTGATCTTCTTGGTCTTATCCTTTCCTGATTTTATCAAATCTGCTTGAACCAAGGGAGATTCTTCAATATCAATAGCTTGCAATAAGTCATTAATGTTAGGATATTCCGACACATAGGAAATAGTTAAGTACAAATTGGTCTAGTGTAGAGTTAGGTATAGAGTTAGGTAAAGTGTGTTTCTTTACCGTTGTACATTTTGTAACTTACAATCCGACGGTCACGATATGTAGTGATCCGACGGTTCATTCTCTCCTCGGTATTACCGACACTTGATCCATGGCTTGACACCCGATTGGTCCATGAATTCTATTTAAAGCGCATGGAGGGTCATTTGTAGGGTAATCCGTGCATGAGAGAAGCTTATGTAAATTTTCATTCTTTGATTAATAAATTGCCTGAAGTGGCCGCGTTGGCTCAGGCCGTGGACTGTTTCCCTCTTTGAGGGTTTTAACCACGTCAAAAATACTGGTGTATTGATCTGTGATCTGGTTGTGAGCAGTGTCCTTTTGGTGTTCTTTCTGAGGAACTTACCCTGTAAATTCCTACATGGTATCAGAGCTATTTGAGGGCCGCGTCCGTTGGTGATCCAAATCTGAAGCCGGTAGAACTGCATCTGAATGTTGTTTCCTAGATCTGTTGTTTTTGACTGCTTTCGGGCCGAGAGGACTGCTCTGTTGTGTTCGGAGCATCTGTTCCAGTGAGGAACCCCTTTCGTTTCACGCGAAAAGGTTTCCGGTAGCCCTAGCTGCGTCATTTTTAAGATCTGGAAGTATACAGTGTTTATTTGCAGTTCACTGTTATTTTCTCTCTGCTTATTTCGGTTTCGGTTTATTTAGCTTTTTTTTAACCGGATCTATACCTTTCATTTTTGCGTATGCTCTTTGCCCTGCGACTCTGTGCGATCTGGGCAAATCAGAAACAGAAAGGAAAGATTTTTCTCATGCGTATGCTCTTTTCCCTGCACCTTAGTGTGATCTCGGAAAATCAGAAACATTGAGAAAAATATTTAGTTTTTCGGCTAAAGCTAACTTTGAGCCGCAAGGTTCATTTTTGAAAATATTTAGTTTTTTGGGTAAAGCTAACTTCGAGCCGTAAGGTTCGTTTTCTTTGCATGTCCGTGTTGGGTTTTGTGTTTTTTGTTTTGTAGGGAAAAAGAGCTTTCTCAAAGCAAGCACGCAACCCAAAGCCCCCCCCCTCTCTCTCTCTCTCTCTCTCTCAAATTTTTTGTATAAATCAATTGGTTCAAAGCTATTTTAAGAGAGTAGAGGTCATGGGTTCAAGTCTCCATTTTGTGGGGGCGGACTTTTTCATTTCCGCACATTCCCGCGCTTCGTCGGCAACTTCAACAACTTTTTTTCAAAAAGCCATAACTTCTTCATCCGGAAGCCTTTTTCAGAGCCGTTTTTTTTAAACCAACCTAATTTTTCGAGATCTATCCATTGGAACACTTACTTTCAGCATCTTCAGCTTCAGTTTCTGTTGAAATGGAAAGTCAATACCAAGTTACCCTTGACAACACCAACTACTTCCAATGGTTGTCCTACATGGAGGATTTACTTAGAAGTAAAGGTCTCTATCGAATAGCCACAGGCCAAGAAAAGAAATCGAAAGATGAAGACAAGGCTGCTAAATGGGAAAATAGACAAGATCAAGCACGTGGTTTGATAGGGATGTCTATTTCTCCTGATCTTAGATTCCATATTGCAGAACTTGATACTCCTCATGAAGCAATGGAACAAATCAATAAAGTTTTTGGGATTAAAAATGAAATTAGAGCCCATCAACTTGAAAATGAGTTGCTTACATTAGACCCTAATAATTTTTCTTGCATTGAAGATTTATTGTCTAAGTTCAAGACCCTTAGATATCTTTTGGAAGGTGTTAAGGTTAAGAAAGAAGATAGTAACCTTATTTATTCCATCCTTACTAAGTTGGGACCAGCCTACTCTGTATTTGTTTCCACCTTCCATTCTACAAGAGAAGCCTTCATTTCTCAAGGAAAAGACTACAAGCCCCCTTCCTTTGACTCTTTTTGTGATTCTTTAATAAGAGAACAAGAAAAACTCTTACACCTTGGTCTTCTTAATCTTGGAAACTCTTCCAAGAAAGTGTTAGCCGCCCAGCAGCAACCAAATTCATAGAATCCTAAGAAGTCATATCCTAAAAAGAATGGTCCTAAACCAAACAAGGGTCCTAAGCAATTTCAGCCCCAAAATGAAAAATCATTTTAGCAAAATGATAAGACCAATAAAAACAAATGGAAGAAGACTGACAGACATTGCAACTTTTGTAATCGAGATGGCCACTTAGAATCAAAATGCTTTAAAAAGATGGAAGCCTTGGAAGCAGCAATGAAGAAGCATAACATCCATTTGGGGCAATCTTCAACTTCAACTTCATCTTCAGGAATGGCACTTTCTGCATGTGGTTGTCAAACATCTCGGTCTGGCTATGCATTAAATGTATCTTCTTCTTCTCATTCTCATGAGTGGCTCATTGATTCTGGAGCTTCTTATCACATGGCCAAAAACAAAGCCATGTTCTCTTCTTTAAATGATTGTAACACCAAAAATATATATGTTGGTGATGATAGATCTCTTAATGTTGTAGGGACTGGAACTGTTCATCTAGACAATGGTCAGTTTAATGATGTATTATGTGTTCCAACCTTATCCTGCAACCTTCTATCTGTATATCAGATAACTCATTCAGGTGAAGGTAAAATCGTTGAATTTTCACCTCATGATGTTGTAATCAAGGACTTAAAAGATCCTAAACAGATTTTGGCTACTGGCATTGCTGATGATTCTACAAGGTTGTATAAGTTTCACAACTTTGGGCCATCAAATCTTCCCTCAGTATTTGTTGCTCATAACGATGAAGTGAGCAAACTTTGGCATGAGCTATTTGGTCACTTAAACTATCGCTCCCTTCAGCATCTATGTAAAGAAAATATGGTGACAGGTCTTCCTATGGTATCTTGCAGAGATGGTGTTTGTTCCGGATGTGTACTCGGAAAACATCATCGGGACAGTTTTGAAAAACGTGCCTCTTGGCACGCCTCAGCCCCTTTACAGCTTGTGCATAGTGATTTATGTGGTCCACTTCCAGTTTTGTCATTCTCTGGTTGCAAGTATTTCTTAACTTTCATTGATGATTTCTCCAGACGCACTTGGGTATACTTCTTAAAACTCAAGAGTGAAGTATTTAACACTTTTTTGGCCTTCAAGGCCTTTGTTGAAAAACAATCTGGACATCAAATTCTTAAGTTAAGATCTGATAATGGCAGAGAATATGTTAAAAACACATTCATCAACTATTGCACTGAGAATGGAATTCAAATGCAACATACTGTTCCATATACTCCACAACAAAATGGTGTAGCTGAAAGGAAGAATCGCACCTTAAAGGAAATGGCTAATTGTATGCTGCAATCTAAAGGACTTGGTCTTAGTTTTTCGGCAGAAGCAATTAAATGTGCAAATTATATAATAAATCGCACTCCTACTAAGGTTCTAAAGAATATCACTCCAGAAGAAGCATGGAGTTCAATCAAACCAGATGTAAGTCACTTTCGTGTTTTTGGAAGTGAAGCATGGGCCCATATTCCAGATGAAAAGCATAAAGCTTTAGAACCTAAGAGTGAAAAATGTACTTTTGTTGGATACTCTGAAGATGTAAAAGGCTATAGACTTATTCCATTTAAGTCCAAAAATGTTATCATTAGAAGAGATGTAAAATTTGATGAAAATATATCGGCCTACGAGCCTAGTCCGGCGGATGTGCCACCTCTCCCTATCTCTTCTACCTTTGAAAACATTTCTTCTTCAGATGATGAAAGTGAGGATGACACTCCTCCCCCACCATCTCAGGGTCCTCCTTCAGCTCCTGAGCTTCCAAAATGGGTTCGTGCTACTCGAGATGCAGCAGGTGATCTTGCCGGTGATCCTACAGATCAGCGACGCACACGTTCTCAGTTCGAGAGAGCCTCTTCTTTACTGGCTCAAGCTCTAGTAAATTATGATCCTGACACCTTTGCAGAAGCTTCAGGCCATCCAGATTGGGAAGCAGCTATGAATGAAGAATATCATTCATTATTGGCAAATGATACATGGGATCTTGTTCCTTTACCAAAGGGACGAAAACTTGTAAGATGCAAATGGGTTTACAGAACCAAGTATGGACCAGATGGGAAAGTTGATAAACATAAAGCTCGTCTTGTTGCTAAGGGCTTTTCACAGGTTGAAGGCATTGACTACACTGAAACCTTCTCCCCTGTTGCCAAAATGAACTCTATCCGCCTTGTTCTTTCCCTTGCTGCCTCTTTCAAATGGGAAGTCCATCAGATGGATGTTAAATCTGCCTTCTTGCATGGGGACTTGCATGAAGAAATCTATATGGAACAACCCATTAGCTTCATATAAATAGACTCCAGCCTTGTTTGTCGACTTAAGAAATCCCTTTATGGTCTCAAGCAAGCTCCTCGGGCTTGGTACGCCAAAATGGATAGCTTTCTTTTAGAATCTGGCTTTTCTAGGTGTCATTCTGACAATACTGTCTACACCAAGAAAGTGGGCAACTCTCTTATCATCCTTGTTCTTTATGTTGATGATCTTATCCTTACTAGTAGTGATCCCAACCTCATAAACCATGTGAAGTCTAGCCTCAAAAGGAAATTTGAAATGACAGACTTAGGACACTTACACTATTTTCTCGGTCTTCAAGTCTTGCAATCCAAGGAGGGTATTTCCCTTTCCCAGTCCAAGTATGCTTGTGATATTCTACGTCATTTTCACATGGAAGACTGTAAGCCAGCCCCTTCTCCCTTTCAATCTGGAGTCAAACTCTCAGTCACTTGTACTTCTCCTGAAGTTGATGCTACCTTATACCGTCAACTTGTAGGAAAACTCTTGTATCTAACCCATACTCGTCCTGACCTTTCCTTTGTTGTTGGCCTTGTTGCTCGGTTCATGCAAAACCCCCGTGAAAGTCATTGGAAAGCAGCTAAAAGAATACTTCGTTATGTTCGAGGTACAGTTCAGTTTGGGATTCATTACAGTGCTGAAGCAGCTCCTCTATTGGTTGGTTTCACTGATTCCGATTGGGCTGGTGACCCTGATGATCGGAAGTCTACTGCCGGTTATGTCTTCACTCTTGGTTCAGGACCTATTACATGGGCTTGTAAGAAACAGGGTGCCATTTCTCTTTCGTCAGCAGAAGTAGAGTATTGTGGTGCTGTAGAAGCTAGTAAGGAAGCCTTGTGGCTTCGTCAGATCCTGTCATAATTTGGCTTTCAGCAGCAGCATCGACAACACTTTGGTGTGATAATCAAAGTGCCATTCAGCTATGCAAAGATCCAGTTCAACATCAGCGCAGCAAACACATTGAACTGCACATGCACTTCATCAGAAAGCTCATTCACGACCATGTTCTTGAAGTGCAATATTGTTCAACAGATGATCAAGTTGCAGACATCTTCACAAAGGCTCTCACAGAGGCGAAGTTCACTAAACTTCGATTTATGGTTGGATTTCAGGAAGTTGTCACTAAGGGGGGATAGGCTCTAGTGCCTCCTTCCTTCTCCTATTGTATCATATTTGTAAATCCTTCAATCCTATCCCAAGTTGTTCTTAAGGGGGATGTTAGGATATTCCGACACATAGGAAATAGTTAAGTACAACTTGGTCTAGTGTAGAGTTAGGTATAGAGTTAGGTAAAGTGTGTTTCTTTACCGTTGTACATTTTGTAACTTACAATCCGACGGTCACGATATGTAGTGATCCGACGGTTCATTCTCTCCTCGGTATTACCGACACTTGATCCGTGGCTTGACACCCGATTGGTCCATGAATTCTATTTAAAGCGCATGGAGGGTCATTTGTAGGGTAATCCGTGCATGAGAGAAGCTTATGTAAATTTTCATTCTTTGATTAATAAATTGCCTGAAGTGGCCGCGTTGGCTCAGGCCGTGGACTGTTTCCCTCTTTGAGGGTTTTAACCACGTCAAAAATACTGGTGTATTGATCTGTGATCTGGTTGTGAGCGGTGTCCTTTTGGTGTTCTTTCTGAGGAACTTACCCTGTAAATTCCTACAATTAAGACTTCCCTTTGAAACTGGGCTTTCTTCAATAACCACTCTCTTGCCTTTTTCTTTGGCTAACTGGCTCCTTGTCATTCTTCTTTGAACTACTTCACCTATAGATGATTCATGTACACCCTCTCTGATTTGAGTTTTCTCTTTCTGGGACTGTTGGGGTGTGTCTTGGATTATCAGTGGTTTGGTAGGTTCTTTTACCTGCTTCCTAGCCTTCAATTTTACAAATCTCCTGGATCTTGTTTCCCCATGATGGCCGGTTGCTGTTGGAGATTCTTTTGCAGCTTGAGGACTGAGACCAGTCTCGTTCTTGAAACTAGACATAAACATGAACACGGACCATTCTTTATTTATCTTCTGGAGCTCATGCAGAATTATCAACTTAACTAAGCCGTGATGAAACAACGAGGTCTCACAGGCTTCTTTCTTTAACTGGACCTTATCACACATTTTTCCCAGGCTACGAAACAAATAGAAGGGTAAATCAATAGAGATATTTCCAGTGAAATGAAGAAGTAGCTTGAAGTGATAAGGATACACCTTATGATACCTCCCTTCGCAGGTGAAGTACCTCTGTATGCAGGTAAGCAAATTAGCGTATGAATCTTTGACAGAACTTCTGGGCATGGACTTGTTTAAGTCTGAATTGATGAACTCCGGTTTCAGAAATTCCTTGCAGGGGGCCATGTCAAACTTGAAGTTTTTAAACCATTTTTCCTGTCCCCTTGGAATCTCAGTGACTGTCGATATAACTTCTGGAGAGATTGGCAACTCAAGTACCCCAACCTTTGAATTCAATCCTGTGAAATTTAAAGCGAACTCCTTGGTGACTTGTATATGGCCTCCTTGAAGTTTTTTGCAAAACCTCCAACAGCCAACCTGTTTGAAGGCTTGTGCAACTTCATCATTCTTTAGGATGTTGTCTAAACCCTCAGGTTCATTCCTCAAACATCTGCCTGACCTATGCTCTTTTTTCTCTACAGATCCCTCCATGAAACTCCAGCAGTATGAAAATTTGAAAGACTGGCACTGTCTCACACTTTGATCACTGCCTCGCTTGAAAACTGCCTCGCCTGATTTCCAAGGAATTCAAATTGAACGCTTGACAATTTATTCCTTACATATGAATCTAACCACAAATCATGACCGTGAGTGCTTGGCTTTTCTTGAAACTTGAAATCTGAGCGTACCAAGGTACCTAACGACTCTAATGATGAAGATAAGCGGTTGGACATGATAGGTGAAGTGTAAAAACTGACAATTGATGATGTAAACACAACGGACCTTGATGGATATGACAATTGAGCAGGATTTGCTACGGATCCGCACGAATCCCCGATTTCGTAGTGAAGCCAATGTAAAATCTGGGTTTTGCACTACGAAAACGCCTAGACTCTTTTCCGTGCTACGAAAACACCTAAACTGCTTTATAACACATTAGAACCTTAAAACAAACTTGATACAAGGAATCTATGCGGGTTGTGGGACCAGTGATGAATGAGAACGGATTATTTACCTTTATGTAACCATACCACAAAGATTCTAAAGACCTAGACACTACATTGAACATGGAAAAACTGAACTTGGACTAACACCTAACCTTCACAAACAAATTGATGTGAACAATTTTGTAATTGCTTCTTAAGTGATAACAATTTCTACACTGCTGGAAAAAAAAGTAGCGCAGGGAGGCCGGGATTCTACAATAGTTGTTGTGAGATTATGTATGGGTGAGATTATGTAGGAGAGTCTGTGATTGGATTAGAATGATTGACTACACCAAAGTGTTGGGATTCTCTTGAACAGTGGGGCTATTTTTTAAATTTATAATTATTTTAGATTATCTTAATCTTAAATATATTAAGTGGATTAATTTTTTTTCCATTTTTTTTTATTTTATTTTAATTATTTAGTAGACGTTAATAGTTATCAAATATAATTATTATTTTTATTTTTATAATTTTAAATATTGAGCCATAACATTACATTACATATCATAAAATGAAATTACAAAATCCCTTTTATATTGGATTGGAGAGCGCATCTCACGGAAACAAATATTTTTTTTTATAATCTTGAAAGATAAATATAAATATATTAAATTTTAGATTTTTAAGAGCTTAATTTAAATTAATGAACATAATATAAGTAAATTATAGAAAATTTTAAAGAAAAGATTTCATAATTTAAATATATTAAATTTTAGATTTTTAAGAGCTTAATTTAAATTAATGAACATAATATAAGTAAATTATAGAAAAATTTAAAGAAAAGATATCATAATTTTATTTCTTATACGTTGAATCAAACTTGTAACAACTCGTTTGTAACATTTATGAAATGATTATTTTCATATAAACAATACCTATTTTTATGTTTGATTTTCTTATTTAATCCCAAAAAGAAAAAAATAAAGAAATATATAAATTTCAATCTCTAACAAAAAAAAGATGTAGCATAAACATGAGATTTTTTTGATGTACCGCCTTAACATACCATTTCAATTCATACTCCATTCAAGTCATAGTTATAGAATGGTATTCAAACGCTGATATTCTCATTTTCATGTCACACAAATATCAAATTGGAAACCCATTACCTATTATAGAGGTACAAGGCTGAGATGGTCGGAAAACGGTGATGAAAAAATGATGATGAAATGTCTGAGTCGAAGCGAGGAAGGGATGCAAATCTCGTTGGTTGTGAGAGAGACAGTGTAGGATGAAATAAAATTTAACCGGTGAAGAACTCAAATTTGAGTGGAAATAGGAGATGGAGTCCAATTTTAATTCAATTTACTGTTGAAAACTGAATCCTCATCTTTGCTACTATTTAACATGAAGATGTATAAATGTCATCTATATTTCTATGAAGACTGGTACCTAATACTTTTGGGCCAACTATTTTTTATGGTTTCATATAATCTATGAAGCGAAGACGATTTCTTTCCTTGTAACATGAAAAGTGATGGTAGAAGAGAACATTACTCTTTAGGATATATAAGTGGACATAGTTGAATTGAATGGGTGGGCATATATGTTGATACCACCTGCAAATGAAATTCCAGTTAGAGTTGTTTTTACTAAATTCAATCCATCTTGAAATAGATTGGTGAACATTTCTCTTTAGGAGACATAAGTGGACATAGTTGAATTGAATGGGTGGGCATATATGTTGATACCGCCTACACATGAAATTCCAGTTAGAGTTGTTTTTACTAAATTCAATCCATCCTGAAATAGATTGGTTATACTCTGTAGTAAACTGTAAACATAGTGATGAATGCCTAAAAATAAAAATTTCCAACTACAAATTCATGTGACTATGGCTAATCCTATAAAACTAAAAAATAATCAGAAATTGATTCATTTGGAATAGGAAGATCCCAGTAATTGATTTTTCTTTATCTTCTAGCTTTGAATGACATTTTCTTTACTAGTTTTTATCTTCATGTCACCACTCTCCTGAAATTTATGTCTTACGACGTTTCCTTTGCAACATCTGGTGCAATTTCTAGTATATATACTTAGTAAAAGCGATCCAATATGTTATAAAATTTAAAATATATATATGTTTATGAAGTAAAGGAGATTCTTTTAGCTATTGTGTACTTGCTTCTTGATGTTATTTCTCTATTTTTGTGTGTTTCTAACATTGTTTCTTGGTTGTTTATTCAAGTAAAAAGGCTTTGTGCCTTAGTTTCTTTTTTTAGTAAATTTCATCAACTAATTTCTATTAGTACTAAAAAAAATTACATTGGTAAACAGATCTTTCCTGGAGAAAAACAACTACCTTCCAGGATTAGCACAAAAACCACCAAACTGAGCATGAATGAACGATCCAAAGGATTGCACTATGTGGGAACCCTTGATTGAATAAAGAGCATCCTTTAGACTATGGATTTTTTCAAAAAACAAAATGACCGACCTGACATGACCGAATTAACAAACATCCATAACTGGCATCCATAACAAGACAATAGTATCTATATAACAAAACAACAAGTGACTTCCAACAGAGGAAAGTATAAACATATTCAGTAGTGGACTTATTCGTCCAAGATGATAATCGGGGAGTGAGGAGAGGAGTTTGCATTGATAATGTTAAGGGGCGGGGCGTTGATGACTGAAGCCTCGTTATGATTATCATTGGAATTTGTCTCCGAGTCTGAAACCATGAAGTGCTCCACTCGATTTAATTTGACCACTATATCATCCAGATCATACATGATGTCCCTCAGTATTCTCTTTAACTCTTCCTGACCAACAAAGAGTTTGTAGTTGTCAACCTGTTTGTCACAAATTACCATACTGAGTAGTGTCTCCATCTGACGGTGCATTGTTATTGAGTGAAGGAAATGCAGTCTTCTCTTCCTCAACTTCCCTAGATCAGGAACCCATTTGAGGCTACTACTACCAATTTCTGAATCAGAATGATACATCTGGTCCCCAAACTCCTTTGCTTCCAGAGTTAGAATCTCCTTTCTAACCTCCATGGGAGCAGAATCGAAGAAGTTTGCAACCGACTCCCACCCAAATAGCCTACGATGTCTAGACGAGGATACCCCCAAAGCACCACCCCTATGGCTGGGTAGTATTTGACGAGGAGCCATTTGATCTTGAGACCTACAATCAAAACAAAAGATGATCGTCCGAGCTAACTTAACTCTCTAACTACGATTGACACCAGGATCATAAGACCCCACGATAACGCTCATTAACAATTTATGGGTGACGACTGGAATGAGAGACCCTACTGCTACCTAAACCAATAGCTCATCAAGTACACTTTGAAGGATTATGTGTTGTTGAATACGAGTTACTCGAGAACCCTTACTTATCGAAACCACAAATTGATTCAAATTCCTAGAAACCCCTATGTCAAGAGGACCAGATTGTATCACGACTTGATACGTTTGAATTAACAAAGGGGTAATGAGGCCTAAGACTTTTTCAAAACAAAATGGAAAAGGATCCCCTGTACCACACTCTATAAACCAACACTAGACAGTTAAGTGAAATCCCAACAAGGTCGAGGGATTGTGGTGTCGTCGAGGGAAGGACAAGGACCAATTCAGAAGAGGGACTGGACCCTATATTATGTAAGACCCTATATTATGTAAGAATAACACGAAGAACATTGACACCCTACGTGAAACCGCAGACACTCTGTAGAAGAACTTATAACCCAACAATCAAAGGCTATTGAACACAGTAATAATGAGTGTTGAAACATGAAAGGACGCAACCCTACCAGAAACGAGTGAGGAGACAACAATATACATAGGCCTCCCGTGAATGTAACACAATCAACTGCTAACCATTCACTAAAACATAAGTGTTGCACCTGAAGGTTACCAGTTTCATGACCACCTCCTCTCTGCCACCCTAAAACCTTGGCAGAACTTATATAAATAGTTGTGGATGTAATGTATCCAATACTAGGAAAGAACCACAGTCTTAGCAATTCCCATAAGGGTAGCGAAGTGTATTGTGTACACCAAATCTCAGCCATCCCAAGACATTTTTTATAATGATCTCAATAATGAACCTTCTCTGATTGTAAGAGTAATTCCTTACTACCTCCAATCCGCCATGGGAGAGATGATCAATTTATAAGCAAACAAAATGGAATAAGTGACTGAAACCATTGACATACACAAAACCTCGATCTCCCATCATCTTGCAATAAATTCAAAAGTACTTGGGTATTTGGATGTCGTAACATGAAACAAGGACACGCCATGCGTGGCCCACTCGGAGCCAGGTGGAGGGCCAAGCTCTACCTTTGAGGGCCACCACCACAATCACCAAACGAAAAATCTGCATGCCAATCATAACCCCCACCAGAAAACTATCACCAATAAATTGGCTCATAGTTCATTCCGGGAGTCTGTTTCCTTAGTTGCCACGTCTAGTTGAGGAAGACATTTGATTATCGAAAGAGCCATATTCCTTGCATCATAGGAAGTGAGTGTCATGTGTCTCTCTTTCTACTATATTAATACTAAGATTTAAGGACTTTCCATTGAGCCGAGAGGCTCATTCTATAGCCCAATATGAAGGGGATGTGTAAGTTTGTCCCTTCGTCCATCCTCCCTCCTTTAAAATAAAATTAAAAATTAAAAATTATGTTCTAGATAGAAAATTAATGTCGGCTATAATAAAAAATAACAATTAAAGCTTATAATTTTCAAAAATATTTCAACAAGAGATTTAAATAAACTATTTGAAGATCTATGTCGGATATAATAAAAAATAACAATTAAAGCTTATACTTTTCAAAAATATTTCAACAAGAGATTTAAATATACTATTTGAATATCTATGTTAACTAATATATGTCGATATCCACTTCATATATATCTATATATTGAAAAAAATTGTTAAAATAAAACATTCATGTTGTATATAAAAAAAATATTCAATGTGGGTTATCAATAAAATATTTTTATAAGAATTAATATTGGCATATACTTAAAAATATATTAATAATAAAAAACAATTTAAATATATTAATAATAAAAAACAATTTTAATTTGCATGATAAAATGTCTCAATATACATGTGATGTAAAATATTGTAATGTAAATTACTTATATATTATATGTCATTTTTAAAAAAATATGTATAAATGTATATATCATGAAAAAAAAAAAGTTTTTATGGTTAAAACGTTTATTTGGTCCTATATATACTCTATTTAGCATTCAAAAATATAATTTATTAAATAAGGAAAAATAACACATTGTATTTTTTTTCCTTAATAGTTAGATTTACTTAATGATCTACCATTAAATTATTTTGACTGGAAGTATAATAACAATCTAGAACTAATGTCAGCATAAAATCAAGTGGAAACAGATCAAACTTTACAAATAGTTTGAAGTCCTTAATTATTGTGAGATCTAATGTATAGAAGCACATAAGCTTTGGCCATAATATTGGAAAAGATATCTAAACATATCCTTTCAAAATTATAAATAACCTAATCCCATCTTATAATTATAAAATTAAAATGTTAAACATAATACTTTATTCATATTTAATTTATAAAATATAAATATATTAATTAAAACAACCCTATTTATCTTAATATTGGATCTTAATATTAATTAAAACTTGCTCAAATTATGGTGGGAAGTAACTGATGGTAAATATGTTATTTACTCCCTTCAAAGCTTCCCTTCAAATTGGCTATATTACACATGAATACAATGGGAAATATCATGGGTTCTCATAAACCAGAGCTCAAAAATCGCCCGTCTAGTTTACCTTAACTACCTAACAAAAAATAATTAAAAATAATAATAACCTCTAATTTTTATTTTAACATAGGGTTTTTTAATTTTATTTTAAAATTATCTTAGCTATCCAACAACAATTATAAAAAAGAATAATAACTTAAAATTTTTATTTTAACATAAGTTTATTTTTATTATATTTTATTTTATTTTGATTGAGTCAAAATGTTTACATAACATAATATGACATGACAACATCTCTTATATATTGGGTTGGAGAGCGCTCTCCCAAAACACTACACACATATCTAAAAATAATGCATGAATATTGCAACCATATCCATAAATTATAGCATAAAATATGTGAGGCAGATACCCATATGGCATTATCTTGTGTAAAGGTTGCAATAAGACCTTCAAGCTATGGACCAATCAAATGTTTGAAAATTAGTTTTTTTTAATAATATTGAAAAATAAATATTTATTTTTCAAAGTTAAACATTATAAGTTGCATTGATCAATGCCAAACTAATGGTGGTCAACAAGCAAATTGATTGCCAATTGAATTGCACTTGGTGGGCTTTTTTTTTTCTTTTTTTTTGCGCGCGCGTAGTTCACGGACACCTTCGGTCAATGGGTGGTGTTACGTCCACTGGAAAAATCTAGGCTTGACGCCCCTTGGCCTACTGCAAGACCTGACCCCAAGAGCTTTCGGGAATTGATCCTGTGACCTCCCATCTGGCGAGGCCCCGTCTTGACCGATTGAGCTAACCCTTGGCGCTTGCACCTGGTGGGCTTGTTACAACATGATCCAAAAATTGTGATATTTACTTTGTTCAAAAGGTTTTTTCATTGTTCAATTCAATTCCCAAGAAGATCTGGAGAAATTTTTTAAGGAAGGACCTTGGTTATGAGGAAGAGCAGGGATTTTCATCAACCCTTGGTTCCTAGAGTTTGATTTTACAACAATGGTGGTAACAAAGATACCAATTTGGGCAAGGTGGTAACATCAATGGATCTTCTCCACCTAGACAACAAACAATGACATTTATTTATGTTCCAAAGGCTTATTTATTAGCCATTTTGATACAAAAAAAGATTATGACTTTGAGTTAAATGAAGGGACTCAATTCTGGGGCAACGTTGGGCTCTTCACAACATCATGGTTTCCAGAATTCGATGCAACAAACATGGTGGTCTCAAAAATGTTGGTTTGGGTGAGACTTCCAAATCTTCCTCTCCCCTTTTGGCACCAAAACATTCTAGAGGACATTAGAAACACTTTGGGAAAATTCAAAAAGCAGGATAGGGAGAGAACTGAGAAAGGTATTTTCACCTTTGCTCGAATATGTGTGGAGATCAACATGAACAAAGGACTACCAAATCACATTTTACTAAAACATAAAGATTTCAAGTGGTCTCAAACTTTAGACTATGAGAACACAACATTCAAATGTAGGAGTCTCTTAAGTCCCCTAAACAGAAAATGGCTCATAAGCCAAGAGGATGGCAGTTTTCTGAACCACAACCACTTGAGGAGCAAGAAGAAGGAAATATGGAGAATTCAGAAAAAGAGGTAGGGTGAACATAGGACAAAGGTGCTACTGTTACACCCATACAAGGTGGGGTAGATACAAAATCGATCCAGGAAATAGAAGTTCAGACATAAATGAATCAGATAGAAGAGGGATTTGGGGTGAAAAACAAGCCCATGTATCAAAAGATTCAGAGTATGACAAAGAAAGCTTCCCAAAGTCTACGATGAGAGTTTTTGCCTTAGTTCATGTGAATCCAAATCCCAGAGAATAGTGGCAAGTCCAAAAGAAGAAGAGAAAAAAAGAGGAAGGCAACGGAGAATAGTGGCAAGTCCAAAACAGAAAAAAAAAAGGAAGACAAGTGATGATTTCTACCTCACTTGATCTTCTCTACATTGTATTTTATATCCTTTTTTCTTTTGTATTGGTTTTGTTTGATAAATGTAAGCATACTTTGTAAAAGGATCTCTTTTGTTTTATTTTGCCAAGTAAGGATTTGCGTCATCACTTGATCTTCTCTGCATTGTATTTTATATCTTTTTTCTTTTGTATTGGTTTTGTTTGATAAATGTAAGCATACCTTTTAAAACGATCTCTTTTGTTTTATTTTGTGAAGTAAGGATTTGCGTAGGTTCGTGATGAATGCACTCATCTTGATTGTATATGTGAAATATATTTTTTTAATTTAAAGGAAAGTATCAGTGTTTTTTCTAAGGAAAATAAATAAATCTAACCTTATATATAGGCTCTTACTCACTAGCGTAATATCAAGATACATATAATTACATTCATATTTACATCATAAGCCAGTAGGGATATTGTAGAGAAGATAAGTGATTTTTATATCCTCTCCTTTGTATTTTCTAATTTTTTATTTTTCCCTGCTGTTGAGCCATAAGGTTTCACATTTTGAATGATCTTAGCATCTATAAAATGTGATTTTATTTCTTTTTCAAAAGTTGAAATGAAATTACGACTTTTTTCTTTGGAAAAAAAACAACAAATCTATTCCCAAAAGATTAATAAAATTGATATTTTAATTATTTGCACAAGATATAAAAAAAATTAATTCAAACATGTTGTCGTGTCTTGTTAAACATTTTGACGTCAAATTACATAAAAGTAAAATTAAAATAAAATTTAGAAACTCTCCAGCCTAATATAGGAGAGATGTTGTAAGCTTTGACATTTTGACTCGAATTACATAAAATAAAATAAAATAACTAATCATTATAATTATTAATAAAAAAATTTGACTTGTTATAATTGCTTACAAATAAAATAATAAAAACATAAATAAACAAGAAATAATAATATAAAAATAAAATAGAATAGAAAAATAGAATTTTTTAATTAAAACAAAATAGCCAATTTACCTTTATGAAACATTTTTATTCACGATTTTCGCAACCTGGTTTTTTCCCATGGTATTATTATCTAATGTAGCCTATAAAATAAAAAATAAAATAGCCAATTTACTGTTATGTAAATATTTTGACTCACGGTTTTCACAACCCATGGTTTTTTTCTTTAACGTAGCCTATTTAAAAGCATAAAATTCTAATTAATTTTCCGTACATAAAAATAACCAATAAACAATTTATTGCGCCAAATTTAAATCTTTTTGTGTGAGAGCTATATATGGATATAGGATATTCACTGAGTGATTCACGGATTAAGACCTTGAGTTGTCAATTTCATAAGTGGTTATTATTGATAAATGTAAGCCTTCCCCTACAGGACAGCTAATTAGGCTTTATTTTTGTATAAGTGTCTTATAGGCAAAGTTTTCAACAAAATAGAGATTCCCCTTTCAATGATTTTGATTTATGTATCTATTGTCTTTATGTGCCTTCCCCTGTAGAATACCAAATTAGGCTTTATTTTTGTATCAAAGTGTCTTATAGGAAAAGTTTTCACAAAAAGTAGGGAATCTTGTTTCAATTATTTTATTTTTGTATAAGTGTCTTATAGGCAAAGTTTTCAACAAAAAAAAAAAATTAGAGATTCCTCTTTCAATGATTTTGATTTATGTATCTATTGCCTTTATGTGTCTTCCCCTGTAGAATACCAAATTAGGCTTTATTTTTGTATCAAAGTGTCTTATAGGAAAAGTTTTCACAAAAAGTAGGGAATCTTGTTTCAATTATTTTGATTTATGGTATCAGTGTCTTATAGGAAAAAATTTCAAAAAAAATAGGGAATCTTGTTTCAATGATTTTGATTTATATGTCTATAGCCTTTATGTCTGAAAAAATAGGCTTTATTTTTTTATAGGATTTATTTTTGTATCTGTCTTACCGGCAATATTTTCAAAAAAAAAAAAAATAGGGAATTTCACTTCAATGATTTTGATTTATGCATTTATATTCCTTATGTCCTAAAAATTAGGCTTTACTTCTGTATAATTATTGTTTTCCTCCAACATGAGAGTGTCTTATAGGTAACCAAGCATCTATTTGTTGTGCCAAATTTGAGATTTGAATCCTTTTGTCAGAGAGCTATATATAATCATGGAAGATTCAAAAAGTGATTCAGGGGTTAGGACCTTGAGTTATCAATCTCACAAGTGGGTATTATTGGTAAAGGTAAGCCTACTTGGCACAACACCAAATTAGGTAGTGTTTTATAGGAAAAGTTTAAAAAAAAGGAAAAATTTTGATAAAACTTTTTCATTATAATTTCTTAATGAAAAAAATAAATAAAAATAGTCTCTCTCTCTATATATATATAATAAAATAAAATAAATAAATTTCTCAAAGGAAAAATACATATATTTTTGTATCAAAGTTTCTTATATGTAAAGTTTTTAAAAAAAGGACTCACATTTCAATGATTTTGTTTATCTGTTTATAGTTTTTATGTCTGAAAAATTAGGCCTTATTTTTGTATAATTATTGTTTTCCTCCAGCATAAGAGTGTCTTATAAGTAAAGTTTTTAAAAAGAACGAGGGAAAAATTTGTTAAATCATTTTTCATTGAAATTTTTTTATTTAAAAAATAAAAAAAAGGAAGAGTTATTTTATTTTTATTTTTATTTTTTTAAACCAGCTTAAATCCCATCTTAATTATGAATCTATCAAGCGCCTAGAGGGATCAAATTGCTCGAAGTGCAAACTTTTCCTCAAATTCAATCCTTAAACCTCTTTTTTGAATGCAAAACTTGAAGAAATATTTACACATCAAAAGATTTGATTTTTCTTAATACTTAATAGATTTAAAATTAAAATAAATCTACATGAGTGTATAATAAAATATAATAATAAATTATCCAATTTTTATTCTTTAATTTGCTTTTATAAAAATTTGTGTGAAATCTACATGAGTGTCTAACAAAATATAATAATAAATTATCCATTTTTTATTCTTTAATTTGCTTTTATAAAAAATTGGTTGGTCACACATTTATTAAATGCATGTTAAATCAATTTCTTAATCCATATAAAAACTTGGTTTGTCCCATTTTACTAAAATTCGCTACCAAATCAATTTTATAATATATATGAGATTTGTATCTTAAATTTTATAATATATATGAGATTTGTAACTTGAATCTTACCAAGTGAGCATCAATTTTATAATATATCTGAAATATGTAATTTAAAGTTTATCATAATAATATATATGAGATTTGTAACTTGAATCTTACCAAGTGAGCATCAATTATATGCAATTTAAATTTTATCAAGTGAGGTTACATTTTTTAATATAATATAGTAATTTTTTAAGGTGTAGTTTAATTTATAAATGAAATAGCTTTTTTTTATGAAAATACAATTTTAAGATTTTGTTATTTAAAATGTATTATTGAATGCATAAATGGATTCTGGAACATTAGAATTTTATACATTAAACAATTTAAACTCAAATTTTTAAAAAGCCTTTCCGGTTTTTGGTTAAAATTAACCAGGAAAAATGCCCTAAAAGTCAACTTGTGTAGTTAGACTACATTTATTTTTATTAACATTAAATTTTATTTCATTTTAAGTAAAAGAAATTATTGCACCAAGAGGCGCTCTACAGCCAAGTATGGGGCAAATGTCAAGCATAAATGTTTAACATTTAACATTTAACAAATTTAATCTAATGTAATGTCGGCCTACTATAGGGTAGATATGTAGGCGTAAATGTTTAACATTTAACATTTATATGTCAGCTCAACTAAAAAATAATAATAGGTTAAAAGTAATATAGAACAATATGAGAGAGATGTTGTACTATAAAATTTAATTCTTGGTTCAATTGATAATAAAATTTTAAAAGTAATAAAAATAATAAAATTCAATTTGTTACGTCGATGGGGATGACCAAACATCAGCACAGGTGTCAAATGAGTAGCCCTTGGGACCTTCTCCAGCTCCACGTGCACATTAATTCTACATCATGCGAAATATGGGATTCGCTTCGTCAGTACGAGGGAAGATTGTGCTCTCTTCATGGATAAAATTCACAGGCAGGTTTAGAATGTAGTCCAGTGCGAAAGCTCGGGCGATGAATTTTGGCAAGCGAGGTGTGTGGGTTTGCCTTGGCTGAGAGGCATTGTGGAGGTTATAGGCTCTGTAGTGTGGCTTAGAATTTATCATTTGTTCTGTCCTTAGGACGTGGGCACGCGAACAAGCGCAGAACTAAGTCGCCTCTAAGGTTTGGCCCGTCATTGGCTCGCGCTCAACAAAATCCTCTCTCTGGGCATTCAAATCTCTAAGTGGGGTAAGAAATTTGTGTCTCTTATCTTATTTGCTTGTCCGTATGTTCTGAAGATTGCTTATTTTGTGTTGGGTGGGTGCAAGGTTGCAGGATCTTCGTGGTCTCTCCTAGCTGTCTCCTGGTGTGAGAACGGATTTTGGGTGACTAGGGAGCGGCCCGTGTGTTCATTTTTGTTTAATTGTAGTTGCGTTGTTTGTGGTGGAGAGCGGTTAAGGTCATGGACTCGGTTTTTACCGCTCGGACTTCTGGTTTGGAAAGTTTTTGTTTGTCTTACTTTAGAGGGCGGGTGGCAAGTGCCCCAATCAGTCTTCTCCTTTGGGTTGGTTTTGTGGTTATGGTACTTGTGTTGGGTTTTGTAGATGCCTTATTGTTCTCCTTTGGGGACTTTCCTCTGCCATCTGGTCAGCTCGGTCCTCTTCTCCATGCTCCTTCAACGGGGTCACCCTCATCATGGGGGTGGGAAAGAGTTTCAGGGGAGGCGTCCTGAGCCTAGCCTTAGTGCGTCCTCGGCCAATTTCGATAGCCAAGAATTCAAGGATACTAATACCCTCTCTCCATCTTGTTCGCCTGATCATGTAGTAGCTCTGGTCACCATGGAATCTATAGTTAAACAACTCTGACGCATTCAAATTAATATGGATATCCTCATGGAGCACAAGTATGAAGACAAAAATGAAATTATGGCTTACTTCAATGACATTCAGTATAGCCAGAATGAAATTCTAGAGCAGTTGGACAGTCTCTGGCGCCATCACCATCGTACGAATGACCATCTTCCCAGTCTAGAAGCGAGGGTGGAACATATAGATTTCCATATGCATGATCAAGTGGGTTTCTTTGCAAATCCCCATGTACTCCCTTCTATGGCTTCTTCTTTTTTAACTTCAGATATGCGAAAGCTAGAAAGCCTCCTAGAAATAATGTATGTAGGTTGTCTTTTTGGTATTTTCCAGTCCCCAATCTCAAAAATTTGGGTGGGAATGAGAGAGCAGGGACTCCCAGATGAACTTAGTAAGCTACATGTTGTTGAAAATCTAATGAAAGCATGAAAGCAAATTTGAACGACAAAAAAAACAATACTCCCAGATGAACTTAGTAAGCTACATGTTGTTGAAAATCTAATGAAAGCATGAAAGCAAATTTGAACGACAAAAAAAACAATTTGTTATATTGTAATTTTGTTTTGCAGGGCACCTTAGCTCGAGAAAATTTTCAAAAATAATTATAATTTTCATTCGTCATGCTAACTAATAAATTGAGATGTGAAGTGGATAAGTAAATTGCTTGCTCAAACATAAGAACTTGCATAATTTTTGGTGGGTAGTAACCACTTGTAAGTCTATACACTTACAATTTTACTCGTACATAAGCGTTGAAGAAAACATAAATAATGGTGGGAAGTAACTCACGTAAGTATATTTTTTTACATCTTATTCCTATCCAATTTTTACCCAAAGACTTGCTTAAATTATGGTGGGAAGTAATTGATTGTCGATATGTTATTTACTTGAGTATAAGTTATTTTCAAGTATTTTATTTTTAAATCGTTTTCCTACACAATTTAAGAATAAAAGTTCATTACAAAAAATTCTAATAATGATTCCATAACCATATTTAATTTTAATTAATAAGCATATAAAAGCTTAATATTTATAATAAACTTACATTATAACAAGTTTCTTAACCATGGATATCTACCCCCACTTTACCATGTATATTATTAACTTGTAAATAAGTTTTGTTACAATCCAACGGACCAATATGGTGGGAAGTAATTGATGGTAGATATGTTATTTACTTGAGTATAAGTTATTTTCAAGTATTTTATTTTTGGATGGTTTTCCTACAAAACTTAAGAATAAAAAATCACTACACAAATATCTAATAATGATTCCATAACCATATTTAAATTTAATTAATAAGCACATAAAAACTTAATATTTATAATAAACTTACATTATAACAAGTTTCTTAACCATGGATACCCACCACCACTTTACCATGTATATTATTAACTTGTAAATAAGTTTTGTTACAATACCATGGGCCAATATTACGGTTTACCAATACAACATGTCAGAAAAGTGATAACTCATTTCATAATAAAAAATTAAAATGTAAAATATTTTAGACATTACATATAGCATTGATTGCATAGAGTGAAAATTCTTCATCATATAGATGGATGTGGGGCAGAGAGAGAGAGATGGAGCAATGAGAGAGGGAGGGGGAGAGAGAGATGGAACAGGGAGAGAGGGAGGGAGATAGTGACAAAGTTGGAGGGTGGAGAGAGAGAGAGAGAGAGAGAGAGAGAGAGATGTGGAGAGGAGAGAGAGAAAGAGATGGGGAGGAGAGAGAGAGAGGGAAGTGTAAAAGAGAGGGAGATAGAGGAATGAAGAGAGAGAGGAGGGGAGGGAAAGAGAGATGGAGTTAGAGGGGGAGAGAGGGAGTGACAAGGGAGAGATGGAGAGAGACGAAGAGAAGAGAGGAGGGAAGATAAAGAGAAGGAGAGGAGAGAGAGAGGGAGAGAAAGGGAAGAGAGAGAGATGAAAGAGGGAGGGAGATAGTGATAGAGTTGGAGGGTAGAGAGAGATGGGGAGGAAAGACAGAGTGAGGTGCAAAAGAAAGGGAGAGAGAGGAAGGAAGAGAGCGAGGAGTTGAGAGAGAAGGAGAGAGGGAGGGAAAGATGGATCCAGCCTAAATATGGTATGTGTGTATATAAAAATCAACCTAGATCCATCTTAACCACGGATCTATCAAATGTCGAGAGGAAAAAAAATTATCCAAAAAAGGCTTCTAGATTCAGAGTTAAGATAAATCTAAATTGGTTATATCTCAATTATATTATTTATAAATTTATGCATTATAATTATATTTAATAAAAAAAATTGCTAAATTTTAATAAAATATTATAAATTTAATCTTTAATATTAATAAAGTATTATAAGTTTAACCTAACACTAAATATAAAATAATAAAAATATCAAAAAAATCGATTTACTATCTTCTCCATCAAAATGATTATTCTATGCACTAACACAAAATTTTGCTAACTATTGACTTATAATCTTCAATATTAATAAAGTATTATAAGTTTGACCTTACATTAAATATAAAATAATAAAAATATCAAAAATATCGATTTACTATCTTCTCCATCAAAATTATTATTCTATACACTAACACAACATTAGCTTATAGATTAATAACGTTGAGTTATTATTTCTAGTAAAAGATAGGATCGTGGAGTATAGAATGTTTGTGTATGACCATTGCAATTACAGTTTCAAACCACTACCAAGTTTATTGAATCATCTACAAATGTTTGGCACCACTACCAAGTTTATTGAATCATCTACAAATGTTTGGCACTATAGGGGGACCGTTGCTTCCTCCTTTAGTGACATTGTATTTAGTGACAACCTTCTGGGTAGATGTTGCATTTATGAACCAAGTAAATCAATTCAAAATTTATCAAATGGGAATGAAGGATCTAACAAAATTCACCCTCAAATCCTCATTTACAAAGGCATTCTTGAGGGAATTGCTTTCCAAAAGCAATAGTTGACCCTAAATTCAAAGTCAAATTTAACTGCATTTGTGGATACATCTAATATATGAAGGACCATTCCTTAATTGGAAAATTTTAGTTATTTGGCTCTCATGAAACGCCTTTTCATGGTGGATCCAACAAATATGGCAACCTAGAGGACATATCAAGCTAGAACTAAAGAAAAAAGGTTTCTTTATGGTAATATTTGCAAGTCTTAAGGACAAAAATAGGGTTTTTGATGGAGGACCTCTATTACTGGGAAGAGAGATTTATTCCTAATAGAGAATATTTAGAGCAACACTTGACAGACATGGCTAAAGGTTAGAAGAGAAAAGATCTTAGCATCATCTCAGAGTTTTAATATAAAATTGTGGACAAATCATATCTCAAGGAATGGCTTGAAGCTGAGAGAAACGATTTAGGTATGTCAACTTTAGGCTCTCAACTAGGAGTTCATACCCAATTTTCAGAGACACCCTGAAATCATAGTAAGACGAAAAGAAAAAAGGAAGGAAATCCAATCAAAAAATTCTCGAAGAACTAGGGGAAATGCTAGTAAATTCAAGTTGAAACAATCTAATTTTGGAGGTATATCCCTCCACTAACTCTACTTCTCAATGAAATTTATCTCATGTAACATAAAGGGCCTAAATTGTAAAGGCAAACAAAGGCTTCTTAAAAATAGATGGAGGGAAGATGTCACGACTTTTATGATGATAAAAGAAACCAAGTGTACTAGCAAATACATTTCCAAAATCATTTTAGATAAATGGAGGAATTGTGAATGGGTAGCCATAGATGCATAGGAGAATGATGGGGGTTTGGTAACTTTCTTGAATTCTCAAGAAGTTATAGTGTTAAACATGTTTTCCACCTCTAGAATTTTAACTACGATGGATCAATTGAAGTATGTTATCTCTCTAATGTCTATCAAGCAACCCTCCCAAGAGATAAAGTTGGATTTCTAAAAATCGATCAGTAACCTATCTCCTATTATATGAGAGGCATCCTAAATTATTTGGGGGGACTTCAACCTAATTGGAGAATGAAACTCACCTTTTTGGAGAAATACTTACATCCTCTAAACTCCTAGACATTGATAAAATCAATGGCACTCACAGTTGGAATAAGAAAAGAAGAGGAGCTCGACAATCACTTCATAACTGGATAGGTTCTTAATCTCATAATCTCAATGGAAAAGGATCTATTCATGGAAGAAACAACCTTACCATGAAAAGGATCAGATTATTAGCCTATCAACATGGACTTGGATATTAGATGTAACACACCCTCCCACCCCCTTGGGTTATTCTTAGGAAGTGGAAGGTGTTACCTAGAAATTTACCCAACTTCCAAGGTTTGTTATGAAAGTGGGGTAACAAAATTTCTTCTTTTCCCAATCTCGTCGAAACCTAAAACCAACATTTCCACCGCATTCCTCTCACTAAGAAACTTTTGGCAATCTAATTTTTATTCCAATTTGACTTCTAGATAGAAATTTATGTCCATTAGAAGGTTTAGTCATTAACTCCCTACCACATCAGCATGCGTCGCCTCATGGCAGTGCCTAGCGACATGATTGGCTCTACCACATAAACCATAAACCAACATGGCTCCTGCCACATTCTTGCGCCATAGTTCCCCTACGCCCTTCCTTTGGGAAACTACCCTGCTCAACTCTCACGATGCATTAGGATGTAAAATCTTACATTATGTATCAAGAAAATTCTTGATGTGTGGCCTCAATCTACCACAGCTCCTCACAAAGGAGTACTATGAACATTAACAGGAGGTCTACAATCCATGATGGCACGGCTCTGTGCTACATCGACTCCATGATGGCACCTTTAGTCCAAGTGGCATCATTGCTTGCATACTACGACCACCTATCCACATCACTCATCCTCGCAGCTCCTCACAAAGGAGTACTATGAACATTAACAGGAGGTCTACAATCCATGATGGCAGGGATTGGTGCTACATCGACTCCATGATGACACCATGTATCACCTTTATTACAAGTGGCATCACTTCTTTCATATTACAACCACCTATCCGCATCACTCGTCCTCCCAACGTTCTGCTGATGACATGGTGATGTCAGCCTACCATGTGGCATCCTCTGGTGGTGCCACATGTCATGCAAATATGGACTTATTTTCCATCCAATGGTTCAAATTTTTGTGCCATGTGTCACGCCTTGTAAGTGTAACATAAGAACAATGCCTCGTCATCATCCCCATCATGTCCACGTGACCCAATCCAGCCTAGGTGGCACATGCCATCTCAACTTAGTTGATGGTCCCACAAGGCCCAACCTTTTCGTGTATTTTGCAACAATTATGTTATAAAAGTTTAAGGGTTAAAATTGACTCTGTTCACATCCCACACAGATGTGTCATACCCTAGGACATATATTTTCCAGTCTCATCCCATGCCTCAGTGCCATAATAACCAATATGCAACATTCTAGAAACCATCCTAGTGCGGTGCAATGTGAATCTCCACATCAAGTAATGGGAATCTTTCTTGTCCCGCACCCAACACCCTCCATCAACCAACGCCACTCCAATCAACAATGCATACCACTGGGAAGGCACAACATGACATAATTATTTCCTGTCAATGTCGCCCCCAACACCCTCCATCAGCAAATGCCACCCCAATCAACAATGCATACCAATGGGAAGGTGCAACATGACATAATTATTCACCATCCATTGACAGAAAAATTTACTTTATGCCCTACATCATTGTTGGAGTTCCAAACTTCGTTACATTCATGTATAGGTTTAATCCATGTGACTTATTAGCTAGGGTATGAGTCTTGTGTATACACTTTAGGACTAAGGGTAGTTACATATGTAAGAGATCAGTTGTCTCTCGTTTCATTCAAAACTAGATATCAACCTCCAACCACGCTGAGCAACCGAAGCTCTGACATTTCCAAGGGTATCAATGATGAAAAATCGCCCCAAGAAGAACCTGCATGAACTCTTTAAGTAATCATATAGGGACTATGAATAGCATTACTGCTCACGCAATATCTACATTTGCAGGACTCCAAGACCCCTCAATCGTAAGAGCATACACATGAACATTTGTAGGGTACCAAGACCCCTCGATCATAAGAGCATACACATGAGTCATTTCATTACAGACAAGAGAACATTACATTCTTTTCATGCTAACAAATATATTGTTATAAATCATGTTGTAATTTAACACCATTCATATTATAATATTTGTTGAGTGTATCAAGAAATTCATGTGCCTCAAATAAGGAGTCCCACTGCTCAGGTAGTCATCAACAAGACGGGGAAATATTAGATAACCTTCCCCAATGGAGGAAATCATTCACATGAGCATCTCAACATAAATAACCAGGAATATCACATTCCACTATTAAGAATGCTAAAGCATTCATTGTTATATCACATAACATTATCACTCCTTTATAGCACAAGCACTATACAAGCAAGTACACTTACCTGATTGAGTTATTGATTGGAAACTAAAGGAGGGAATTCAACTCTCCACCCAACTGTAGGCCAACTACAACACATTATTTCTTGTAGTTGTCCACCCATGAGCTAGATCCATGATCTAGGAGAGTGTTTTCTCAACGATTCCAATTCAAGTTCAGTTGGGGTAATGCTCAGTTCTCCAAGAGTGTGGGATTTCTTTATAAGTGATTTATCAATTGTGTTTTCGAGGAAAGCATCGCAAGACCAATAGCACACTATCTGGGTGGTTTATTAGCCTATTTGGCCAACATTGTATGGTTTATCTACTTCCTCAACAAGCATCCAGTGGTTTATTAGCCCTTTCAGCGATCACCCTAGTGATTGCTACACTGCTTAGTGGTTTATCAGGATTACAACAAGCACTTGAGTCATTTATCATCCTTACAACAAGCACTTGAGTGGTTTATCAACCTACTTGGCAAGCACTAAGTGGTTTGTCAGCTTCCACAACAAGCACTCAATGGTTTATCAGACCTTTTAGGAAAGCACTCTTCACCAAGTTCCTCCTCTGAGCCTCCCATTGATCTTTCCATCTTGGACACCATAGCCCAATTGATCCAGTGCATCAATTCTTGGGACAAATCCCCAAACATTTATGAAAATAAATTCTTAGTTATAGATCACTAGTGTTTTTCATGCGCTCCTTGCACTCTCTATCTTCATCCAATGGTCCCTTCGTCCTATTCTCTAGGATTCTTTTGTCTTCCTTTCACATCATGGAATGAACATGAAGAATGAAAATTCCTCATCTACCCCATCATTTTTTTTATAACTATTTGGTAGTGTGGTGTTCTATCACACCAACCCAACCACTCACAACTCTCCCTCAAACCATGGATGTGTCAATCTCACTCCTGAGGCTAGCCAATCAAAATTTATTATATTTTATAATTACACATTGTCTCAACCGTCCATGGTCCTCCATGTTGGAATTACATATTTACTGTTTATCTTTACAAAAATAGGGGTCAACGCAAGGGGTGTTACAAACCCCACCCCCTTAAAGTAACAGCTTCCTTTGTGGTCTTTGCAACTAGATGCAAAAGAACAAAATTGAGCTTTCTATACTAGCACTTAAATTCACTTATTCATCAAACAAAAATGGGTATAGAACCCTCGTTTCCTCTATCATCTCCCAAGTGGCTTCATTGGGTCCAAAGTGATTCCATTGGACCTTTGCTAGCTCTATTACTTAATTCTAAAGTGAGGTCTGCCTCTAATCCAGGATGCACAATGGTTCTAGTTGGAACTCTCCCTTGAGTTCCACCTGTATCGCAAACCATTCAAAAATGTCATTAGCATCATGTGGATATTTCTTAAGGAATGAAATGTGAAAAATATTATGTGCATTCATTGTGGGTGGCAAGGCCAATCTATAGGCCACTAGCCCCACTCTTTCCAAGATCTAAAATGGTCCATAAAATCTGGATGCTAACTTGGCACAAGACCCCACTTTCAGTCAGCTCTTCGTTAGTCTGATGTGGAAGTACACATGTTCTCCCACTTAGAATTATTTGTGCCTCCTTTGACAACTATCTTTTCTACCGTGGGATACCTTTAATTTCTTCTTGATCTTGAACACTTCCTACTCCATTTTCTTCAGCATATCGGGCCCAAGAACTGCTATGTTTATTGGGTCGTCCTAGCTTATAGGAATGTTGCATTTCTAGCCATACAATGCCTCAAAAGGACTCATTCCAAGTGACTCTTGATCGATTATTGTATGCAAACTCCACCAATGATAGGAAATGATCATCCCACTTCTTTAGTTGATGCATGACATACATTCTTAGGATGTCCTCCAAAAATTTGTTCACTCTTTCCATCTGACCATCTTTTTAAGGATGATAGGCGATACTTAAAGTCAGCTAGATTCCAAAAACAACAAACACGACTTCCAAAAATTATAAGTGAACTTAACATCTTGATCTGATATAATAGTCTTAGCCACACCATGCAGTCTGAATATTTCTCTATGATTATATGGGCTATATCAATAGCTTTGTAAGTGGACTTGACAATGATGAAATGAGTTTCCTTACTCATCTTGTCCACCACCACCATAATGGCATCATGTTATTTGGTTGTCTTTGGCAATCCCATAATGAAGTCCATGGATATGACTTCCCACTTCCACTCAGGGATTAGGATTGGTTGCAACAATCTCGTTGGATGTCTACATTCCACCTTTACTTGTTGGCACTCTAGATACTTGGCAATATGTTCGGCAACATCCTTCTTCAATCTTGGCCAATAGTATATCTTCTTTATGGATGTTATCATTTTTCGGTAACCAAGATGACCTAAGTAATATCCTCTGTGGAATTCATCCATAACATGTTTGCTTAAATCAGCTACATCAGGCACATATTTTCTATTCTTGAAGAACAACATGTTATCATAAATGAGTTGGTAGCTCTTACTCATGAATTCACTTGCCTCTTTCTGCAAACATGTGTTTACATGATAGTAATGTTCATCATGAGGCCTCACCTCTTTAATCATTTCCTTGATGTACACTACACAAGTACTCAAGGCTTCCAAATGAACCTCTTGCAGACTCCTATTGAGTGCATCTTCCACCTTACTTTCTTTTCCGTTGATATGTTTTATCTCAAAAGCAAACTCGTTGATCAAACCTAACCATCTTGTTTGTTTGGCATTTGACTTAGGCTGGTCAAATAGATATCTCAATCCCCCATGGTATGTCATCAATACAAACCTTCACCCTAATAGATAATGTCTCCACATCTTTAGAGCATGTGATATTGCTGCAAACTCTAAAATGCGGGTAACATAATACTTCTCGTCTTCATTTAACTTCCTTGACTCATAGAAAACCACACATCCTTATTGCATCATGACTTTGCCAAGTCCTTCTTTGCAAGCATCCATGCATACCACAAATTATTTCTCCGGGTCCGTTATCCCTAAAATAGTGCACATGTGAGCAACTTATTAAGCTATCTGAATGGAGGCTTTTGTGAGTAGCATAAGCAATCAACTTGTTTATGTGATGGATCTGGAAGACAAATGTGTAAACTTCTTAAACTGCTCAAAATTGGTTGTGCATTTAGGTGTCCACTATAATTGGACTTATTTTCTTTGCAAAGCAATGATTAGGTGCCCAATATTTGAGAAGTCTTAAATGAACCTTCGATAATATCCAACTAACCCCATTGAAGATCTGACATCCATGACTTTCTGTGGAGTGGGCAATTCCATTATATCTTTGAGCTTTTTTGGATCTACAACCACTCCTTTTAAAATAACATCCCCCAAAGAGAGAACCTGGGATTGGAAAAATTCACAATTGTTGATTTTTGCATACAACGTATGCTCCCTTGGTAAGTGTAATACTTCTCCCAGGTGGTCTTCATGTTCTTCTTTAGTTTTTGAATATACTAGTATATCATCTACAAAGACCAATATGAATTTATCCAAGTAGGGATGAAGAGTTCATCAAGCACATAAATGTGGACGGGTCATTTGTAAGCCCAAATGGCACCACCACAAATTCATAATGGCCATACCTAGTTTTGAAGGTTGTTTGGTAGATAAATTCATATTTAATTCTGATTTGATGGTATCTGGACCTCAAATCTATTTTGGAAACACTACCACCCCTCTTAGTTGGTCAAATAAACCATCAATTCTGGGAAGCAGGTACTTGTTCTTTATTTTAGCCTTGTTTAGCTACCTATAGTATATCACAACTGTAGTGTGCCATCCTCCTTCCTAGCAAACAATGTTGGGGCTCCTGAGGGTGATACATTGACCCAAACGTATCCTTTTTCACATTGAGAAGTGTAGATTGGTATTTACTCCATCAATACTTGGGGTATTAGGTTGTGTGGAGTTAACCCACAAAAATGTGGTTTTGTGGGCAATGTACCCAGGTGGTGGACTTTGGGGACAAGTTGGTGGGCTAAAGACCCAAAAGAAATGATTGTTTAGTCTAATTATTGTGTGAGGGTACCATTGATGAGCAAATGGGGGCACCTAAGGCAATGATAGAAAGGTATAAATATAAGTGACCTATGGAGAGGCCGAACACACCTCGTAGCATCTCATTTCAAGAAGTATTCTAGCACAAGAGAATATGCTTAGCCTCAGAGTAGCTGCAATAAGGAAAAGAAGCAGTTCATGGTCTATTTTGTGTTTAAGAAGGCCAAGTCTACTCAAGGAAGAAGGCTTAGGGTTTTTTTATTTTTTTTGTGCCCTAGTTAGGGATCTATATAGGGCGCATTTAGGAAAATAATTTTTCTCTAACAAAGGTTT
The DNA here is from genome assembly GCA_031772625.1 of Pinus tabuliformis. Lineage (NCBI taxonomy): Eukaryota > Viridiplantae > Streptophyta > Pinopsida > Pinales > Pinaceae > Pinus > Pinus tabuliformis. The sequence continues at coordinate 656,829,474 of CM062818.1, read as the reverse complement.
GTTCAATCCAAGTCAGCCAAAGAAAATCAGAGCAAGGTCAGCGTGTTGATTTTGTGTGTTTGGGAGAGGGCTGAGCCCTGAAAATAGGCATAAATAGTCTCATGCTAGGTTGGGTTGCAAGTCTTGTAGAGCATCATTTTGGGCTTAACCTGTGCCCTAGAAAAGGCCTAATCCGCCTTAGAACTTGAACAAAAGGCTACGAGTATCTCAGGGATGGAGAGAAGGTTGTAGGGTAGTGAAGGGGCTGATGTGTTGGAGCTTTGAGATGTTGAGTGTGCATATTTGAATATTGATATACAATGACCTAATAAGGGCTTTGTCAAGTCTATGAGAACTTGAACAGAAAAGGGTTGATTATACAGTGACATTGAAGAGGCAAAGTCATTGTGAGAAGCTGGTTGTTGGAGTTGATACATGCTTGTAATTGGAGGAGCAATTACACAATGAGCAGCTAATTTGCAAAGGTGTTGAAGGTGAAATATGTTGGATAAATTTTTCATTGATGTCAATAAGATGGCAACCTAGGTGCATTGTTGAAGCGTCACCCTAACATTGTATTGTTGAAGATGATGAAAATTGAAGCAAACCCTATTCTATCAAAGTGAATTCCTATTATGATACATGCTTGGAAAAACCTTTATGGTGAAAGCAAAGCCTAGGTACAATTGAGAAAGCTTGAAAATTCCCTAAGTACAATATACAATGGTGGCATTGAAAACAAGATTTGAAGCAAAGGAATTGGAATTGAATGAAACAAAATGTTATTGATTCTTATTGCAGCAAGCATAATAATCTACATGAGGCTTTTGCATAGTTGAAGAAAATATGCCATTGTGTTACTCACTAATGAATGACATATGCAAAAGAGAGTAAGAAAAGGAAGAAAATGATCTCGATGTTTGAAGTTGACATAATCTGATTAAAAAGATTTGAAGACACTAATGAGAAGGTCTTTGCAAGAAGACAATACTAAAAAAAATCAAAATGGTTTTTAATCCTAATAAAAATTGTAACATGAACCAATTTGAACTCAAGTGAAGCAACCCAAAGGATATTAATGCTTGTTGTTAAATACGCACTTGTTTCAATGTCTGTGTCCACCTGTAGTGAAGAAAACAAAACAAAAAATCAAAAATATCAATATACTATTGCATAGGTTGGCTCCATTACCAAGTGACATGTCCCTTCAAATATGCTCAAACAACTATATATACAAATCACAGCTCTTCATTTTTGGATGAATTTGTTAAGAACATAACAAAATATTCGAACATCTAAGGCAATATACCACTAAAGGATGTGAGTTTCCTTGAAGTAGTACATTTGTTGGTTGTGCATGTTTCTAATGTAAAGGTTTTGAAAAGGAGGAATTATAATTCAGATTTGAGGAGTCTAGACTTGTGGAGAATTGTGAAGTTTCTCATCTTTTGAAGTGAATTATTGTGTTACAGACCTAAAACAAGACACTCATTTGTAGACCTTTGTTTTGGATCTGTTCTAGCATCTTATTCAGACATGTGGAGACTATTTATAGTTTGATCTATGAAAGGAAATTGCTTGGCATTATTTGAGGTAAAATATCATATGTTGCAGACTTGTGGAGGCATGAAACTCGCACCTATAGTGAAATTTTTTTTGGAAGCATAAACTCACACCTGTAAGGATCTCTGCTAGCATCTTTCATACCTGTGATAGAATCCATTTTAAACGTATGGTGACACACTCTTTTCGAACCTATAGTGGCACTTTAGAAGGACATTTTTAGACATGTTTTGATACTTCTTTGTGGATCTAGTGGAGAAACAAAAAAACTCAAATTTGTTTATAATGGTCCAAAGTTCAGATCTTTTGCCTCATAGCTCAAACTTGTTACTTATTTTTTGAAATATTATAGTCATTGCCCTTGGAACTGAGGGCTTGTAAGCAACATAGATCTACTACCAATAGACTAAGGTAGGTTCAGTTTTGTGGAATAGCACCTCGAATGTGTGGCTTGGTAACCTCAAAACACTTAGACTTGTGACGTAAAGGCTTGTGGACAACCTTGGAGCTGACCTCTTGAGCATATTTTTGAGTAGACACTAAGTTAGTCTTATTGAGATTTGGAAGCACTCCATTTGTAGCCTTTTTGAAGCTTGTGTCTTGAACCATCCTTGAACAATTTAGAAGATCATCCTAGAAAAGTTTGTTGAGTAGTGTCATAGCTTAGTTGAAGGACCATAAAGAGAACCTAGTAATGTAGACCTACAGAAGAACATTTGAAGAAAATGGAAAGTCTTGGACATATGTTCTAAATAAACGTGTGTAGAAGAGGTATTTGAAGCATCTTGGAGGGATCTTTTAGCAGTATATTGTAGATCATTTGAAGACCTTTTTTTGTTGAGTTATTGAAGCAGTTTGAAGAGATTTCGTTGTGCAAACCATTAAGGACATCTTTGGTGCAGCATTGTTAAAGCCATTGAGGATCCTTTGGAAATGTGATTGAGGACATATTGAAGACCCTTTGGAGATGATATTAAAGACATTTTTGGATACATGATGACCTTGTGAAGATGATGTTCAGGGCTTGTTGAAGATGTTTGGGGAAATCTCGACGAATCACTAAATTTTCTTGAAACCATGGTTTGGAGCCTCGAAAAGATGACGTTGGAGGCTGTATTGTAGAGAGGATCTTAGTCCTCAAGAAGACAAAGTTGGAGCTTGTTTTGTTGAATATTGGAGTCTTCATCTAGGGTTAGAGCTCTCAAGGAATCATATGTGTGATTGTACAAATTGGAAATTTAATTATTGTAAGAGAGGATTAGAGTTCTCACCATTTTTTAATAAAAATATTTATTTTTCTTTTCATTTTTTTGTTTTGTTTTAAGTGATATTAACTAGTAAAATAACAATTGTAAAAGGAAATATTGATTCAACCCCCCCTAGTATTTCCAACACAATATCTCTGTGAGAAAGGTGGCAATGGACCTGCCAGTTGTTCAGTGACTAAAGAAAGCTACAAGGGTTGTTGTATAAATTTTATCTTCAACAAGTAAGTTTGTCATTTTTGTCATTGTTCTTGGGAAGATTGACAGTCAAATATTGTTGACTTCAATCCCTAGTTTACTTGTATCAGGGATTTGTAAAGGCCATGATCCCTAGTACGAAATCCCTATGTTTGTTGTATTAATTTTGTAATATAAACAAGTTTTGGGTCATCTAAATTCTTGTGTACTTAGTTGGTTCACTGTTGTTACATTTCCGATGTGAAAAGCACTTGGATTTGTGTGAATTTAGTGTGTTTACAATCATGATTAGACATAGACGTGATTCTAAAGTACTAGAAAAAATTTAACATATCTAGCATCTCCTTCAATTGTATCTTCAACTCCATGAATTTATGCATACTCATGCATTATGGATCCTTCATTGTTGGCATTGTTCCAGAATTAACTCAATGGTGAAATCAATATCTCTTCTAGGTGGTAGTCTAGGAAATTCTTTTGGAAATATGTCACTAATTTGTTTTAACACTAGGTGGCTTTCAAATGGATCCAAATGACCTCCCAATTCCTTAGTCACATGGATTGCATACATTGCACAACCCTTTCTATTGCATTGCTTCACTTGGAGTGCAGTTATTGTCTGAGTGAGATTGGTCCCTTTAACCCCTATAACGTTATATGCTCACCACCATCACTAAGACATTTGAACGCCTTGTTGTAATAGTCAACCTTGGTTTTGTGTGCCGTTAACTAGTCCGTGGCAATTAAAACATCATAAGATCCCAATGGTGTTCAATTTAGTGCCTTTCATGATGGCAATCATACCCCCAATCTCCACTGGGCATGACTCCACTATGTCTATGTTACAGGGAAAAGTGTCTATTTAGAACTGCTCTATCCCACTAAGGTGTGACAGCTACCTTAGAAACAAACAGAGAAAAGCTACTTTTGTATTTCCTTTATGAACTATAGATAGAGAGGAATAGAAGGAACCAACCTCTGTCTTGCGCTAATCCTTTAATTCGATCCCTCTCTTCTTTGATAGTTTCCAGCTACCTGCTCCCTTGCACACCCAGCTTCACAAAGTACCTGTAAGATCACAGAAGCATAGAACTATACAAAGACATGGATCTATATTCATACACAACTTAGGATCAGATTTAAATTGACCATACAAATGTAACAAGCATCAATGATACAAAAGCATGGAGGAAAACTCAAATAGCTTTTATTGATAAACAAGAAAAGATCCAGGAGGAGTTACAACCAGTGGTTCCGACCCAGCATCAACCTCCCAGCAAAGAAGCCCCTCTTCACCTCAAACAAAGCTTAGATCACCCAACAATCTGATGTTTTGTCTCTAGAAACCAACAACAATTCCTTACAATATGCAAAATTCCAGCCTCTGGATCTCTGGGATGAGGGATCCATATATAGATATCTGTAAGGAGGATGAGTCAGCTTTTGATTTGATTAGTGTCTTCTCTCTGTCAGTTCTTGCTTCCACTTGGAGACTGAGGACCTCTTACTCATCCTTGGTCGAATTCAGTGAGGCAAGTGTCACAGGAGAAGATTCTGGAAGCTTCCATTGCCTCTCCACCTCGCGGAATGACACTGCCATTTGTCATTTCTCACCCATCGCACCCCACAGAAGGGAGTTTTGAAATGCAACGCACCCTCACAGTGCATTTGGGTGATATGCAACGCACCTAGCCAGTGGAGCAGCTGCAATGATCCTGTTTTGACCAATTTTGAGTAGTTTTTCATGGAGAACTTCTGGGAGAAGCTGTAATCTGTTGACCTTGTTCCTTTAGGGGTTAGAAAAACACTTTTAGGGACTTAGGAGCCCTTGGTTTATGGACATTTCATGCTTGGAGTTGTAGGGCACAAAAATGTCTATAACAGTTGCCCCCTAAAGTATGAGGCCGTTAACCTTTTGGTGTCGGGTGAAATGCTTTATTATGAGGATCCGAAGTTCTTTCAATGCTGGGAGGAGACCTGTAGTAAGATACAATACAATACATTATCTTCATAATATTTTCATGATCTAGCTGAGGCGAGCATTCCCATGCTCAGCTTTATAAATTCATTTTCATGTACATAGGACAGACAACCGTCTGAGTGTAGACTGATGATTCTGATAGAGCCATCATCCTTTTGGTAGGATGATTATCTGTACTGCAATGCTGTACATTTAATGTCTTTATTTCCCTGAATATATATCGCAGCTCGGATGGATGAAACTAGATCCGGGGTCTTCAATCTCGTCCGATCTTCACTCGAAGTACAAGTCGATCCATGTGAGAAATGTTCTGATTACCAGTCAATGATGTAAACTGTTAACAAGCGCGAGAGGAATCACCGATAATGATAATGACCCTCAAGGTACTACAGTACAATTCACGTGGTGTGAATAAAGGACTTGGCGTCGAACACCATGCAAAATCTTTCGGTCGAAGGCCATTGATGTATACCTGTCGCCGGAAGTGAGAAACTTGCCATTGAGGCATGCAAGCTTCAAAGTACTGAATGGGGTGTTCCTAGATCAACTTCTTGGATAATGAGCTGATGTCGACAAGAAGTGATCCGTCACAGGAGGGCCTTAATGAATCCCACATCAATGACACGGAACGGAGCAAATGATTTTGATGGAGGTGAAAACGATCTGGTGATATAAGGTTCGGGGTGGCGGTCATGAAAGAATGGAGTATAATGTATGGTAGTGGGTGAGACACAGGTGACTTCTCTGGATGACTTCTCTTGAACATATCGGCAACACTGATGTGATGGATTGGTAGCATTAACCCCAAATGTGGATGGTATGGCGTGACCATGGTGATGTGACCGGTGAATGAAACAACCCAACCCGACTCGGACACGGAGTGGAAGTGTCATGTTCAAGAGCGACTTGCTACCAACAAAGTTTCTTTGAGTTTTCTTCCCAATTTTTCCCCAGTCATTGCTGACCAGTACCTCTTTATTTTTGTCAAGCTTGAGGAGGATAACATATGCTTGTTCTATAATTTGCCCTTCGGGCAAACCCATCGCTATGTTTTAACGAGCCTAGCGATAGTGAAACTCGTTCTCATCTAAAGACAAGTTTGTCACTATTAATCTTTTTAACGAGTTTAACGACAAAGATAACTCGGTCCTTTTCAATTTTAGAGAGTCTGAAAAGGAACGTAAAGGTAACTCCAAAATTCCTTTTTCGTCATCTAATCCCTTAAGTCCGAAAAAGTATAAAACAATACAGAAGGGATGAATTTTCGATAGTTTTAACGAGCCGAACAAAAAAAGCGCTCGATCTTTTTGTGTAATAATCCCTCAAGTCCAAAAAGATTAAAATCTAGAGGAGGGATAGCACTTCCTGTCACTTTAACGAGCTGGAGAGGCCAATGGCTCGGCAATCTTTTCATATTTTACGAGTCAGTTGAAAAGAGCTTAAAGGAGACTTGTCTTTTGAGGAACGAGTGATAAAACGGGTAGCAGCTGATTCCAGGTAAGGTTGGAATTTTCCAATCACGGCAGTGTCACAAGGATGGCTAGTGAAATCACTCTTCGCAGTTGTTCCTCAAAATGGGTAAACAATCAAATGGAGGTGAATGATCAGCCAATGAAAAAGTGGAGGTGACGGTGCAAACACGACCAAGGCTTTAATGGCTGAATTACTACATTCACGATGGTTATTTACCGGGGAATAGTTCATTTTTTAATGAGCTTAAACGCGGGTGGAAACATTTGCTCATGTCTTATGTTTATTTTTTAACGAGCTTGAACTATGTGCTAAAACTACTCGATTAGATGGTCCTGTTCGTCCAGTAGTTCGCCTGAGAGTACCAGCTGCTGCTCCAGCAGGAGAGGCCGTCGGAAGGGCTATTCTTCGCGACCTCGATGTGGCCGAGACTCTAACAGCATCACAAGAGCAGGTTGAGGGCCTCACTCTTGGTATTCCAGATGTGAGGACTGACGGGCTACCTTTGCGGTTACAGCGGCATACTACTGGTGTGCCCAGACGATGGACTCGTCTCTTACGCATGATCGCACAGGCTGTGACTTGCTATCACGAGCATCATTAGACTAGGGTGCCCCCTAGCATTTTGAGTTTTTGGGTCATTTGACCGATTTTGTCTTGGTTACAGAACATTATGTGTAAACCATAAACAGTTATATATATTTTTGATTTTTGGAGTTTTATTTTGGTTAAGCTACATGATCCACATGCAAACATTGATGGTGTGTTTCTTTTTATAAATGTTGCAAATGTCTATCTAACACATAGTTTGCTAATGAGTCAGTTAATGTGTTTAAGTTTCTGGAAATATGTTGATATTGAATAAAATCAAATTGTCTTTCCAAAATCTTAACCCTTAGGAACATGCGATAAATAGCTGGGTTTCGGACGGAATATATACCATTGAGTTGTAGTATTACGAGCTGTGAGTCTAGCCTGACAATTAGTCGGCGTATACCATGTGTGATGGCATCAGAGAGAAGTTCTATCAACGCGCTATATTCAGCGATGTTATTTGTTGATCGACCAATACATACCCCTCTGAAACTCACTAACTCGCCACTTGGATTAAAAATAGCCTAGGCTGCGGAGGATAGGTTCCGCGAACTACGACTCGCTCCGTCGGCATATCCAACACATGACTCCAATAGGTTTGACATCTGCAACAAATGTAAAAAGTGGATTACTTGACCAAAATAAACACTTTAGCGAAAACAAAAACATAACAAAAGCACACAGGTTACCATTACGCATAGTAACGCTTGAGGTACAACCCATTACGAGGTTGCGCCAGTGGAATTCCGTCATAATCCATTAACTCGTAGGCTCCTTTTGCTAACACTCATTTAACAATATAGGGGCCCATCCATAAAGACTTAAATTTACCCGCTCCCAATTTATCGGATTCTTAGTCGTAAAGCAAGACCAAGTCACCTTCTGAGAAGACACGGGGTTTGACTTTTTTGTCGAACTGAGCCTTGACTCGTTTCTTATGGGCTTCGTTAGCCAAAGCGGCATCACGACGGGTTTCATCCAATTGGATTAATTCCAAGAAACGAGCTTCTTCTTCTGAAGTTTCGGGGAGGAGATCAATTGCGAGTTTGAGAGACAAGATTTCACACTGGATTGGTAAGACTGCTTCCAGGCCATATACCAATTGGAAAGGCGTAAACTCGGTTGCATTCCTTACCGATGTCGGTAAGCCCACAAAGTTGAGTACAGGATTAGGTGCCATTTTCTCTTGTGAACTCCAATCATCCTTTGCAGCATGCGCTTTAGGACCTTGTTGATTGCTTCAACTTGTCCGTTGGCTTGCGGATAATATGGAGTGGAGCTGTCGTGAGACAACCCTAGTTTGGCAGCTAATTCGACCATCATGTGATTGCGAAAATGCGATCCATGATCTGTGACTATAGCCTGCAGCACGCCGAATCTGGCGACTACATGATTGAAAAAGAAGAGGGCAGCTGTTTCACCAGTATTATCTAATGTAGGCATCGCCTCGGCCCATTTGGTAAAATAGTCAACTGCGACTCTGATATACCCATGCCCCCCAGTCGAGGTGGGGTTACATGTCATGAAATTGATGCTCCATTTGGCGAATGGCCCAATAGCAACTATTGGTTGCAGAGGTGCGGGTGGTCTTCTAGTTTTGCTATCGAAAATTTGACAAGCATGGCAACTTTTGACTGCGGTTATGCAATCTTTGAACATTGTTGGCCAGAAGTATCCTGCTCGTAAGATATTTTGCGTTGTAGCATATCCAGATTGATGCCCCCCACACGTGCCTGAATGACAATCATTCAGGACTTTTTCGGCCTCCTCATGGGTGAGGCACCTTCTCAAAACTGTATCGATACCACGGCGGTAAAGTGTATCACTGACGATCATGTAGTCTTTTGCTTGGTATCGAATATGTTTTTGTTCGGAGTGGGAGGTGTTTGGCCTGTATTTCTGGGTTTGGAGATAAATGATTATATCCCCATACCACTCATTGCTTGCAGATATCAGAAACAAACTTTCATCCACGATTGTTTCTTCGGATGTGTCATCGTTGGACGACGATGGGAGATCGCACAATAATTCCGCGAAAACTAGAGCTTTCTTTGACTTGGATTTTACAAATTCCAGATCAAACGCTTGTAGGATTGCTATCCATTTTGAATATTTGCCCCCCAGCAACTATCGCGACAATATATAAGTCATGGGGTTGCAATCTGACAGAATGGTAGTTTTCCGAAAGAGGACATAGTGTCGAAATCTCTGTATCGCTTGAACAGCTGCGAGTGCTAGCTTTTCAACGTAAGAATATTTGCTTTCTGTATCATTTAAGTTTTTACTTAAATAATATATAAGATGTTCAATTCCATCGACTTCTTGAACTAAAACCATTGCGATGGTCGTATCCGCTGCAGCCAGATACAGGTTAAAATCTTTTTGATAATCAGGAGCGTACATTAATGATGCTTTCATTAGGGAATCTTTTAAAGCATCAAAGGAAGCTTGCACAACCTGATCCCAGACAAAGGGTACTTCCTTTCTCAAAAGACGTGTATAACCTTTAGCAAGTTCGGCATAATTTGGAATGAACCTCCTCAGAAAGTTCGCTTTCCCTTGGAGTTTCTGAATCTGAAGCAAATTCGAAGGTGGAGGCAAACTTATGATTGCCTGGACCTTACATGGGTCGAGACGAATCCTGTCCTTTGAGACTACAAAGCCAAGTAAATGACCAGAACTGATGCAAAATACACATTTGTGTGGAGTGAGTCGTATCTTGTAGTGTCGGCAACGTAGAAATATCGCTCTTAAATGCTGCGGGTGATCAGTCCGCTTTCGCGAATGAGCCGGAAGGTCGTCGAGGTATGGTTGAACGATGTTTTTGATGTCATGGAAGGCATAATTCATTGCCCTTTGAAACGTCGCCCCTGCGTTCTTTAAACCAAAGGGTAATTTTCGATATGCGAATGTGCCCCACGGACAAATAAATGCAGTCTTTGACTGGTCCTGTGGGCAGATATTTATTTGATTATACCTGGAGAATCCATCCATGAATGAAAAGATTTCGCATACGGCGCATTCATCAATTATCTGGTCAATGAAGGGTGTAGGGTAGTTGTCTTTTGGACAAGCTTGATTTACATCCCTATAATCGACGCACACTCTAATTGTTCCTTGCTTTTTCTTAACAGGGACAATATTCGATACCCAATCGGTTAGAGGAACCAGGTAGATGAAACCAGCATGGAGAAGTTTTTCAACTTCTGCCTTAATGGCAGCGGCTTTCTTGGGGTGCACCTGCCGTAGCCGTTGTCGTACTGGTTTGACATCTGGATACATCTTAATTTCGTGTTCAACAATACTCGAGTCAATGCCTGGCATTTCATCATATGACCAAGCAAAGACATCTCTGAATTCGCGAAAAAGAGCGTTATATATCTCTAGTTCTGAAGGAGAACAACATTTTCCGACATAAATATTCTCTACAACATATGTTTTGGTCGAGATATTTATGGCGATAGTCTCTTCAATATTGGACAAGTTTCGCTCGGAATCCACCGTGTTTACAGTGTTTGATAGAAAATCAAAAACTGAAGGATGATAAAGGTCATCTTGAGTATCTTATCCACAATCCGGAAGAAGGGAACGATGGTGGGAATCATTCCATGGTGCTCCTTCAATTACCATTGATTAGACAATTCCCTCGTCGGTGACATGCACTTGCAACCAAGGATCTGAAGGGGTACCATATTCTTTAGACCTATCTATCCAAACGCTTAACGAGCGTTGATTTCGGTTCGCCTCCCATGCTAGGAACATTGATTGCTACAATATTTCCATTGGGCTTGGGGGCAAAACCACTGCATGATCCATGTCGATATCGTTTTCTGAGATCTTTTTAGAAGATATCATGTTGCAGGTTCCTATCGACGCTACTTCCGCCAGATTTATTGGAGGTGGAAGAGCGAAAGTTCCCATTAGTATAGGATCTTTTAGTAGGCCTACTCCGATATTCTGAAGCGAATGGGGGCTTCCATGGATCATGGGAATGCTTCCAGTAACTTGAGAACCATTGGGGAGGAAGTTTTGTTGATCGACGATTGTAATCCCTCCTTGAAAGGGAAATGCAATCTTCCTAAAATAGGTCGACACAACAGCTGCCATGGCATATATCCATGGTCTTCCTAGTAGGATGTTGTAATCAAGATTCCCATCGATGACTTCAACATCTATTTCTACCGTTTTCCCTCCTAGTTCAACTTTCAAGTTACTTAGGATACCATATGGGGTATATGTCCTTCCGTCGAATGCTTTTAATGTCGTCGAAGATCGCGACAAGGTTGGAGATCCTAAAGTTTTCCAGCAACTCATCGACATAATGCATGTAGATGCCCCCTCATCAATAATCGTTCGATGAACAGTTTTGTTGAGGGCTTTCACTTGAACAAGGAAAGCTAGTTGAGCTGGTAATTGAGGATCGTATCCTTTATGGTCGAAGGATACTAGATTGGAATCCTTTGGGTCTATCCCACCAATGGCTGATAATAAAGCCTGCCTTTGGGATGGGAAATTTTGTAGTACTTCCAGAGTTGACATAGCGTATGGTGATTGGGCCAAATCTTCCACTATATTATGATGTTGTGCCGCTCTAGCGCGGGGATTAAATGTCGACTTGTGTACTACTCCCTTTGGCGGTTTTATCGTCAATTCAGGAATGGTGGGTGGTGCAACTTCTGTCGAAGTTGTTGTCGAACTACTTGGTTGATCTTTATCCTTGTTGTTCGACAGCTGCGGATTCCCATAATCTTTGTTCCTTGTCGATATCAAAGCATCATTTTGCTGTTTTGAAACCGACAACATTAGCACTTGAGACGGGGAAGCATTTCCACTCTCAACCAGATTTGTTCCTGGATTTGGAAACGGATCAGTTAACACTGCGGAGGTTTTCGAATTCTTGAAGAATTTCTTAAGCTCAGCCCTGTGTGGACAATTTGCGGTCCAATGATCCTCATCACATATAAAGCATGGATTTTTTGGTTTCCTATCTCCAGGAGGGTTTGAAGAAGATTTTTCAGGTGATGATTCCTCCTGTTTCTTCTTCTTCCCTTTGCCTTTCTTCTTGCTCCCTGGTTGTTTGGTTTCTTTGCCTTTATCTGTCGATACGGCATTTACTTCCGAAGCAAGAAGTTCATCTTTTGCATTTTGACCTGAAATCTTACGGGCCTTTTTGGATGTAGCCTTTGTCGATTTCGTGTCTGTTATGCCAATCACGCCATCACCGGCATGAGAGTCATTGTTTGATTTAGGAGGAGGAGGAATTGGGAATTCTGGTCTAGGGGCGTCAAGTATTTTATCATAGAGCGTGCCAGACTGAGTGTAAATCAAGTCCAGATATTGTGCACGAGCGATAACTTGCTCTTCTGTTACGACTCCCCCCTTTGCCACATCTTCCGTGATGGAAGGCAGTAATGACTTGATAAACCATTCAGCTAATAGCTGATCGGGGACATACGTTTTTACCATTCTACGACGATGTCGCCACTCATGTATATGATCAGATATGTGAATGGCCGTTGTTTGTTTGAAATTGGTAAGAAGTTCTGTTCCCGTTTCGTACCTTATTGGTAACTGAAAATGGGTTAAAAAGGTTGTGGCTAAGGTACTGAAGTTGTCGAACGAAGCTCTAGGCAATTCGATGTACCATTTTGCCGCCGGACTCGTTAACGTCCTCTGAAAGAGGCGAAGTCTTATCAAATCATCATTTAGGGTGTTTGATGAACACCATAGATGAAAGGTCATCACGTGATTCGATGGATCTTCACCCGGATTTCCATTAAATTTAGGAATATCTGATGGAAGTTTATGCGGAATCGCTGGCCACCAAGGGGCGTAAGCAATTGGATCGTTGGTTAACCGGTTTAAATCAGGTAACTCCAAAGTTGCCACAAATGGTAACTGTTGATTCAGGTTAGGTGAAGCATACCCAGGGTAAGATGGGATTGCCTGAGCAGTTGGTCTTTGCATACCGGCATAATGCATTTGATGCTGGTATGTTTGGTAAGGTTGGTGGACATGACCATTGTAAAATGGTTGATTTTGACCATTTTGAATGTACGGCTGTCCATTGTTAGCAAAGATTTGTTGCTCAGAACCTTGGTATACTTGTTGGAATTGCGGTTGTTGGTATTGCACCAGCCATGGTTGTGAAGCCATGTGCTGTTGCCTGATACTAACAGTTTGACCAAGATGAGGGGTAATTGTACCCGTCTGAACCTATGTTGTTCCACTAGTCGGCGATGTGGTTGAGTCGCAGGGTCAAGGGGCTATTGCATTACAACCTGAGAAACCTGAGGTTGGCATACAACAGGCAGCGCTTGAACTTGCGACACCGTCACAATAGCTGGCGTAGTCGGGATATTCGACATAGGTACGCATTGTTGCATTGAGTATACAACTCTTGGTTGTTGAGGTAGTATAGGTACCCAACCACTTGAGGTAATTCCAGTATAACCTGAATGTTGTTGTGAACTCCCGTATGGATATCCTCCCGGAGGGGATAATGAAAGGGTATACTGCCCCCCATACGGTGGTAATCCAGAACTCAAGGGTATTGTTTGCCCTTGGGGGCCGGACTGCCAAAATTGACCTCCAAATGGATCAATTTGTTGAGACTCAACATAAGAGTTTCCGGATATTATTCCAGATGAACAAACAGGAACAGACCATATTGTCGAAATAGCCCCTGAGTGGGCTCCTTCTAGCGGCTGAGAGCTAGTCGGACAGATGGTATATCGGCGAACATTGTCGGAGTGATAGCAGGGAGTTCTGTCGTCGCTGTGTCAGACGACACAGTCCTAGATGTTGACGGTTGTTCAGACATTTGTAGTCTATCCAAAATATTACCTAGCGATTCTACAGGAGCTTCCGCTGGTGGTAGACTAACTTCTGACGAAGAAGGATATAGAGTGATCCTGACTCCAAAGTGCGTTGGAGTACTTGTTTGAGGATCTTCTACAATTTCTTCTATGGCAATCAGACCAGGTGGAAGGGGAAGACCGTCAGGTCCGTAAAATATTTCTGGTGCCGAAGAAGGTGTGAAATCGGCAGCGACAGATGTTTGAAGAGCAAGACTCTCCGAACCGGTTGTAGATGGAACTGGTTCGGTAACACAAGTGTTTACTCTCAGACTAGGATCAGTATCACTGTCCTTCTGTGGCTGCTGAACTTCTTCTGTAGAGGCAGGGATTCCAGAAATGTTTGGAGTAACCGGAGTCTCTGATGTCGTTGGAACACTTGTTCTAACTTTAATAGGAGATTTGGAACCAGTTAAACGAGTTCACTTTGTCCGTACTGGCTTCGATTCCGGAGACAAAGACGGTTGACTCGTAAGCCTCCGCGAACGACGGGGTTTCAATTGACTTTCTTCCACGATTTCGGATTATTCGATCAACTAAAATAAAGGGGAAGTATGTTTCCGAATTAAATGAATTTTAGACGCTTTGACACAACTTGTTTTTTTCAGTTTTTAAGAGTCGAGAAAAAACAAAAGATGACTCTAGTCGCCTTCGATTTTTAATGAGCCTGAAGTGACAAGTGGTTAGATGGACCTTTTCCGTTAAGGAGTCTGAAAAGGAACGAAAGGGACTGCTCTGGAAGTCTAGGTAGAGGGAGTACCAAACCAATCGCAAAACTGCAGAATACTTTTTACGGTACGGCAGTCAATCTTCCCGAATGCTGTGTTCAGTGCATTGCGATCGATAGGGCAGCAGACACGGCTTCCTATGGATAAAGGATTTAAGCCTATAGGGGTCTCCCAAAATATACTCAACGGTACGTGGGAGCACAAGTCCGTACTGGCACTTATCGTCTCAAAGTGGAGGAATCACCCAACCATCAGTGAGAACAACAGTTACCAGGCTTTACGACGCCGGAATACGTCTCTAGCCTAGACCTCTAAATGTTGTGCGTTAAGTTCCAAAGCGTTGTTAGATTCATTGAATTTATTTTAAGTTGATCTTGTTTATGAAGTTTGCCTTTTGGGTTCACCACGAGATGTAGATGTAATTCCTAAAATGCAATCTAAAGATGGTAAACAAACTTTTTATCTCTTTTGTGCAATGAAAATCCTAGCTACTAGGGAAAAGAAAGACAGAATCTTTTCACAAAGAGAAAAGAGCACACTGTAAATGCACTTTCCTAAATCAAGCCAAACAGACTGTCTATATGCAAATGCACATGCATGTATTTGTTTTTGACTTTCTTAGTATATAGATGCTTAAAAAGAAAGTTGATGTACAAATCTGAATTTCTTTTCAAGCGACAAATATAAACAAGCTCCTTTTCGAAATCAAAAATCGAGACGATTACGACACTTTACGATTTTGAAATGAACACTCGTTCTTGACACTAGAAAATTACAAATTCAGACCAAAAGCAATAGTAACAGGATAATCGACCATCAACAGCAATCAAACTTTTTCCTACGATCGAAATCAACACTTGCGACAGATTCAAATCAAAGGACGACAGTGCGACTATGCTACTTTTGCAAAGGAAAACTGTAAATGATTCAACAAACACACAAAAACATCTACAGTTCTTTTGTACAAAGGAGGCGGAATAACAGCAAGGAAAAGGGGTTTCAAACAGACATATACTGATCACAGGCAGCAAAATTTAGGAATAGAACTGGAAAGAGTGAAGCACAGAAGCCACAGCTGCACATAGCTAGTCTGATCAGCGCACCTGTAACACAGGGAATCTGAAATACAGCGCAGGTTGTCCCTTCGAGAAGTGCGCTGAAATTCAGAATCTCTGAACAGTACCTGCGCTGGGCCAGAAACGAGACTCTGTCCGGGTTCCGGGTCATAGTTTACAGTTCAGTTCTTGGTTTTTGGCCGAGTAAAAAGCAATCAGTAATGCAACAATCAGGGGTAGATCTAAAGAGGATCTAAGAGCTATCACAAGGGCAATCAGATAGTTTGTGAATCAGCTGTTTAAATCATAAACAGATCCAGTGAATGGATTGAAGCAGCAGTTATCTACTTTGAATTTGTTATGGCAAATGCAGTTCGAATGCTACTTGTAAGTTTATGAAACAAACAACAAAGAATGATAAACAAACAAACTAATTATCTCCCCAGTGGAGTCGCCATTTTGTTACAGGGAAAAGTGTCTATTTAGAACTGCTCTATCCCACTAAGGTGTGATAGCTACCTTAGAAACAAACAGAGAAAAGCTACTTTTGTATTTCCTTTATGAACTATAGATAGAGAGGAATAGAAGGAACCAACCTCTGTCTTGCGCTAATCCTTTAATTCGATCCCTCTCTTCTTTGATAGTTTCCAGCTACCTGCTCCCTTGCACGCCCAGCTTCACAAAGTACCTGTAAGATCACAGAAGCATAGAACTATACAAAGACATGGATCTATATTCATAAACAACTTAGGATAAGATTTAAATTGACCATACAAATGTAACAAGCATCAATGATACAAAAGCATGGAGGAAAACTCAAACAGCTTTTATTGATAAACAAGAAAAGATCCAAGAGGAATTACAACCAGTGGTTCCGACCCAGCATCAACCTCCCAGCAAAGAAGCCCCTCTTCACCTCAAACAAAGCTTAGATCACCCAACAATCTGATGTTTTGTCTCTAGAAACTAACAGCAATTCCTTACAATATGCAAAATTCCAGCCTCTGGATCTCTGGGATGAGGGATCCATATATAGATATCTGTAAGGAGGATGAGTCAGCTTGTGATTTTATTAGTTTCTTCTCTCTGTCAGTTCTTGCTTCCACTTGGAGACTGAGGGCCTCTTACTCATCCTTGGTCGAATTCAGTGAGGCAAGTGTCACAGGAGAAGATTCTGGAAGCTTCCATTGCCTCTCCACCTCGCGGAATGACACTGCCATTTGTCATTTCTCACCCATCGCACCCCACAGAAGGGAGTTTTGAAATGCAACGCACCCTCACAGTGCATTTGGGTGAGATGCAACGCACCTAGCCAGTGGAGCAGCTGCAATGATCCTGTTTTGACCAATTTTGAGTAGTTTTTCATGGAGAACTTCTGGGAGAAGCTGTAATCTGTTGACCTTGTTCCTTTAGGGGTTAGAACAACACTTTTAGGGACTTAGGAGCCCTTGGTTTATGGACATTTCATGCTTGGAGTTGTAGGGCACAAAAATGTCTATAACAGTCTACCACTCGCCTTTTTGTTCCTATGGCTATTTGAACCATCCATGATTCTTCATGAGCTTTCTTTGGTAATTTACATTTCTCCACTTCCTTCAGGCCAACAAAGCTAATATTAAAACATGGGCCAATTAAAACTGAAATAAGTTGGTTGATGATCAGTGTTATTGCTTCTTGTACATTATACAACCTCGTTCCAATCCGCTGCTCCTGAGGACAATTCTTTCGCAAATGGTTTTCTTCACAAGTCCAACATTGTACATACCCCTTCTTGGATCCTTTAGCCTCTTCTCTTGTTGATTTTGGGGGTTCATTTATGTTGGTCATTGTGGGATTTCGATTATATTCATTCTTAACATACGTGATGAACCATTTGTTCTTCCCTCCTTCCTTGTATCATGAGAACTTTGGCCCTTTCCCTTTGAAGTTTTCCCTATCTGTTTTCTTACAATCTATTCAGACTCTAATCTTGTGTTTGGACTATTCATATCAATACCTCATCTTTTGGATAATGTCTTATAGGGTTTTTCTCTCATCAAACTCTCTTTTATATCAGTAAGTTTGTGCTAATCCACTGAGATAGCTATGGATTTTTGTCTTATCGTCCTTGATGTGTCAACAACTCCAAGAATCTACTTGTGTACTCTTCAACTGTTAATTACCTCAATTTGTGCTCATATAATTCCTTGGCCTTATTTTCATAGTATTTTTCATATAGGTACTTCTCCTCGAAGTATTTCTCAAACCTTCTTATTTGGAGATCAAAAATAGGCTCAAAAATGAAAGTGCTCGGAATATCCCAAAACTGGGGTCAAGTTGTTCTTCTTTCTAATTCCAATGATGCTTGAATTACCTTAATCCGACATCGTATGAAGAATTTATGACATTTTGAAGTTTTGATCAATTACTAAAAAGTCAATAGTAGGGTTGACTGGGTTGTTGACTAGGCAGTCCGTACAACTGACATCATCAACTGACTATGCAGGGTAAGATTGGAAAAAGACCAATCATGTCTTGACATGTGGCATCTTCATACGGGTGCAGGTGGCGCAGTTTGGTTGGTTGTTGAATTTGAGTTGGACCAATCAAAGGCCCCCACATGGCCTAATGAGAGGATGCCCTGTGGTTCCCCGTAATTGTTCAAAATTTTTATATATGCCTAAAGGCGTCGACGGGTTTCGACCCCTCAACCTGCAGTGTAACAACTTCGTGCTCCACCATCACGTCCTTAACCCATATATATGGTCATTTATATTTAATGTCATATTATTTGATGATTGGGAGAAGGGGTTAGGTGGCTAGCCCTGGCCCCCAGGTCATGTTACCACCATACAACCCATGGTGCATGTAGGAGGAGTGGGGTTGGGCACTTGGGCGTAGTCCCTAGCCCCATTAACACCCACAAGACCACGTGGGCCCGCTTGGCGGAGGGATGGGGTTGTAAGCCCTGGACCACGGTCACGATTGGCCCACAGGACCATTAGCACCGCAAAGGGGAGTTGGGTGATGTAAGAGCTCTCGGCCCTGGGTATATGGGAGCCCATGTAACCATAGGTGGAGAGTTAGCGGGAGCGGCGGGGTGGTTAGGCCCTGGCCCCTAGCCATGTTTCTATCCATGTGACCACAAGCAAAGGGTGTAGGTGGATAAGCCTCAACCCCTAGTCTCATTATCATCCATGTGACCACAGTTGGAGCAGAGATGGCGGGGGAAGGAAGTTGGCACTAACCCTCGACCTTATGGACAGCATAAGGACATGTCGATAGCAACGAAGGGCCTGACTGGCGGGGGTGGGCGGTTAGTCCCAGTCCCTGGCCCTATGGGCATCACGTGACCTTGATCTGATGCATAGGGGTTATTGGCAAATTTAATGAGGCAAAAAATTGCACTTTTTGTGGTAGGAATCTTGTCAGTCCCAGGGGAAATTGTCTCTCGGCGGATTGTGTAAAGGGTGAAATCGTCATGTAGTTTACAGGTTTGCCCAAATTGAAAGACAAATAGTAGGGTTTGGCTTGGAGAAGCATATGTTGCTCAATTTTTAACCTTTTTGAGCTCAAAAGAGCCTAGATGGGGGTTTTTGAGTGTCTTGGACTCAATGACAGCCTCAGTTTTCTGATTTGAGCACTTTATGTTGGAATTTTTATAGAATCAAGTCTTTTATTGTTAGAGGTAGAGATAGTTTTGAAGAATTTTGGAGGCATATTTGAGCATGAGGAGAGTCTAGTTAGAGGTTTTTAGCGTTCCAATTTCATCTGCAATGGTTGTTACTTCAGTAGAGAAATTCTTTTCAGTCTTTTCTCAATGTGTTAAGGAGAGAAGCCTTTTTTAACCCTTCGTTGTGAAGGAGTTGTATGTTTATGCTTTTGATTTCAGGTGGAGTACAAGGATCTATGGGGTGTGAATCATTTTTATGTTGACATTCTTATGAATTTCTTTAGGGAGTCATCTTTCTGAGTGATAATTTTTTTGTAGGAGAATGTTTCTTTGTAGGAGGAACAAGCCACTCTACTATAAACAAGTTGTCTGTACTCATTTGCTACTGAAATCAATATATGATCTAGTTGTTGGAGTAGGCCTGGAGGTGTAGCCCAGGAGGGATGAACTTCGTTATCAACTCCTAGTTTCTTCTCTTCATGTTTATCGTTTTGAGATGCATGTGAATTTGTTTCTCTTTTAAGTTCATGTGGAAACTTAACTCGGTATCTTGAAGAGGTTGTGAAACTTATTTACCATTAAAGATCCATTTTGTTAACTTGTAAAGTGTCAGAGGACGGTAGGTTTTTTATAGGAGGAGTTTTCCTTCATTTTCAGATCAGGTGGTATCAAAGCAAGTTCTTACCAAGTTTCAAGTATGGGAAATAAACTGAAGCATGAAAGACTTCAAGAGTTGGAGGAGATTGATCTATCTCTTCAAATGGGGAATGTTGAGCTGAGAAGATTGCTTGAAATTGCAGAGGAGGAGAAAAGGAAAATGTGCCTACAATTGCAGCATGTAGTGGAGTAAAAAATTGGTGAGAGTTCCATCTCTGAAGTAGAAAATAATCCCTTTAAGATGAAGCCAATTTGTGGGCATGGTTCGTACACAGGATATGGAACCTATGTTGAAAATGATGCTTGTGAGTTTTGTCAGCATCTGAAAGATTCTCCCTATGTGCTCGTTGGTAAAAGTGGTTGGCTTGAGCCATATTTCACTTCTTCATCAACATCTGAAACAGAAAATATGGGTGATAGGCCAAAGGAGGTAATTAGAATTTCTAGTTCTACTCCTTTAATTAATGTTGATCATACATCTTTTGCAGCCTTTGAAAAGCATACCAAAGGTATTGGTATGAAGCCTTTAACTCAGAAGGACAATGAAGGAAGAGGCCTCAGATTAGATGGCCAAGGCATAACTAATCCCATCGAGGTGAAAGAACGACCACGATATGAAGGATTGGGTTATGTTCATGGATAAATTGGAGAGTTCTCTAAAAAAAATAAGCAAAGAAATCATCAAGTGATGATATCTCATACCATGAAGATAGTGATGATGGAAAATTGTCTTCAAAGAAAGATGAATGTTCCAAGAGATATGCAAACTCCAGTTCTTCTCGTCAAAGTCACAACCCAAAGGACAAGTATAAGTGTCATGGGGATTTTAGAAATGTTGGTGATTTTGATTATCTATGGGAAAAGTTTCCTTGCACATTTTTTGATGCAGCTAACCATTGTGTGGTTGATTGTGAGCAACGTAAGGTGATGGTCAAAATAATGGATCAAATCCTTGGGACAAGATATGAGGAATCTCTCCTTGTTATGAAGACTTCCTTGTCGATGGGCAAGCGAAAGAATTTTTGTAACCATTGTAGCATGAATGAGCACGGAATTCAAAGTGTTGGAAACTCCATCTGGAACTTTGTCCCAAGAAGGACAAAGAGATCATGCGATCCCTTGCAAGGAAAGTGACAGGTGGAAAAATGGAAACTATTGTATTTCTTGAAGCAGCCTTTGAAGCAAAGTGGGTGCAGAAAGAGAACCCATAAGCCTGGATAAGCAAAGAATGGGTAGACTATTTTGTACAGTTAGCTTGCTTTGTAAAATTGTAATTACTTGTTGTATATTCCCATTTGGGTACTTTGTAAAGTGAATTCATGTACAATCACTTATTTGCAACAAGTGTGTTTTCTTTGGCATGTTATGTTATCTTGGCTTGATGATAAGTCAACTTGAATGGGACTTTTGGGATGAGCATTTGTATTTCATCCAGTATGTCTACAGTTGTGTCAAGCACTCACTTATACAAGTATTTTGATGTGAATCTTGTTTGTGAATTTGATCTTTGGTAAATATTGTGAAGAAGATGACCATGATTATGTGGACAAATTTAAGCATGTTATTGAACAAATGTAGTGAGTGCATCTAAGAGTATAAGTGAAACTTGAGGGCAGTAAACAAAAGTATGAATTGGTGCATGGCAAGCATTGAGTTGTTTATGATTTCCAGGGGGAAAATCAAGTTTGTTTTAAGCAAAGAGGGACTTCAAGGTGAAGTTTGTTTGAACCAAATAAATATGGTTTTGGAGAGAATGTTTAGATTCCATCCATCGAAGTTTTTGTTCCTGCATGTTTAAAATAATTGCAGCAAGCCACAATTATTGACAGGAAGATAAGGAGTTCACGCAGCAACAAGGTGGAGTGCCTTGATTGGAGCTCAAAGGAACCAAACAAAAAATACAAGAAGGATTGAAATCGAGAAATTTAATGAGAATTTTCCTCACTTATTTACTGATTCAAGATAGAATTTTGGAGTTCCAAGAGTTCCTAGTGGGGAGGTATGATCTAGAGATAAAAAATAGGCTCAAAAAATGAAAGTGCTTGGAATGTCTCGAAACTAGTGTCAAGTCATAATGTTCATCATCTTGATTCCAACGACGCTTGAATCACCTTAATCCGACGTCGTATGAAGAAGTTCTGAAGTTCTGAAGTTTTTTTACCAACAACTAAAAAGTCAACAACAGGGTTAACTAGGCTACTAATTGGGTATTTAGTATAGTTGACATCATCAGCTGACTGTGAAGGGTACGGTTGGAAGAGGACCAATCAAGTCTACACATGTGGCATCTTTGTACGTGTGCAGGTGGCGCAATTTGGTTGGTTGTTAAATTTGAGGTGGCCCAATTAGAGGCTACCACATGGCCCAATGAGAGGACGCCACATGGTGCCCCATGATTGGTCAAAATTTGTATATAAGCCTGAAGGCCTCGACACGATTCGACCCCTTGACTTACATTGTAACAAATTTTTGCTCCATCATCATTTCCATACGGTTAGTTCTTAACCCATATAGATGGTCATTTATATTTAATGTCATATTGTTTGACGGTTGGGAGGAGGGGGGGCGGCTAGTCCCGAACCCCAGATCACGTTACCACCATACAACCCACAATGCAGGCGGGAGGAGTGGAGTTAGGCACTTGTCCCAAGCCCTTGGTCCCATCAACACCCGCCCGACCACGCAAGGGAACTTGGTGGAGAGAGCGGGGTCGTAAGCCTTGACCCATGGTCATAACTGGTCCACAGAACCATCAGCGTCATGAAGGGGTGCTGGGTGGAGTTGGATCTCCCCGCCCTAGGCATACGGGGGCCCATGTAACCATTGGTGGAGAGTTAGCAGGAGGGACATGGTGGTTAGGCTCTGGCCCTCGACCACGTTGCTACCCACGCGACCACAGGCGAAGGGCACGGGCAGATAATCCCCGACCCCTGGTCTCATTATCGTCCATGTGACCACGATTGGAATGGATTTATGGGGCATGAATTTGGCCTTGGTCCCCATCCCTATGGACAACATAAGACCATGCCGATAGAAATGGAGGGCTTGGCTGGCGGGGGCAGGCGGTTAGCCCCAGCCCTATGGGTACCACTTCACCTTGATTCAACGCATAGGGGTTATTGGAAAATTTAACAAGGAAACAAATTGCACATTTTGCGGTGGGAATCTCATTAGTCCCATGCAAAATTATCACTCTGCGGACTGTGTAAAGGGCGAAATCGTCACGCAGTTTGCAGGTTTGGCTAAATTGCAGGACAAATAATATAGTTTGGCTTGGAGAAGCATATCTTGCTCAATTTTTAACTTTTTTGAGCTCAAGAAGAGCTTATATGGGGTTTTTTTTAGCGTCATGGACTCAATGACAACCTCGATTTTATGATTTGAGCACTTTATGATGGAATTTTTGCAGAATCAAGTATTTTAGTGTTAGAGGCAAAGACAATTTGAAGAAGTTTGGATGCATATTTAGAGGTTCTCCAACCTTCTAGTTTCATATGCAGTAGTTGTTACTTAAGTAGAGAAACTCTTTTCAGTCTTTTCTCAATGTGTTATGGAGAGAAGCCCTTTTTAACCCTTCATTGTGAAGGAGTTATATGTTTATGATTTTGATTTTAGGTGGAGTACAAGGATCTATTGGGTGTGAATCCTTTTTATGTTGACATTTTTATGATTTTCTATAGGGAGTCATCTTTTTGAGTGAGAATTATTTGTAGGAGAATGTTTCTTTGTAGGAGAAACAAGCCACTATATTGTCAACAAGTTGTATGTACTCATTTGCTGCTGAAATCAATAAATGGTTTAGATGTTGGAGCAAGCCCGGAGATGTAGCCTAGGAGGGGTGAACTTCGTTATCAAATGCTCGTTTCTTCTCTTCATTTTTATCATTTTGAGATGCATGTGATTTTTTTTCTCTTTTAAGTTCAAGTGGAAACTTAACTCACTATCTTGAAGAGGTTGTGAAACTTATTCACCTTTAAAGACACATTTGGTTAACTTGCAAAGTGTTAGAGGACAGTCGGTTTTTGGTAGGAGGAGCTTTCCTCTATTTTCAGATCACCTTCTCCATGAAAGTTCTTTCTCCCCGATGCCTTTAAAATTCTTCAAGTATTACCACCATATATCATATTTTCTTTCAAACTAAAGATAGGTACTATAGCCTTCATGTTCTCAAAGTAATCATGCACCATGAAGTACTTCTTCATCCCTAATAGCGAAGATTCTACTTTCTCCACCTTCCTCACCTCCCCATCAAATGTAGGAGGCTTTTCCTTCTTAAATTCTTTTGGTATCTAATCTTTCTCTTTTTTTTTTTTTTTTTTTTTTTTTTTTTTTTTTTTTTTTATGATGGTGTATCTTAGCTATAGTATCTGATGACTAGTCAGAGCTTCTTAATTCTCTTTCTAAAGTACTAAGTGGGGTATCTCCTTTCACCATGTCCTCATTTAATTGTTTATTTATTTTCCTTGAATTGCTACTTCCTGCCCCGTCGATGTCATATTTTTACTTTTGGGCCTCTAATGGAATAGTTTTGGACTTGTTCCTGCCTAAATATCCAGAATTAGGGTCTTGTTTTTTCTACCTTTGCAAGTTTGACAAGCTCTGCAAGATAATTGCATTTACATCTACCTACTTTTCTTGAGCTACAACATTTCTCTCATTGACAAACTTATAACTTATCAACTCATCGCTTATGCTTTTGATGTTTTCCATCTAATCAAGAGAGTCTTCCTATCTCCTCTTCCCAACCGAGTCTTCTTCTTAACCATGCAAGGATCTATTAGTTCTATATTGCACCATTGTGTCGGTCATTCCTAGTTTTTCTTGCTATTCCTTGGTGTCTTATTATGTGTTGTTACACACACATAGTTGTTAGTCAACCAAAATGCAAATCAACCAAATTACCCATCAACTTGGCTTATTTGCAATAAGCATGTTGATGTGAAACCATATGAAACATCAACTCTCAGTTAACATGCAAATTTAAAGAAAAAACAATTAATCAACAATTCTTTCATATCAAAAATTATATCAACCATGATTTAAATTCGACACACATCTGCAAGCAGAGAGAATGCTAGCAGGTCACATAATCATTCTAGTGTGTGCATGTGAGCCTCTTTAAGTCCAATGTTGAACATTTGCTTTGATACCACTTTGTAACACACCCTCCCACTCCCTTGGTTTATTCTCAGGTAGTGGAAGTTGTTACCTAGAAATTTACCCAACATCCAAGGTATGTTATGAAGGTGGGTTAAAAAACTCTTCGTTTCCCAATCTCCTCGAAGCCTAAAACCAAACCTCCATCACTTTTGACACATTGAGAGATTTTCAGCAATATAATTTTTATTTCAATTCGACTTTTGGATATAAAGTTATGCTCATTAGAAGGTTTACTTATTAACTCCTTGCCGCATGTGTTGCCTCATGGCAATTCCTAGAGGTGCGTGTGCCTCCACCATGCCATCCATAAACCAATGTGGCTCCTGCCACGTTCTCGTGCCATAGTGCCTATGTGCCCCTACACCCTTCCTTTGGGAAATTATCCTGCTCAACTCATGTAGTGTGTCGAGACATAAACTCTTACATTATGTATCAAGAGAATTATCATTTCGCAACCTCCATCTACCATGGCTCCTCATAAAGGAGTATTGTGAACATTACTGGGAGGTCCCCAGTCAATGATGATGTGGCCTTGTGCTATGTCAACTCCATGTTTGAATCACATATCACTTTTGGTCCAAGTGGCATCACTAGTTACTTACTACAACCATGCCATGTCATCACTTATCCACGTCATCTATCGTCCCAATGTTCTATTGACATCATGGTGACGTCAACATGCCATGTGGAATCTGTTGGTCGCACCACGTGTTATCTAAATATGAACTTCTTAGCCATCTAACAATTTGACTTTGCATGTCATGTGGCACACCTTGTAAGCATCACGTCATCACTGTCATCATCCCCATCATGTCCACATAACCCAGTCCAACCTAGGTGACACATGCCATCTTAGCTCAGTTAAGGGTCCCATGGGGCCCAACCTTTTCATGTTTTTTCGATGATTTTTTGTTATAAGAGTTTGAGGGTTGAATGTGATTCTTCGTCACATCCCACATGGATGTTCCATCCCTTGGGATAAATATTTTCCTGTCCCAACCCTACACCTCAGTGCCATAACACCCAATATGCAACATGTCAGCAACCATCCTTACATGGTGTGATGTGAATCTCCATGTCAGGTAATGGGAATCTTTACTATCATGCACCCAACACCCTCCATCAACCAACACCACTCTAATCAATAATGCATACTACTAGGAAGGTGCAATGCAACATAATGTAGAAATTTCTCTATAGACCAGCTAGCTTCGATGCCATGTAGAAATTTCACCGTAGATCACCTGATAATGCCATGTAACTAAAGCAAAATACTTGATCTACTTCTACAAACAAACTTGCGGAAGCTTAATCAAATTTTAGCAAGATCAAATAGAACACATATAATAAAGAAGAAGATTCAATCACACATGAAACACAGAAGAATACTTTGGGGAAAGCCTCAGCTAAAAACCCCATATCTGTATTATCATACAAGTGGAAATATCTCAGGATTACACAAAGCTTTAGCTCTCAAGCTATCCAGCTCTCAGTACAATCCCTCACTGCTACTCCTAGACAAAATAGACAACACATATGCCTTCCTTCAGTCCTCTGAGCCTCCTATTTCCTTGCATAGTTTCTCCTGGGTCCTCAAGCTGCCACCTGTGTGTAATAATCCCTCACACACTGCTCTGACCTCTGAAATAACTGTGCAATCCTAAAGGAGATAATTCCTTCTGCATGGATGAGTTTCCTTTATAGGAAAATTCCTCCAATTGATAGTACATTGTCACTTCCTTTAATCTCAACTGGGTCTTTCTTAGAATAGACATGCATGAGTTAATTATGAGAGAATATTCAGTTATCTGGAGAACACTAGTTGCATGCATGCATGCATTAACTAACTGAACACACAATTAGTTCCTCCAACTGTTTGGAACTAATTTAACTGGACTTAACTCCGTTAACTGAGATAACTAATTACAACTCAAATACAACTTATCCTTATCTCCTTAATTAAGGGATAATCTCCTCAATCAAAGAGATAATTGTTGGATGACTTCACAAAGGCTTCATGTCTGATTTTCTCCAACTAATTAACTCAAAATGAATTAATTAATTATTTTTCAAACAACTGGTGAGACTAAATTCGAATTTTAATTCTCAATTTTAATTTAGGGACTAATTAAAATTGGAATCTATCCTGAAATGCTATTTATAGCAAATGCTATTTTTAGCATTTCTATTTGTTGTTATTTCCAACAGAGTTGGAGTATATCCTAAAATGTTATTTTTATATCCTAAAATGTTATTTTTAGCATTTCTTGTTGCTATTTTCAACACTCCCTCTCAACAAGAAAGGCATTCAACTCGAACTCGATCCTGAACCTTTGGAATGTTCTGCATGCAACACTTCTCTCAAGTGTTGTTGCTCCAGAAACTCCAGAAACAAAAAATATGCAACCTAAATCAGAATGATGCCTCTTTCATCAAAGTCTCTGACTATTATTGCCTATGTCGACTGAAAACTCTGCACCTTTATGCTCTTCAGTATCTCACTGCTCTAGCCTCAGTCACTTTGATCTCTAACTGCATCAATCATACTGATTTCTATTGCTGCATCCGTGTTGTTGTTGGTCCTATCTCCCAACATGCATCCGCACTGCACCTCCTCTCATCATGTTGCATCATGTTGCCCACTGTTGCACTGCAACTCAATTACTAAGAAGTAAGTAACTGATCTCCCATTTGACCTCCCCGTTGGGCTAGAAACACCCTCTGATGCTGAAGCTCCCTCTGCCACTCCATCCGCATCTGTCTCTACCCACTCAGCCAGTCCTGCTACTCCTCGTCGAGGCTCCCATAGCAAGGTCTAATCAAAGAGGTTGGGTACCTCAAAGATCTTGCCCCTATTTCAGCCTTCTTGGGACTATCACTTCACATCGCCCCACCTCACACCTGGAGGTATGGAGGCATGTGATCCCTCTGCCCACTTGTCTTGAAATTTCCCCCTACTGGAGGTCTCTGCATGAGTGGATGCCTCCACTCGATCTCCTCTCGGTTTCTCCAGTTGTGGCTGCTCCACAGGCTCCTGAAGCTGCTTCACCAATTGTGGCTCCTCCACAATTGTCTGAGACTTCTTCTGGCACTGCATGTTGAGAGGTAATGTACTATTCCTCTCAACCACCAAGTCTCCAACAGTTGCCTTGCTCCTCAGAGTTTTTCATGCATCTTGAACCTCAAGAGCATACAGGTTCTTGGCTAGCACACCAATCTGTTTCATCTTTCCCATCGTCACGAAATTTTCTAGAAAAAGAGTTGATTTTAAATCAACGATATCTCCCTCATCCGAACTCCGATTTAGCCGATTTTTTTTTTTTTAATTTGGGTCTTTTTCCGCAAGGAATCCAGATCTACTATTTTTTTCTGAAAATTTTGCACAAAAATTTTCAGATCTGCTCTGAAAACTTCTTCTTCTTCTTCTTCTTCTTTTTTACTTCGAATTTTCTTCTTCGTAAACTGTTCACTACTTCGATAACCTTTGCTCCGATACCATGTAGAAATTTTTCTACAAAACCTCGCTCTGATACCATGTAGAAATTTCTCTATAGATTAGCTAGCTTCGATACCATGTAGAAATTTCACTGTAGATCACCTGATAGTGCAATGTAACTAAAGCAAAATACTTGATCTACTTCTACAAACAAACTTGCGGAAGCTTAATTGATTTTGAGCAAGATCAAATAGAACACATATAACAGAGAAGAATATTCAATCACACATGAGACACAAAAGAATGCTCTGGGGAAAGCCTCAGCTAAAAACCCTGCTATCTGTATTATCATACAAGTGGAAATATCTCAGGATTTCACAAAGCTTTAGCTCTCAAGCTATCCAGATCTCAGTACAATCCCTCACTGCTGCTCATAGACAGGATAGACGACACATATGCCTTCCTTCAGTCCTCCAAGCCTCCTATTTCCTTGCGCAGTTTCTCCTAGGTCCTTAAGCTGCCTGTGTGTAATAATCCCTCACACACTGCTCTAACCTCTGAAATAACTGCGCAATCCTGAAGGAAATAATTCCTTCTACATGGATGAGTTTCCTTTATAGGAAAATTCCTCCAACTGATAGTACACTATCACTTCCTTTAATCTCAGCTAGGTCTTTCCCAGAATAGACATGCATGAGTTAATTATGAGAGAATATTCAATTATCTGGAGAACACTAGTTGCATGCATGAATGAATTAACTGACTGAACTCACAATTAGTTCCTCCAACTGTTTGGAACTAATTTAACTGGACTTAACTCAGTTAACTGAGCTAACTAATTACAACTCAAATACAACTCATCCTTATCTACTTAATTAAGGGATAATCTCCTCAATCAAAGGGATAACTATTGCATGACTTCACAAAGACTTCATGTTTGATTTTCTCCAACTAATTAACTCAAGATGAATTAATTAATTATTTTTCAAACAACTGGTGAGACTAAATTCGAATTTTAATTCAGGGACTAATTAAAATTGGAATCTATCCCGAAATGCTATTTTTAGCAATGCTATTTTTTGCTATTTCCAACAAAATTGGAGTATATCCTGAAATGCTATTTATAGTAATGCTATTTTTAGAATTTCTATTTTTAACATTTCTTGTTGCTATTTTCAACACATAATTATTTACCGTCCATTGAAGGGAAACATTATGTTACGCCCTTTGTCTTTGGGTCAATTTCTAAACTTCATTACATTCATGTATAGGCTAACTCCATGGATATTATCAGCCAAGATATGAATCTTGTCGTTTGCACTCAAGGACTACAAGTAGTTACATACGTAAGGGGTCGGTTGTCTCCAATTGCATTCAAAACTAGACATCGGCCTCCAACCACCATTGAGCAACCGAAGCCCTAACATTTTCTAAGGGTATCAACAATGTAAGATCGCCCCAAGAAGAGCTCAATTGAACTCTCTATGTAATCATATAAAGGTTATGAATATCATTACTTCTCATGAAATATTGACATTTGCAGTGCTCCAAGACCCCTCAATCATAAGAGCATACACATGAACATTTGTAGCGTTCCAAGACCCCTCGATCATAAGAGCATACACATGATGCATTTCATCAAAGACAAGAACATTACATTCTTTTCATGTTAACAAATATATTATTGTAAATCATATAGTATTTCAACACCATTCATGCTATAAGATTTGTTGAGTGCATCAAGAAATTCATGTGCCTCAAATAAGGAGTCCCACTACTCAATAGTCACCAAAAATATAGGTAAATATTAGCTAACCTTCCCAAACAGAGGAAATCATTCACATGGGCATCTCAACACAAATAACCAGGAATATCACATTCCACTATTAATAATTTTGAAGCATTCATAGTTATATCACATAGCATTGTCACTCCTCCTTTATAGCAAAAGAACTACACAAGAAAATATACTTATCTGATTGAGTTATTGATTGGAATTCAACTCTCCAACCAACCATAGGCAAGCAACACCACAATATTTCTTTCATATGTCCACCCTTGAGCCAAATCCACGAACCAAGGGAATGCTTTCTCAGGGATTCCAGTTCAAGTTCAGCTAGAGTATATCTCAATTCTCCAACAGTGTGGGATTTCTTTATAGGTGGTTTATCAGTTGTTTTTTCAATGCAAGCACTAGAGGACCAGTAGCACATTTTCTAGGTGGTTTATCAACCTACTTGGCAAGCACTGGGTGATTTTTCATTTTCCTCAACAAGCACCCAATGGTTTATAGGCCCTTTCAGCAAGCACCCTAGTGATTGCCACCCTGCCTAGTGGTTTATCAACCTTACAATAAGCACCTGAGTTGTTTACTAACCTACTTGGAAAAAATGGATTTGTTTATCAACTTCCATAACAAGCAGTCAATGGTTTATCGACTATTTTTGGAAATCACTCTTCGCCCAGTTCCTCCTCTTAGCCTCCTACTGATCTTTCCAACTTGGACACCATAGTCCAGTTGCTCCAATGCATCAATTCTTGGGGACTACACCCAAAACAATTATGAGCATAAATTCTTAGTTGTAGATCAACAATCTTTTCCCTACGCTCATTGTGCTCTCTATCTTCATCCAACATTCCCTTCATCCTCTTCTCTAGGTTTCCTTTATCTTCCTTTCACGTCGGGGAATAAATAGGAAGGATGACCACGCCTCCTCTACCCTGTAATTTCATTTCTAACTATTTGGTGATGGGGTGTTCTATCATGCCAACCCACCCACCTGCAACTCTCCCTTATATCATGGATCTGTCATTCCCACTCCTCAGGTCAATGAATAAAAAATTATTATATATTATAATTACAAAATGTCTGAACCAAAAATGATCCTCCATGCTGGAATTACATAGTCATCATTTATATTTACAAAAATAAGGTTCAATGCAAGGGATGTTATATTAGAGCTAGCCCAAAAAGTCAGCCTTTTATATTTGAGAGGTTTTGAATTTTGCATCTATCCTTTCTAAAGAAAGTGCAAGAACGATAGAAAGAAATGAACCATATGGAAGAATTCACACTATGTCAACTCCAAAAAAAGCTCAAGCATGTGAAGGGTCAACTAAAAAATAGAACATATAAGATTTTGGCAATATTTCCAAGCCAAGAAATACATAGAGCAAAAAATGGCCTCTCTTCAACAAAAATCCATCCTCCAGGACATATTAAATGACCTTATTCAACAAGGAGCTAGCAAATTAACTTAGCTGGAATATAAACCTAAGTAGGAGGAAATTCATTGGAAGCAGAAATCCCATATTCGATGGCTCCACGAAGGTGAAAAAATACATCTTTATTTCACAAATCTATGCTCCAATGCAAGCACAATAACATAATTGCATCTATAAAAAGCTCTGTATGCCTTAAGCTTCAGGACCATAAAGAGATGGAGCTCAAACTCATTCATTACTATAGAATTTTAATGTTTGATCCATGTCTTGAAGAGAGAAAGCCATTGCCCAAAATTACACTAACATATCCCACCTCTTGTAACACAAGAGAAAAAAGAATCCCTAATGAGAAGCATCTCTTATGAGAAAGTGGAAATTGTCCTGAAATGTATGCCTCGAAATAAAACACTAGGAACTGACGGCTTTACCGCAGATTTCTTTCATATATGTTAGCCCATAATAGGAAGTGATCTTTGGAAGGTTGTAGACGAATCACATAAATCTCTCTCGATCCTTTTGACCTTAAATGTACTTTCTTAATGCTTGTTCCACAAAAGAAGAAGATTGAAAAACCCGACAAATTCAGACCTATCTCACTTTGCAACGTTTCATAGAAAGTCATTTATAAAATCATCACCAATAGATTAAAACCATTGTTTCCCAAGCTTATAATGTTGGAACAATTAGGCTAGATAAAAGGTTGAAAAATCATGGATGGAATCCTCATTACTCATGAGGTTATCCACTCTTTAGAAACTTAAAAAAAGCTAAGGATGCTTATCAAGATGGATTTATCAAAGGTTTTTGATAAATTAAACTGGTATTATTTATTCAAGGTCCTAACATCTTTTATCTTTCCAAATGATTAAATTCAATGGATAAAAGCTCTCATATCAACAACACTCTTCTCCATTCTTCTCAATGGATCCTTCTCCAACACTTTCTTCCCAACTAGAGGTATAGACAAGGTGATCCACTATTGCCTTTTTTGTTCATAAAGCACATGGAAGAGCCATCTGAGCAATGGTCTCAACTAACAAACTAAAAAGGGATGCATCTTTTTGGAAAATATCTTCCTATCTCTCACTAGAAATTTGTGGATGATGCAATGTGTATGGAAAGCCCAACTATCTGCGAAGCCATAGCCATTCACAAAGTTTTAGAGGATTTTGTTGTTGCTTTAGGTATGCAAAATAAATTAGACAAATTTCAATGTTTTTATTATGTAATTCTCCTTTCCAATGCAAATTCATATTGGTAGGCTCTTTGGCTATCAAATGAGTAAGCTCCCTATGAAAAATATAGGTACCCATTTGGTGGACAACTCGTTGAGACTCAATCCCTAGGAGACCTTTATCTGTAAAATAGAAAACAAATTAGCCAATTGGATACTTTGATCTCTCAACTTACCTGACAGGATAGTTCTTTTAAAATCAATTATTTAAACTTTTCCTTTCTACCTCCTCTCAACTCTCATGGCCCCATCCTCCATCCTTTCAACTATCAAAAGCATTCAAAGGACTTTTCTTTGGGGAAGCAAAAAAAGATAGCGCAAGTGGGCTCTTACAACATGGGATAAACTTTGTTTCCCCAAACTCCAAGGATGTTTAGGACTTCATGACCTCATCATTCTCAAGACTGTCCTCGGTGCAAAAATATAGTAGAGATGGGTCCAAGGAGGTTCATCATTATGAAAGAAAGTCTGGAATTATAAGTATGGAAATAATAACCCTAGCCATCTTTTGATCAGATCTAACCCTCCCCAAAATAGATCCTCTATCTGGAGTCTTGCAAAAAGGGGAATGTATCTCGTACAACAACAATGCTTCTGGGAATCCACAATGGCAAAACAACACTCTTTTGGGAAGATTAGTGGCAGCAACTTCCCAAGTTCTCAGACCAAACTAACTTGCTCAATCTCAAACATAATACACAAATTACCAACAAGATCAAGATCGTAGACTATTGGGATCCCATCCAACCTAACCCCCTTTGGCATACTCGACTATCACAAACACATTGAACTCCTCAACTTGAGGAAGAAAAATGGCAATGAATTTGGAACAATATTTAATCTTGAGCCATCCCCTTCTCACAAGAGTCGGACAAACTACAATGGGGGCATAGTTCAAGTGGCTCATTCTCTATCAAAGAAGCCTACTATCTCGTTGCTCACACTTCAGAACATACCATGGCAGAAATTTGGCATCAAATATGTAAGTAGGACTTTTGGCCCTAAATATCTCTTTTTCTATAGTTAGTAGTATAAGGAAAAATCCTTACATGGGAGAAATTAATCAAAAAGGGATTCTTTGGCCCCTCCCTCTGCGATATTTGCAAATAAACTATGAAAGAATAGTAGCATTTGTTTAATGGCTACACTTTTTCTTTCACTCTTTGGTCTACTCTGAAAAACACCATGCACTTATCAAATCACAATGCCACTAGTATGGCCAATACTTTAGAACATTGGCAGGAAAAAAATTTCTCAAATCTCATTCTTAATAGACTCTGGACCCTGTTTCATGGCTTTCTATTATAGGACCTTTAAAAGGAATGCAATCATTGTATCTTTCACAGTTGCTCCTTAAATCTAGAAAGCCTATGGAATATCATCTCTGCAATCATTAGAGAATTAATTCTCTCTCAACATTGGTCGAAGTAAGACTAGAAAGCCAATGCCGCAAAATCTAGTATCTTGAAAACTTGGGGACTAAGACGACCTAATACTCTTCCTCAAAAACTCAATGATCACTCTCCACTCTCAATTTCCTCTTGCTGGCTCCCTCTTCCTATGTCTTTAATCAAACTAAATTTTGACGAAGCCTCAAAAGGAAATCTAGGAGTTGCGGGGTATGTTGTTGTTTTTCGAGATCAATTCAACAACATTGTTTTCCTCTATTATGGGACTATGGGCATAACTAGAAAAAATGCAGTTGATTTTAAGGCTTTGGAAATGGGACTAAATTTTTCTTAAACCCAATGATTCTTTAAGCTTATCATTGAAGAATATTCTTAACTTATAATTAGCATGATAACTAAGATCATTCATGGTTGGAATCCATGTAGAATCTCCAAAAGTTAGAGACTAGAAAATTGTCTAGAGAAGATTGTTGTTATATTATCAAATATACCAGTTATCATCATGTCACATATCAAACGTAAAGGAAATAAAATGATGTTGCATATCAAACATAAAAGCAATACAATTGCAAGTATATTGGGTGATTAAGGTTGCATGGATCAAGGAAGGCAAACATGTTGCACTTGGGAAGACCTCCCTCCATCAGACCCAAAACTAAAATGCATAACTCTAACCCTAAAAGAAACATCTTCCCTATATGGGGTGTTAAGGAGGGGATAGGTATGGGGGGCAGTGACCATGACCACAACCCCTCCAAGTATAAACATGGGGGACATGGTGCAATCCTCCCCCCATGATAATTAAACAGACATCGTTTCATTATTAGGATATTCCGACAAATAGGAAATAGTTAAGTATAGCTTGGTCTAGTGTAGAGTTAGGTAAAGTGTGTTTCTTTACCATGTACTTTTGTAACTTACAATCTAACGGTCATGATATGTTCTAGACATGAAGTGATCCGATGGTTCATTCTCTCCTTGGTATTACTGACACTTGATCTGTGGCTTAACACCCAATTGGTCCATGATCTCTATTTAAAGAGCATGGAGGGTCATTTTGTAGGGTGACCGTTCATGAGAGAATCTTATGTAAATTTTCTTTCCTTTATTAATAAATTGCCTGAAGTGGATGCGTTGGTTGAGGCCATGGACTTTTTCCCTCTTTGAGGGTTTTAACCATGTCAAGAATACTAGTGTATTGATCTGTGATCTGTTTGTGAGCGATGTCCTTTGGTGTTCTATTTGAAATACTTACCCTGTAAATTCCTAAATGGTATCAGAGCTATTTGAGGGCCGCATCCGTTGGTAATCCAAATCGGAAGCCAGTACAATTGCATTCGACTTTCGTTTCCTAGATCTACTATTTCTGACCACTTTCCGGCCGAGAGTACTGCTCTATTGTGTTAGGAGCATCTATTCCAGTGAGGAACCCCTTTCGTTTCACACAAAAAGGTTTTCGGTAGCCCTCACTACGTCATTTTTAAGATATGGAGGTATAAAGTATTATTTGCAGTTTTAGTTATTCATTTCTTGTTTATTTCAATTTATTTAGCTCTCTGTTTTTTTATTTCCATATCTATACCTTTCATTTCTGTGTATGCTCTTTGCCCTGCGACTCTGTGTGATATGGGCAAATGAGAAACAGAAAGGAAAGATTTTTCTCATGCGTATGCTATTTTCTGCTGTGCCTTAGTGTGATCTTGGAAAATCAGAAACATTGAGGAAAATATTTAGTTTCTGACAAAAGCTAACTTCAAGCCATAAGGTTTGGTTTTCTTTATATGTCCATGTTGGGTTGTGTGGTTTTTTGTTTTGTAGGCAAAAAGAACTTTTTCAAATAAGCACACCCCCCAAAGCTTCAGTGACTAAAAAAAAAAAACCCTTCCTCTTTTCCAAAAATTATTAACATTTTAAACTAGCTCACTTGGACGAAAGTTACTTTATGAGAATAGAGGTCTTGGGTTCAAGTTTTTTTTTTCGTTGAGTTACTTTTTCAAAAAGCACATGTAACTTATGTTTTAAAGTTACTTTATGTAAAAATGTTCTCACCCATTATATAAAGTGAGTCACTTATAATTCTAAAGTCTCTTTATCTTTTATTTAAGTTACAATTTAGTGGGTAGCTCATAAAGTACCATTGTAAAAATGACTTTCACCTATTTATAAAAGTGAGTCACATAATTTTTATTTTTTTTAAGTGAGCTAACTAGATTAAGTTTGGAAAGGGGGGATGGGAGGAAGGGGCGGGTTTTAAATATAACATTATCATTCATTTCCGCACATTCACGCACTTCATCAGCATCTTCAACAACTTTTCTTCAAAAAGCCATAACTTCTTCATCCGGAAGTTGTTTTCAGAGCCGTTTTTTTTTAATCGGCCTAATTTTTTGAGATCTTTCCATTGGAACACTTAGTTTCAGTATCTACAGCTTCAGTTTCTATTAAAATGGAAAGTCCATGCTAAGTTATTCTTGACAACACCAACTACTTCCAATGGTGGTCCTACATTGTGGATTTACTTAGAAGTAAAGGTCTTTATAAAATAGCCTCACGCCAAGAAACTAAACCTAAAGATGAAGATAAGGTAACCAAATTGGAAAATAGGCAAGATCAAGCACGTGGGTTGATAAGGATGTCTATTTCTCCAGACCTTAGATTCCATATCGCAAAACTTGGTACCCCTAATGAAGCAATGAAACAACTCACTAAAGTTTTTGGAATTAAAAATGAAATTAGAGCCCATCAACTCGAAAATGAGTTGCTTAGTTGGACCCCAATACTTTTTCTTCCATTGAATATTTTTTGTCCAAGGTCAAGACCCTTAGACTTCTCTTGGAAGGTGTTAAGGTTAAGAAAGAAGACGGTAGCCTTATCTATTCCATTCTTACTAAGTTGGGACCAACCTACTCTCTGTTTGTTTCCATCTTCCATTCTACTAGAGAAACCTTTATTTCTCAAGGACAAGACTACAAGTCCCACTCTTTTGATGCCTTCTGTGATTTTTTAATAAGAGAACAAGAAAAACTCTTACATCTTGGTCTTCTTAATCTTGGAAACTCTTCTAAGAAATTCTTAGCCATCCAACAACAACCAAATTCAAAGAATCCTAAGAAGCAATATCCTAAAAAGAATGGTTCTAAACCAACCAAGGGTCCTAAGCACTTTCAGTCTCAAAATGAAAAATCAATTCAACAAAATGATAAGGCAAATAAAAACAAAGGAAAGAAGACTGATAGACATTGAAACTTTTGTAATCGAGATGGTCACTTAAAATCCAAATGCTTTAAGAAGATGGACGCCTTGGAAATAGCAACGAAGAAACATAACATCAACTTCATCTTCATCTTCAGGAATTGCACTTTCTGCATGTGGTTGCCAAGCATCTCGGTCTGGTTATGCACTAAATGTATCTTCTTCTTCTCATTCTCATGAGTGGCTCATTGATTCTGGAGCTTCTTATCACATGCCCAAAAACAAGGCTATGTTTTCTTCTTTAAATGATTATAACACCAAAAATATATATGTTGGTGATGATAGATCTCTTAGTGTTGTAGGGACTAGAACTATTCATCTAGACAATGGTCAATTTAATGATGTATTATGTGTTCCAACGTTATCTTGCAACCTTCTATCTGTATATCAGATAACTCATTCAGGTGAAGGTAAAATCGTTGAATTCTCACCTCATGATGTTGTAATTAAGGACATAAGAGATCCTAGATAGATTTTAGCTACTAGCATTGCCGATGATTCTACAAGGTTGTATAAGTTTAACAACTTTGGGTCATCAACTCTTCCCTCAAGATTTGTTGCTCATAAGGATGAAGTGAGCAAACTTTGGCATGAGCGATTTGGTCACATAAACTATCGCTCCCTTAAAAATATATGTAAAGAAAATATGGTGACAGGTCTTCATATGGTATCTTGTAGAGATGGTGTTTGTTCCGGATGTGTACTCAAAAAACATCATAGGGATAGTTTTGAAAAGTGTGCCTCTTGGCATGCCTTAGCCCCTTGACAACTTGTGCATAGTGATTTATGTGGTCCACTTCCAATTGTTTCATTCTCTGGCTACAAGCATTTCTTAACTTTCATTGATGATTTCTCCAGACGCACTTGAGTATACTTCTTAAAACTCAAGAGTGAAGTATTTAACATGTTCTTGGCCTTTAAGGCCTTTGTTGAGAAACAATCTGGACATCAAATTCTTAAGCTAAGTTCTGATAATGACGGAGACTATGTTATCAAAAAATTCATCAACTTTTGCACTGAGCTTGGAATTCAAATGCAACACACTGTTCCATATACTCCACAACAAAATGGTGTATCTGAAAGGAAGAATCACACTTTAAAGGAAATGGTTAATTGTATGCTTCAATCTAAAGGACTTAGTCTTAATTTTTGGGCAAAAGCAATTAATTGCGCAAATTACATAGTAAATCGCACTCCTACTAAGGTTTTAAAGAATTTCACTCCAAAAGAAGCATGGAGCTCAATTAAACCAGATGTAAGTCACTTTCGTGTTTTTGGAAGTGAAGCATGGGCTCATATTCCAGATGAGAAACATAAAGCTTTAGAACCTAAGAGTGAAAAATGTATTTTTGTTAGATATTCTGAAGATGTCAAAGGATATAGACTTATTCCACTTAAGTCCAAAAATGTTATCATTAGAAGAGATGTAAAGTTTGCTGAAAATAGATCGGCCCATGAGCCTAATTCGGCAGATGTGCCACCTCTCTCTATCCCTTCTACTTTTGAAAACATTTCTTCTTCAAATGATGACAGTGAGGATGGCAATCCTCCCCCGCCTTCTCAGGATCCTCCCTCATCTCCTCAACTTCCAAAATGGGTCTGTGCTACTCGGGATGCAACAGGTGCTCTTGCAGGTGATCCTACAGATCAATGACATACACGTTCTCAGTTCGATATAGCCTTTTCTTTACTGGTTCAAGTTTTAGCGAATTATGATCCTGACACCTTTGCAGAAGCTTCAGGCCATCCAGATTGGGACGCAATTATGAATGAAGAATATCGTTCATTATTGGCAAATAATACATGGGATCTTGTTCCTCTTCCAAAGGGACGAAAACTTGTTAGATGCAAATGGGTTTACAGAACCAAGTTTGGTCCAAATGGAAAAGTTGATAAACATAAAGCTCGTCTTGTTGCTAAAGGTTTTTCACAAGTTGAAGGCATTGACTATATTGAAACCTTCTCCCCTTTTGCAAAAATGAACTCTATCTGCCTTGTTCCTTCCCTTGCTGCCTCTTTCAAATGGTAAGTCCATCAGATGGATGTTAAATCTGCCTTCTTGCATGAGGACTTGCATGAAGAAATCTATATGGAACAACCTCATGGCTTTATACAAACAGACTCTAGCCTTGTATGTCGGCTTAAGAAATCCCTTTATGGTCTCAAGCAAGCCCCTCGGGCTTGGTATGCCAAAATGGATAGCTTTCTTTTAGATACTGGATTTTCTAGGTGTCATTCTGACAATACTGTTTACACCAAGAAAGTGGGTAAGTCTCTTATCATTCTTTTTCTTTATGTTGATGATCTTATCCTTACTGGTAGTGATCCCAACCTTATAAACCATGTGAAGTCCAACCTTAAAAAGCAGTTTGAAATGACAGACTTAGGAAACTTGCATTATTTTCTTGGTCTTCAAGTCTTGCAGTCTAAGGAAGGTATTTCCCTTTCCCAGTCCAAGTATTCCTGTGATCTTGTACGCCACTTTCACATGGAAGACTGTAAGCCAACCCCTTCTCCCTTTCAGTCTGGAGCCAAACTTTCAGTCACTTGTACTTCCCTTAAAGTTGATGCTACCTTATACCATCATCTTGTAGGAAAAATTTTGTATCTGATCCATACTCGTCCTGACCTTTCCTTTGTTGTTGGCCTTATTGCTCAATTTATGCAAAACCCACATGAAAGTCATTGGAAAGCAGCGAAAAGAATACTTCGTTATGTTCGAGGTACAGTTCAATTTGGGATTCATTACAATGTAAAAGCATCTCCTCTATTGGTTGGTTTCACGGATTCTGATTGGGCTGGTGACCCTGATGATCAGAAGTCTATTCCCAATTATGTCTTCACTCTTGGTTATGGACCAATTACATGGGCTTGTAAGAAACAAAGTGCCATTTCTCTTTCTTTAGTAGAAGCAGAGTATCATGGCGTCGTAGAAGCTAGTAAGGAAGCCCTATGGCTTCATCAAATCCTTTCAAAGTTTGGCTTTCAACAACAGCATCCGACTACACTTTGGTGTGATAATCAAAGTGCCATTCAACTATGCAAAGGTCCAATCCAACATCAGCGCAACAAACACATTGAACTACGCATTCACTTCATCAGAAAGCTCATTCATGACCATGTTCTTGAAGTGCAATATTGTTCAACCAATGATCAAGTTGCAGACATCTTTACAAAGGCTCTCACAGAGGCGAAGTTTACTAAAATTTGATTTATGGTTGGAGTTCAGGAAGTTGTCACTAAGGAGGGATAGGCTCTAATGCCTCCTTCCTTCTCCTATTGTGTCATATTTATACATCCTTCAATCCTATCCCAAGTTGTTCTTAAGGGGGGATGTTAGGACATTCCGACACATAGGAAATAGTTAATTATAACTTGGTCTAGTGTAGAGTTAGGTAAAGTGTGTTTCTTTACTATGTACTTTTGTAACTTACAATATGATGGTCACAATATGTTTTAGACATGAAGTGATCCGACATTTCATTCTCTCCTTGGTACTACCAACACTTGATCTGTGGCTTAACACCCGATTGGTCCATGATCTCTGTTTAGCATGGAGGGTCATTTGTAGGGTGACCGTTCATGAGAGAAGCTTATGCAAATTTTCTTTCTTTTATTAATAAATTGCTTGAAGTGGTCGCGTTGGCTCAGGCCATGGACTGTTTCCCTCTTTGAGGGTTTTAACCACATCAAGAATACTAGTGTATTGATATGTGATCTGTTTGTGAGCGGTGTCCTTTGGTGTTTTATCCGAGGAACTTACCCTGTAAATTCCTACATTCATGTACCCTATGGATGACTTCACATTACTTTATGAAAATGACAAAGAATACTCATAACTGATTTTTAATGATGGACAATTTGGCATTCATTATAGAGTGCAAATATGCAAGTGGTAATCTCTAGGCCATGCTCCAAGATTTATTAATAGTTTGGTGTACCATGAGAATTTTTCATTTTGCAAGGTGGAGGGAGCTTGGTCCATGTACCAGCCAAATCCAAAATGAACCAAAGTTTAATTTCAATTCATGTTTCAAAATGGTAGGAAATCAATGCATTCATGGCCTCAGGCTCCAACATGGCGATTTCATTGTAGGTAGGTGACAAGTTCTGTTTTAAATTTCCTACCCAGAGTTACAATTCATTGTTGGTAAGTTATTTCTATTTGGAGCCAAGCTCTACTCCAGATTTTGTTATTTTTTTTCCTCCCACCACTCCTGGATGAGAGTCAGTTTTCTCCTCCTCCATTTTCTCTCGCAATTTACTTCTCACCACC
This sequence comes from Pinus tabuliformis, assembly GCA_031772625.1. Classification (NCBI taxonomy): domain Eukaryota; kingdom Viridiplantae; phylum Streptophyta; class Pinopsida; order Pinales; family Pinaceae; genus Pinus; species Pinus tabuliformis. The sequence goes on along the minus strand of CM062818.1, from coordinate 656,787,483 downwards.
TTTTCCTCACCTATGGTATTCCTCCAGGGCTCTACAAATGCCCAATAGTGAAAGCATGTTCTAAGCATCTTTGGTCACCTCTAGACTACTTCCTCCTCTTTCGCCTCCCTCATTTGACACTACATCCACTCCTCACCTTTCTAGGTGGCAATTCAAGCCTTCTCCTTCTCTTATTCCTTCTTAGCTTTACCCTTTACTCCCTTGACTTTCGACCTTGGTATTCGTTCGTCAGGTGCCATGCTTAAACAATAAGGTCTAGAAGAGGAGTGACTTATTATTGTGAGATGGGTCTCAAGCTCAATAGCTTGTAAATGCCTTGGTAGTACATTTCAGAGCCTATAATCCACCACAAATTCAAGAGGAAAATAGTTGATGTGGAAAGGGGGATTGTAGTGGAACAAGATTGTCTGTCAAACATGGAAGCTCAGGAAGAAATCACACAAGGGGGAGACTCAATCACTACATGTACACAATAGATATATATTGGAACATGAAGATGTTGCTCCGGAGAGTTCCGCTGGATAAAAATGAAGCTCAGGAAGAAATCCCACCAGCGTTAGATGAATTACAACTCACAACTAAGGGATTGGATTGTCGTCAGAAACGAATCAAAGATCATTTGGTCCTTCCTCTACATCTAAGTTGCTCACTGGGAAGCAACAAAGAATCCAATGTTGTCGAGGACTCAAACTCTCCCACGACTCTTTGATGACTTATGCTCACTCTCTTGATATTTAATTTTCCTTTTGATTTTCTATTTTTATGGTTATGATAGTTTTAACGGGGCCCAATGCTTTATAGTACAAGTGCCATAATTTTGAACTCTCAAAATAGTGTCTATTTTTGGGTGCTCAAGAAGTTTTGATTTTGCCACCAGTCTAGCTTCCTTAATGGCAGAATAGGGTAGATTAACATGTGTGTTTCAGTTTGGATCTAATGAAATGAAGTACTTTTGGTTGCCCCAAAAAAAACTTTGAGTTATTAAGTTATTATTGTTATTATTAAATGATTTGAAAAATGTAAGAAGTTCTTTTCAGATTTTCGAGGATTAAAACTATGAAGTTTGGTTTTATTAAAAATGTTTTCAAAAATAAATTCTAATATATTTATAAGATAGTTTTCAAAGGAGAATGTGATTTCAATCTTTTATAATGTTGGTCCCATATATGTTCTAGATTCTTTTGTGTCCAAACATTCTACGTCTTCTCCAATGTTTTGTTTCACTATGTAGTAAATGAGAATTTGTTTTATGTTATAATAATTATTTTATTTCTTGTGATGGTAACAATGAAAATATAAGTTTGATCTTTTAACTTAGTGTTAATGATTTCTTTGTAATAATTCAACATCTTTAATTTCATTTTTGAAGCTAATTTCATTGATCTTCCACAAAAATTACATGTTCAAAAGCTTACTGCAAGCCCTTGGTTTGCCACTCGAGAAACCAAACCATTGACAATATAGAAGGATTTTTGCCATAAAAGGTTTCAAATTCAAATAATTTATACAAAATGAAATAGTATAATTGATTATGAGCAAGTGATTACTAAGGGATCTAATATGACTACACTTGCTTATATTGGGATGTCCATGAAAATTGAAAAACAAAAGAGCCATTGGTTTCAAAGACATTTTGAAAATTAAAAGGAGATAGAGGGTTCCATCTTAGTGGGAGTAATAATAGCTTTATTGGTGATTGTGGGGTTGTACTAGCCTCGATACGCTCCAAGAAGTTGTCCAAAGCTTGCATTTAGAATTGCATTTCATTAAGTAGAAGCAAGATTTTATCTTTTGCATCATTCCATTCAAGAAGAACCTTACTCACCAATGTCTTCATCTGCTAGTACAAATCAATGGTGTGAATGTATTGGTTATGGTGTCCTTGAGTGTGCTCAGTATCTGGCACCCAAGTGGCTACTTCAATGAGAATATTAGAATTGGAGTAGCATTTTCGTTGCTAGAGAACTTCCTCCTCAACGTCTTGCAATTCTTGCTAGATTTATTGTGAGGTCTAGTGGTAGAACAATTGTGTTGAAGACTCTGCCCTGAAGTGAGTTAGTGAACCACCTTGAGAACCATGACCACCACATCCCCTACGACTTTGTGCTCGATGGCGGGTCATGGAAGTGACGCATAACAAATAGTGAAATAGAGATTGGGATGCGAGGAGACATAAGTGATGAAGTCCTAGAAAGGGAAAAGGCAGAGGGCATTAAGCAAGAGCGAGAAAATTCATCGACTCGACCAAGAGCCAACAATGAAGTCAATTAAGTAAGCATGGGAAGGGGAGGAAATATTCCTTCTCCACAATAGAAAAGGTTAAGGGGAGATACACCAAGTTGGAAAGTCTCTGCAACAAGGGGAGGATGATAAGAGGTAAGAAACCTCCATCATAACCAAAAGTAAAAGCAAGCAAAGCAACATCAAAGAGAGGATAGGAGCAAGAATATGGCACTGTAGTTGCATGAGTGGATAATCAAGGAATCTTAGTCAATCATTAATTAACCATAGTCAAGAGAGAGACTTGTACTTGGCTAGATAATGGAGGGTAGCATATTATTTAGATGTTGGAGGACGTCCTCCTCAATTATCTCTACATGGTTTAACTAGATCCAAATTATTTTTAACTTTAAAAGAATTTCACTTATGTTTATGTTTAAAGTAATGTTAGAACACCTTTCATTTTAATTAACTTGCACTTATACATTAAATCCATGATTACAACAATGTTCTACTTAATAAAAATAAACATAATTCCAAAAAAATAGAAAAGATATTTATTATATATCACTTTACCCCAAGGGATAGCTCAATTGTTAGACCCCTTGTTGCTAAGTACCTTGCCTATAGGAAGTCATGAGGTCATATATCTGGATGCTCTTGAGATAAGGCCCGATATATTAAGTCGTCTTTAATAGATTTATGTGAATCACTACCGTGGATGTAGCGACTACTCAATAACTGTGAACCATAATTACTTTAATTTTTTTTTTATTATATATCACTTAAAAACTTACTTTAATTTTTTTATAACTTTTGATAAAAATATTATAAATTTTATTTATTTATTTATTTTTCTCTTAATTTATTTTATAAAAATACACTATCTATAAATATTGCATTCATTCACAATAAATAAAATAGGCCCGGCTTAACTTTTGTATATTGTCTAACGGGAATATAAGAAATACTTTTTAAAAATTAATAATATTTATCGTTAAATTATTTATTTAATAATTTACCTTTTTAAAGTATCTTATTAAATATTTTGGATTTTATAAAATTTATAATGGAATGGGCAAAAAGAAAGTCACAAAAATACTTTTAAAAAGAAAAGATCACGAGAGTATATCTCACTGAATAGGCAGAAAGAGATTCAGGAAAATGCTCTAAAAAGAATCAAACAAAAGTCATGAGATGTCATTCAACTTATCTACTTTTCAATTAGAATGAGATCAAAATTTGAACGAGTGATGATAATATTTCATTTTTAAACCATTAACAATGATTACACTGCATCACTCTTAACACACTTTAAAACATGAAGTAAGTCGAAGGAAAATACAAATTTCGAAGCAGTCATTATAATTTTTTTATTTAATGAAGATATTTAATTTGGTTATAATTTTAAAATTAAATTATTATTATAAATTTGAATTTATAAAAGTTAAAAATTTTATTTTGAAATATTAAAATAAAAGGTTATAATGATAAACAGAATAGAATTTTAAATTTGATAAGTATTTATTATATTGATAATTTATAATTTTAATATGTTTCGAATTTAAATCTCTGTGATTTATATTAAATAATTGAGGAAATATTTTTAGTAGTAATTGGATAGAAATTCAGGAAATATTTTTAGTAGTAATGAGATAGGAGAAATTTTGATAGACAAAATTTTTCATGTGATTGATACTGAAAATATTTTCCTTAACTTTAACGCATAATATTGACCTTATAATTTTTTATTAGCTAAATTTTGGTCGACAAAACTTCTCCTAATTTTTCGTGACTTTGTTTTAATCATTTTAACCCATAATATTAACACTATAATTTTTTATTAACTATATATTTTAAAAACGTTTTTGTTATCTACACACTTTGACTCGCAATTTACCTATCAAATTCCATCTTGTGAGCATATATCTTAAACTTCTGAGTGTAAACACATCGTTTCAATTCAAGTGTTAATATCTAATAAGATGAGATATATCTCACATATACACGGCAAATCTCGTTAAATTTAACCATCGGTCCCATCTCTAGTGCGAGTCAATAGGCCAAGCTTTTAAATGGTAAAAGTCTACTGTCATTTCCAAACCTTAAAAGGGTGGATGGCACCGAATGGCAGCTAAAGTAGGGACACGCTATCTGTGACACACAATTCCTGTCGTACATTTGGTCAGACACCATGAATTTGAAGGGAACTGTACACTGCATATATACCCTCCCGGTTCCGGGGCGGCGGGGAAACTGCCAGATTCACGCATAAGTAGGGAAGGAAAACTATACTACGACGTGGACCCCTTCCTACTTTGCTTAAGATAACAACGCCAGCGAATGACCTGTAAGTGAGTCCAGAAGACGGCGAAGGAATTGACTATTAATCAGAGGTCCGCGCTTACCCTGGGAAAAGGCAAAGTAAAAGGTAAAAGCAAAGCGCCCACTTGGACCGGTAGACGAAATCTCGATAAAACAAGAGAAAAAGGAGAATTGGTGGAAGGTGGGACGAAAATGGAAAGACTTAAAGATTCCATCTCTTGCTGGCGATGTAATGCATGGCACTGAATCGAAGTAGATCGAAGTACTCATCATGATGGGAAATTATGGAAGAATCCTCGCAGTATCCCCCATCTGGGGATCCCCCAGCATGCTTGTATTTAAATCTGTCTTCGGGCCGCCCTGCCACACACTGAATTCCTGAACAAGGCACTGGAGGATTCTTACTTGGTAACTTCGCATACTCGATCTGTTTCGTGCTCTTTACTTTTAGGTCTGGATAAAGATCTGACGATTCTGTCTTTAATCGTGATTTTTGTTTGTGAGTCGGTCTAATACCTGTATTTATTCAGCTGTGTTTTTGAAATTTGGGGTTTTGAAGGGTTAATTTGGATACCTTCTGGGTCTTCGGGTAAGTAGGGTTTGGAGAAATATTGTAGCTAAATTTCAGGATGGTTTTTGCAATTTATTTCTCTGGAGGATTAATTTGGGTAGCCACTTGGTCTCGGCTTTTAATGTTTGGTCAACTATTGTGCTTTTTAAACCACTGTGGTTTGATTTTCAGGGTTTGACTTGCGTTGGATTTTCCACGGTATTGAACAAGGTTTGAAGGTTAAAGTATATTTACTGTGGAAGGAGAAATCTGTAGAATTCTTCGCTGAACGTGGCGGCCTTGGGGTATTGCTTTCTATGAGGGAATACTGTTACTTGTAAGGTGTTTCATTTTCATGGGCAATACATGCCGGGGTTCTTTTAGAAACAGTTACACTCAGGGCTACAAAGAGCCCTCTGATCGTTCTAGCTATAGGAAGAATAGTAATCGTTGTACTAGCGAATACAATACAAGCAGAACTGATTCTCGATCTGATGGTTCAGTGAATAGCGTGACAGTGCATTTAATCTCAAACGATTTTGGCAAGGAGAACCTCGCGGCACACGTTCCACCGAAGAAACAAGTAGTCCTGGAAACTCTGCAAAGCCCCAAAGAGGACAACATGAGACGGGGAGGCGATACATTTTCCTCTTATGTCTTAGGTCACCGCACCGAGAATCTGAGAGATCTCTACGCAGTGGGGCGAAAACTGGGTCAGGGTCAATTTGGGACAACTTATCTGTGCACTGAAATTGCCACGGGAAAGGAATATGCTTGCAAGTCGATCCCCAAGCGGAAGCTGATTTCCAAGGAGGACGTGGAGGATGTGAGGCGGGAGATTCAGATCATGCATCATTTGTCCGGGCATCCCAATGTTGTGACTATCAAAGGGGCTTATGAGGATTCCTTGCATGTGCACATTGTAATGGAACTGTGTGCTGGGGGTGAGCTCTTTGATCGGATTATTGAGAGAGGACATTTTAGTGAACGGAAAGCGGCTGAGTTGACACGGATTATTGTTGGGGTCGTTGAAGCTTGCCATTCGTTAGGCGTTATGCATCGAGACTTAAAGCCGGAGAATTTTTTGCTTGTTAACAAGGATGATGATTCATCATTGAAGGCAATTGACTTTGGGCTGTCTGTCTTTTTCAAACCTGGTAAGATTTTTTTTAGGTTGCTTTGTTTTTCCTCATTCAGTTCTGCTTTCACGTTTTCAATTTTGGTAATTGAAACAGACTAATGAATCGATCCACTGGTTTTATAATCTGCACAATCACAAATCTAGAAACGTTTCTCCTATCTCCGACAAGAAAAAATTTGATTGGAGAAGTATCTACTATCCTGTTTTAGTCATGCAGCTTAATTTGGATTGGAGAAGTACCCTGTTCCAATCATGTAGCTTAATTTTATAAGGGACATGCTGCTAGCTCCTGCATTGGGATACAGGGTGTTTCAAGCGTGCTGGAAAGTTTTGATCTCTCTTGCTTTTTCTCGTTGTTTCTTTTTCTTTTTGTCCTACTTTCCAAGTCTCTTTATCTCTTAACCTCCTCTGCCCATGTTTTCCTGTCGTTCTAGAATGCATTCAACAACAGCTTGTGGAATTGTCAAAGAACGTCTTCATCCAAGTTTCTCAACCTGCCCTTTTCTCTATATTCTTTTTTATTCTACCTTTTGACAATAGTATTTAGAACATTTATTTTTTTGAGACTCGTCGTTGAAGCCCTTTTTATTCGTAACTAAAAGATATAGAAGAGTATAATTATAATTCAATATGATTCATGAGTTCATGTCAACATATAACTGGCCCATTTTACTTGCAGGTCAGGTGTTCACTGATGTGGTTGGAAGCCCATATTATGTTGCCCCGGAAGTGTTATGCAAACGCTATGGTCCAGAGGCAGATGTGTGGACAGCCGGGGTCATCCTATACATCTTACTCAGCGGTGTTCCACCATTTTGGGCAGGTAACGAATACATCTTTAAGGGCAAAAGCCAGATTTGCCCCTCTAAAAACAGTTTAGCTGTAATTCTTATATGATGTGTGTCAACTCATATTGGATATACTTTTATTTTGCAGAAACACAACAGGGAATTTTCGATGCTGTTCTACGAGGTCATATTGATTTTGATTCAGAACCCTGGCCCACAATTTCTGAGAGTGCCAAGGATCTTATCAGAAAGATGCTTACTTCAGAACCATCTGAGCGCCTGACTGCTCATGGAGTTCTATGTATGAAAGAACTCTGAAAATTTCCCTTGTAACTTAACTTTATTGGCAAAAGTTTTAATGGCTGAAAAATTTATTGCATTGGCAGGAAAATCAGAAACCTTAAAGATTGACTTAGCAAATAAACTATGAAGGAACTTGTTTTTCAGAATGTGTAATAATGTTAAAGGGTTTTGGCAGCTCTCATATTTTAAAGTCACAAGTACTTATAGTCAAGCTTGTGGTGGATGCCAGGTCATCCGTGGATATGTAAAGATGGTGTCGCTCCAGATCAAGCTTTGGATCCAGCTGTATTATCTCGATTAAAGCAATTTTCTGCAATGAATAAATTGAAGAAGATGGCACTTATGGTGAGCAGTTTGTTTTTCTCTCCTAGATGCATCACTGTATATGAGGATTTGCAGTCATTCCTTTTCTCTTGTACATACTTCTTTGCTATACATATATATGGTATCTTAGTTAACATTATCCTTGTATTTTTCAACCACATTCTTGAAAAGGAAAAACTACAAATAACAGACACACATTTTCAAATACGAACTATTGTGTCTTCTATTAATCTTTTACTGAACATCTGCTGCGAAAATTTTATCTCTGTCTGAGGTTTTAGCATTCGGTTTACAACTCTTTCAATATTGACCAGCAATACTTCAGGCATGTGTGCTCAACTTTGTTCAATCCAACCAGTCCTGTGACCAAAACTGATGGGAACTTTTGTTATTTCTTACCTCTGTTTTCACCATGCAATGCTTGCATTTTTAAACTCCAACACTTATAATTGGCAGAGATGTTAAAATTATCCGAGGGTTTTGCCTTGAAATTCCCTCAATAATTTTTTTGGTTGTTTTTTATTGAGTCTGTAATTGAGGGTACCTTAAGAGGCAAAGATTATGCATTTTTCTTCTATAGCCACAGTGTTATTGGAACACTTGGTATCTCTAATATGTTATCATTCTTCACCAGCTTTTCAAAGCTACCTCATATCCTCATGCTTCTGAAAGTAATTTCATGAAATATTTGGCTGAATGCATTTCGCTGTGTAAGGCATTAAAGGGGACATCTTCTTTCTGCTGAAAATGATTCATATTATAGTGTTACTTAGATTGGCAGCTAATAGCTTAACCTTTTTGTTCTTTTATTCAGGTAATAGCTGAAAGCTTGTCAGAGGAAGAGATTGCAGGTTTGAGAGAGATGTTTAAGGCAATGGACACTGATAATAGTGGTTCAATAACTTTTGATGAGTTGACGGCTGGCTTAAAAAGATATGGATCTAACATGAAGGAGTCTGAGATTCGTGCTATAATGGATGCAGTAAGACTTTTACTATCATTTCCTTCTAGCTCATACGCAATGATTACTACAATGTTTGTTCATTATCATTACACATACAATCAAGCTACACGCAAACTACTTGTACACTAAATCATATATGTATTATATATACATATATGTTTGCATGTTTGTAAACATACACACACATGTACCATGAAAACTTGTGTACCTATATAATATGTACATTGATGTATGTATAGATGTTTGCACATGTATGTATGAATATGTATATGTACACACGAAGTATTCACATGATCTCTGTCTCTACTATATATGCAAATCTCATAGAGATTGTTTTTCCATGCCCACTATGCCCATGCCCCTGCTGTAAGTTAATAATGATAAAATTGAAATTAAATATTATATATAACAACAAAACATTTCTAGTAATCATGAAAAGTCATGTGAATAACCTTAAAAGAATATTCACCCCTGTGAACATCACACTCGATGCAATGAGTGCTAAATTGACTATTCAAAAATCATGAGAAAGTAGTCAGTTACGACTACCTCTCATGGAAATGGTCATAGATGAATGACTTTCTTAATGCAGTTGAATCCCAAAAAATGATATCCAATATAATGCACTGTGAATGACCCTCAATACTTAAATACATAAGAGTGAAGGGAGCTCTACTTGAATGGTTCATGAGGCACAATACTTGCTAAGGTTTTGCAAATGGGGTAGCAAGCTAAGTGGGTTTGATTGTAGGGAAAACTCCACAATTAAGCGTGCTTGAGCCAGAGGCGATCTGGGATGGGTGACCTCCTGGGAAGTCCTGGTTACCGGTGCAAGCCCTGGAAGTGATGATTGACGCTATGTGATTCATTTCACTAGTTTCAATCCCACTTCTTCACGCTTGTGAGCATCACCCGATGCAATGAGTGCTAAGTTGATTATTCAAAAATCATGAGAAAGTACTCAGTTACGACTACCTCTCATGGAAATGGTCATAGATGAATGACTTTCTTAACGCAGTTGAATCCCAAAAAATGATATCTAATATAATGAACTGCGAAAGACCCTCAATACTTAAATACATAAGAGTGAAGGGAGCTGTACTTGAATGTTTCATGAGGCACAGTACATGCTAAGGTTTTGCAAATGGGGTAGCAAGCTAAGTGGGTTTGATTGTGGGGAAAACTCCACAATTAAGCACGCTTGAGCTAGAGGCGATCTGGGATGGGTGACCTCGGAAGTGATGATTGACGCTATGTGGTTCATTTCACTAGTTGCAATCCCACTTCTTCACCCCTGTGAGCATCACCCGATGCAATGAGTGCTAAGTGGACTATTCAAAAATCATGAGAAAGTAGTCAGTTACGACTACCTCTCATGGAAATGGTCATAGATGAATGACTTTCTTAACGCAGTTGAATCCCAAAAAATGATATTTAGTATAATGCACTGTGAAAGACCCTCAATACTTAAATATTAAAATTATCATGCATTAGTTTATATGCTAATATGTAGTGTGATAGTGAAATTTTTGCCCTAGTTTACCCTAGGGTTTCAAATAAAATTCATGTATAGTATGCAACCAGATAATGACAATATATAAATTGTAATAACCAATACCGCAATTATTGCTCACAATACAACTCTACAGTCCATCAAATACGATTGCAATTGCATTAATGAGACAACAGTGCTATACGACTTCCCACAATGTGATTCAACAGTTCATCATCAGATAGTCCAAGTCCAATCCACAAATTACAATCAAGTATATCCGTGTTCCAACAGAGAATGATCAGTTCAACAGTTTATAGACCCCCAACTCCACTATTTCATACGAAATAACGATGTTCAACAGAAAATAAAATCTACTTCTGATCTGATGACCCTAAGCCGTCAGGCAGTTTCGGTCCTTCCTAGAACCACTGTTCAATATCAGATCGAAATCTGTCTCAGTGACCCTAAGCCTTGTGATTGCACTTCGATCTTCAGAAGGAGACTGACCTGTGACTGCTGGAAGAGACTCATTCAACTCTATGAAATTCGGGTCTGTTGGCAGTCCCCAAGCTTCAGATTTTAGCCACAGAGATGTTCTCGCTTGTGCACAAGGAGATGTTCTTTCCATGGAAGGGTACCGGCCTGTGTAAGAAGCTTTTCCTCACCTCAGACGAAACCTTCTTTCACCTTGCATTCAATCCAGAATGATGCTGGATCCGCAGAGTGCTATCAAAATGTGTAGAAAATCCACGAAATTCTGATTTGCTAATATGAGCAATCTGAAATAAAAATTCTTCTCACATAAACACAGTATTTCTCTACTAGATGCAGCGGAATAGGAACAGAAATAAAAGCAGTCACACAATTGAACAACACAGAATTGTCTCGGGAACCCAACTGGGGAAACCCTCTGCTTGTTATTGAAGAAGTTTGAGCAATGAATCTCATACAATACAATAAAGTTTCATTAGAGAACAAACATGTTCTCTCTGCTTACACTAAGCTGAAACACCCTTGCTTGCACCTTGATCCCTGCCTCCTAACCCAAGGAACTCGTCCTTCTTCAAGCTCCCACAAGCCTTTCCTAAACTTGTTCTCCTTCTCTCGCAAGCCTTTCCTAAACTTGTTCTCCTTCTCTCACAAGCTCCACTCACAGACTTGTGCTTCCTATTGCTTGGTCTCACCAACACGTGTTCACCAAAACAATGAATAAACTTGTGCCTTCGCTCGTCTTTCTAAAGCAATTTGAATGGCTAAAATTAGTGAGTTCTATATTAGGTAAGTCGAACTGGTGGTTCACAAGTTAACAAAGGCTCACTGCTAGTGTTAACTTGTCCTTCCTAAAATTTAGGAGGCTAACTCAAACTCTTCGTCCTGTTCCCAATATAACTCACACTAGAAGACAAATAACTCACCTTCTATTTTAACACATTGGTTAACTGCTTCATAACTCGTACTGGACTCCTATTTTTTAGGAGCTCAACCATGCCAAAGAGGCACAAATCAAGGAACCCAAACTCACTACTATTTCCAACAATGCGTTTTCCCCAATTCAAATGGCTCCTCAGACTTCAGATTGCTCCGTCGCTGGTCTTCCAGAGAATCACCCTTCCAAAAATAAACCTTAATTCTGCCTCAGAATAATTACAGACCCTGCACTATACTTCGCTGCCCAATTAGAAGGTATCCTGAGGCAGGAACAGAAAAGAGCCCAGGACAACCTCGCTGCCTTTAAAAAGGATGTTCTGTGCCAGAGCGAGGGGGCAGACAGAGTTTGTTTCCCTTTCAGAAGTATATTCCTGTGTTAACACCAAAGCCCAAACCAACAAGAACTTCATTGTCCTCCAGAAAACTTTCCTGTGCCAGAACAGATTGAAGAAAAGAATAGAGATTTGTCAACTAGGGTGGAAACTTTCACCACCGAAATTGACCAGAAGAAAGGGGTCTTAAAACCCTCAGAGCTAATGCTCAAAAGACAAATGAAATGATCCACACTTGTTATCCAAAATGAATTCAACCCTCTTATATTTATAGATTTCCTAGAGGGGTCTCTTCTTCTTAATTGATTGAGTAAATTTTACTTCAAACCCCAATTTTGGGTTTCTTTGCCCAACTGCCCCAAAACTCTCACCCAGAATTGGGATATTTTGGGTTTTTCCCCTTTATTGAGGACTGTAGCCTACGGGGATCGATAGGATGTTTCGTCCTTCATTCATCCTCAATTCGTAGAGGACATTACATAATAAAATTATTACAAGAATTCCAAATTTTAATTTGTGTTATTTAGCATTCTGGCAATCAAGTTACAGGTAACATGTTACTGTGCCAATTATTTTCCATGGATTGTATAGAGGAATCTTGGTAAAGCTACACATGAAAGTGTGAAAAAGATTATTGATTAATTTTTTAGTAAGCATATTCAGAAAGAGTTGTTTACGGGCATTGCGAATTTGTCATTTATGAGAATTATGAATCCTCCAGTTAACCAGAAAGATTGAGAATATTGCCTGAAAATAATCTTTGAGTTTATAGTATAAAGTAAATGACAAGGATTTGGAGATTTAAACACAGACCAATTCCTTCTGTGTGAAGGCAACCAAAGCTTCTCCTTCAAGGATATGATGCACCATAATATGTGAATAAAAACCTGAAAGATTGATAGATGGGAACGTGGCAGATGTTTTGTCAACAGTCAAGGCAATGTGACAAAGTCCAAACAGGTCATAGCTTATTTTGTTTCCACTTAAGTTCCACCATCGTTCCCAATTTTCCATGCTGGGTTTACTACATGCCATTTGTTTGTGCTTTTAGCTTTTCCAAACTGGCCTATTGCTTATAGTTATGACGTGGATGATGGTACTGTGTATTTCTTATAGTCATGACATGGCATTGTGTCAAAGGCACCCTAAAAGTTTGTAAAATCACAAAAGTTGTCCTGCACAATCTGAGTATTGCTTTGGCATGGATTCCACTTGCGTTGATTATTTGTAATTTCTTACCTGTTTCTCTGCACTTACTGGATTGTTTTAACATGAGACTCCAATTAATCTGGTATATTGATGCTTTGTATGAAATATGAAAGCCCTTACACCGGATTATCTTACAATTTTGCAATTCTTTAATGATGATTGCCTGTCATTTGGAACCTCTTTAATGTATTACCAAACAGTTATGGCTGTGATATTTTACTCTATTTATAAATGTGAGCTTCTAACTCATTGGATTATCACAGGCTGATGTAGACAACAGTGGTACAATTGATTATGGAGAATTCATTGCTGCAACTTTTCATTTGAACAAATTGGAGCGTGAGGAGCATTTATTTGCTGCATTTTCATACTTTGACAAGGATGGAAGTGGTCAAATTACGGTTGATGAGCTCCAGCAAGCATGCTTAGAGCATAATCTAACTGATGTTCGTATTGATGAGATTATTCGTGAAGTAGATCAAAACAATGTAAGTACCCTGCTTCTCTGGCTTGTTGCATTTGCTACAAACTAAACAAATCTCAGTTCTTCCTTTAAACTTCAAATAATTTAATACAATAGAAAAGAACCCAGGGTGGGGAAGGGACTAGCAGCAGCTGCTGTCATAAATGTAAGATGTTTTTCATTAAACTGTTTATGGGAAGAGATTGATGGATCACTTTTAAAAGATTTACACAAATGATTAATGAAACATCTTATTACCTCATACACAATTGATCAATGAAACATCTTCTTATTTCTCCTTTTTCACAGGGAATTCGTAGCTAAATTCATGTTATCAGAACCAGAACCAGAATCGAACCAGCTAACCCCAGATCTAGGGAAAAACCAGAAACAAAATCAGTCAACCAGAACATAAAATATTCAAATATATATTCTTGTACATAAATGTATATCCAAACCCACGATGAAAGGTTCTCTCATGTATATATTATGCAAGGATGAATATAGCAAATAGCATCAAGTACGATAGATATCTGAACCAAAATATATAATCATTGAGGCTCTAAATGTCCTCTAGAGCTCAAAAAAATCATACTGCACTCTACAATCAAATCATTAAATCTAGATTCTCTACATTTTCTGCACAGATATGCTCAGGAAGCCCTCCAGATAAGCCCAACAAGCACTCAGAATTAGCACAAGCATGGTGTTGAAACAACACTGATTTTATGCAAATGTCAATCCCTTCCCAAGTTCACAAATGAAGAATGAGAAGCATGTGAGTGAAATATAGGAGGGAAATCATTGAATAGATAAAATCAGGTTTTAAGTTAGGTTTAGGGTATTTTGTTTTCTTTATTTGTTATTTTGTTATTTTTATTTTAAATTTGTGGGTGGGGTTGTGCTGATATGGAACCTATCAGAAGTTAGAACTGGGCAAATTGGCTGTTTTGGTCTAGTTTTTGGAACCTATCAGAAGTGGGCAAACTGGCTGTTTTGGTCTGGTTTTTGGACTGGTCATCCCTGTGCTTTAAGACAAATGGTTCTAGCCCAACACCCTCAAACTGGTCTAAATCTGCTGGTAACAGTCCATTTCAACCAATTCTGATAACATTGAGCTAAACTGCAATTACAATTACGATATAAACTTTACAGGATCAGCTAAATTTTAAATATCATATATTCTGCACTAGAGGTGGAGTTAACCATTGCCATTATCATATACTCCTGATTGATCATCTCTATCAATGCAATGCTATTTCATCTCTATGTGAAAATTTAGTACCTCTCATCTTGTCACAGTTGGTTCCACTTGCTTTAAGCCTTCTTAACCATGCCAAGGCGCAAAAGCATAACCATTTCTGTAATGAAGCAATGTTGATTCTTGACCAACAAACTAAATACAAGTTCCTAAGGTGTGTCATTTTATTTACTGTGCTTCAAGTGCAACTATTAGCTTGGTAGAAACAAGCCGATCACTCATGCATGCACATAATACTAAATTAACATCCATTATCAGAGATATTCATAGAAGAAACGCCTCACTGAAACGCCTGCTCCTATAGAGGTAGGTGGAGTGTAATGCAGTTTTGAAGGTGAGCAGTTCTAATGTTCTGTAAATCTCAATATATGAATGGTTGTTGCTGTTGCTAAAACCTAGCGTTATTTGAAAATATATGATAGAACAGTATGGAAGATAAGACAAGAAGACTTAAACATCTTCCTCTCTAATGCTACATATGTCATAAAGGTACACCTAAAAAAACAGCATCCCTGTGGTTAGTTTCAATCAGCACAAATGCCATTAGTACCACTGGTTGGGTGAACTCAATATTGCTCATCTCTCAGGGCTCATAGATGATAGGATCATATGATCAACTGATCTTGATGCTGCTTGTGAAACCAAACAGGGTTTAGGATGATCCCTTGCTGGATCCACAATATCAAAAAGTGACATTACAAATGCATTCTTGATGATGTTTCAACTGTCAAATTACCTTCTGAACCTTGAGCATCTCAACTAAACAAGAAGAATAACAGCTGTATGTTATTGATGAATCATTAGTTGCTGTCTGTTGTAAAAAGTGTCTTCTATTCAGTAGCTTTCTTGCCTCCAAGTCTATACTCAAAAGTGAACATACTTGAGCAACATCAGCTTGTGTGTAGATTTCCTGTCTTATATAGATGTCAGTATCTCTGAACATGCAAAATATGGGGTAGATAGCTGACCCACAAGATTAGAAGTTTATTGGTCTACAAGGAAGAGGAATAAAAGAGAGTTGATTGGTTTTCTTGACAAGAGAGAGATAGAAATGGCATGAATGGGGTGTTGGCCATCAATAATGGGTAAGGTGGCATGGCTTTTAGAAGTTTTAATTGATTATTAATTGGGAGATTACCTGGTACGGCTTCCTTGTGTAGGCTAAGGATTCAAAACCTTGAACACTTTGGAATTGTCTTTGCTTATATGAATATGATTCCGCATATCTCCTTTTTCAGGCTGCAATTTCTCTGAACAGGCTTACAGTTGACATCATTTGGCCCCGTCTAACAACTAAGAAATTTAATTTGTGATATTTATATGAAATTTGTCACAAACTCCAATCGTTGCAAGAGCACCCTTTAGTAGGATCGAAGCTGCTAGCTAGCTTCCTTATTAAAATAGGGAGATGAGAGAGAGTAACTGGAACCAGCAATGTAATTAGCTTTCTTCTCATATCAAAAGGCTGTAATCACACCAAGAGAAGTAAGGTTCTCTACAGCTTTGGGTGCAGGAGATTCCCATTCATGTGCATTTGTGTAATGCTAATAAAATAAAATGAAAAAAATAGGATACTTGTTTTTTTTAATTACCTTAATGTCAAAAACAGTAGTGTGTTATTTATCTTAATATATTTATAAAACTATAAACTAGCAGATATCCATCGTAGTCTTGGACCTATTAGGAGTCAAGAGGGACGAGGCAAGGGGAGATGCAAACCACAATATTATTAATAGTATCCAAGGGTGCAAAGAGATTGAGGTTTTCACCTCAAATTTTTGGATACCTTTCTGTGTTTAATAGATTCGGGGTCAAGATGCATTTTTGCTAGTCTTATAGCAGCATTAGTTTAAACAAAAATGTAATTTACTTTTCTACGAAGAGGGTTGTATTTACTTGAATGTTTATGAAAACATTGCTCTATCCCCACCAATTTGTCAAATGGTGTCAGTTGGGGCAGACAGGTGAGTTCCTAATTACTTTCGTAAGAGGCTGGATTGGCTGTTGGTGACCGTCCTCTAGGCTCCAAGTCTCTCAGCTAAGATTTCTAAGGAAGTTTCCCGCAGTAGTGATATTTGAGAAATATGACAGTGAAGTATTTCAATTTTCCCCTTGGACATGTTCAGTGCTTAGATACCATAATTGCTTAATCAGCTATACTTCTTGATACTAAAGCTGCTTAAGCGAAATGGTAGAGTGATCTTACTGGTTAGAATTATGCTGCAACTGGGCATGATGGAGAACATATAACAGAAATATATCAGCGAGCATTTGCTGCTTTTCTGTTTCACTTTGTTTGTGTCCTTGTTCGATTTTTTGCTTCCATCTTTATTGAGAGTATGTAATTACATCAAAACCTCCATAGTTGAAACTTCAGCGGAACAGACTTAGTATGATTTTTAATTACCGACTTCCATATTGATTGGAAATTGAAAAATCACAGGAACTTTCATTATAAGAGTTTTTTCTTCCATCTTTATTGAGAGTATGTAATTACATAGTTGAAACTTCAGCGGAACAGAGTTAGTATGCTTTTTAATTACCGATTTCCATATTGATTGGGAATTGAAAAATCACAGGAACTTTCATTATAAGAGTGTTGCAAATTATTTTTGTTGTAGATGAACCGAAGAATCCAAGTACAAGCAATAGCCATTTTTTTACTATGTACAGGAAAATGCCTTCAGTGCAATTATTATATTTTTACTTGTTTTGAAGGCCACATGCAATCTCTGTTTCCAATAAAGGTATTTTACCAACTCTTACTCACATTCGTTCTGACATGTCTGCTTCCAGGATGGGAGTATAGATTACAATGAATTTGTCGCTATGATGCGGAAGGGAAATGGAGCCGTTGGGAGAAGGACAATGCGGAATAGCCTGAACTTCAGTATGAAGGATGCTTTACCAATTGGTTAATGCTCGACTATTGACAATCTTTTTGTGTGCAGCTTTATTGTTCGAAGGGAGTCGTGAAGAAAGTGTTTTTCTTTGTCCTTTAATTCATTAGATAAAAAACGGTTGTAAAATCGCGTTTGTAATTTGATAAGGATGCATTTGAAAGTCATCTCTGTTCTCCGCACGATGTACAGGCTTAGATGATATCTTATATTTTTGTAGAGTGACTACCCGAACATGGTCTGCCTAAAGACATTTTGTCAAACTTTGCGAGCCATTGGGCTTTACTCATGAACGCCAAGGGAATTCATTCATGTTCAACTTGGCTCCCATGTAATGTGTTCGGAATTTCAACTGAGAACACAATTGATGACTTAGAAAAGCAAATCTGATTTGTGAGGAACTTAATTGTCATTATCGAGTAATTTCTCTCTTGGCAAGTTACCAACATGTTTTGTATTGAACTTTTTTGTTTCCCCATATGGTTGTTTATATTTTTTTGTACCTTGTATAGATTCTTTCTGTTAATAAATTAAATCTTTTGCGAATGGCATGCAAATAACTGTTATGTACAATAGAAAATGTGGCTTTGAACAATAATTGGAAACTACGAGAAACCTGTTGTGAGCACTGCTTTGGGAGGAAGATCAGGCAGTTTGGATTTGTAAATTCTAGGAAACCAAAGTACTGCCTCTACATGTTTTTATAGTTGAAACGATTGGCTGTATTGCTGGTCAAGTCGTTGAAGCCGGAAGGTCATCTCGTTCCCATTGCTTAGGTGTTTTGTGGTGTTTTCCTTATTGTAGATATTCCGAACAATTTTTGTACGAGGATTCCTCCATGGCCTCTGCTTGTTCTTGCAATATATCATTTCATTCATGGCAACCTCCTCCTGCTTCCATCAAGCATGTTATCTTCCATTGAACACGAGGTGACTCTTGATCTTTCTTGGTGGTGACCTTTTGTTTTCCTCCATGCAACTTTGTTAAATGTTTGTGCAGGAATATACGGTAACCCTTCATATTCCTGAAAGTGACCCTTTCTCTTCCTTGTGATCGATATCACTTGATGATGGTCCTTGCACCAACTTAATCGCAAATACCCAACACCATGGGTATAACAAGAGATGGAGATGGGTAGAGGAAGTATAATTAAGGCTCTTTTGTGATATCTCGACAGTATCAGATGATGTAGATAACTCGTGATAGAATGAAAATATGAGACTTTTATTGCGCCGAGAGGTGTATTCTACAACCTAGTGTGGAGGAGATGTGTAAGTTTGTCTGTCTAATGGAAATAAAAATCTAAATCTAATTTTGTTTTGGCTAATTTCAACTTAAATAAATGAAAATGAAATCACTGATGATAGAATGAAAATATGAGACCTTTATTGCGCAGAGAGGTGCATTCTACAACCTAGTATGGAGGAGATGTGTAAGTTTGTTCATCCAGCAGAATTTTTTTTTGTTCCGCTAATTTCAACTTAAATAAAAAAGAAAAAAAAATACCTATATAAATTAAAAAAACAATTCATATATCAATTAATTATTATTATTATGATTTCCAATTGCGCATTTTTGTCTAGAATTTTGGGTTTGAGTTGGGCAAAGATGGATATGAAAAGCCTTGAAGCGAACATATTGAAATTTTACTCTGAGCGCTAATGCAAAGATCGATCAAATCAAAACAAACCATAGTAATGCAATGTTCGTTTTGAGCTTGAATTTTGCACCATTCATACCGTGTGGTTTGAGTTGAACCTCTGTGGGTCTGAACAATTTCAAAGTTAAGTTAATATTTCTGCTCTTTAATATGAAGAATTTAAGGTTTTATGTTGGTTTCTGTGTGTTAGAGTTGGTGATATATGGATCTTTCTTTAATATGAAGAATTTAAGGTTTTATGTTGGTTTCTGTGTTAGAGTTGGTGATATATGGATTTTCTCAGCCAAGTGAAAAAACATTTTATTTTTAATATATTAATATTAGTTATTTTAATATTATTCAATAAAATAATAATTTAGGCCTTAAACAAAAATGAAAATAACCATATAGATAAAAAAATACAATGCAATTATATCATGGTTTAATAATTTTTTTTATGATATAGGTTGAATTTGAATGGACTATAAATTTACATTCAACAAAATTCTTTACATCATCAAAGGTCCAGATTAAGTAAAATTTTAAATATATTTACTTTTTACTAAAGTCAAAATACCATTTCTTGAATTAATGGAAATTTTTTTTTACCACATCAAAAGTCCAAATTAAGTAAAATTTTAAATATCTGTACTCTTTAATAAAGTCAATACCATTTCTTGAATCAATGGAACAAGGTTACTTCAACACAAAGAATTGAAAATCTTGCTCCATTTTTTTAAAATATTTTATTTGATTAAATATTTGTAAAATGAATCTTTAAAAGAAAAAAGCATATCCTATGGGATATATTAAAATTTTTAAAGACAAATATTATGATGGCAAAGTTGTAATATTTGAAAAATATTAATTTGATATAGTTTTATTATGAATTTTGTTATCATGCCATGTAAAAAACATCATTAAATCTAATATTAATATTAATATATTTAATAACTTTGGATTAATACAATATTAAATTTGCTATATTACAATATATATGAATATATCATGATATATATTAACTGAAGATATATATGGGAGGGAAGAATAAAGACGGAGAGATAGAGGGAGTGAGAGAAAGGGAGAGAGAGGAGAGAGATGGAAGGTGAAGGGAGAGAGGGAGGGAAGAAGAAAGACATAGAGATAGAAAAATGGAGAGAGAGGGAGAGGGGGGGAGTGACAAGGGATATATATATATGTGGAAGGTGGAGAGAGTGAATATATCTATATATATATATATATATATGGAAGGTGGAGAGAGTGAATAAGAGAGAGAGAGAGATAGGGAGGGGGGATATATCCATATATATATGGAGAGAGAAAGTTTGTGTGTGTGTTTGGGGGTGAAATAGAAAGACACAAAAGGGGAGATGGAGGGAGATACAAATATAGATGGAGGGTGGAGAGGGAAGACTATTTTTTGCATTAGATGCATTTATTTCAATATAGATGTTGATTTCTAATCATATTTGATTTTTTGCATTAAAGGAGATAAACTGAAGGAAAGAGGAGAGGAGAAATGAAGAGAGAAAGAGAGGAGTGAGAGAGGGAGAGAAGGGTAAAAGAGAGAAGAAGGAAGATAGAAAGGAAGAGAGAGGGAGAGAGGGAGAGAGGGAGGGACACAGAGATGGAGTTGTAAGGGGAGAGAGGAAGGGAAGAAGAAAGACAGAGAGAAAATTGGAGAGAGAGAGAGGGATTGATAAGGGAGATTGAGAGAAAGGGAGAGAGGAGAGCAAGAAGGAAGAGAGATAGAAGGGGGGAGAGAGGGAGGAAGAGATAGATAGATATGGAAAAAGAGTGTGTCTTGGGGATAATATAGAAAGAGAAATGAGAGATTGAGTGAGATATAGATATAGATGGAAGGTGAAGAGAGGGAAGAAGAGAGAGATAGAGAGAGGGTATATATATATATATATATAGAGAGAGAGAGAGAGAGAGAGAGAGAGAGCGTGTTTGGAAGGGGTGAGATAGAGATACAAAGGAGAGATGGAGGGAGGTATAGATATAGATAGAGGGGGGAGAGGGAAGAAGATTTATTGCACTAGATGCATTGACTTTAGTGTAGATGGTGATTTCTAATCCTATTTTATTGCTTGCACTAGATGCATTGATTTTAGTGTAGATGTTGATTTCTATTTGTATTTGATTGCTTGAACTAGATTCATTGATTACAGTGTAGATGTTGACTTCTAATCCTATTTGATTGCTTGCACTAGGTGCATTGATTTCAATGTAGATGTTTTTTAATTCTATTTAATTGCTTGCATTAGATGCATTGATTTCAGTGTAGATGTTGATTTCTAATTACATTTGATTGCTTGCACTAGATGCATTGATTTTAGTGTAGGTGTTGATTTCTAATCCTATTTAATTGTTTGCATTAGATGCATTTATTACAGTGTAGATTTTTATTTATTTATTTATTTTCATAGGAAATATCTGAGCTGATCAACCTCGAAGGGGATCAAGCCGCGCAATTTACTAGCTGAGCTTGAAGAGAATTGACCTTGTGACCTCCCGATCGGCGAGGTACTTTAACAACAAAGATTTGATCGGTTGAGCTAACCCTTGGGGCTTTTACAGTGTAGATTTTATTTTCTAATACTATTTGATTGCTTGCATGAGATGCATTGACTTCAATGTAGATGTTGATTTCTCATTTGATGTAACTAGATATATGATGGTACATTAATTTTAAAGTGTTTGGATTAACAATGTGCATTGATTTCAGTGCAAGCACAAAAAAATTGTTGATAGTGTGCATTGATTTTTGTGTTACAGGAATTCAACATATTAATGTTGGAGAGCAAGAGAGACAAAGTATGATGTTTACTACAAAAACTCGAGTTGAAGATTTGAATGGTTTACAATTTCAATTTCCCTTTTCATATAATCGATATGAAAAAATGGCAAAACTAATGGGGCTGACAATAAGAATAGTAGAAGAAAATAGTTTGAGATTGATCACAATGAAGACTATTTGTAATTGGCTGCATTCTTATTATTCACATTTTATATCATTCAACACTATTACATTGTTACTTTGCATTCAAAATTTTCATTTCATAATTTTTCATCATTAAAGTTATTAACAATATCTATCATCTCAACAAACTGAGGTAACTGAGCAAATTTAAAATTAAAACTACTCTTCAAGATATATTTTGTAATACTTGGAAAGACACTATTAAGAATTAATTAGCTGTTAAAAGTTAAGATACCTAAAACTAAATGAAATTGATGTGCAATATCAATCTTCCTACAAACTATTAACAAGATTGTCTCCCTTCTCCATCACCAACAAATTACTAATAAAAAATTACACATACATATAGAAATATAACACAATAGATGTAACATGCACAAAAAACAATGTAAACTTTGAAACATGAACTATAAACTCAAAATGGGAACTCTAGCAAAAAAACCCCCAAAAAACATGAAAAACAGTCCAAAAAATGAAAAGTGTATTTTGGAACGATGTTTTATTTTTTTAGTGTTAGTTTTCAACATATTTAAAAAATGGCAATAAAACCAATTTTTTTGTGCAAATTAAATGAAAAAAACACACTAATGTTTTTGGTAGAATAACATTTTTTTCTTAGGTATAATTTCAACATTTTTTAGTAATGACGATAAAGATAAAATATTGGGATCCGAAACACTTTAAAATTCCATCAGTTTTCATCCATGTTGTTAAACATATAATAACATGACATTAAAGGTCTCTAAAATTCTAATTGTTTTCAACCATAACATTAAAGATAAAATAAAATTGGAAAAATTTCAACCATAGAATTAAAAAACTCTAAGTTTTCAACATATTTAAACCATGACATTATGAACAAATTACATGACTAAATTAATCAAAATGTCAATACTCGTAGATTGAATGAAACATAACTTATATCTATAAGTTATTGTTGCATTGTGGATATTTTAAAAAATAAAATTCATCATAATTAAAACATATAATCCAACAAACATAAAAATGATTTATAATTTCATTTAACATCATATGGAAATCAATTTTTTTTATTTTTTTTTCAAGATACGATGCAAATATCAGTTATATAAACTGTCTTAGACAATTATTCAGAGCCACTCATATCTTCTTACATACCATCAGAATTAACATCTTCAGATGAATGGCTGGATGCAGAGGAAGATGTTCCATATTCTTCTCTTTCATCAACTAGTGCCCCATCTGAGTCCACATGCATGCCCACCATTTCAGGTTTCAAAATTCTTCTAAATCTACAACTGGGTTTAACAAATTTTCATCTCAACAATGTTTCTTCTGGTAACAGCCGCTTCAGAATTTCTATTGTCCTGAAACGAAGAGTTCCTCTCTTTGTTAAATTGAAGTCATAAACAAGTATGCCAACATCTTCCAATTTTAAGAGGTCTGTGTGGTGACGATTTATATTTGTACATTTTTTTTTTCTCTTTCCGCCAATTTTTTATCAACTACCATCTTTGGCCTGTACACACCATTGAATGGGTGTGTATTTGTGGCAATGTACTTCAACACCCGCAACATCTTCATTTTCTGTAGCAACCCAGAATGGATAGCCATTGGCATCTCCATCTTCTAGCACTACGATCATGCAATCCTCCTTAATAACCTATACCGAACCCCTGTAAATGTCGTCGATAGATTCATGTTGTGCACAAGATCTTTTGGAACCAATATACATTTCTCTTTCCTCTACTTCTGAAGAATTAATAATACCTTGAGATTGTTGTTGTTCAACAATGTTTCTTTCCTCACGCTCATTTGACACATTTTGTGACCAAATAAATGGAGTTTTCAAAGGTATATCTTCATTTGTTGTTCTTGAAATGATATCACTTTGATTATTGAAAAAAGACTCCCACCAAATTGAATCAACAATATCAAAGTATTCATATGTATATCTAATACATTTTTTAATTTCTTCCATGAAATCAGAATAATTTATATTTCTATTCTGCCTGCATGCATTATGAACTTTAGCAACTGATTGTAATAATAATATATTTGACGCAAATATTGGATGATCTGGAATGAACTTCAAAAATGCGAAACCTGATGACGACGTCCATTTTGCAGTAGTTGAATACTTCTTGCCCCATATTAGTGTTTTCCCATCAATTTTTTTGATATGAAAATTGATGTTGGAAGATAATGTCATTAAGTTGTCCAATGCATTTCTCCTCACCATGCGATCCCATAATAAACCTTCGCATGTCAACAATTTCTTCCAACACATGAAAAATAGGCTCTAGCATGTATGATTTCTTAATACATTCAATTAATGATGGCAAGTTCCCAACGTCCTTCCTCCTCAATGTGATTGAAAAATGACTAAACATCTGATCAATATGGTCATGAGTGTGCCCAACAAGAAAGAAACCAACCTTTATCTTATGAAAAATTCTCAATTCAACAAGCATGTTTAGATATAAAAAACAATCTAATTTTTGTTTTCACGACAAGTGTTGTCCAGTCGCAGATACAAAACTTTAGGAAGATTACCAGACCAATGAGAAATCACATCATGAATTATGGTTATTGTCATATTTTCATCATTGTGAATATTTGGAGATATGAAGCATACCCTTGGCAACATTTTCCCATTGAAGACAATACAACCGACCAAGTGATACTGAATAAAATTTTCCTCCTGTAATTTTGGGTGTGCGAACAAAATGTGGTAGAAGTGTTTTCTTCGGGTCCATACCATCAATTATCAAACCCAAATATTTATTTGGATTATCATAACACGTTTTTCTATGCTTGTACAACTTTTTCCTTTCACTTGTTTGTTGTTTGCGATGCTCTTGAAATGCTTTGACAATGGAATCTACACAACATAAAAGAAAGTCATTAATAAATATGTTTTTATAGTTGATGACTATACAATTTTAAAAATTAATGTTATGAATGCTTACCTCTTTCTGGCCCTTCACATTTATCCCTTTTTAATTTAAGAGAAGCACATGTACTGCAAACCCCCATCCTTGTCTTCTTAGGAATACGAACATTGTTGAATTATTTCTTTCATATCTTCACAAAATATTGATATGTAATAAATTGACCATTTCCTTCAACACCTTCTGCATATTCTTTGTATAAGTTGTAGATTTATTGTCTTGAGAAATTATTTGGAATATGTATTTTCTCTCTATTTGTCATACACTCTTCATGCTTTGAAAATAAATCTTTCATCCATGACATTAAAGTATTTGATAATGGACCAAATTGTCGTTTATGACGCACTTCTGAATAAAATGTGGGATCATTTTCTAAATTTTCTTCGATTCTTGACAGACGAAAATTACCCATTGAATGAAACATTTTGAAAGGCTTTCTATAGATAAATAAAAACCCAATATGATAATCATAACCTGACAATGTAAATTGCATGCACTCCACTAAATATGAATTTTGCATGCTTTTATTCTTTGACAAATATCTCTTCCTTTTCTCCAATGCAAACTTGAAATCCATATGTTTCAAGCAATCCTTTTGACAACATTCACTTGAAATGAGAGCATTGATAGAATTTCTTCTCGTGAGATATTATGCTCCACCCCTTGTATAACTAGAACATCTAGGATTGATACGAGAAGGTCTGCTCCTACTCCTCGATAGAATATTTGCTGGCAACGTCTCTATCATTGAATCATCATCTGTATAAGAATTTTCATCATCATTAGGAGGAATATTATCATCAATATGATCATATGTGCTTTTGAAATATTGACTTGGAGGATATTCTTCATCTTGCCCTTCGTCAGTGCTACCCTCATAGTCCTTAGAATTATGACTAAATAGAAAAATTGACTTGTTGTTTATTGGATATTCTTCATCATGTGCATTGTCAGTGCTGCTCTCATAGTCCATAGGATTAGGATTACGTGGAAAATGTGACCCTTTACTTACTAGAAATTATTCATCCTGCCTTCATCACTGTTGCTATCATAATCCTTAGGATTAGGACTAGGTGCTTCATCCTGCCCTTTGTCACTACTACTCTCATAGTCCTTAGGATTAGGACTAGGTGGAAAATGTGACTCTATTTACTGGAAATTCATCATTTTGCCCTTCGTCACTACTACTCTCATAGTCCTTAGGATTAGGACTAAGTGGAAAATGTAACTCTCGATTTAGTGGAAATTCTTCATCTTTGCCTTCATCACTGCTACTCTCATAGTCCTTAGGATTAGGGCTAACTGGAAAATGTGACTCTCGATTTATTGGAAATTCTTAATCTTGGCTTTCATCACTACTGCTCTCATAGTTCATAGGATTAGGACTAAGTGGAAACCGTGACTCTTGATTTATTGGAGATTCTTCATCTTGGCCTTCATCACTGCTGCTCTCATAGTCCATAGGATTACGACTAAGTGGAAGCTGTGACTCTCAATTTAATGGAAATTCTTCACCTAACCTTCATCACTGTTGCTCCCATAGTCCATAGGATTAGGTCTAAGTGAAAGTTGTGACTCTCGATTTATTGGAAATTCTTCATCCTGGCCTTCATCACCGCGGCTCTCATAGTCCATAGGATTAGGACTAAGTAGAAATCATGACTCTCTATTTATTTGAAATTCTTCATCACGCTCTTCATCACTGCTGCTCTCATAGTCCATATGATTAGGACTAAGTAGAAACTGTGACTCTTTATTTATTTGAAATTCTTCATCCTACCCTTCATCAGTGTTGCTCTCATAGCCCTTCGGATTAGGACTAAGTGGAAGATTTGACTCTCTAGTGAAATAATTTTCGTTATATTCATCAATATGAATAGAGTTGTTACACGATGAAGATGTTGACGCTTTACAAAGCGAAACTTCACTGTCAAAGAATCCATGGCTTTCAAACATAAGAGGTTGAATGATACAAATGCACTCCCTCCTAATGATAATATATAACTTAAAAGAATGAAAATTTCCCTCCAAAGTTTCCCTTCAAAAATTTTCCCTCCAAAAATTCCATTTCATGTATTTCCCTCCAAAATTTTCTTCTACAATTTATTGAAAAAATTTAACTAAAATTTTCTCATGAAATTAATATTTTAAACTAAATCTTTTACCTAAATTAATATTTTACTTAAACTATATAGCATTTACTAGACAATTGAATATATATTTTAATTTTTATTATATCTTCTATCACACATTTAAAATAAATTACTAACATAACATGATTGATATGTTAAGTTAAAAAAAAATAATAATACCACATTCACCATGCGGTAAAACAATTATGTAATTTCTTCTATATCATAAATTTCATTATCACTATTTCTCACATCACATCAACACTTTTTGGTATTTCGTTAAAAGGCTTGGAGTGATTTTGTGGAGAAACTACATTGTTATCAACAACACATTCAACGAGAGATTATCACATTTGAAAGGTTAGTTTCCCTTTTGCTGAGTGCAGGTTTTAAACTTCCATAGGTTTACTATTAGTTATGTGTCAGTTGGGTTGTTATCTTCACACAAAATATCAGAAAAAAAACACATTTCAGTAAAAAAAATTAACTTTTTATTAACGAAATTTAGATTCTTTTTACAAATTAAAAATTGACATGATTCAGGCTTACCCAACAACCTCGTAGCAGACGGGAAGCCACTATGTCAGCGGTAGGTGTGGTGGGCCCGGTTGTGGGATTCCTAGTTGTGGGTGTGCCTGCCTAGGGCAGAGTGGCTCCCTGGTAGGCTAGGGGAGCGATTCTCAGAATCGACCCCTTAGCCTACCAGGGGGTCACTTTGCCCCGGGCGGGCGTGACCACCCACAAGGTAGCACATCGTCGTGCTGCAGGCAAACACGCCCACGGTTGGGCGCGCCCACCCATATGCACTGCCTGTGGCTAGATGTGCCCAACCATGGGCGTGCCCGCCCACAGCACCCACCCCTGCGACCCAGCCCACCCAGGGGTGAGGGCCGATTTCTGTTAGGGGTTCGATTCCCAGAATCGCTCCTGGCAGGCCAGGGGGCCAATTCCCAGAATCGGTCCCCGATAGGCCGGGGGGGCAATTCTGGGAATAGACCCCCTGGCAGGTCAGAGGGCCTTTTTGCCCCGGGCAGGCACACCCACAGCCAGGTGTGCCCGCCCATAGGCACATGCACGACACGACACTAAGGCACAACTACCCCCTGATAGGGGGCCTGCCAAGGGACCCGAGACAAATGAAAGCATAAATATATTTTTTTTTTCTAAGGAATGGATTTTGTTTGTTTGTTCCCTATATGAACCTAACATCCAACTTTTCATGGGGGTTGATGTGCATGTTTCTGGTCTTTTTTCATTTTTATATTTTGTTTCGTTTTGTTTGTTTACTTAAGCTATTGATTTTTTTGTAATTTACTTATTTATATATATGTGTATATTTTTTGCAGGAAAATGGCATCAAGGAATATTTCTGTGAATTTTTTTGGACCAAAGACTGCTAAAACTAGAGGTGGATCCTCAAAAAATACTATTGGACAAACCAAACCTGAGCTAATAACTAAAAATCTTCAAGTGCCTTAAAGGATAAGAAGTTGATTTCTTACTGGAAGAAATCACAAGAAGTGAAGCATACAGAACATATATGGTTTGTGAAAGATAGAGAAGGCGAACAACATCTACATATATATCTATATGTTGATATCCCTAACGACAGTGGAAGTTATGAGGTGCTGGGAAAATACTAGACATGTGTTTGATACCAAAAACTGAAGTTGTTTATGTACTTACAAAACTGCCCAAGTCACATGACAAGATTAGATATCACATTAGGGGAATTATGAGGTCTAAAATGGGTCTCCTACGAAAAATGTACAACCAAAATAAAATTTATAAGAACCAATAGGATTCAATATGATTATGTCAACCATAGGGGTTGATTCACCATTTTTTGAGTAAAAAGGTAAAATGATTAAAAAATAATAAAACTTTTTCTTTTTCCTTTTTTCATTTTCATTTTCTTTTTTCTTTCTTCTTCTTCTTCTTCTTCTTCTTTTTTAGATTGTATTTTAAACTTATTCCCTAAGGTTTTAATCAAATTTCGAGTGAAAATACTCGTTGGATGCAAAAGTTAATTCCTCATCCAAGGAGTACCCATATTGCATACTTTCGATGGACCCTGTTACACGAAAAATGAGAAATACACGAAAATACGTGATTGCAATCACGTATTTTCATGTATTTCTCATTTTTTGTGTAGCAGGTCCACCAAAAGTATGCAACATGGGCACTCCTTGGATGAGGAATCAAATTCTTCATCCAACGAGTATTGTCGCTCGAAATTTGAGTAAACTCATAGGGAGATAAGTTGAAAATGCAAGTTGAAAAAATAGTTTTTTCTTTTTTCCCTCTAAAATTTAATGATGTAATCTAATCTTATTTTATTATTTCCACTATTATTTTATAATTTCTTTAGGAGGCCCATTTTAGACCTCAAAACTCCCCTAATGGTTTGCATTATCAATCTATGACACGACAGATGAATCTACAAAGATGTGTAAACAAATCATAAATGAGATTTCACAAGATATCGTAAGTATTGTTCTTTATATTTATGTGTTTTGCATTATTGTAACTGTATCATTATATCCTTTATAACTTTGTTTTTATTGACATAAGATATTTTGTTTAACATATTTTTATTGAAAATCTTTCAATTATGTTGGAAGGCATTTATTTTATAGAGCAAGATATTATGTATGTTGTTAATAGTTTCTACTCAGGGTTAGAAGAAGATATGGAAAACAAGTAAAAAAAAGTAATTCATGATGCTACAAATCTACATCTAAGGGATCAACAAAGAATGCATATAATGGATAAATCTAGCAAAGCTAGACATGTTATTCTTGAAGAGGACAAAGTTGAAACTGAAGCTGAAGAATATGTTGTCATTACTGAGGATGAGGTTAGAATTGATGTTAGAAAGGAAAAGAGACATAAAATACCAAAAGTAAAAATTCTCAAGAATGTCTTTGTTCTAGTTGATGATGAGGATGTTACTTATCTATGTAGAAAAACCTGTAAATTCACAAGCTAATGCAATTTGCTAAAGTAAGAGACAAGAATCTACTTCTACTCTTTACAATGGAAGCCCATAAACATCGAGAAAAAAAATAATCCATAGAGGAAGAGAATCAAAGGCACATAACCCCACTATTTGTTTTGTATTAATCCATAAAATCAAGATGAAATTACAATGCTTATTCTCTAGAATAATCCTAGCACTCAGCGAATTCAATCTCCAACTCATAAGAAAGCTCAAGGCCAAATCTTAGCCAATTCACAACCTCTCCAAGTCTCTATTCCAATGTGTAATTCCTATGATGGATAGCTTGTATTTAAAGGGAAAAAAACCTCTAAAAATAGCACAATCCCTCAAGGATCAGTTCCTGATTGCATGCACTATCAGTGCAACTCAGAAAAATCTAAAACAATTAGTAAATTGTCCATGTACTTTAGTCTCAACTGGGTCTTTCTCAGAATCGACATGCATGGGTTTCTGATGGTGGAATCTTTAGTTAACTAGAGTAGCACTAATTAGGTCACTAGTGTCCCAACTGACTGTTTACTTACTATTAGTTCCTGAAATTGATTGGAACTAATTTAACTGGAATTAACTCAATAAACTGAGTTAACTAATTACAACTCATTCATAACTCATTCTTAACTCCTATAAGTTAGGGAGAACATATACATGTCTTCTAAAAGACTTCCAATTTGAATTTCCTAAATTAATTAAGTTAATTAAACTTAATTAATTATTTTCAAATTTCTATGAGAAAAGAATTCTATTTTAATTCACAGTTTAATTCAAGGACAAATTAAACTGGAATTTCTTGTTGCCATTTCTCAATACTCCTTCTCAACAAGAAATGGATTATCCACTACCCCGATCTTGTCTCTGTGAAACTCGAATTTACATCTTGGCAATGCCTTTGTCAAGATGTTATCATCTTGCTTCTCCATGGGAATGTAATCTAACAACATGATCCACCTCAATATACAATTTATGAGATGATGATACTGGATATCTATATGCTTGGACCGATCATGAAAAACTAGATTTTTAGAGAGATTGATACAACTCTGATTATCACAAAAAATCACTGTTGGATCCATCTGCTGACCAAACAAAACAACCAATATCTTCTTCATTCAGATAGCCTCACATACTGCTTGACTTGCAGCCATGTTATCTACCTCTGTCGAACTGAGTGCAACCGATCTCTATTTCCTGCTATACCAAGAAACTACAACTGACCCAATACTAAAGATCCCTCCTGATGTGCTCTTCTTGTCATATGGACTCCCCTACCCAATCTGCATCGGTGAAGCCTTGAAGCTTCACTCCCTCTGTCCATCTGTACCACAACCCAAACTGAGTAGCGACTATAAGGTATCTCAGTACATGCTTTGCCGCCTTCTAATATAGTGTGGTAGGCTTAACCATCGCTTGACTAAGTTGGTTAACTGCATAACACATATTTGGTTGTGTGTTCACCAAATACATGAGTGGACCCACAAGTTGCCTGTAAACAACAGCTTACACTACTTCTCTTGAAGTAGCGTCCTCCTTCCTCTAATTACCAAATAGAGGAGTCTCCATGGGTTTACTGCTCTCCATGCAGAAGCTCCTGAGTATCTCATTGGCATACTTGCCTTGAGAAACAAACAACTCCCCATCTCCCAATCATACCTCCATGCCAAGAAAGTAATGCATGAGCCCCATGTCCTTCATCTCAAACTCTCTTGCAAGGTCCTCCTTGTAAGATTTGATGAGCTTTTCATCACCTGTCAGTATGAGGTCATCTACATAAAGTACAATCAAAAGCTTACCTTCCACCACTATGTGATACAAGTTCACATCTACTTCACTCTTCATGAAGCCCAACCTAGTGAAGTAGCTATCTATCCTAGTGTACCAAGCACGGGGTGCTTGCTTCAGCCCATACAACACTCTCTTGAGTCGGCATACATGCGACTCACGCCCCAAGGTTTCAAAACCTTCAGGCTGCTTTATGTACACCTCTTCCTCAATCATGCCATTGATGAAGGCAGTCTTCACATCCATCTGATGGATACTCCAACCCATTTGTGCAGATAGTGCCAAAATAGATCTGATAGATGAGTACCTTGCAACAAGAGCAAAGTTATCATCATAGTCAATCCCCTCTACTTGTGAAAAGCCACGGGCCACAAATCTGGCCTTATGCTCCTCCACACTATCATCTGCAGCTTGCTTTACCTTGTAAAGCCAACGGGAGCTCACAACTGACTAGTCCTCCAGTCTCGGGAACACATCCCAAAAACTGTTTCAAACTATGGAGTCATACTCCTCCACCATCGCATTAACCCAAACTCGCTGCTGCATTGCTTCCTGAAAGGAAGATGGCTTTTTTGAAACACATGCACCCATAAGTGCCATGTATCTAGTGTACCTCTCTGGTGACCTCCTCTGTCTGCGCTGAGAAGAGGGTGCTCCCACATTCTCCCGTGCATCATCCAACAATATGTCAGCCTCTCTAATGCACTTTCTTCCCTCTCTAGAAGACTCCGCTTGAGTGGACGTCTCCACTCCCGGAACCTTTGGATGTGGCTGCTCCACATCAATCTGAGGCTCCTCAACATTGGTTCACAGGGATGTCAAGTTTGATGAGGCTCCTCGACAACCCAATTCTGTTGAGGGTTATGACATGCCGTCAACTCTCATTTAATCCCTTCCACTGCACAGAAGTTCTTAAACTCATTGGAGACATATTCTCCACCGTTATCACTCTGTAGATCTTTAACATTCTTGCTTGACTCTTTTTCGACCAATGCTTTGAATTCACAAAACTTTGTGAATGTATAGTCCTTTCCCTACATGAAAAATATCCAACATTTACGAGAATAATCATCTACAAATATAACATAATACCTGTGTTTGGCAGTGGATGTTGTCGAGAATGGTCCACACACATATGAATGGACTCTCTCTAGAATAGACTCTACTCGACTGTCTCTATCTCCAAAGGAATACTTGGTGTATTTTCCCAAAGTACAACCCTTGCATGTATCAACTTTCTCAAGTGTACGTTTGGGAAGACCGGTAGAGATTTGCTGCAATATCTTCAAAGCCCCATGATGCAAGTGGCCCAATCGCATGTGCCGCAGCTTGCCGACGTCTCAGCTCAACATCTTTTCCGCTTTTGAACTCAAAGTAGCACAATCCTCTACCTCTATCTTATAGAGATTCTGAACTTGAATCCTTGTCTTCTTTACTTTACCCACGGCTATGTGTCAAAGGACTGCCTTTCCTTCCGAAAAGATCACATCATAGCCTCTATCCTCAAGCATGGCAACGATGCCAAGTTCTTCATCAGTCCACGTACATGCATAACATTCTTCAAGGTGAGTGGAGCTGCATGCTCCCTCTAAAAAGTAATAGTGCCCACACCAGTAACACTATACTTACTGTCACCACCCATCTCGATATGCATCCTGAGATCTTTCTCCTCCAATTCACTAAATAACTCTTTGTCGCCAGTCATGTGGAAAGAAGCTCCACTGTCTAAGTACTCTACACTTCCCATCATTGAAGACACCATGCATGCAATGAGGAAAAGTCCAATTCAAATTGGGAGTCCAAAGCCTCACCCGTCACTCCTCCCGAGGACTTATCCTTGGACTTCTTCAATGGACAATTTGTAGCAAAGTGACCCATCTTGTAACAATGAAAACATTTAACTTTCGTCATGTCCTTCTTCTTACCTCCATGATAAGAGTCTGATTTGGAACGAGAATTTTTAACTTTCCCCTTCCTTGCCTTAATCTCTAAGGCACAGTTCTCTTCATCATCAGTCTTTGATGAAGAGACATCCTTGGTGTTCCTTTTGATCTCATCCTGCATCAAATCCGACCATAGTCATTCCCAATCTGGTAGCTTCTCCCGACCATTGACAGAGTCCTGATAACTATGCCAACTCTTTGGGCGTCCAAGAAGAGCAAGGCTCACCATATCCTCCTCTACAATTGTGATTCCAACACTTCCAAGTTCTTCCCAACATTGAGTGAACTTGGTCAAGTACTTTGGAATCGTCTCGCCTTTCTCCATCTTGACTTTATGAAGTTTATCCTTCAACGCCAACTTCCTTTGATCACTGCTATTCTGATACAAGTTCGTCAATGTTTTCCACATATCATGCAGAGTTTCCTTACCATGGAGACTTGAGACAACATGGTCTCAAAGTCCCTCAAGGATTATTCGCCATACACTTCTTCCATTCGGTCAAGTTCTATGCATCCGTAGCTGCTGGCTTGAGGACTTCTTGATCAATGAATTCCTTCAAGCCATTATCTTCTAGCACAACCTCCATCATGTCCCTCCAAACTATAAAATTCAAGCTTCCTTCCAAGGCATACTCAAGCCTCAACCCATGGAACACCATCTGTCGATCCTGAAGTATGTATGCAAATTCGACTTTCACCTGTAACCCAAAAACTCAAAACTTTGAAATCTCCTCTAGAGAGCTGATTTTAAATCAACGATATCTCCCTCATCCGAACTCCGATTTGACCGATTATTTTTTGAATTCGGGTATCTTTTCCCAAGGAATCCAAATCTGTAATTTACTTCTGAAAAAATTTCATAGAAATTCTCAGAACTTCTCTTCAAACTCTAGGCCCAAAAAACAATCTTCCTTTGATACCATGTAAAAAAACCTGTAGATTCAAAAGCTAATGAGATTTGCTAAAGCAAGAGACAAGAATCTACTTCTACTCTTTACAATGGAAGCCCATAAACATCGAGCAAGCAATAATAAATAGAGGAAGAGAATCAAAGGCACATAACACAATAAATATCTGAGAAAAGCCACATCTCAAAACCCCATTATCTTTTTGTATTAATCCGGAAAATCAAGATGAAATTACAATGCTTGTTCTCTCTAGAAAAATCCTAGCACTCAGCAAATTTAATCTCCAACTCATAAGCAAGCTCAAGGCTAAATCTTAGCCAATTCAGAAGCTCTCCAAGTCTTTATTCCAATGTGTAATTCCTATGAAGGATAGCTTGTATATAAAGGGAAATAAAGCCTCTAAAAATAGCGCAATCCCCAAAGGATCAGTTCCCGATTGCATGCATTATCAGTGCAACTCAGAAAAAGCTAAAACAATTAGTAAATTGTCCATGTACTTTAGTCTCAACTGGGTCTTTCTCAGAATCGACATGCATGGGTTTCTGATGGTGGAATCTTTAGTTAACTAGAGTAGCACTGATTAGGTCACTAGTGTCTCAAGTGACTGTTTACTCACTATTAGTCCCTAAAATTGATTGGAACTAATTTAATTGGAATTAACTCAATAAACTGAGTTAACTAATTACAACTCATTCATAACTCATCATTAACTCCTATAAGTTAGGAAGAACATATACATGTCTTCTAAAAGACTTCCAATTCGAATTTCCTAAATTAATTAAACTTAATTAATTATTTTCAAATTGCTATGAAAAAATAATTCTATTTTAATTCACAGTTTAATTCAAGGACAAATTAAACTGTAATTTTGTGTTGTCATTTCTCAACAATCTAGAAGAAAAGAGGACGAAGAAAATAAAAGTTGATCATTCTAAAAAAGTCAAGGCCAGCAGTGAAGATCCTAGTGAAAATTCAAAAGAAAGCAGGGAAATTATTACACCAAGAGCTGATTTAGAGGATGAAATTATTAAAACAAAACAAAGTGCCATTCGACATCACTTGGCAAAGACAAACTTAGTTGTGGGTGGTCGTACATTTCAGCTTAATGTCAGACAAATCTATAAGCCAAGTGAAGGACACTTTAAATATCAAATTAGAAAGCCACACCACCTGCATGTTCACAACTTGAAGACACTAATGAGGTACAATCCATATGCTCATGTGGTTGATTATGTGCTTCTTTTTATCCAATTCAAGTTCCCAACAAAGAAGCATTTGATAAGTCAAAATGTTTTGAATACAATTATTATGTGCTTAGGGGGAGCTATTTGTAGAATATCAAAGGAAATTAATGGAGGAATATCCCAATAACCCACATTTTGAAACAATAAAATGTATCATTTATGCTGGTTTATCAGATACAGAAGCAAAGTTATTGACATGGGATCATAATACAGATAATGAGTATAATATTTCTATAACTTTCATCCAAAGGGTTAGATTTATTCATAATGAATTTGAAGAAAAATGTGGTGGGGATAAGACAAAGGTTAGTCTAGAATTTCAAAAGGAATGTTGTATGGAAATATGCTATCAAATTAAGGAAAAAATAAATTCAAAAGGAAACAAAGCACATTCTGATATATTCAGAGGTATTAATAACATTTTCTAGTTGGCATTTAGAACTGGAGAGATATGAGAATTGATTAATGCGATTTTTAGCATGTGGGAGAACATTGACATTAAAAAACAAAGGTCAAAAAGTCTAAACCATTTATATGTAGCCGCAGTAAATTAGGTCCTAAAATGAAGCTACTTCCAAAAGATATGACTATCACACCTTGGAGAGCAGTGCAAGGAGTGAAGGATGAAAAACTTGTCAAAGCAATATTATCTCGTGTGAATTCAGGGGAATTATCATTGGACGAAATATGTGAGGAATTTCAAAAGTAAGTTTGTTGAATTATTTTTACTTATTTCTAGATTATAAATTTCTTTTAAATATAACATATTGTTGTTGGTAGTATTTGTTATACATATCAGTATATTAACTTTTTTTTACTTTATCTATTTAGTCACAAGGTTTACATGAAAATACAAGAACAAATGGTTAAATTGTTGAATGAAGATAGTTGGGATGATGTTGTACGCAACTACCCAGATTCAAGTTCTACATCAACACTAAAAGATTTTTATCTTGCATTTAAAAAGGTATGTTGATTTATACATTCATTTTTATTCATCTGTATACTATTTTTATTTTATAACTTATACATATATTTGTTTATTTTATTAAAGATGAAGAATAATGCAAATGGAGCATTGGATAGTTTCAGAAGCTTTACTGAAAAAATTAAGATCGAAAGGCTGAGAAAGCATCTTAGTATTGTTGAACTTGATCCAACTCTTACTCATTTCATTTGGAATGAGCTTGACACTATTCAATATCAAATAATACAAGGTGATTGTGAAGAAATTGCTAAACTCATACTTAAAAGTGATTATTCCCTAGTTATTGCAGATATTCCCCATGGTTTCAATATCCCAAACATTGACTATGATACTGACCCTTATACTTATCAAGCTCTTAGTAAAGTGGTTGTAGGATTTGTATAAGTCACATCATCATTATTATGGAGATTTGTGACATTTCATTCAAACACACACTTGACAATATTATTGACAAGATTCAAGGGGAAAACAAACTCAAGAATGCAGCTTACATGGTAAGACGTTGAAATTGTATGTTTGATTAATGTTAAAAAATTCATTTATGTAAACGTTAATTGAACTTATACTATTTCATGTTACAAAAAAAAGTCAAATCTTATTAACCATGAAGATCAACCAATTATAAGTGATTGCAAGTTCATCCATGTTGAAATTTGAACAAAAGATGATAGCTATAAGTCTATGTTTCTTAATAAGGTAGATGGAAAGAGTCATAGCCAAGTACTAGTTTATGATGATGTTGTAAAAAAAACTAACATATGAAGATAAAGAAGCAAAATGAGAGATAATTAACATTTATCAAAAACCACAGTCATTGATTAACTATCTTATAGACTTATGTTCAAATGAAGGAGATTGAGTTCTAGATTTATTCTCAGGCTCAGGTAAGTTTTGTTATATAAAATTGAATTTCAATATCTTCTTTCTTAATTTATATGTGATTATACTAATTTATTTCATTATTTTTTTGTGCTTGATAGTTAGGTACAACACTAACATGTTGCCTACAAAAAGGAAGAAATTGCATTGCCATTGAAAAAGACCCAGCATAGTGCAAATTTATTCAGCAAAGAATTAATTCCCTTCAATTTCTTCTAGATGCAATGCAAGAGATTGGGTTGAGAAAATGTGATTTTAATGAATCACGTGTGGCAGAAAAGGCAAAGGAACCTCAACCACCATTAGATGGAATGATTGGAAAGACATACATTGGCAGATCCATCAAAAGAGGAAAATGAGCAAATTGAAGCAAAAAACATTGTGGAAGAAGACAATGATGAAACTCTATAAGATGAAGAGTTTGGATTACGCGATATTATTGATTAAATTTAAGTTATGTTTGGAAATCAAGATCATTTTTTGTAACTATTATTTAGTTATACTTGTAATGTTTTGACTGACATTTTATGAGAAGAATAAGTATTCAGTTAATGTTGTTATATGTTCAATATTTGAATTGTGATTTTCGCTTTAATTTTTATGTGAACCATTATTTTTTGAAAAAAATCTGATTATTATTATTTTTTGACATGAAATTCATAAAAGAAAACCTATTATTTAATCATTTTTTGTTAATTTTTTCTATAAAAATTGTGATTTTGACATGTCGTTTCTAGCAAAAATTTATCAAAATGTGTAATTTTTTTGTTATATTTATGTTCAAAATGTGTATTTTTATGTTAATAGTTAAAAATTATTGTTTTTTCAAAGACAATTATTTGATTTGCATTGAAAAATTAATTAACGATATATAAATATGTAGAATATCGAAACTTTAAAATATGGACATTTTTCTTTAATTGTGCAAAAAAATAAAGATCTCACTACAAAAAATATTTTTAAAGAAAAACCAAAAAAATATGAAGAGGAAGATTACTTAAAAAATTGTTAAATTTAGAAAATAATTATTCACATTTAATACATTAGAAAATTTAAAGTAAAAAAATAAGTCTTCTAAAAAAAGGGCCTGATGCAACATCAACACTTTTTAAAATCAGCCTGCAAATCACTAACATTCTAAAAAATAATGTACATAAAAAAATTTAAAGTATCAAAAACTATGCTAATATATATATATATATATATATATATATATATATATATATATATATATTCTGAATTACCACTTTTCAAAATTGGTTGATTTTTTTGCTACCTCAAAGAAATGGGTAATCGTATCAGTTCTCGTTTCAAAGTTTATGTTGTTAAAATTTACCATCCAAATCCGAACAAATACACACACAACCCACTCAAAGCATCCAAATATAGATGTACAAACCATTCAAGGAAAACAACATAGACTAAATTTAAGAAAAGAATGATATGGTCATGTCAAGCAAAGAAAACATAATGTAAATTTCAAAGTATGAAGTTTATCTCAAACATATACATAATAATAATAATCTAAAATGTGACATTGTTTCCCTCAACTGGAACTAGCCTAGATCCATCTAACTCCGGATCTATCATGCGACGAGAGGGATCAAATCCCTCGAGGTGCAAATCTTTCCTCAAATTCTACACTCTAAAAGGAAGGTTTGCACTTTGAGGGATTTGATCCCCTCGGCACATGATAAATCCAGAGTTAGATGGATCTAAGTTGGTTTAATACCTGATAGGCAGAGAAAACA
Organism: Pinus tabuliformis; assembly: GCA_031772625.1. Classification (NCBI taxonomy): domain Eukaryota; kingdom Viridiplantae; phylum Streptophyta; class Pinopsida; order Pinales; family Pinaceae; genus Pinus; species Pinus tabuliformis. The sequence continues at coordinate 656,747,597 of CM062818.1, read as the reverse complement.
TGGGTTTGGGTAGCTTGTCGTTTTCCCAATATTACACGGAATATATTTCATGAGGATGATTGTCACAAAGAAAGAGAGATCGAGAAAATAATCAGATACTTTGATATGATTCAGGGGTTAAATGGATATGATTGACGTGAATGAGTGAAGGAAAGAGGTATATATAGGGTTAAATGTGCATATAATGTGTAAATGTATATGTAATAGGATCAGCTTAATAATGGAGTATACTATTAATTATCTAAATCAAAGACAATATAAAAAAAACTAATGAATTTTTGGCTACAATAAACAATAACCTACTTTTAAAAAACTATTTCTTGATATTCAAGTAAATTAAACAATATTATCTTCATGTCACAAACTTTACCTGAAGTTATTAAAACAAGATACAATACATTCTAACCAAAAACAAGATAAAACACATTTTAACCAAATGTCAAACCAAGGCACATTCTAATAAGAAGCAAAATACTCACATCGGTTACAACATTATTGAAAACTTAGTTTAACATGATAATGTGACCCATCAATGTACATATAATGTGTAAATGTATATGTAATAGGATCAGCGTAATAATGGAGTATACTATTAATTATCTAAATCAAAGACAATATAAAGAAAAACTAATGAATTTTTGGCTACAATAAACAATAACCTACTTTTAAAAAACTATTTCTTGATATTCAAGTAAATTAAACAATATTATCTTCATGTCACAAACTTTACCCGAAGTTACTAAAACAAGATAAAATACATTCTAACCAAAAACAAGATAAACCACATTTTAACCAAATGTCAAACCAAGGCACATTCTAATAAGAAGCAAAATACTCACATCGGTTACAACATTATTGAAAACTTAGTTTAACATGATAATGTGACCCATCTCAAATTAAAACTAACTTAAGTTTTATGTTTATGAAACTAATTTGTTTAGGTTGTTAGTTTTCTAGGTTTTTTGATATCTATGGTATAAAAATTATATTTATAAATTTCGAGTTTATGTTTAATATGACTTTAAGTTTTGCATTCTTCATTTATATTTAACATTTTGTATTTTTATATGTAGGTTTCGTTTTTATATATATATATATATTTTTCATGGAAAAATCGTAATGTTCTATTAATTATAAAAAATTACATAAGTAGATGCACATAGTGCGTTCTTTTACTGTTCCAAGTCGCATCGCTCAAAAAGTTGGTGCCCATAGAATTAGAGCCAAAAATAAAACTAAAAGATAAAATTGGGGTTAAGCAAAAAGTATTAGTCACTCTTTTATCCCTTTCTTCTTTTCTTGTTTTTTGCCATCCTCCTTGACTAGGAGTGGTTGCTACAATAATTTGTTGGTTCTCTTCTGTCTTCTTCAGATGTTCCTTGTCTGTGTTTGAACTCCCAGATGTATAAGGACATTTGAATCTTGCTATCTCCTTCTCCTTCGACATTTCTTGGCTTGAGTGTCCTTTTGCTCTTGGATTGTGCGACGTTGATCTCCCTGTTCCGTACTGGATCAATTCTTCATTCACTAAAGATGTTTGTGGATTTGGGATTTCCTCAGTGATGGGGGGTCCCAAGTCCTCCTCTTCCTCTTCTTCATCGGGTTGTGGTGTTGGGAAATGCCATCCCTTTGGCTTTTTGACAGGTTTCTTTTTCCTCTTGGGATCTTTCTTTGCCAAAGGACATGTGGTTTGTAGATGTCCAGTTTGAAGACAGAGACGACATCTAAATGTTGTGTTCTCATAATCTAAGAACTGGGTCCAACACTAGTTTTTGTGTGTCAAAAGGATACAATCAGGTAATCCTTTACTGAGGTCTACCTCAACACATATCCTGGCAAAAGTATAAATTTCTTCTTCAGTTCTTTGTGTATCCATCTTGATGTATCTCCCCAACATGTTGTCGATTCCTTCTAGTATTTTTGGATGCCAGAAGTGAAGGGGTAAGTTATGCAGTGTTACCTATACCAATATTTTGGAGACTGTCATTGTATTAACATCAAAATCTGGGAACCATGGGGTGATAAATAATCCTGCATTTCCCCAGAACCAAGGACTCTCATGTAAAACCTGATCTCTGATGATTCAAATTTTACAATTAAGAATCCCTTTGAGCATAAGTGAATCTCATAGTTTACCGTCCAAGTCGTAAAGGTCCACTGAAAAAGATCCACAGGTTTTGGCTATAAACCGTTGAACTTGCAAATGATTTCTTAGGATTGATAGGTTGTACAATATTATTGATCTCTGCTAGATCTACTGTCATTTTCAGAATATTATTCATCTGCTATACAATATAGGGCCTAGGAATATTTAGGGTTTATTCAGGTTTCCCTGATGCTACAATGTTTCCTTTGAGGGTGTCTTTGAATGATGTAGATCCACTGGTTTTTCGTTTGTCTAACCCCAGGCCCTTGGGGATATTAGATCCTACCGAACCCCCCCACAACCTCAAGTTAATGATGATCGAGGAATTTTGTTCTATGCCATAGTCTTGTAAGCGCCTTTGGTGTTGCATGGATTTGCCCGCATAGATAAGGTTTTGCAGCTATGTTGGAATACCAATTTTTTTTATAAATCACCAATTTTAGATCTCTCATTAGTGAATCCATTCGAATCCAATGGATGATCGATGTTAGTGTTGGGATTTGTGCAAACATTTGGAAATATGCATCCGTTCCAAAAACATAAGTTTTCTCGTAGCTTATTGATGGATCTGCAGAGGATCCTCATTATTGGTCATTTCTTCATAAAAATCGATAGATCTGTGGTTACCCCTTCTCCCAGTAGAGAGATCTTCCAGATCTGGGCTTCTAGGGTAGCGAACGGTCAAAAAACCCTTCCACTTGTCGTAAACAATTTTTGTCGAAGGGGCCAACTTCACCTGCCATGTCCCATCCTTTATTGTCTCTGCATGCTTTGTTCCTTGTGAGGAGTCGATACTGTTAGCACTCTAGGAAGCTCTCCTAGGTTGTAGCTTAGAGATGCCTGGTAACATATAAATCTTCAATATCGTTCTTAGAACTATTGGAATGCATGATGGTTTGGATCAAGTTAGATGACTGTTTCAACTCTGTTTTCACTCCAGACATGCATGAACACCCTCAACTTGACAATGCTTTAGACCACTAATGCTCAATAGTTTATAGATTCAATGGATAGATGGAGAATACTGACTGTACCAGCAGATGCATACATAAACACATATGAATGGCTAGCTACAGAAAGTAAATGAAGCTTGCAAATCTAATTTATCAATGCAGAGATAAGATGACAGTTATCTGGCATTAGACACAGAAGAAAACATGAATAACCTATTCAAGTGCAAGCTTAGAACAGAGGAGGAAATGGAAATTGAACATGTAACAAAAAAAGAAGCTTGTATTACTGGAATGAAGATGAGACGCTGCAAGGAACAGAGTATCCACAGTCCCCCAAAAGTTAAACCCTTGATACTTCTAACTTTCAACCATTTATAGGATTTTTACAATGCCCTCGGGCTCTCTGAGGCTCGAGGTGTCTTAATCTATCCCCTCTGGCTTCTAACTGCTTGATGCCATGATTTAACAGATATGAGCCAAAGGTATCTTTTTCTAACAACTCAGTAACCAAATTCTGGTAATCTTGCTGCGCTGTCAGGGAGCTCGCTTGTGCCAGCGATGCTCCATGATCACTTCTGTTGGTTTGGCTGCATCGTACTATGGCTTTTTCCCCTTTCGTCCATCTGTCTCCCGGCCTCTGTTTGGATGAGTGCATCGAGCCTTTGAAATCCTTTAAACGGCTGCTTTCTGTTAACACGGAGAAATGCTGCAACCTTGTGAAATTCCGCCAAAAATCTGTTTATTTCGGACTTCAACAATTAAATACGGTCTATTCCTCTATCGGGCCCGTCCTCATTGCTATCGCAAATCGCTTCGGCTTTGCTCCTTTATATTTTTAAAAAATATGTTAAAAATTGTGAAAATAACGTGAAAATTGGCTCCCTCTGGACTTCAAATATTATATATTTCCCTTCACGAACCCTTTCGGGTCCGTGTCTTATCGCATCGGCGTTGTTCTTTGTATTTCATTAAATAACGAAATATGTGAAAAATACATTAAAAAATGCCTTTCGGTGGATCTAAAAATCCATGCAATAATATTTATATTGCCATCGGGTCTGGCTAATCACATCGCACATATACATGTGCATAGGCCCCGCTCCATGGTGTTGCTTTGATGCGATATAGCGATGCGGTCTAATCGCAATTGCATATCGCGATAACCCCGGGCTGTTGTAAGTGCTCTATTGCTGTTTGCCAATTGCGATTCGCCGATTGGATTTGGACCGTTAATCGGCCATATCTGACGGGTCCTATGCATTCATTGTTGCCACCGCCGATAGCTATATTTTTTACTGTTTCCTTGGGTTTTTGCCTCCAGTTAATGTTTTCCGCTTGTTTTAAGGTTCCCCTTATGCAACGGTTTTGATCTTTTGAATGATCATAAGAAGATTTCGAAGGCCTAGAGAGTGTTTTGGATCTGTTTGGATCAGTACCTCAGGGCTAACACCTTATGGCCAAATCGGAGCAAGAGGAGGCGTGGCCGTCGGAGTTAAAATAGGGACATTTCTGCTAAAAATAGCAGCACTGCACCTCAGGGGCTAACATTGGCTCCTTCTGGGGATGAAAGGCTTCCTGTGAGGTTTCAAGAACTGCAGACTATTGCATTTCCAGTAACAACCAAAATAAACTTATCTCCTAGTTTTCCATTGGGCATGGAGTTTATTTGCATAAAAAAAAAAAACTGAAAAACCTATTACAATATTAAGGCCATAAAGCCTCATATGAAGTAAAGTTTCAAAAACTGCCCATTGACTGGGCCATCAAAAGCATCTTCCCCCTCCAAATTGTGCAGAAGAAAAGTATTGTTCATCTGAACTTGAGCAATGACAAATGGTCCCGTCCATAAGGCATCAAATTTACCATGGTTGCCCTTCTTTTCCTTCAATGCATCCCATTTGAGAACCCAATCACCAACCTGAAAACTGTCCATTTTTTCCTTTCTATCGAAGGTTTCTTTGATCTTCTTCTGATGAATTCTTGACTTCTCAACCAATTGTTCTCTGATCTACTGTAATTCAACAAATTTACTCATTCTCCTCGCTATTTCATTCTCTTCATCTTGTTTTTCTTGCAAAAATTTGGCCACAGGGAGAATCAGCTAGATAGGAAAAACAACATCAGCACCATAAACCAGCTTAAATGGAGAATTTCCTATGGACTTCTTGTTGGTAACTCTGTTAGCCCATAGTGCAAACTTCAACTTGGAATCCCAGCTCTTTTTGTTTTCCTCCAACAATTTTTTGATTATCCTTACAAGGCTTTTGTTAGATGATTCTGCCAGGCCATTACCTTGAGGATAATATGAGGCAGAATGCACCAATTTAATGCCCATGGCTTCACACATGTCCACCAATTATTCTGCCCTGAAAGCTGCTACATTATCAGTGACTAGTTTGGTTGGGCAACCAAATCTAGTGAAAATATTCTCATTCAAGAACTTTATGATAACCTGATGATTAACATTTTTAGTGGGTATAGCCTCAATCCATTTGGTGAAATAATCAGTGGCTACCAAGATCCATTTGTGATGGCCACTGGAATGTGGATTAATCTCACCTATGAAGTCCAAGCCCCACTGCTGGAAGGGACCATTGGTGTGCACTGGCTTCAAGGGCAGAGATTTTCGCTGTCGCCTTCCCGCAAACCTCTGACATTTGTCACAAGATTTCACAAAAGAAAACACATCAGAGAAAAGAGTAGGCCAATAATACCCAACTCTCAAGATCTTGTGGGCTGTGGTTTTCCAATAATGATGCCCTCCACAGATGCTAGAATGGAATTGGTGCACGACTTCCACAGATTGTGCTTTGTCTAGACATCTCAAGAGAATCCCCGATGGTTCTTTCCAATAAAGCATGTTTTTATTAATGCAGAATTTGGCTGATCTGAGCTTAATGGCCCAGGCTTGACTTGAGCTAAGCCCTGGAGGGACTTCTAGCTTCTGCAAAAAATGAACCACACTGGAATACCATTCACAGGTGGCTAGATTTTCAGCCAAAGATTGATTCTGCTCTTGCTCTTCTGCTGCTTCCTCTGTCCACTCACCACCCGAATTTGAACCCATGCAATTGATGTCTAACAAACTGTAATTTTCCTTAGCCATAAGCTTAGCCAAGCCCTGGCCTTTGACAAGCTTGGTGGGCTTCACCTCGATGTTGAACTCTATGAATTTTGCAATCCATTTAGCTCTCTTTCCATCAATATTTGGCTGAGTTAGGACATCTTTCACTGAGGCTGAAAGTACATATGCAATCACTTTGGAATGCAGAATATAAATTTTGAATGCCTTTAAAGATTTTATGAGAGCATAAGCTTTTTTTCAATAAGGTCATACCTTAGTTCAGAAACCCTCAGAGTTTTGCTGAAAAAGGCCACAGAGTGCTCTATCCCTTTATCATTTTTCTGCAATAGAACTGCTGCAAGTGTATCATAAGAGGCAAAAGAGAAGATATAAAAATCCCTGGTATAATATGGACTAATTAGAGTGGGAGCTTCCATGATAGCTTGTTTGATGGCTTCAAAAGAGTTTATTGCACCATCTGTCCATTTTATTTCTGATCCTTTCTTCAGCATGGAAGTGATGTGCTTCACTAGCTCTGCAAAGTTTGGAATAAACCTCCTAACAAAGTTAATCTTACCTTGGAAAGATTGAATGTCCCTTTTTGACCTTGGGATGGACAATGTCTGAATTGCTTTAACTCTTGCTGGATCGATCTTCACACCTTCAGCAGAAACAATATGTCCCAGAAGTTTGCCTTCTTCTAGATAAAACTATGACTTCTTTGGGTTTACAAAAATTCCAAACCGTCTGCACTTTAGAAACACCTTCTTTAAATGGTGAAAATGGTCCTTGTGACTGCTGGAAAAGACTGTTATGTCATGAATGTAAATAAGGACAAACTTGTCCTTCTCTCCCACAAAGGCTATGTCCACGGCCCTCTGAAAAGTAGCCCCAATGTTCATCAGTCCAAAAGGCATCTTGGAGTACATGAAAGTGCCCCAAGGAGTAGTGAAGGTGGTCTTTTCTTGATCTTCTGGATGTACAACAATCTAATTGTAACCTGAAAATCCATCTAAGAAAGACATGACTCTAGCCCCAGAAAATTTTTGCAACAAGTGTTCCATCTTAGGCAGGGGGTAGTTGTCTTTTTAGAGCATCTGTTGAGATTCCTGAAGTCAACACAAAGCCTGATTTCTCCATTCTTCTTTCTTACTATCACAAGGTTAGCTATCCACTTTGAATACCTTAGGGGGACTATGATCTTGGCATCCAACAGCTTCTTGATTTCCTTTTCAATTAAAGGCAATAAGAAAGGGTTGTAGGTCTTAATTTTTGCTTAAAAGGGATGGTGTTCTTCTCCAGTGGAATCTTATACTGAATTATGTTGGTGTCATAGGTCTTTAGATCGTTGTACTCCCAAGCAAAAATATCAACAAATTGTTTTATCAGGGTGCAATACTCATAACTTTAGGCAAAAGACAAGTGCGTGGACAGATTTATGTATTTTGGATGGGTTGGATTGCCTACATTATGTCTATGAACAACAAACTCATTTTCTTTTTTGGCAGGTTTATAAGGTACATCATTATGATCAAACAACTTTTCTAGGGGCACCAATCCTTTGGGTATATGGTTACTAGGTAGCTGAACAATGCTATCTTGACCAATCTTGTCCTCTAGCTTGGACTGGTTGCATTCTTCAATGGTTTCGTTTTCTTGGTCAATGTGCATTTCAGAAAATTCATCAATGATCTGTAAAAACCTATTAATTTCATCATCATCTTCAAAAACTTTCCAGTATTTGGCATTGTCAGGCAAAGATGGTCTATATTTCACCTGAACTTCATAAGTCAATTTAGGAGGCAAAGGAGAAATAAACGTGCTAGCAGACACAACAAGGGAATCAACAAGCTGGTTCTTCGTTCTAGGGATGTAAGAAATGCTGAAACTATTTTAAAAACCCTTGAGCTTCCATACCTCATCTTTGTATGCTTTCAACCTTAGATGCTTTGCTTGGAAAGTTTTGTTGACCTGCTAAATGATAAGGTCTGCATCTCTAAACACCTTCAGACCTTTGATGCCCATTTCTTTAGCAACGTTTAAGCCCAATATCAAGGCTTCGTACTCTGCTATGTTATTTGTGACCTGAAAAGTTAACTTGAAAGATAAATGAATGCATTCTTGTGTGGGGGACACAAGGACTACACCTGCCCCTGCAGCTTCCTTGGAGCAATCTCCATCAAAGAACATGTCTCAAAATTGTGGGCCTTCTTCCTCTGTGATCTGGCAAACTGGTTTCTTAAGCTGTGTGGAGGCCAACTGAGATTCTTCAATCTGAAGAATACAGACTCCAAAATTAGTGTCGACAGCATAGATGGGATGATTAGTGGGATTCCTTTCATCACTGATGATATAAGCCAACTGAGCTTCTCTGTATAATCTCCTACTCTCACCTCCAAAAACTGGGACAGTAGCATATGACAGATCATTTTGCAATGTTCCACCTAATCTCTTGATCCAACCTCTAGAAAGAAACATGCCAAAATTGGGGGGTACATCTGCTACCACAATATCCATCATCATTCTCTTCATGGGCAGCTGATACAAGGTGATGGCTAGGTCTTTGATTAATCCAAAACAATGTACTTTTTAGAGTTAAAAGAAAACAGGTCATGATAAGGCTTGGTAATGTCAAGACCCAACTCATCCATGACAGCCTTGGGCATTAGATTATGGCTGGCTCCTGTGTCCAGAAGTAGTTGTGGAGGATTTTGTCATGAATAGTCAAAGAGACATAGAATGATGGGGATCCGTCATCACAATTTTCAATCATTGGGCTGAGAACAACAACTGGTTTGCCATCTTGCAGATTTACATAGTCAGTGGAGGCTTGGATGGCTTTAGGTTCAAGGGCCTCAAGGATAGATCTCTTGAAGGACTCATTATTCACTAGTTCAATCAGAGGTATAGGTATGCTTAGCTTCTGAATTTCTGATTCAAAACTAAAAAGAGAATGAGACTTGTCAAGGCCTCTTACCTCGTGAACTGGAGCTTTGAGGATGATGGGATCAACTGCCAGTTGTTTCTGCTTTTTGGCTTGTTGTATTGCAAGGAAAACAGTTCTTTGAATGGGAATTTCTTTGGCATTATTCATCTTCGACCTCAGATCATATTTGTGTCGATCACTAGTTTGCAGAACAGCTTCACCGTCCCACTCTTGGCTAATCTGGTCATTGAATAATGACTTTTCATAGCTAGCTAAGGTAAAAAAGCAGGCGCTGCCTTTGTCTTCCATACAATGGATCTCATCATCTTTTTCAAACTGCTCTTCTTCCATGACTATGTTCTGGAAAAGGGTCTTCACCCTTTGGTCTTCACCCTTGGTCTTCATTGGCATATTTGCTTCTTTGCAGAATCTGAATCTACTCATTAGTTCTTCTATATGGATTTGGATTTCTAGGAGAAAAGGCGTTAGGAACTCTTCCTTTCCTAGGGTGCTGCTCAACCTTTCATTTGGAGATTTCAGAGGCTAATGACTCTATCATCTTGGTCATTTTATCTATCTTGGGATCTGAAGATGATGAAGATTCAGCCATCTGTCTCCTTCTATCCACATTCCCCTTGAGCTTCTCTGCAGCCATGATGTTTGATTCTACTTCCAAGGCTACATCCTGCATATCAGCCCAGGCAGCACATTGTCTCTCCCTCAATAGTAGACAGAAGTCAGAATCAAAGGCACTGGCATAGGTGAGTTTAGCAGAGGTGGTAGTGGGTTTTACTTTAGCTAGTATCTTTGTTAAAATTGGCAACAAGGGCAAAACTTCATGTGGGTCATGTTATTCATGGCTGATAATATTTTTATTAGATTCCTCTCGTTGAGAGGTGTAGGATTGATATAAAGATCATCCGATTCCGATAAGTATTCATGGAGATATGAATTTATTTTGATTATGGAATTATTATCAAGCCAACCTACAACTCATGTAGGCTCAGAAGCCCAACAGTCACATCTATTTACCCACCAACGTTGTGTATAAATATAAGAGGACTTTTCCTCTTTTGGACTCACTCATCTCATCACATCTCTCTCTCTCTCTCTACTACGCAGAAATGAGTCTCTTCTCTACTGCGCTGAAATGGGTCTCTCTCTCACACATGTGAAGCTGGACGCTGTTGAATTTGAAGCTGCAACTGCAAAAGTAAATATTGACTTGCGTGGCCTAGAATATATCCTCTTTGGAACTGCACTGTAGGTTCATCTGAACCTCCTCTAAAAGCCGCAACTTTTGGTGGTGGAATGAAGTCAATCCGACGAACGGTTTGCAAGATATCGACTGCCCTAGTTTGAAGTCGGAAACTGTTGAATTTGAAGTTACAACTGCAGAAGTAAAGATTGACTTGCGTGGCCTAGAAGATCTCCTCTTTAGAACTACGTTGTAGGTTCATCTGAACCTCCTTTGGAATCCGAAACTTTTGGTGGTGGAATGAAGTCAATCCAACGAACGGTTTGCAAGATATCGACTGCCCTAGTTTGAAGTCGGAAACTACTGAAACTGAAGTTGCAACTACAGAAGTAAAGATTAACCTGCGTGGCCTAGAAGATCTCCTCATTTGAACTGCGTTGTAGGTTCATCTGAACCTCCTCTGGAAGCAGAAACTTTTGGTGGTGGAATGAAGTCAATCCGACGGTCGGTTTGTGAGATATCATCTGCCCTAGTTTGATAATGAAGCCGCTAATGCTGATGCTGTTGATCTAGGGTTTGCTACTGCTGATATGAATCAGATTTATTGTACTATTTCTCTCTGCTGAATTATTGAAGATAAAAGAAGATTTGATCAAAGGGTTTCCCCACACATTATGGGGTTTGTCCCTGGTTAGCCGCCACATCTTGTGTCTCTTGTCTTGGCTTGTTTTCTGTCGATTGTTTAATGTTCTATCTGCACTTTATGTATATGTGATTGCTAATATGTGGAATATAATAAGAAAAAGAAGTAAATTGTTATAAGCATAGAACATACCATAACTTAACAATCTTGTTGTACATGTGGTTGAACCTCTTATTAAAATCAGACAACAACTCACCATTTTCCCTCTTTAAGTTGCCAAACTCAGTGTGGTAGTAGAGTAGATCCTTCTTATCTCCCCAATGCTTTAGGAATACATCATCTAAAGCCTCAATATCTTCTATAGACCTTGGGGTCAGTTCTCTGAACCATTTTCTAGCCTCTCCATCTAAGCTTTGAACAAAGACTCTCATCCACACATCATCTTCACTAATGTCCAGGTTATCAGCATAGCTATAGAATGATTCAAGATGTTTTTCAGCTGTAACACCTTCAGTCCCAGTGAACTTAGGCATATACTTTTGATATTCTCGAGTTGGCATGGCATTCAAAGGAGTGGGCAGTACTAGGGGTCCATACCTAGCAGCTATGATTCTTTCCATTTTGGTAGGTGTTGCCTTAGCTGTGATAGTTATCAAGGTACTGGAAGTCTGAATGACAGAGGGTTGAGGAGGCACTGATAGGACTAAAGGAGTATGATGGATAGGAGGGGAGGTTTCCTTTGGGCTTGCAACAAAAGGAGAACCTAAAATATAAGGAGCTCGATGAGTCTCTGAGATTTTTTCTTCACTGCTAGTATTAGATGCTATAATCTCAACATGTATTTGCTCTATTACAGGATTTTCTTGTAGAGATATAGAATATTGTTTAGAGTTACCTGAACCTGATGCTCCTTTCTGCAACGCCTTTCTTTCTTTGATGATTTTTTCAGGGTCAGGTACCAAGTCAGCTAGTGGCTTTTGAGGATTTCTCCTAGTATGCCTCACAAACTGAGCCAGTGCTATGGAGTGGAGTTGCCAAAAGGTTCGTCCTCCAGTAGAGTTGCCAGATAGATGATTACAACCGAAATAGTGTCCAAACTTTGTCTATCATCAAAGCTGGATCTGTGTCGTTCCCCAGGGAAGTTGAGCTTCAGTTTCCTCTCCCCGGCAATGGCGCCAATTATGTTAGCACTCCAGGAAGCTCTCCTAGGTTGTAGCTCGGAGATGCCTGGTAACATATAAATCTTCAATATCGTTCTCGGAACTATTGGAATGGATGATGGTTTGGATCAAGTCAGATCATTGTTTCAACTTTGTTTTCACTCCAGACATGCATGAACACCCTCAGCTTGACAAGGCTTTAGACCACTAATACTCAATAGTTTATAGATTCAATGGATAGATGGAGAATACTGACCGTACCAGCAGATGCATACATAAACACATATGAATGGCTATCTACAAAAAGTAAATAAAGCTTGCAAATATAATTTATCAACGCAGAGATAAGATGACAGTTATCTGGCATTAGACACAGAAGAAAACATGAATAACCTATTCAAGTGGAAGCTTAGAATAGAGGAGGAAATGGTAATTGAACATGAAACAACAAAAGAAGCTTGTATTACCAGAATGAAGATGAGACGCTGTAAGGAACAGAGTATCCACAGTCCCCCAAAAGTTGAACCCTTGATACTTCTAACTTTCAGCCATTTATACGCTTTTTATAATGCCCTCGAGCTCTGAGGCTCGAGGTGTCTTAATCTATCCCCTCTGGCTTCTAATTGCTTGATGCCACGATTTAACAGATATGAGCCAGAGGTCTCTTTTTCTAACAACTCAGTAACCAAATTTTGGTAATCTTGTTGCGCTGTCAGGGAGCTCGCTCGTGCCAGCGATGCTCCATGATCACTTCTGTTGGTTTGGCTGCATCATGCTGTGGCTTTTTCCCCTTCCAGGCATCTGTCTCCCGGCTTCTGTCTGGATGAGTGCATCGGGCCTTTGAAATCCTTTAAACGGCCGCTTTCTGTTAACACGGAGAAATGCTGCAACACTGTGAAATTCTGCCAAAACTCTGTTTATTCCGGACTTCAACAGTCCTTAAATACGGTCTATTCCTCTATCAGGCCCGTCCTCATTGCTATCGCAAGTCGCTTCGGCCTTGCTCCTTTGTATTTTTTAAAAATATGTTAAAAATCGTGAAAATAACATGAAAATTGGCTTCCTCTGGACTTCAAATATTATATATTTCCCTTCATGAACCCTTTTGGGTCCGGGGCTTATCGCATCGGCACTGTTTCTTTGTATTTCGTTAAATAACGAAATATGTGAGAAATACATTAAAAAACCCCTTTCGGCGGATCTCAAAATCCATGCAATAATTTTATATAGCCATCGGGTCCGGCTAATCGCATCGCACATATACATGTGCATAGGCCCCGCTCCATGGTGTTGCTCCGATGTGATCTGATCACAATCACATATCGTGATAATCCTAGGCCGTTGTAAGCGCTCTATCGCTGTTTGCCGATTACGATTCGCCGATTGGATCTAGACCGTTGATCGGCTAGATTCGATGGCTCCTATGCATTCACTGTTGCCACCGCTGATAGCTCTGTTTTTTACTGTTTCCTTGGGTTTCTACCTCCCGATAATGTTTTTCCGCCTATTTGAAGGTTCCCCTTATGCGACGGTTTTGATCTTTTGAATGATCATAAGAAGATTTCGAAGACTTAGAGAGTGTTTTGGATCTGTTTGGATCAGCACCTCAGGGCTAACACCTTATGGCCAAAGCAGAGGCGTGGTCGTCGGAGGTAAAACATGAGACATTTCTGTTAAAAATAGAAACACTGCACCTCAGGGGCTAACAGGGACCACAACCACCATGGAGCTCGAGAAACCTGATAAATATCAAACCGCTGCAAGAAAAAATGTATTTGGATCCAAAGACGTGCTAAGAAAAGTCAACACTCTGAAAATTACATCTGAGAAAAATAACACTTTCTCCTATGAGTTTGACTTTACGGATGAGGAGTATAGTATTTAAAATCAATTCAATCCATCTCGTGAAGAGGCCCTTTAGAGTCTAGGCCCTGCTGAAAAGCTCCACGCGCCTTGAAGAAAAAGAGTGTACCATTTCAGGATTTCTCATATTGTTCATACGCCCCACCCGCATGGACAAAAACTCTTAAAAATTCCCACACCTGGTCTATGAAGTTTATGCATATATGTGGATTGAGCCAGCGTGAGAAAACCCCCGACCGGAAAATAGAGGTAATGCCATGAGAGATGCATGCGATCGTCACGTTCTGAGAAGCCTGTGACAATGAAACCATGATCACCATTTTCTTCCTTCCCTCACCTAAATTTGAATGTTATTTCTTTTTACGGTTCTCGAAAAAAATTAGCCCATGTAAATGGATAGAGCCCTATCTCATTTTCACATTATACTTTAATTTGCATTCAGATTTCTAAACAATTTTAAGTTTGAATTTTATGGTCACATGGAATTTTGTTGACCTGGACTTATTAAAAGTGTGCAAAAACAATGTACATAAATAATCATTTGAAGAGTGCAAAAATAATTTCAAAAGTAAGGCAACTTAGATATAACGTTATCCTATCTATTTATATAGCAGTTGTCTATAACGCGACTTTTTGGAAGTTTTTTTGTCTATAACGCGACTTTTTGGAAGTTTTTTCGGCGGGTTTTTCCGGTCGAAATCCGGCAGGAATTTATTGGAATCGCAAGTTTGATAGTTAGTTTCTGCACAATGAAAGCGTCCCAGGGGTTTTTCAGGGTGCTGAATCCAAATATGCAGTTAAAAAACCATTTTAACTGCAACAAATCAAGATTTAGCCTCAATTTCTTCCGCCGGATTCCGTCACCGGAATCTCCAAAAAGTCGCATTATAGACAACTCTATTTATATATACATGCAAGTCTTTTCACTAAGTCAGTTGGTGAGCAACATAACTTACATTTATTTTAATCAAAAGAAATCTATGTCAAAAAAAATAACTAACTTGTGATATTATGTAATTTCAACCAAAGGAATATTTCATTTATATATTCTCTATACCATAGAATAATCCTCCATCTCAAGTATGAATTTTCATAATTGTTATTCATAAAAGCCATGTTTCTTGGCATACATAAGACTTCCATAACTATGCATTATAGGTTCCTAAGAGTGCAAAAATGCATGCAATATTATATTTCTTGTCACACATCCTTAGGGGGCCCTCCCGGTGAGTGTGAAATGCTTAAAAATTCAGATCACAAGACTGGAATCGCCAATCACATTCATAATTGTATCGTAACAGAGATTGCATTCATTAAAAAAAACAAAGTTTTCTTCTTCAATCAGTAGCAACAATTAGAAAATAATATTCATCCTTGACATTTGATCTCTCCTCTCATCACAGAGATTGCAATTTATAGAGTTTTGAGGCAATTAATACACTCATAATTTTCTTGCTTGATAAGAGGGATATCCCTGCCACGAATTTGCTTAGGAACAACTCGTTCCAATATTTTTGGTGACTGGGATTTTCTGTGAAATTACAAAACCATTTTCTCATGCAATATGCAAAATGGGTCTCCAAAGAACCCATAAAATATCTCAAATGGTAATGAATTTGAGGAAACTAGTCATGTAGAACCTAATTGGGCTCGTGTTGAAAAACACCCATGTTTTATTTTTCCAAAATTCGTTTTCATTTTCTCAAAAACATGTTTGAAGTTGATTGGTCAAAATTGCTGCGTTTTTCCTTTGATCTCTTGCTAGAGGTCCACACATGCAAGCTAGGTGGAATTTGACCAATACAAATCCATATTGGAGCTTCTAGAAACCAATTCCAAGTGTCGTATTTCCTTCTATAGTGGTTCTACTACTTCAACCATGGAGATAGCTACGGAAACTTGACTAAACTGCAAAAACTTAAATTGGTCAAACCGTCATTAGTTAAACTAAGCAAAGTTCTTAATTCATTAAAAATAATGGAAATAATAATAATAAACCATGTAAACATGTACGCGGGAATTTTGTCATTTTATGGAGAAATATGGTTGAAAATGTTGAAAATAGGTGAATGGAATGATGTGAAAATGGATGGTTTCATCAACAAAACCATGACATGTTAGGGGACCAACAGAAGTATTGAAACCACCTTAAAGGATTGAAGTAAGTAGAGAGGGTTGGAGCCCTAGAGGATTGGAGTCCTCATACAAGGTTGGACCCTTGTAGGAAACTAAGTTGGAGCATGGAATTTCTTTAAGAATTGGAGTCCTCATAAGAGGTTGGAGCCTTGAGTGAGTCAGAATTTATTTGTACAGGTTGAAGCTTGGTTGTTTGTAAGAGGATTGGAGTCCTCATTATTGTTATTAATATTTTATTTTTTTTGTTCTGCATCTTGTGTTCTGATTTAATTCATGATCTTAACTGACATAATATTACAATTGTAAAGAAAAAATGATTCAACCCCCTAGTATTTCCAACAATTGGTATTAGAGTCAGTACCTTCAAGCACCGCATAACAGTTGGAAGGTAGATCTTATGAACACAAATGGAAATTCAAGAAGGAAATTCTCCAAACCTTATGAAAATATCTCCTCCCTAATCATGAAAACATATGTAAATCAAGTTGGAAAAGCTCCATTATTTGATGGAATGAATTATGTACTATGGAGCAAAAGAATGGAGTTTTATTTGATGGCCCTAAGATATGAGGTATGGGAATCAGTTGTTAATGCAGACACAAATACCAAGGAGTCATAAGAATACAATAAAAAAGTAATGGAAGTAATCTTGTGTAGTCTATCATATTGTGTAAAAATCAAGGTGGGTCAATGCTCTTTAGCTAAAAGACTTTGGGAAAAACTACAAAAACTTGATTAAGAATCTAGTTATGTGCTTGCTGAAGCAGAACAATAACACAAGGATGATCATGAATCAAAGGAAATAGATGAAGACACCAAAAAAATAAAAGACAATGAATATGAAAAAGACTTTGAAGAAAAGGTTGAAGTAAACCTTGAAGTAGAACTAATGGTTTCTCTAGAAGAAATAAATAGGTTGAGAAAAGAAAATAAAAATCTTGAAGAGAAGAATGAAGACCTTGACCAAACAAAGGAAGAAGTCATTTTATTAAGGCTCCTAGCAGAAGACGGATCTAAGGACTTTAGCGATATAGAAGAAAAATTGCATCAACAAGAAAGAATACATGAAGAAGAATAAAACTCCCTAAAATTTCATCTACAAGAGACAAAGAGAGCATAGGAGGTGATGAAGATCCAACTAATGAAGAAAGAAGAAAATTGTGATAAGTTTGAAGAAGAGATTGTTTCCTTGAGGAATGAAGTCGACAAGGTACATAAGAATTTGAAGAGCACACAAGTATTAGATAACACCCTCATTTTCCAAAGGTAACCATTTGACAAATCAGGTCTTGGCTATATAGGTGAGACTTCATACAAATATAATGAAAACCCTAAGTTTGAAAGCCATAAAATTCATAACTCTAGTCCCAGTGAATGCAAGAAAGGAAATCACCATGAGTTTGGAATAACCTCTTCACTAACAAGTTATGTAGATGATTTCAAGGGCTTCATACACAATGCAAGTAGCAGTAGGAATCAACAAAGGCCTAAGCCACCTCCAAGAAATAACAACTTCAAAAGATCATAAGGAGAATGATATTCATCCAATTACATAAGAATTTTCTCCGATTATTGTTATTCTTGCACTAATTTTGGTCATAAATCTAGAGATTTTAAAGCATAGTACGAGGATGATTGGAATGGTTATCATCAAAACTAGTCTTTCCTTTTATATTATCTAGAAAAAGGAAGAGATACAACCTACAACATATCCATTGTAATTTCCTCTTCGCTCTCACACAACCTCCTCTCTCTCTTTCAGAAGAATCATATACAATCGTAATACAATTCCCTCATATAATCTGAGT
This sequence comes from Pinus tabuliformis, assembly GCA_031772625.1. Lineage (NCBI taxonomy): Eukaryota > Viridiplantae > Streptophyta > Pinopsida > Pinales > Pinaceae > Pinus > Pinus tabuliformis. Next base: position 656,729,700 of record CM062818.1, on the reverse strand, counting down.
TTTACTTCTAGAGAAAAAAACCCTAAATTAACATAACTTCTACCATCATATCATTCGCCTAATGAATGGCCCAGATTGACTATGAAATTACAATGTTTTACAAGGCAAATTTTCATCTGCTTTTAGCTTCAGGGGAATTGCTCCCAAACCCCTGCCATGGGGGGAGGCGGGGGGATCTTTAAATGTAGCCATCTCCCCCCCTATACCCCCTGGCAGTTATCATACGGTTGGTGCTTCTGCCCCGTTTTGGAACTAGGGTCCAACGCGGTTGAGACCTCTGAATCAAAAAGATAATTAGGCTCCATACCTAACACATGTTCGAACAAGTATAAAGAGAAGTAGTGGCTCTTCATTCCACTGATCCAACTCAATCAAGAATAAAATGAATCATTTGGATTTGAGGAAATAAAGAGAAGTTCACAACTTTTGAGCTAAGGAGTAGATCAAGAAGCATAGCAAAGGATTCTCATTAGGGTTTTTTCTGGTTTTTTTGTGGGTTTTTTTATTATAGTTGAGCAAAGATTTGACCCCTATACATCCAATTTGTGAATACTTATGAGCAGAAGCAATAACTTGACATGTTGGAGTAGAATATTTGTGACTCTACCTTGAGGTAAGACCTTAGCCGTGAGGCAAACAAATCATAGTCTATTGCCCAGAATTTCAGCCCTGAGATTGGAAATTCATACTTGTGGATACCTCTATAATTTTGGCTCTGATATGAAAGTTTGGACATATGAAAAGACTGTACCATAATTTATTTTTCGACCCTAAGTTTAGACTTGTAACAAGAGTATTTTGACCCTATGTCGATTGGCCCTAAATAGGCTCAAACAGATCACATACTTCAGTTCTTCTGTAGCTCAGTTTAGAGATAAATATCCTTGAACAATACTCAGTCTTGTGGAGAAAATCTTCTCAGATCTGTGGGCTTATTAAAGTAGATTTTGACTTGGAAGAAGTAGTGTTCATTGGACATATTGGATCAATCTTGTGGAGCAAACTAGTGGAATCCTTGGAGCAATTTTGTAGGGTATTTTGAATATTATTTGGAACAAATATTTGAAGACATTGAAGTCATCATTGGAATAACAATTAATTTTTATTTTTTTTGTGCAAGTAGTCTTCAAAAAACCTATTTGATCTGAAACAGACCTAATTGAAGAAATTTTTTTATTTGGAGAGTGATTGTTGTAGTAAAATTAATGAACAAGAATTTGTGTTGTATTTTGGCTAGATTTTTGTGACAAACCTTAAAGTTATTCTGGATTTGGAGGACTTCTTGAGAACATAACTTGTGCATACTTGAAGCATACCCTAGATCAAGAACCCTTGGATGAATTCTTGAAGCAGACTATGAACCTTAATTAAAGTAATCTTTGAAACAAACTTTGAAAGTTGATTCTGAGCAGACTTGTTGCTACTTTTGAGCTGAGTTGAGACCATTATTCAATCATTTCTTGAAGCATTGATTGAAGCATTGTTGGAGCAGTATTGAAGATCATCCTTGAAGTTGAGTTGAATACCTTGCTGGAGCTTATTATAGAGGACCCGTTGTGGAGACCTTTAAGCCAGACTTATACAAAAAAAATTTGAGCAATCACCCTTGGAGTATACTTGAAGACCAACACTTGATAGCATGTTTTGTTGGAGGAGAGTAAACCTAAAGTTTTTGTAAAGGTGTATTGAAGATAACTTTGTAGACTTATCTTGGAGACATTTTGTAGAGGTATTTGAAGTTTTTGATGGATCCTTAAAGAAGTATTGAAACCACCTTAATGGATTTAAACAAGTAGAGAGGGTTGGAACCCTAGAGAATTGGAGTCCTCATACATGATCGAAGCCTTGTAGAAAACTGGGTTGGAGCTTGGATTGTCTTTGAGGATTGGAGTCCTCATAAGAGGTTGGAGCCTCATTGAGACCAAGGTTGGAGCCTTGAGTGAGTCGAAATTTTGTTGTATAGGTAGGAGCCTGGTTGTTTGCAAGATGATTGGAGTCCTCATTATTGTTATTCATAAAATTATTTTCATCTTGTACATCTTGTGCTCTGATTTAATTAATGATCTTAACTCGCATAATATAACAATTGTAAAGAAATTATGATTCACCCCACCTCTCAATATTTTCAACAAAGGAACATACCAAATGTTAATAATATTGAGGAGATGTTTGCATCATTGGAGCACTTATGTGTAAAACTTGATTATGACTTCTAGATTGGTAAATTACAAAATCAAACTAAAATAACTTAACTCTACATTATAATAAGTTGAACTTAACCTTGTTTCTAATGTAAACAAATTTCAACATCTCCTCTTAAGAACAATTTGGAATAGGATTGAAGGATTTACCATTCGACAAAACAAGAAGGAATGAAGCATCAAAGCCATCGTAAAATTTAGTATGATGTACCTTTTGTTTATTAATAATATTTCATAACTAAGATTCTCCTCTTCCGTTAAAAAAACATATCTTGGTAAAATTAATCAAACTATATGAACATAGTATAAATCATATTCCTTTTTAAAATTCTCATCATATTAAAATTGAGAGATTAATTTACATTGTTTGTGCTAATTTAAAAGAGTCTCCCCTAAAATCCTTTGTAAGACCATTACTTTCACAAAACCAAAATTGTAGATGGAGAAGGTTGATGGTAATCTTATAAAACTTACGATAGCAACGGAAATAGTCATAAGCACAACAAAGATAATCAATTTTACATTTTTGTAGTAGTTTCAATGTCCTTAATGTTAATTAGATCTAGCTCCATTGGTAGGGAGGAATAATTGTTATCCTCTCCACCCATGTTCAATTCTTGCGGCTGGCATGTTGAGCTTTTAGCAAGTATATTTTTGTAATGACCTTGAGCCCTATATTGACAAATCCTTTAGCTTTTAACAAAACTAATTTACCCTAGGTACCATCCTCAGTGTAAGGGGAGGTACCTAGCAAGTTTACTAGGGATATGTATTCCATATTAAATAAAATAAAATAGGTTCAATGTCCTTATCACCTTGATTTCAAAGAAGTTTGTGGCATATAATGTTGTAATTAAGTAGATCACAATAACCATTGAACTAATAGGCAACATATAACACATGGCAGTGAAATCATGATTATTACCAAATGATGAGATGGATGCCATGCCCAAAGTAGCATAGAAATGTTCAACATAGGATCCAAATAAGTCTAATCCCATGCCAACTAGCATCTCCAATATTATCACCAACATTATTAGCTATAACTTATATGTGCATGACAAGAAAAACAATAAATGCATGAAACCATCAAATTCAATTACATCCACAGAGGCAAAATGGCATGTGGAACCATTATAAATTAAGTGCATTTTTTAAAATAGGACTGGCCAAGTTATCATAACAGTCACTTTACGCCTCCTATGGGACATTTCCACAAAGAAAGAGTTACTAGAGTTGACAATATTGTGAAAATATATTCTAAATCTATGTTGGTGTAATGATGGGATTTTATGTGCTATATGAAGCAAATAAAACTATTATGTTCAAGTGTTAAAAATAACAGGTTTCTTAGAAAAAATAAAAAAGCACAATGTTCTTCATTATGCTAGTACATGTGGAGAGTTATTCTATCACTCCATACGATTAAAACTAAGAAAAAGTCACAACTAGGTTGTAAAGGTCATCTTTGAGCTTGTATGTTTTGATTAATCTTCTCATCCATAGACCTCCCATTCATCTCCATAATAGATATTGAAAATGTTAATGGAAATCGAAAATACCAAAATCTCATTGGTAGCAAGCAAGAATCCCATCATAGCCACAGACCTAAAAGATATTATAAAGGATAGCCCAACACTTTTCCTAGCCTCCAAAGTGGTTATTTGATCCAGGTAAATACTCATAAATAAAAAGGCGGCTCTAGAAAGGCTCAATTTTTGAAGTTCTTAATGGAAAAAGTGTCATTATAGACGTAATTTTATTAATCAGAAAAAAACAATTACATATTTGATTTTGAAAAAGTTTACACCCGAACGACCAAACACTCTTGCAATGAGCTATTTATAATCTCAATGTCCTAACTACCTCTAATTATGGATCACTTATTAAATAACAAGTGTCCACTTACAATAAATGCTATTCAAAACAACTAGGTAACAAATCTCCTAAAATAGAGCCTAAGATATGACATTTGGAGAGTCATATCTTGTTACAACAATATACTAATCCTAAATGTCTCCATTAATTTTATTTATTTATTAATTTTATTTTTTTTCACTGGGAAAATCCGTAATTTTTCATTATATGGAAAAATTACATATTTGTAGATGCTTAACGCATATGCTGTGTTTCACTATACACAGTTGATCCTTTTAGTAACATAAGAGAAGTTGTACATGAGCAGCTGAAACAGATATACCTCACAGGGAAATCTGTTTTTTCTATTGAGAAGCTGTTACATTGCCTCACAGGTATTAATTATGTTGTTTCAACAAAGAAATATGTTATAGTGGATACAAAATAATAATCAAAGATGTCGTATACAAAATATCATCCAGATAAGGTTATTGTCCCGGTGCACTCTGATAGTTCATATCAATGTATGGTCGATGGAAGTACTTGAACTCATGTTGTCCATGTACCTCTGTAATCTCCCATACACCTCTGTCCATCAACGTGGCCTCCTTAGATAATTTATCAGCGCTTTCGTTATGTTCTCTGTAAATATGAGAACATGTGATGTTGTTGAATGCTGCTTTGAATTCTAAAACTTCATTTAATAAGATGCTGAGTGTGTGAGTGTGACAATTTGCTATGCCATTGAACCAATAGATGATGATATTTGAGTCCCCGAAGATATTGATGCAAGTGCATTGATGACTCAAAGAAAAATGTAGAAGATGTCGCAAAGTAATGAGTTCAGCATAATTGTTCGTTCCAACTCCCAGGCCTGCTTTTACTTTATAGATATGGTGCTCATTTTTGTGGATGATAAAACCGCCCGCACAGCCCTGCTGGTTTGCTGCCCCATCGAAAAAAGCCCATGGAGTATAAGGATCAATGCGGGGAGGTGGGCGAGGATGGCAGATTTTAGGGGGCAGGGGTCTGGTAACTCTCTAAATGCTGCAATAATCTCCATTAAATAATTAAATATTCTATAATAATAATTATTAATTTAATATCTTAAATTAATAATTATTTTATTCCAACTTTATAACCTATGATAATATTTTATTTTTGGATCATCTAACATTCCCCCCTATGATCCAAAGATACATTACAACAGATACCAAGCTCATCCCTGAACTTAGTAAATTTTATTCTGCCAAGCGGTTTCGTGAAAATGTCGGAGATCTGATCTTCGGAAGGACAAGAAACTGGCTTGAGGACATCTTTGGCAATAAGAGATTTGATATGATGATACTTGGTGTCCACATGCTTTGTCTTTGAATGAAAAAATGGGTTCTTGGCAAGTTTGATGGCTAACTGGCTGTCAATGAATAATGATGTAGCTTATGCCTGAGAAATGCCCAAGTCCTACAAAATTCTGTGCAACCAAACAATTTCACATGCTGCTTCCCATGCTGAAACATATTCTGCTTTTGCTGAAGAAGTGGCCACTGTAGCTTGCTTCTTACAACTCCAAGATACTGTTACTGACCCCATATTCATTAAAAAACCTGATGTTGATGCTCGATCATCAATACTTCCAGCAAAGTCTGCATCTGAATATCCACCAAGTACAAAGTTTTTAGTCTTTGTGTAAAGAAGACCAAAACCTTTTGTTCCTTGGATATATCGAAGAACTCTTTTGGTTGTATTCCAATGGCTGTCTTGTGGTTCCTGCATAAAATGTGAAAGAATACTGACTACATAAGATAGATCAAGACGAGTGTTTGTTAAATAAATCAAGCTGCCAATCAATTGTATGTAAGTAGTGATGTCCACCTTTCCCCCCCTTCAAATTTTGAAAGTTTCAAGTTTTGTTCCATGGGGGTAAGAATGAGCTTGAAATCCTGCATTCCAAATCATTGAAGAACCTCTCCTGCATACATACTCTGAGAAATGAAAATATGATGTGGATGTTGGAAGACTTCAACTCCAAGATAGTAGTGAAGTAATCCCAAATCTGCCATCTTAAAACCTGCATGTAACTCCTTTTTCACCTGTGCAATATGATCATCATGGTTTCCAGTAATGATCAAATCATCTACATACATAACAAGAATTACCAGATATTTTCCCTGTTGTCGTACATACAAAGTATCATCAGATTCACTTCGTTGAAAACCAACTTTCTTAAGGTATTCATCCATCTTTACATACCAAGCTCAAGGAGCTTGTTTTAATCCATATAAAGCCTTGATCAATTTGCAGACTTTATGTTCTTTCCCTTCAATTTCAAAACCTAGTGGTTGTGTCATATACACTTCTTCCTGTAAATCCCCGTTGACAAAAGCACTTTTCACATCCATTTGATGAACTTTCCATCCTTTCTGGGCGGCCAATGCAAGTGTTGATTAGATGGTGTTCCATTTAGCTATAGGAGAAAAATTTTCCTCATAATCAATGCCTTCCTGCTACCAAAACCTTTTGCGAAAAGTCGTGCTTTATACTTTTCAAGTTCTCCCTTTTGATTATACTTAATTCTGTAAACCCATTTGCATCCTATGGGTTTAACATTTTGTGGAAAATCATCAAGTTTCCAAGTGTTGCTATCAATTACTGCTTGATATTCTTCAACCATAGCCTGTTGCCATTCTTTATGTTTTACTGCTTCTTTGTATGTGGAAGGTTCAGTAAAATCATTTGCTATCAAGGAAAAATTGCCTTCACTTCTATGTGACTTTCTGGTGCCTGTTTTATTCTGCTCATCAAGCTTTACATCTTTCAAAAGTTGAACTGCCCATTTTGGTAGTTGATGCTCAATTGTTTGAGATTCTGAAAAGTCTCCATCATTGTAAAGAGGATTCATATAAACTGATGTTCGTTGATCAGTTGGAGATTCTGGAGGTGGAGAATCATTGTCAGAAGAACTGCTGCTGCTTGGAGATGTGGATGAATTGCTAGAAGATCCAGATGGTGTTGTTGAAGTAGATGGACTGGATGAATCATCTTCAGATGAAGGAAAATTAAGTTCATACCAATTTGGTGAATTTGGTTGACTTTGTGTATTTCCTTTTCTTCAACTACCTTTAGTTTCTAACTTTTGAAGAAGAATTTCGATTTCTTCAGCGCTCTTACTCTCTGTTTCATAAAAAATTAGATCCCTACTCACAATAAACTGTCCATTGGTCAAAAGTCGATACCCTTACTTCTCATCAAAATAGCCAATCATTGTACATTTTAAACTTCTAGAGTCAAGCTTAGTTCATTTTTCTTTCGGAACTAAGGCATAACATACTGATCCAAAAACTCTAAGATGTTTAACTCGAGGTTTGAAACCAAACCAAGCTTCATAACGTGTGACTCCGTCTAAAGAAGCAATTGGAGATCTATTTCTTAGGTAGACAACTATATGAATTGTTTCTGCCCAATATGTTGAACTTAACCTTTTAAAAGTTAACATAGATCTCTCCATTCCTAACAAGGTGCGATTCATTCTTTCTACTACTCCATTTTGCTGTGGAGTGTAAACATTGGTAAGATGTCGTTTTATGCCATTATCACTGCAATAAGTTTTGAATTCATTTGAAGTGAATTCTCCCCCATTATCTGTCCTGAGAGTACCTATCTTTTCTTTGACTTCATTTTCAAAAAGTTGGAAAAAAATTTTAAACTTTTCAAATGCTTATGACTTTTGCTTTAAGAAATAAACCCAAGTCATTCTACTGAAATCATCAATGAATAGTAAGAAATATTTGCAACCACCGAATGAAGTCTGTAGTGGTCCACAAACATCACTATGAACTAGTTGTAGCCGCTTGTTTGCACGCCATGAACTTGTTGGAAAACTTTCTCGACTTTGTTTTCCATAAATGCAAGCTTCACATTTTGCATTTTCCTTTTTGAAAGTGGGAAGTCCTTTAACCATCCCTTGTTTCTGCAATTGAGAAAGACTCTCAAAATTTAAATGTCCATATCTTACATGCCATAATCTTATAGGTGAAATTCCTGTAGTCACTACTCCTGCAAAATCAGAATGCCTTGGAATAACTGTCCCTTTCATCCTTAACAGTTTTCCATCTTCATAACCTATCATCATAGTTTTCAAGATCTGTTTGACTAAATTAATCTTAACTAAGCCATCTTCCATAATGATCTGATGTCCTACTTGTCGAATCGTGACTAAAGAAAACAAATTTTTCTCAAAGGTTGGTACATACCATACATTGGAAATCATTTTTTCTCCAATGCCAGGGAGAAAAACTTTAATTGCTCCTTTCCATAAGGAGTATGTTTTGTATCATCTGCAAGAAAAATGGAATTAAGTTGGCAATCTTGAAAATTCAAAAAAATATCACGTCAACAAGTCATGTGCTGAGTTGCCCCTGAATCCAAGATCCAGGCATCTTCATAATCACTTCTAAGATGGGATGAAAGTTGTAATTCCGACGAGGAAGTAAAAACATATTCTGAGTTATCATCATCTTGATCATTTGCAAATTGTGATGAGTGCTGATGAAACTTGGGAATTTTATTAACAGAAGTTCGACAATCTTTAGCATAATGTCCAACTTTGTTACATCTTCGACACACAATTTGACTTAAGTCTCTTCCTCTTCCTAAAGATTATCCTCTGCCTCTACTTTGACTTCTATTTTGAGGTTGTCCTCTACCTTGATTATTATTTCCTTGTCCTTGAAAATTGCCTCTTCCTTGATTGTTTCCTCTACCTTGAAAATTACTCCTGCCTAAACTGTTGCCTCTATTAAAGTTGTTTCCTCTGCTTTGGCTTCAACCTCGACTTTGTACATTATGTGCTGCTTGATTCTGATTGAAATTCCCTCTGCCTCTGTTTCTAGAACTGTCAGTCGATGATTTACTAGTGTTGGCCTCTGTGAAAAAGACATCTTCACCAACTTTCTTTTTCTTCCCAAAGGTTTTATCATGTTGGGTCAACATTTCGCAGAGCTCATCAAACTTTAGTTTCTCTAACTTTCCAGTTAATTGTAGAGTCTCCAAAAAATGTGTGTAGGAAGAAGGAAGTCCAGCAATTAAAATTGTGACCATAAAACTATCATCTACTACTGGAAACCCAACATTAATGATTTCCTGCCTAATATTCTTAAGTCTTGAGATATATTCAAGAACATCACCTCCTTCAATCAATTTTTGTTGCAACAATTTTAATTGTAGATCAACTTTCTTTGATTCAGGCTAAGTATCAAAGAAGTCTTTAAAAGTTTTCAAAGCAGACCATGCATCTGTAGCATTTTCTATATGGACATACATTTCATCATTGACAAAAGATTTAATGAGAGCTGATGCTTTGGCATTCTTAACTTCCCATTTTTCTAGTGCAGCTGCATCTATGGGTTTATTCGGCTTAATGTCACCATCACATATTCCCTGCCACAATTCATTATAAATGAGAGTGCTTTCGATGAGGCGTTGCCACATTTTATATGATTTTGTGCCTTCAAGTTTGTCGAAATTAGAAAACAAATTAATCAACTTTGACATTATAGCATTGAAGCTTTGCACCAAGAATAAAAAAATGTCCAGATGGGCAACACAACACGCAACACACTACGTAAAAAAACGATCTTTCGGGGCTTGGCCTTGACCCTCGTATAGTCATTGAAGCAGGAGAAAAATAACTGAGCTTTGCACTTGGCTCTAGTCAATTTCTCAAATATTTACAAGGTAACTTTCAAAATTTGACTGTTACAACGATGCTCTTGCAAAACTTGGTAAAAAAAAATTATCCCCCCTCAAAGTAAAATTACTTTGAGTTACAATGTCACACTTATCTCTCCAGAAACAAATTACAAAGAAAAATCTCCTTATTACTCCAAAAAATTACAAATAACCTTATTACTCCACAAATATTACAAAATCCTTATTACTCCAATAAAACATTACATAAAAAAAAAAATATACTTTATCACTCCAAAATAAAATATGCCTTATCTCTCCAAATATTTACAAAATTAGAAATATTCCTTATCTCTCCAGCAAAGACTTTTCAGATTCACCTTTCAAAAAAAACTGTCAAACGCTGGTTGGTTGGCTCTCACGCTGGCTGACTGATCATCAAATTCAGACATTATGCTCTAATCTCATTAATCTTTCAATTAGCACACTTGTGTGTTCCTCACTGCCGTAACAATGAAAACAAAAAGAACACTAAACGTACATCAAAGAAAGCAAATTTTAGGCTTTCTAAATACATTTGCATATTACGAAATAGCTTTTGACTAATTGTGCCAGGGAGGTTAAGAGTATCATTCAGTATTTTGAAAATAACACTTCCAGAGTTGCAGATATCATTTTAATTTTACAGTTCCCAAACCAAAACAAACATGAATAGAGTTTACAAAAAAGAGGGCCGATTCCTTGTAATTTCAACACAACTCGAGAGAATCAAAACACAAAACACTAAGCCAGAGTGTTATCTTCATAACTTTAGAAATATGGAGTATGATAGTCTTATTGAGTACGAGTCCTGCTTGCCTCTACAAATCTCACATGATAGAAATAAGGGTGGGCCATTGCTTCTTTTGCAGTTGGCTTTTCCTGGTGATCATTTCTAAGCAATTTTTCCACAAAATCAACTGCCTCCGGAACAACTAGATGCTAATTGTCAACATTAATGAATTTTGACCAAGGTTTTCTGCTATGCCTTCCAATAAGTGCCTCATTTCTTCAACGCTTGGATTAACGTATCAAACTTTCAATATTACATTCAATAAAAAAGAAATACCATCCAACTTTGCCTTAAATTCCAGCATGTGCATATGTTCCAGCATCAAAAGGTTAACAGAATCAATTTGCAGATTAAAAGTCTAAAATCAATAAGATTTTTTTTGTTTTGTTTGTTGAACACAAAACTGGACAATTTCATACCAATCATTTGCTGATCAATTCAATGGAGTTTTCCAAAAACTTGTAGAGCTGGAATCTCCTCCTCACATTCACTACAACATTACTGGAGCTTTTATACCACACTAATGGCAAAAGTGTTCTCAGACGCATAATTTTATTAATCATAACAAAAAATAAATAAAAAATAAAATAAAATAAAATAAATAAATAAATAAAAATTACATATTTGATTTTGCAAGAGTTTACATCTGAACAACCAAACACTCTTGCAATGAGTTATTTATAAGCTCAATGTCATAACTACCTCTAATTATGGATCACTTATTAAATAACAAGTGTCCACTTACAATAAATGCTATTCAAAACAACTAGCTAACAAATCTCCTAAAATAGAGCCTAAGATACGATATTTGGAGAGTCATATCTTGTTACAACAATATACTAATTCTAAATGTCTCCATTAAATAATTAAATATTCTAGAATAATAATTATTAATTTAATATCTTAAATTAATAATTATTTTATTCCAACTTTATAACCTATGATAATATTTTATTTTTGGATCATCTAACAGTTCTTGAATCTCAAATTGGAATCAAGTTGAAGAGCTCGTCATTACGATTCCGGTGGCGCAGATGACACTCAAATCCGAGTCCGTATAACCAACTTATTATCGTCAGAAGTTTGCAGTTACATAAATATGTGAGACCCACTTTGCTTACGAGGAAACTAAATGACCAATAGATCACCAACATGTGGCACGCCAACATTGACCTCCTAGTCCTCACAAAAAAAAACAAAAACATACATATTAAAAATTCATTCCTCATTAAAAACAATATATATATATATATATATATATATATATATATATATATATATATATATATATATATATATATATATAATGCTTGAAAAATGGTTATTAAAAATCATATAAAACAAAATCAAAACCAACGAATCTGTTTGAATGTCCAACCTCATATAAAAATCAAAATTTGATATGGGGTAACTTGTCAAAAACATAAAGTGGCATGTGGTTAGTTTTAAAATCAATATGGTTATAAAATACCATATATAAAATTATATGAATCGCATGGCTATTCAAACAAAGGCCTTATTAGCCCTTGCCTACAATAAAGGAGGGACTATTGTGATTGATAAACGGTTGACCATCTATTAATTCTGGCGTTGACTTCTCAAAACTATATATTTAGCAGATGCATTAATTTGACAAAATAATTATATTTTATTAAATAATACATGAAAAATAATTTGATTGGGCAATAATATTCGAGGTCTTATTGCCAGCTTAATTTTTTTATCCAAAGTTTTATTTCTCTCTTAACATCTTATTTCTGCCTTAAACTTTTTATGCAAAGTTTTATTTTCCACTTAAATTTTTTATGCAAAGTTTTATTGCTCGCTTATTTTGCTCTCTGTTGTTTTATCCAAAGTAGTTGTCATGCGAAGAAAAGGAATTTATCCAAAGTCTAAATGGAAGGTACATTGCAATCCAAAGTTTACACAGATCATGCATATTCAAAAATTTAATAAAGTTTAATGGTTTAGTCGAGTTCTTGAGTTCATGTAAGATGATGTTGGGAATGGAATCCCCCTAAGGCACGTTTTGGGGCTTAAAGCCCAATTTTTGACCAAATATTTTTGTAAAAGCTCCGCGAATTATGGGCACAGAGCGCGAAATTATGATACAGTCACAGGGTTGTTCGCCCTTGTTTTGTAATGTAATGTTGGCTTAATAGACCTACCCATGGTCCGTGGACCATGGGATTGTATAAATAGAGTGAGGCTCTAAGTGTAGGAAAAGAGGCATAGGAGCATGCGAAGCCTAAGTGATGGCGTAAAAGTGTAAAGTGTGTCTTTGGGTCATAGAGTAGGGGAAGGCTCTGCAGCTAAGTGCGCAGAGGCCTAATAGTCCGCAACTAAGTGCGCAAACCCCTACAGCTAAGTGCACAGGGCAGGTCGAGTCTGTAACCATTGGAAGAATCAATAAAGGGAAGTTTACCATATTTCTATGCATCTTTTCCTATTTTAATATATGATTGGGTATAATTTGCAAGTATATTGTTTATTTGCTACACAAACTTATATGAATGTTTTGTATAACTAATTATAACATAAGACATCCAAGTACGTGAAGGTAATTAACTGGTATAGGAAGATAAGTAAGATCTCGAGTAATAGCGCAGAGTGTGACTCTAGCAGTGCGGAAGCTCCACAACCCCTAGTTAGGGCTACGTGAAGGTAGTGTATCAGGGTGTGAGGAACAGGGAAGTGTGCGCAGGGACAAACATTGGGACCAGTCGAACCTCTCAGACATCTCAAGGGTGCGAAAACCTGGTTCTAGCACCCTCCCATACTACTTCGGGTGAGACCTCAGTTCGCGCTCCATACACTGTTGTCGAAAGGGCCAATAGTATAGGGATTTGTTAGGCTAATTAACTCTGAACCCGGGTCAGGCCCGATAGAGAGGTCTGATGTCGTATCACTGGAATCTGACAAAGAAAGGAATTGAATATTGGTGGGATAGGAAGATTCACTAATTCGCGGCACAGGACAACAAGAATCCATGACTATCAAAGGAAGAGTGGTTAGACTACTACTTATATACAGAGATCCATGAAATTTTCTTTGCATCCTTCCCCATTAAGTTTTACGAGTGGATAATGAAGCTAGCAGATAGCCAAGGAAGGTGTAAACTCGACAGACCTATTGTGTGGACTCCAGAATTGGTGCACAGACTAGAAGTATCAGAAGATAAGATCGTGTGCATTGTCGATCACTGGCTCGATCGAATCATATGAGGATTCATCACCGAATTTGCGGTAGATACTTCAGTCACTTATAGCGAGGCAAAACGAAGCTTCCTCAAAGGACCGCGAGGTAAGTACATTAAATCTTTAAACACTTGGATTAAAATGCTACTGTGTGAAAAACAGGTTATGCGAATAAATTGATTTTTGGGGCTCGCGAAGTGGGAGAATCTACAAAAATGAAAGTAGCACAGAACTAGAAACTAGCCCCTTAATTTCACCTCCGTGAGGGGACGAAGAAGAGCTCGTGAAGGTCCTGCTAAGAAGTGCGAACAATCTGATAAGGCAAAGAATTCCACGCATACCACCCCCACCCACACCACCACCAATTTCACCATGTTCACCCCCGTATTCGCCCATACCACCTCCGCCACCACCGCGAAGAAGTATGGCAATCGCGATAAAGCTACCAGTGTTCAAGGGAGTAGGGAATAAAGATTCGAACCAGTTCTGGTTCGTGATAAAAGCTGTATGGGAAGCACAGGGAGTCATGGATGACAATATAAAGAAGGCAACATTGGTCAGCGCTCTGCAGGATCGCGTGCTGACCTAGTACATTAAGCATTCCAATGACAATCCGAATGTGGGGATCGCGGATATCCAAGTTGCGCTAAACAAAGAATTTAGCAGGCCAAAGTCAAAGGCACAGTCGATCATTGGGTTCAAGGAAATCAAAATGCTACCAGGCGAGACCCTGTGGGAGTTGGATCAAAGACTAAAGTGCACAATTCGTGAAGCGAACATGACGTTAACAGATGGGCAACACCGCGAATGGTTTGTAGCATCGTTAACACCGCATCTACGGAACGCGTTGTCGCAACAGAGGCTAAGCACTCAGGCCGAGGCCTTGGAGGTCGCAATGAGATTGCACGAGACCTCGATACAAGATCCCAACCTGGGAGTTCAACAGATTCACACGCAATTGAAAAACTTGTGCCTTGAGATGCAGAGTTTGAAACAAGACAGGACAACCCGCCCAGAGATGCATGATGAGGTATGGTGTGTAAAATGCAAGGGCCAGGGGCACGACAAGGACCACTGCCCGGTGTTCGTGAATTACCTTGCAAGAGGAGGGCCAATGCCACTAAGACCGGAGGCACAAGCAGGACCAAGCGCGGTGCCTGCACTATGGTGCGCGATTTGTCAGATAGGAGGAAAGCATGCTACAGATAACTGCCATTTATTACAGAAGTATACACAGAATTCACTGATCTGAAATGGGGCACTATAGGCTTCTTCTCTAGCTTACAAGAACCTCTCCCACTCCAAAGCTTATATATTTCCAAGACCTTATGATTAACCCATTGCAGAATTTAAAAAGTTCTTGAAATAGGTGTATGCTTATGTTTGTTTTTAACTGTTCAAGTGTTTATGTATATTTGCTTATGCTGATGTAAAACACACATAACAGTAAATAAAGCAGTGAATCAACAAACACATAAGACGACAATATAATATGGAGTTCACCCAAACCTCTTGGGCTATGTCTCCTTGAGCTCTAGTCAACTCAACTAGGCTCTCTGGGATTATGGCATAAATTCTTTTACAAGCTCCACGCTCAACTCCATTGATTTACAAATGAACCTATGGGTTTAGAATACCATCTTATCCCACTAGTTGTCCACACTCTTCAGACAGATCTAGGCTTCTCTAGACTATACTCCTTCAATCAACGCTCTAAGTTGTCTTGAACTCTAGCTTGCACCAACTCCTTCATAATTCTCTCACTGTCTCTGGAATGCCTTCTTCTATCTTCGGAACACTCTGAACACCAACAAAAGCTTGATCATTTCGACCCTTTGTTGTTCTGAAGCTTCATTACTGCTCCATGTCTCTTAGAAGTCTTCAGGATTTTCTGAACTCCATCTCAATGGATTCAACAGTCCCCTATAGTGACCACGACTATTGGAACCTTGAGAATGAGTGCTGGATCTATTCTATGCAATTGCCTTCAACCTCTAGTGGCCTTTGTTTCTGCTCTCAGCTCTGGCTCTTAGCTCTGGCTCTTGGCTCTAGCTCTCAACTCTGGCTCTCACGAGCTTCTGGGTTTGCTCGACCTCCAAGTGACCCTATGTCAATTGAGCTCTCTGGTTTCGCTTAATCTCCAAGTGACTCCAAAACTCTCTGTGCTGCCTCTCAATCGTGCTCTCTGGCTTTTGTGAGGCCTCCTTCTAGCTCTGTGGCTTCCTGTCCATTTATTTATGCATGATCATTCCTCTGTCTCTTCGGTTGGCCCTCTAGCTTCTAGCTCTATGGCTTTACGCGTTACAAATGCATCATTGTTACAAAACGCCCACTTGCAGCATGGCACAATGATCAAGGGCAGTTACAAAGGAATTGGGGCCTTCATTTAGGCGAAAACCCAAAAACGGAACAAAGTTCCAATACACAGAGATAATACACGAAAATACAATATCGGGCACAAAATCCCAGACTTCAAAATCTATGAAATCACGCTCATAATCCCTATCGGGTCTGCCTTTAATCGGCATATCGCATCGCATAGGCGAGAGGTCAAGAAACCTCAATACATGGGAATACATTGAAAATCCTAAATTCCCGAATTTCAAAACTTATGAAATCGGGTCTATAATTCCATCGGGTCCACCCCTTATTAGCATATCGCAATCGCACGTCGCAATCGCATGTAACGACCCTTTGTATCAGGGATCCGCCGATCACCCGATCGTTGATCACCCCGATCAGATCCTGACCGTTGATCCTGCTCATTGATCCGATGGTTGGCGTGCGATCGCACATCGGCCCATCGCTTTATTGCATATCACAATATCGTTGTCGCAATGGCCCCGAGGGTCTTCCCTTTGGTTATGCTGACCGTCGATCCGCCGATCGGCGATATCACACCTTGCGTAACGCATCAGCAGGGTCTATGCCTCTGCTCCTTCGATCGCCGATCGCCCCGATCGCCGATCGCCCCGATCGTTCCGATCGTCGACTCCATCACAACTGTCCATTCCTGCCCGGATCCAATGGCTGTAAGTTCTCATCGCAATCGCATAATCACATGTCGCTATGCTTGGGGTCCTAATATCGGGAAAAGGCCTACCTCCAACCCATTATATCGGAGATCGCTTATCGGGGATCCTTCCACCCTTGCATTAAGTCCTCCTTTTAACCCTCTGATGTGATTTTTCTCAATAAGCCTTTTATGCTATTTTTATAAGAATTTGCCTCATTTTCAAAGGACAATGGCAATCTTCTTTCTGCGATAACTTCTACATCTGAAGTCCGTTTTAGCCCATTCAAATTGCATTAGATTCAGATTGAAGAGATATATACAATGGGGCTATTTACAAGAGCAGCCCTTGACTTTCATTTTCCTCTGTGAGTAACACTTTAGACTTAGAAGTCTATTCTAGATCCATTTTGGATCACACCTTTCCACTAAAAGAACATTTCATCTCCAAAAGACTGACATACTAATTTGAACAGTAAATGAGAGTAACAATACCCTCTTCTTTCAGCCTCCATACACTTGCCTTGCATAGTGCCTCTGAACCAAAGCCTTTGACCACTCTCCTTCTTGGATGTGCTGGTCCTCTTGGGAAGAATTGTTTTCCTCCTTGATTTATTACAGAACTGCTACTGAGAAGGTCACAGAAGGTAGTTTGAACTTCTCTGCCTTGATCATTGATCCAAGGTGGTTCAAACCAATGTGAAGTTACATCTGCTTCACAAAATTTTCATTTGTACCTATTTGACATGCTGTCAACAACAACTGTTAACAACAACAGAAATACAGACAACAACTGGATGGCCTAAACTCCTGCTTCAACAAAAGAAACAGATTTTCACATCTTGTGAACACCTCCATGTCTTACATCTGCATACAAATGATGGACTAGATAACAAGCCCACAAAACATGCCTTTAAAACAATTGACCCTTCAAGTCAAGCATGTGGAAAAAGAATTCTACAATTCTTTTTCAAAGATGAAACACTTCATCATTATCTCCATCTTGGAGATCAAATCAACATTTTCCAAGTCAATATTACATGCATGTTTAAAAACAAAGCAATCAACCTTTCAAGTTAATTACACATACATGTTCAAATACAAGGAAACATCAACATCCCTGTGTTCATGCACATCAAGCTTATACAT
This sequence comes from Pinus tabuliformis, assembly GCA_031772625.1. NCBI lineage: Eukaryota > Viridiplantae > Streptophyta > Pinopsida > Pinales > Pinaceae > Pinus > Pinus tabuliformis. The sequence continues at coordinate 656,711,766 of CM062818.1, read as the reverse complement.
GCATTTCATCCTTCAACTTTCGTTTAAGTACACTGTACTTTCGAAGCTGAAATGAACATAATGTTGCAGCAATAAAGTGAGTCTCCTACTCAACTTTTCCATTCACCTTCTTGGTAAAATCTTGCAACTTGCATTCCATTAACAAAGAAATGCAAATAGATGCATCAAATCAAAAGACATGCAATATTTAATTGGATAAGAACTCTAACCATTTCTTACCAATCCATTTCAAAGGTGCTACCTTTGTCTGCACATCAGCATCAACATGTGAATCATCCTGAAACACATCAATCATGGAATCTTTCTTTCCATTCCTGCCATTTTCTCTTTCCACCTTCTTCAAGTTTCGTGGAAGCATTGTTGGATTCAAAGTCCAACACTTTTCAGCAATGTGTCCTTGCTTATGGCAGTAAGTGCAACACATGTGCATCCTCTTGACAGCATGATTTGCCTTGTCCAATGGACCTTTGGCTTCTTGCTTCCTTTCCTTCAAAAGTTTCCTGTATGTGGCCATTCTCTTCCAACATCTAGAAACATTATGGTTATCCAAACCACAAAAGGAACATGCAATTCTTTTCCCATACTTATATGGAAATTTACCATGTTGAACATAATCAAAAGGAATATGGTTAGAACCAGATTTATACCTTTCTTTTTCACCTTTATTGCCTTCATGAGGAGGTGAATTGAATGAAGAAGTAGCTCCCTTTGGAACACCATCAACCTCTTCAATGGTTTCAGAGTTTCCACAACTCTCTGGTTCAAGTGTATGCTTATGAACACCTGCATCTTGCAAATGATGTTTCAAGCTATTGCATTCTCCACGAATACAATCTTCACACTCTTGAGGTAGAAGACCTGCAATGAAACTCCTTCTTGGAACTGTTTCAATGGCCTTCATGGCAGCTTTGGAACTTTCTCCATAAGATTGTCCATAGCCAAGACCCAAATACTTAGGCCTTTCCTCAACTATTATTGGTTCAACAATACCCTGTGCATGTTTACCCAAGCCTTTTCCTTCATAGCCCATCTTGGACATTAACTTGGAACCTATGCCTCTGGTATGTTTTTCAAAAGAACCAATATAAGCATTCTTAAAATAATTTGAAGAAAAATAGGAATTGTTTACCTCTTCTTCAAGTTGATGCTTGACTAAGGCTTCTTTGGAAACAAAGAGCTGTGTCTCCAACTCATTCATCCTTTTCAAGTTCATATTTGCAATATGAAGCTGCCTCTCCATTTCCTGCAATTTGTCAGAAAGCAATTGCTTCTCTTCCTCCACGGAATTCAACTGCTGTCCAAGCATGCTGCTCTTCCTTCCATCCTCATACATTTCTCTCACCTTCTCCATCATGATGAACAAGTCTTGCTTCATGTCTTCATCAAAGAATCTTGTGAAGAAAGAAGAATTTGAGGACTCACTTGTAGAAGTTGTCATTATCAGAATGAACAAAAGAACTTCAAACAAGATTAATAAAGAGATTATTCAAGCAACCTTTTGCAACAAACCTCTTGTGCTTTAAGCATTGCTTTGAGGTCCTTTGGGATAAGAAGAATTCCTTCAAACCTTCTTCCTTTTTTTCCTCTCCTAGACTGAGCTATCAATAGCTTTTCCTTCACCTCTGCAAACTCAAACAATAGTCAGTCTGAAAACAAGCATACAATCAACCTCTAACATTTTAAACACCTTTCAGACAAGCAATCTTTGCTCTGTCAATCAAGCATTCTGATCTGATACCACTTGCTTTGGTATAACCAACTTTGATATCACCTTCTTTGAAGGTGGGGTTAACCAACCTTAGGCTCTGATACCAACCTGATCTGAAATGGGGCACTCTAGGCTTCTTGTCTAGCTTACAAGAACCTCTCCCACTCCAAAGCTTATATATTTCCAAGACCTTATGATTAACCCATTGCGTAATTTAAAAAGTTCTTGAAATAGGTGTATGCTTATGTTTATTTTTAACTATTCAAGTGCTTATGTATATTTAATTATGTTGATGTAAAACACACATAACAATAAATAAAGCAGCGAATAAGAAAACACATAAGATGGAAATATAATATGGAGTTCACCCAAACCTCTTGGGCTACGTCTCCTTGAGCTCTAGTTAACTCAACTAGGCTCTCTCGGATTATGGCATAAATTATTTTACAAGCTCCACACTCAACTCCATTGGTTTACAAATAAACCTATGGGTTTAGAATACCATCTTATCCCGCTGGTTTTCCATACTCTGCAGACATATCTAGGCTTCTCTGGACTAGACTCCTTCAATCAGTGCTCTGAGCTGTCTTGAGCTCTAGCTTGCACCAACTCCATCAGAATTCTCTCACTCTCTCTGGAATGCCTTCTGCTATCTTCAGCACACTCTAAACACCAACAACATCTTGATCATTTCGACCCTTTGCTGTTCTGAAGCTTCATTACTGCTCCATGGCTCTTAGAAGTCTTTAGGATTTTCTGAACTCCATCTCAATGGATTCAGCGGTCCCCTACAGTAACCTCGCCTATTGGAACCTTGAGAATGGGTGTTGGCTTTATTCTCTGCAATTGCCTCCAACCTCTGGCGGCCTCTGTTTCTGCTCTCAGCTCTGGCTCTTAGCTCTGGCTTTTGGCTCTAGCTCTTAGCTCTGGCTCTCACGAGCTTCTGGGTTCGCTCGACCTCCAAGTGACCCTATGTCAATTGAGCTCTCTGGTTTCGCTCGACCTCCAAGCGACATCAAAACTCTCTGCACTACCTCTCAATCGTGCTCTCTAGATTTTGTGAGGCCTCCTTCCAGCTCTGCGACTTCCTGTCCATTTATTTGTGCGTGATCATTCCTATGTCTCTTCAGTTGTCCCTCTGGCATCTGGCTCTATGGCTCTGTGTGTTACAAACGCATCATTGTTACAAAACGCCTGCTTGCAGTGTGGCACAACGATTAGGGGCAGTTACAAAGGAATCGGGGCCTTCCTTTAGGCGAAAACTCGAAAACGTAACAAAGTTCCAATACACAAAGATAATACACGGAAATACACTATCGGGCACAAAATCCAGGACTTCAAAATCTATGAAATCATGCTCATAATCCCTATCGGGTCCGCCTTTAATCGGCATATTACATCGCATAGGAGGGAGGTCAAGAAACCTCAATACACGGGAATACATTGAAAATCTTGAATTCCCGGATTTCAAAACTTATGAAATCGGGTCTATAATTCCATCGGGTCTGCCCCTTATCGGCATATCGCAATTGCACGTCGCAATCGCATGTAATGGCCCTTTATATAAGGATCTGCCAATCACCGATCACCCCAATCAAATCCTAACCATTGATCCTGCTCATCGATCTGACTGTTGGTGTGCGATTGCACATCGCCCATCGCTTTATCGCATATCGCAATATCGTTTTCGTAACGGCCTCGGGGGTCTTCCCTTTGGTTATGTCGACCGTCGATCACTGATATCGCACCTCGTGTATCACATCGGCAGGGTCTATGCCTCTTCTCCTCCGATTTCCGATCGCCCCAACCGTTCCAATCGCCGACTCCATCACAATTGTCCATTCCTGCTCGGATCCAATGGCTATAAGCTCTCATTGCAATCGCATAATCGCATGTCGCTATGCTTGGGGTTGCGATATTGGGCGAAGGCCTACCTCTGACTTGATATATCAGAGATCATTGATTGGGGGTCCTTCCGCCCTTGCGTTAAGTCCTCCTTTTAACCCTCCAATGCGATTTTTCTCAATGAGCCCTTTAAGCTATTTTTATAAGAATTTTCCTCCTTTTCAAAGGACAATGGAAATCTTCTTTCTACGATAACTATCCGAAGTCCATTTTAGCCCATTAAAATTGCATTAGATTCAGATTGAAGAGATCTATGCAATGGGACTATTTCCAAGAGCAGCCCTTGACTTTCATTTTCCTCTGTGAGGAACACTTTAGACTTAGAAGTCTATTCTAGATCCATTTTGGATCATTCACGACAGTTGTTCTGTAATTTCTGTAGGTCATTGGGACATGATGAGCACACCTATATAAGTTATGAACTGATGATGGATCGAACTCCTACCTACAGAGTTCAGGCCAAAATGCAACCCCTCGATCAAAATGCAAGAATGGCGCACACCGGATTTTAGGGGCGCGAACAAGGCCAAGGTGGAGGGGGACCAGGAAGAGTTCACGACAACTGATATGTTACAATTGTGGAGGGCAAGGGAATTATGCCTGCGATTGTACGAATCCAACGTGACCATCATGCTTGTATTGTACGTTTTTTTGATCATGAGACGAAGGATTGTCCCACACTGATAGCGAGCCTGCACGATAAAGGAGCACTCCAACCTCCCCCGACTCAGAACCTCCAAATGATGAGGTCCGAGCCTTTGCGAGGAAGACCCTAATGTAAATATCCTACTCTGGAGTGGAATTACGATAGGAGATGACAAAGGCAAGTAGCTTGAAGAAAGTACCCGGGTTCGCAAGTCTCCAACAAAGGAACCAGAATTTGATTTGGAGCACGCTAAGGAGACCTTCATGGAAGCTAAGAGGAGCTTTGCTAATGCCTCCACTTCAGGAAGTAAAGATAGACTGGAGCCGAAAATGGACCCGTCGATTGCTCACTACATTCTTGGGGACATGCATGAAGCTGCTGCATGAAAAAAAGGCTTCAAAGGGGCTGCAAGAACTCATAACTAGATGCATTGGGACCGCGCCAGGAGAATCGCGTGTAGTTCGAAAGCTCGGGAAGCACACGACGTGAACGGGAAGGGAGATGAGATTGACCACGCAGATTTTGGAATATGAGATGGACCAAGTGATTTTGGATCTAGGATCAGACGCGAACATCCTGCCAAAGTAGACATCGGAGTGCATGGGCAGGCCTGCACTGTAATGGTCTCCTATCCAACTGCGAATTACGAACCATCAAAATATCGTACCTATGGGGAGACTACAGGGAATCATAGTAGATATCAAAGGAGCAAGCACACTAGCATATTTCGAAGTGACAGAGATTGTTGATGATAACAATCCCTACCCTACGCTATTACGAAATAGATTGGGCCACTGACATGAATGGAGTGATAAATCTAAAGAAGTGCAAGATGATATTTGAGAAAAAGTCTCTGCATGTAGTGGTACTTTTAGACCCTGCAGAGGGATCATGCTACATAGAGCTAGTGCATGACTACGACGGTGACGACGATCTGGACTGCATCTACAAGATAACCACATGGGAGCAAGGCTGGGTAAATCCAACCGCAGATGGCCGAATCTCATGGGAGTGCGAAAGATCCTGCACATCAGATTCTAATGAGGAGATAGAATGATGGCAGAACTGGTTACACGAGGTAACCACGATCAACTGTAACATGATGACGAGGTCACTGCGCTGTGTAGCAACAAAGGTAATAGATTTGCCTACGTATGACAGGTTAAGCGAGGTGGATGACTTCCTAAACAAATTTGAAAGAGAGGTACCAGAACAACAGCGCTTCGATGCTCTGAAATGGGTACTGCAAGCTACACCTGCAAGATAGTGGGGTATGCACCAAAGAAGTTTTGAGGACTAGCATGACTACAGAAGAATGATGCGCACACATTTTGGGAAGCCTCTAATGCGATTAACAGACAATATTGTCAGATGAAACGTGCCATGCACCCACCTATCCAGGTGGATACAGGCATATGGTACGAAACCTGCACGAATGCACACAATACTCGCAGTAAGAGACATGATCAGTAAATAGGTGTGGGTAAGGCAATGGTGCGAACTACCCCTCTGGTTGGGACCACAAAGTATGGAAAGACCAGGTGCCCAAAAGGATATCCATGGAGAAGCCTTTAACAAAGTACGTGAAGCATTGAACAAGGTCCACAATGCGAAGCAGACTGATTGGGACCTGTGTGTACCAACAGTTCTATGGGCTTATAGGACCGCGTGCAAGAACTTGACTGCACAGGCACCGCCAGGGCTGGAGTATAAAGAAAACATTGTAATCCCTATAGTACATGAAAAGCTTAGATTGCGCATAGCACCGATAGATACGATGGTTCGCAGAACCTTGGAAGAAGAAATCAAACAGGGAAATTCTAGGCTCCAAGAACTTGAAGAAGAAAGGGTACAATTAAGGAAGAAAGTGCTATGGTAGACACGGAAGTCAAGAAGCTGGAGGATGAGATAAAGGAATATTTTCTCGGTAAAAAGACCACGGTGATAAGGCAGGATGCGCATGATCACAATGACAAATTTGAGGCCTATCGTCGCGAATTGATCAGTTTGATGCCTTGGCTTGGACCACACATTACTACATTGATCAACCAAGGTAGCGCATTGCAGATGATAAAGTGCGCGATGCCACTCGTAACAATAAAAGGTGGGTATTTTCCAGGAAACGTGATGGATGATAGGATGAAACTTTACATAGGTGGTGCGACCACCTAACTAGCCGAGGGAAGTACAGTCTTAGTACTCCAAGTAGTTGAAAGGAAGCGCGGGACTATAAACTATTCTCCTGGGAGCTGCCCAATGTTGGAGCTGCGCACAGAAGCAAAGAGTCACAAGGTCCGCGACCATGCACGGGGGGCTACGCTGCCGCGCGAGTTGGCTAGAAAGTGACCGTTGAAGTCACTATTCATGATGGGATGCTCGAATTGAGACCAAATGGAGCGGCCAGCAGGCATTTAAGAAGCGATTTATGGGCAAGATTTGGGAAAATCTGCTGCCAAGGGAGCATTAATGAACTGCATTTGGGGGGAACGTTCGAATTCAAATTCAAAAAGTGCTATAAATTACAAGGGGATGCCCAACAAACAACACTTGGTCATTTTCGAATGGAGCTATTGAGAAGAGTCCTGTTTGTTTTTTGCCGAGTGTTGATTGAGCCCCTTTGTTCGCAAGTGATAGATTTCTAGATGAACACAATGGTAGCAGCTGAGGAAGTTATGGAAATAACAGAAATGATCACTGAAGAGGCCGCGCAGACCCTGACTGTGGGGGATGCTCCAGAAGGTGCCGGGATTGTGGCATAAATCCCGAAATAACTGCGCACGCCAAGACCAAAGAAGGAACAAGCGATGGTTCTCATACATGTGTCCCCATGAAACCCGCTGCACACCAAGCTGTCAATGGAGAACAGGGGGAAATCCGTCACCATAGAGACCGATGAAGCAGAATAAGACCTAGAGGACCTTATCATCGAAGAGGACAAGGACAAAGGCATGGCGGAGGAAACTGAGCCTACGCATCCCTCGACAAAGTTGCCCACTTATGTCCCCCTGCAGAAAGGGAAGGCTAAAGTGCCCAAGGACCTTAACGAGGCCAAGAGCTCGCTCCAGACCCCGCTCCTCCCAGACAACATTATTTTTGAGGGCATGCACCTGGGATGGGTGCTGAGCTTAAAATTTGAAGATTGGGACCTCGCTGACCATGAGAAGTTCCCTCAACTTGAGACCTCGCACCTCATGAAGCCCAAGCAGAACATCGCGGCGAGGGTTACAGAATTAGAGCCACAGAATTGGTTGCACGGAGTGGAAAAGGCCGGGCTACTTAACCTGCTCTGGGTGTCGCATTTCCACCACACCCCAATAACAATTTTCGTCATCAGGCAGTTGCTCTACCTGGTGCATGATGGGTGTTTGTGGCTAGAGGAGCCCATCCCCATCACGACAGACTTGATTCACTGCATTTCCTGGCTTCCATGCAAAGGAGAGGACCCCGCAAACATCTCGGAAGGGAAGAGCAATGACTTGGCCATCGTGGAGGCCATGAAGAAGAAATACAAGCTGGCGAAGAAGAAAAGGGGCTACGCCATATCCAACATCAACAATAAAGCAGTGAGAGTGGTGACCCAAATACTGGCTGGTAAGGTTATGCGCAAGTGCCGCGCAGACGAGGTACCCGCACCGGTGGTAGCACTTGTTGAACAGTGCGCGGAGGGGGTCCAGTTTAACTGGTCCGAGTTCCTCTGCAAGGAATTCTTGGAGAATTGCCGCGAAGCTCAGGAACAGGGCAAAACATTCCACTATGTGTGGCTTCTGCTATCCATAATACTCGTGGTAGGGGAATTGCCGAAAGATAGTCAATTACCCATAATTGACAAGGGATCTGCCAGAGGCTACGAAGTACGCTTTGCTCTAGGCCACAAAGGATGCAAATAGGATCTGTGACAATAAGATATTCTGGGTGTTCATGGAGATGAACCTCAGAGTGGGGATCAACCGCAAGCTGCGGTTATCACCCATTGTCTACAACAGCCTGCAGAGTTTTGTGGACTTTAAAGCATAAATCCATAGCATATACATCAGAGCACGCAAGGACCCAGCCAAAAAATGGAGAAAACTACCCTTTGTAGCCACGGACAATGTCATCTTTAACGTACTAGAGACATGGCGCCGAAGTGGCGCGCTCCAAACATCATGGAGATAGAGAAGTCGACGACACAGAGGAAGAAAGAAGAGGCCAAGTTTCACATCGCACAGTTGGCAGAAAAGAGAAGGAACGAGGCAGCGGCAGCAGAAGCGCGGGTGACACGGGACACTACACAGACAACAACTGAACAGGAAAAGGCCGCAGCAGGAGGCAGCCACATAGGCGTGCGAGGTTCAAACGTCGCCCTTGCATGGGCAGGAAGCAAAGGAGGAAGAGGGAGGCATGGACCTGCAAACCGCTTCAACACAGTTGAAGCACCAACACCCGACCGAGTGGACAGGGCTGCGCAAGAAGGTCAAGGCATCAAAGTTGTATATTGACCCGATCACCCTAACTGAGGGTGATCTGCACGACATCGGCGAGACAGTGCGCAATGTCACCTCTGAGGCCCTCCAAAATTTTATGCAAGAGAACCAGATTGTGTTGGGGGCCCTCAGAGCACTGCTACAGGAGTTGCAAGTGCACCCTCCTCTGGCTGTACCCTTTTGACCAACCTCGCAGTCGGAACAACGGAAACCGAACAAATGTTGCACGCTCAGGTGACGAATACCGTAGTGCTGCCAGAAGGGGCACTAATGACAACAAATGAGGCCGACAGGCCTACGGTTAGCGCACTGAAGGGTCTTGGCATCAACATGGCTGCACTCCCGCAGTAGACCTTATACATTATGCAGGATGGGATAACTATAGAATTGTGAGCTAGGGAGAGCCGCGCACTGCAAGTCCTCAGTGAGCAGAAAATCAACATGGAACAGTTGAGCTTGCAGCGCGACAATGTGGTGTCGCAAAATCGACAGTTGGTAATAGGTACTAGATGAAGCTTGCCAAAGTGTCCCGAAGCTGGCCATCCCAGCAAACACACCAGCATAGGAGCGCATCCATAGGCTAGCAATAGGGGTGCGCGAGGCATGGAAGGAAATGACAAAGGTTCAGCTGGAGATGAACCTTCATATCATCGAGCTGCGGTTAAAGGTGTAGCCATCCACCCCTCTAGAAGTTAGAGAACAGTGCACTAGCGCTATTACAGTGGGATTGGACAAGATTGCTAGTGCAGTGCAAGACTACACCAGCATGTTGGAAGAGTCATTTGAGGTCCTCACAAGTCCGCAGGGGGACCCCAACATCCAGCGCTTAGAGATAGAGGCGCGAGAACTCCAGCAACAGTATGACAGTGTCAAGGAACTACATAGACGGTGGCCCTCACTTAGAGGCTCGTGTGGATGCAACAGGACAAAGGCTGAAAGAATAGGTGGACGTAGCTTGACACAAGGAAGAAGTAATAAAGGCGCGTTTTTAGCATTGGATCTACAAGGCCTTCACCATAACAACGGAAATTGAAGGCAATCTTGCACATATGCAGGGGATACAAGCACAGATGCATAGAAGTACTTCCAACACCGCGGTCTCAGAACAACGGATGCAGAAGATCTAGCAGGCAGCAGCTCAGTGCGCTGCCAACCTTGCAACAGTTCGAGTAGAGTTGAAAGGACTCCGCATGAAGATCTCCGCACCGATAGAGTGACTCAAGGGCAAGTTACGGTGTTTGTGTTAGAGGCCTGTTGGGCATGGAATCCCCCCAAGGCACGTTTTGGGGCTTAAAGCCCAAGTTTTGACCAAATATTTTTGTAAAAGCTCCACGAATTGTGGGCGCGGAGCACAAAATTATGATAGAGTCACAGGGTTGTCCGCCCTCGTTTTGTAATGTAATGTCAGCTTAATAGACCTACCCATGGTCCCATGGGATTGTATAAATAGAGTGAGGCTCTAAGTGTAGGAAAAGAGGCATAGGAGCATGAGAAGTCTAAGTGATTAAGTAAAAGTGTAAAGTGTGTCTTTGGGTCATAGAGTAGGGGAAGGCTCTGCAGCTGAGTGTGCAGAGGCCTAGTAGTCCGCAGCTGAGTGCGCAAGGCAGGTCGACTCTGTAAGAGAAGTTTACCATATTTATGTGCATCTTTCTTGTTTTAATATATGATTGGGTATAATTTGCAAGTATACTGTTTATTTGATGTGTGAACTTATATGAATGTTTTATATAACTAATTATATTGTAATATATCCAAGTATGCGAAGGTAATTAACTGGTATAGGAAGATAAGTAAGATCTCGGGTAATAGCGCAGAGTGCGGCTCTAGCAGCACAGAAGCTCCACAACCCCTAGTTAGGGCTACGCAAAGGCAGTGTATTAGGGCATGAGGAACAGGGAAGTGCGCGAAGTGACCTGCGTGCAGGGACAGATAGTGGTACCATTCGAACCTCTCATACATCTCAAGGGTGTGGAAACCTGGTTCTAGCACCCTCCCATACTACTTCGGGTGAGACCTCATTCCGTGCTCCGCAGACTGTTGCTGAAAGGGCCAGTAGTACAGGGATTTGTTTGGCTAATTAACTCTAAACCTGGGTCAAGCATAAAAAAGCCAACAAATGGTTCCGTTGGCGGGATAGACACCTTTTCGGTTGGTTTATGGCGTGGAAACTGTCATGCCAATGGAGTATATTGTACCTAGTTTTTACAGAGCAGTGGTCATAGGTATGACGGATCACAAAGTCCTGGAAGAAAGGCTTGCGTAGTTGGAAGAACTTGAGGAGGAATGGTTCCTGGATGGCTTTCATCAGTAGGTGAAAAAGTAGTGTGAGAAGGCCTAGCACGATCACCATATTAAGTTGCGCACCTTCAAAATAAATGACTTAGTGCTGCTGTATGACAGTAAGTTTGATAAATTCCCGGGAAAGTTCAGAATGCATTGGCTGGGACCATACATTATTAAGGAGATCACAGACACAGGCGCGGTATAGCTAGTCAAACTAATTGGAGAGCCTTTACCAGGCAAAGTGAATGGCAGCCGATTAAAGCCCTACACGGGTGGCCCGGCTATCTGACTGGCCAGCACAAGCACAGTCTTCGCGCTCCAAGGATCTGGAAGAAGACACAGGACTATAAACAAATGCAGGGGATACAGGCATAGATGTAGGGAAGCACTTCTGACACCGCAGTCTTGGAACAACGCATGTAGCAGATCCAGCAGGCAGCAACTCAGTGCACTGCTGACCTTGTAGCAGTTCAAGCAGAGTTGGAAGGACTCCGCATAAAGATCTCCGCGCCGACAGAGTGACTCGAGGGTGAGTCACGATGTTTGTGTTGGGGGCCTGTTGGGCATGGAATCCCCCCAAGGCATGTTTTGGGGCTTAAATCCCAAGTTTTGACCAAATCTTTTTGTAAAAGCTCTGTGAATTATGGGCGCAGAGCGTGAAATTATGATAGAGTCACAGGGTTGTCCGCCCTTGTTTTGTAATGTAATGTTGACTTAACAGACCTACCCATGGTCCGCGGACCATGGAATTGTATAAATAAAGTGAGGCTCTAAGTGTAGGAAAAGAGGCATAGGAGCATGAGAAGTCTAAGTGATTGAGTAAAAGTGTAAAGTGTGTCTTTGGGTTGTAGAGTAGGGGAAGGCTCTGCAGCTGAGTGCGCAGAGGCCTAGTAGTCTGCAGCTGAGTGCGCAAACCCCTGCAGCTGAGTGCGCAAGGTAGGTCGAGTCTGTAACTGTTGGAAGAATCAATAAAGAGAAGTTTACCATATTTTTGTGCATCTTTTCCTGTTTTAATATATGATTGGGTATAATTTGCAAGTATATTGTTTATTTGCTACGCGAACTTATATGAATGTTTTGTATAACTAATTATAATGTAAGACATCCAAGTACGCGAAGGTAATTAACTAGTATAGGAAGATAAGTAAGATCTCGAGTAATAGCGCAGAGTGTGGCTCTAGCAGTGCAGAAGCTCCACAACCCTTGGTTAGGGTTGCACGAAGGCAGTGTATCAGGGCGTGAGGAACAGGGAAGTGTGCAAAGTGACCTGCACGCAGGGACAAACAGTGGGACCAGTCGAACCTCTCAGACATCTCAAGGGTGCGGAAACCTAGTTCTAGCACCCTCCCATACTACTTCGGGTGAGACCTCAGTCCGCGCTCCGCGGACTGTTGCCGAAAGGGCCAGTAGTACAGGGATTTGTTTAGCTAATTAACTCAAAACCTGGTTCAGGTCCCAACAAGCCAATAGATGACACTTGTTGCTTCCCATTATTTGTCATTTGCTTGTTGATGCTAATTGTATAACACATGTTAGCTTCACACTATATTTCCCTATATCACAATGCCCTCTTTCACTTCCTGAAAATATAATTCATTCCCCACCATCCTCATCCTCTTTCTCTTCCAAATGAAATAATTCATTATGCTGCCATCTCTTCCTATAGAAACGATGTAGAAAATGGCCTAGAAAATGTGTTGCAATAGCTGAAGAAAACCTAGAAGAAAATGTGTTACAGTAGCTGATCAAAAATTGCCACTAAAAATGTGTTGCAGTAGTTGAAAATGTGTTGCAGTCACTAACCAAAAACTGCCACAGAAAAGACAACAAAAAAGGCAACAACTTGTAGAAAGCAATAGCTAGGCACCAGAAGCTGCCACAGAAAAGACAAAAACTTATAGAAAGCAATAGCTGGTAGCTTCCCATAAGATACCATAGAAAATTTGGACAAAGGTTGCAATCTTTCAGAAATAAAAACTAGCCAAAGGCGCACAACTAGTGCAGAAAAGATAGACAAAGGCTACAAAAACTGAAAATTTTCATCATGAATGCGGGTCTCTTGTCTATTTTTTTTTTACTTTTCTTTTATATTTTTTAGGCATTGCCCTACTATTTTTCTCCCAAAGTGTGTTTTCGTTGAGTTAGAAGTCTTACAAATCTGCCAAAAAATCAAAATAAAATAAAATTTGAAGGGTTAGAGTCTCTAAGGAATTTATTATCAATTTTTCAATAGCTGGAGGGATAGTTTTAGTTCTTTTATCATAAATTTCTTATTGTTACAAGTTTATGGACAATTTTCATTATTTTATCATAAATAGATGTAATGAAAAAAATATTCAATAATAATTGCTAAATAAAAGATTGAAACTGGGCATATTTGGGCAGTGTTGTACATGATTTTGTGTATTCATTACATAATTGGGTTACATATTTTGTATGTAACTAATTGTGATATTTTTGTAGCAACAACTTAACATTATTATTGCAACTAATTGTGATATTTTTGTAACAACATCCTACCATTATTATTGTAAGAGAAATTCGTTTGAATGAATGATAATGGGTTATTGCAGGGGAATTCATTTGAATGAAATTACAATCATAACTTACAATGGGCTACAAGCGAGTTAACATCACTAATGAAAACTTAGTTATAGATGTTCAAGAAAAAACTTAAATTGATGGCTTTGGAAGGACTATCAAAAACTTCAAAACAAAACAAACCAATTAACTAGTAATATGACTGCCTCACCTTCATTCATTTTCAATCTCCCTAGACTTTCAAGCCTTCTAACCTTCTTACCTGCATAGTCCTTAGTATTCTTGGCAAAACCATCATACTGCTCCAGTTACTTTGACCTGCACAGTCATTTTCAACCACAACAAAAAACTTGCGTACTACTCTTCAACAAAACAACAATAAAATGCTTGTGTACTGCTCTTCAAAAAAACAAGAATAAAATGCTATATTGACCAGATTTAATTTAAATTTCTCATCTCCAATGCCATCACCATTAACTGTACTTCCACTTGATTCCTTCAATGTTCATAGCAATGATTTTTATTTTCGATCGTGAAATACAAATCAAGCCTTAATTATATTTCTTTTCTTTCTTAGTTTTAATTATATTTCCTATCTTTCTTAGTTTTATTTGAGTGCAGGTCTTAGCTAAAGGTTATAAATTCCTAGCCCAACCAAATTGGAAAATCCAATTCCAACTTTGGCCCCATTTATAGTGATATTTTTCCCATGAAAATAGAAGTAAATCAGGTTTTCGTTGTGCCTGCCATTTATACCATTAGTATCCAAATTCTTTTAGGGTTTTCCATCTAGCTAAAAAGAAAGAAAGAAATTTTTTTGGAATTTGAATAAACTAAAATCACATAAATAAGGAATCTTAAAGCTAACATGCAGTCCATCTAGTTAAAAGAAAATTAGTCTCCTTGGATTTCTCCATTACATAATTCTTGGTTTCGTGTGTTTTTCTCTGCTGCAACAGTAAGTGGTGGTCTCATGAGTGAGCAGTCTTCTACTCATTTTGTATGGTTTAGAGACCAATGATTTAAGGAAAATGGTAGTAGAATGTTACTAGTCCTTGGAAACTGCTTATCTCATGAATATTAGGTGGTGTTTGTTGGGCCGCTAGTTAACAACTGCTTTCACCCTCTGAATACACCACATAGCCTGATGCAGCGAGCCACTTGTCCATGCACAATAATGCACAATTGTTATTCATGAGAGAAACCAGTTGTTTCATATAGTAAACCGCTTTTCCATGCACGATAATGCACAGTTGTTATTCATGAGCCTCGTGTCTTCTATGCACAGTGCACAATTTTTATTCACAAGCCCCGTGTCTTCCAAGAATGCATTCGAAGTTGTTTAATGGTAGAGCTTTGGTGGGGCCAATGGTTACAAATAATAAAAAGAAAATGTGATTCATTGCAATGGTAGCTAAACAATTAAAAATTGTTAATTTTTGTATTTGAATATTTCAAAAAAATACATTTAAACAAGGACTAGAAGTGAAGTCAATCTGATCAATATTGTTTTGGAAACGAGTATCTCCACTATATCTCTCGAATAAATTTACAAAAGTGTTGTTGATTCCAACATAATATTGGATCCATCCATATGTATAAATATAAGATAATTTTAGCTTCATCAATCATTTTACCATCTGTATTCAAACAATTAAGGTAAGAAATGAAGCAATTTCACAACCACTAGGACAATCATGAAATCAAACTCACAATGCTGAAACTATCAAACTGTTTGTCCATGGGTTGGAAATTCAAATAGACAAGCATCTGAGCATTATCCTTCTCATTCTTCTATTACTCATAAATGCAAAACACATTCTTCTCAATCCCAACACACGCGTTTTCTTCGTTGCCCACCAAGCCTTCGATATTTAGACACAAGTTAAATGGGCTAACACATTCTTCTCAATCCCAACACACGTGTTTTCTTCGTTGCCCACCAAGCCTTCGACATTCATACACAAGCTAAATGGGCTATATGGATAGTTAATGGTAAAGGAGTATCCCTAAGCTTTAGAAACTCAACATTAGAAATTTACCATTCTTCTCATGGCTGAAAATGCACCAGCAAAGGGGTTTTTTACTTCACCTTCTATATTACTACTTGTAAGCTGCCATTAAACCCTCAAAACACAGGTTAAGCACCCTGAGATCAATTTCTTAAGCACCCTCTCTCAATTTCTTAAGCACCCTGACATCAATTTTTTAAGCTTCATGGTGTTCTTCATACCTCAAAGGTCTGAAATATTACTATTTGTAAGCTGCCATTAAACCCTCAAAACGCAGCTTAAGCACCCCAAGACTTGGCAAATCAATTTCTTAAGCTCCGTAGTGTTCTTCATACCTCAAAGGTCTACACAACGTCTGCCTTTGAATGAATAGTAAAAGTCTTCTATTGATGAGTACCATGGTTCTGAGTCCTGACAATGGGCTAGTTTGAAAAACATAGTAAAAGACAATAAAAAGATGATAACATACACATAGATGACAGCTAAATTTGCAAACAAATAAAAAACAGTAAAAAAAATAAAAAGACGAGAACATGCCGAGAGATGACAACTAAATTTGAAAACAAATAAAACACAGTAAAAAGATGAGAACATAGGCACAAATATGATAGCCAAAAAAAAAAAAAGACGAGAACATACGGAGAGATGACAGCGAGAGATGATAGTTAAATTTGCAAACATAGCTAGATATGACAGATAAATTTGCAAACAAATAAAACACAGTAAAAAGATGAAAATATAGGCAGAGATGATAGCCAAATTTTCAGTATGCCTCTTAAAACCCAAATCGTTCCTTTTCTCTGACTTGTTGGAAGCTCAAAGGGCACTCAAGTTACTCAATAAAACACTAAAACACTGACAAAAACCTTTGGTTGGCCTAACAGGGACTACTGCTGCTTCCGACCCTTGTCGAAATTAGTCATGGTGGTTTTCTTCAAAACAAAATTTTTGTATATTAACGGGCCACAAGTGAGTTTCAAACCTACAGCACTAACAAGATTAAAGGCCTAACCATAGGCCCAACCAATGTGCCAGCCTGGAAAGTCTTGAACAATCTATCGACACACTCCTATATGAACTCATTTGAACCTAGGGAAGGAGAGTCAAGAGCCAAGCGGAGAGAGAGCACGAAGTGGAGGTTGAGACTGAAGGGGCCCACTCTGGGTACGTTTATTGAGACATGAATATTTTGTAAAATATTATATAAAATATTCCAGGTGGAATATTTCAGATTCCAAAAAAATTTTAACAGCAGAATCATGTGGAATCTAAAAGATTCCTTGAGCGTTGATTTTTGAAGGTGTTAAAATCATGCCAAGTTTATACTCATTGAAATCGTTTTTTCGCTAGGATTTTGATGGCACACTGAATTTTTTGATCTAAGTAGCATATTTTTTGCCCAGTCCATAAGAGAATCTTTTGAGGAATCTTTGAGATTCCCAGGGATCCCAAATTTGACCGAGTCAGAAAGGGGTCAAGTTTACAGTCATATTTCACATTTTTTCGCCAAGAATTCAAATGTGCAGTCCATTTATTTATCAGAGGTGTGAATTTTCAGGCCATCCCTGGAAGTGCAGGTATAAGATGCATTGATGCCATGTCATTATTTGATTTTTGTTGAGATGATGATTTGATTTGATAACCATGTATGTCACTTTGTGAGAGGATCCTTGTATGCCACTTTATGTGAGAGATTGTTATCTTGTTATGGTAAAGGAGATATTTTATGAGTGAGAGTTCTTATAGAAGAGCGTCTCATGGAGAGACATGCCACTCTAGTTAAGGGAATTCTTACTTGTATTGACAAAGAACACATCATGTATTCATCATCATCTTGCAGCAATTAATGAAACGACCTCCCCACTCTTGACACTGGGACCAACGATGTAACCCACATTGGGTGAACTCCGTTATCCAGTTGTGTGTTTTATTTGATTTTATGGTTGCCTTTATGTTTCCTCTTCTTTAAATTATGCACATATGCTTTTTAATACTCTTTCACATGCAATTTTTCTAACATCACAGAAGTAAAAGATCTTGGTTAATTTCGGTAACTAAGAAAATTTTGATCAAGTTTGGTATCAGAGCGGTCTTCTTGCTAACGTGAATTGCGAGTGTGAATGATAACCATAGGTTGAACGTGAAACAAGAAAGAAAATGGAGGATCATAGAGATCTCTATGAGGCCTTCTTCAGGTTGGAAAACATGGTAGATATAATGTATGTAGATTATGAGGAGAAAATTGCAAAAGAGGAAAAACATAAATAAAGAGAAGAGGATGATGATCCATCTCCATCATCGAGTGAATATACTTCTTCTCATCATTCAAATGAAGAGATAAACAAAATCATTCAAGCAGAGAACGCTAAATCAAAAATAATTTTACAAGAAGCAGAAGAGGAGAAGCAGATATTGCAACTTCAATTACGAGCCATGGAAGAGGCCTTGGAAAAGTTGAAGTGCAATGAAGGCTTTGCAAAGACAATATCACTTGTTTCAAAATCAACAACTGAGGTAAATAGCATTGGTAATTCTTTAGTTTCTTTTTCACATGACGTTATTTCTGTTGGAAGCATGGAGGTACCCATTTCAGGAACTGACATGAGACTCCTTACCAAGATGGGGTATAAAGGAGGAGGACTTGGTGTTAATGGTAAAGGAATGACTCAGCCATTGGAGGTTGTACAAAGACCTCGATTTGTAGGATTGGGATACATTTAAGGAGAGTGTTTGAAGGTAGCAGAAGCAATGGTTTCTTCACACAAATAATCCAAGTCAATGCTGAAACCACCAAGGAAAGTGGATGCTGAAAGCACATCACAATATTCCCGTGACTGTGATCATTGTAGAGGAAGAGCTAAGGCAAGTTCTTCTTGCCATATTCACATCAGAGACAACCAAGAAATATATAAGATGTCTCATTATTATAATGTTATTTTTTATTACAAGAAGATTAATGATGAGCTTGTGGCATAGAAAACCATGTACTTTTTGTGGATTGTATAACCATGTTGTTGCCAAGTGTTGGAAAAGAATGGCAGTAAGGAAGAGGACAAGACATGAAAAGCCTTATCCACATCAAGGAAGGAATAAGTTCAAGCAGGTCTGGAGGAATAAGAATTTTGCAATCATTGCAACAAGCATGGACTCATAGAGCCACGTGTTGGGAGCTCCATCTAGAGCAGTGACCGAAGGACCAGAAAGACCCTGAAAAGGAACCTATCAATGAAACAAATTAAAGAAGCCAACTACAGGAAGAGAGCCCATCAACCTGTTTGGGTAAGAGAGGTGTAACATTTTTAAGTATTTTAGCATGGACATATTTTGTAATTCGCATGTTGCGAAATGATTGTAAAAGTGATGAAGTGTTCGTTATCACTTATGAAAGAAACATGGCGATATTTTTGGCCCTTTTTGTTGATAGTTTGGGTATTGGTTTCCAATATGATTCCGACGTAAACTTGACCAAAGAGTGTGTTATAAACTCTTGGAAAGCATGGGGTTTTCTTGGGTCATGTTTGGTCATGTAAAAAGAACATGTATTTTGCAAGTTGTACTACAGGTTTGTATAAGATGCAAGTGTTGGTTCATCACTTATGGCTCTAAAGGACACATGTGAAGGAGAAGGAAGTGTGGCATGTTATGGAACTTGTTGTGAAGACGAGGGATTACAACAGATTGCAGGTAGTTGTTCATGCTTTTGGAGGACCAAAATCTTCTTAGTGGGGAGGAATGATCTAGGTGGCTCCAGAAAGGATCAATTTTTTAAGTTCTTGAATCTCAGCAATATTGGCATCAAGTTGAAGAGTTTTTCATTATGATTTTGGTGGTGCAGACGACACTCAAATATGAGTCTGTATGACCAAATTATTATCGTCAGAAGTTTGCAAGTTATATAAAGATTTGGGACTCACTTTGATTATGACCAATATATCACCGACATGTGGCGCGCCAACATTTTCCTCCTAACCCTACACAAAAGACAAAAATAAAACAAATATATATATATATATATATATATATATATTAAAAATTCAACTCTCATTAGAAACAAATCATTTAATATGTATATATATATATATATATATATATATATATATAACAAAGCTATAAATGGTTGAAAAATGGTTATTAAAAATCATATAAAACAAAATCAAAACGAACAAATATGTTTGAATGTCAAACCCCATATAAAAATCAAAATTTGATATGGGGTAAGTTATCAAAAACATAAAGTGGCATGGGTTATTTTTAAAATCAATATGGTTATAAAATACCATACATAAAATCATATGAATCACATGGTTATTCAAACAAAGGTCTTATTGAAATTAGTCATTATGGTTTTATTCAAAACAAAATTTTTGTTTTTAATGAGCCACAAGTGGGTTTCGAACTTGTTAGCCCTGAGGTGCTAATCCAAACAGATCCAAAATGGATCCAAGAACTCTCTAAGTCTTTAAAAATCGTTTAAAATATCAAAATAATCGCAAGAGAAAACCCTCCAAAAGGCGGAAAAACACTATCTAGAAACGAAAACATAGAGAAAACAGTGAAAAACAGAGTAGCGAAGGCTTGAACAATGAATGCACAGCAGCCGTCAAATTTGACCGATCAACAGTCCAGATATGATTGGCAAATGGCAATCGGCACAGGAAGACGGAGGATATCGGTGCATATCATATATGAGTTGCGATGGCGATCAACGGAGTCAACGAGGACCGTCGATCAAGCGCGCAAATCGACGACCCACGTTGCATTGCAGAATCGCAATCAGTGAAAAAAATAGAGCGCTCACCAAATGGCCTGGGGTTATCGCGATATGCGATTGCGACCAATCGCATCGCGATATCGCATTCAAGCTTTAAAGAGGAGCGGGATATATATATATATATATATATATATATATATATATATATATATATATATATATATATGCGATGCGATTAACCGGACCCGATGGGAATATAAACACTATTTTAAAGGATTTGAGATCTGCCAAATAGAATTTTTTATATATTTTCATATATTTTTTTATTTAACGAAATAAAAAGGGAAAACTTCGCTGTGATAAAACAAGGACCCGAAGAGGTTTAGGAATGAAAATGTATATTGTTTCAATTCCGCAGGAAGCCATTTTTATGTTATTTTCAATGTTTTAAACGTATTTCCAAAATACAAAGGGAAGCCTTGGAACAAGGCCAAAGCGACTTGCGACAGCGATTGAGGACGGACCCGATAGGAGAATAGACCAGATTTAAGGACTTTTGAAGTCTGGATGAACAATGTTAATTTTGGCGGATTTTCACAGTTTGAATGCATTTCTCTGTGTTAACAAAAAGCGGTTTTAGGGATTTCAAAGGCCCGATGCACTCATCCATGGAAGAATAGTGGGCTGCCTCCCCTTAAGGCATTATTCAATGATTATTTAACGCTAGAAGAGGGATTCAAGTGGATAGAGGCCGGGAGACAGAAAGCCGAAAAGGGGAAAAAACAATAGCACAGTACAGCCAAACCAATAGAAATGGTCATGGAACATTGCTGGCACGAGTGAGCCACCTGATAGCGCGACAAAATTACCAGAATTTGGTTATGATGTTGTTAGAAAACAACCCTCTGAGCTTATGTTTGTCTGATTATGGCATCAAGTAGTTAGAAGACAGAAGAGATAGATTAAGACATCTCGAACCTCAGAGAGCCCAAGAGCATTGTAAAAAGCCTATAAATGGTTGAAAGCTAGAAGAAACAGGGGTTCAACTTTTGGAGACTGTGGAGACTCTGCTACTCTCAGCGTCTCATCTTCATTCCAGTAATATAAGCTTCTTTTTTTGTTCATGTTCAATTTCCATCTCGTCCTCTACTTTAAGCTTGCACTTTAATAGGTTATTCATGTTTTTCTTCTGTGTCTAAATGCCAGATAATTGTCATCTTATCTCTGCATTGATAAATTAGATTTGCAAGATTCATTTACTTTTTGTAGCTCACCATTCATATTTTTTTATGTATGCAGTTGCTGGTGCAGTCAGTATTCTCCATCTATCCATTGAATCTATAAACTATTGAGCATTAGTGGTCTAAAGCCTTGTCAAGCTAAGGGTGTTCATGCATGTCTGGAGTGAAAACAGAGTTTAAACAGTCATTTGGCTTGATCCAAACCCCAATCCATTCCAATAGTTCATAGAACGATATTGAAGATTTATATGTTTCCAGGCATATCCGAGCTACAACCTAGGAGAGCTTCCTGGACTGCTAACATAATTGGCGTCGTTACCGGGAAGAGGAGACTGAAGCTCAGCTTCCCCGGGGGATGACACAAATCCAACTTTGATGATAGACAAATTTTGGACAATTTTTCGGTTGTAATCATCTATCTGGCGACTCCACTCCATAGTGTTGGCCCAGTTTGTGAGGCATACTAGGAGAAATCCTCAAAAGCCACTAGCTGACCTAGTACCTGACCCTGAAAAAATCATCAAAGAAAGAAAGGCGTTGTAGAAAGGAGCATCAGGCTCAGGTAGCTCTAAACAATATTCTATATCTCTTCAAGAAAATCATGTAATAGAACAAATACATGTTGAGAGTATAACATTTAATACTAGCAATGAAGAAAAAATCTCAGAGACTCATAGAGCTCCTTATTCTTTAGGTTCTCCTTTTGTTGCAAGCCTAAAGGAAACATCTCCTCCTATCCATCATACTCATTTAGTCCTATCAGTCACTCCCAACCCCCGTCATTTAGATTTCTAGTACCCTTATAGCCACCACAACTATGGCAGGACCACAAGCACCTACTAAAATGGAAAGAATCACAGCTGCTAGGTATGGACCTCTAGTACTGCCCACTCCTTTAAATGCCATGCCTACTGGAAAATATCATAAGTATATGCTTAAGTTCACTGGGACTAAAGGTGTTACAGCTGAGGAACATCTTGAATCATTCTATAGCTATGCTGATAACCTAGACATTAGTGAAGATGATGTATGGATGAGAGTCTTTGTCCAAAGTCTAGATGGACAGGCTAGGAAATGGTTCAGAGAACTAACCCTAAGGTCTATAGCAAATATTGAGGCTTTAGATGATGCATTCCTAAAGCATTGGTGGGATAAGAAGGATCTACTCTACTACCACACCGAGTTTGGGAACTTGATGAGGGAAAATGGTGAGTTGTTGTTTGATTTTAATAAGAGGTTTAACCGCATGTATAGCAAGATACCAGCTGAAGTAAAACCCACCACTACCTCTGCTAAACTCATCTATACCAGTGCCTTTGATTCTAACTTCTGTCTATTGTTGAGGGAGAGACGGTGTGCTACTTGGGCTGATATACAGGATGCAGCCTTGGAAGTAGAATCAAACATCATGGCTGCAAAGAAGCTCAAGGGGAATGTTGATAGAAGGAGACGGAGGGGTGAATATTCATCATCTTTAGATCCCAAGATAGATAAAATGAACAAGATGATAGAGTCATTAGCCTCTGAAATTTCCAAATTAAAGGTTGATTAACACCTTGGGAAAGGAAGAGTTCCTAATACCTTTGCTCCTAGAAACCCAAATCCATATAGAAGAGCTAATGAGCAGTTGCAGATTCTGAAAAGAAGCAAAGATGCCAATGAAGACCAAAGTGTGAAGACCCCTTTCCATAATGTAGTCATGGAAGAAGAGCAGTTTGAAGAAGATGATGAGATCCATTGTCTAGAAGACAAAGGTAGTGCCTCCTTTTTTACCTCAGCTTCCTATGAAAAGTCATTTTGCAGTGACCAGATCAGCCAAGAGGGGGATGGTGGAGTTGTTCTAAAAACTGATGATCAACACAGATATGATCTGAGGTCAAAGATGAATAATGCTAAGGAAACTCCTGTTCAGAGAGATGTTTTCCCTGCAATACAACAAGCTAAAAAATAGAAACGACCGTCAATTGATCCCATCATCCTTAAAGCTCCAACTCACGAGGTAAGAGGCCTTGACAAGTCTCCTTCTCCTTTCAGCTTTGAACCAGAAATTTAGAAGCTAAGCATAACTATACCTCTAATTGAACTAGTGAAGAATGAGTCCTTCAAGAAATCTATCCTCGAGGCCCTTGAGTCTAAAGCCATCCAAGCCTCCACCAACTATGTAAATCTGCAAGACGACAAACCAACTATTGTTCTCAGCCCAATGATTGAAAATTGTGATGACAACTCCCCATCATTCTATGTCTCTTTGACTATTCATGACAAAATCCTTCACAACTGCCTTCTGGACACAGGAGCTAGCCATAATCTAACGCCCAAGGCTATCATGGATGAGTTGGGTCTTGACATTACCAAGTCTTATCATGACATGTTTTCTTTTGACTCTAGAAAAGTGAAATGTTTGGGACTAATCAAAGACCTAGCCATCACCTTGTCTCAGCTGCCCATGAAGAGCATGATGATGGATATTGTGGTAGCATATGTACCCCCCAAGCTTGGCATGTTGCTTTCCAGAGGTTGGATCAAGAGATTAGGTGGAACATTGCAAAATGATCTGTCCTATGCTACTGTCCCAGGTTTTGGAGGTGAGAGTAGGAGATTATACAGAGAAGCTCAGTTGGCTTATATCATCAGTGATGAAAGGAATCCCACTAATCATCCCATCTATGTTGTCGACACTGATTTTGGAGCCTGTATTCTTCAGATTGAAGAATCCCAATTGGCCTCCATGCAACTTAGGAAACCAGTTTTCTAGATCACAGAGGAAGAAGGCCCACAAATTTGGGACATGTTCTTTGATGGAGCTTGCTCTAAGGAAGCTGTAGGGGCAGGGGTAGTCCTTATGTTCCCCACACAAGAATGCATTCATTTATATTTCAAGTTAACTTTTCAGGTCACAGATAACATAGCAGAGTACAAAGCCTTGATATTGGGCTTAAACGCTACTAAAGAAATGGGCATCAAAGGTCTGAAGGTGTTTGGATATGCAGATCTTATCTTTCAGCAGGTGAACAAAACTTTCCAAGGAAAGCATCCAAGGCTGAAAGCATACAAAGATGAGGTATGGAATCTCAAGGGTTCTTTTAATAGTTTCAGAATTTCTTACATCCCTAGAATGAAGGACCAACTTGTTGATTCCCTTGTTGTGTCTGCTAACAAGTTTATTCCTCCTTTGCCTCCTAAATTGACTTATGAAGTTCAGGTTAAATATAGACTATCTCTGCCTGACAATGTCAAATACTGGAAATTTTTTGAAGATGATGATGAAATTAATAGGTTTTTACAAGTCATTGATGAATTTTCTGAAATGCACATTGACCAAGAAAATGAAACCATTGAAGAATGCAACCAGTCCAAGCTAAAGGATGAGATTGGTCAGGATAGCATTGTTCAGCTACCTAGTAACCATATACCCAAAGGATTGGTGCCCCTAGAGAAGTTGTTTGATCATAATGATGTACCTTATAAGCCTGCCAAAAAAGAAAATGAGTCTGTTGTTCATAGACATAATGTAGGGAGTCCAACCCATCCAAAGTACATAAATCTGTCCACTCACTTGTCTTCTGCCCAAAGTTCTGAGTATTGCACCCTAATGAAACAATTTGCTGATATTTTTGCTTGGGAGTACAATGATCTTAAGACCTATGACACCAACATCATTCAACATAAGATTCCACTGGAGAAGAATACCATCCCTTTTAAGCGGAAATTAAGACCTATCAGCCCTCTCTTATTGCCTTTAATTGAAAAGGAAATTAAGAAGCTATTGGATGCCAAGATTATAGTTCCCCTAAGGTATTCAAAGTGGATAGCTAACCTTGTGGTAGTAAGAAAGAAGAATGGAGAAATCAGGATTTGTGTTGACTTCAGGAATCTGAAAAAATAATCTAAAAAAGACAACTACCCCTTGCCTAAGAAGGAACACTTGCTGCAAAAAGTTTCAGGGGCTAGAGTCATGTCTTTCTTAGATGGATTTTCAGGTTACAATTAGATTGTTGTACATCCAGAAGATCAAGAAAAGACCGCCTTCACTACTCCTTAGGGCACTTTCATGTACTCCAAGATGCCTTTTGGACTGATGAATGATGGGGCTACTTTTCATAGGGCCATCTACATAGCCTTTGTGGGAGAGAAGGACAAGTTTGTCCTTATTTACCTTGATGACATAACAATATTTTCCAGTAGTCACGAGGACCATTTGTAGCATTTGAAGAAGGTGTTTCTAAAGTGCAGATGGTTTGGAATTTCTATAAACCCAAAGAAGTCACAGTTTTCTCTAGAAGAAGGCAAAATTTGGGGACATATTGTTTCTGCTGAAGGTGTGAAGATCGATCCAGCAAGAGTTTAAGAAATTCAGACATTGTCCATCCCAAGGTCAAAAAGGGACATTCAATCTTTCCTGGGTAAGATTAACTTTTTCAGGAGGTTTATTCCAAACTTTGCAGAGCTAGTGAAGCACATCACTTCCACGTTGAAGAAAGGATCAGAATTAAAATGAACCGATGGTGCAAGAAGCTCTTTTGAAGCCATCAAACAAGCTATCGTGGAAGCTCCCACTCTAATCAGTCTAGATTATACCAGGGAGTTTGCCTCTTATGATACACTTGCAGCAGTTCTATTGCAGAAAAACGATGAAGGGGTAGAGTACCCTGTGGCCTTTTTCAACAAAACTATGAGGGATGCTGAACTAAGGTGTGACCTTATTGAAAAAAAAAGCTTATGCTCTCATAAAATCTTTAAAGGCATTCAGAATTTATATTCTGCATTCCAAAGGATTGCATATGTACCTTCAGCCTCAGTAAAATATGTTCTAACTCAGCCAGATATTGATGGAAAGAGAGCTAAATGGATTGTAAAATTCATAGAGTTTAACATAGAGGTGAAGCCCACCAAGCTTGTCAAAGGCCAAGGCTTGGCTAAGCTTATGGCTGAAGAAAATTTCAGTTTGTTAGACATCAATTGCATGGGTTCAAATTCAGGTGGTGAGCGAATAGAGGAAGCAACAGAAGAGCAAGAGCAGAATCAATCTTTGGCTGAAAATCTAGCCACCTATGAATGGTATTCCAGTGTAGTTCATTTTTTGTAGAAGCTAGAAGTCCCTCCAGGGCATAGCTCAAGTCAAGCCCGGGCCATTAAGCTCAGATCAGCCAAATTCTGCATTAATAAAAACCTGCTTTATTGGAAAGACCCATCAGGGATCCTCTTGAGATGTCTAGACAAAGGACAATCTGTGGAAGTCATGCACCAATTCCATTCTAGCATCTATGGAGGGCATCATTATTGGAAAACCACAGCCCACAAGATCTTGAGAGCTGGGTATTATTGGCCTACTCTGTTCTCTGATGTGTTTTCTTTTGTGAAGTCTTGTGACAAATGTCAGAGGTTTGCAGGAAGACAACAGCTAAAATCTCTGCCCTTGAAGCCAGTGCACGCCAATGGTCCCTTCTAGTAGTGGGGCTTGGACTTCATAGGTGAGATCAATCCACATTCCAGTGGCCATCACAAATGGATCTTGGTAGCCACTGATTATTTCACCAAATCGATTGAGGCTATACCCACTAAAAATGCTAATCATCAAGTTATCATAAAGTTCTTGAATGAGAATATTTTCACTAGATTTGGTTGCCCAACCAAACTAGTCATTGATAATGCAACAGCTTTCAGGGCAGAAGAATTGGTGGACATGTGTGAAGCCATGGGCATTCAATTGGTGCATTCTACCTCATATTATTCTCAATGCAATGGCCTGGAAGAATCATCTATCAAGAGTCTTGTAAGGATAATCAAAAAACTGTTGGAGGACAACAAAAAGAGCTGGGATTCCAAGTTGAAGTTTGCACTATGGGCTGACAAAGTTACCAACAAGAAGTCCATAGGAAATTCTCCATTTAAGCTGGTTTATGGCGCTGATGTTGTTTTTCCTATCCAGCTGATTCTCCCTGTGGCCAAATTTTTGCAAGAAGAACAGGATGAAGAGAATGACATAGCGAGGAGAATGAGTAACTTGGTTGAATTACAGCAAATCAGAGAACAACTGGTTGAGAAGTCAAGAATTCATCAGAAGAAGATCAAAGAAACCTTTGATAGAAAGGCAAAAATGGATAGTTTTCAGGTTGGCGACTAGGTTCTCAAATGGGATGCATTGAAGGAAAATAAGGGAAACCATGGTAAATTTGATGCCCTATGGACGGGAATGTTTGTCATTTCTCAAGTTCAGATAAACAATACTTTCATTCTGCACAATTTAGAGGGAGAAGGTGTTTTTGATGGCCCAGTCAATGGGCGGTTTTTGAAACTTTACTTCATATTAGGCTTTAAGGCCTTAATATTGTAATAGGTTTTTTCAATTTTTGTTTTCTATGCAAATAAACTCCATGCCCAATGGAACACTAGGAGATAAGTTTATTTTGGTGGTTACTGGAAAGGCAGTAGTCTGCAGTTCTTGAAACCTCACAGGGAGGCTTTCATCCCCAGAAAGAGCCAGTGTTAGCCCTGAGGTGTTGATCCAAACAGATCCAAAATGGATCCAAGAACTCTCTAAGTCTTTAAAAATCATTTAAAAGATCAAAATAATCGCAAGAGAAAACCCTCCAAAAGGCGGAAAAACACTATTGGGAAACGAAAACATAGAGAAAACAGTGAAAAACAGAGCAGCGGAGGCTTGAACAATGAATGCACAGCAGTCGTCAGATCTGACCGATCAACGGTCCAGATCTGATCGGAAAATCGCAATTGGCACAGGTAGACGGAGGATATCGGCACATATCATATATGAGTTGCAATGGTGATCGGCGGAGTCAACGAGGACCGTTGATCAAGCACGCAGATCGACGGCCCATATTGCATCGCAGAATCACAATCGGCCAACACAACAGAGCACTCACCAAATGGCCCGAGGTTATCGCGATATGCGATTGTGATCAATCACATCGGAGCTTCACAGAGGAGCAGGATATACATATATATATATATATATATATATATATATATATGCGATACGATTAACCAAACCCGATGGGAATATAAACACTATTGTAAAGGATTTGAGATCCGCCAAATAACATTTTTTATATATTTTCATATATTTCGTTATTTAACGAAATACAAAGGGAAAACACTGATGCGATAAAACCCGGACCCGAAGAGGTTTGGGAATGAAAATGTATATTGTTTCAAGTCCGGAGGAAGCCATTTTTATGTTATTTTCAATGTTTTAAACATATTTCCAAAATACAAAGGGAAGCCTTGGAACAAGGCTGAAGCGACTTGCGACAACGATTGAGGATGGACCCGATAGGAGAATAGACCAAATTTAAGGACTTTTGAAGTCCGGATGAACAATGTTTTTTTTTGCGGTATTTCACAGTTTGAATGCATTTCTCTGTGTTAACAAAAAGTGGTTGTTTCAGGAATTTCAAAGGACTGATGCACTCATCCATGGCAGAATAGGGGGCTGCCTCCCCTTAAGGCATTATGCAATTATTATTTAATGCTATAAGAGGGATTCAAGCGGACAGAGGCAGGGAGACGTAAATCCGAAAAGGGGAAAAAACAAAAGCATGGTGCAGCCAAACCAACAAAAATGGTCATGGAACATCGCTGGCACGAGCGAGCCACCTGAAAGCGCGGAAAAATTACCAGAATTTGGTTACGATGTTGTTAGAAAAGAGCCCTCTGAGCTCATGTTTGTCTAATTATGGCATCAAGTAGTTAGAAGATAGAGGGGATAGATTAAGACATCTCAAGCCTCAGAGAGCCCAAGAGCATTGTAAAAAGCCTATAAATGGCTGAAAGCTAGAAGAAATAGGGGTTCAACTTCTGAGTAGCATATTTTTCGTTTGTGTCGTAAAGATAATCTTTTGAGGAATCTTTGAGATTCTCGGGGAACCCAAATTTGACTGAGTTGGAAAGGGATCAAGTTTATTGTTAGATTTCACTCATTTTCACCAAGAATTCAACTATGTAGTCCATTTCTTCAATAGAGGTGTGCATTTTCAGCCCATCCCTGGAAGTGGAGGTATAATATGCACTGATGTCATGTCTTTATTTGATTTTTTACTGAGATGATGATTTGATTTGAGATCCATGTATGCCAGTTTGTGAGAGGATCCTTGTATGCAACTTTATGTGAGAGATTGATATCTTGTCATGCTAAAGGAGAGATTTTATGAGTAAGTTTTATTATGGAAGAGCACCTCATGGAGAGACATGCCACTCTAGTTAAGGGAGTTCTTCCTTGTATTGACAAAGAATACATCATGTATTCATCATCATCTTGTAGCAATTAATGAAGCGACCTCCCCACTCTTGACATCAAGCCTGAAGACATAACCCACACTAGGCAAACTCCGTTATCAAGTTGTGTGCGTTCTTTGATTTGATGGTTTCCTTCATGTTTCCTCTTCTTTAAATTATGCACATGTGGTTTTTCATAGTCTTTCACATGAAATTCTACTAACACCACATAAGTAAAAGATATTGGTTAATTCTAGTAACTAACAAAATTCATATCATTATTGCATTAATATGTATTGTGATTTCCATTCCAAGATAACCACACAAACCAGACTTCAAAGCACCAAGCATGAAGACTATGGTATTGAAGAATGCATTTGCAAGAGAAAGATTGCACATCTTTTCCTTGTCGTAGTTGCATCATTGATGCTTGGTATTGAAACCATCCAAGAGCAAAAGAACAAAAACATAATAACCCCAAACCAAGCAATGAAAATCCCCAAATATGTGTACTAAGTAAACATAAAGGAAGTGGCCTCTACAACACAAGTACTTCTTTCCTAAGTTCACTTTTACTTCAAATATGAAAGCATATATATCTAGAACCACTTATCACTAAATCCAATATATTATAGCCCATGAAAAATAGAATGAACTAGTAGGATATATTGCTGCAAAATCTAGCAAGCCTTGGAGAGGGGTACCCTACAAGGTTTAAACTAGACCAAGTGACAATAATGGGGTAGTGGCTCACTATCACCATAACCAAAACCCTCTGCTCTTTATGGATTTTTGTCGATGAGAGGAGTCTTGGTACATAAGAAGGTCACCTAATGGGTATTATAAGGTTAGGGTACAAGGTGACACAATGAGGCTTTCTACGAGAAAGTCACAATTTAGGTTCAAGCTCTAATAGGAGGTAATTCACTTTCTTGATAGAGGCATATTTGATGGGGCGTGAGACCGAAAGTTTGTTTGATTTGTTTAAGTGTTGGAGTAACCAAAGGTCAAGGCTATGAGAAAAGGTTTCCAATAATGTATATTAGCAAGACCAAGGCTCATGAAACCTTCAAGAAGTCCCTAAGTTGAAGCAAGACTAAACTAGGGTTCCCCTTAGGGCAAGGAAATTTATGGAAAATATTGAAGTGGGTGCCCATCAAAAGGATATATTTTGTGGTAAATGTTGTACCCTTGATGTTTAGGCTCTCCAATTCCACAAATTCAACTTGCTTAGGGATTGATACCAAACCCTAATTAGCAAGCTTGGCATTGAAGGGGTCGAATTGGAGAAAGAGAAATATGATCACCAAAACAATGGACCAATCCCTTGTCCCTCGGGATTATGGAGTCTATGACGTTATAAATCAGCTAAAAGTTTTCCAAGGAGGCTGAAAATTTGACGCCTTAGCAACAAACCTTAACCATTTACTTATGCAATGGATAACGAACTTTTCATGGGAAAGCTATTGTGAGTTCACCAATAGGAAATCAATTCACATGTTATGTATGAGTAAGGCATGTGATTTATCATCTAGATAACATTCAATATATATATATATATATATATATATATATATATATATATATATATATATATATATATATATATATATATATATATATATATATATTCAACATTTTAGGGCATAATTTTCATAACCTAGAATCAACATTATTCCATACATTAAACATGCAAAACAAAATATATATTCAATAATTATGTACACTTACATGATGACATGCAAATATTCCATCCATAGATCCAAAGATAACCAAATTAGATCCAAATATCAAAATGCATTCATAGATTCCAAATCCTCCACAAGAAAGAATGTTGAATTCAGCTAAGGAGACCGAAAATCCCAAGTGATGTGATGATGAATGATACAATGAACTTCTCCCCTATTTATATGAGGAATCATAAATGATATTTTAACCCAATTCTCCTAGGTCTAATAGGTCTCCAAGTGGTCAAAATGCGTGTCTCTGCTCCAATGTTCGGGGCCTTCAAAGTGGTGCTAACCCTCCCATGTCTCAAGGTGTGAGACCATCCTCCTCTAGGCCCTAGATCAACTTCCAACCCCTCATGAAGTGTTAATTTGACTGGGGACATACAAGGTCAAAGTGCATCATCCTATAAAAGTCATCAATGTAAGGCAAAGTGTTGGAATGTTGTGGGTGTTGTAAGTTCCCAAGGATATATATGATGCTATACTACTACTCAGAGTCTTGTGGCTCTTAATGCTCTACTTGTGGTTGTCAATACACTCCTTTGAAAGATCGGGGCCCCAGATAAATTTCCCAAGCCATGTTTTTGGAACCACCTGGAAATTACCCGCAATATCCAATGTTAGAAACTACATCATTAGGTATTATTGACAATGTTGGAACCTGCCAACATGCAAGGGGGTCTCCCCAATAAAAATTCTTAATTAGAATTCACACCATTTGGAGTAGGATCCCTTCCGAAATTAAGGCTCAACTACCATATTTCTTAAAGATCTGTCTTGGTTGTGATGGTTAGAAAAAGAGAGAAATGAACATGTACTTTTGAGGGAACAAGTGTGTTTACCTTATGAAATGTTCAATTGTAGAATGTATTGAGGTTCTTTCACCGAAAGGGGAAGTGAGACTTTAAGAGAAGAGTAATGGTACTAATCTAATAAATACACAAGATCATATACATATAAGGAATCGTTAAACAACCAACGAAATAGTTCACTTAGCAGTAATAATTGTTAAAACATATATGACACACATTCAATAAGATAAGCACCAAAGTCACTGAAATAGTTCAATTTTTTTAGTACAAAATAACAACAATGTACACCGCAAACATTCAAAGAATAGTTTTACAATATTTATGATATCTGCATGAAAGTGCGTCATCTCATTGAGCTTCAATTATTAAGTGAAAGTTTCAAGATACATGGTTACAATGAACACCACTAGCTCCAACAATGGAGCATTAGAGCTACCACTTGTTCTCCAAAAGAGCTAACTTCCTCTCTAATGCCTAATGGCAGGAGCCAAGGTGAAAATTCCTTTGCTTGAGCTATGAGGGTGTATATATAAAAAATGAGATAACTCTTCACCTCCCTTGTGACTCTTGGACTACCCTCATGACTCTTGAGCTTCCAAATAACTTTTCGAATTTTTATGTGACCCTTTGACTTCTACATGACTTTTCACATTGTGTAGATGACTCTTGGACTTCCACTTTACATTACATTTCTCATAATAATTAAAACTTATATAATTAAATCCATAAATGATGTTGCATATGATGACTCATTTGACACCTTGAAGTGACATCTTAACAAGCCAAAACTTGACACTGATGACATGGACTTGATGATGATGTGGTAATGTCAAGCCACTCTTCATGTTTCTATCCTTTTGTATTCTTGAGAGATGGTACATGCTCTTTCTCTTCCTCCTTCATAAGGCTTGAAGATAGAGAGTCTCCGCTGTGATATTGAACTTCCAATCTCTGTCGCAATATAGTGTCCCTTCATCTTCTTGTTCAATGATTTTCTTATCTTTTTAGCTTCATAAGTGTCTTCTAGAATGGTTTTATTCTCCTTATTTTGAATCATCATCATGTCATGTGAAAATATAGTACTTGTAACTGCGCGTTACTCATGACAAGGCGACATCAATCCGGAATTCTCCTAGTATAACATGCTCATGAAATTCATTGGTTGAGTTGGAACTAGGTGTTGGAATGAGAGGCGGAATCATGGATTGCGCAATGTGCAATTACAGAGGTCAGGAGTGATGGATTGAAGCTTGATACTACATAGTGTGCAATTTTGGAGGCCTGGGCAAGATCACTGCGCAGTTTAGCAGCTCAGTGCGATAGTCTTGAGCCTTGAAGTTTCCTAATGTACAATATAAGATCGAGAGAGGCCTAGGGATTACGAAATTATGCAAGTAAAGGAGGTAGATGATGGCTTGAGGCTTGCCACAATGTAGTGCGCAGAAGGAGGTTGACTAAGAGGGTAAATTGTGCAGTTGTGGAGATAAAGAGAGAAATATTGAGCATTGAGACTGTGCAATGCACATTCCTTGGAGGCAGGAACTGCGCATTCCGCAGTTCTAAGAGGAAAGGAATTAACTTGAGGGTTGACATTGCATAGTATGCAATTCTAGAGGGCTAAGTGAGGTCAAGTTGATCAGGCATGAACTTTCCAGAATTTGACTATGTGTGGGATTTGTGAGGTAGAAGTGAAACCAAGTTTGAATTGATGAATGATCACACATAGTCAGAACAATTGATGACACAACATTGAACACTCAGTACACAAGAAAAACATGATCCCTTCAGTGTGACAATACTACAACAACCTCCTCCAAGTGCGGCACTGAGGATGTACTTTTCGACGACAGTGACAACACTAGTGCGACAATGCATGAAACTTTAGGAATGAGTCTAATACATGTCTATATAATAAATGTGACTCATCAACACCAAAGTTCCCCCTTGAAATAACCCATAACTCCACTTTTGTGATGTACGACACTTCCCATGCCAAAAGACGACACTTTGGTTTTCTTCACAAAGGGACTAGAAAAATCAGAGGGTATACATGAGATGACTCGTACTACTGGAAATGAAAACATGCAAGGTTAAAGTAGGCTCCTAAATTTAGATGGAGGCTAAAATTTTGGAGGGTGTTGTAACAATGACAATAGGTACATTTAATCATTTTTTCATTTAAGTGAACCAAGCTTGTAAGTAATGGGCAATTTGACACTTCAAATAAGGTTCCCCTTCCAAAATTAAGGCCTTGAACTCATAATGATGTTACCTCCCTAGGTAGGAGTGGCTAATAGACCACCCTATTAGGTGTTTCCAGCCCCTAAGGGGAAGTGACATGTCCTTGGTCCACTCTTCAATTTATAGGTGTCATGTGAATAATGATGGAATGGAGGGGAGAAAACCTCATGGCCAAGTGTCATGGACAAAGGTACCAACTATGATGGTATCCTCATCCTGAGCATATATATGTGGGGAGGGAGAAATCATTAACGCATGAGATACCAAATCGCCTTTGTTTTTCCACCCCTCTTGTGTGCCTTTTACTTTTTCTTGATCTTTCTTTGTATTGATACTCGTAGCTCAAGGGTTAAAGCTTGATTTATATGAAGTATAACAATTATTACCCCCTGAATAGTGAGGCATATCATTACCCACTAGGGGTTGGGACATGCAAGGGTTCCTTCTCATAATATGAAGAAAAGCATTTGTTGAGGAACCGTATGATGGCCATAATCAGTGAGGTGGAACTCATGCTATGATTTTTCCCACGTGCTAATGTGTATGTCTCAGCTATATTTTGCATTTTGATCTTATTTTGTTTTTTCTTATGGCCATCATATGATTTTTCTTGTTCTTTTAGTTGCATCAACCTCCTAGGGACAAGTTTTGGGCCCTACCTATATGAGGATGTAGGGTGCCAAATCCTAGAGAATCAATGGTCAGTAGAACTCGAGGAATGGAGGTGGAATACAAGGCTTGTAATGTAATATGGAAAGTGGTAAGTATGGAATAGGGAGAGATGGGACAAGGTTATCCCAATCATGGTTTCCCAAGTGGTTCCCCTCCTATATCCATTGGTCTATTAGGGGAGGTCCCACTAGACTAGGATGAAAAAGTAACCCCCCATTAAAGGTGAGGGAACAATATTATGGTCAAAACCCCTCTTCCTTCCAGGTTACCCCATAATCCATCTCAAATTCCCAAATACAAACAAGCATAAGCACTCGATTACAAAATGAATAAAAATCTTTGATCAAAATCCCACCTACCAGCATGTTCTCTTGCTAAATGGGCGAGGAAACATATGATTGATGTAGGCGGTGGAGATATGAATGGAACATCATCATCGACTACCAGTGGTTGTCCGAGGATTTGGCTGTTGGCTAGAAGAGATGATGGGAGAAAAAATTCTCCTATGGGGTCACCCACTTGTGGTGGGTAAGAGGCTATAAATATCTAAGATTTTAAGTGATTAAAACCTACTTAAATTCATTGACAATTTCAAATTTATCGCTTAAAACCTCATAAAATATTAGAATGCAACTTCATGATCTCTCATTACCCACCATGAAAATATTACACCAAATGCAAGCACCAAGTAGGTAAAAAGCACGGATAGACTCTATTTGAAATTTTGAACAAGGCCTCTTGTTTGAAGCTCAATTAGAGGAAGAATAAATGTCTTAGATAGAAACAATTCACATGCCCTTGTTGGCTAGTAAATTTTTAATAAACCATAAGAAATTTGGGACAATCCCTTAAATTCCTTGGAAAATGGTTTCCATCCAGTCAAAGAATTGAACTCGAAATAACACTTGTGGAAGGATTTGAACCTTTTTCATGGAAGTGCAATTGAAATTTTTCCTAGTACGAGATTATTTGATGAGTGCAACCATACTACAATTACATTTTAGGTGAAAATATTATGCTAATTTGGCATTTAAAGCATTCGTTAAATATAAATTAAGAATATGATAGACAATAATTAAATGTTGGATAAGAATATGCTAAAAGATTGTTAAACATTGAGTGAGTAATGTTGAATTACTAATTATATACATGTCGAATACAAAATGTTACATTCTCAAGAACAAATATTTTTGATAAGATGTTTATTTTTCAACTTTAAATCAACATTTAATTGACATCAAATGGACCTTTATGAAACTACAAAATCATTTTGATTAACATTTATATGGGATATTTGAGCTAAATTTCTACTCTACACATACTCTACCAAATCAAGTTTCACAGTTGACAAATTCACTAAAAGTAGCACATGGAAAGAGTATAAATACAACCCAATTCTATGGAACCACCTTAGAAAGCATTGCTTGAGGATAATGCAATCTTCCATCTTAACCTAGATTAAGTAATTTATGGGTATGATGAATATGATGAGACATGATGTGGGTGTGAGTATGATTATGATGATACATGATGGATTTGTTGAGTAACATGTCATGATGAGTACATTTGTGGTACTTATGATGCATATTATATTGGCTATGTTAAATTTTCCATAAGATCCTAAACTACTACCATTTCAATCCTTTTGTGTTTGCAAATAATTCTCCTTAATATTCTCACTAACAAACTTGGAATAATCTTGAGCATGCAATTTTCTAATTTATTTTCTTAGCCAATTGAAGACTTTGAATAAGTAACTTAATAATATCCTTCAATTTTACTTTATTGATGGCCACCTTTCAATTCTTTCCTAACCCTTCCATAGATACCACCACGTCTTTGGCTTCATCAATATTTTTTGCTCCTATAGTTGCAAATTATTTCAAAAAGCCTCATCAAAACTAATTTTATTAAGATCCTTCAACATTTCATCAACATTAACACTAGGATCTATAACTTTTGGGTCAAAGCTTTACTTCTTTAAAGAATAATAGTATTTTTTATGAACTCAAAACAACTTATAACATCAAAACCATTTCTTGTTGGACATCTTGCAATGGAAACAAAACTAAGTTTAAAGGTTAGATTATAGTTGTGGTAGTGTTCCTTTGACTTCCACTCAGCTTTTGAAATATTGATTTCATTCTAGCAATCTAGATAAGCCTTGACACAAGCTTAGACATTAATCTCTAAATGAAGAAACATAAATTCTTATCTATGAGCTTGAAAGGTTATATTTCATCTCAACGTATTATTCATCTACTAACTCAAACATAACTTATCAAGCTTGCAATAAAAATAATATTTTTACGTTGAAGAAATATAATCCCAATGAAGAAAAAAGTAAGAAGAACCTCCAAATACTTATCAAGATGACCAAGAAGACCCCATTCTTAGTCATGATATGCCAACATGAGCCAAACTTGCAAATAGAAACACAAGTAAAATTGTTTATATTTCCTTATAAACTTGCACTACAATTTATATTTATATTTATTTTTCATTTTGTGTAGTCCAAATGAACACAAGGTAAGGTTACAATTTTACAAAAATCAAAGGCAATAGTCAATGGAGAATATTTCCAAAATACTCATTGAAGGATTTCAATATTCTATTCAACCAAAGTGTTTTTATCTTCATTTATAGTAATTGTAGAGGTCATGACTAAACACCACTACTCAGACCTACTACAGAAATGAAAAAAATTGGTTACCATTTCATTAGATATATAGGAAAGAAATAAATATAAAAACTCAATGAAAATTTGTTGAGCTCATTATAGTTAGCCTAGTTGCTTGAAGCCCCCCACCAAGTCGTTCATCCTTTTTCATGAGGTACAAGCTCAATTATCCTTGGGTCCATGATGGTCAGGCTCCTAACTGTGGATTTGGATGGGCTTGTGGGCCTGCCTAGGCGTGTTATTGAGAAATAAATAACAAAAAAAAATTCTCATGATGTGGAAATTCAATTACTACCTTGAGCTTATCATACCTTAAAGAATGCTTTGTAATCTACTTCTGATGCTAGTTAACCATAAGAAAGTCGAAGCTCATATGGCTTGTCACCCCCACCCCCTCACATCACTCTTATTTTTCCATACACAATTTTAATAGTAAATAAAGCACATACACATTATAGTGGAAAAGTGGCAAACATAAAATAAAAACACCATATATAACAATCAAAGTTAACATAAAGTATCATAAAATGTAAAAATTATATGGCAATCCATGTCATTCATATAACATGTTCATGAATTCTACACTATTTCCTCCAATGCTTTTTGGTTTCATAAGGTCCACAATTCTAATGTGGATATCTGCTTCTTAATGGTCTTCTTCTCTTACTGGAAGTGTTTGTTGAGAATTAAAAAGATGCCTTGTGCACATAGGTGAGTAAGACCTACATCTCAAATTAAAGAAAACAATTTATAAGTCACCTCATTCATATTGTATGAACTTAAATAATATAATTTATAAGTCACCTCAATAATGTACATGATGAAATATACGGTTGGAAGGTCAACCTTTGGTTGATGTTAGGTCCCGATAATACTAGTGTAGCCCCATTATTTTTATTGTTAATGTATCCCCCTTATTGTTATTTTTGTGCCCATGTAGCCCCCATATTGTTATTGTTGTGCCCCATAGAAGCCCAATATTGTTATTAATGTGCCCTTACATTATTATTGTTATGTAGGCTCTAATTATATTATGACCCCTTAGACTCCTATATATGCAAAGGAGGTCTTTTCATTTGAATCATCTAAGAATTTTTCATTTATGTTATGTAAAGGAGCTTTCTCCCTCAAAGAGGATACTTTTTAAGTCATTGATCTATCTTTTTGTGAGCTAGTTACATAACATTTGGTATCAGAGCTTTGGATTCTAGGGTTTCGCTGCTTCAAACAGGTCATCGTGGCATTTTTGCTATAAATTTTTTCTACAAAGCTTCAAAAGCTAAAATTGAGACAACGTGGAGCCGAAATCTTGGTGAACTTTGGTCATGCCTTTTGGCCTTAACAATGCACCTTCCACATTTCAAGGTTTGATGAATTCCATTTTCAAACCCTTCCTTAGAAAATTTGTGTTAGTATTTTTTGATGATATACTAATCTATAGAAAGTCTTGGAAGGATCATGTTCAACATGTTGACAGGGTGTTCCAACTATTGGAGGAGAAACAATTATATGAAAAAACCTCCAATTGTTTCTTTGGAGTACATGAGGTGGAATATTTGGGTCATATTGTATCTCATGAGGGTGTTAAGGTAGACCCTAACAAAATTAAAGCCAGTAAGGAATGGAAAATCCCCACAACAATAAAGCATCTTCGAGGATTTCTTGGGTTGACATGGTATTATTGCAAGTTTGTTCAGAAGCATGGGAGAATAGCGGCACCTCTAACATCATTACTGAAGAAATATGCATTTTCATGGACTCCAAAAGCAACGAAGGTCTTTTAACATCTTAAAGAGGCAATGTGCCAAGCACTGGTCTTAGCTACGCCGGACTTCATAAAAAAAATTATTGTGGAATGTGATGCCTCATGAAATGGAATTGGCGTTTTTTTAATGCAAGAAGGAAGACCCATTTCTTTTGAAAGTCATCCAATCAAAGGAAAGTATTTAAACAAACCTATTTATGAGAAGGAAATGTTGGCAACACCACTAAAGAAATGGCAACCTTACTTAATAGGAAGACACTTCAAGTAAAAAAAAGTCATGATAGCCTTAAATACCTTTTGGAACAAATATTATCTTAAGAAGAGCAACAAAAATGGGTGACAAATATGTTGAGTTATGACTTTGAAATCATCTACCAAAAAGGGAAGCAAAATGTTGTTGTAGATGTACTCTCAAGAAAGGATGAGGATGTGGAAGCATTGCTTTGTGCCATTTATATTATCCAACCTGAATGGATAACTAAATCAAGGGATGAATGGAAGAATGATGAAGAGGTGTGATCACTCATTCAAAAGTTGCAGTAAGATCCTAGTACATATGATACATTTAGTTGGAAAAATGATTCATTATGGTACAAATATCACTTATATCTTTGTAAGAATTCCCAACTCAAACAAAATATTCTTTTGGAATTGCACACATCTCCCTTAGGAGGGCACTTGGTATTTTTAAGAACTTAAAATAGGGTAAAGAAGGAAATTTTTTGGGATGGCCTTAAATATGTTATTCAGAAGTTTGTGGAAGAATGTTTGGTTTTCCAACAAAATAAAGTTGAGACGATTAAGACCCCTATCTGTTACAACCTTTAGGCATTCCAAGTCAGCGTTGGGAGCATGTCTCAATAGATTTTATCACAGGTTTACCCAAGTCTAAAGGAAAGAGTGTCATCATGGTGGTAATTGATAGACTTAGCAAGTATGCATACTTTTGTGAATTATCTCATCCTTTTAAAGCCAGTACAGTTGTTACTGTGTTTATGGAAACAATTCAAAAGCTTCATGGAAACCCAAAGAATATAATAAGTGACAGAGATCCCATTTTCTCTAGAAATTTTTGGACATAATGATTTTCTTGACTTGGTACTCAATTAGCTCATAGTTCATCTTATCATCCTCAATCTGATGGGAAAACTCAAAATAGTGAACAAATGTTGGAAGGATATCTTCGTTGCTTTATATTTGATAAACAAACACAATGGGTCAAGTGGTTACCTCTAGCTGAGTGGTAGTATAGCACTTCCTTTCATACTACAACAAAAATTACCCCATTTATGTTACTTTATGGATATCGTCCACCATCCATCACATCACCTTTAAGAGAAAAATCTAGGGTTCAA
This sequence comes from Pinus tabuliformis, assembly GCA_031772625.1. NCBI lineage: Eukaryota > Viridiplantae > Streptophyta > Pinopsida > Pinales > Pinaceae > Pinus > Pinus tabuliformis. The sequence continues at coordinate 656,670,766 of CM062818.1, read as the reverse complement.
GCAGTGGAAGATCACATCGAGCATCAACTACAAGTTCTCCAACTCTTAAAGGATAACCTCACTATGGCACAGAATCGAATGAAAAATAGGAATATCAATGTCACAATGAAAGAAGTTTTGATGTATGTGAATGGGTATTCTTAACGGCTACAACCATACAAAAAAATGTCTCCCAAGCAAGCTAAGAAGGATAATAAATTATCACCCAAGTACTACGGTCCTTACAAGGTGTTGCAAATATTGGTATTATGGTATACAAATCGGAGTTGCCTGCATCTTCCCGAGTACACCCAGTTTTCCATGTTTCATGCTTAAAGAAGGTTATTGGTGATAAGAATCCAGTTCAAGCAGTGTTTCCAGAACTTGAAGAAGAAGGAAAAATCATATTTGAGCCCAATCAATCACGGAAACAAGAATTGGACAGCTACGGAATCAATCAATTTCATAGTATCTCATTAAGTGGAAGAACTTACCCACAGAAGATGCCACATGGGAGGATGATAATTTTGTACAGAAGCATCCATAACTACTCAAGTGTTGAGGACAACACTTTTTTGAAGGAGAGGGGCATGTTAGGTCCCTATAATACTAGGTGCCCATGTAGCCCCCATATTGTTATTGGTGTGCCCTTACATTATTATTTTTGTGTAGGCTATGATTATATTGTGACCCCTTAGACTCTATATATAAAAATGAGGTCTTGTCATTTGAATCATCCAAGAGTTGTTCATTTATGTAATTTAAAGGAGGCTCCCCCCTCAAAGAGGATACTTTTTAAGTCATTCATCTATCTTTTTGTGAGATGTTTGCAAAACAATTGATCACAACCAATAGCTTAAAAAACAATTCCATCATCCATAACAAAATCTTCATGCACCTGTAATAACATTTATAATTATTAGGGGAGGCAGGAGTGGGAGGGGTTCTTTATAGCACTCATGGAACAATATTGACGTAATTTTCTTGGGGTCTAGGCACATTGACCTACAATATGAAGGAATATCTTGCATTATGGAAAGGCCTGGAGGTGACCATAGAAAATAAAATTTCAAGCCTGATAGTTTTTGGAGATTCACCAAATGACGAAGGTCAGGGAAGAAATATGTTCAGATTTCCCTCCCATGAATCAAAGGGTTATTTTTGTCTCACAATTTGAAAAATTTGGAAATTTTCCATACTCTCAAACATTTGAACCCGGTATCCAAGATTTTAGCCAAAAATGGTTCCACTATGGAGCAAAGGAGCCTTGAAGTGGACAATAGTCTCAATATCTCTCTAATTCCCTAATGATTATGAAAGTCTCAAATTATATTCTGATGGATGGGGGAATTTTTCTTCCTCGTTATTGTGTCTTAAAAATATATTCAAACCTCAAACATTAGATATATGACTCGCATAAGCCTAGGGATGTTTATGAAATGGATACATAGCTAGTTTCCTTGTCATTCCCTTGCAAAGTGGCATGTTCTTAGCAAAGAATGGGTATCGGGCTCCACCAATTTTCCCATTTCATTCCATGAATACTTATGCTCTCTCACTAACTCCTTAATTGGGCTCACAAGTGGAAGGTATCTTTCATCTGATTCAAGGGAGTGGTGTATTATCTATTTTATCTCCCTCGGGTGGGATATGGGGTGTCTTGTCTCAGCTACAGAATCTAGGAACTCAAGTAGAATAATGAAATTATGATAGTCATCCGATGTGATTCCTCACTTACCAATTCTTTTTCTGACTGATCTTTGGGTAATGGATCTAGATTTACTAATGATGTTTGGCTCATGAAATGGCTATGTCTTTGCCTATATATCAAATTCCTTAGTTCCTCAAATTATCATTGTGTTCTCATTTCATCTTGGTTAGGAAGTTGGTTTTTTCATGGTCAATGAGTTACACAGTTGGGTGTCTAGTCTATGCTATGCAATGGAAAATTCTTTTATCCCCTTGAGCAATGTTGATGCCATCCTTATGCTTGATAGGCCTTTGGACTCTTCTTAAGTTCTGTTAGTTTCCATTAAAAATCTTGAATATATGGTTGAAAGGCAGAGGATTTCGTTCTAGCTCTTCCTGGAAGTTAAGTTGCTTCGTCATCAAGAAAAAATGGAACAAGCGGTTGAAGGTCTTAGTGAGGAAGTGTGTGCTCCTGTTGTTCATATGACTACTACGAAAGTCTCAAGATTTGTAAATGTGCAATTATCTTCGAGTGATGAAGGTACCAACATCGTCGCTGAAGGAAAACGAACTCGTCAACTCAGAAGAAATGGTGTTGATGACAAGAATGTTGTTGAGTTTAAGGACACGAGGTTCTGGGTAGCATCCTGTGCATATTTTTTTTATGGTGTTATGTAAATTTTGTTTAATACTTGGTATTTTTTGTAGAGTCTACGGTGTTAATGTTTCTATTTTAATATGGATCAACAACCCTGGAGCACGAGGGCTTCACTCAATGAAGCTCTAACATATCACATGCGTTCATGGCATACTAAACAACACCCCTAATTTGACTACATGTTGGAAAATACCTCTAAAAATCACATTATTTAACACCCTACCAATACGGACCCAATACATCTCCCCAATTTAAAAAACCCCTACTTTCACTTGATGTTGTATGTATCCATTTTTTCATTAACATTTTTTAAACCCCTTTATATTTTTTCATTAACTTTGAGCTCCATTTTTTATACCTACCAATATAAAAACCGTTTACCCCTAATATATGCTCAATATATTATGTCATTTTTTCCTCAATATATATCCCCCAATATGAATGAACGTGATATGGTATTGCTCCCCCAGTGAAGCCCCCATGCCCTAGAGCTTGCAACCTTTTTGAATAATCTTCTGTCATCAGGAATTTTATATTAAAAATGTTATGTAAGGGTTCTGGTCCCTAAATTAGGTTTATTAATATGAAAGCCCTTACCCATTCTATGAAAAAAAAAATTATAATGGTTTATAATCTAGAAACCCTAAACTCATTTCCATTCAAAATGTCTAACTCATTCACCTCCTCACTTATACTAGAAGTATTATGTGTCCTACCTTTCTTCATTTTGACCAAGGATTTTTGTTTCCCTTTCAAGGTGACCTTTAGATAATCTTGAATGGGAATAATTCCATAGTTGATTGATTACATGTCATAATGTAATAGAATTAAGTACTGAGATCTTTTAACTATATCTAAAAAAATCAGTAATGACCATTCCTAAGTTATAGTACTTATGTATCTCCCTTTTTTTAACTAGCCTCCAAGGCCAATTTCGTGTTACCCAAACTTTTCTAATCTAGCCTTCATGCCCTTTGATGTATATTTAATCCTATGATCAAAAGTTTGAAGTGCATGTCAATGTCCTTTAATCAGTTAGTCCATATGTAGAATTATATGTTCAATGGATATTATATTATATTTACCTTTCCAACTCTTCAACTTTTAGCTTGACCCCCTCTTTTCTCATCTTCTTCTCCTTAGAATTATCCACTATTGCATCCAATTTCTTTTGGGAATTAGTGAAGGATGCTCATAATTAGGGTAGCATATGAGATTAATGCGATATTTGTCCCACATTACTTACAAGTTTTCCCTGCGATACCACCATTTGGTTGAAAACTTAACTAAAAATGTGCACAATTTTTTCATAACTTTTTTTTTTAACTTTCAATTTAGTATTTTTAGCTAGTTCTTATTGTTGGTGTGAAAAGACAAAATTACTTGTCATGAAATTGTCCATAAAAATAAGTTATTACCACTAGGATCATATATTGTGATTAGATTTATAAGGTCAATATAAAAATATTAATTTATATAAAATCAAATTAAGTCAATAGATGACTGATTACCTTGATTTTTAATCCCCTTTGAAAGACGAGTTTCATCATCAATGTGTAAATAATTAAAAATTTACCCAGTGCTCTTGACAATTGTGGCTCACAAGGAAGTCATGTCAACATTGAATTTTGGGTATCAGAAGGACCAAGAGTAAAGGAACTAGTAATACTAGGTCCAGTAGCAGATAGGGCACCGATAATAGGTGATTGAGTAGGGCACCAGTAGAAAGAGCAATACTAGAGTAAAAAAAAATAGATGCAAGATTAGGGCACTGGAAACATGATAAAAAATAGAGACACTGGCAACAAATGCAAGTGTGTTAATCCTAATGCTTGTGGCATCCTATATTAAGGACATATATAAAAATTCAATTTTATGATAGGTCTAATTCATCAATTTAATATATAATATTTTGTATACATTAAACCAATTGATTAAATCAAATTTCAAAATTTCATATGTTGTATTGATTGATTCTTGCAAGTGAGTATTGTTATCTTGTGATGTTTTTCTTAAAACTATCACACATCAAACTTTCAAGTTCTTATACCCATATTTTAACTTATTTTTTAATAGATGCCATAGATAAAGATCATTAAAGATGTCATAATTGTAGCAATGATAAGGTGGGGTGGAAGCCTACAAACAACCAAAGGTTAAGATGGATCAGAACATCAATAAATATTAATTAAAAACATATAATAATTATATTAATTTATATGTCCTACATCAATTTTTTTTCACATGGTCGACCTACAACATGAACATTGGTATGTTATTTAGATAAAACATGGATAAGATAAAACTAATGAAAATCATATTCAAACATAAAATTCTATAAATAATGACTATATATTGTAAGATTTATTTACCTTTTTCTTTAATTTAGTTTAAAAAGTAATTAGATCAATATATCATTTTGCAAAAGTTTTCTTGGAATACCATGGCCATATTACCATTATAAAATATTGCCTAGATAGATATGTTGTTTAAGAGTAAGAGATTGGTGCAAGCATTAAATTTGTAGTTGTGATATGTGACAGAATTTTTTGAGATTAAATTTGTTTACAAAATAACTATGGCAACATTTTATTTACTTGATGTATATTCACCAACAACAAACCAATTTTCAAAGTGGGGCAACTTCTTTCTCTTGAAAAAATTCAACAAATATATTAAGTTCACTTGGTTAATATCAACACACGAATGCAAGGTTAAACATTCATATTTGATATCATTGTTAACATTCATGCACAAATACCCCATATGCGGGTGGCACAATTGCATTAAATGAACGTCATGCAAGATAGTAAAACCAGGTACTGCCAGCTGCAGGTAGCGTGGCTTCCTAGGTTCTCACCTCGCGCAAGAGGGATGGAGTTATTAAGGTTGGATATTGTAGGATTTTTGCATTTATGGAGTGCGTTGTTCAATGCAACACTGTGGCTGTTATAATCATGTCGATCCTGTATGTTTTCCTCACACCTCGAGCTCAATCTTACTGCTCCGGGCCTTGGTTAGATGTGGTTCATGGTGACAGGCAGAACCTTGTAAACAGAGGCAAGCTCCAGGCCACTCTCTATATCTCCGGAAGAGGTTCTTTTACGCTAAGGTTGCCCATAGAAGGATTAGAACGACTTTAAGGGTAAGCTCTCCACAGCTCTTGAATTTAGAATTGGACGTGTTGCATCTCCGTCTCGGGCTTTCTCTATGCATTTGATTTGGTCTCTGTGTCATTCTTTCCATCCCCCTGTTGTTGTCTCTGGTCTCTCTGGTCTATCTATGCCTTCCCCTTCGCTTTTCATAATGGTTCGCTAGGGCAGAAGGAATCGTTCCGGGGGGCAACGTGGAAGTGGAAAACATCCAACCGTTGGTCATTCTATGGAACCTGAACAGTCGCCTATTAATCTTCCTTCCTCTCATGAGGATGTGCCTCCTTTAAGCTCAGGGCGCAAGCCAATTCCTAATAACGCTTTCCAAACCACGCATTTCAAATTTCAAAGCAATTTGAATAGGCCTCTGATTACTGCTCACATCACTATAATCCTTTCGGAAGAAGAAAATCAAATCTCCCCTCTGGCATGCATCGCTCCTGATCCTTCTCAAAGCAGTGAGCATTCCATGGATGAGGGGAGCCCGGAGAATCAGAAGAGTGATAAGTCTGGACAGGATGAAATTCCTAAATGCATTCCGCCCCTTGAAGACGTAAGCCCACTAGTTGGGGAAGGGACTCTTGGCGCCACAAGTCATTCCTTGGCGAACCCTGTCAGCGAGACGGATGGCAATGAAAGTCTGAGGATTGGCAGCACGTGTCTGGTTGCGGAGAAGACTCATGGTGAGGATATGGAAGTTTAACGCCACCTGGGCCTGCTTTTCTCCTTTTTTTGTTTTTTATATCGCTCAGAAGACCACCTCCAGCATTTCCGCTCACAATCAAGGTTCAGCATCTTCAGCCTGCTGTTTTGGCATTCCTTCAAGGAAGTGTGGTTTACTTATCGGCTAGCTTGCTAAGAATTTAGGCTTTTCTGCTGTCAATGTCTCTATCTTCATTCTATAAGTTTTTCTCTGGGTTTTATATCTGTTTTCTAGCTCTATGTAACTGGTCTCCCCAGGTTCTTTTTGTAAGGGGGCAGTTCTGCTGTGTTGAGTGCTCTCGGGTTCTAATCTCTGAGGCCTCAACTCCATGTAAAAATATTCCTCTTTTCAGTTAATAGATTTTAGTATTTGCAGAGAAAAAAAAAAACATTCATGCACAAATAAACTAAAACATGTGCTTTATTCTAAGCGTCAAAGAATTACATATATTATTGTGCTCAGCATTATTATAAAACATATACAATCATCTTCCATACATTTGCACAACAATAATTGAGTGTAATAGCCCTGATTAAAAATCCATGTAATAAAGTTAATAGTAGAAAAAATAATAACCAAGGTCATGGGACACATATTCCAAGCTGAATGTTAGGAAAAAGCATAGTGATGGGGATCGCTTGTGATTACTAAATGGCTATGGAAATTGGAAAAGGAAAAGAGGCATTAATTAGAATTTTATTTATGAAAATAATGAAAAATAGGAGAAAGGGAAGGTGAAAGGTCACATAATTGCATGAGGAGGAAATTAAAGGAAAAATAGAGGAAAATGAATAAAATAGAGACCTCGGTGATAAAAAGGATTCTAAGGATCAATTCACATATTTTTTTAGATTAATCTTTGTCACTCTCATTCTATTCTCTCTCTCTCATACTCTTGCACACTTGGAGTTTTCTTGGAGCACTCTTGGAGGATTTTGGCATACTTTGGAATTGGATAAAGAAGGAAGAGGAAAAACAGGAAAGCACAAAGGGACAACAGGATCAATAGCTACAACGGGTTTGCGTTGCAGGTACCAAGTTTCATGTATGATTTCCTTTCTATTTTTTGACATGCATGGTATATGAATGCAATTATTTGGTTATGATATGTCATTGGGATGGAGGATTTCCTGGATTGATAGTGGTTTTTCCTAAGCTTGGAATTTCTTGGATAGCCATGGTGTTGTGGGTTTTCCCATTTGTTTTTTTAGATTAGTTCTCATGTTCCTTATGGTTTTGAGTTGAGTTATTAGTTCCTGGAGCCTTGGTGGGACAAACGATCTGGAATCCCCGGAACAACTTATGTTGAGTTACTAATCTTGGAAGCCTTGGTTGGAAAAATGCTCTAGAGCCCTTGGTGGGTTCAGGTACTAGTTCTGGAGCCTTGGTTGAACAAATTCTCTAGAGCCCTGCGGCAGTTGTGGGTTAAGTTACTAGTCCTGGAGCCGGGTTGGAGCAAACACTCTGGAGCCTTGGACAACTTGTGTAGAGACCCATCTGGTCAGTTTTAGTGATGTCCGGCCGTGAGGTGGAATCACTGGTTGAGGGTTGAGGTGGTTTGGCCTCTGGAAACCCTCGTTTGGTTATGATTGGTTTATTCCATGAGATCCGACATTCACGCTTGGAATTGGCATGGAGGTGATTGGCTGAAAAAGAGTTTTGGTTCAGCCCAATCTATGGTTAGGTGGTATGTGGAAGTACCTGACTTGGTTGGTTTTTTCATATGTTAATAAGAGATCTTTCCTCTTGTATTTCATGCATAATTATACTTGTTATCATGTGGATTTTATGGATGTTCTATCATTTTTATCATTATGTTTATATGTTGGTTATAAGCATGGTTTCATGACATATTCTAATTATGGCTCTTAACATGTTTTGATTGGTAAATGAATGGTTATTGAATGCATGACATAATGGATGTTATTGCAGCTATTATGAGAGGGTATAAGACCTTATTGATGATTTTCAAATAAGTATGATACCCCTATGTTCATATATGTGTTTATGGCCTATAGATTATATGTTCACAATGTGTTTGACGTAATGTCTATCATGGTTATGCCTGGTTAGGTAAAGATCTTATCCAAGTTTTGTGTTAATGGATTTTTCCTAGTGCTATTTATCATTCTGGAAAGTTCTATCAAGTTCTAGGCAAAAGTCTGGATCCTAGCCCTAAAAAAGTGGCTCGGATTCTGGGGTAGCATGCATAGAATTGGGAATTCTAGACTTCATTCATTGGGAGGTAGGGTTATCCATGCGACTAAAGGGTTTCAGTAGTTGGCTTGCCTTGTTATGCAAGCGACTAGGAATCCTAATCACTAAAAATGCAATTTAACTCAGGGTTTGGGCACATGGAGTGGTTATTTGGCTCCTAGGGTTTGTCATGCATGCATGTAGGTTGTATATGTGCTTATTATGTATGCATGGTGATGGTCATTGTTGTAGTTGTGTTGTCATGTAGAAGTTGATGATGTTGTTGTTTGGATTATGGGCATGTTGATTTCATATATATATATATAGATATATATTTGTATTGATTTTGCAGACGAGATAACCTCCCCTGAAATTCACTAAGGTGTGTTTAATTATGTTTATATTTGGTTTATTTGACATAGTATGTTTGCAGGAAGAAGATAAAATATGACAAGGAAAATGGTGGACTACAGTTCACGTGATTTTCCCTACATATCATATGAGTAGCATGGTGATGAGTACTCCCCTCACATAGAAAATACATTAAGAAGTTTGAAAGTAGAGATCAGTAGTTGTAAGGAAGATAATGATAGAATCATTTAGTCACAGAAAAGACTTTCTAGGGCACATGAGAAACAAGTATATGTCAATGCAGTGATTCTTCAGAGTTTATTAGATTTGCAAAGACAAGGACCACTTAAGATCATTCATGGATAGGAGGAAATGACAAATGGCGCATATGGTAGCAAGTCTCGATCAGGACACAGCTTGGATAGAGAGGATACAATCAGAGACTGTAGATTTCTAGATACACCTGATTGGAGGGGCAGTGATCATGGTTTCTATCCTAGTTCTGGTTCAGAGAGATAGTATGGTCCATTAAGGGATTTTGAGGTCTAAAATGGGCCTCCTAAGGAAATTATAAAATAATAGTGGAAATAATAAAATAAGATTACATTACATCATCAAATTTTAGAGGGAAAAAAGAAAAAAAAAAACTATTTTTTCAACTCATATTTTCAACTTATCTCCCTACGGGTTTACTCAAATTTCGAGCAGCAACACTTGTTGGATGTATAATTTTATTCCTCATTCAAGGAGTACCCATGTTGCATACTTTCGATGGACCCTGCTACACGAAAAATGAGAAATACATGAAAAATGTGATTTCAATCACACTTTTCATGTATTTCTCATTTTTTGTGTAGCAGGGTCCATCGAAAGTATGCAACATGGGTACTCCTTGGATGAGGAATTAATTTCTACATCCAATGAGTACTCCCGCTAGAAATTTGAGTAAAACCTTAGGGAGATAAGTTGAAAATATGAGTTGAAAAAGTAGTTTTATTATTTTATTAATTTTTAATCTTTTTACCTTTTTACTCCAAAAATGGTGAATCATCCCCCATGGTTGACATCATCATCTTGAATCCTATTGGTTCTTACAAAGTTTATTTTGGTTGTACATTTTTCTTAGGAGGCCCATTTTAGACCTCAAAATTCCCCTAATGATCACCGTCAACACCCATATAGTAGGAGTGAGAAGCAGTGTTTTCCAGAAGAGTCAAGAAATTAAAGCATCCTACATTTGACGGAGAAATGAAGAAGTCACCAGATGAAAAAGCTTGGTTTCTTGGGACTAATAAGTTCTTCAAATTGCATGATTACTTAGGGAACATGAAGGCCATGATAGCTACCTTCAGTCTTAAAGGTAAATAAAGCATTTAGTGGGAAGACGTGAAGAATTTCAGAGGAATTAGGGAAGAGGAGTTGCCTTGGAGTGAATTTGAAAGACTTTTCAGGAAGAAATATTTATTTGAGAGATACTATGATGACAAGGAAAACAAATTCTATGAGTTGAAGATGGAATCTATGACCGATGAGGAGTATACTAGCAGATTCTTGGAGATGTTGAGATATGTGGCTTATTGGAAGGAGGAGAAGGAAAAGATTCAAAGATTCATCAGTGGGTTTTTGGTAGCGTTCAAAGATAGGATTAAGTTTAATGAGCCTAGACCGTTGGAAGAAACCATCAAAAAGTTGAAACATTGTTATGAGCAATCAAATCGCATGTCTGAATCTAAACAGGATTAGAAAGGTAATGACAAGACTAAGGGAAAATGGGATAAGAAGCAAGAATTAGGGGAGTTTTGAGGTCTAAAATGGGCCTTCTAAGGAAACTATAAAAAAATAGTGGAAATAATAAATAATATTAGATTACATCAGCAAATTTTGGAGGGAAATAAGAAAAAGTTATTTTTTTCAACTTGCATTTTCAACTTATATCCCTATGGGTTTACTCAAATTTCAAGCGACAACATTCGTTGGATGCAGAATTTGATTCTTTATCCAAGGAGTAACCATGTTCCATATTTTTGGTGGACCCTGCTACACGAAAAATGGGAAATAGATGAAAAACTTGATTGCAATCACGTTTTTTCATCTATTTCTCATTTTTCATGTAACAGGATCCATCGAAAGTATGCAACATGGGAAATCGCGTTTTTCATATATTTCTCATTTTTCATGTAACAGGATCCATCGAAAGTATGCAACATGGGAAATCATGTTTTTTCATCTATTTCTCATTTTTCGTGTAGCAGGGTCCATCGAAAGTATTGAACATGGATACTCCTTGGATGAGGAATTAAATTTTGCATCCAATGAGTACTCCTCAATATTTGAGTAAAACCTTAGGGAGATAAGTTGAAAATACGAGTTGAAAAAATAGTTTTTTTATTTTATTAAAATTAAATCTTTTTACTTTTTAACTCCAAAAATGGTGAATTATCCCCCATGGTTGACATCATCATCTTGAATCCTATTGGTTCTAATAAAGTTTATTTTGGCTGTACATTTTTCTTAGGAGGCCCATTTTAGACCTAAAAATTCTCCTAATGGAAGACTACGAGAAACAATTAACAAAGAGAATGAATCACCACACAAGGAGTTCGATGCGTTTGATAGTGGACAGGGATTTCAGTTTGAGGAGCAGAGCAAGGGTGATGCAAGGAAGCCTTTACAATTTTGGACTTGTGGCAAGGATCATCGCAAGAGAGATTGTCCACAACATCAAGGTGGTGGACTGCATATCTACAGTGCTCAGGGGCACAGACAGTGGGGGATGTTGGACATAGTATTCCTCAGATTTATGCAGTATTCGATAATAGGAAGGCAAATCATCAGGCATCTATTATCGATATGGACGGTAAGCTTTGTGATAAAGTTATTTCTATTTTGATTGACCCTAGATCTAATTATAGTTATGTTAACCCTAACCTGGTGGATAAGTGTGGTTTGAATAAAGAAGTGCATGTAGAGTCTTGGTTAGTGCAGATGGATACAGGTACTAAGAAAAGACTTCACCATTGGGTAAGGGCTTGCACATTTGAGTTGAATGGTATGTCTACAACATCACATCTAAATTTTGTTTCGTTGGGATCGTACAATATGTTTTTGGGTATGGATTGGTTGTGTCTTCACGGACCAAGGGGGATTTTTATGAAACGGATATTGAGTACTTTGATGACAATGGAGAATAAAGAATCTTGCAAGGTAAGAAGGTGACGTCAGTTAGAATGGTTATGGCTATGAAAGAAAATCACAAATGCATGAAAGGGTATGTATTGTTTGCAGTACATATTTCCAGTGATAAAGGTAAGGATGTTGAGGATGCAAAGGTTTACAAGAGGTACCTAGTTTTGCAACAGTTTCAGGATGTGTTCCTAGTAGAGATTTCAGAGTTACCGCTTCACAGAGAAGTGGAATTTTCTATTGAGTTGGTACCAGGGAAAGAACCAACATCAAAGGCATCGTACAGGATGAGCACTCCAGAATTAGTAGAACTGAAGTTGTTGTAACATCCCTGGTGAAAATTCCATGCAATAAAAGTAAATAAAGGCAAAATAATAACCACAGATGATGGGACACTTATTCCAAGTTGAATGTTGGGCAGAATCCTAGTGATGGGGATCAATTGGATTGGTTATGGCTAAGGAAATGGCTAAGGCTTTTTTTGGTGTCCCAAATTTCTCTATTTTTACCCCATTTCTATAAACATTAACCTCTATTTTATCTCGACTTAAACCTCTCTTTCCTGAACTAGTCAAAGATAACTACCTATTCCTACATATGCTTCCTATCTTACATCAAGATTTATTAAAGTGCTTTATTAATCAGTTTTACATAGATTTCATGCCTATTAAGTACCTCTTGTAACTTATGTTAATTTCCTAGAAATAATTGAGAAACTAATTGTTAATTATGAGTTAGCATGATCAATGCAGGCAGATTCCTACACCGCCAACGATCATTGTTTCAAGATTTGCATGAGTTGAATCTTTCCATGCAGACGTTTTGATCCATGACTTTGAGTTCGGTTGCTGATTAACTAAGGATGGATATCGGTGGTGCATAGTCAGGGATATTTTCCAAGGATGGTCTATGGCTAGCGAAGTACACGTTCTATTATAACTGATAGTCGATTTTGTAATGTTTGGTTGTTAGTTCGTTCGACCGAAAGGCCTGAATAGGAAAATGAATAAAATTAGTGGAATACGGCTAAGGTCGAAAGAATGTATAAAATGTAGATTGTAGGTAGAACTAGCTAGCGATCCTTAGGCTGTAATTTCATTTTCTATGTAATTTGGTATCGCCCTTGGCTCTAGGCTAGACTCGCACTACTATGTACATTTGTTGATCAAGTAATACAAGGAACTCACCATGTTATTCATACATTGTGTTTAATCTATCTTTCATGCATACTTGAGTGTTGAATCGTCTCATTTCTTAAATGGGAAACAAGCTAGTTGGCTAGGGCCCAACCAACCCAGCTCGTTTACCCTTGTGCTTTCATCATTTGGAAAGACTGTGTGAATATTTCCCTTTGCATTTGCGTGGTGTGAACAGTTTTTATATTTACTTCTGAAGTTCTGATTTAAATCTATTTCGTAGTAAAGTGTGAGTGGATCCATGGCTTGGAAGTTGATTGAGTTTATTTCTTTCTTGTAATTCCTTTCTTGCATTTCTTTACTTGCAATTCTAGTCTTGATTTTCTTTCGCTTGGATCATGTAGGAAGCCTCTTCCTGTACCAGTGCATGTAGTTTCCTACACTCCAGTTCAGTTATTCCTTTCACAACAAATATTGCATTTCTCTTACTGCTTACCATTTTAAGTTGTTTCTGCAAGCAAATATATTATTAATTTCAGTAATCATCCTTAACATTAAGAGTGCATTTCTAAAGGATTTGAGAACAATTACATGAATTTATCATAGACACTTTATACTTGCATTTTATGACTTATGAACAAAGAACAAAAACATTTTAAGTGGATTGTCGAAGCTAGCTGATACATGCAGATCACTTAGACTACTGCTTTGATTACTTCGAGTTGCTTTCATTTCATGAAGTTTACTTCCATTGCAAGATTTAATTAATTAAATCATTTCTTTTCCATAGATAATTTATCTCAGAATTTCGTTTGCAATTTCAATTCTTTTCAGCACGTCTTTCAATATTTTCGAAAGTAAATTGGAAACTTTGGTGAAGGAAACTCTGCCTCGGTGCAAGAGCTAGTCTCTTGTCACAGAAACAGAGTTCTCTAAGCCCTGAGGTTTAGAGAACCTCCAAAAAGACATAAATATTCAGTAAGGGACATAAAATATACTTTTACACAGAGGCATTGTACCTGCACTAGTGCAAGCAGATTGCAATAGTACAAAAACAGGTTGTTTGTGTAGAAGGAAGATCAAGAGGAAAACAGATCTCTGCAAGGGCCCACTTATTAGATTGTTAGCCATCTATCTGATGATAAACATATCATTCATTCCAGCATTTAAGATTGCTTCCAGTTATGTGAAAACTCCTTTACTTGATTTACTTGCAAATTGTTCTTTTACATTCCAACACTAGAGTTGCTTTGGTGTCAATTACCTTTAAGATTGTTTTATGTCTAATTTTCCAAACATTCCCTTTAAGAAGTAGGATTAGAAATAGGAAAAGTTCATACCACTCCTGGCATTGCATGTGCTTCGTCTCTAATTTTACGAAGCCTCCGGTTGATAATTAAGTGTTGAAGAGTTTGCTTAAGCGCAATTCTTGCACCCAACATTTTGGCATCGTTGCCGGGGAGGCGATTTGAATTGGTAAGAATTTTTCATTTTTTGCAATAGGGGTAAGTCTGCTATTATTTTTTCTACAGTGTACTTCTATTGTTTGAAGGAATTTATAGGTGCTCATTTATTTTTTTGAAAATTGCAGTTTTTATTCGAATTTCGTTTTGTCATTTTTTTTAAATGAATTCCTAAAAGAGGTAAGGGTCTGAAGCCCACTAGGGGCCAAAGAAATATTGATAAATCTAAAACCAAATCTCATATTGGGCCTTCTTTTGCAGGCAGAAATTCCAAACAAACTCAGACTCATCACACAGGAACAGTCCACTTGGGCTCTGGTAGCAATGGTCTAGGTGTGACACAACCCATAAAGGGGAAGAAAGGGACTATTGAAATCCATAGTAAGCCTTCTCAGCCTATTGAGAGCGGTTCGTGTGGAAGAAAAACAATGGAGATGAGGAATACCATGCATAAGGAAGTGGAGAAAATCAGGTAAATGTGGAACAATCCACTTTCGGATTCCCGATTGTGAATCCTAATACACAAGTACAAATGAAAAATATTTCAACATCAGATCTTCCTCATTTCTATGGTAAGGTACATGAAGACCCAGACTCTTTCTTATTTTAGTTTGATATTTTGTGTAGAAGTTATGATTATTCATCCGATGCCCAGAAGTTAAAGTTGTTTCCTGCAACTCTCAAGGACACAGCATTCCATTGGTTCATGGGACTAGGAGGAAACACTATAACTTCTTGGGAGAAAATGAAGAGAGTTTTCTTATCGATATATCAAGAATATTGTAAAACTAGAGATATTCAAGATGAAATCTTTACTATTGTGCAAAATGATGATGAGATGTTAGAGGACTACTTGGAGAGATTCTTGTACATCCTCCAAAGGTCAAAGCACAAATTTGATCTAAGTACCATTAGAACCTTGTTCTTACGTGGGCTTACTGATGATGCTAGGAATAATCTAAATCTATTAGGACAAGGGGATATTGCTCATAAACCTTTTGATGATATTTGTGACTTATGCAGGAAATTCTCGAGGAACTAATATAGATCTGGTAAAGGAATTCGAAATAGAAACGGGAAAGCCAAATCTACTGATGCTATGATTATTGGATTAGAAAACAAAATGGACAATATGAAAATTGAAATAACGAATATTGTTAGTAAAAAAATAGACTCTTTGAAGTTTTAGCAAAAGCTTGTAGAAGAGAAAGGTCATTGTCTATTTTCTGTCCAAGATGTAAAAGAAATCATCATTTAAGATAATGTCCTCTTGATATTAAAGAAACTAATAAATGTGCAATTTGTGCAGAGAACCATGCTACAGAAAAATGTCCCTCCATACCTAGGCTTAAAGTTGTACTTGAGGGAGGACAACCTGAAGCCGAATCACTGCATGCTATGGGAGCACGAAGAAATTGGCCTCAGGTAAGTGCAGGTATGGTTCCTGAACCTCCACCACATTTTTTTGGTTATAATGCACACTCATATTCCTATCCTAACACTGGTCACTCTGAATATTGGTAGCATGGGAACCAATATCAGTATGGACAACCCTCCCAATCTTGGCAACAAGGATGGAGAGGGCCAAACCATTCACATCATTCACATCATTCCTATCCTGCACCTATGCAATCATACCCTCCTACATATGCACCTTACCCAATGCCACAACCATCATTACCTCAGTTGAGTCAACCTATGCCACCATTACCTTTACCTCCATCATTTCGACCTTCTCAGCTACCTGCTCAACCTTTACCCAACCCCAATAATAAAGTGATACAAATGATCCATTCTATGAACCCGCTTTCTTCATCCAAATATTAGTCTATGCCAATTGGAGTCAATGATCTCCAATTGAGATCAGGGAAGGTAGTAACCTCAGAAAATCAAAAGCAGCCTATGGTGATTATCAATGAGAAAGGAGAGGAGGAAACTCCTGACCATTCTGAAGAAGATGACACCATTCAGCCTATCCCTGTACCTTTTGAGCCCTTGCCATCTTCTTCCAACCGACCTCCCTATCCAGAGAGGTTAGTTGTGGAGAAGAAAGACCCCATTCCTGAGTCTAGCTTGGCTTCTGAGCTTAGGAACCTTTTCATAAGGGTACCTTTGCTCCAAGCTATTAAAGAGATCCCCATTTGTACAAAAATCATTAGGGAACTTTGTCTCAAGAATCCAGGAAGGAGAAGATTGGAACCTCAAACTATTCAATTTGTTGGTAGGGTAGCAAAGTTAATGACGGGGTGTATGCACATGGAAAAATATACCGACCCCAGAAACCCTGTTGTCTCTGTTCAGATACGTGATGTCCTTGTCTCCAATGTACTTATAGACCTAGGGGCAGCCATTAATGTTATTACCAAGCAAACCATGGATCAACTTGGATTGGTCCATATTCATCCTACTCCCACTGTGCTTGAACTAGCAGATAGATCTAAAATCAAGCCGGAAGGGGTGCTGGATGATGTGGTCGTTTCCCTATACTCTTGGGAATATCCCATAGATTTCATTATGCTTCAACCAAAGAATCCTATGGGAGGACATCCCTTGATCTTGGGACGACCATGGCTTGCTATGGTCGATGCTTATATCGGATGTCATTCGGGTGATATGTATATTTCCCATGGAGATTACAGGAAGAAGGTCACCTTGTATCCACCCGCTAGATCCGTTCAGGAGCTCCAAGACACTTTATGGTTAGACTACAGTAGTGATGAGGAAACTCAGCCTATTTCCTTGATACATCAGAACGTCGAGTCCTCGCAGGAGGGTGAGATTCAAGACTTCCTAAACAATCTAGACACCATGCCTAATTTTGAGTCATTGAGTCAGATTTTTAGTCTAGATTTTCAGGAAAGATGTGACTCTCTACCTTCATCACCACCATCTCTAGCGACACCTTTGTGTACTATTGAGCCTGATACCACTCTTGTGGAGATTAGTCTAGGTAAATCTTTCTATATCAGTTCAGACTTGGATCCTTCCCAACAAGAGCAGCTTGTGAATTTGTTGTGAAACCATATTGATGCCTTTGCATGGGGTTATTAAGATATGAAAGGCATCCCTCCTGAAACTTGTACACACCATATTTATATTCATAATGGAGCCTGACCTATCCAAAAACCCCAAAGGCGAATGAACCCAGCTCTAAGAGACGTTCTAAAGGAAGAATTGCAAAAACTCTTAGATGATGATTTTATCTATTCCATTTCTGACAGCCAGTGGGTCTCTCCATTAGTATTAGTCCTGAAAAAAGACGGGAGATGGTGCATTTGTATTGACTACAGAGAATTGAACAAGGCCCCTCTTAAATATTACTTCCCCCTTCCTTTCATCGATCAGGTACTCGATACCCTTACTGGTAAGAAGTACTTTTATTTTCTAGATGGCTTTAGTGGATATAAACAGATACAGATAGCACCTGAGGATCAAGGCAAAACCACTTTTACATGTCCATGGGGTATATTTGCTTACCAAGTGCTTCCCTTTGGGCTATGTAATGCCCCGGCTACCTTTCAAAGGGCAGTATTGGCTATTTTTGTTGACCTTGAGTGTGTAGAAATCTATATGGATGACTTCTTTGTGTTTGGTGATTCATTTCAAGAAGCCCTCAAGAATCTAGAAAAAGTGCTTCTTCACTGCCAAGAAGCTCATCTCGCCTTGAGTGACAAGAAATGCATATTAATGTGCAAGGCAGGGGTGGTTCTTGGCCATCTTATTTCTAACAAAGGTATCCAGGTTGACCCTGCAAAAATAGAAGTCATTTTAAGTCTCCCTATACCCAAAGCTCAAAGGGAAGTGAGAGATTTTCTAGGAAATGTGGGCTACTATAGGAGATCCATTGAGAATTTCTCAAGGATATCTACCCCCCTTTTCCGACTTTTGGCTAAGGATAGTGAGCTTTCTTGGTCCACGGCTTGCCAGCAGTCCTTTGAGACATTGAAGGAAAAATTAGTTCAGGCACCAATTTTGAGAGGACCAAACTGGTCCCTGCCATTTCATATTTCCTTTGATGCCTCAGATACTGTTATTGGCCTAGATTTAGGACAAGAAGAAGACAAACAATCTTATGCTATTTATTTCATTAGTAAAAACTTGTCACCCGCCGAACTCAATTATACGGTTACCGAGAAAGAGTTTTTAGCTATAATTTTTTCCATTAATAAATTCAGACATTATATTACAGGATATGAAGTCTTTGTGCATACTGATCATTCCGCAATAAGATATTTGATGAATAAACCATTAACTAGTGGTAGAGTGACTAGGTGGTTACTATTGTTATAGGAATTTAATATTACTATTGTTGATAGACCAGGAAAATCAAATGTAGTAGCAGATTATCTTTCAAGGTTAAATAATCCTGGTGAAACAATTCCTATTGATGATGATTTTCCTGACGAACATCTTTTTTTTGTGTCAACAAAATCCCCATGGTTTAATGACATAGCTAACTATTTAGTCACTGGAAAATTACCACCTCACTTATCCACTCATGAAAAGCGGAATATCATACAGAAAAGTGTTGTGTATTCCTGGATCCAAGGAGAGATATTTTACATCGAAGCAGATCTCATTATCCGTAGATGTGTAAGAGAGGAAGAATTGTTTGATATTTTAAAATCTGCCCATGACGAACCTTGCGGGGTCACTTCGCCGATAAGTGGACTGCATACAAAGTGTTATGAGCTGGCTACTTTTGGCCTTCCTTGTTTAAGGATGCCAAACAATATGTCAAGCAGTGTGATAGCTGTCAGCGAGTTGGCCAACCTAATCAAACCAATGAAATTCCTTTATGTCCTTAGGTTATGATTGAGCCTTTTGAAAAATGGGCCATTGATTTCGTAGGACCAATAAATCCAACATCATCAAATAAAAAACATATTTTGGTTTGTACAGATTTTGTTATGAAATGGGTAGAAGCGAAAGCTATTTCTTTCGCTACTGAAAGAGTTGTTGATTTTTTTTTACTGAAATCTTTACTAGATTTGGTGTGCCTAGAGAAATTGTTTCTGACAATGGACCGCATTTTATTTCTAATTTGGTACAGGGTGTGATGGAGCAGTACAAAATACGGCACAGGAAATCTACACCGTATCACCCGCAAGCAAATGGTCAGGTGGAGTCCACGAATAAGGTGATTGAGTCCATCCTCACAAAAATGGTAAATATGCATAGAAAGGATTGGGCTGACAAATTACCGGAAGCATTGTGGGCATATCGAACCACTTGGAGAAACAACACAGGACACACTATATGAGCTAGTGTACGGAAAACAAGTCCTCTTGCCGATAGAATTCCATATCAAGACTTTCAGGACTGCAGTCCAATTGGGGTTGGATCTCTCTGAAGCACAGTAATAGTGTCTTCTACAATTGAATGAGTTAGATGAATTCCGAAGGGATGTTGTTCAGCAGAACATCTTGGTTCAACAACAGCGCAAGAAGTGGCATGACAAGTCCATTCAGAAGAAGCAGTTCCAACCAAGTGATTGGGTACTCCTTTACGATTCTAGATTCAAATATTTTAAAGGAAATTTTCATACACACTAGATGGAACCCTATGAGGTGGTCAAAGTGTTCGAAAATGGAGTGGTAGAAATCATAACTATTGATGGACGTAATTTTGTGTTCCTGGTAAACGAGCATAGATTAAAGGTATATTTCCAGCCCCTTACCAAAGGAGATTTCATGCAGCAATTCCAACAGCCATTTGAAAGGGAGTTGGTAGGTGGCAACACCAACTTGTCGAAGATTTGATTCCTCCTTGTCCTTATTAAAAAAATAATTTTAAAAAAAAATGACAAAAATAAAAAGTACAAAAAGGAAAAAAAAATGAAAAAAATAAAAAGTATAAAAAAGAAAAAAATTCCTGTAATTATGAAAATCAGTTGACTGACGTGATTGCAGAGGGATCAACCTAAAAACCAACATGCTGGTAGGAAGATTGAAATTTTAATAAAAAGGGAATGTTACTTGATCTTTTAGATATGTTGCCTGCCACCAAGAAGAAGCAGATTCACGAAACCGAGCACTTACCCAAGTTTGGGGTAACTAGCAAGGAAAATTTTATTAAAGTAAACTCTTACTTGCCACTGCAACACCAGTGCAGGGAGATTTCAAGGTAAAAGCTTTGTCTTTCTTCTATTTACCATTTCGAAAATTCCCACTAGTTTCTTTTCTAAAATCCCCAATGAATTACCTTCCTCTTTCTTCTAAGAAAACTACCCTTACCCAATTTCGTAAAATCCCTCTTTTCCCTTGATTTTTTTTCCACATCCCGTTTCATTTATCCCCCTTGGTGATATTGTTTCTGGAATCCCTGTTGTAATGTTCCTTCCCATTCAAAAAAAAATTTACCCCCTTCCCACTTTTTTATTCCCTCATAAATTGATTGCAGAATTTGATGCAGTCAATCCAGAAGGCATGCTCGTGAAACACCAAAGGATGGCGAATAAAACTTTTCTTGTATATTGAGGCAAAAAATTTAGTCCAGCTACAGAATTGTGTTCTATCAGAATTTTTTTGTTTTGGTAAAAGTCCCTAGTGCAAGACGCGCAGTGCAAGCATGACGCAGTGCAAGCAGGTTTAGTGCAGGAACACAGCTGACTGTGAAAGCAAGTGTAAAATAAAATTCACACAGTCCAGGAGTGTCTTATAAAGGATGTTTATGGATCTTTATTTTCCTGCACATGAGTACTGATATATCATAGCATTGCATGTTTCAATTAATACTCTGTTTCATCATTTACTGACTTAGGAAAAAAATTTAAAGTGCAAGGTGTATAGGGTTCTGAAATCTAAATTTTTTAATAAGTGCTGAAGTATGTCTTGATTAAATTACGAGGTGGACTGTGGGATAGTATTGTTGTCTGATAGCCTGTATTCACCTTCCTTAAAATAATTTCGCATTGCTTGTTCATTATTACCTTACCCCGTAACCTGATCATTGTAACTGTTGCGCCCCCGCTGCATAAACCTCCACTACACCCAATCATTATGACTCACCTGCAACGGGTTGATACGAATCTGCACCTAATATGAAGAGTTGTTTTCATCATGACCGGGTGAGTGGGACTGAAAAGACGGAGGGTGACGAACCTCCGGCATAAAGCTCTCGGCAAGCGTTGGTGTCACTCGCTAGAATTCTTTCGAGGTTGTGACCGGAAAGGGTGAAGTGCAGTTCGACATGGCACCCGTAAGGAGTGAGTCGTTGTCTTTGTAGGAGATTGAGAAAATCGCAGAATACCAAAACAGTCTTGCACTATTACAAGAATCTGGGTTCCTACCATTTTTACAGAAGTTTGACGGGTTCGACATGGCTGTGGTACTGGAGTTCGCGAAGACATTCAAAGGAGGTCGAGTCAGGGTCAGCTTGTTGAAGTTTGAAGTCACAGAGGAGTCTATTGCGCAAGATATAGGCTTGTCACTTACAGGGAGCATTGGTTTAAAAAGGAGAGGCTCGGGAGGAAACAATGGCACCAGTTTGTGGTTGACAAGAAGCTTAAGGTTGACTAGAGGAAGGGACTTCCACAGAGTGCCATGATCGGGAAGTGGCAAGACCTCCTGTTCATACTGCAAAAATTCATGACTAGTGAGGGATGTTACACATTGGTGTTCGTATATCACCTTCAATTGTTGCTGCACTTCGAGTCGGGAAAATTGATTAATTTCCCTTACTACCTACTCAGAAGTCTTGAGAAAATGGCGAAGGGTGTGCATAGTGGGAATGCAAGCCAAGTTGCAAGCAAGCTATACCATCATGGGCTTATCACGATCCTGGTCAAGAAGAAGCTGGAAGAAAAAGGAGTAACCTGGGGAGCATTCCTGAAAGAGTTTCGGGCAAGGAGTGCAGGGAAGTCTGCTAGCACGAGTACAAGTAAGAAAAGGAAAGTAGAGACATTGTCTCCTGCCAAGCAGAAAGGTGAAAGCACACCAGTGCAAGCAGGGAGGAAGATTGTCGAAAACACTCCACTTTGACTAAGAAGAGAAAGACCAGAACCTTAATGAGGAAGAAGACGGTCTCTCAAGGGACGAACCAGTTGAGCTCTCTGATTATAATTGATGAATCACCCCAAGTTTCCCCTAAAGTTCATAACCTTTCAGTGCTTGCAGATGCAGCAACACACACTGTGGAAGATGAAGAGAACACGAAAGACGACATATTGTCGTCAACTTTTGTTAGAAAATTAAGGAAGAGGAAGAAGACATCGAGTACAGGTGAAGCCCAAGCAGAGGGTCATGAGGATGAAGAGGAACAGAATATAGAGACCCTCGATAATTTCAGTGAATCAGACATTGAAACCCTCAATTATTTTGAGGAACGGGGTATTGAAGCCCCTACTGTTTTAGAAGAACGGGTACTAAAGCCCCTACTGTTTTAGAAAGATAGGATATTGAAACCCCTGCGGGGTCAAATGGACAGGATAATGAGTCCCCTTAGGAACGAGAAGAACAAGGCATTGAAAACCCTGAGGAATTGAGTGCACTATAACCCTTGGCACGAAGGTTTCAGAGGGCATCGAAACCCTCGGTGACAAGGAAACCCCGAGTGCAGAAACCTTTGGCGACATCATAATGTAGACATTGGACGACCTTGACCTTGACAACGATGGGACTTGTTTCAAGTCCGTTGCAGAGAAGACATTTACACCAAAAGACCTGATCACTGAACCCTCCACTCTCTACCTCAACAGCTGAATAGTAGATTTGGAGCAGCAAGTTCATGACCTGGAGGCTTTAAACCAGGTCATGAAGGAGAAAAATTGGCAGAAGCAAAGTGAGGTATAGCTACTTGCAGAGATAAAAAGGCAGAAGCAACAAGTAAAAGTATGGAAGTATCGGGCTTCCAAATGCTACAAATGTCTCAAGAAGGTGACTAATCAGCTGAGAAGAGCCCGAGGTAAAAAGCCGAAGATGGTGAAAGCGGGAATAAGCATTGAAGTTTAGGATTGAGAATTAGCCACTCATTTTTTGAGGTTTTTTTGCAAAAGGTAAAATGTTGTGTGACGACATACAATAGCTTAGGGATGGGAGGATGTTGGTGTCCCAAATTGCTCTATTTTTACCCCATTTCTATAAACATTAACCTTTTATCTCGACTTAAACCTCTCTTTCCTGCACTATTCCAAGATAACTACCTATTCCTGCATATGCTTCGTATCTTACATTAAGATTTATTAAAGTGCTTTATTAATCATTTTTACTTAGATTTCATTCCTATTAAGTACCTCTTGTAACTTATGTTAATTTCCTAGAAGTACTTGAGAAACTAAGTGTTAATTATGAGTTAGCATGATCAGTGCAGGCAAATTCCTGCACCGCCAACGATGATTGTCCCGAGATTTCTATGAGCTGAATCCTTCCACGCAGACATTTTGATCCATGACTCCGAGTTCAGTTGCTAATTAACTGAGGATGGATATCGATGGCACACAATCAGGGATATTTGCCAAGGATGGTCTACGGCCAACGAAGTACACATTCTATTATAACTGATAGCCGATTTTGTAATGTTTGGTTGTTAGTCCATTCGGCCGAAAGGCCTGAATAGGAAAATGATTGTAATTAGTGGAATACGGCTAAGGCCGAAAGAATGTATAAAATGTATATTGTAGGTAGAACTAGCTAGCGATCCTTAGGTTGTAATTTCATTTTCTATCTAATTTGATATCACCCTCGGCTTTGGGTTGGACTCGCACTACTATGTACATTTGTTGATCAAGTAATACAAGGAACTCGCCATGTTATTCATATGTTGTGTTTAATCTACCTTTCATGCATACGTGAGTGTCGAATCGTCTCGTTTCTTAAACGGGAAACGAGCTAGTTGGCTAGGCCCCAGCCAACCCATCTCGTTTACCCTTGTGCTTTCATCATTTGGAAAGACTGTGTGAATATTTCCCTTTGTAGTTGCGTGGTGTGAACATTTTTTATATTTACTTCTGAAGTTCTAATTTAAATCTATTTCATAGTAAAGTGTGAGCGAATTCGTGGCTTGGAAGTTGATTGAGTTTATTTCTTTATTGTAATTCCTTTCATGCATTTCTTTACTCACAATTCTGGTCTCGATTTACTTCCGCTTGGATTGTGTAGGAAGCCTTTTCCTATACCAGTGCATGTAGTTTCCTACACTCCTATTCAGTTATTCCTTTCACAACAAATATTGCATTTCTCTTACTGCTCACCATTTTAAGTTGTTTCTCCAAGAAAATATATTGCTAATTTCAGTAATCATCCTTAACATTAAGAGTGCATTTCTAAAGGATTTGAGAACCATTACATGAATTTATCATAGACACTTTATACTTGCATTTTATGACTTATGAACAAAGAACATAAACATTTTAAGTGGATTTCCGAAGCTACCTGATACATGCAGATCACTTAGACTACTGCTTTGATTACTTCGAGTTGCTTTCATTTCATGAAGTTTACTTCCATTGCAATATTTAATTAATTAAAGCATTTCTTTTCCATAGATAATTTATCTTAGAATTTCGTTTGCAATTGCAATTCTTTTCAGCACGTCTTTCAATCTTTTTGAAAGTAAATTGGAAACTTTGGTGAAGGAAACTCTGCCTTGGTGCAAGAGCTGGTCTCTTGTCACAGAAACAGAGTGCTCTAAGCCCTGAGGCTTAGAGCACCTCCACAAAGACATAAATCTTCAATAAGGGAGGTAAAATATACTTTTACATAGAGGCATTGTACCTGCACTAGTGCAAGCAGATTGCAATAGTACAAGAACAGGTTGTTTGTGTAGAAGGAAGATCAAGAGGAAAACAGATCTCTGCAAGGGCCCACTTGTTAGACTGTTAGCCATCTATTTGAAGATAAACATAGCATTTCATTCCAGCATTTAAGATTGCTTCCAGTTGTGTGAAAACTCCTTTACTTGATTTACTTGCAAATTGTTCTTTTACATTCCAGCACTAGAGTTTATTTGGTGTCAATTACCTTTAAGATTGTTTTCTGTCTGATTCTGCAAACATTTCCTTTAAGAAGTAGGATTAGGAATAGGAAAAATTCATACCACTTCTGGCATTGTCTGTGCTTCGTCTCTTAGTTTAGGAAACCCCCCCGTTGACAATTAAGTGTTGAGGAATTTTCTTAAGCGCAATTCTTGCACCCAACAGCTTTGGAAAGGTAAAATGGCATTTTTTTGCACATTTATTTATGAAAATAATGGAAATTAAGAGAAAAAGGAGGTGAAAGGTCACAGGTTTCATGTGAGGAGGAAAATGAAGGAAAATAATAGAAAATGAATAAAATAGAGGCCTGATTCATAGAAATGCTTTCGAGGATCAGTTGGTAACCTTTTTCCAGATCATTTTTGGAGCTCTCTCAGTATTCTCTCTCTCTCATACTCTAGGAGACTTAGAGTTTTCTTGTAGCACTCTTGGTGGGTGTGGCATACTTGGATTTTGGAGCAAGAAGGAAAAGGAAGAATAGGGAAGCGTAAGAAGGCATCAGGATAAGAAGCTACATCATATTTTCTTGCAGGTATCGAGTTGCATGTATGTTTCCTTCACTAGTTTTGGCATGTATGGCACATACATGTGGTTTCTTGGTTGTGATCTGTTATTGGCATGGAGGATTGCCTAGCCTTTCCATTTCATGGATAGCCATGGTGATTATTGGTTTACTTTCATTTTTTTTTTTTTGGTTGGTTCTCATGTTTCCTTAGCTTGGGTTGAGTTATTAGTTCCTAGGAGCCCTAGTTGGACAAACACCCTGGAAGCCCTGTAAGAGCTTGGGTTGAGTTACTAGTCCTGGAAGCCTTGGTTGGAAAAATGCTCTGGAAGCCCTTGGTGGGTTGAGTTACTAGTCCTGGAAGCCTTGGTTGGAAAAATTCCCTGGAAGCCCTTGGTGGGTTGAGTTACTAGTCCTGGAAGCCTTGGTTGGACAAACGCTCTGGAAGCCTGGCGGCAATTATGGGTTGAGTTACTAGTCCTCGAAGCCTTGGTTGGAACAAATGCTCTAGAAGCCCTAGAAGTCTTGAATGGAGACCAATCTAATGATGGTTTTGTGATGTTCGACCGTGAGGTGGAATCACTGTTTGATGGGTTGAGGTGGATGGCCTCTGGAATCCCTAGATGAGTTTTAATTGATGTGTTCTATGAGCTCCCACATTCATGATTAGAATATGGCAGGGGGGTGAATGGCTAAAGAGAGATTTGGCTCAGACATTCTACGAACAGGTGGAATGTGGAAGTCCCATCCCGGATTTGGATTTTTCATCATTAATGAAAGGTTATTTCTCCTTGTTTTTCTATGAGAATTTTGATGGATTATATGTGGTCTATATGGCCGTACTTTCATAAGTATTTTTTCTGCTATTATGTCGGTTATGTATGTGTTTTATGACAACATCCATGTGTGGCTCTCATTATGTTTTTACTTGTAATTGAATGATCAATGTATCTATGACCTAATGGATGGAATGACAGTTGATGTGTTGAGGCATCAATGGCTCTTAGCGATTCTCAGCTAAGTATGAGACCCCCTTGCTCAGAACTGTTATTTACACCTGTAGATTATATATTTGTGATATGTTTGGCGAAATGCATCGTTGTGAGTGTTTGACTGGTTACATGTCGATTTGTGTTGCCTACATGTATTGTTATAGTATTTTGGTTGCAATATTGCTTGTTGGTTACATTTTTGTATGCTTGGTTGCATGTATCATTCTTGCAGGTTTTATTTCAAGTATTGTTCATTGATGCTTAATCATACTTATTTATGCATATGTGTGGATGGTTATAAATTGCTTATGCATGTTCATGTTTGCATGTGGTCAAGTGTATGGTGACATAATGATGGTGGTTTTCATGCATTAGGTTGTGGTGTGTGTTGTTGTTGAGGTCATGCATTGATGACTGGACCCTAGCTAGAATGATGGTTGCATGGTCATATGCTTATGTTTCATGTTTCTATATGCTGTCATGATTATGTTATACATGTATCACGTTGATTTATTGATCTTGCAGACAAGGTATCCTCCCCGAGCTATACTAAGGTACGTTGGTTTATTGTGATTTGATTTAGCTAACATGATACACCTTGTAGGAAGAAATATCAAATGGCTAGCAAGATGGTTGACTACAAAAGACTCTCCCTATGAATCCGAAGAGAAGTGTTGTGTTGGGAAATATTTTGATTAGGTGGTTACACTAAGAAGCTTAAAGGAAGAAATAAGGAGTTGTAAGGCAGATAATGACAGAATAATAGAGGCACAAAAAAAGTTAGCAAAGGTAAATGAAGTCATACTTCAGAGCTTGTCAGATTTGCAGCAACAGGCCCTGCTTTGGATCAGCCATGAGCAGGAGGATAGGACTAATGGGGCATATGGTAGTAGATCGCATGGTGGTCACAGATCAGATAGAGATGACATAATCAGACATGACCAATTGTTGGACACTCCGGATAGGAGAGGGGATAGATACAGGTATGATTCCAGTTCTGATTCAGATAAGCACTATGATCATCATCGGTATCATCCTTACAAGAGGAGTGATAAGGGGTATTTTCCATATGAGTTTAGGAAAGCGAAGCCACCTACCTTTGATGGAGAGGTAAAGAAATCACAAGATGCAGAGGTATGGTTGCTAGGCATAAATAAGTTCTTCAAGTTGCATGACTATTCAGAGAACATGAAATCTAGAGTGGGTACTTTCAGACTCAGAGGAAAAGCAGACAGTTGGTGGGAAGACATGAAGAATGTCAAAGGTATAAATGAGGAAGTGACGTGGAGTGAATTTGAGCAGTTATTCAAGAAGAAGTACCTATCATAGAGATACTTTGATGAGAGAGAAAAGGAATTTTATGAGCTAAAGATGGGTTCCATGACAGATGATGAGTACACTAGCAGATTCTTGGAGTTGTCGAGGTATGTGCCTTATCTCATAGAGGAAAAAGCCAAGATTCGGAGGTTCATTAGTGGGTTACTGGTTGCATTTAAATATAGAATCGAGTTTGATGAGCCTAGATAATTGGAGGAGGCCATCTAGAAGTTGAAGCATTGCTATGAACAATCGAAGCGTGGGTCTGAGACGAAGGCAGTCTGGAAAGGCAATGCCAGGAACAAAGGGAAATGGGACAAGAAGCGGGTAAGACCACAAGATTTAGGTAACAAAGATAATGTTGCACCATCTGAGAGTTTTAATTCATCAGATAGGGGATAGGTATTCCAATCAGGACAACAGAATAAGGAGACAGGTTGGAAGCCTATAAAATGTTGCATTTGTGGCAAAGACCATCGCAAAAGAGCTTGTCCGCAGAATCAGGGTGGTATACCTCATATATACCATGTGCACGAGGCACAAACTGTTGGGGTTGTTGGTCAGAGTATTCCACGTATCTATGTCACATTGGATGACAAACATGCAGAGCATCAACCATCTATCATTGATATGGACAGTAAGCTTTTTGATCAAGTTATTTCTATTTTGATTGACCCTGGATCTAATTATAGTTATATTAGTCTTGACTTGGTGGATAAGTGTGGCTTGAGTAAGGAATTGCATGCAGAATCTTGTTGAGTGTAGTTGGCTACAAGTACGAAGAAACGAGTTCATCATTGGGTAAGATCTTGTGCATTTTATTTGAATGGTATGCCTACCACAACACCTTTGATTGTATTATTGTTGGGTTCATACAATATGTTGTTGCGCATGGACTAGTTGTATCTTCATAGAACCAAGGTAGATTTTTATGAAAAATATATTGAGTGTGTTAATGACAATGGAGGACCAAGAGTCTTATAGGGTAAGAAGAAATCTACGTCAGTTAGGATGGTGACAGCTATCCAAGAAAATCATAGTTGCGGGAAAGGGTGTAAGCTATTCGCAGTACACATTTCTAGTGATAAGGGTAAGGAAGTTAAGGATATGGATGTGTTAAGCATGTACCCAGTTTTAAAGTAGTTCAAAGATGTATTTCCTGAGGACATTTCAGAGTTGCCACCTCACTGGGAGGTAGACTTTCCTATTGAGTTAGTGCCAGGGGAAGCTCCAGCATCAAAAGCACCTTACAGGATGAGCACACCTGAGTTAGTTGAGTTAAATTTGCAGCTGAAGGAAATTTTGGACAAGGGGTACATTAGGCCAAATGTATCACCATGTGGTGCACCGGTCTTGTTTGTGAAGAAGAAATATGGTACTCTCAGATTATGCATTTACTACAGGCATTTGAACAAAGTGACTATCAAGAACACGTATTCATAATCGAGGATTGATGACTTGCTCAATCAGCTGAAGGGAGCAATAGTGTTCTCGAAGATTAATCTGAGATCTGGATATCATCAGGTACGCATCAAAGAGGAATACATTTACAAGACCGCATTCAAGACCAGGTATGGGCATTATGAGTTTGTTGTTGTTCCATTTGGCTTAACTAATGCTCCAACTACATTTATGTGCTTGATGAATAGTGTGTTGCATCCATATTTGGATAAGTTTGTTATTGTGTTCATTGATGATATACTGGTATATTCTAAAAATGAGGAAGAGCATGTCAAACATTTAGCAGCAGTGTTGAGGTTGTTGAGAGAGCATCAGTTGTATGTTAAGCTCAGCAAGTGCAGTTTATTTCAGACTAAGGTAGACTACTTGGGGCATGTTGTCTCCAAGGAGAGCATTGTAGTAGATCCAGAAAAGATAAGAGTCATAATGGAGTGGGTAGCTCATAAGAATGTGAATGAGGTGAGATCCTTCATGGGTTTGGCAGGCTACTACAGGAGGTTCATCGGGAACTTCTCTCGGATTGCTTATCCTATCACATCATTGCAGAGGAAAGGTAAGAAGTTTGAATGGACAAAGGAGTGTGAGGCTATTTTTTAGCAGCTCAAGAACTAACTATTGACGCATGCACCAGTGCTATAGATTGCAGTTCCAGACAAAGAGTTTGTGGTATGCACAAATGCTTGCAAGAGAGGACTTAGTGGAGTCCTTATGCAAGATGGACAAGTGGTATGTTATGAGTCCCAAAAACTAAACGAGCACGAGCAGAACTACCCAACACATGATCTTGAGTTGGCAGTGATCATACATTCATTGAAGATGTGGAGACACTATCTTCTTGGCAGGAGGTTTGTACTTATGAGTGATCACATTGGGTTGAGGTATTTGTTGCCGAATCTGAACGCCAGGAAAGATAGATGGTTGGCCACGATAAGCAATTTTGATTTTGAGATCAAGTACATCAAAAGTAAAGAGAACAGGGTGGTATATGCTCTCAGAAGACAGGTACAGGTAAATCACTTGGCAGTTATGAACTCCTATGGGACAGACTTACAGGATAGGATCTTGTAGGCAGGTCAGCGGGATGTCAGGTATATGGAGATTATGCACAGGTTGCAGCAGGATGTTGATATAGGTACAAGTGATATTACATGTATAGGTACATGTACATGTAGTGGTACAGGTATAGGTGGAAGTACAGGTGCAAGCATAGGAATAGGTGCAGGTGCACAGGGTATGGATTATTGTCTTATAGTGGATGGATTGGTCAGGTTCGGAGATAGGATATATATGTTGGATAACAATGAGCTCAAGAAGGTGATCTTGAGGGAGTTTCATATGAAACTGTATTCGAGTCACCTAGGGTATCAAAAGACACTGACAACAATGAAGAGATTTTATTATTGGTTGAATATGAAGAGGGTTGTAGCAGAGTTCATGGCTATATGTTTTGATTGTCAGCGAATGAAAGCCGAATGTAAGCATCCAGGTGGACTATTATAGTTGATCTTGATTCCAAAGTGGAAATGGGAGGTTATTTCCATGGATTTCATTACAGGTTTGATGAAGATAGTGAGACAACATGTTTCCATTATGGTTATTGTGGATAGGTCGACAAAGGTTGCACATTTCATTCTGGTGAAGAATACATTCTCAGCTAGTGATGTAGCATAGATATTTATCTTAGATGTGGTTAGATTGCATGGTGTCCTAAAGAAGATTATGTCAAACAGGGATGTGAAGTTCACTTCCAAGTTTTGGAAGGAGTTATTTGCAGGTTTGGGCACATGGTTGGCCTTCAGTACGACTTATGATCCACAAACAGATGGATATACATAGAGGGTCAATAGGATATTGGAGGACATGGTTAGGATGTATGTGATGCATCAATAGCAAAAGTGGGAATAGTACCATCCATTGGTAGAGATCGCATACAACAATGGGTATCAGAAATATTTAAGAATGAGTACTTTTGAGGCATTATATGGACGGAGTTGTAACACTCCCATCAGTTGGAGTGATATGGTTAACAGGGTATTTATTGGACCAAATATGTTGGCAGACGTGGAACATGAAATGCATGTGATCAAAAAGGATCTAAAGGCAACACAGGATAGGAAGAAGAGTTATGCATATAGGAACAAGTTGTTCAAGGATTTCCAGGTTGGGGAATAGGTGTACTTGTGCATCAAACCGAAGAAGAGCTCCTTGCGGATTGGAACATTTGCCCAGCTGGAACCACGGTTTTGTGGACCCTTCAGTATCATTGAGAGGATTGGGCTAGTAGCCTATAGACTTGCACTACCTTCGACGGTGAAATTCCATGATGTTTTCCATGTATCTTTGCTTAAGAAATATGTTAAGGATGTTGATCATGTGATTGACTGGTCTATATTGCAGGTGGAACCAGATGGAGAATTCCAGCTGAAGCCTCAGTGTATATTACAAAGAAAGGTGCTCATGCTCATGAACCAATAAATCAAGAAAGTTAAGGTGTAGTGGAATCACTTTGGCCTGAAGAAGCTACATGGGAGATGGTGGATTAGATGCGAGCTATCTATCCTTCCTTGTTTGCCAGTTGAGGCAAAGAAGTTTTGGCTTGGTATTTTGTTATATGCTTTGGTATATGTTTTGTTGATGTTGGTTTATGTAAATATGTATATGGATGTAAATATCACCATGAGCTATGTTATAAGGCTCCAATAAGCGGTATGGGTGTCATGTCATTATGATGTTATGTTGTTGTGTTTCATGTTGGTTTTCTTCTTAGCAGGTTGATCATCATAAATACTGCATTGAGCTCATTTATAAAGCTCCATCGGTAGTGTATATTTTTCTATTGCAGTTTTGTGGTTATAGATGTTGTTGAACACCGAGGACAGTGTTCCCCCAAGGGGGAGGTTCTATAACATCCCTGGTGAAAATTCCATTTAATAAAAGTAAACAAAGGAAAAATAATAACAACGGATGATGGGACACTTATTCCAAGCTGAATGTTGGGAAAAATCCTAGTGATGGGGATCACTTGGATTGGTCATGGTTAAGGAAATTGGCAAAGGAAATGACTAAGGCTTTGGAAAGAAAAAATGGAATTTTTGGCACATTTATTTATGAAAATAATGGAAATTAGGAGAAAAAGGAGGTGAAAGGTCACATATTGCATGTGAGGAGGAAAATGAAGGAAAATAATGGAAAATGAAGAAAATAGAGGCCGCATTCATAAAAAGGCTTCTAAGGATCAAATGGTAACCTTTTGTCAATTCAGTTTTGAAGCTCTTTCATTATTCTCTCTCTCTCTCTCTCTCTCTCATACTCTTGGATACTTAGAGTTTTCTTGGAGCACTCTTGGTGGGTGTGGCATACTTGGACTTTGGAGCAAGAAGGCAAGGGAAGAGCAGGGAAGTGCAAGAAGGCATCGGGATCAACAACTACATCAGATTTTCTTGCAAGTATCGAGTTTCATATATGTTTCCTTCTCTAGTTTTGGCATGCATGGCACATGTATATCGTTTCTTGGTTTTGATATGTCATTGGCATGGAGGATTGCTTGGATTGACAGTGGATTGCCTAGCCTTTCCATTTCTTGGATAGTCATGGTGATTGTGGGTTTACTTTCATTGTTTTTTTTGGTTGGTTCTCATATTTCCTTAGCTTGGGTTGAGTTATTAGGTTCTGGAAGCCCTAGTTGGAAAAACGCTCTGGAATCCCTGTAAAAGCTTGGGTTGAGTTACTAGACTTGGAAGCCTTGGTTGGACAAACGCTCTGGAAACCCTTGGTGGGTTGAGTTACTAATCATGGAAGCCTTGGTTGGACAAATGCTCTGGAAACCCTTGGTGGGTTCAGTTACTAATCTTGGAAGCCTTGGTTGGACAAACACTCCGGAAGCCTGGCAACAGTTGTGGGTTGAGTTACTAGTCCTAGAAGCCTTGGTTGGTGTTAGGTTCCTATACCAATAGGAGTCATAATTTTTGAATGGCTGAGATTAAACCTATAATATGTACATACCTTTTCTTTCTGCAAATGTTTTCCATATTCAAAAAATTAAAAAGTGTAAAGAGGGTATGTCCTAAAAGAAAAATCAAAGGACAAAAAGAATAAGAGGTCAAAAAAGATGAAAATATGAACCCCAAGAAAAAGAAAAAAGACCATGAAAGTGTGCTAGTCAAAATGCCACTACTATTTACTTTTTGTACAAAATAAATGGTTGTGTGCAACTTTTAATCTTTGCCACAATCCATGATAGTCAAAATGTTTAAAATTGGCTATTTCATGTTTTAAATTTCGTGTCCGTAGATAGAGAATAAAATCTGACCAAACTGTTTAATCTTGGCAGATAAGTAGATTAGGTAGAGTAAATAAAAAGGAGCTCAATTGTTTAATCTGAGCCCTTGGATGTAATAAGGTTAGATTTAGTTAGATTACCATTGTAAAGAAAAGAAAATATTTGATAAGGGTTTGCTAGCTTAAATGCACCCTAATAAAGAGAAGTAAAAATGGTAGGATGAGTAGATGGGTAAGTAGAAGAAAGGTTGCAGAATTGTGATGATTGTTAGATAAAAGCGTATTGATCACCTTCATCATGAAAGTTCTAAATATGAATGAGAAATGGGACTAGCATAAAGTTCACAAAATCAAATTAACTAATTTCCCCTCACTCATTTCACCCTTTACTTAACTAATTTCCCACAATAAGTTTGAAGTACCCAAAATCTTAAGTCAAAGGGGCTCAGAGCATTTCTTTGACTTCTGGAAGGACCAGACCCTTGGCCCAATGACTTATAGATCTTAAGTACTAAAATCCCCTCATAAACATTCACCCCCTTCAACTCATTCATTTTCCCCTAATAAATCCCTTTTCCTAAGGTTAAAACAACATTTTCCTAAGGAAAAGTAATCACCCCCATGGATACCCCTTTTTATGAAAAACCCACAAAAATTCACTTAGCCTAAGTTATAATGTTTTTATGTGTGTCATGCGGAAAGAGTCAATTTTGCGGACAAAACCGACCTCCCTAGAAGCTAAGGCTTTCTAGTGACAAACAAGACAATTAAACACTACCTTTCTCTAAATATGCATTTAGAATACAAGTAATCAGGTGTTTATAACATACCTTTAGTCCAACGCTTTGTAGTAGTCCAGCTTCTCCGATCCGGATGAGCTCCTCCTTCTCTTCGAAACCTGCATTCACTAACAAGTCAAAAGATTACATAGCACCTGAATAACTTATAAAATAAAACATATTCATCATACAGACCAAGGAGTATATGAAACAAATCATGTATAACAATCTGTTGAGAAAAGTGAGCTTAATTGTATTAAGTGGAAACAAAAGAAACCATTACAACCTGAGCCTTGGTGTTGTGCAGGTCCCTCCCAGGGTCCAGCAAGACTTCTCCTTTACTTTGATCAGCTCACCCACTTCCAAATAAGGCTAAGAAAGGATGGGAATCTCTCCTCTCAAGCTCTATAAGGGAGTCATAATTCCAGCGGCATCTACCCTTAGGAATGTTCAGCTTTCAACCTCCCCTCCCTCTGGCCCAATGCCTGTATTTATAGTGCTCTAGAGGAAGTTAATCAGGTCCACCATCAATGGGATAAGCCCCTCTTTGAATGGGATAGCTCCCCTCTTGATGGGATAAGTTCCTCTTTCATAGGGATACATGAACCATCTGGAGGCGCTCAATACACGTCAAACAAGCTTCTAGAATGCTCTAGAAATGACCACAAGTAACTTTTTGAAGTGAAACTTGCGCCTTTTGACCTTTACAGGAGTACGCACCCACCCCTTTACAGACAGAGCGTACAAGTACGCAGGTATTGTGAACTTGGGGTGCGTACACGCAGGTAAGGCTAAGAGAAACTGCGTACCCAGAGATATATAGATTTTTAAAGACTTTCTCTCTTTCTTGGAGTTTGACATGAAGAGCAGAGGTATGAGACTTGCCAAGGAGGATAGTATGACAGTTGATAGAGCCATACTAACTGCAAATAGTCATGGTGACAAATTTTAGTGTAACAATGTGAAAAGCAAATAAGTTTCAAATACACATTATACTTAGCGATAATCCATTTTCCACAATATTCATATTAACTTCTAATTTTATTTATATATTAATTCCCAAAAAATAAATCCTTTCTCGTATATATTCTATTAAACCCCTTTAAATTTAATATCCCTACCCCGAAAGTTTGAAATATAAACTTTATATTACCCAACCCCAACCAAGACATAATTAATCGATCTGCGATTAATTAAAGTCAACCCATTAACCAACCAAATCTTGTCTGATATTTTAAATCCACACCTTAACCCCTCATTAAACTAAAACCACCATGATTAAAAGCCCCCCGGGCCCCTCCATTACCCTTCGTACAACTCCCATGGCCGATCACTGTTTGATCGCCTCCCATTTGATCCGACAGTATTAACCATATCGAGTGGGCCCGTAATCTTAACTTTACCCGCCCGAAATGGGTTGTTTTTCACTGGGCCCCCGAAGCGACATGGTGCTCGATGAATGGAATCGGGCACCCTCCTCCCAAAACTGTCAGGCGCCTAAAAGCGATGCAATGGAAACCACTTACCGCCCCTCCGCTAAATACCAAAACTGACACTATTCACATTACCCACCAAAAAGTTGACTTTACACATAAAGCAAAAACCCCGAAATCATTTCTTTTATTGTGAATTCAACTGAAACTACCATGCACGCGCCCGCAAACGTCGAAGCTGTCATCTACGTCCACTTGCCACCTTAAAGACGCCATTGAACATTCAGTTCGCCTTCCAGCCAACACTGAATGTCTTCGACCATTTGCAGTTGCCAATCAACCTGTTCAGAACCCATTTTCCTCAAAATTCCAAGTATTCATACCAAAATCCGCTAAAAAAAACCTTGTCTAAATTCTGGACAAATTACTCAGTTTCTTAAAATTAAAAGAAAAATTAATTCAGAGGAACTTGAAGCTACCCCAACCTACTCTGCACTAAAACCACATTACCCTCAAGAAATTGTAATTTATGTCCCCCATTCTCAAATCCAAAAGAACTGAGAATGGTCACCCTAATTACTATGGACGTTAGACCAATTTCCACTCCTAACCTGGACTTGAATCACCTTCCCCTTGCTGATAAAGACTTCCAAATCAAGGACACCTCTATCCATGAATTCCCACTCAAATTATACTACCGATACAGAGACCAATACCTAAACCATGCTGATAAAATAGGTCTTTGGGAGTCTAATTTTCCCAAGTATCAATTCCCTGAGGTGCACATCTTTCCAAAGATTGTCCATTATTGCCATGAAGACTATATTCCCAATCAAAGAGCAGTGATGTCGCCTAACCATACCATACTTTTCACCATTACTTCTGAGTCAATCAATGAAATATTGCAGCTACACCCAAGACAAAATATAACCCTTATTTCCATTGGAGACCTGCTAGACAAATTCCCCAAGCTTACCACTGCCAAACTTGCTAAATTATTCCAAACTTTTATTATAGAAGTGAAACATATTCCAAAGGATCCTCCCCCATATATGTGGACCATATTTTCTCAACTTGGCCAGGACATTGTTTCAATGATATCTAGTGTCTTAGGCTATACTACTAGTGAGTACATAGATGAAATCATCTTAGCCTTCATGTCCATCTTCACTCCAGGACAGCCTCCTGTTGTCATGTATGATTATGCCAAGTTCATAGCTGATAAGATGCATAAACAATTCCTGAGAATGAGTAATCAAAGAGTGTTTAAGTATTCTTCAGTTTTGTACCACCTTTTCTTATACTACCAAGCTAACAAGTTCCCTTTTACTCTCCAAAAGCTTGACACTAAAGGTCATCCTAGGTCAGTAATTTTTTGGACCCCTTTAATACATAAGCATGATTCCCCATATCCACACACAGATTTCATTGATCTTTTTGTACAACCAGTAGTGAGCATGCTGCTAGGAAGTCCTCCTCCAAGAATCAATTCAGATGTCAGGAGGATCCTGCAGCTGTTAAAACAACACAAAGTGGGAGATTGGTACTTGTACCAAAATCACATAGAAATTAGGATCTATGGTTGTGAGTTGGCCACATATAAACTGCCTAGATACCTCCCAAAGAGGTTATTTTCTCTGGAGTACTACAGGAAAATAATCAACTCAGATGAGGTGCATTTTGTCAAGGCTAAGAAGAAGGCCCAGCTCATAATCAAGGATCAACTAGGCCCCTTTGTATGTAATAGCAGGGAAGCTAGGCAAGAAGTAGAAGAAATCCTTCAGAGACTCAAACTAAAACAAAGCTTCATGTGGAAATATGAACCCTGTGACTTCATCTGCAATAAAAGACAAAAAAACAAGATGGATCCCTACATTCACCACTAAATCCCTGAGATAGAGAAATATGCAAACCAATTGGAATGGGTGGAGAATAATTTTTTAGACAGGGATAGCACTGAAGTAGCAGTTGAAAATGCTCTAATTGATTTAGAGAAAAGGCTTGATCAAGGTTCCTTCCTGCAGGTGCCAGGAGAATCTCAAGTCCAAATAAAATCACAAGCACAAATTGAATCACAGGCCCAGGGAGAACCACAGCTACAAAGTGAACCTCATACAGAATAAAAGTCTCAGGTTCAAGAAGAATCAGAGCAGCCAGACCTATCAGAGGAATTAGGACAAACAGGTATACAGCAACCCACTATGAGTACTCCCCCTAACTTACAAACTCCTCTAAATGAGGAGAAAATCCTCAAAAGGAATAGGGAGGAGGCCACTACATCAGGCAGAGCAACTATACAAACATATGCAGAAACCATCCAGGTCAAAAGACAGAGGTTAAATCTTGTTTCATAATAGGAATTCACAGAAGAAACAGTAGGGGCCACCAGCACAGAAAGAGAAAGAAGCAAGCCTGCTACTCCTTCTGGGGCCACACCAGAACCTTCCACATCTCATACTCATATGTTGGAAAGGCAACAGAGTGTTGAAGTTTCCTCATTTAGGATGCCAATGGACAAAGATCAAGATATCAGAGAAAGGTACAAGGATATAAAGGCCAGGAACGAGAGGCTAAAAGCCCAAACTTATGCTCAGTACCTCAAGATGGCACCTACAAACCAGACAAGGCTTATGTCAGCCTATGATGTCAAAGAAGGTAAGATGAAAATGACATTTTTCAAACCTACCACTCAGCAACCAAGGACAACAACTGACTTCCAGAAGATAGATTTTGAAGTGCTAGAAAAGGACATACATCCTATTGACCAAATTGAGCTGCACAAGCAGACCGGGGAGATGATTTACTCCACCTTGATAGGGAAAGCCATCACAACTCACCAATTGCAGAATTCCCTAGATAACATATCAGCTCAATTCCAATTGGAAAATGCCTCTTCACAGGCAAAGGACACCAGAATTAAGTCCTTAGAGGACTTAATCATTGAGTTGGGACATGATCCCAAAGATGTGAAGGCAATGGAAAGGCTGATAAAGAAGAAAAATGATGACATAGCTGCTTTGAAAAAGCAGCTTAAGATTCCACCACTGCATCACCCACAAACAGCAGAGGTCCTGGAGACCCAAAAGGGACAAGAGGAGCTTATGGACTTGGTCCTCAAGCTAAATGACCAATTGAAAGAAACAAAGAAAGAATTGGACACATTGATTCAGTCCAAACAAAGTGAATAGGCCACCACTCCCACAGTTGTCATTCCCACAGTAACAATTGCAGTTCCCTCAACACTGGCAGCATCCTTGGCACCAACAGCTCCACCTGCCATAGCACTGCCAGTCACAACTAAGTCTACAACAACAGGTACTTCAACAGAAAAGATAGCAGAGTTAGTGAAATCCATGGAGGAAATGTCCATCCAGGCAACAGAGCTTAAAAGGCTTAAGGAGAAAGTGACAAGCCTAGAAACTGACTGCAAGCTTGCCCAAATACAACAGAAAGAAGAAACACAGAAAGCCCTAAGGATGGGTGAGAAGATTAAGGTCCTAGAGAAGGATCTAACTTTACAAAAGCCACTAGGACAGACTAAGGAAATACTCTAGGCCAATATCATTGACTCTGTCAATGATATTTGGCCATCAATTCAAATAATATTTGAGAAAGCAGAACTGGTGAAAGTGGTCACCGAAGCAATTCAAAAGATAAAGGAAGACCTAGGAGACCAACCTGAGGATGCTAATCGACTCATCCATTTCTTAAAAAATAAGTATAGGCATGAACTAAATGAGCTTGGTGTGGAGGACAGAACTAAAGCCATCATTGAAATCAAAAAGGTTCTTTCTAAAAGAAACCTTATGCTTAAACTGGAGGGAAAATTCCATAACATGCAGGTTGGCATTGACAGATTCATGATTAAATTTCAAATTTTGAGAGAGAAAGGCCTTCCAAGTCCCATGGTCATCCATGAAAAACTTATGACCCAATTGGACTATGTTGACAAATTAAAGAAATTATCTAAGGAACAGGAAAGCACTTCAGGAATCAAAGCATTGCCAACAGGGAAAGTATTGTATGATACTTTAGAAAATCTATTTTTCCTAGAGCATGAGGTGAAACATCTATTTGTCACCAAGCCAAATTTTTCCAAATACACTGAGGCAAATAAGATATATAGAAGGATGCTCAAAGTAAAATTACCTGAAGATGAATGGTGGGAAAAGATGACAGATTTACTATAAGTTACCACAGTAAATCTAAATGGCAGCCAGATGAAATAGGTAAACAGGGTCAAAGAGTAACAGGTTAAAGAGTATCAGTTAAATACCAAAGAAAAAGATAATTCTAGCATACACATATCAGCCAGCCTAAAAGGGCTCAAATTCAATTTCAACAACCAGCACTACCACAATAAGAGGGACAGCATGATGCAGTTTTCCATCTGTCTCTATCTTCATGCTTGAAGATATTTTTATTTCCTTAATTAAATCTCAAACTGTTATGAGATATTTTGTAATATTTTTTGTATAAATACTTCCCATTTCGAAGTATTTAGTGTGGAGTCAAAGACACTTTTGTATACTTGTATCTAAAATCATAGTGCTATTGTATCAAGACTGGATTGGCTCGCTGGATCATGGAATAAAGTTCAAACATTTTACAGGATTCTTGTGTAAAGAGAAAATCAGATAAGTATTATCTCATGTGTATTATTGTTTTTCCTTATGTTTATTAATAATCATATGTGTTTCTATGAAATCTGAATGGTAAACTAGGAATGATATTTCAGGACTTGCTTTAATGCACTCTGTCTTGACTGTTTACCTTCTTAATTTTTTCTGCTAAACTATTTTAGTTAGGGAATTCGTAAATGCTCCCTTACTTCCGTAGTTTCCCCCTATGGCCTATGTAGCAAATAATTCTTAATTTCTCTTTGTTGATGATCACCCTCTATTCCTCATTCTGATCCCAGTCTAAGGATTCTTCATTGCCCTTTTACCCTGGTTAGAATCATTCCATCCATCAGCCCTTTGAAGATTTTCCTTTTGCTTTGCTAGCCTGCCCTGTAAACAATCCCTTTAATGATCTGGTCCAGTTAAGCTATCCTTTGATTGACTCCATAGCCCAATGGCTTAAAAACCTAGCTCTATCCATCTGTTCCAAGAATTCCACCACCCAACTTTCAATCAAAATCAAAATCCTCATGAACACTAAGAACTAGCCTAAAATCTAATAAAAAACAAAGTTAAATTATAAAGAGAGAGCCCTCTCTGGACTTAGGTTGGCTAGAACCTGAGTCTAAAATATTTGGTTTGTGGTTACCTCGGATTATTCCTTCTTTTAATAACTTCTAGGGAAAACTTCTGAGTGATAACATAGTGGCGACCATACTGGGGACTCAAATCCTTAGTCTTAATAAACCTTTGAGAAATTTCAAATCTTTATTTCAAGCCTCTTGAAGGATTTATTAGAAGTTGTTTATAAAAATTTCATAAAAAGAAAGTAACTAGAAAAGTTTGAAACTCTGGCTTCAAGGAGAACTCACTATACTAGGGCCAATCCTGATCCAAACCCTCCCCAAGTATTTGATAATCCTAATCTGATTTCAAGAATATCCAAAAGACAAGAAATTCAAGTCAGTCCTACGCCCTCAATTAAAGCATATTCATGCCCTGATGAGTGGTTGTTTTTAGAAGATCTCCCCTTTGACGAGTCATTTGACCTTTCCCTATTTAGAACCAGGTCTAAGAGTGCACTTGATGACATAGTTCTAGATCCAGAATTTATAGCATAACTTGAAGTCCAAAGGGAAAACTTGTCAATTGATCAGTATATTCTAAATTCCCCTCAGTCATCCCTTACTATTGCTAAGATCCCTGAGCTTTCTGAAACAATTTCGAATCCCTTTAGTTCACCATTATTCCCTTCCATCTCTGAAGTTCATTCCTCACCTCCATTTATACCTTCACTTCCCCACCAACCTACCATTACACATCAGTCACCCATTACTCCCAGTTCTCCATTACCCACTGTATCATCTTCTGGTACCCAAACTCCACCTCTCAGTCCTGCCCAACTTAGAGCCATGGAAAATAGATATGCCCCTCTTGTGTTACATGCTCCACTAGGTGCCTTGCCACAAGACTACAAAACCAAAATTGTCCAATTTGATGGCACGAGACCCTATACAGCACAGCAACATACAAGAAAGATGACACCTTCTTGAATTACATGAAATTGATATTGCAGATGTCCAAATAAGACTTTTTGCTCAGTCTCTAGCTGGCAATGTAAGAACATGGTTTATATCTTTACCTACTAATAGTATAGATAGTTTAGAATTATTTTACCAGCAATTTTTAAATAGATGGGAAAAGAAAAAGAATCCTCTTCAGATCCTTTCAGAATATGAAAACATTAGGAGAGGACCAAATGAAACAATCCAGGACTACTGTACTAGATTTAACAATATATACAATGCAATACGAGTCGACCTTGGACCCCCACCTAGCTTAGCTATGATAAAGTTTCCTGACGGGTTCGACAATGATATGGCATTCCAACTTAGAGAGAGAAACCCTCCAACTCTAGAAGATATGTAGAGTGTAGCAGTTAGGTAGAAGCTAACTTGCTAGCAAAGATATCTAGGGTTATGAACGAAAGGAGAGAACCCTTGAGAGATGAAGCCACGCCCTTTGACCTTAAAATGGATGCCCTAGCCAAAGGAATGGAAAAACTGATGGATAGGATGGAGAACATTGAAAGGAAACCTTAGTAGGATAATCAACAGGCACCTCCAGTGAGAAATCCAAACTTTATAAAAAATCAAAATCAAAACACTGGAAAAAAATGGACCTGATCAGAATATTAGGCCTCCTTTTCAAGAAAACTATGTTGAAACTTCCCATTCAGAAGACCCTGAACAAGACACACAAATTAACTTAATGGTATTAGATGAGGAAGAAACTATCTTTTTGACTCAAGATGATTGGGAATTACATATGCTTCAACATGTTATCACTCAGGTTGTCCCTTGGCTCCTTAAGGGATACGGCCGAGGTAA
Source organism: Pinus tabuliformis (assembly GCA_031772625.1). Classification (NCBI taxonomy): domain Eukaryota; kingdom Viridiplantae; phylum Streptophyta; class Pinopsida; order Pinales; family Pinaceae; genus Pinus; species Pinus tabuliformis. The sequence goes on along the minus strand of CM062818.1, from coordinate 656,627,510 downwards.
CCACAAACCAATCTTTGGATTGCAGGTCCTAGCCTACCTGCAATCAGAGAGGGCTCTCTCTTTATAATTTAGCTTTGTTCAAGGCTGATTTTAGGCTAGATATGATGCTCTTGGGTTTTGTTTAAGTTTTGGTGGGAAGGATGATGCTTTCAAGCAGAGTTGGGATGCATAGTGTGAGAAGTTCAAACCATTGGGCATGGAGTCAAGGATAAGGGCTGCTGGTGCGTTTTCTTGGTCACAAGAGGAATGCAGAGCAGGATAGCTACACATGGAACAATATCAATGCTGTAAAAAAGATGGAATGAAGATCAGAGATGAAAGGCAACTAAGAATCTTTCATCAGCTAATAGAAGGAGGGCGAATGAACTTTATCTAGGAGCAGTCAAGGATTCCTAAACAATTATTCATAAATGAGAGAAACAGTGTAAACATGATCATTTAAGTATGCATATTCATAACTATTTCTGAAGAAAACATGTAGAAATAATAGAAATTGAGCATAGAGTGCTGCTAAGCAAAGTCTAAGCTATTCTTCCTTCCTGCTATTTAGATGGTGACACAATGGTGGCATAAACACATATAAACTGTAAACAGAGGTAAGAAACACTTATTGGGCCATGTAGAAGCACAAGAATTCCATAGTTCACTCTTCAGCCCTTAAAAACACAATAGACAGTTCATCCTTCAAGCATTCCAGCAATCTTTGATTATAGAGGCTCTCAAAGAATACAGCGCAAGTCTGGAGAGGAGTTATCAACCAACCAACCCTTTCTACATCACTGAGGGCGGTATATATAGAGAAAATATTCAAAAAATATCTACAATCAGCAGATCTTAAACAGATCTGAGGGAATAAGTGCCTTTAATCTAACTTATCCTAAAATAAATGCATAAAAGATCTATCTAACTGCTGCGCTGGGGCAGCTGCCTCAAAAATGAGTAAATATCGGTCCTTTGCTGTTATGCGCTGGCCATTTATCATAACTGCGCATTGGTCTCTGCAGCGCTGCCCTTGGGTGGCTCGGCTGCTCATAGGTGGCACTGATTTAAAATCTGATATGATTCGGCTTAATGGCCTTTAATTGCGTTCAGGTGAGCCTTTGATGCCTCAGAACTGCTTCTTTGACTTTGATGAAGGCCTTTATTGCTTCCCTGCTGCGGGCTTTAACTGCTGCTTTGATATCTTTGATCTGATACACTTTGTCGCAACTCTGATACACTTTACTGCTGAATCAGGCTCTCCTTTATTGCCAAAACACTTTAAACTATCAAATCGCCCCCTTTATAGCCGTTGTTCGGCCAAAGAACTGCTGCGGGGCCTTCTGCAGGCCTTAGGAATGCTATCGGCGCTTGGCCGATCGAAATAATGCTAAATCTGAAGAAAACTGTGAAAAGGAGGAAGAATGGGCACTGATAGCCTGTTGAGGCAAAAACCATGCATTTTGGAGCCAATTTGTGGAGGAGCGATCCAAGATTGATGAAGAATACCTTGTTTCCCTTTGCTCTGGAGTCGCGCGTGGGCGCCGGATAGAAATCCTGTGAAAATGGCTATTTTCCTTATATAAAGCGAAACATCACTTTACATAGAAAAATCTATAAAAAATAGAGCGGGAGAGATACTGTTGCTCAGAATAGATCTGGGTCGTTGGATCGTGCTAAGGCAGATCCAACGGCAGCGATGAAGTCGGGGATATCGCTATCGGCGGGCGGAGGGCTTTATACATATATGGGATCAGCGATGGAGCGAAAAAAGCAATGAGGCTTGCGATACATGGAAAATGCGGGCTTTGTAATAAAACATAGGTTTTGCGCTAAACCTAAGTTTTGCGCTAAACTTGGAATAATGCCCAAAGCGGAGGATGCGGTAACAAAATATTGCGAACGCGATATCGCTGTCGGGTGCGACGGCGATATCGCATCGGCGGAGGGGTCGGGGAATTATAAATATGGCACATATGTTTTGCGAAATGCCGATTGCGACATTCGCATCGGCGAGATGGAATTCGAGGAGCACACATATATACGGCCAACACTTGCTGCGACCTCCGACAGCGATATCGCCGTCGGAGGGGAGGAATCTTGATCGGAGGCATGCCTTATGAATCGGCAAAGGACCATTTGCGATCGGGGGAAGGCCTCTCCGATCGAAGGAAGGAAATATGACATCGGAGGGGTTTATAATGATTCGGAGAAGGGATCAAGTGCATCGGAAGGGGCTTTTTGAAGATCGGAGGGAGGTTTTCATGGCTTTGGATACTTTGGAAGGGGTCCGAAAGTATGAAAAGAGGGATTTTATATTTTGGAAGGGATTTTATGCATAGGAATGAGTCCTAATGCATTGGAAGATGGTTTGAGAGGCAAGATGAGGGTTCTTACTAAGTTTCAAGTAAACTTAGTAATTCCCAAGGGATATTTATGGTTATTTTTCAACCAAAGGGAGGGGATACATAAATAGGGGGATTTTACACACATTTTAGTAAGGGGAAGGGGAAATAGACGGGAATTTACATAATAATGTTATAAGTTAATATGAAACTGGTGAAGAAAGCGCTAAGTTTAGAAATCTTAGGCTTAAAAAGGGGAAATAGAACTTGTAGAATGAATAAGAGCACTCCTAAGCGAAGTAGACCTTTACTTAGGCAAATGATATGAAAAATGATGAAATTAAGAAATGTCAAGCAGATCTTGACCTCTTTAGGGGAAGTTAGTGAATGATTTTGGGGAAAAGGAAGAAGGGGAAGTTAGACATGCCTCTCTTGAGCTGCTCCAAATGGATTTTGCCTTATACTTGTGATCTGAATAGATTTAACACTTGAAAATTTGAAATGGATCACAATTCATCATTCTGCCACCTCAGAACTACCTACCCAGCCTACTTACCTAGCATTTTGTCTTCTTTTTGGTTTGGGTGCACTTGAACTAGCAAACCCAGCTTTTCAACTTTTCTTTTTGCTATCCTCCTATCTAAATCGATCCTTATGCCTTCCGGGGCTCAGATTAAGCTGTTGAGCACCCTTGCTTCTCTACCTAGCTAAAATCTGCCAAGATTAAACAGTTTGGACAGATATTCATTCTCTACTTTCTAAAACAAGCAATTGAAATTTAGGGAGGCCAAGATTAAGTTGTTTGGCCTTCCCTTAACTGAAAAACTCTTCAAAAATGGTATGATTCTTCAAAAATGGAACTTGCTGGAAATATGGAACCTTTGCAGCATGAGAAAGATGACATATTTGGCATTTTCAACTGTCAATCATGAAATATGAACACCTATTGCAATAGGAGGCTAACACAACAATTACAAACGTAATCCAGAGAATCTTTCGATTACAATCAAGGGTATGATTATGATATCTTCGACGTGCGCAAACAATACAATTTAAGGAGTAAGAAGAACACTGACACTCCTGACCAAAACAATAAAGCAGTACCAAATCAACCTAAGAAAATTAAAGCAATTCCAGTTACCAAAACTCTCCAAATCCTCTCTAAACCAAATTAGAATCCTTCTGGTCCCACCATTGTAGATATAACTAATGACCAACCCCCTAATAATCAACCATCCACTTCAATCCCCTCCAAGGAGACAGTGGAAGAAACTCCAAACATCACCTTAGAAAATCCACAAAAAAGACTTCGAATACAGAAAAAGAAATCTAAATCCTGCCATAAAAATTCCAAATTCTCAAACAGAGAAATCCCCTTTGCGTTTCAATTTGGGGGCAGAGGTGGCTAAATTGAAAATCTCAGTTCCCTTAACATAGTTGATTAAACATGAAACTTACAAATCTCAAATAAGCAAATATTTAAACTTCATTGAGAATGAAGATTCTGTTAACTTGTTTGATGATCAGCCTGAGCTCATTTTCGGTCCTGATGTTAATGGAAAACCAGTAGAAGGAGGGATACCACCCTTTTACATTAGCCTTAACATTCACGATAAAATCCTACACAATGCTATGCTAGACTCTGGGGCTTCACACAATATAATGCCTAAATCTGTTATGGAAAAATTGAACTTGGATATCACTAGGACTTACAAGGACATGTTTTCATTTGATTCAAGTCAAGTAAAGTGCCTAGGACTAATCAAAGACCTGTGTGTTTCCCTAGTACAATACCCTGCTAAGACCATTCTGATGGACATAGTTGTTGTTGATATACCACCTAAATATGGCATGTTGTTGTCTAGATCGTGGGGGGATAAACTCCAAGGATATTTGCAACTTGACATGTCATATGCCACAATTTCAGTGTTTGGACATCCTAAAAAACTGTATAGAGAGACCCTGATGAAGTATGTAGTGAGTAGCCAGGAGAGGCCTCAAAACTTTCCTATATATTCCATGCATTATGACATCGATTCTTTCATTCTAGACAATGCTGAACCAAACCAAGAAAATACTTCTAACAGCATTATTTCAGAACCAAAAGAAATTGCAATTACAGTTGAAAATCAAACTGTCCAAATTCAAGAATTTTCAGATAAAAAAGATGATCAAAACACCTCAAACAATGAAGATTTTGTCCCCCCAGATAGTAAGAATTACGAACATAAAATATTATGGCATATTGAGTTTGATGGGTCAGTGAACAAACTAGGTGCCAGAGCAGGAGTGTGGGTATACAATTTAGAAAATGTTCACTCAGAGGGTCATGCTTACAGGCTAAACTTCAAATGCACTAACAACATGGTTGAGTATGAAGCACTTCTTTTAGGTCTCAAATTGGTTAAAAGGTTAGGAGCCATAAGAGTTTCTATTATGGGATATTCTGAGTTGGTTATTAAACAAATCAATATTGTATATATGACCAAAGATCCTAGATTAAGTTTTTATAGAGGAACAGTTGTAGAAATATTGAATACTTTTCTAGAAACTAAGCTTGTTGTCATCCCAAGGAAACATAATATGCAGGCTCATAGTTTAGCAATGTTTGCTAGCACTTGTAAGTTACCATTTCAACCTAACCATCAGTACACTATTGAGGTTAGGCACAGACCTGCTATCCCAGACAACTTGAAAAACTGGCAAGTGTTTGCTAATGACCAACAAATAAACAATTTTTTAACTTTAAAGGAAGAATTTGTAAATAGCAACATAGATACTGACATAACACTAGATCCTTGTTTTACAGATAAAATAGAAATTAACAAATTAGAAGATGAAGAGATAGACAAATTTCATCCCACTAAATTTACTAAACCAGAAGTATAAAACCTAAAGCAAGTTGAAATTGATGAGATAATTGACGAAGACTCTGAAATCATTAATCTCAAAGACAATTTTTTCCCAAAGGATTAACTCCTTTGGAAGACTTGTTTGATTCAAATGATGTCCCTAGAAAACCGAAAATGGAACCCTTGAAATCTAACATAGAGGAGTGTAACATAGGCACTAAGGAAGATCCAAAATTGATAAAACTTTCAAAGTATTTACCTCCTAATGAAAAAGTGAAATACGTAGAACTGCTGAAGGAATTCCAGGATGTCTTTGCTTGCAGTTATGAGGACCTCAATTCCTATGACAACAGCATAATACAACACACTATCCCCATAAAAGAAAACCAGAAACCTTTTAGACAGAAGCTTAGGAGGATTAACCCTATTCTACTGCCTTCTATTGAAAAGTAAATCAAAAGAATGTACGAATCCAAGATAATAGCACCAATTAAATTCTCTTATTGGGTTTCAAATTTGGTGCCCACAAGGAAAAAGACTGGTGAGATTAGACTGTGTGTTGATCTTAGGAAACTCAATAAAGTTTCACTCAAGGACAACTACCCTCTCCCTAAAATGGATCACATATTACATAGGGTAGTAGGTTCAACCAGAATCTCATTGTTGGATGGGTTTACTGGTTACAATCAAATTTTAGTCCACCCAGATGACCAGGCAAAAAACTGCATTCACTACTCCTTGGGGCACATTCATGTATGTGAAGATGCCTTTTGAGTTAAATAATGCAGGGGCCACTTTTCAAAGAGCTATGGATATAGCTTTTGCTAAGGAAATCCATGACTTCCTAGTAATATACTTAGATGATATCACTGTATTCTCGAATTCTAATAAGCAACACTTAGATCATCTAAGGCAGGTCTTCATCAAGTGTAGAAAGTATGGAATTTCTTTGAAACCTAAAAAATCTCTATTTGGGTTGGAAGAGGGAAAATTATTAGGCCGCATAATCTCCAATGATGGTATCCGAATAGATCTTGCAAGAATTGAAGCCATCTTACAGATACAAAATCCTAGGAGCATCTGAGAACTACAAGCCTTTTTAGGTAAAATAAACTTTCTTAGAAGATTTATTTCAAACTTAGCAGAACTAATTAGATTATTAAATAACATGTTGAAAAAATATTCAACTATTAAATGGACAGTTGAGGCTAAAAGTTCTCTCGAGATATTAAGCTAGCCTTAACACAAACACCAGTTTTGATCAATCCAAAGTTTGATAGGGATTTCATTATATTTTCTTTTGCCTAAGAACACACAATTGTTGCAGTCCTACTGCAGAAGAATGATCAGGCTTTTGAACAACTTATTGCCTTCTTTAACAAAGCCCTGAGGGATGCCCCTTTAAAGTATAATATAATGGAAAAGCAAGCTTTTGCTTTAGTCAAAGCTATCAAATATTTCAGAGTTTACATTCTATATTCTCATGTAATAGCCTATGTTCCCAATGTTGTAGTCAAAGACATCCTAACACAGGATGGTCCAGATGGAAAGAGAGGGAAGTGGATAGCTACTATATTAGAATATGACCTAGAAATCAAACCTACAAAGTTAATCAAAGGCCAAGGTTTAGCCAAGCTCATGGCTGAATCGAATTGTCAGGCCTTAGACATAAATTTTATTGCAGAAATGGATAATGAAGAGGAGATGGCGACTCCACCGATCAGCCAGGCCTTTATTGAATCACCATGGTATGCTGACATTATATATGTTTTACAAAATCTACAAGCTCCTCCTAAATTATCCAGGACCAAAAGCAGGTTTTTAAAAATGAAATATTTAAAGTTTTGCATAATTGACAATGCTCTGTTTTGGAGGAATCACGAAGGTATCCTTCTTAACTGTTTATTAAAAGAAGAATCTGACAAGGTGTTACAAGAGTTTCATGCAGGTGACTGTGGGGGACATCTTTACTAGAAAACCACTGCTGACAAGATTCTTAGAGCCGGTTTCTATTGGCCCACTTTGTTTTCTAATGTAAAGAAATTTGTAACCTCATGTCATAAATGTCAGATTTTTGAAGGAAAGAAAAAACTTTTACCCTTACCCTTGAAACCAATATCTGTTGAAGCACCATTTCAACAGTGGGGTCTTGACTTCATTGGTGAAATCCATCCACCTTCCTCTGCCCAACATAAATGGATTCTCACTGCTACAGATTATTTTACCAAATGGATAGAAGCCATACCATCAAGGCAAACCACTGACACAGTTATAATAACCTTCCTTGAATCCAACATCCTATCTAGATTTGGGTGCCCAGCCAAAATCATCACTGATAATGCAGCAGCTTTCAAATCTAAGAGAATGATTTATTTCTGTAATAAGTACCATATAACATTAGGCCATTCCACAGCGTATTAGCCCCAAGGAAATGGACTAGCAGAGTCCTCAAATAAAAGTCTGGTAAATATCATCAAAAAATTGTTGGAGGATAACAAGAAAACCTGGAACAAGAAGCTAGTGAATGCCTTGTGGGAAGATAGGCTGACCACAAAGAAATCCATTGGTACCAGTCCTTATCAATTAGTTTATGGAATGGAGGTTGTTTTCCCATCTTCCTTGGGAACACCAGTGATGAAACTACTCCAAGAGTTGCAGGTTGAGCCAAATGAGAATCAACCAAATAATTCATTTGCAGTAGACCAGGGAAGAAGTGTATATCAGATATCAAGTTGTGCAGGAAAGGATCAACAAGGCTTTTGACAAAAGGACTAAGGTAGAAGATTTCTACCTAGGGGACAAATTTTTGAAATGGGATTCAAGAAGAGAGGATAAAGGTAAACATGGGAAGTTTGACTTCCTATGGAAAGGCCCATATATCATTTATGTTTTTAGTGGTAATAATTCTTTTTTCCTCAGAGAATTGGATGGCACAGAAGCAGAAGGAGGACTAGTTAATGGTCGAATGCTTAAACACTACATAGAACCTAGTTACTGATTTCACTAATCACTTGTACATATTCTATTTTTTCAAAAGTTTAGAGTTGATTGGATGGTGATTTTGGAGTTGAAGCCCGAAGAGAAGGCCCTAAGATTCAGAGGTTTTATTGTCATAAATAGCAATAATGCAGAAAAGTGAAAGGGAAAAGTTGCATATTAAAATCACAACAATTAAGAAGGCCATTGATCTACAAGTTCTTGACATTTCACCAGGAAATGCCATCCCCAAGTGGAGCCACTGTTAGGTTCCTATACCAATAGGAGTCATAATTTTTGAATGGCTGAGATTAAACCTGTAATATGTACATACCTTTGCTTTCTGCAAATGTTTTCCATATTCAAAAAATTAAAAAATGTAAAGAGGGTATGTCCTAAAAGAAAAATCAAAGGACAAAAAGAATAAAAGGTCAAAAAATATGAAAATATGAACCCCAAGAAAAAGAAAAAAGACCATGAAAGTGTGTTAGTCAAAATGCCACTACTATTTATAATTCAATTTTTAAAATAATTTGCCAACGTATACTGCGCTGCGAGAACTTGACCTAGCCGCCTCTGGCTCGCCTTCACTGAAGCCGCAGGCCGATTCAGCCCTTTGGCTGCTCCGAAGGGCAGCGTATTCTCCATCTTTTGGCTGCTGGGTGTTCCTCCATGCGCCCTCGTGGCTGCTGCGCCCCTGCGCACAGCACTGAGGCGCCCTCACCATGGATTCTTCAGGGGGCTTCTCCAATCCGCCTCCAGAGGTGATAGCCTTTAAAGCAATGATCGAAGCAGCCCCGAAACGAGCGCCATCGGTGACTCAACAGAAGTTCATCAAGAAGATGGAAAAGATCCCTTCAGTGGCCCTTCCTGAAGAAGAGACGTGCAAGGCAGCTCTGAACCTGGCAGAGAGAGGCCTCATTGGGCAGTTCACGGGCCTCTGGCCCTCTCCTAAATCAGTAGAAGACTGGACTCAAAGAAACTGGAACCCCCTAATCAAAGAAGGTGTCAAAAGCTACTTTGTAGGTAAAGGATTCTTTGTCTTTGTTTTTGAAAGCACAGAAGACAGAAGTTTAATTTTCAGAAATGGTCCATATTTTATGGGACCGCAGGGATTGTATTTGAACAAATGGTCCCCAGATTTTGACCCTTCCCAAGACGTCCCATCAGCTGTTCCGGTCTGGGTGAGACTACCCCATCTGCCACTCCACTGCTGGAACCAAAAATCCTTAGAGAACATCGGAAACGTGCTGGGTAAATATATAGACAAAGCTGCAAGAAAATATCAGTACTCTTGTGCTCGCATATGTGTTGAAGTCGACCTAGAGGAGGGGTTACCGGAAGCAATCAAGCTTACTATCGCTAGATGGATGCATATCCAGGAACTGGACTATGAACAATTACCTTTCAAATGCAGACATTGTCATGGGCATGGACATTTCGCCAAGCACTGCAAGAAAAGGGCAGAAGAGCAACCAGACAAACAAAACGGGGATCAATGGACCCTAGTTCAGAAAACAACTCTTCCAAAAAAAGGCTCCGGCAAAGGAAACACAACAGGAATCCCAAGCAGTTCTAAGCCCACTCAGGAAGGCGAAGTAAAAACAAAAGGGACAGCAAGCACTCAGATTGACCCTGTAGCCCCAGAGCAGGAAAATCGGGTGCAGGAAGAAAGCACCCCTCCAAGCAACGAAGGAGAGAAAGCAGTTCAGGTTGAAGTTACCCAAGGCAGCCCATCCAACCCCTCATATGCAGAAGTTGCAAGGAAAAAAGCAATAGAAAGCTCAGGTTCATCGGAGGATGAAACCTATGAGTGCCCCTTTAAAAGAGTTGGAAGGAGAAATGAGAGAAGAAGAGGCAGAGAGACTCAAAACTCAAGGAAGTCAAGCCACAATAGAAATGTCCATTGGACAAAATACCAAACCGAGACCTTCCAAGGGAGGTCCCAATCCCCCTCTCAGTAAATAATGAAGTTTGTCTCTTGGAACTGCAGAGGACTGGGGAACCCCTCTAAACTAGAAGCAGTCAAGGATCTACTCAAAATAGAACCCTCAGATATCCTCATGCTCCAAGAGACCAAGATTGAAGGGCAAGCCCTTCTAGATATCAGTAAGTCAAAGTGGAATAAAAATACAGGCAAGGCAATCAGTGCCAGGGGCACCTCTGGAGGCCTGGCTACTCTTTGGTCAGACAGCACCTTCCAGCTTCAAAATTTTAAAGAAACCCAGCACTGGATCTTCACAGATCTCAAGCACAAAGCTAGTAAGTTGAACATTTCTCTCTTCAATATGTATGTTCCTGTAAACTATTCTAAGAAAAGAGAATGTTGGAATTCGCTTTCAATTTTTCTAGAGCAGCATTCCCCAAGTAACATTATCTTAGCAGGAGACCTTAACATAGTGTTGAATCCAAAAGAGAAAAGGGGTGGATCAGGTAACAGAGATCCCATGCTGGCATTTGTGGAGGAGCTCTCCCAGAACTGGGACCTTCTAGACTTCAACCCAATTTGTGGGAGGTACACTTGGTCAAATAATCGAGCTGGGTCGAAACATATTGCTGCTCGCCTAGACAGGTTCCTGGTCCAAAGCACCCTCATGATGAACAAAAAAATCATCATTACAAAAATTTTGCCTAAATTAACCTCAGACCACAAGCCAATTCAGCTCCTGCTGGAAGATGAAGAAGATTTGGGGCCCATCCCCTTCCGCTTCAGCCCGCATTGGTTCGAGAAAGAGGGATTCATGGAAACTGTGAAAGTTTCCTGGGCTAAACCCTTTTCAGGATCCTCCAGCTATATATGGGAACAAAAGCTAAAGGCCGCAAAACTAGCACTGAAGGATTGGATCAAAAATCCAGATCCCACTCCAACCAATCAAAGAAAAGAGGTAGTCCAGATGCTGCACTCCTTGCAAACAAATATGGAAAACACAGTCATCATAGAAAAACTACTGGATAAGGAGGTTAAAGCTCAAAGATCCACATACCAATCCTTTCGAGCTGAAGAAGAACATTGGAGGCTAAAATCCAGAAGTCTTTGGTTAAAGGCTGGGGACCGGAACACCTCCTTCTTCCATCGACAATACAGAGCCAGGCTGTCCCGGAACTATATAGCTGAAATAAAAACCACGGAGGGAAAAGTTTGCAAAGGATTCAACCAGGTTAAAGACGCTGCTGAAAATCATTTCAGGAACTTATTCAATGATGGAACCCAAGGTAGCGATGAGGAAACAGCCGACTTCCTCACCAAAATCCCTCTCCTTGTTAACGTTGAAGATAACATAGCTCTCTGCAGACCCATCTCAGAGGAGGAGATCATCATCTGGTCCATGGAAGCCGACAAGGCCATTGGGCCTGATGGATTCACAATCCATTTTTACAAAGCTTGCTGGGAAGTTATAAAAGTGGATCTCCTTAAAATGATAAGAGGCTTCATGAAAAAATCTAAGATAGGAGGAGGAACCAACTCCACCTATTTAGCCATAATCCCCAAAGAAACCAACCCTGAATCCTTTGCAAGATTTAGGCCTATTTCGCCGTGCAATGCTTCTTACAAAATTATAGCCAAGCTCTTAGCTAATTGAATCAAGCCTCTGCTCAAAAGATTGATCTCCAGCTCACAAGGAGGATTTGTGGAAGGCAAGTACATTTTGACAATGTCATTCAGGTACAGGAGACCATCCATACAAGCAAACAGCGAGGGGAGAAAGCTATGTTTATTAAACTTGATATGGCAAATGCATTCGATAGAGTTAATCGTTTGTTCCTTTGCAAAGTTTTGTAGTCTTTTGGCTTCTCTCAGCAATTTGTTCAGCTCATAAAAGCATGTATTGATTCCCCGTGGATCACTCCCCTTATCAACGGTCACCCAACTAATTTTTTCCAAGCTCGGAGAGGCATTCGGCAGGGATTCCCCCTCTCTTCCTTTCTATACATCCCCATGGCGGACTCACTCAGCAGAAAAGTATCATCTGAAAGAAATGTTGGCTTCCTCCCGGGTCTCAAACCTTCCCAAGGATCAGCCCCCCTGAATCATGCTCTCTTTGACGACGACCCCCTATTCCTCGGAGGTGCTTCCTCCATAATAGTGAAAGCCTTTGACAATGTCCTGAGAAGTTATTGCAGGGTATCTGGTGCTCTAGTCAATGAGAGAAAAAGTGAAATCTTCAGTTGGAATACAGATCAGCAGGAGATCAATAACAACGCGAAGATCTTAGGATTCAAAGGGCATGCACAATGGGATAGGTTCAGGTATCTTGGACTTCCAATAATCTCAGGCATGAACAAGAGGTCCCTTTGGACTGACATCATCAGTAAAATCAAATCTAAAATCAAAGCTTTGGGAGGTCATTGGTTAACAAAAGGTGGAAAAACCATTCTTATCAAATCCCAGCTGTCAACTATTCCTATTTTTCAAGCAGCTTTCCTCTTGGCTCCTAAACATGTAATGGAACAGACCGCTTCACTCCTCGGGGACTTCTTATGGCAAGGAGGGAAAGGCAACGAAAAAAAAATCATCTTGTAAACTGGGATCTATTCAAGAGACCAATCACTAAGGGCGGACTGCAAATCCGCGACCCTTCCCTCATTAACACAGTGTTGGGAGGCAAGCTTCAGTGGAAAATGATCCAAGACCCTTCTCACCCTGTCAGCATCACTCTACGGTCAAAATACACAAACAAAGCCGTTCTCAGGACAATGCAACTAGACAGCACAATTTCATGTACGCAGGTGTGGAGGCTCTGCTGCAAAAGCAGCAATTTTTTCAAGCATCATTTGTACAGAATCCCTGGAAATGGCAAGCACACGCACCTGTGGAAAGATCGCATAATGGGGTGTGAACCTTTAGCTAAGAATGAGGAAATCGCAGAGCTCAGGAAATGGTTAGAAAGAGAAGACATGAATAGCGTTTATGACTTGTCCATTTGGGACAGACGCGATGAATGGGCAGGTTGGAACTTTCACGGAGCCCCTGCGCATTTAACTGACCAAAAGAATTATCTGGAGGAGCTGCTCGAAGAGGCCACGCCGATCAACAAAACCACGAGAGACAATTGGGGATGGGGGCGGACAGGTAACTACACTTCAGCTGAAGGCTATAGAGCGCTTCAAGGTTCGAAGAACAGTAATCATCCGCCCACTTTTTGGAAACAGGTTTGGGAGCCGCTGGCACTTCCAAAAATAATTTTTTTCTTCTGGACTTTAGCGCACAACAAAATTTTAACAGGAGATAATCTCGTAAAGAGGAAAATCGAAGGGCCTCATAGATGCAAACTATGCAAAAGAAATCTTGAAACTTCCTAGCATCTATTTTTGGAATGCCTCTTTTCCAAAGAGGTGTGGGGACTCAACCTGCAAGATTTTTAGATCTCTATACCTTCACAGCTTTCTGTCCCAGACTTCATTGCTACATGGATTTCCTACTACCCTCACCGTATCCCTCCCAAGTCTTTTTTGCGCAAGGTATGGATAGAAATACCAAAATATGTTTGTTGGCAGCTTTGGCTGGCTCGTAACCAGCAGATATTCAAAGACATACAGCATTCCCCGCTTCAAGTTGCAGCAAAAGAAAAGTCTCTACTCTTGGAAATGGCCCAACAGCAATACTACAAAGATGATCCTCTGCTCACACTAGAAGAAAAGAGGTGGCTGGCCTTAGAACCACATCCCTAAAAGTATCTACTGCCTCCCCTGAAAGCTAAACCAGACTGGCAAATAAGAGAACCAGATGACATCTTCCAGAAATGGTGGGGGACCCAAAAATTAACTTCCATATTCTTTGACGGGTCATCAAAAGGGAATCTCAGAGTAGCAGGTGCTGGTGGGGTCATCTATTCCACGGATGGGAGAGAAAGAGATTCATTTGCATGGGGACTTGGCCTGAAAACTAACAATCAAGCTGAGATCCTGGGGTTACTCAAAGCTTGTCTTATTGCAAGGGAGAAAGGCATCAAAGATCTCCAAGTTTTCGGAGACTCAGAAATTATAATCAAAAATTTAAACAAATGGGAACTCTTAACAACGTTGGTCTCAACAAAATTATGGATAGACTGAAGAGAGTATTACAAGACTTCAACACATACAAGCTCTACCACATTCTCAGAAACTCCAACAGCGAAGCGGACCGAATGGCGAACATTGGATGCACTCTCAGGAAAGGGAGCTTAATTGTAAATGGGGAAAGATTCTTCCAAAAATTGTGAAATTGTAATATCTTAAAGGCTGTAAAAAAGGAAAACAACCATGTAATAGGGGTCGCCACGGCAAAGACCCACCATCCCTTTTGCAATAAATAAAAATCACAACCGTTTCAGTTAAAATAAATAAATAAATAAAATAAAATAAAATAAAAATAAATGCCACTACTATTTACTTTTTGTGCAAAATAAATGATTGTGTGAAGCTTGTAATTCCCTGAGGTCCACATCTTTCCAAAGATTGTCCATTATTGCCATGCAAACTATATTCCCAATCAAAGAGCAGTGATGTCCCCTGACCATACCATACTTTTCACCATTACTGCTGAGTCAATCAATGAAATGCTGCAGCTACAACCAGGACAAAATCTAACCCCTATTTCCATTGGAGACCTGCTGGACAAATTCCCCAAGCTTACCACTACCAAACTTGCTGAATTATTCCAGACTTTTATTATAGAAGTGAAACATATTCCAAAGGATCCTCCCCCATATATGTGGACCATATTTTCTCAACTTGGCCAGGACATTGTGTCAATGATATCTAGTGTCTTAGGCTATACTACTAGTGAGTACATAGATGAAATCATCTTAGCCTTCATGTCCATCTTCACTCCAGGACAGCCTCCTGCTGTCATGTATGATTATGCCAAGTTCATAGCTGATAAGATGCATGAACAATTCCTGAGAATGAGTAATGAAAGAGTGTTTAAGTATTCTTCAGTTTTGTACCACCTTTTCTTATACTACCAAGCTAACAAGTTCCCTTTCACTCTCCAAAAGCTTGATAGTAAAGGTCATCCTAGGTCAGTAATTTTTTGGACCCCTTTAATACATAAGCATGATTCCCCATATCCATACACAAATTTCATTGATCTTTGTGTACATCCAATAGTGACCATGCTACTAGGAAGTCTTCCTCCAAGAATTAGTTCAGATATCAGGAGGATCCTACAGCTATCAAAACAACACAAAGTGGGAGATTGGTTCTTCTACCAAAATCACATAGAAATTAGGATCTATGGCTATGAGTTGGCCCCATATAAATTGCCTAGATACCTCCCAATGAGGTTATTTGCTCTGGAATACTACAAGAAAATAATCAACTTAGATGAACTGTACTTTTCAAGGCCAAGAAGAAGGCCCAGCTCAGAATCAAGGATCAACTAGGCCCCTTTGTATGTAATAGCAGAGAAACTGGGCAAGAAGCAGAAGAAATCCTTCAGAGACTCAAACTAAAACAAAGCTTCATGTGGAAATATGACCCTTGTGACTTCATCTGCAATAGAATACTGAAAAACGAGATGGCTCCCTACATTCACCATCGAATCCCTGAGATAGAGAAATATGCAAACCAATTGGAGTGGGTGGAGAATAATTTAGTAGACATGGATAGCACCAAAGTAGCAGTTGAAAATGCTCTAATTGATTTAGAGAAAAGGATTGATGAAGGTTCCTTCCTGCAGGTGCCAGGAGAATCTCAAGTCCAAACTGAATCACAAGCACAAACTGAATCATAGGCCCAGTGAGAACCATAGGTACAAAGTGAACCTCATACGAAAGAAAAGTCTCAGGTTCAAGAAGAATCAGAGCAGCCAGACCTATCAGAGGAATTAGGACAAACAGGTATACAGCAGCCCACTATGAGTACTCCCCCTAACTTGCAAACTCCTCTAAATGAGGAGAAAAGCCTCAAAAGGAATACGGAGGAGGCCACTACATCAGGCAGAGAAATTATACAAACATGTGCGGAAACCAACCAAGTCAAAAGACAGAGGTTAAATCCTGTTTCAGAATAGGGATTCACAGAAGAAACAGTAGGGGCCACCAGCACAGAAAGAGAAAGAAGCAGACTTGCTACTCCTTCTGGGGGCACACCAACCTTCCACATCTCATACTCAGATGTTGGAAAGGCAACAGAGTGTTGAAGTGTCCTCATTTAGGATGCGAACAGACAAAGATCAAGATATCAGAGAAAGGTACATGGATATAAAGGCCAGGAACGAGAGGCTAAAAGCCCAAACTTATGCTCAGTACCTCAAGATGGCACCTACAAACCAGACAAGGCTTATGTCAGCCTATGATGTCAAAGAAGGTAAGATGCAAATGACATTTGTCAAACCTACCACTCAGCAACAAAGGACAGCAGCTGACTTCTAGAAGATATATTTTGAAGTGCTGGCAAAGGACATACATTCTACTGACCAGATTGAGCTACACAAGCAGACAGAGGAGATTATTTACTCCACCTTGACAGGGAAAGCCATCACAGCTCACTAATTGTAGAATTCCCTAGATAACATATCAACTCAATTCCAATTGGAAAAGGCCTCTTCACAGGCAAAGGATGCTAGAATTAAGTCCTTAGAGAACTTAATCATTGAGTTGGGACATGATCCCAAAGATGTGAAGGCAACGGAAAGGCTAATAAATAAGAAAAATGATGACATAGCTGCTTTGAAAAAGCAGCTTAAGATTTCACCACTGCATCACCCACAAACAGCAGAGGTCCTAGAGACCCAAAAGGGACAATAGGAGCTTATGGACTTGGTCCTCAAGCTAAATGACCAGTTGAAAGAAACAGAGAAAAAATTGGACACATTGATTCAGTCCAAACAAAGTGAACTAGCCACCACTCCCACAACTGTCATTCCCACAGTAACAATTGCAGTTCCCTCAACACTGGCATCATCCTTGGCACCAACAACTCCACTTGCCACAGCACTGCCAGTCACAATTGAGTCTACAACAACAGGTACTTCAACAGAAAAGACAACAGAGTTAGTGAAATCCATGGAGGAAATGTCCATCCAGGAAATAGAGCTTAAGAGGCTTAAGGAGAAAGTGGTAAGCCTAGAAACTGACTACAAGCTTGCCCAAATACAACAGAAAGAAGAAACACAGAAAGCCCTAAGGATGGGTGAGAAGATTAAGGTCCTAGAGAAGGATCTAACTTTACAAAATCCACTAGGACAGACTAAGGAAATCCTCTGGGTCAATATCATTGACTCTGTCAATGATATTTGGCCATCAATTCAAGTAATATTTGAGCAAATAGAAATGGTGAAAGTGGCCACTGAAGCAATTCAAAAGATAAAGGAAGACCTAGGAGACCAGCCTGAGGATGCTAATCGACTCATCCATTTCTTGAACAACAAGAACAGGCATGAACTAAATGAGCTTGGTGTGGAGGACGGAAGTGAATCCATCATTGAAATCAAATAGTTTCTTTCTAAAAGAAACCTTATGCTTGAACTGGAGGGAAAATGCCATAACATGCAAGTTGGCATTGACAGATAGATTCATGACGAAATTTCAAATTTTGAGAGAGAAAGGCCTTCCAAGTCCCATGGTCATCCATGAAAAACTTATGACCCAATTGGACTATGTTGACAAATTAAAGAAATTATCTAAGGAACAGGCAAGCACTTCAGGAATCAGAGCATTGCCAACAGGGAAACTATTGTATGATACTTTAGAAAATCTATTTTTCTTAGAACATGAGGTGAAACATTTATTTGTCACCAAGCCAAATTTTTCCAAATACACTGAGGCAGATGAGATATATAGAAGAATGCTCAAATTAAAATTACCTGAAGATGAATGGTGGGAAAAGATGACAGATTTACTATAAGTTACCACAGTAAATCTAAATGGCAGCCAGATGAAACAGGTAAGCAGGGTCAAAGAGTAACAGGTTAAAGAGTATCAGTTAAAGACCAAAGACAAAGATAATTCCATGTACACATATCAGCCAGCCTAAAAGGGCTCAAGTTCAACTACGACAACCAGCACTACCACAATAAGAGGGACAGCATGATGCAGTTTTCCATCTATCTCTATCTTCATGCTTGAAGATATTTTTATTTCATTAATTAAATCTCAAACTTTTATGAGATATTTTGTAATATTTTTGTATAAATACTTCCCATTTCGAAGTATTTAGTGTGGATTCAAAGACATTTCTGTAGACTTGTATCTAAAATCATAGTGCTATTGTATCAAGACTGGATTGGCTTGCTAGATCATGGAATAAAGTTCAGACATTTTACAGGATTCTTGTGTAAAGCGAAAATCAGATAAGTATTCTCTCATGTGTATTATTGTTTTTCCTTATGTTTATTAATAATCATATGTGTTTCTATGAAATATGAATGGTAAACTAGGAATGATATTTCAGAACTTGCTTTAATGCACTCTGTCTTGACTGTTTACCTTCTTAATGTTTTCTGCTAAACTATCTTAGTTAGGGAATTCTTAAATGCTCCCTTACTTCTGTAGTTTCTCCCTGTGGCCTATGTAGCAAAGAATTCTTAATTTCTCTTTATTGATGATCACCCTCTATTCCTCATTTTGATCCTGGTCTAAGGATTCTTCATTGCCCTTTTACCCTAGTTAGAATCATTCCATCCATCAACCCTTTGAATATTTTCCTTTTGCTTTGCTAGCCTACCCTGTAAACAATCCCTTTAATGATTTGGTCCAGTTAAGCTATCCTTTGATTGACTCCACAGCCCAATGGCTTAAAAACCTAGCTCTATCCATTTGTTCCAAGAATTCCACCACCCAACTTTCAATCAAAATCAAAATCCTCATGAACACTAAGAACTAGCCTAAAATCTAATTAAAAAACAAAGTTAAATTATAAAGAGAGAGCCCTCTCTGGACTTA
Source organism: Pinus tabuliformis (assembly GCA_031772625.1). NCBI lineage: Eukaryota > Viridiplantae > Streptophyta > Pinopsida > Pinales > Pinaceae > Pinus > Pinus tabuliformis. Next base: position 656,608,493 of record CM062818.1, on the reverse strand, counting down.
GGTTGGCTAGAACCTGAGTCTAAAAGATTTGGTTTGTGGTTACCTCGGATTATTCCTTATTTTAATAACTTCTAGGGAAAACTTCTGAGTGATAATAGTTGGAACAAAAGCTTTGGAAGCCCTAAAAGGCTTGGATGGAGACCAATCTGATGATGGTTTTGTGATGTCTAACTGTGAGGTGGAATCATTGTTTGATGGGTTGAAGTGGATGGCATCTGGAAGCCCTCAATGAGTTTTGATTGATGTTTTCTATGAACTCCCACATTCATGCTTGGAATATGGCACAGGGGTGAATGGAGGAAGAGAGATTTGGCTCAGCCATTCTACGATTGGGTGGAACGTGGAAGTCTCATCTCAGGTTTGGATTTTGCATCATTAATGAAAGGTTATTTCTCCTTTTTTTTCTATGAGCATTTTGATGGATTATATGTCGTCTATAAGACTGTACTTTCATGAGTATTTTTGTTGCTATTATGTTGATTATGTATGTGTTTTTTCATAGCATCCATGTGTGGATCTAATTATGTTTTTACTTGTAATTCAATGATCAGTGTATCTATGACCTAATGGATGGAATGGCAGTTGATGTGTTGAGGCATCAATGGCTCTTAGTGATTCTCAGCTAAGTATGGGACCCCTATTCTCAAAACTGTTATTTACACCTGTAGATTACATATTTGTGATATGTTTGATGAAATACCCATCATGGCTAGTAGGGGTCCAGTCAAGGTCTTGAACAAGTATTTTCTTTAGTACTATCATTTCCATGTTATTTTATTGATTTAAATATATGGTTCAATTCTAGGCTGTGACCTGGGCTCTGGGCCTGAAAAAGTGGCTCAAATATCGGAGTCGTTGGCGTAGCACTTACAAATTTGGTCTTTGGTCACTAGCAGGCAAGCCTGTGAGAGAGAATTTGGGTTTTTTGTCACCCTCATGTGTATAGCATGGGAGCGATTGAGGCTTAAGTTGTCCAAAATTTAAGTGGGACCCCAAGGCAAGCTATCTAAAGTATTGGATTGGTTCCTGAGGATCTTATAGCTGATTATTAATGTATGTATGGTGTGTTTCCTTCAGTTCCACTTCCTTAAAGTGACTTAGGAGGTCGAATCATATCATAATGGCCTCTCATCTCATGTTTACCCGGCTGGCTGGTTGCTTGGGTAGATGTGGGAGGAGGGTGCTACAGTTTCATTTGAAGGAACTGTTGGACAAGGGATATATTAGGCCAACTGTGTCACCTTGGGGTGCATCAGTGTTGTTTGTGAAGAAGAAGGATGGTACTCTCAGGTTTTGCATTGACTACAGGCAGTTGAACAAGGTAACCACCAAGAATAGGTATCTTTATCTAAGGATTGATGACTTGTTTGACTAGTTGAAGGGAGCAGTGGAATTCTCAAAGATTGATTTGAGATTAGGATACCATCAGGTACACATCAAAGAAGAGGACATTTACAAGATTTATTTCTGTACGGGGTATGGGCATTATGAATTTTTTGTTGTTCCTTTTGGTTTGACTAATGCTCCAGCTAATTTGATGTGGAAAAAGGTAGTTTGGATTATCCACAGTTTTATATAAATATTGCCAACGTTTCGAATCCCAAAGGGGATCCATCCTCAAGATAGAAAGTGAGTGATTGAAAGAAGAGTCAAACGTTGACAATATTTATATAATATTGTGGATAATCCAAACTATATTTTTCCAAAAGAAGGCCACAAAAGCTTAAAATTTCATGTCTTTTATGAATAGTGTGTTGCATCCTTATCTGGACAAGTTTTTTATTGTATTAATTGATTATATATTGATATATTCTAAGAATGAGGAAGGGCATGCAGAACATTTGGCAACAGTGTTAAAACTATTGAGAGAGCATCAATTGTATTCCAAGCTTAGTAAATACAGTTTTTTTCAAACATAGGTCCATTATTTGGGGCATGTGATTTCCAAGGAAGGCATAACGGTGGATCTAGAAAAAATCAGAGTTATCATGGAATGGGAAACTCCTAGGAATTTGGATGAGGTCAGATCATTCATGGAGTTAGAAAGTTATTATAGGAGGTTCGTCATGAAATTATTGCGGATTTGTTATCCTATTACATCATTGTAGTGAAAAGGAAATAAATTTGAATGGACAAAGGAATGTGCAGTGATTTTTGATCAGTTGAAGCAATTGCTTACAAATGCTCCAGTTTCTAAATATTGTAGATCAGAAGAAGAAAAAAAAAATTGTGGTGTGTACAGATGCTTGCAAGAGAGGACTTGGTGGGGTTCTAATGTAAGAAGGACAGGTAGTGTGCTATGAGTCAAGAAAATTGAATGAGCATGAGCATAATTATGTGACGCACGATCTTGAATTGGCAGTGATCATTCATGCATTGAAGATGTGGAGACACTATATTATTGGAAGGAGGTTCATCTTGATGAGTGATCATAGTGGATTGAGATACTTATTTGACCAACTATTGACAGGTCTAAATGTACCGCCAACAACTAAGGGGTCTCCCCGGTGTGAGGTCCCAATTAGACCTCACACTGTTTGGGATAGAAGCCCCATTTGGTATGTGGGCCCGACTGCCACCATGAATATTTTCTACTCTTGGTTATCAGATGACAAGGTGTCAGAGTGGGGCAAGAATAACATGCTCCGGCAGTGAAACAAAATTATCCCAAGATTGACAAATTGCAGACAAAGGTGCAAACAAGTCTCAGCAACAATAAGAAGAGATATACGATGAGAGGGATTAGTGAGCTAAAACCCCATCAGACATAATAAACAGGAACATGCCAGAAGTCAATTCCAAAGTAGCTCACAATAAGTCACCGACATGGCAAGGAACAAGTAAACACAGATTCGAAAGTGAAACATACATGCAACCATTATGTATCAATATGTAACATCTTGCGTATATGAAATCACACATACAAATATGGTAAGGTACCAGACAGCTAATACAACCACTATGAATAAGCATGGGAATCAGTGACAAAGATGAAAGAAAACATCTTATTACTATTGCTGCAACTTCAAATACATATCATGCAATTTTTCAATACCCAATAGTGGAACATGGGTTGTTCATATCGTTGCCCGGTGCCAAAACCCTAGACCCACTGCAAATCCACTCTACTAGCTACCAAGAGTTGAGTGGCTCTATCTCTCAAGCATAAATCAACTATCTACCTTCGCCTCAACTCAAGTGCTAAATTCCTTTCTATATGAGGTATGAGGACACAATTATAAGGGTCATGTGGTTGTTCAACTACCATGACCCTTGACGTTCCCTTATGCCTTTTCGGCTAACCCCTTGACTCTTGAGCTTCTCCACTTCTTTATCAAGCCAAAATTAATTGTTACATGCCCACATCAGTCCCAACATAGTGGCTTCCATAATGGTGGGCGATATCTACATTATGATGAAAGAGGGAGGGGAGGGATGTAGAGGGTTATTGGAAACCCTTGAATTCTTTATGCTCGTATCCCACAACGATGCAAATGCTTGGTCTTGAAACCGATTTGTTTTCTAGACACTATTCTTTTATCACACTCATCAATCCTTTGGTGATGTGCCTTGGGGTTTATTGAGGGGTTCTTGAAGCTTGCAAGGGACCATCTAACTTGCTAAAGGGGAACCCTATCCATGCAAACCTCATGACAAATTTTAATCCTTCTACATAGATCAACATCTTGCTTCCCTCCTTCTAACTTTGTGGTTGAGGCAACTTTAAGTAATCAATGAATGTGTGGCTTTGTCTTGGTGTGTTATGGTCACAGCCCTTTGGGACAAAATGATCCATACTTCTCATAAACTTGAATCTTTCTACAACTAGTGGCGAATCTATATGATTGAGACATTCATGCCCTATAATCATGCAAGGACATAATCATGAATTAAAACCCACGATAAACATATGGCAATAAAAGGGAAATAAATGAGATAAATTAATGAATGATCAATTCGAGGGGAAAGAAAGAGTCCATTTTCACGAGTGTTGGTGATGGGTTGTTCATCATTATTCAAGTTTCTCCACGACATCAAAACCAAACGTATAACTTCCCTTTTGTCTTGGGTAAGGTCTTATAAAAGTAGCCAGCCTCTTACTGAGCCACTATGCCTCTCAAATTCACAACGGTTCGTGGGAATCAACAACGGAAAACTATATTTCAAGTCATCTTCTAGCATCTGGGACATTACCACTCACATATATCTTCCTCATCTTTTGTATCTTATGACGCAATCGTAGATCCAAAACCTTGGCACTCAGTAGACCGATCTCATTTAGAAGTGTAACTTAAATAAGGTGGAAAAAATCGTGATTTAGAATTTGCATAGTCGCATTTTGTTGGAATTCGTGACTCCGATGGCCATTCATGCCTACAACCCTGTGACTTCCTATAGGAGATACTTAAAATCGATCGCATAGTCACATAAGTCGCAGAAAAGGAGGAGTCGCACCAACCTTTGTCTGCTTCGGGAGAAATTTTGCGACCTGGAGACTTGGGAGAGGTCACAGAGTCGCATTGAGGGAAGTCGCACTTTTTGGATTTGTTCAAGTCTCTAAAATTTCGATTATGTGACTTGGAGAGATCGCATGGTCGTAGAGTCTCATCTATGAGCATCATTCCATGCGACTTCATGACCTACCCAGCTATTGCGATGGTCAAGTCAAAGTTTCCATGCGTGATGCATTCCTTTTCTAGCCCTTTGTCGTGTGGTCATAAGGTCTAGTGTTCTTCACTCCAACATTTCAGCACGCAAGTTCTATTGACACCCAAATATACCCAGTCATATGACACCTTTGAGCCGAAAACAATGCGCCTTTTATCCTTTGATACCATACATTGAGCATAACCTCTCTCAGACATTAGCTTCTTTTCCATATGGTTGAAACATGCAATTTTTTGGGATTCTTGTACGTTGGATGGGATCAAGCTTTGCTTGTCCAATCCAAAAAAACATGGTTATAAATCTGCTCCCTCGACCAGGTAACTCTGCCCACTTTCTAGCTGGCTCTCAACATGAAAGGAGTGTCGTCGGCATAGGCTAGCGTTGCTCCATCGCTGACTTTCTGTGATATAAAACCATTCTCAATAAGTCCTTGCATATTACATGCGTTGATGGCAAAAGACAACATAACATGCCACCCGTAAAAAATGCCTCACTCTCTGTCCTTGGATTCTTATCCGAATTGAAAATGGCATCAACCCATGGTATTCATCCATCCATGTTATTCATCCACCCACGGAATTTACCCATGGTATTGTAAGTGGCATCCACCCATGGTATTTTAAGTGACATCCACCCAAGGTATTCATTCACCCATGGTATTGTGACATCCACCCATGGTATTGTGACATCCACCCATGGTATTCATTCACCCATGGAATTTACCCGTGGTATTGTAACCGAAAAATACTATAAGTAACAAGTCACATTTTTTAAAAGCACAGTTTGTCCACCACAATGTAGCTTTTACATTTACTCTCTGTTTTATAAAAAAAATCTTTGTGGTTTTGTTTATTGGGCATTCTCCTTTTTTTCTTCTGGCATTTCAAATTTTGAGATCTTGGGGGCCTCTCCCCCAAAATCTATTTCAATCTTTTAGATCTTGGGGGCCTCCCCTTAAGATCTAGATCAGTGGTATCAGAGCATATTATGATTCCATGGGAATGAGGGTCTGATGCATATTTCAGTTTCAAATTTTGCAGAAATATTCGACAAACTTCAGGCATGTGCTACATCCTCCACAGAGCATTTTCTTGGGCCAAGCGGGAAGAATTTTTCTTTTTTCATTTTTTGCAGGAACTTTTATGGGCAATGAGTTTGCAGATCAGATCTGAAATTTTTGGTGCAAATTTTACAAAAAAAAAATAATAGATCTGGATTTCTTGCAAAAAAAATACCTAAATTCAAAAAAAAATCAGCCGAATCGGAGTCCAGATGAGGGAGATATCGCTAATTTAAAATCAGCTATGTTGTAGAATTGTTTTTGACGGAAATTCGTGGACTAGAACTTAATGAAAATAATGGAAATAACTCATTAAAGGAACATGCATCCCAAGCATCCCAAATTAAGGTGTCATGTATTGTATGGTTGAGTGAATCATGCTTTAATTTGGAAATCAGTTCAGCATTCAAGCACCTTAACGGGATTACTAGTGACAAGCGATCATGGTATTATATGAGGCCCAAGGTAATTTCCTACTCATAGGATAAATGCCTAGAAATATATGTTAACGCACATCTGAGAATGAGGACTAATTCAGAACAAGGTTGGACCTTCAATCACATATTTCAGAGTTATAAGGATGCAAGGGAAAGATATAATTCCACATACCCTAATCCACATGTTGAGGTAAGGGATTCACCAAGGACCTGAGGAAAATGCGTTGCTATGACTCCCGCGATGATGCCATGTGATGTCGATGAGATTGCACCCCTAGAGGCATGCGAATTTGGTGACAACAGAGAGGGGATCACTCTTCTGACAATCTAGGGTTTCTCCAAAACCTTAATATTGTCACTCTTACGGGAAGCCACCATGAACGCATGCTTGTTAAAATATAGGATATCCACTGATCGTGATGTGTATCATGCGAAGATGAGTTTTAAAATCATGAGAGACTCTTAACACATCAATGAATCCATTAACCTTCGAAACCCTAAGGCGATCCTAAGGCCTATATCTGAGATAAAACATGATGCGTGAATGCAATGCATGAAACGTGAGTGGGCGCACCAAAGGGGTTGGATAGGCAAGGTCACGGGGAGAGAAACCGATTGGGGGTCTTATCAAAACCTTAGTAGCTTGGGGCGAGTGGTGGGGTACCCAAAATTTTGAATATGCCCAAAAATTTGGGTGTTGTTGTATCAGCTACAACAATTGGCGAACCAATGGTAGAATCTAGTATCTCTGTCAACACCCTTGTAGTAGTCCGAGCGTGAATAATGATGCAAGGGAATATCAAACAGATGCCATGGGAACCTCTTGCGTTGCCTCAACCTTTCCAAATATGCCTTCCCTTCGTGTCTTAGCTAGGTCTTGCTAGTCAATAAACACCCAATTAAAAGTCCACACATGTCAGTAGTTGATGATGATGTAAAGAATGAGGTAAAGGGCTTATAATATTTAGAATTTTAAGAGTAATTTTCTGGTGTTGCCCCACTGCAAGCGAGCCTGGACAGTACCCTGGTGGAGTCACTCTAAGAAATCACAAATGTTGCTCCGCTGCCAGCGACCCTGGTCAGTACCCCAGCGGAATCGTTGCATTACCTATTTGTGCAAGAAGCCTTTCTCGATCCTTTACCCTTTATTTGGTTTCATTTTCTTTTATGTGTGCATTTGCACTTATTTTTGGGCGTTCATTGCATCAAGGCAGATGAGGGATCCCGACTTATTTTATGAGCGAGAGAGGTTGTTTCTTGTTTGTCAAAAACTAAGAGATATCCTGATTTAGGTTTGCCCTCATGCCAAGCTGCCACACCTCATTTCCAGTTAGAAAGTGAATCAAAGAACACAAGTCATTGGAACAATCAAGACCACGTTGAGCACGAGTTTCAGGTTAAGGGTATAGGTCATTCAAACTGATTAGGGTTTCCCATGAGTAATCTATTCTTATCTTCCCTACTAATAAATTAGACTCATATGAGAGATATCCAGGATGCAATTTTAATGATTGATTCTATGAGAGGCTACCCATTGGCGTAACCATCACAACTTCACACAATCATTAGGGCTAGGGTTTTACCTCTAGGGTTAGGTGACTATGGATCCCTCTTATAGTTTCAACATGTGTTAAGGGGTAGAAGCAATGCACTTTAAGGTTGGAGAAAGAGAAAAAAAGTGTGAGAAAGATATTTACAGTACCCAAGGTTTGAAAGTTTTAGGTTCATGAAGGCTCATGCATCATAGAGGGAAATTCCAGGCTAGGTTCAAAGCAGGTGTTCTGCCAAGGGAGAAGGAAGTTGCATGAGGCAACGCAGCAGGCAGGGCTTCTGATGCAGGAGAGGTCACTTGATTGCAATTAAAAGATCAATGTGATGCACATGCAAAGCCTTCACAGATGTCATGCAGCATTAAACAAATGCAAGGACATGAGTGTAAAATAAACAAGTAGGGAACTAACTACCTATAGTAAGGAAAATGAAGCATGACAAATCTAAATCATGAAGAAAATTCTAATGAGCCAACTAATATGAAAAAATAAAACCTAACTAGTCTAAACCCTAAATCCTAATTTAACCAAAGCATAGGTCGGGTTATGTGAAATCAAACTTCCAATGCATTCACCACAGCAGTTCCCGACTTGCAAAAACAAAGATGACAGCAATTAGAATTTGTGAAAAGAGTTGTGCAAAAAAGAAAATTTTCACCTGTAAAGTATGCACAACATAAATAAAACGCCGTCTACTTACAGGGAAATGTGCCAGAAAAGACCTTTCAAGGAAAGTCGTAACCCAATCCTGGTAAACCAAATCACAAGCGTGAAATTTATAGTCATCCATCCATGACATACATATGTTCATGCTTAACCCTAAATCGAAATAAAGTAAGGAAAGATGTTGTTGGCTAGCAAAGGAATCTGCCAGATTAATCTAATTAGCAACCCTATCATGATGTAGAGGATGATCAACTTGATAACCCTGAAAAGAGGGGATTTTTCTGGGTGTAACTGAGATCCGTGAGGATTCAAACGTAGAAACCCTAGTTTGAAATTGTTCATAGACTTCGTCCAGGGCGCAAGGACCTGACATAGCCACCAATGGAAGCTGAAATGCCTCATCGCCCTGAAAAATCTCTAAACCTTCAAATGACATGTCATAAAATATTGGTAGCTTCGAAAGATTTCAGGTAGACGTATGTGGTTATCGTTGGTTGCAACTGGACAACTCTCAGTGAAGATATTGTGAATTGGATCTAATGTCTGAATATTGATAGATTGGCAGCTCGACAGATCAAATTCTTTAGGTGCTTGAAAATGAACTGAATCAACCAAAAGGGTCTCAGGAAGAGGGGAGGTCGGGATATTTTCACCTTCCCATATAGGATATTGTAAGGTATCATTTGATTGTGTATGTTGACAGACTGTATTGGTTGGGAAACAATAAAAAAGATTCGAGACAATGGCCAGAGCACTCCCTTTAGCAAACAAATTAGGGTATAGAGGTTGGTGTGCATCAGTTGAAAGGTGATGGAAAGATTTTCTCAGAGAGACATTACTTGAATCAGAGGGTTTCCAAGATGAGCTTGCATTCGTCGAGATGATGTTGAGAGGAGCATGATATGCAGAAACCCTAATTCGACTTGATTCAGGGGTCTCATCAGGAACGTGAGAGCCTAACATAACCATTAGCGAAAGTTGAAGTGCCTCAACTTCCTGATGAGTCCCTAAATGTTCGAAAGGCGGGTCATCAAATTATGGGGCTTCATAAGATCAACAGACGGATTCGTAGGATAATCACCAGAGGCGTGAGTGAATATATTTTCGGTAAAATGAGAATTGTTAAAACCACCAGTTTGATCAAGTTGGGTATCTAACACATAAGGCTCTTCATGGATTGGAAGTGAAGAGGGATTAATGAGAGAACCAGCTTGAGATGGGAGAAATGCATGGCCCTCTTCTTCACCTATTAAAGACTGTGAGTGGTAAATATCAGGCATAAGATATTCAAAATATGAATCCCTTGACTATGAAACATCACCCCCATGTACATGATTACAATCAACACGATCAAGATAAAGATGTGAATGATCTACGGGAACCACCAGTGGAGTAGACCCATGGACTAAATCAGGGTAGAATGGATGCACAAGGTCAAATGAAGGGGAACCAATCAGACCTATACTCACATCCTGCCCATTTATGTTTGCCAAAGGGAAATACGGATTTGCAGACCTGATGAGGTCCATGGATTCGATAGGACAGTCAACTTTACTTGAGACAAGACCAAAGCCAACATGGGAAAGTGAATGAGATCTTGAAATATAGTGGGACGTATGTTCAATGGGCTCGATCGGGGTTCCATCAGTGGGAAGAGATTTTATGTAATTTTCATATTCAAGATCAAAAGGATGTACGAGGGATTTAGAGCTAAGACCATCATATACATTTCCTAGAAAGCATTTTTCATCGTTTTAACCATTTGCAGCCAAAATCTTATTATGTAACAAGTCAAGAGGAGGATGAGAAATCCCACAATCAGCAATCTCTTCCTCGGAGGCTTGAGGTTGTTCCAGATTCAGAAGGATAGGAAAAAAAAGATTACGGGTAGAATCTGGACACTTTGTAATCTGCAAATTATGATGATACTCATGCAAAACAAGACTTGTTTCTAATTGAAAATGTTGTAAAGAAACAAGAACCAATTGTTGAAAATTTATATTCAAATACACCCAATCGACATCACTTTTAGGAAATTCAAAACAAAGATGTACAAATATGAAAGCAAAATCCTCTAAAGATTCTTCAGGTTTCATCCTAAGCTCATTTATCCTCTTTAGCACATCTTGAAAATCATACCTGTCAAATGCTTGTTGGAGCTTACCGATGAGTTGTCGAACGAATGAATGGACATCGTTGGCAATGTGTGGCACCATTGCTTGGTGCAACCTTCAAGGGTGAGGGAAAAAAACACACAAGCAAACTCTTCAACGTCGATATCAAAAGATTCACAAAACTCGAGGAAATCAGAAATATGCTCGATTCCGGGTGTTCCATCCTCACCATCAAACTTTAACTGAGACAAGTGATGGAGCTTCTCCTGGGGGATTGAAAATCGAAAAATAGACAAACCAGATAAACACCCTGGGAGAAAGATTCTAGTCAGAGCCATTAACATATATGAGACTAAACTGCAAGCTCCAAGTGCTCAACTTGTCATCTCGCCCTCCTTCTAGTGCCAATTTGTTGACAGGTCGAAATGTACCGCCAAAAACTAAGGTGTCTCCCCAGTGTGAGGTCCCAATTAGACCTCACCCGTTTGGGATAGGATCCCCATCCAGTATGTGGGCCCGACTGCCACCATGAATGTTTTCTACTCTTGGTTATCAGATGAGAAGGTGTCAGAGTTGGGCAAGAACAAAATGCTCAGGCAGTGAAACAAAATCAGCCCAAGATTGATAAATTGCAGACAGAGGTGCTAACAAGTCTCAGCGACAATAAGAAGAGATATACGATGAGAGGGATTAGTGAGCTAAAACCCCATCAGACATAATAAATAGGAACATGTCAGAAGTCAATTGCAAAGTACTTCACAATAAGTCACTGACATGGCAAGGAATAATTAAACACATATTTGAAAGTGAAACATGCATGCAACCACTATGTATCAGTACGTAACATATTGTGTATATGAAAGCACACATAAAAATATGGTGAGGTGCTAGACAGCTAATACAACCACCATGAATAAGCATGGGAATCAGTGCCAAAGAGAAAGAAAACATCTTATTACTATTTTTTCAACTTCAAATACATATCATGAAATTGGTCACTACCCAATAGTGGAACATGGGCTATTCATACCGTTTCCCGGTGCCAAAACCCTAGACCCACTGCAAATCCACTCTACTAGCTACCAAGAGATGAGTGGCTCTAGCTCTCAAGCATAAATCAGTTATCTACCTTCACCTCAACTCAAGTGCTAGTAATTTATCTATGAGTTTTGAGGACACATTTATAGAGGTCAGGTGACTATTCAACTACCACGACCCTTGACATTCCCTTATTCCCTTTCAGCTACCCCCTTGACTCTTGATCTTCCCCACTTCTTTCTCAAGCCAAAATTGATTGTTACATGCCCACATCAGTCCCAACATAGTGGCCTCCACGATGGTGGGAAATATTTACATTATGATGAAAGAGAGAGGGGAGGAATGTAGAGGGTTATTGGAAACCCTAGAATGCATGATGCATGTATCCCACAATGATGCAGATGCTTGGTCCTGAAACCGATTTGTTTTCTTGCCACTGTGCTTTGCTCGCATTCATTAATCCTCTAGCGATGTGCCTTCGGGTTTATTGAGGGGTTCTTGAAGCTTGCAAGGGACCATCTGGCTTGCTAAAGGAGAACCCTAGCCATGCAAGCCTCATGACAAATTGTAATCCTTCTGCATAGATCAACATCTTGCTTCCCTCCTTCTAACTTTGTGGCTGAGGCAACTTTAAGTAACCGATGAATGTGTGGCTTTGTCTTGGTGTGTTATGGTCGCAACCCTTTGGGACAAAATGATCCATACTCCTCATAAACTTGAATCATTCTCCAACTGGTGGTGAATCTATATGATTGAGACATTCATGCCCTATAATCCTACAAGGACATAATCATCAATTAAAACCCACGAAAAAAATACAGCAATAAAAAGGAAATAAATGAGATAATTTAATGAATGACCAATTCTAGGGGAAAGAAAGAGTCCATTTTCACGAGTATTGGTGATGGGTTGTTCATCATTATTCAAGTTTCTCCACAACAGAAAATCAAAACACATAGCTTCCCTTTTGTCTTGGATAAGGTCCAACAAAAGTAGCCAGCCTATTACTGAGCCACTATGCCTCTCAAATTCACAACAGTTCATGGGAATCAACAACGGGAAACTAAATTTCGAGTCATCTTCTAGCATCTGGGACATTACCACTCACATATAGCTTCCTCATCTTTGGTATTTGATGACCTAGTCGTAGATCCAAAACCTTGGCACTCAGTAGACCGATCTCATTTAGAAGTGAGACTTAAATAAGGTGGACAGAATCATGACTTAGAAGTTTCATGGTTGCATTTTGTTGGAATTCGTGACTCTGATGGCCAGTCATGCCTACGACCCTACGACTTCCTGTAGGAGATACTTGAAAATTGATCGCATAGTCGCAGAATTCGCGGAAGAGGAGGAGTCACACCAACCTTTATCTTCTTCGAGAGTGATTTTACGACCTGGCGACTTGGGAGAGGTCACAGAGTCGCATTGAGTTAAGTCACACTTTTTGGCTTTGTTCGAGGCTCTGAAATTTTGATTCTGTGACCTAGAGAAATCGCATGGTCACAGAGTCTCATCTGTGAGCATCATTCCATGTGACTTCGCGACCTGCCCAGCTACTGCGATGGTCAAGTCAAATTTTCCATCTATGATGCATTCCTTTGCTAGCCCTTTGTCATGTTGTCATAAGCATCTAATGTTCTTTGCTCTAGCATTTTAGCACGCAAGTTCTATTGACACCCAAATATACCCAATCATATGACACCTTTGAGCCGAAAACAACGTGCCTTTATCCTTTGATACCATACGTTGAGTGTAGCCTCTCTCAGGCATTAGCTTCTTTTCCAGATGGTTGAAACACGCAATTTTTTGGGATTCACATACGTTTCATGGTATTAGGATTTGCTTGTCCAATCCCAAAAAACATGGTTATAAATCTGCTCCCTTGACCAGGCAACTTTGCCCACTTTCTGGTTGGCTCTCAACATGAAAGGAATGTCGCCGGCATAGGCTAGTGTTGCTCCATCGCTGACTTTATGTGATATGAAACCATTCTCATGCAGTCCTTGCGTTATTACATGCATTGATGGTAAAAGACAACATAACTTGCTACCCGTAAAAAATGCCTCACTCCCCATGCTTGGATTCTCGATTTCCCTTTGCGACTTGATATTCCCTTTGAAGAGTCGAATTTGATGGTCAAAGAAGACCTCCTCAACGTAGAAATTTTCTTTTATAGGTATGGTTTGAGATTGCTTCCAAATGCGCTAGTTTAGCCACCCATCGTTAATCCCATCATAATCTTCTTGCCACGTTTGAGTGTGATGCATATCCTCATGTTGTTACGAGAGGCAATTTAACAATTACCCCATAATGAGCGCTTTCCTAACTCCTTCTAATAGTGGTTAAGTTGAGATAAAGACGATGGTGGAGTTATTTCTACATATATATATATATCTATATATATATATATATATATATATATATATATATATATATATATATATATATATATATATATATATATACAGAAACCAACGTTATGCCTAATATATATATGTATATTAACAAAACATTCTTCCATTCTTACGTTCACTCATTGTCAAAACCCTTTCAGTCCACGTTTGACTTTAGTTTGTTGGTAAACAATTGCCTCGTTGGATATGTGCCCGAGCCACCTCCCCTTGATCCCTGCAAAGAAGGTGAAACAAACCAATCAGTTTACCTAAACAACATATATATGTATATATTTTCACGTGGAAGCATGGAACTTAAAGAAAATAATGGCAATAACTCATTAAAGGAACATGCATCCCAGGTATCCCAAATTAAGGTGTCATACATTGTATGGTTGAGTGGATCATGCTTTAATTTGGAAATCAGCTCAGCATTCAAGCACCTTAACGGGCTTACTAATTACAAGTGATCATGGTATTATATGAGGCCTAAGGTAATTTCCTACTCATAGGATAAATGCCTAGAAATATCTATTAACACACATCTGAGAGTGAGGACTAATTCAGAACAAGGTTGGACCTTCAATCACATATTCCAGAGTTATAAGGATGCAAGGGAAAGATATAATTCCCACAAACCCTACTGCACATGCTGAGGTGAAGGATCTATCAAGGACCTGAGGAAAATGTGCTACTATGACTCCCGCGATGATGCCGATGAGAGTGCACCCCTAGAGGCATGCGAATTTGGTGAGAACAGGGAGGGTATCACTCTTCTGAAAATCTAGGGTTTCTCCCAAACCTTAATATTGTCACTCTTATTGGAAGCCACCATGAACACATGCTTATTCAAATATAGGACATCCACTGATCGCAATGTGTATCATGCGAAGATGAGTTTTAAAGTCATGAGAGACTTTTAACGCATCAATGAAGCCATTAACCTTCAAAACCCTAATCAGATCCTAAGGCCTATATAAAAGATAAAACATGATGCGTGAATGCAATGCATGAAACGTGAGTGGGCGCACCAAAGTGGTTGGATAGGCAAGGTCACGGGGAGAGCAACTAGTTGGGGTTCTTATCAAAGCCCTAGTAGCTTGGGGTGAGTGGTGGGGTACCCAAAATTTTTAATATGCCCAAAAAATTGGGTGGTGTTGTAGCAGATACAACACCAACCTAACCTAAATGTCAGGCAAGTTATTCGATTGGTCACGACCAGTGAGTTTGATTTAGAGATAAGGTACATTAAGGGAAAAGAGAACAAGGTTGCAGATGCTCTTAACAGGAGAGTACAGGAAAATCACATAGTAGCTATGAGTTCTTATGGGACATATTTACAAGATCAGATCTTGTAGATAGGAAAACAAGATGATAGGTACCAACAACTTAAGCACATGTTACAGTAGCACGGTATAGATGAAAAAGATGTGGACTACCATCTCACGGAAGATGGTTTGGTCAAATTTAGGGACAAGATCTATGTGTCGGACAATAGTGAACTCAAGAAGCTTATCTTGAGGGAATTTAATTTCAAGCCATATTCAGGCCATCCGGGGTCTCAGAAGACATTGACAACAGTTAAGAAGTTCTACTTATGGCTGAATTTTAAGAAAGAGGTGGCAGAGTTTGTTGCGAGATGTTTGGATTGTCAGTGATTCAAAGTAGAGTGTAAGCATCCAGGTGGATAATTTCAGCTAATTATGATTCCAGAGTGGAAATGGGAGGTCATTTCCATGGAATTCATTACAGGTTTTACGAGGACATCTAGACAACATGATTATATTATGGTTGTGGTTGAAAAGTTGACCAAGGTAACTCACTTCATTCCAATAAAGTCTACGAATTCAGCTAGTGAGGTAGCACAGGTCTTCATCAGAGATATAGTGAGGTTGCATGGTGTTCTGAAGAAGATTGTGTTAGACAAAGAGGCCAAGCTCACTTCCAAGTTTTCGAAATAGTTATTTACAGGTTTGGGGAGAGAGTTAGCCTTTAGTACAACTATCATCCACAGATAGAGAGGTTCAACAAGATTTTGGAGGACATGTTAAGGATGTACGTCATGCACCGACAGTGAAAGTGGGAAGATTATCTTCCATTGGTGGAGCTTGTGCATAACAATGGGTATCATGAATCTTTGAGGATGAGTCCATTTGAGGCACTTTATAGCGAAGTTCTTATACTCCTATCAGTTGGGGTGATCTAGTGAACAAGATGATGATTGGAATAGACATGTTGGCAGAGATGGAATAGGAAATTAAAGTTATCAAGAAGCATATAAAGGAAACACAAGATAAACAAAATATTTATGCATATCAGCACAGGGTGTTTAAGGAGTTTCAAGTTGGGGAACAGGTGTACTTGCGCATCAATACCAAGAAGATATCCTTGAGAATTAGATCATGTGCCAAGTTGGCACCTCGGTATTGTGGGCCTTTCAAGATTCTTGAGAGGATTGGACTAGTGGCCTACCTACTTGCACTACCTCCGACAGTGAAAGTACATGATGTTTTCCATGTGTCATTTCTTAAGAAGTATGTGAAATATGTTGATCATGTGATTGACTGGCCTAATATTTTGGGTGGATCCAAGAGGAGAATTCCATCCAGAACCTCAATGCATTTTTCAGCGAAAGATGATCATGCTCCGAATCGAGAAATCAGAAGGTTAAAGTGCAGTGGAAGCAATTTGGGCCTGATGAAGCAACATGGGAGTTTCCTAATCAGATGCGATCTATATATCCTTCTTAATCTTTTATTTGAGCGGATATATTTTGGTATATGTTTTGATGTGTGTTTTGGTTATGTCTATATATGCAATTGTATGTTGTAAATACTACATCGAGTTATGTTATGAAGCTCAAATAAGCAGTATGGTGTCTGTTAGGGTCCTATAATATGGATAATCAAGGTATGTTTGTCTAGCTATTTATCTTGAGGGATGTTGTAACTTATTTTTTACTTTAGTTGTTTTTATCTTTTTGAAAGAAAAAATAAAAAATAAAAATAGAAAAAAATAAGAAAAAGAAAGAAAGAAAAATAGAAAAAGAATAAAAAAAGAGGACAAAAGAAAAATAGAAAAAGAATAAAAAAAGGGACAAAAGAAAAATATATGAAAAAATTAAAAATAAATGTCCCAAATAAAGCACACTAGTTTAAATGCCGCACTAAACCATTTTATTTATTTTAATCCTTTTTATTATTGGAGGATTATTATTTAATTTGTAAATAAAGCGACGATTTGATATTTTTTCCTTTTCAATAAAGTGATCTCATGAATGAATGGACAAGATTGTCCCTGCCAGAATCAACGACAGAGGAAAAGTTAGGGACCCCACACTTTTGGAAGTTAATGAGGGGCGGGATCTGAAAAGTGGCTTTTTTGGAAACCACTGAACCATACATGGCATCTCCATGATGAGTTCGGAGCCCCCTTATCCAAAAAAACTTACTACCTACCCCCCCCCCACTTCGAAAATAGCTTTCTTGCACCCAATCCCACTCCATTCACATTCCGCCACTTTTCATTCTCCCTTCCAGCCCCACCATATAACCATTTAAACTATTAAATTTCCCCACCAATAGCCATATGATCGTTTAATGGTTAATGCTTCCCGCCAACGTCTAAGTTCCCTAATGAGACGTGCCAAAAACGGTTATTTTCTCGTTTAACCACTCACCCTCCCATTTAAAAAGCTACACATCACCCTACATACATTCCTTTCGATATTTCATATCTTACCGGTACAGGTTCAACCCATTATTTTGCAAACACGCCATCATACTCCTACACCAGCGATTGTTGCAATTCGATAATTTGATTCCCTAGCTTCTAATTTGCAGTTAGAAATGAACTTCCCCTGGTCCACACACAGTATAATATATTAGAGACCCAGTGTGAGTTCGATATGTATGAACTCCACAGCTGGGAAAACCAAAAGTTCTTAGATGATAGTGATGAATAAAGCATTTGGGAGTCATTCTTACCTAAATTTATTTTTCCCCAAACTCATATTTTTCCAAAATTTGTTACATGGTGTCATCTCAAATATCTCCCTAGCTAGAGGGATGTAATTGCCCAAAACAATGAAACTGTATTTGTAATTACACCTAAAGATATTTGTTAAGTGCTCAGGTTGATCCTCAAACTCCCTTGTATCCCTTTTCCACTGATTCACTCATGGACACATATGATAAACTCACTTTCCCTCTACGAGCCCGTATTTTTTAGTCCTTTTTGCCTAAGAATTTTGAGTTACCTAGAACTAATCCACCATATTCTGCTTCTATATTTCCTGAAATGTCAAGGAAAGTTACTTCTATGGTCGCTTTCTTATTAGGTTATCTTACAGATAAATGGGTAGATGAAGTAATATTAGGATTTTTATCAGTGTTCTCTACTGGTCAGAAGCCCTCAATCATTTTCAATTACAGTCAGTTTCTGTTAGATGTTATTCATGATCAATTTTTGAAGTTTTCTGTTGAAGTTGCATTCAAACACCAGTCAGTTCTTGTATATTTGTTGTTATTTCATCAAGAAGAGAGATTCAAGTTTCAATTACAGAAGTTGGATGCATAGGGAAGACCATGGTCAGTCATTCACTGGACTTCCTTGGTGAGGAAGAATTCAGAAGAACACTCCTTCAGTAATTTTGTAGATCAGTTCTTGCATGTGTCCTTATGTCTTCTTAGCAGTGATGTTATACCAAGGATTTCAACAAAAATCAAGAGAGTTTTACATCTTACCGAGCAAGCCAAGGTTGGAGACTGGTATCTTTACCAGAACTATACAAAAATTAGGATATATGGATGTGAAATCCCTCCTTACAGGTTGCCATTTTTTGTGCCAATAAGAATCTTTGCCTTAGAATACATCAGGCAAATGATGAATATGGATGACTTACATTTTGTATCAAGAAAGAAGAAGGCACAGTTTAAGATAAAGGCACAGATTGGCCCTTTCATCATCAATACCAGAGTAGCAGTAAAGGAGGCAGATGATTTACTAAAGCAAATGAAATTCAAATTGAGTTTCACATGGTCTTATGATCCTTTAGGGATAATTTCAAAATTAAGAGTGGAGCAGAGGACCACACCTTATGTACATACACCTAGACCAGAAATAGAGCAATATGAAAATAAAGAGGAGTGGAAAGAGAATACACTATAGGAAGTTGAAGAACATATTGTGAGTCATACATCCCTACAAACTCCTATCTCAAAAGAAAAATAAACTAAGAGGTCAAGGGAAAGTATGTCTCCTACAAACTCAAGATCTCAAGTTGTAGACTTTCTAGTTTTCAAGAGAAGAAAGAAAGCAAACACTCAGGAGGAATCCTCAAAAGAAAAGGGCTCAAAGGAGAAAACTACAGTTGTTCTAACAGGTTTTCCTACCACTTCTTTTGCACATATTGAAGAAACATCAGTCTCTTGTATCTTTTGCTTCTCGGATTGCAACACAACAAAATATGTTTTCTAGATACAAAGATGTTAAGAGGAATAATTAAGCATTGAAGGTCACAAATTATTCAGAATTATGGAAGTATTCTTCTAATACCCAACATAGACTATTGTCTACACTTGGCACAGAGAAGGGACAGTTCCAATTATCTTTCTTGGAACCTATAGTTCCAGTCCCTAAAGTGCATAAGATTACAAAACATTTGTCTTTGCTTTTGACACCAAGAAGATTCATGTAATTGATCAGATTGACTTGCATAAACAGGTTGGTGAGATGATATATTCAACATTAACAAGTTCAGCCATGGCAGCCTCTAAACTGCAAGCCTCTCTGAACAATATTCATTCACAACTGAAGATGGAAATAATGTCATCCTTGGCCAAAGACACCAGAACTAAAGCTCTTGAAGATTTGGTGATTAAACTAGGATATGATCCTAGTGACATTAAAGCAGCTGAGGAAATGATAAAAAACAAAAATGTTGATATTCAAGCCCTGAGAAAGTAGCTCAAGCTTCCAACTACAGAGCACCCACAGGCCAAAGAAATTACTCAGCTAGAAGTAGAGAAAGAAAATTTATTCAAGTTGATAGTTGAGAAAAATGTTCAAATTCAGAAGATGGAGATAGATATGGAGATACTTTTGAAAGAAAAGGAATAGTTAGTAGCCACAAGTACATCTCCATAGTAAAAAATGGCAACAACCTCAACAGAAAGAACATATTCAACCACTACAGACTCCTCTAAAAAGTTAGTGAAAGCCATGGGAGATTTATCATTGACCAACAAAGAAAATGAAAGATTGTTATCAACATTGAAAAGAATGCCAAAGAAAATAAAATTAAAGATGACAATGCATACTGAGCAGAAGTGCAAAAAAACTTCAAGCTTACTCAACATCTTGAAAAGTATGAAGACCAATCATTAATAGTACAAATATTGGTAGAACCTAACAAAAACATATGGTATAATATTAATGTAAATATCACAGAGTTATGGTCATCCTTTCAAATTATATTTTAGCAAGAAGAATTGGTAAAGAATGTCAAGGCAACAATTGAAAAAACAAAAGTTGAGATCGAACACATGCCAACAGAATCACACAGAATCATCAAGGTGTTGAACTCAAAAAACAAGGATGAGCTCGAAGACCTACAAATTCAGGATAGAACAGACATAGTCAAGGAAGTAAAAAGAGTTCTAACAAAGAAAAATCTTATGATAAAGCTAGAAAATAAGAGTAAAGAGTTAGAGCTATAGGTAAGAAGATTCAATAGAAAATGCAATCTATTGCAGGAGAAAGGGCTTCCACCTTTGAGAGCTTCTAATGGAAAATTGATTCCATTAGAAACT
This sequence comes from Pinus tabuliformis, assembly GCA_031772625.1. Lineage (NCBI taxonomy): Eukaryota > Viridiplantae > Streptophyta > Pinopsida > Pinales > Pinaceae > Pinus > Pinus tabuliformis. The sequence goes on along the minus strand of CM062818.1, from coordinate 656,587,752 downwards.
TACTAGGACCAATTGTGCAACATAGCTACGGATAGATCTAAATTTTCCAAAGTAAGAGGGATAATAAGTGGACAAGCTTTCATTGAAGGTTTACAATATGACTTGTTTATCCAACATGAAATTCATCGTTTGTTTATTAATAAATCAACTTTTGAAACATATACAGAGGTGGATGAAAGATTTAGAAACATGGTAAACTTCCCTATTCCGAGTGAAAACAAATGGGATAAACTACTAGAGCTCATCGAGTAAATCAAGCAGAATTCTAGTGACTAGTGATAGAAAAAAAAGGGAACAAAATCCTAAAAATCAGGAACAGTCAACAGAAGAGAAAATTTATAGCTACAGTCATTCACAACAATACTCAAAGTGTGAAGAACATCTAAATTAGTCCAGAATTGCTACTATTCAGTTCTATTTTTGAAATATCTACATCATTTTAGTAAATATTATTTTTGTAATAAATTTTGTTTCAAGTCCAAATATTTTTTAGACAGACTCTATAAATATTTTGTAAGAAAAAAGTAAAAAGGGTTGATTGTGGAGAAAAGAGAAGATCTTTCTTTTGATTGTAAGTTGTGGATTTTTATTGAAGTAATCAATTCAACAATATAGAGGCAGTTTGTTTCAGGTTTCTTGTGTCAGATAAATGGTGATGTCTATCTCTTTGTAAATTTGTCTTCCCTTCTAGTTCATACATGGATGCACCTTCTTAATTGTTTACAAGTAGATTATGAGTAGAATTTACTCACAGTACTCTATTGTAGCTTTTTAAGAAATCTACATGTTTTCCTTCTAAAATTAAATTTAAAATTCATCTTTGTATACTTTATATTTGATATATCCTCATTCTCATTCATCTCATCCATATCACAATAACTTTGTAAGATCCAGGAGTTTGGCTACCTCACCCTGATTTAAGTTGCTCTGTTTATTTGTTATTGATTGTTGAAAATCCATATGACTCCGTGCCTAATGGACCTCTCCTTCTTCCTGCAACCACAACTTTAAAACATATCTTTTGATCTTCATAAATAGCCTAAAACCTAAGATTGTGATTGAAATTTTAGATAGAGAGAGCCCTCTCTAGGCCAGAACAGCTAGATTCTGGTCCAAAAGATGTTTGTGGTTACCTATGCATTTTCCTCAGCCTAGGAAAACTATAGAGTGCTAACATTCTAGCGACCATACTGGGGACACTTGGAAGCTAAATATACCCTAGTCAACATTGATTTCAAAGGCTTAAATCCATTTCCTATGGGTGACAGTGAGGTAGAAATCATTAGGCTGAATTTTTCACCCAAAAGTTGTGTTTAAAACTAACTGTGACAAGTTTTCTTGGAAATTTGGCTTCTAGAAATATCCACACAAGATCACATCCAAATCTTGATCCTCCTAAAGTTGTAAGTGATCCTGAGAAGATGATTAGGAAAAAGAAGTTTGAAGTAGGTCAAGCAAGTAATAGTCTTATCCAGAGATCTCAAACCCTTCCTGAAAGTATTATAACAGTTGAGGACATTGAATTTGATCTGCCTTTTGAACATAACCTTTTTAGATCTAAATCTAAAAACTTTGTGTCTAAAACAGTCCTTGATGAATCTAAATTAATACCACTTATCCCTGCACAAAAAATTGGTATTTCAAAGTCTGACAGAGATATTTTACAGCAGTTCCACAAACTTGAGGATTTAGTTCATCAGTTGCATAAGGTTGCAGAAAAATCATCCACATTTCAGTAGATTGCTACTACATCTTTTGTTCCTTCAGTTATTGTTCCTTTGATACCTTCTCATTGCTCTGCTCCTGTTACTTCTGTTGTCTATACTCCTCCCTTTACAACAACTCAACAGATTGTAGTTTCCTCACCTCTGCCACCTTCATCATCAAGCACTGTAGTGAGTACTGTAGAATGGTATTTGTTCTTGCAATCACAACAAGATGTCATGCCTATAGAATCAAAAGACTACAAAAAAGGTTAACAAAATGATATTATGGAAGTTCACAAGAAGTATAATTTGAGGAATAAGAAATTCCCAACAAATTCTCCCAAAAAGAGTGAGGATGATACACCATCCACTAGTCAGACAAAGGCTAGTTCTTCCAAAGAAATCCAAATGCAACAGTTAAGGAGGTAGAAAAGAGTTCATCATATTTTAGTCTCAAGAATGAAATATCAAAAATTAAAATTTATGTCCCATTAGTTGAATTGATGAAAATGATGCATATAAAGGTCAAATTTTGAAGGCATTGAAGGTTGAGGAAGTATCAGACATAGTGAATTTAAATGATGATCACCCGGAGTTACTTTTTGGTCTGGAGGTTGAGGGAGAAAGTTCTCAGGAAGGTAATGTGCCACCATTCTATATCAGCCTTAATATTCATGATTTGATTTTGCATAATTCCATGTTAGATTCAGGTGCTTCACACAACTTAATGCCTAAAGTGATCATGGACAAGTTGGGGTTGGATATAACCAGACCATACAAAGATTTGTTTTCTTTTGACTCCAGTAAAGTGAAGTGTCTTGGTTTGATAAAGGATTTATGTGTCACCCTTACACAAATTCTAGCTAAGAGTGTGGTCATGGATGTGGTTGTGGTTGACATCCCACCAAAGTATGGTATGTTGTTATCTAGGTCTTGGGGTGCAAAATTGAAGGGCTCACTACAAATGGACATGTCATATGCCACTATCCTAGTATTTGGACAACCAAGGAAGTTGTATAGGGAAAATCTCATGAAGTACATGGTAAGAATTCAATATAAACCAAATAATTATCCTTTTTATTCTGTACATTCGGACATGGATTCATTTATACTATATAATGATGTATGTTTGGAGGATGAGGCTCAAAACATGTACAACAAATCAGAAAAAGAAGAATGTGTGATGTTGGAGACTAAAACAAAAAATGATGATTATAAAGAAGGCTTTTTAAATATGGATTTTAATGGGGCAAACAACAAGGAACGAGTTGGGTCTGGTGTATGGATCTTAGAATCAAAATCAGGCAGGTCAAAAAATTATTCCTATAAACTTGCCTTTGAATGTACCAACAATGTTGTTGAATACAAGGCTTTGATTTTGGGGCTGCATCTTTTGAAAAGGACAGGAGCCAAAAGGATCTCAGTGCATGGAGATTAAAAATTAATCATTAAGCAGATTAAAGGTGAGTATTCAACCAAACACCCTAGATTTAGGGCATATAGAAATTGTGTCCTAGATTTCCTGTAATGTTTTCCGTAATAGCATATGTCTATGATTCCTAGGGACCAAAATGTGTTATATGATGCTTTGCCCACCTTGGCTAGTACATGTAAGATACCTTTCCATCCAAATAAGAAATATGAAATTGAGGTAAAACATAGGACTGGTGTCCCACACAATGTGAGATATTGGCAAGTTTTTGACAGTGACAAACAACTAGATAATTTTTTGCAATTGAAAGAAGAATTTGTTAGTTTTCATATTGATGGGGGTAGTAAGGTTGAATGTGATAGAGATAAAATTGACTTTATAAAATTAGAGAAAACAATGATGAGCATGAATTAGATCTTGAAGTTTTGCAACTGAAAGACAATGTGATTCTGAGAGGTTTAGTTCCATTGGAGGAATTGTTTGATTTTAATGATGTGGCACATAAGCCTAAGATTCAACCTATTGGGTCTGATGTGGAAGACTATAATATTGGGACTGAAGATAAGCCAAAAATTATAAAGCTTTCTAAGTCTATACCTCCGGGAGAGAAGCAGAAATACATTGATCTGTTGAGGGAGTATTCTAATGTTTTTGCATGGGGATACGAGGACTTGAAGGCCTATGACAAAGGTATTATTCAGCACACCATTCATGTCAAAGAAGATCATAAACATTTCAAGAATAAGCTAAGGAGAGTGAACCCTGTTTTGTTGCCCTTAATTGAGAAAGAGGTAAGAAAACTTTTTGATGCAAAGATTATTGTCCCTTTGATATTTTCTAAGTGGTTGTAAAATCTTGTTAGGCCCCTATAATACTAGTGATTCCCCCATTACTATTGTCGTTGTATCCCCTATTATTATTGTTGTGCCCCTATTGTCCCCATATTGTTATTATTGTGCCCCATAGAATCTCTCTATTGTTATTTTTGTGGCTTTATATTATTATTGTTAGGTCGGCTTGGTTATATTGTGTCCCCTTAGACTCCTATATATAGAAAGGAGGTTTTGTCATTTGTATCATCCAAGAATTGTTCATTTGTGTAATGTAAAGGACGTTGCCCCCTCAAAGAGACTAAATTCTAGGGCATTCAACAATCTTTTCTATCTTTTTGTGAGCTGGTTTCATAACATTTGGTATCAGAGCTTTGGATTCTAGGGTTTTGCTGCTCCAAACAGGTTATCGTGGAATTTGTGCTATAACTTTTTTTCTGCGATGTTTTAGATGCTAAAAAAAAACCCATTTGGGTTGAAATCGTTCTGAACCTCGGATCCGAATTTCAAATCTTTTCGCGCTATATTTGTGGAGATATGATTTGAGGAAGTTGGCCTTTTTGTAGCCTCCCGAATTACATTCCAAACAGGTGACCTGGGGAAAATCGTCATAACTTTGTTTTGAGCATCAGATTGAAATTTCATAAGAAGTTACAGAAAGAGGATGGACTGTAGTTTCCTGTATATATTTTTCAGATACTAAGGTCAAAACAGTGACACATGGCACTTCATACAATTTCGCTCTTCTGAAAAGGTATATAATCAGGTCATCTTGGGAGATTGTGCATAAATATTTCTTGGAGAATCTAAATTCGATCAGATTGGTGGCATTGGAAAGAGGATGCAGAGGGCTACTGCAGTTCGCAATTTCAAAATTGGAAGATCCAAAATTACAGAGATACATCAGATGCAATATCGAGTTCCTACAAAGTGAAAAAAGGTGTGTAGATTTTTTTAAATTTTTGCATAAGCTTGGTTTGAAAAATTAGTTTGAAGGAATTCAAAGGGAATAGTGAAGAATTATTAGCATTAAATAATGCCCCGAAGAAATAAAATGGAAACACCTAGTAAGCAACCTAAACGCTCTAGCATGACTCATGAAGAAGAGGAAGAAATGAAAAATGATATATCAAAATTACAAGACCAAGTACAACAAATTTCACTCTCACTAAAGGTAAATGAGGCCAAGATGAATGGTGTGGAAGCTAATATGAATGGCGTGCAAGTTAAGATGAATGGCGTGGAAGCTAATATGGATGGCATGGAAGCTAAGATGAATGGCGTGGACGATAAGATGGAAGAATTGAAGATAAATTTGAATAAGTTACTACAAGAAATGGTCACTAATGGTGAAAGGGTAGTAAAGGAAACTCATGATGAGAAAAAAATAAATGTTAATCATGATTTCATAGACTCTAATGTTGGATTGAAGACCCACCATATTCCAAAAATCGATATGAGGAAGTTTGATGGCAAGGATCCCGCAACATGGATACTACATATGGAGCAATTTTTCGATCTCCATAATGTGCAAAACACACAAAAGCTACATATTGCAACTTTATATTTGGAACCAAATCAGTTTGTATGGTATTGATGGCTTTGCTCTCATAAAAAAATTGTCACTTGGGCAATTTTTACGGAAGAAATGACAGCACATTATGAGGATACAAAAAGCAACATCTTTTTTAGCCAATTTATAAGTCTCAAATAGAAGGGTTCAATGATGGAGCACATTGAGGACTTCCAAAAATTGAACATAAGGGTAAAAGATATTCCAGAGGAGAATAGGATTGATGTGTTCATAGGGACTTTAAAGGATAATATCCAACATGAGGTTCGCCTTTGGGAACCTGATTCATTGGAGAAGGCATTCAGGTTAGCAAGAAAAATGGAAAGCAAAATTATGGCAATGAGGAAGCCTACCACTCACAACTATAAAGATGGAAGTGATGTTGCCCCTAGCCTTCCACAAACTATAAGGTTGACACCACAACAATTGGAAAAAAAAAAAAGAGCAAAAGGGCTTTGTTACAGTTGTGATAGCAAATACACTAAAGGTCATAAGTGTGCTAAGAAGAAATTATTCTACATAGATTGTGAAGAGGAGGAATAAAAGGAACAAGAAATGTCAAAAGAAGAGGATATACTCCAGGAACAAACCCTAGATAAGGAAGAAATGAATCCGACCATATCTTGTAATGTATTGGCTGGAATTACCACTCCTCAAACTATCAAGATAGAAGGACATATCAAGAAGAAAAAGGTAATAGTGTTGATTGATTCAGGAAGTACCCACAATTTTATTCATTGTAAGATAGAAAAAGAATTGAATTGCTTCCTATATCCAGCACCAAAGTTTCAAGTCATGGTTGCAAGCGGAGGAACCATAAATTTCTCTGGAAAGTGCCATAATATCAAGCTATCCATGGGGTAATATGTATTGAATAGCCCAATGCTTTCCATTCCAATGGGAGGTGCTAATGTTGTACTAAGAGTCCAATGGCTACAATCCTTGGGTACAATAGCTTTTAATTTTCAAGACCTTTTCATGAAATTTTATGTGGATGGAAAGGAAGTTGAATTAAGGGGTATTGCAGGGAAACCGGGAAAGATAATCAACTCTAATGGTATGAAAAAGCTTCTAAAAAAGGAACAACGAGGACTAATTGCACAATTATGTTCGCTAGATGTTTCCACATCGAAATCATCTATTTCTCCAAATGTCCAAAAAGTCTTGGACAATCATTCCAAGGTATTTGAGACTCCCAAAGCTCTCCCACCTATTCATGATCATGATCATGCTATTCATTTGATTCCAAGAAGTGTTCCTCCAAACATCAGGCCGTACAGATACCCCTATGCCCAAAAGAGTGAAATTGAACATATGGTTGCAGAAATGCTAGAGGCTGGTATAATTCAACCTAGTCAAAGTTCTTTCTCTGCTCCAATAGTATTGGTGCAAAAGAAAGATGGATCATGGTGCATGTGTCCGGATTATAGGGAGCTCAACAAGATCACTATTAAAGATAAATGTCCCATTCATGTCATTGATGAATTATTGGATGAATTGCATAGATCAATTTACTTCACCAAATTGGATCTTCGTTCAGGATATCATCAAATCAGAATGAAGACTGAAGACATTCTGAAAACAACATTTAGAACTCATGAGGGTCATTATGAATTTTTGGTCATGCCTTTTGGCCTTACCAATGCACCTTCTACATTTCAAGGTTTGATGAATTCCATTTTCAAACCCTTCCTTAGAAAAATTTTGTTAGTATTTTTTGATGATATACTAATCTACAGCAAGTCTTGGAAGGATCATGTTGAACATGTTGACAGGGTGCTACAACTATTGGAGGAGAAACAATTATATGCAAAAAGCTCCAAATGTTTCTTTGGAGTACAAGAGGTGGAATATCTGGGTCATATTGTATCTCATGAAGGTGTTAAGGTAGACCCTAGCAAAATTAAAGCCATTAAGGAATGGAAAATCCCCACATACATAAAGCATCTACGAGGATTTCTTGGGTTGACAGGGTATTATCGCAAGTTTGTTAAGAATTATGGGAGAATAGCAGCACCTCTAACAACATTATTGAAGAAAGACGCATTCTCATGGACTCCAGAAGCAACAAAGGCGTTCGAACATCTTAAAGAGGCAATGTGCCAAGCACTGGTCTTAGCTACACCAGACTTCACAAAAACCTTTATTGTGGAATGTGATGCTTCAGGAAATGGAATTGGTGCTATTTTAATGAAAGATAAAAGACCCATTGCTTTTGAAAGTCGTCTAATCAAGGGAAAGTGTTTACACAAAGCTATTTATGAGAAAGAAATGTTGGAAATACTACATGCACTTAAGAAATGGCGACCCTACCTAATGGGAAGACACTTCAAGGTAAAAAAAGATCATGATAGCCTTAAATACTTTTTAGAACAAAGATTATCCTCTGAAGAGCAACAAAAATGGGTCACAAAGATGTTGGGTTATGACTTTGAAATCATCTACAAAAAAGGGAAGCAAAATGTTGTGGCAGATGCACTCTCAAGAAACGATGAGGATGTGGAAGCATTGTTGTGCGCCATTTCTATTATCCAACCAAATTGGATAAACAAAGCAAGGGAGGAATGGAATAATGACGAAGAAGTGTGGGCACTTATTCGAAAGTTACAACAAGATTCCAGTACATTTGATACATTTAGCTGGAAAAATGATTCGTTATGGTACAAAGATCGCTTATACCTCTGTAAGAATTCCCAACTCAAACAAAAGATTCTTATGGAATTGCATACTTCTCCCTTAAGAGGGCACTCAGAATTCTTAAAAACTTACCACGGGGTTAAGAAGGAATTTTTTTGGGATGGCCTTAAATCGGATATTCAAAAGTTTGTGGTGGAATGTTTGGTTTGCCAACAAAATAAAGTTGAAACAATTAAGACCCCAGGTCTATTACAACCTTTATCCATTCCAAGCCAACGTTGGGAGGAGCTTTCAATGGATTTTATCACAGGTTTACCCAAGTCTGAAGGAAAGAGTGTCATCATGGTGGTACTTGACAGACTTACCAAGTATGCACACTTTTGTGCATTATCACATCCATTTAAAGCCAGTACAATTTCTACTGCATTTATGGAAACAATTCAAAAGTTACATGGAAACCCAAAGATTATTGTAAGTGACAGAGATCCCATTTCACTGGAAATTTTTAGATAGAATTATTTTCTTGTCTTGGTACTCAGTTAGCTCATAGCTCATCTTATCATCCTCAATCTGATGGGAAAACTAAGATTGTAAACAAATGTTTGGAAGGATATCTTCGTTGCTTTGTATTTGATAAACAGACACAATGGGCCAAATGGTTGCCTCTGGCTGAATGGTGGTATAACACTTCCTTCCATACTGCAACAAAAATGACCCCATTTATGGCACTTTGTGGATATCATCCACCATCCATCACATCATATTTAAGAGAAAATTCTAAGGTTCAAGCAATGGAACATCACATCGAGCATCAACAACAAGTTCTCCAACTCTTAAAGGATAACCTCGTGTTGGCGCAGAATAGAATGAAACAACAGGCAGATCAACATCACATCAAAGAAGTTTTGATGTAGGTGACTGGTTATTCCTACAGCTACCACCATATAAAAAAATGTCCCTCAAGCAAGCTAAGAAGGATAATAAATTATCACCAAAGTATTATGGTCCGTACAAGGTGTTGCAAAATATTGGTACTATGGCATACAAATGGGAGCTTCCTGCAGCTTCTCGAGTGCACCCAATTTTCCATGTTTCATGTTTAAAGAATGTTATAGGCGACAAGCTCCCAGTTCAAACAATATTGCCATAACTTCACGAGGAAGGAAAAATTATATTGGAACTTGAAGCAATCATAGAGACAAGAACTTGACAGCTAAGAAATCGATCAATTTCAAAGTATCTCATCAAGTGAAAGAACTTATCTGCTGAAGATTCCACATGGGAGGATGAGAATTTTATACAAAAGCATCCATAACTACTTAAGCATTGAGGAAAACACTTTTTTGAAGGAGAGGGGCATGTTAGGTCCCTATAATACTAGTGATTCCCCCATTAATATTGTCGTTGTATCCCTTATTATTATTGTTGTGCCCCTATTGTCCCCATATTGTTATTATTGTGCCCCATAGAATCCCTCTATTATTATTTTTGTGGATTTATATTAGTATTGTTAGGTCGGCTTGGTTATATTGTGTCCCCTTAGACTCCTATATATAGAAAGGAGGTTTTGTCATTTGTATCATCCAAGAATTGTTCATTTGTGTAATGTAAAGGAGGTTGCCCCCTTGAAGAGGCTGAATTCTAAGGCGTTCAACTATCTTTTCTATATTTTTGTGAGCTGGTTTCATAACAAATCTAGTACCAGTGAGGAAGAATACCAGAGAGATAAGGTTATGTGTGGACTTTTTGAACCTCAATAAGGTTTCTGTCAAGGACAATTACCCCTTGCCAAAGATGGATAACATATTGCAACGGGTAGTTGGTTCTAGCAAAATTTCATTGCTTGATGGTTTCTTTGGTGACAACAAGATTCTAGTGCATCTGGATTATTAGGACAAAACAACCTTCAAAACACCATGAGGAACATTCATGTATGTGAAAAATCCTTTTGGACTTATGAATGCAGGGGAAACTTTTCAAAGGGAAATGGATATTTATTTTGCAAATGAAAAATACAGTTTTATTATGGTTGATTTCCTTAATGTAGGTGCAGACAGGACTGCTCGGGAGGTTCTAGGGTTCAACAAAGAGAGTGACAGCGGGTAATAGGTAACCATGGAGGCATAGGGAGGAGGGAGCTCCACTCCCTCCTACAGTAATGTGGTTTCAAATAGAGGAAGAGCAGGGAACAAGAACAAGCCTCCACAATCCTTGGAGGTCAAGGCAAAAAACTTTGAAACTCAGAAGGCGGAAGACAACAAAACCCATGCAGAACAAGGGACCCACGAGGAAGACCGACAGGAGGAGAAAGCGAAAGACAGAGGTCAGGGAACAAAGAATATAACCAAGTTGGGGCCCTGTAAACCCAAAACTGTCACTAAACCGCAGTTTATATTGAATGATCCAACTCTGCAAGAGCACAGGGATCACATGGCAAACTATGCCATTATATGCAAGTTTATGGGAATCTGGCCATCAGAGAAAGCGTTGTACACTTGGATAAAATACAACTGGAAACCAAAGGGGGAGTTAAATATACATCTTGGATCCAAAGGTTTTTTTACAGTGGTGTTCACGAACATGGAGGACAGAGACAGGATTTTTGGAGGAGGGCTATACTTCTTTGTAGCTGCTGGTCTTTATATGTGACCATGGATGATGAACTTTGTGTCGGAATGAGAAACCTTCACTTCAGTACCGGTATGGATTAGACTCTACTCCTTACCTTTAAATTATTGGATGCCAAAGTCTTTAAAAGCTATAGGCAATAAATTAGGTCATTTCTTAAAGATTTCAAAGGCAACTCTAAGAGGAAAATATACCTCCCATGCCCGTATATGTGTGGAGATGGACCTATCAGGAGCCCTTCCAGATGAGGTCATTCTAGAAGTCTATGTCGAAGAATGGTTTCAAACAGTTGACTATGAGCATATCCCATTCAGATGTCACAAATGTCATGAGCATGGGCACCTATCTAGAGATTGTCCTCTTAATAAAAGGGAAGAATACCTAAACACCAGCAAAGGGAAAGATCAGACAGGTTTCACCAAAGTAGGAGGAAAAGGAAAAGGAGGGGGAAGGAAGACACAAAAGAACCCTACTGAGAATGATAACAAAACAAGAAGTTACAACATTTTTGAGATCTTAGGAGAAAAAGAAGTAGATGGAGGTGACCAAAAAAGTACAGAGAATCAGGCAGTAAGGGGGAAAGGAAAAGAGACCAGCATGGAGTTCACACAGGAACAGAATGAACACACGAAGAACCCTTTGATTACATTGGAGATAGAGAAAGACCATGAAATGACTCAAAGTGAAAGTGGCATAGAGGACCAAGACTTACAGGAGATCTTGGAAAGGGAGAACCTAGAGCTGGAAAAGTTTCTAGAATAAGGAGGAAACCTGGGAATAAACTCCATACCTCAGGAGGATGTTGACAAGGTACAACAGATATTCCTTAACAAGTCACATCAAACAGCTGCAGGAGTCAAAAGAGGACATGATAACCAGGAAAATAAAGGGACTTCCTCAATAGGGTTAATAACAGGAAAATTAACAAAAAACCCAGGCAAGAGGAGGGGAAGAAAAAGACAGAAAGAACTGCTGCTGGAGTGTGGAAAACTCATGATTGACTCAAGAAGGATGAAAAATCCTTCTAGTTACTCCTTCAAAACCCCACCTCAATGAAAATCACAACTTGGAACATTAGAGGACTAGGGAGTAGAAGAAAATAGAGGAATCTAGGTAATAGGATCAGAGAGGAAAAACCTGACATAGTGTTCATACAGGAAAAAAAATGCTCAATGGAGAAGATCAGAGAAAAACACAGCAAATGGTTAAATAGATATTAGTACCTTGAGGTTAAGGCAAACAAATCTGCTAGGGGAATTCTCACTCTATGGGATCCACAGAAATTTGGTGTGATTGATGTGGAGGCGTCCAGACACCATCTCTCTTTAATTATCCAACTAGTGGGTGACAGGCAATGTTACATGATCACCAATGTCTATGGGCCTCATCCAATGGAGGACAAACTTTGACTCCTCACAACACTGGAGGATTTGAAGAAGAGATACCCAGCTCTACCTTGGATTCTAGGAGGCAATTTTAACATGACAAAATCACTCACGGAGAAGAAAGGAGGAACAAGAACACTTGATAGGGATTTTGTTGCCTTCTAGAACTTCCTCGCCAACATGAAACTGGTAGATATGGAAATCAGCAATGGAATCTTCACTTGGAATAACAAAAGGGGGGGCTCTACCCAAGTAGCCTCAAAATTAGACAGATTCATTATCTCATAGGAACTTCTTCTCATGGGAAGTAGCCTGACTACGCTCATCCTATCTTTTGGAGGTTCAGATCACTGGCCCATTCAATTGGAAGCTTCTCTATGTGGTAAATCGAGGAACAGCCCCTTCAGGTTTGAGAATGCTTGGCTCACACATTCAGATTTCCTCAAAAATATTGAAAAATGGTGGAAGGAAGAGCTACACTTTCAAGGTACAAAGATGTTCCTTCTACACTGCAGGCTCAAACACATTAAAAACAGACTCAAAGAGTGGAATAAAAAGGAATTTGGAAATATCTTCAAATCTAAAGGAGAAGTGGAAAAGAAACTAAAGGAAATAAACCAAATTCTCATCACAGAAGGCTATACAGATGAAAGGAAAGAGATGGCAGAGTCACTGCAGCATGAATGGGAAAACAATGTATACAAGAGGAAATATTCTGGAGACGGAAATCCATAGTACAATGGATTAAGGAAGGGGAGTGAAATACCAAATTCTTTCACAGATCCACCATAGCTCAGAGAAACAATAACAGAATTGTGAAACTTACAGATCAGTAGGGAATAGAAAGAAACACTCATGAAGAGATGGAAGAGGTTCTAGTCCAGCATTTTCAGAGAATTGCTGAGGAAACCACGGTAGATAGATATCAGTTTACAAAAATATTTACTCAGTACATTCCTAAATTGGTATCTAGAGAAGACAATTACAATCTCAACAGACCAGTAACAGAGGAAGAGATTGAGGAAGTCATTACATAGATGCACAATGGGAAAGCACCAGGCTCGGATGGCTTCAATGTGGACTTTTTCAAAACATGTTGGAGGATAGTAAAATAGGATATTCTGGAGGTAGTGGAACACTCTCAAAGATTTAAAATAGTCTTGAAGGCGCTCAATGAATCTTTCATAGCCTTAATCCCCAAACAGGAAAGGGCCACCTCTCCAGATAGATTTAGACCTATAGCATTATGCAATGTGGTGTACAAAATAATATCCAAAGTAATTGCCAACTGTCTCAAACCACTCCTCCCTACCCTAGTGTCAGAGGATCAAACAGGATATGTGGAAGGAAGACAAATTCTTAATAACATAATTCGAGCACATGAAGTGGTTCATTCACTCATTACCAATAAACAGACAGGTATGATAATTCAACTGGACATAACAAAAGCCTATGATAAACATAGCTGGTTATACATTAGAGCAATTCTAAAAGCCTATGGCTTTGATTGCAATTGGATTAAGTGGGTCATGGCGCTAGTTACCACTGCCAGCTGTTCAATTCTTCTCAATGGCTCTCCCTCCAAAACCTTCAAGCCTACTAGAGGTCTCAGGCAAGGTGATCCTCTTTCTCCTTTCCTTTTCATTCTAATGATGGAAGGGTTAGGGAGAGCAATCAGAGCTGCTAAGGAGGAAGGGAGAATTCAGGGTCTGAGACTCACTCAAGGTGGGGACACGGTGACTCATCAGCAATTTGTGGATGATACTATGCTTCAAGGCACACCCACAGTCAAGGAAGCCAAAGCATTTAAGCAGATTCTGAGTGAGTTTGCTATGGCAGCAGGCACAGAGGTAAGTCTTACTAAATCAAAGATTTTCTTTTTCAATACGGATATTTCGATTCAAAGAAATCTTTCCAGAATTTTGGGCTTTCAAAGAGAGTCATTTCCCTCGAAGCACTTGGGAGGTCCCCTCACTAACAAACCATTACACAAAGAAATTTGGGAGCCTGTTCTAAACAAGCTAAGAGATAAGATTAGAAAATGTACAAATAGAGCCCTAAATCTAGCAGGGAGGCTGATTCTAACTAAGGTTATCCTCCAATCCATCCCTATCTATATGCTATCGGCCATTCTGGCACCAGCTAGTGTAATTACTAAAATAAGAAACATTCAGAGAGACTTTCTCTGGGGGAAAGGTGAAGAAAAGAAGAAATGGGCCCTAGTAGCATGGTACAGGGTATGCAAACCTAAATCTTATGGTGGCTTGGGTCTTCATGACCCAGGAATTCTTAACAGAGTTCTAGGAGCCAAAGTCTAGTGGAGATGGCTAAGGGAAATACAAGCCCCCTGGGAAAAACTATGGAAGCAAAAGTATGTTATGGATTGGCAGGTGAAGAACCTCATAAGAATGACAGGACAAGTAAAAGGTTCACCAATTTGGAATAGGGCGTGGGAGAACAGGGCCCTAGTCCAAAATCATAGTTTCTGGGAGATCAGAAATGGAAATCTGGCCTGGTTCTGGGAGGATAATTGGCAGCAGGAGGACAATCTCTGCAGTGAAGAATTAGCAGACATTCACACAGATACCATCAACAAAGGATTAAGGAGGGTAAGTGACTATTGGGATCAATCAAGGAACAATGGGAAATGGCGAATATGGAAACTTCCAGATTACAGTGAAATGGGCATGTTGAATACTCAAGCTATATCCCTTAATGGTCTTTTGGAAAAGAGACAAATCTTAAGCTCAACCTTGGACGATCAATTAAGATGGGGAAAGAACAAGGCAGGTCTCTTCACCCTTAAAGAGGCCAAAAGGATAGACACAGGGTTTAACTTTCCAAACACTAATAAGATGTGGAAAGAACTCTAGGATAATCCTCATTGGATGAAAGTCAAACTGTTCAAGTGGCTAGTTCAACAGGGCAAGATTCTGACATGGGACAACCTAAGGAAAAGAGGCTTTGTTGGCCCCTCAAGATGTCACCTATGTGGACATCAAGAAGAAACCACTAATCATATCATGAATAGATGCTTATTCACCACAACACTTTGGAACTGGGTTGGAGATGTCTTTGAGCAGACAGATAGACATGTAAATGACATCATTGCTACACTGAAAAACTGGTGGAATTTTTTTTCGGAAAATGAGATTTTAAACTCCGCCTGGGTGTTGACCCCAGGGTTCTTAATCTGGAATGTTTGGAAGGAGCGCAACAACAGGATTTTCAAGGGTAAGGCGAGCCTAGTGAATAGTATCCTAAAGCTAATCCTTAAGAAACTCAAAGAAACTGTTCATATCCTGGGAGGTGTCGCTACTGGAAAACCCATAGGACAAAGAGAGGCCAGAATCCTGGAGAAGTTAGAGCTTAAGGTTCATCTCCCACGGTGTTCTATGAAAATCAACAAGAATACCTCAATAGAAAAGGCTTTCTGGTAACCTCCTTCACAAGGTTTTTTAAAATTTAACATAGATGGCGCCTCAAAAGGAAATCCGGGAGAAGCAAGTTATGGAGGAGTCATGAGGGATGAGGAAGGAAACATACAGGTCATCTTCCACAGTTATCTAGGCAGAGCAACCAACAATATGGCTGAGCTCATGGCAATGGAGTCATGCTTGGAAATATTGCTCAAGTACAACATACATAATGTCATCATTGAGGCTGACTCAGAATTAGTCATTAATTTGGTGAAGAGGATAAACGTTGGCGCAGCACCAGAGAAAATCTCAGGACACTGGCGGTTTCTGCAAGTCTACCAAAGAATCCAATCACACATAAGAGTGCTAAGAACTCTTAGGTTGGTGCATGTCCGCAGAGAAGCCAACAAAGTAGTGGACTGGCTTGCCAATGAGGGGGTTTGAAACAAGCATATCGACTTGTGCTGCTGGTGGGAGGAGGTAATGGATGACAGGTTGAAGGAGGAATGCTCATCTCAGGCCCTCATTGACAGACAACAGTATCAGAACAGATCAAGAGACAGAATTTTACTTCATGTCAACGAAGATGAAGTTCACATCAAAAAGTTTATCTGAGGATATGCACTGTCGGTTCTCCAAGGGTTTCTCTGGAAGCAGGAACAAAGGCAGAAATCGATATAGGAGAAGAGATGAAAGAATATGCTACCAAGACGATCGCCATAGAGCGCCAACACCATGCATAAGGCATTCCATTTAGGAGGCCTCCCTTCCGGATATGTCTTCCTTGTGCAATGCGTTGGAGGTCAAAGGAAAAGAAAACCAGGGTCAAAAACTGCTCAAGATTTACCACCTGCATCGGGCGCCCTCTGACCTGGGAGTGGTTTTCTCGGAGGACAAGCGATGCCATTCAGCAAGCGACGCGTGGTGGTGGGAGAAAAGTGATTACCGCCTTCATCGTTGGGTAATCCGCGAGCGGATGTGCGGTCCGATTTGGTTTGTGGCCGTCAGATCCAGAGAGGGAAGATCAACGACCACCTTTTGGCGTGCAAGTTGGTGGGCCTGAAAGGATAAAACTACTAATGGTTTACCACCATCATCAGGCGCCATCCAAACCAAAGACGTTTTTTATGAAAATCCAGTGATTCCACTCAAGCAGCAACATGTGGTGGAGGATGGAAAAATCAAACCGCCTGCATCGCGCGGTATTAAGTGGGCTTTTAAGCTGTGCGATATGGACATCAGCCGTTGGATTAGAAGGAAAATATCAACGGTCAGCGTTGATCGAGCAGCTTAAGGGTTTTTTTGCGTGTGTTGTTTTTTGACCGCCGGATAGGAAGGAGACAGATCAACGGTGAGTTTTGTGGAGCAGACTTTGGTTCCACTTGCCCGCTTTCGGTTCCAGGGCAGTCTAGGCATTGTTTCTGCTTGACTTTTGGAGGGTTTTATAGGTACTTTGGGTCTCTTCCCTCTCCCTTTGTGGGAGTTTGCGCCTCTGTGCGTTTGTTGTAACCTATGTAAATCATTTTTTACCTAAGTTAATAGAAGGACCATCTCTTGCTTTAGCAAAAAAAGAAAAATACAGTTTTATTGTGATATATCTAGATGACATTACTCTGTTTTATAAATCTGATGAATATCATTTGTATCATTTAAAATTTGTCTTTGAGAAGTGCATGAAATTTGGTATCTCTTTGAATCCAAAAAATTCCCTTTTTGTAATGGAAGAAAGTAAGCTGCTAGGTCACATAATTCCAAAGGATGGCATCAGAATTGAGGCAATCATGAATATTGATCCCCCAAGGAATGAAAAGGAAGTCTAGTCTTTCATTGGGAGGATAGTTGATTTGAGGCGGTTTATTCCAAACCTTGTTGAAATCTTAAGAACCATGAAAAACATGTTGTGAAAGGATAGTGAAATTAAGTGGAATTCTGAAGAAAAAAAAAATCATTTAGTGAGGTAAAGTCAACCTTAACTCATGATCATATTTTGACTTGTCCTGATTATACAAAAGATTTTTTTCTTTTCTTTTGCCTCAAAGCGAACTATTACAGTAGTGTTGATGCAGAAAAACAAGGAGGGTCATGAGCATCCTATAGATTTTTTTAGTAGAGGATTAAGGGATGTTTCTTTGAAGTATAATATAATGGAGAAGCAAGCCTTTTCCTTGGTGAAAGCCTTGAAAGACTTCAAAGTGTACATTTTACATTCTCACATCATTGATTTTGTTCCTAGTGTTGTGGTAAATGACATCCTTACTCAAAATGATCCAGAAGGAAAGAGAGGTAAGTGGATGGTTGTCATTTTGGAATATGACATTGATATAAGGCCAACTAAGCTTATAAAAGGTCAAGGGCTAGATAAAATGATGGTTGATTCAAGTTTGCATGCATTAGACATTAAGTTCATTGATGCCCAAACAAAAAATAATGATGAGGAAGGGGTTCAAAAGGTATCCGAAAAGTTCATTTCTTCTCCCTGGTATTCAGATATTATTTATGTTCTACAGCATTTTCAAGCCCCACCCAGCATGACGAAGACTAAGGCAAGGTTCCTAAAATTGAAAGTTGTTAGATTCTGTATTATAAATTAGTCTTTGTATTGGAAGGATGCAAGAGGCATATTGCTGAATTGTTTATTAGAAGGTGAAGCAAATCAAGTAATGGAAGAATTTCATAAGGGTGACTATGGAGGCCATCTCTTCTGGAAGACTACAACAAATAAGATCCTGAGAGCTGGATTCTATTGGCCTTCACTATTCAGTGATGTTCATAAAAGAGTGTCTACTTGTCATGAATGCCAAATTTTTGAAGGTAAGAAAAAGTTGTTGCCTTTACCCCTAAAACCCATTTCGATGGAGGTGCCATTTCAACAATGGGGATTGGATTTTATTGGGGAGATTCATCTAAGTTCATCAACTCAGCACAAATGTATTCTAACAACAACGGACTATTTTACCAAATGGATAGAAGAAATCCCAACTAGGCAAGCCACATATTCAATCATTATCCAATTCTTAGAAGGTAATATTTTGTCTACATTTGGTTGTCCTCATAAGATCATTATTGATAATGTTGTTGCATTTAAATCCGAAAAGCTCATTTATTTCTATAATAAACATCATATAGTGGTTGGACATTCTACTACATATTATCCACAAGGAAATGGCTTGGCAGAGTCTTCTAACAAGAGTTTAGTCAATATCATTAAAAAGTTGTTGCATGAGAATAAAAAGTCTTGGCATAAGAAGTTGATAAATGCACTATGGGTTGGTCAGGTAAGTACCAAGAAGTCAATTGGAATGTCTCCTTTTCAGTTGGTTTATGGAGTTGATGTTGTTTTTCCTACTTCCTTAAGGCTTCCAGTGTTGAAATTGTTACAAGAAGCAGAGGTAGAAACAAATGATATGCAGAGGAGAATCAATTAAATGGTACAATTGCAGCATACTAGAGAGGAGGTTTATAATAATACTCAACTGATCCAAGACAAGATCAAGAAGATTCATGACAGGAGGGTAAAAGAGGAATATTTTCAGATTGATGATCTTGTGTTGAAATGGGATGCAAAGAATGAAGAAAAGGGGAAACATGGGAAATTTGATAGTTTATGGAAAGGGCCTTATAAAATTTCAACATTTCATGGAAACAAAGCTTTTTTGTTGAAGGACATGATAAGGGAATTTCTTGTTGGAAGGCTTGTTAATGGTAGGCTAATCAAACATTACTTCAATTATGTCCAGCTGATATTAGACACAGTGATTGTAAATATCATTTTATGTTTTTAGGATAGCAAGTGTGGGTGGATGCCATCAAAGATTGAAGCTCGAAGTGAAGGTCCTAAGTTTCTTATGAGTTATTATTGTTTTTAACAAAGTTTTAGTCAATCAAGGTCATGGTTAGTCAAATTTAGTCTTAGTTCGTCAAAGGTCAAATGAAGCTCCCATTGGATAAGATTATTAGTCTACGGTGTTCTTAGCACCTCACAAGGGGGATGCCATCCCCATTGGAGCCACTATTAGGGTCCTATAATATGGGTAATCAAGGTATGTTTGTCTAGTTATTTATCCTGAGGAATGTTGTAACTTATTTTTTACCTTAGTTGTTTTTATCTTTTTGAAAGGAAAAAAATAAAAAATAAAAGGGACAAAAGAAAAATATATGAAAAAAATTAAAAATGAACGTCCCAAATAAAGCGCTCTAGTTTAAATGCCGCACTAAACCATTTTACTTATTTTAATCCTTTTATTATTGGAGGATTATTATTTAATTTGTAAATAAAGTGACGATTTGATGTTTTGCCCTTTTCGATAAAGTGATCTCATGAATGAATGGACAATATTGTCCTCGCACAGATCAATGACGAAGGACAAGTTTGCCCCCCCCCCCCCCGCACTTTTGGATGTTAACGGGGGGGTTGGAAAAGCGGCTTTTTTGGAAACCACTGAAACATACGTGGTATCCCCACAATGAGTTCGAGGCCCCCTTCTCCGAAATAGCTTACTGTCTACCCCCCTCCGAAAACAGCTTTCTCGTGCCCACTCCCACTCCATTCACAATCTGCCACTTGTCATTCTCCTTTCCGCCCCCACCATATAACCGTTTAAACCATTAAATTTCCCCACCAACAGTCATATGATCGTTTAATGGTTAATGCTTCCCGCCAACGTCTAATTTCCCTAATGAGACGTGCCAAAAAATGGTTATTTTCCCGTTTAACCATTCACCCTCCCATTTAAAAATCTACACATCACCCTACTTAAATTCCTTTCATTATTAAATTTCTTACCAGTACAGGTTCAACCCTGAATTTCGTAAGCACACCATCGTCCTCCTACACTAATGATCATTGCAATCCGGTAATTTGATTCCCTAGATTCTAATTTTCAATCAGAAATGTCGTCCCACAAAGGAAAATCGAAGATGGTTGTAGAAATCCCTACATTGCCCCATGTTATAAACCTTGATGAACTTCCCCTGGTCGACACATAGTATAATATATCAGAGACCCAGTGTGAGTTCGATCTGTATGAACTCCACAACTAGGAAAACCAAAAGTTCTTAGACGATAGCAATGAATTGAGCATTTGTGAGTAATTATTAACTCAATTCATTTTTCTCCAAACTCATGTTTTTCTAGAATTTGTTACATGGTGTCATCTCAAATATCTCCCTAGCCATAAGGTTGTAATTTCCCAAAACAATGAAACTCTATTTGTAATTACACCTGAAGCTATCTGCCAAGCACTCTAAATTGATCCTCAAACTTCGTTGTATCCTTTTTCCATAGATTCACTCATGGAGATATATCAAAAACTAACTTTCCCTCAACGAGCTTGTATTTTTTAGTCCTTTTTCCTGAGAATTCTGATTTACCTAGAACCAATCCCCCATATTTTTCTTCTATCTTCCATGAAATGTCAAGGAAAGTTATTTTTATAGTCGCTTGCTTATTAGGTTATCCTACAGATAAATGGGTAGACGAAGTAATATCATGATTTTTATCAGTGTTCTCTACTAGTCATAATCCCTCAGTCATTTTCAATTACAGTCAATTTCTGTTAGATGTTTTCATGATCATTTTTTGAAGTTTTCTGCTGAAGGTGCATTCAAACACTAGTCGGTTCTTGTATATTTGTTGTTATTTCATCAAGCAGAGAGAATCAAGTTTCAATTATAGAAGTTGGATGCACAGGGAATACCACAATCAGTCATCCACTGGACTTCCTTGGTGAGGAAGAATTCAGAAGAACACTCTTTCAGTAATTTTGTAGATCAGTTCTTGAATATGTCCTTCTGTCTTCTTAGAAATGATGTTATACCAAGGATTTTAATAGAAATCAAGAGATTTTTACATCTTACCAAGCAAGCCAAGATTGGAGACTAGTATCTTTACTAGAACTATACAAAAATTAGGATATATGGATGTGAACTCCCTCCTTACATGTTTCCAGATTTTGTGCCAATAAGAATCTTTGCCTTAGAATACATCAGGCAAATGATGAATATGGATGACTTACATTTTGTATCAAGAAATCAGAAGGCACAATTTAAGCTGAAGGCACAGATTGTCCATTTCAACGTCAATACCAGAGCAGTAACGAAGAAAGCGGATGATTTACAGAAGAAAATGAAATTCAAATTGAGTTTCACATGGTCTTATGATACTTTAGGGATAATTTCAAAATCAAGAGTGGAGAAGAGGACCACACCTTATGTACATACACCTAGACCATAAATAGAGAAATATGCAAATCAAGAGGAGTGGACAGAGAATACACTACAGGAAGCTGAAGAACAGATTGTGAGTTAGACATCCCTACAAACTCCTATCTCAAAAGAAAAAGAAACTAAGAGTTCAAGGGAAAGTATGTATCCTACAGACTCAAGATCTCAAACTGCAGACTTTCTAGTTTTCAATATAAGAAAGAAAACAAACACTTAGGAGGAATCCTCAAAAGAAAAAGGCTCATAAGAGCAAGCTACAGTTTTTCTAACATGTTTTCCCACTACTTATTTTTCACATAGTGAAGAAACAACAGAGTCTCCTATGTCTTTTGCTTCTCAGATTGCAACACAGCAAAATATTTTTTCCAAGTACAGAGGTATTAAGAGAAAGAATGAAGAATTGAAGGTCACAACTTATTCAAAATTCTAGAAGTAGTCTTCTACTACCCAGCACAGACTGTTGTCTACACTTGACATAGAGAAGGGACAGTTTCAATTAGATTTCTTGGAACCTACAGTTCCAGTCCCTAAAAGTGCGGAAGATTACAAAAAAAATGTCTTTGCTTTTGACACCAAGAAGATTCATGCAAATGATCATATTGACTTGCATAAACAAGTTGGTGAGATGATATATTCAACATTAACAAGCTCAGTCATTGCAACCTTTAAACTGCAAGCCTCTCTGAACAATATTCATTCACAGTTGAAGATGGAAAGAATGTAATCCTTGGCCAAAGACACCAGAACTAAATCTCTTGAAGATTTGGTGATTAAACTAGGATCTGATCCTAGTGACATTAAAGCAGTTGAAGAAATGAATAAAAACTAAAATGTTGATATTCAAGCCCTGAGAAAGTAGCTCAAGCTTCCAACTACAGATCACCCACAGGCCAAATAAGTTACTTAGCTAGAAGTAGAGAAAGAAAATTTGTTTAAGTTGATAGTTGAGAAAAATGTTCAAATTCAGAAGATGGAGATAGATATGGAGATACTTTGAAATAAAAGGAACAGTTAGCAGCCATAGGTACATCAACACAGCAAACAACGACAACAACCTCAATATAAAGAACAGATTCAACCACTGCACACTCCTCTGAAAAAAATAGTGAAAGCTACGGGAGATTTATCATTGACCAACAACGAAAATGAAAGATTGTTAGCAATATAGAAAAGAATGGAAGAAATAAAATTAAAGCTGACAATGCATATTTAGCATAAATGTAGAAAAACTTTAAGCTTACTCAACAACTTCAAAAGTATGAAGACCAATCATTAATAGTACAAATATTGGCAGAAGCTAAGAAAAACATATGGTATAATATTAATGTCAATATCACAAAGCTATGGTCATCCTTTCAAATTATATTTGAGCAAGAAGAGTTGGTACAGAATGTCAAGGCAACAATTGAAAAAACAAAAGTTGAGATCGAACACAAGCCAGTAGAAGCACACAGAATCATCAAGGTGTTAAACTCAAAAACCAAGGATGAGCTCGAAGAACTACAAATTCAGGACAGAACAAACACAATCATGGAGGTAAAAAGAGTTCTAACAAAGAAAAATCTTATCATACAGCTAAGATCAGTATGATTATTCGATATGAAATGAACTATGAAACTAGCAATATATTCCCTATTCAAATTAGACATGAAAGAACCGAAGCGAGTTAGCTGGAGGAAGTTCTATCTAGTGGAGTCAAGGAGGATTAGTTGGTTATAAATAGTATTGCAAGGAGGAGCTATCTATGTCTTGTTAAGCTGGCTACTGCTGTAAAGAGTTAGAGCTACAATTAAGAATATTCAACAGAAAATTCAATCTATTGCAGGAGAAAGGGCTTCCACCTTTGAGAGCTTCTAATGGAAAATTGATTCCATTAGAAACTTACCAGGACTAGTTGTGTAGCATAACTAGGGATAGATCTAATTTAGCCAAAGTAAGAGGGATAATAAGTGGACAAGCTTTCATTAAAGATTTACAATATGACTTGTTTATCCAGCATGAAATTCATCACCTGTTTCTTAATAAACCAAATTTTGAAACATATACAGAGGTGGATGAAAGATTTAGAAACATGGTAAACTTCCCTATTCTGAGTGAAAACAGATGGGATAAACTATTGGAGCTCATCGAGTAAATCAAGCAGAATTCTAGTGACCAGTGACAAAAAAAAGGGAACATAATCCTAAATATCAGGAGTAGTCAACAGAAGAGCAAAATTATAGCTACAGTCATCAACAACAATCCTCGAAGTGTGTGCAGAACATCTAAATCAGTCCAAAATTGCTACTATTTAGTTCTATTTTTGAAATATCTACATCATTTTAGTAAATATTATTTTTGTAATAAATTTTGTTTCAAGTCCAAATATTTTTTAGATGGACTCTATAAATATTTTGTAAAAAATATTAGAAAGGGTTGATTGTGGAGAAAAGAGAAGATCTTTCTTTTGATTGTAAGTTGTGGAATTTCATTGAAGTAATCAATTCAACAATACAGAGGTAGATTATTTCAGGATTCTCGTGGCAGACAAATGGTGATGTCTATCTCTTTGTAAATTTGTCTTTCCTTCTAGTTTATACATGGATGCACCTTCTTAATTGTTTACAAGAAGATTATGAATATAATTTACTCACGGTACTTTGCTCTGGCTTGTTAAGCAATCTAAAATTTTTCCTTCTGAAATTAAATATAAAATTCATCTTTGTATGCTTTATATTTGATAGATCCTCATTCTAATTCATCTCATCCATATCATAATAATTTTGTAAATTCTAGGAGTTTGCCTACCTCGCCTTGTTTTAAGTTTCTCTATTTATTTCTGATTGATTGTTGAAAATCCTTATGACTCCATGCCTAATGGACCTCTCCTCCTTCTTGCAACCACAACTTTAAAACCTATCTTTTCTTCTTCATAACTAGCCTAAAACCTAATATTGTGATTGAAATTTCAAATAGGGAGAGCCCTCTCTAGGCCAGAAGGGTTAGATTCTGGTCCAAATGAGGTTTGTGGTTACCTCTGCATTTTCCTCCTCAGCCTAGGAAAACTACAGAGTGCTAACAGTGTTCATGATTTGTTGGTTATGTCTTCAGTAGTATGATATGATGTAAATGTTGCATCGAGCCATGTTATAAAGATCCATGGGCAGAATGTGCTTTCTTGATTTATAGGTGTCATTGAACACCAAGGACGGAGTTCCCCCAAGGGGAGGGTTTTGTAACATCCCCAGTTAAAAATCAATGTAATAAAGTTAATAAATGCAAAAATAATAAGCAAGGTCATGGGACATGTATTCCTAGTTTAATGTTGGGAAAATACATGGTGATGGGGATCACTTATGGTTAATAAATGACTATGGAAATTGGAAAAGTAAAATGGAAAAGGCAAAGAGGCATTAATTGGCATTTTATTTATGAAAATAATGGAAAATAGGAGAAAAGGAAGGTGAAAGGTCACAAAATTGAATGACGAGGAAATTGAAGGAAAAATAGAGGAAATTGAAGAAAATAGAGGCCTCAATGATAAAAAGGCTTATGAGGATCAGTTCACAGTTTTTGTCAGTTCAGTCTTTGGCACTCTCATTCTATTGTCTCTCTCTCATACTCTTGCACACTTAGGGTTTTATTGGAGCACTCTTGGAGGATTTTGGCATACTTTGGATTTGGAGAAAGAAGGCAAAGGAAAAAAAGGAAAGTGAAAAGGATAGCAGGATCAGCAGCTATAATGAGTTTTCTTTGCAAGTACCGAGTTGCATGTATGATTTCCTTGCTAGATTTGGCATGCATGATATTTGCATGTGGATATTTGGTTATGATTTATCATTGGCATGGAGGATTTTCTGGATTGACGGTGGTTTATCCTAGCCTTGCCACTTCTTGGATAGTCATGGTGTTGTGGGTTTTCCCATTTTTTTCTGATTGGTGCTCATGTTCCTTATTGTTGTGGGTTGAGTTATTAGTTCCTGGAGCCTTGGTGGGACAAATGCTCTGAAAGCCTTGGAACAACTTAGGTTGAGTTACTAGTTCTAGAAGCCTTGGTTGTAAAAATGATCTAGAGCCCTTGGTGGGTTGATTTACTAGTCTTGGAGTCTTGGTTGGACAAATGCTCTGGATCCCTGCGACAACTGTGGGTGGAGTTACTAGTCCTGGAGTCAGGTTGGAACAAACACTCTGGAGCCCTAGACAGCTTGGGTAGAGACCGATCTGGTTGGTGTTAGTGATGTCCAACTAGGAGGTGGAATCACTGGATGAGGATTAAGGTGGGTTGGCCTCTAGAATCCCTAGTTTGGTTATGATTGGTTTATTCCATGTGATCCCACTTTCACACTTAGAATATGGAATTCAACCCAATCTATGGTCGGGTGGTACGTGGAAGTCCCTGACTTGGTTGGATTTTGCATATGTTAATAAGAGCTCTTTCCTCTTGTATTTCATGAGTATTTATACTTGTTATTATGTGGCTTTGATGGATGTTCTATCATTGTTATTATTTTGGTTATATGTTGGTTATAAGCATGGTTTCATGACATATTCTAGTTATGGCTCTTAACATGTTTTGATTGGTAAATGAATGGTTATTGAATGCATGACCTAATAGATGTTATTGCAACTATTATGAGAGGGCATCAGACCTTCTTGATGATTTTCAGATAAGTATGAGACCCCTATGTTTAGATATGCATTTATGACCTGTAGATTACATGTTCACAATGTGTTTGACGAAATGTATGTCATGGTTAGGCATTGTTAGCTAAATTTCTTACCTAAGTTTTGTGTTAATGGATTTTTCCTAGTTTCATTTATCATTCTGGAAAGTTCTATCAAGTTCTGGGCAAATATCTGGATCCTAGCCCTAAAAAAGTGGCTTAGATTCCAAGGTTGCATGCACAAAACTAGGAATTCTAAATTATAATCATTGGAAGGAAAGGTTATCCATGGGCCTGAAGGGTTATAATCATTGGCTTGACTTTTTATGCAAGTAACTAGGAGTCTAGATCATTAAAAAGGCAAGTTAACTCTAGGTCTGGGCGAGTGGTTATTTGGCTCCTGGGGACCTTGTAGCTCCTGAGGAAGGCCAGTAAAGTTTTGGTTGGTCGATTCCACTTCCTTAATTGTGCTTAGGAGGATGAGTCATATCATAGTAACTCTTCGTCTCATATTTACCCTGGGGGACTGGTGAACTTGGTTAAGTGTGGGAGGAGGTGGTTATATTGAGGTTCTACATAATCTAGCACATGTTTAAATTTTTCGTCTTCGAAATTGATGGTAGTGGAAGGATAAGTCATTTCTTTGGGTTGAAACATCAAGCTGAAATGATGCCATGGGGCATCTATAATATGCTTAGCCATGAGCATTTATATCTTGTGCATGCTTTTCTATACAAGATAGGAAAGAAGGTGTCTATGAGGCTAGTAAGAATCTCATCCATGGAGTTGACAGATATGGAGATGATGAATGTATTAATGCAAGGAGCATTCAATATCATGTTTACAATTATATTGTTTTTTGTTCGAATTAGTCATGGTAAGAATATGGGTTGAATCAACATAAATATTAAAAAGACAATCAGTAAGAAGAATCTCATGGGAATTCATTCATGATGGCTTAGAAAAATTTCTCTCCTTAATTTTTCAAATTTGAAATTAGAAAATGTTTGCAAGTATCACTTGATACATAAAAGAGCTTTTCACCCATTCCATGGTTGAGATATACAAAAATCTTAAGAAAACCAAAAACCAACTCAAATTCTCAAATGATACCCAAAAGAAATACTAGCATAACCTAAATTCTCAAATCATCCTGCAACATAAACACTAGCGCATTAATTAGATAAAATATGCATAGATAAATTGTTTCAAATCGTATACAACACAATCAATAAATAATAACTATAAGTTGCATAACACAATTACGTGTCTCCTTAATCTATTATAATTATAATCAATCAACAACTCCCACCTTGCAACTATTGAATTCATTGCATAAGCCACAATGTTATTTCACATCCCACAAACACATAATTGGTTAGCTTGTTCATGCTTCCAAGATGTGAACTATTTATAAACACCACGACATTTCCTGAAGCCTTTGGCCTTTCCCAGACATAACATATATAGTCCTTCATTTTGTTAGAATTTGCAAGCAAAAATTCTATATCTTTGCATACTACTGAGTAGATATTGGTCCACCCATATCTAAAGTTTATAATTGTACACTGGTCCAACATACTCCATTAGTTTAACTATATTATAATTATATGGAATGTTTACACCATCCATAGAAAAAAACCTCAAACCTTGTAAACTAGATGGAGCAATTCTATATGTTCTCTTAATTGAAAAAATCGTGTCTAACCCAAGAAGTGGGTTTGGTTCCTAGTTTTTCACATGCCTATATCTCAATGACACTTCCTTCTCTTTGTTAGTCTCATTGTCATAAGCATATGCCCCTCCTTCAAGAAGAAAATATACATACATTTTTTTTTAATAATCTTTTGACATTATCATCTTAAGTGGTTCTCAATGTCTTACTTGGCATTTCACATTCCCCTTTTGTTTAAAAATCATCATTACAATCTAAATCAATATCTAACAAATATCTATTTAGTTTCCCCTACCGATATATATATATAAGATTTTTGTGGTAAATTCACATAACAGATTTCACGATTTTAGAGACAAAAGTGGAATTTGAATCCTTTGCTACTTGGCTTAAAATTTTGACAAAATATGAAAAGTAATTATTGAGGCTAAAATGGTCATCTTCTCTTATTCCTTGGATTTAAGGCATTACCTTAAAACCCATGTTAGTTTATAAAATTCCTAGCATATCATTTTGTACCAAGGGTAAATCCTTTGTGCTACTCTTCTAACATTTCAAAAAGGCCCAAGAAAATTAGAGATGAGTGGTTGAATTTTCTAACCCAAAAGGACAAACATGAACCATATAGCATTGAGTAGCTAAATTTTGTAACCTCAAAAGGATAGACCTAATAGTCTAGTCTAAGGTCTTCCAAGTGGGTGATTAGTACTTCTTTTATAATATTAGATATGTATGAAATCTCCTTAGAATTGACACACTATACAAAATGTAACTGAGTGGCACATATAGTGAAAATTCCACGATGAACTGTTTGGAGTAGAGAAACCCTAGAATCCAAAGCTCTAATACCAAACGTTATGAAACTAGTTCACAAAAAGATAGAAAAGATAGATCAACGACTTAGAATTCAGCCTCTTCGAGGGGACAACCTCCTTTACATTACAGAAATGAACAATTCTTGGATGATACAAATGACAAAACCTCCTTTCTATATATAGGAGTCTAAGAGGTCACAATATAACCAAGCCGGCCTAACAATAATAATATAAAGGCACAAAAATAACAATAGTGGGATTCTATGGGGCACAATAATAACAACAAGGGATACAATGACAATAATAATGGGGGAATCACTAGTATTATAGGGACCTAACAATTTTTCAATCTCTAAAGTTTTTTGTTTCATTGGATTCTTCCTTATTATCAATAATTGCACCATATAGCTATAAAATCAAGCGAGAAAGGTCGAAATGGATGACAATTGAACCCACTCCAATCACAACTAGTCCCACTCAAATGAAAATATGACCATTGAGGTCCATCACCTTTGTGTTATTGGACATGTGTATAGTCAATAAAATGACATCAAAGAAAGATAAAGTGGAAAAGAAGTCGAGGCTACAAATGTTCCATCCAAAGTTCATATAATTAGCATTGGGATGAGGCATATGATAACATAAGATAATTTTATTAATGAGCATAATCCAACATTTCTAGGGAGCATGATTCATCAACAAAAACTTATTCAATAGGATCAGGAACATTGCTTTGTGAAAGAACTCAGAATAAGCTTTCAAGCTTTCATATGCACTATTATCCTTTAAGTTCACTCCACAATGACCAATATCTTAGGTGTGGGACATATTGAGGCCCTTTCCTTACTAGTGGGATGTAACACCCCTTTTTAACCCCCAGGTTTTGTAATATGCAATTAAAACTAATATTGTTTGAATGGCTAGCATGGATGTTTTGACTTCGTTTGATATAAATATACATTTTTATTTAACACATTGCTAAAGATAAAGGGGAAAGCAGCCAACACAAATCTCAATGCTTGATGGGAAGTTGTGATATGGATTTGGGAAGTTCCATATTTTACCTAAATTAAATGTTCTAATCGTGTTTTGGTAGTTGAACCACCAAACTACTAGCAGTTATGTGAAGGAATGGGAGTGGTATTGAACTACTCCAGGAATTGTGTATCAATTCTTGAGAATTCTGAATTGACCACCCAACCCTAGGAGAGCCCCTGAATTATCATGATAGGAAGTTTGAATGTGGTTGGAAAGAAGAAAAGAGGAGGCAGTGTGGAGTATGCAAATGAGTAGCAAAGGATATCAATGAGTAGTGGAATGTGGTTGTTTGTGAGAAAGAGACAAAGAAGTGCATGCTAGTGAACCAGAGAAACCCGTGAGAACAGAATAAAACCCCATGTGGGTGTTGGGATTGTGACTTTGAACAGAGGGAGACAGTCTTCCGAGTCACACCAATCCTATGTGGAACTGTGATTTTAACTAATTTCGGATAAGGAATTCAATGTGGAAGCCTTCATCCTGAGCTAGAGGGCTAGAAGAATTTCCTAAATAATTGGTCTTAAATAAGCACATAAACCACCGAGAAAATGGAAGAACCAAGGAATTATTATATCAATGAAGGACTCCCTTTGTGTTATGTAAGCCCATGGTGGTGTTATTAAGAGTCTAATATGCCCTAGATTGTGGTTGTAAGGTAGTCTAATGATTTTTGTTTATGAAGGAGAGTGGTCTTCATGTTCTCTACCTTGATTTGAATCTTGTTGAACCTTGAGTGAATTTTCCTCTTAAGGCATTGGATTTGGCTCAAGGGTGGAAAGTTATAAGATATATATAGTGTAGTTTTTCCTATGGTTAGGTGGAGAATATCTCTCCCTTCTTCTATTTCCAACAAGTTTAAGTGAATAAGATAATTGTATCTATTTTCTACGTTAGTGAAATGAAGTTAGTGTTTAATGTTTCATGAATGTTGTCATGTTGGATTGTTGAATATGTGTGAAATGATAAGTTGAAGTCATGGTTAATTTTGTATTATTCATGGCTATTGTATGTTTTATTTATTTAAAAAAATAACTCTATAATTAAAAGGGTATTCCTTAAAATATGTTGCTTGTGTTAAATATGAGATGTATGGTTTGGTGAAGTAAGATGCATAAGTTAATATGAGCACGGGTCTCTTCTTGTATTTAAGTATGTACATTGCTAGGCTAGCAATGGGATTAAACACTTGTTCTATATCCCTAAAGTTAAGTAAGAAAACTGGGATGTTTCCCTTGATTAGAGACCTTTGAAAGGGGTGATTAAGGCCCTAATTGTGATAGTTCTAAGCGATAGCTTATACACCTATTGTTAAGGAGTCTTAGGGGCCCTGTTCCTCAAGAGATTACCCAAAATTTTGGACTCTCTATATTTGTAAGTTTTGGAGTTTGATTTCTAAAGTTTGTAGCCCAAAGGAGTGCGATGAATTTCACTCAATTGGGTAAAGTTGTGGATTTGGTTATTATCCATTTATGTGTTCCTTCTCTAAGAAGATGCTTATGGTAGTGTTATTGGACTATCTTAATGGGCTATTGAATATTTATAAGCCTTCAGAAGCTTATGGGAAATTTTTCTTCCTCGTCAAAAACAATTTTAGGCCCTTAGAATAGTCCTAAAATGCTTAGTGGAAGTTCTGAATTTTAGGGATTGTCCCTTTGGTTTTTGGGGATTAAAGGTTTTAGCCTCAACCCTTAGTCATATGGTCCAACAAGAGTCATGATCATGGGCTAGTGAAAATGGGATTAAGTTTATAGGGAATGCCAGTGGAATTTGTTAAGTGATAAGGTTGGATATCCAAGATCTGCTAAGTGTAACACAAGGGAATCCAACATCTATCAAGATCCGCAAATTCGAACAACCAAAATTTTTCATAAGCGGATTTTTTTCTAAAGCCAGATGTCAATGATGGAACCCATACACAATAGATCTAGGAGTTAAAGGAAGGAAAGATCTAGAATTTTTCAAGAGTTGTGGACCAGTATTGATTTTTGTTAAGTGCCAAAGACAAAAAAGCAAAGTTTGCTAATTAGTAGAAGTCTAGGCATCCAAAAAAATCAAAGAGAGGGATTTATTAAAAAAAACCAGTTTCGGATGCCAATATAGTAGATTACATGGAAGTCACATGGAATCCACTTGATCACTATTGGACCCTAAGGGTAGATGGCGTTACTATGGCATTGTTAATGTCTCACATTGATGTGGCACATAAGGGCATGTTTTGGGTGACATGGCATGTTGATGTGTTGCTGACATGTACGAAGGAGTTAATATGGTGGCAGAATTGGTGCTACGTGGTAGGGGTGATGTGGAATTAGAGAATCTAAAAATACGACATTTTATAAAATGAGCCTTTTTGGGTATTTTTGGATCTAGATAAATCCAAAAAAGTTAAAAATATGGATATCCATATAAGCAGGAGTTTGACCGCATTGACCCAAACTGACATGGTGGGTGTTGATGAGGATTATAGTGGTGTAGAAATTTTGATGTGGAGGCCAAGTGACCAACATGGTAGTGTGACATAGATGGAAAAATGTTGAGATAGCAGAGATCCAAAAATCTAGAATTTCTTTTAAGTAGAACTTTTAGTTTTTCTTAAATATGAATGTGATTATTGACTAAGGAGAGAAAAGGAAAACCTTATGTTCAGATGGATCCAAAGTTATGAGAATCCTAGATGAATCTGGAAGACTAGAGATCCGTAAAATTATTATAATGAGGGATTTTCAAAAATCCTAGATTTGGATGTGAGCATCAGGTTGGCGTGTCTCTTGAGGATGTGGGCCAATGCAGTGTCAACACGTGGACGGTAAATGCCACATGTCAACCACGTGTAGCTGATGTAGCATCGTACAATGGGGACATGGAGGCAAAAAGATTCCATGTGTCTACTACATAACAATGATACAAACATTGATGTGGCATTTAGCATGACAAATCTTCAAATGAGCATAACTTTACATCCGAAGCTTGGAATTTGATAATTTATATCATTGTAAAGCTCTTGACATGTATAAAACGATGGTGATTTCGGAAAAGAATTTCACAATGATTGAAGAAGAAGAAAATTAATAACCCCATTTCCTTATAATAACATTGGAAATCAAATTCAAACACTTCGTTTCCTTAAAAAAACCTAGAAAAAGCTAGTATTATTACATGGAAAATATAAACCACTAAAAAGATATTACAACCCATTAAATATCTTTAGACACAAATCACACCAGAGTTATGATACATTAAAAACAAAAAACAAAAAAACATTATGTTTTGTTAATCCTTATGTTAAAGGTGACCTTATAAAAATGGAAAATATCGTGGTGTCGACCACCTTACATATTAAGTCTGAAAAACTTTATTATATCCTATTATTTTAACATCATTTCTGAACAACTCCTTTGTCAACCATTGATAACTTTTTAGAGAATATAATATGATATTGGAATGATGGAACAATTCTAATGTGTCATAGATTGATTGCTTGTATTAATTTTAGAGCTTAATATAAATATATTATAATGCGACTCTTCAACCCAGAAATCAACGATCTACAACCAACTAGCTAAGATCCAACCGATTCAAACCTTGAGGTTAGGTTTTTTTTTTTTAAATAGGAAGGGACTCTTCCATAGTGGTTTACACAAAAGGCATATTTTTGCATTGGAATTAGTTTTTCACACTATTAATTTTGTTTGGTAAAAAACTTAGGTGGAGGGTCGAAATTTCAATTTCATTGGATATTTTTGGTTGTTGTGTAAAATGGAGAGTTTGAAATTTATTTCAAACCATAATCTTATGGGTTTCTTCCCTTTATTTTCAATTGAATAAAGTAAATGTTTTCGTTTTTTCTTTGGATGAACGAGTGCCCACTTCCTTATAGACCACATGGTGATGACCCTCCATTTCCTCTTTCCACGGAGATAATGGTGCAACGAAATGGAAAATTAACCCTTAATTTCGTTTAACATGAAGTACACATCCCATTTCTTGGGCGTTTCACATTCCCTAGACGTTTCAAATTTGCTTTGTATTCCTTGTATCTGAGATTATTAAAATTTGTTGATCAATTAGTGTTTAAGATTTTTATTTTGTAGTTTAAGGGGTTTTGAATTAATGGTGAATGGGTGTATTATTTAAGAAGTCCTTGCAAAAGATTATTTATTCAAATCCCTCATTGGTTAGTCAAAAAAAAAAAAATCATTTTGTAGTATTTGTGTGAGTTTAATTTCATTGCCTTTTTGTTAAATTTTACGTTTTAATTTGTAGGTTTGATTTTCTACTCAATTGGGGTTATTTTGGGTGGTTGGGTGGAATGGCTATTATCTTCACCACCGAAGTTCAAATTCTTGTTAGTGACATGATAAGCTATAATGCCTTGATAAATATTGTTGTATTGGCTTCATGTTTATGAGTATTGTTTTATTGGCTGCAAACCTTGTGAACTCTTAAATGAATATACCTATGGGCTGGCTTAATGCCAACAACCACACTCTAGTCGTTAGGCTAAGAGGAAGGCTGATTTCTTTCCTTGGGGATAAAGAAGGTTTGATTTTCCATGCTAGTGGATAATTCTAGGACACATAGAGGGATAAATTATCAAAATAGTCAGGGTTGGTGTCATTTTCATCAAATTTTATGCTCAGTGCTTTATGCAATAATGACTCTCCATTTAGTAATATGACACGCAATAAATCCTAGTTGGAATCCTTCAGCAATAGTTTAAATCTTACAACTGGATTGAATCCATATGTTGCATGGACAAGGCTTCATGGCATCAAAATGGAGAAACGATCTCATTTGCTACCAAAAATACAAAGTTAGAGTTATGTAGAATTCCTTTTTAGTGGGTGTTTTCTTGTGTCTAGCTGATATAATTTAAAATATCATTTACCTTGACTTGTTTGATCATGCAAGCACATGGTTACTTGGGCATCTCTATGACTCTATATATGTCTCAAAGATCCTCCTTGGCTTTCTAATTGAATTGTTGTCAAATTTGAAAAATCCAAATGAAAGTAGGGGAATAACAATAAGTTAATGGAGTTCCCCAAGGAGGGTGCTAAGGAGTGGGTGTTCCCCCATGCCTTGATATGATGCCAGCTCACACAAAAAGGGGTTGTAGTTCCCATTATACTTAGTGTGTTCCATGCATTCCCATCACTTCTTTGATCATGGCATGAAGTCGACACAAGGTTAACTGTCATTTGAATATTGCAGGTAGCAAAGTGAGGTATAGGAGGACTCAACAAGAGAATTCTATGAGATTGTGGAGCTAGAGGAAAAAATGACAATATAGACTACAAGTTGACCATTATAGCCAGCAGGCAGCCAACATCTTCTTCTCCTCGAATGAGGATAGTGAACAACCAACATGAATGCCTAGAGATTTTCCCAACAATTGTTACGACTCATTAGTTTTTTGCTTGAAATACTAGTAGTATGTTTTGTCTTCTCATGTTGATGTATGTCAAGGTCTGGTATACCTAATCTGTTTTTATAAGTTTTTATTTACAAGATGTTTTAATTAGACAAAGTCTTAGCAACCTCAAGACTATAAACTTATGTCATTGGTCTAGTTTTCCATCGAGTAGACCAATAGCAAAAAAAATGGTCCATGCAATTCTTATTTGATGTAATGCAAAATTCCTAACTTTAAAAAAAAATATATAATAAACCTAATAACTATAGAGTAATAACCAATATTACAAAGTATTTAATTAGTACTTAATTCTAGATATTTTACATTCTTTATTATTAATTATTATACGTTATATACCTTAAATATTTTAATAAATTCATTTAATATCTAATTTTTAATGTGGTTAATACCAAAAATAATATTTATTATTACATAAATATCTTACTATTTTAATGATATTTACATTAATATTTTAATAATTTTAATAAATTCGTTTAATATCCCATTTTTAATGTGGTTAATACCAAAAATAATATTTATTATTACATAAATATCTTAATATTTTAATGATATTTACATTAATATTTTAATAAATTTATATTATTAATGTTTGAGTTAATTTACCTCATTTACATTATTATTAATATTTATATTATAATTATTAACAAAGGTTACATAGTAGCTAGTTCCTCCACTTAGTTTAAATATAGCTAAATTAAAGTAAAAAACAATAAAAATTTAAAGATTTAAAATTTTAAAATGTTATAATTAGATTAATTTCAAATTGTAATTAAATGCATTATTAAATTTAGTAAATTAACATTATTTGTATTGCAACATAGAAATAATTATTAATAAATTACATTTGGCTTTTTATAGTTTGTGAATATGGTCTTATGAAAATCTTATTATTAGACCTGAGTATAAAGGTCATATCATAAATTTCTATTATACCTTGGTTTGTGAATATGGGAAATTTTATATTTATTCGTATTACAAACATCTTATTATTTTGAATATTATTAGTCCCTGCCCGGACTATAGCGTTCGATCGAACGTTTGACCGCCTATTAATCCATCCGTTGACCGTTTTTTTTTATGTTTTCTTGTGTTTTAACCAAAGTTTAATCGTAGCAATTTTGTTCACTTAAATTTTATCCAAAGTTTTAACTTGAAAGCGCATTGTACCTCTTATTGCAGGCTTCACGTGGCCCGATGCAAGAAAATTGTGGCAATACTATTTTAACCAAAGTTCTGTCATTTTATATACCATGTCATTTTATATACCATTTCCAATTTGTATTTTATCCAAAGTCTGGAAAATTATGGTGACAAACATGAAACTTAGGTGCATGCAAAGTTTATTATATAGCTGCCACCTCTCACGCAGCTGGCTACCACTGTCTGCCACCGTCTGCCACCTCTCAAGTAGCTCGCTACCACATTAAGGTACCTTCCTAATTTCTGAAGGAGGGCTAATGTTTCAGAGCCTTCACAACCTGCCATCTTCAGGCGAGCTTCCGGTGATAAGGTGACATTATTAGTTAATTTCTTAGCTACTTCTTCGCTTCCCTTTCTTTATATCGAATGACATCCGCTCACAGGTAATTGTGTTGCAGGTATGCTCTGCGAACGCTATCTCGTTTTCCCTTGGTCAAGATGCCAGTACGAGGATGGTCTTCTGTGAATGAAGCTTCAAGTTTTCCCTGATACTTTTGATTACTTTCCTTGCAGTTTTCGCTATAAGGTTTAACTTCCCCTTTGATGTTATTATGTCTCCAGACCACCCTCAGCTGGAACGACTCTCCCCACGTAAGCTACAGTTCATGTTCAGTCTTTAAATGTTTATGGAAGGTTATGAATTCGGAGTTTAATCCTCTGGTTGGCCTCACAGGTAACCCTCTGTCCAGTATTACACTTGGAGCAGTATTACTCTTGGAACGTAGCTGTGAAAGGTAGCCTAACAATGTACCCCTCCGCTATGCCTCCAGGTTGGTCTATTAAGAACCCCCGATGGCATTGACCTAGAACTTCATGCTTAGCTGTTGATCTATGGTTAGATTAATTAAGGGTTTTTACAATTTATGATGGTAGGGTTTGCTGGCTCTCAACACAGCCAAACCCTCGTCACATTACCAGCAATTCCTATCTCTATTCGCTGGATTGTTATGAGGCCCAGACTATGTATTATGTTTTTGATAACATCTTAGTAATGATAACATCTTGAATTTAAGCTATGGATGTTAAATTTGGGCACAAATGTTTGTTGGGTTTTTCAGGTGTGGAGTATATCATATCAGAGCGTTTGTTTGAGGCTCTCCGTGAAGAAGAGCAGAAGCTTTGGCATTCTCACTGTTACGAGGTATGTGTCACTATATCATTAGATGAATTTCTTGTGGCTCCATTTTGTGTATCTGAATATGCGATGGTGTGTAGCATGGCACCAAAAAATACAAACTAGCATCAATTTATTTTAATCTTTAAATCTAATGCGCCAAGAACTCCTGCATCTAGAGGAATCTGAAACTGCCTGTTAAAATGGTACTAACAAAAAATACAAACTAGCATCAATTTATTTTAATCTTTAAATCTAATGCGCCAAGAACTCCTGCATCTAGAGGAATCTGAAACTGCGTGTTAAAATGGTACTATGTTGTGGCTCAGGAATCTGAAACGGTGTGTTGAAATGGTTCTATATTCTGAAACTGTGTTAAAATGGTTCTATGTTGTGGCTCAGGAATCTGAAACGGTGTGTTGAAATGGTTCTATATTCTGAAACTGTGTTAAAATGGTTCTATGTTGTGGCTCAGGAATCTGAAACTGTGTTGAAAATTGAAATGGTTCTATGGTGTGGCCCTATACGTTGGGATTTTGGGTATGGCGCCTCCAAAAATTGATACCTTTGGGTGCATAACAGATTTAGCAGACTTGAGGTCTGTCTCTGTATTACCAGATTTGGCAGATTTGCCCTCTGTTTCTGTATTAACAAATTTGGGGTGAGGTTTAGATTTAAGATGGATCATTATTTATCTATAATCATAGATATAATCTATGAAGCACCCATAGGGCCGAAAATTTTATTAAATGCAGTTAATCACCTAGAGGGATTAAAAAATAATAAATAGAGGCTTTTAATTACTCACTGGGATGTACAAATCCCTTACATCCCAAAAATAAATCCGTTTATTTAACGCCCTTTGCAACTTTGTTAAACATTAACAATACCTTCTCAAGTAATTTGAACCTTATACTTTTTATTACAAATTTAGGATTTTGATTGCTCATTTGGGATCAACATATCCCAAT
Source organism: Pinus tabuliformis (assembly GCA_031772625.1). Lineage (NCBI taxonomy): Eukaryota > Viridiplantae > Streptophyta > Pinopsida > Pinales > Pinaceae > Pinus > Pinus tabuliformis. The sequence continues at coordinate 656,549,027 of CM062818.1, read as the reverse complement.
ACAATACCCTTAATATTATCAATACCTTCTAAATATTTGAACCTTAACCTTATACATTTGGTAAACATTAACAACACCAATTAAACAAATTTAGGATTTTGATTGCTCATTTGGGATCAACAGATCTCAAAAACAAAACCATTTTAACACCCCAAAGAGAATTGAGCCAGAGTTTATTGATGAGCAGGGAGATGAAAATCGGCCGTCCGGGTTCTCGCTGAAACTTATCCAAATAAAACATTAATGGAAAACTTCCACACGTAGTCAGATGAACGGCCCCCATTTGACCATCTTGGTTCATGCAGTTGATAACGTGTCTGTGGTAAGAAACACGTGTCAAACTTTTTCATCCATTACCGGATTATTTACCGAAGTGATTTGAGCCTTGTACTTCTCTATGGTGCCATTAGCTGCATGCATCACATTGTACAACCACCTGGAATAAACAAATGATTTCCTTTATGGTCTAGGCACGATCTCCCATGCATCATATGACTTTGTCCTCCACCATGGCATCCTGCTGCTTTCTCATCACTTGAAGGCTCTGCATCAATGATGGAAGACATCCGTGTAAGATAACTCAGAAATTTCGGCGGAGGATGACTTACTGGAAAAGACGTATTTGGAGCACCAATTTGCTCCTCTACCTCTTGCAATGACTTGGTAAGCCACCACGGCTTCCTAACAATCCTTGAAGGTAAAACTATCTCTGTATCTGTACTAGAACTTGGCTGATCTGAATCTTCTCTTGCTGATTGTTGCTCAGCAATCAGGACAACAGCTGTTTCTACCTCTTTAACCTTTGCTGGAGGTCCCTGTGACCCTGAAGACCATGCATCTTCATCAACCTTCAAATCTCAACTCACTAGTATCTTCCTCTTAGGTGAAACATATATCTTGTAAGTCGTAGAAAACTCATTATAGCCAGGTAGAATACCATTCAAAATAGAGGGTCCAAGCTTTGTCCTCTTCACCCCTGGAACATGAATGTAGATTGGACTCCCAAACACTTTGAAATGAGAAACATAAGGTTTTTCTCCTGTAAAAGCTTCTCCTGGAGTCTTGTCCTTCAACACTTGGTGAGGACACCTATTTAGTATGCAGATTGCCGTACAATGTGCTTCTGCCCAAAGAAACATAGGCAGATTTATGTAATGAACTATGGACTTAGCAGTTTCTACTGTGGACCTGTTCTTTCTTTCTGCAACCCCATTCTACTGTGGGTTGTAAGACGCCATAAATTCCCTTTTTCTCCTGCTTCTCTGCGAAAAGAATCAAAACCATTGGAGGAATACTGTCTGCTATTGGTACCTTGATCTTCCTACATGTGTGGTTCTCAACAAGAGCTTTAAACTCTCAGAACCTGTTAAAGATCTCAGTCTTGGTATTCATTAAATATACCCAGGTTTTCTTGGAAGAATCATCTATGAAAGTAACATCATAGAGATTGCCTGTCAATAATGATGATGGCATGGGTCCACAGAGATCTGAATGAATTAGATCAAAGATCCCTCTTGATCGGTAATCACCGCTTGGGAAAACAGCCTTGGCATGCTTGCTGAATTCACATTTCCTTGCACACTTGTATCCTCTCCACCTTGAAATCAGAAAATCCAACCAACATATCCTTCAGAAGAGGCAAGGATCCATAGTTCCGTTGACCAAATCTTCTTTGCCAAAGCTCACACAGATTGTCACTGCTAGTCAACAAGGCTTTCTGTTTCATGTGATTTGCTAGCAGTCTGTAAAGTATGCCTTTGCTGCAACTATTTACTAAGATGGTGTAACTTTTGCATTTGCCTTTTCTCCGTATGGTTGCATGTCATGTATACAGTAGCACTTGCAAAACTCACCACTTTCAACTATCTAATAAAATTTGCCCTCGAATTCATCTGCTTACAAAATACTAAATAGTGATAGAGGAGACCTGTCACACACCTTATAGCATGGTTCTGATACCATGCTAGATTTTAGGGGTTACCATAAAATAATATGCACGCTAAACAGAAAGAGACATGCCCAAATAATACAATCTGTTTCAGTACTCAATTGATTATATTTTACAATTCAAGAGCTCAGATGTATACTAGTTTGGGCAGGGCTGCTTACATAACAAACAACTCGCTGACCTAATAAAACCATGGGTGGTAAATCTGTGTGCATACAGAATCATGTGGACAATATTAAACTATTAACATGTCAAACTGACTTTAAATATTCTAACAGCCTAGACACTGTTTTCGTTCAAGTCAATTCAATGATTCAGCCTTGCTGCAAATGAGCTCTGATGCTTAAATGGTTTTATTATGTTTCAGGCTCCAGCTGCTTCCTCTGAGTTTTCCTCAAGCAACCGTTAGTTCATTTCCTATGGAGCCATTAAAGGAGCGCACTTTGAGAGAATGATGTTATCTTAATGGACGTCTTAATGCTTGGATTCTAACCCTGAAATTCAAGTCTGTTATGACCAAGCTTGTGTTGTTAAACAGGTACATACTCTGACAGGCAGATCAAATTGTGAGTCCTTGGAGATGGCCAACAGTTCATATTTTGTCACTTCATTAAACTAACCTATTTTTCTCTGATATATATTATGATTTTTGTTGGTATTTTATATGTGCAGACTGCAAAGTGAAATTGCTCTATAAATAAGATATTTAAGTTTCTTTTGGTTGCAATTGGAAGCACTTCTTGGGATTATGCGATGTGCATTTACAAGGCCATTTCTTGGGATTATGCGATGTGCATTTACAAGGCCATAAAATAACAGGCAACAGAAGACAAATGGGTTTAGTATGCAGCCTGTATATTAAACTCTTTAAGTATCAAAAATAAACATATGGTCACTGCTTAACTATATCCCTCTATCAGCTTTTATTCCAAGATCAGGCCTTGGCAAAACTCTTTTGTCGAGGCAAACAATAACTCAGCTACTCTCTAAATGGGCATGCATTCTATTAATGGAATAATCTAAAGCAGTATGTGTTGCTGATGCTGGGAGAATGACATCCTCCTGGGTTTCACATCAGTACATCTGTCATTTGTGAAGATCATTGCCAAAGCTGGGAGGTTCTTCTCTTCAGGTACTTGGCAGGCAAAAATCAACCACTGCTTTTCATTTACCTCTACGTGTTCAGGGCCAGTGTTTCTCAGCTAGTGCAAACCTCAAGGTAATTGATAATACTACCTTTCGAAGTGGTTATGCTACAGTGATGAACTGCGGTCTTTTATGGACAGAATAATGCCTTAACTGAAAATTATTTTCCTTTTACTGCCATCCAGTTCTTCTTGTGATTTAAATGTAATATTATATTGCAATGCCTCTCAAAATTTGTGTTTTCTTTAATTTTATTTTCCAGGAAATCTTTGAAGAATCAGACAATCAGGAATCTCTAGAAAGCTGTGGACCAACCTGTGATGGGGAATCTACAGGAGGTCCTTTACTTGTTGAAACGAACAAGACTGAGGGCATTCCATACACTTTGGATAAAAATTTAAATAGTTCAGGCTTAAAGCATGCAAATGGAAGGCTGATGGTAATAGATGGGACAGCTGCAATGTACAGATCATACTACCAGCTGATGGGTATGCGATAAATACATCCTCCATTTTCATCCTACCTTACAACTCGTGTTGTTCTTCACATGAATCAGGACAGCTTTAAGCGTTTGTATTGTATTGTCCCTGCAGACCCCGGCAGGGACTACCGCCACGGCAGTGGCTCCTTGTTCATTCATTAATAGCGTAAAATCTAGTATATGTGGTTAAGTTAGCACAAAAACCTAAGTACCTCTAACCCTTAAAAATATAATGTAAGCACAAAATTTGAACCCAAGACTTCAAGTTTTGTGAGGCTTCATTTCCATGACCACTGCCACTTGAGTTACCATACACAAACAATTATATATGCAATTTTAAATAATGTATTTTTTATTAGATTATATTAACCATTAACCATTTTTATAAATAGGAATATAAAATTATTACTCATTAGCAATAATTTTATCACCTTCCCAAAACAAATTGTATCATAAATGCCCATCCTACACCTTCATGTGATTTATGTACTTCTAGTTAATTAAGAGAGGCAAAGGGCAATGACATGTTCAATTTGATATTCAATCAAAATGAACATAAATAAAATAAATTATTTTTAAAAAATCATATATTTCAATGTGCAATGTTATACTATAGAATTTTTTGCAAATTTATTTTGGTCGAACCCAAACTAATATGGGTTTGACCAAAAACCCATTGCAATATCCAATGACTTAAAGCAAGGATAATAATGTTGAATTCAATTCTTTAATACTCAGTTTAAAATTATTTTTATAAAACATATTTATTATCAAACTCACAAATTAACTTTCAAATTATATTACTAAAATTTGTAATTATTTTCGGAGTTGTCTTTAGTGCGATTTTTTGGATTTTCCAGTGCCGCAATCCAGTCGAAAATTTTCAGGTAAAATCTTGATTTGCGTTATTTAAACTGGTTTTTTAGTCTATATATGGGTTCAGCACCGTGAAAAACCCTTAGGGCACTTGGATTGTGTATGGGTTACCCATCAAAATTGTGATTTCAATAAATTCCTGTCAGATTTTAAATAAATTAGACCAGGAAAAAACCCCATAAAAACTTCCAAAAATCACACTAAAAACAACTCGACACTAAATAATTAATTATAAATATATTTGTATCTTTAAAATGAATGGTTTCGCAATAATCTTTTCCTTCTTCTATAATAAGAAAATCTATTGTAACTTTATTGTCTTATAACGTATATATCTCCCCTTATTATTTTGTTATTTGTTTTGTTTATATGTCAGTTATATATTTTGATTTTTTTGTTTATCTCTATTTTATTCATTGTAAATATATATAAAATTTAAAATGTTAATTTGATATGGGTTTAAAAAAATAAGCTAATTATAACAATAATTCAGGGTAGTTTTTAAAAACAAACAAAGGTAGAATAATAATTTTTTTAAATAAAATCTAAATAATTTTTTTAAATAATAATAAAAAACTTCATGCACCTCTCTCACCATAATCATAATTTATAATTTGCAATTATCCCGTATGTATTGGTATAATAGAAGATTAAAATATAACATTGGTTTTTTTTATAACATGAAAGTAATTAGGGTGGTGAGTTTTATTATAAATTAGTAATGGTTTCAAAAAGTGCACAGATATGTTAATAAGATTGTTAAATTGAAAATTTTGTATTTTAATATAATCAAATTGAATAATAATTGATATATTAAATTTAAATTTTTTAGTGTATTTTTTATTTATTTCTAAATTTATTATTTATATGTGTACTAAGTAGTGTGCATTGTATGTTACATTAGTAAAATTCATAATTTTTTGTTATAATTATAGTGTTTTCAAAAGACTTGGATACAAAACACTTTTATATATGGTTATAATCTTTGTCTTAATTTTTTTTTTTGTAAGTTTTGGTAGGACCTTCTCATTTTCGAGTTTTTACATGTCCGTTATTCACCCCATTTCCCAGGGAGGTAGCACAAGAATCGAACCCAAGATCTCCGGTTCGGTGAGACTTCATTTCACGGCCATTGCCACTTGAGCTACCCCATATAGACAATCTTTGTTTTAATTTTGATCCAATGTATTTATTGATTTTTTCCAAGTGAAATTTTATCTATTTGATTAAAACTAAAGTTTTTTGAAGAAATTTAGGCTAAATAGTTTCATAATTTCATTAAAGAAAAAATTACAACCAAATTTATGATTAGAGTTATGCTACATGCATATGCTTATTTTTTTTTGTTTAAATATATAAAGATTTTCCACAAACATATAATATGTTTTCTTATATTTTCATTCAATCGAATCCAAATTTTTGGAACTACTGGTTATATATGAATAATTAGTTAGTATAAGCAACTCATTAGAAGACCATCAATTTTTAATTAAAATAATGTAAATTTATGTAAGAAAAGAAAAAATATTTACTACTTTACTTCTATTATGTTTTTTCACTTCTTCCATCTTTTGTAAATTAGTATAAACTTCTCATGGAAAAATCATAAATTTTAGATTAACCCACGAGTGAGAACTACAAGAATTAAAATGGTTTTTGTAATTTCAACAATTAGTTATGCTTATATAAAAATTCTTATCCAATCCCCGGTTTAAACTAAAACTCGAAATGTTATCCCCATTCTCCTCGATTCTATTAAATTCTTGTACAATATCTTTGATTTATCTTCCATCATTTTTTTTTTTTTTAAAGATTAAATGCATACAATTAGCCATGTTTATATGCAAGTCTTATTAAATACCAAAGCTAAATTTAAACATGAAATGGTAGCTGCATCTATTTTGAATCCGTAGGCGCGCGTCATGATTTAATACAAACTAGATGAGTTAGATTTATGTTCAATATTGTTATATGTCTTCTTCTTCTTCTTCTTCTTCGGGATTATAGATTAAAATTTACAGAAATCTGCAGGAATTAACTGGATCTTCGTAATTTGAATTGGGGTCTATGATGCAAGTTGTGGTATGAGGATTGATCAGCTCCTATTGAGCTGTAATCTGGGTAATGTTGCATAGATCATGGCCGACCAAGTCTACCCAAGTTTACCCCCTCTCTTGGTTTGTCTTCTTGGCACGGAGGAAAATTTCTATGGGATTAATGCCTCCTGCAAGTGTTGTGAACTTCACACGCTCTCATTAGATATTCATGGTACTGAGTATAGGACTAATGGGATCCAAACTATAGGTGCTAGTTTATTTTTGTTGTGGTTTCAAAAAATATTTCCCCATCCCCGTAGCTTTTACTAACCAGTTGAAAATGTGATCAATTCACAGAGTAAACCTTTAACTCAGAAAATCAAATTTGAGACCAATGCTATCAAATAGAAAGTAATCACACAAGGTAAGAATAGATACAGAAATTGGAGTCTAAAAAATCCTTTCATTGATTTTATGAAACCTCACATCAGGAACTACGAGGATGATACCACTACCTGGAACATAAGGTTTCATTATGAAGTATACGAGATTAACCCTCAATAAGTTGGACTTTTATCTTAATGGATGCTATGCCATAGACATTATCCTAGAATCTACTCACCGTTAGTCAGGTAGTCTTTAGTTATAGGCTTTGCTTCGCCATAAAATGGCCTTATGCTATATACCTTTTCTATATCCATGTTGCCAAGTAATCAACGTTAATTTTCACCCTAAGAATCTTTGTTCAAAACCATGAGTATATTAGACTATGTTTTCCCTTACCTTGTGCACAAGTTTGTCTCAAAGAAGGCATGTAGGTCCTTTGAAGAGGTTAACCGATTCATTACATGAATTTTACCTACATTTGTTATAATTGTCTTGGGCTTAGGTGAAAATGACGAGTTGGAGCAACAGCCATGGCCAAGGCCATTGGCCCCTGTAACATAAATTGAAGGTCGTTGGCGCCTGCAATAGAAATTGAAGCATGGAGCATGGAGTTGCGTAGAGCAAGGTGTCACCACGCTTGTGTAAAGTCGAGTTGCATAGTGTGAAGCTCATTTCAGCACATGTGGGGAAGTGCGCTTATGTAAATTGTGGAGATGTGTTTAGATTTGGGGAGATTTGTTGTAAATGATTGATCTTGAGTTGATCTAGAAGTTTTGTTCGATAAAACATAACAAAAACAGGGAAACACATCAAAATTATCATTTTGTTGTTGAATTTGTATTCGATTGTAGTCATGTACGGATGCATGACTACTCTGGTTAGTCTTTCTTTAGCCCTGACAACAATTCAAGCTATGGGAAATACTTATTACTCGTTGTTGTTTTCGCAATGACAACAATGTGAAACTCATTGTGTTGGATCTGTTGTACGAGCTTAAGGTATTGCATAAGGATGTTATGGTGGATATGATCATGGGCGCTTTCAAATCTGAATCTAGATATATGGAGGAGGACTATGGATATAGCCTTGGATTAGATCACTCCCAGGAATATCAATGAGGTTTTCAAAATGCTAAAGAATGAACTCATAAAAACTTACAGTAGAGAATTAGGGAAGGATGGAGAATACAGGTGAGCACCACGATGAAAATGAGGATGATCATCCCCATTAGAAATCCATGTTGCAAAACGTGAAGACAAAACTAAAAAAAAATAATCAAAAAAGTGATGTCATCCAAATCTCTACAGTAGCAGATGACGAATCTCTATAGTGTCTATAAGAAGAACCTCACAATAAGATATCTATCGACATAAATATCATCCTAAAATAATAAAACTAAAAACAAAAGCTCTTATAATTTGAAAATTATAAATTATAATAATATAATTGAATATTTATAACTTTATAAATATCATTTTGAAATTATCTAAATACAATGAATATCATCTTAAAGTAATAAAACTAAAGACAAAGTATCCTAAACTAAAAACAAAATGTTCTATAATTTTTTAGAACTACGAATTCTACCCATATAATTTAACATTATAACTTTATAGATACCATCTCTAAATTATCTAATTACCATGAATATAAATTAAAAATAATTATAACAATTATGAATTAAAATATCACAATTGAACAGTCATAATTTCACTTATTGAATTATTAATAATATAATTTGGCATTTATAACAGACCTGATTTGACATTTATAATCGATAGGGAAATCATTAATGTGAAAATGTCAGCTTGCCACAATATAGTTTTCCATCTAACAACCATTGATAAACACTAGAGAAGGTAACCAATATATACCAACCCACTCATAAAGTAACCCTACCTGAAAAATAGGCAACATCTTTTTTGTTTCAAACACGTGATAAACTTTTAAGAAAAAAAGAGCATCTCGGCATACAAATCCATACTCTCTTGTTTAAAAATATACTTCACCAAAGACTTTGGAGAATTCTTATAAGGTATAAAAACAACACCTTTGTGTAACTCGATAGAACCAGCACCTTTGGTATAACATATCGCTTAGTTAATTAGTGATGAAAAATTAATATTTCGACAATTTCGATAGCATAGATTTCCTTACCCAATTTCATTTCGATAATTTCAGTAAATACAATGTCTATAATATCAAAATATATTTGAAAATTGTGACCAAAATGCGTAGAAATATATTTAATTTGTTGCAATATTAACTATTTTTCACATGAAGACAGATGTACAATCACAACTCATTAAAATATTCATCCATAACTCAACAAACCTATACACGTATATTATATTTACAAAATGCAATTATTATCAATAAAATTTCACCATAAAATATTAAATAAGTATTTTCTAAAACTATGGCAAGCACTTTTTCTCAAAAGTATGTCATTCAAGCTTGCTTCTGCCTCTGTTAACAGTTTATATTTTTGCAATTTCTGTGATTTTCAAAGTTTCCACAAGCAACTAACTTGACCAAAAAGCCAGAAGAATTTCATATTCAGCAAAAGGGAGGCGAGCAAGGCTTGTATGTCTAGAATTAACAACTGAATACCCCTGTCCATGAAGCCCCTTTCTTTGTAATGTTTGAAGACATTGGAGGAACTCCTCCTTTTGTTCCCACCATTGTATAATAGTTGAATGGTCCCACTAGTGACCTGCATTTTCACAAAGTTGAATAAAAAACCATGAAAACTTTAGCTGAAAAACAATTCAACGAACCAAAACAAACAAAAGGTATTAAAATATGAAGTTAAATTCCATCGAAATCAACTGCAATAATAGAAAGAAAAAAAGTCATGGAAACATTATTTGAAATGTGTGGAAATATTGGTTCACTGGTGAGCTCCATAGTATTAAGCATTGTATGTTTGGTGTGGCCTTATAGTATTATACCACTAGAATGGCATGAGTTTCAGAGACATAAGTTTGGGTGAAAGAACAAACAAAAAAAACCACTCGAGTCAAGTATAACAATAAAAAAGCATAATTGTGATTTTGAAGAGGGACCATGGAATAAAATCATCTTCGACTTTAATAGGGAAACCAATAATATTGCCAACCATTGGGATTATAGGTCTCCAAGGAGAATCTGCCACCATGGCCATCTGGTTTGTCTGACATGTGGAAGGATCTAACCTCTCACCACATTTACAAAGACTTCTTAAACTTTTTTATGAATTGATGCTTTAGAACTGGATTTTCTTTCCGTTTGTCAGGGATCTTATCATGCTTGTCCACTGTTTCTATAGATTTTGAAGCAACAATTATTAATCCATCTACTTCCAAAGACAACACAAATTTGATAGATTATATGATTGCATAGGAATCGTTGCACCCTCCACAATGTTCTCCTCAGAAACTTCTATCTTAGATGAAATGTTTATTTCTTGATCACTTAGAATCCCCTCCGATAAGTCAATATTCTAAATAAAAAGACAACAAAAAAAAAAAGTGAAAATCTACCCTCCAAGGTATAACCACAACCTATTGAAACCTATGAAGTCTTTATATCATTAGGTTCATGAACCCTGTCACACCCAATGCAAATATAACATCATATAAAGCATCAATGAACCCTATATGCCAAGAATTTTTATCAGGACAAAGGTAGAGAACATATGCTCCAACCTCCAATGAATCCCAACAGAATATAGGAGCGTTGTTTCTGAAGCCATGAAGGGATTTTCTCTGCGTTCCTTGGTTAACTTGTTGATTTTTGACCCTCCCTTACACAAAAGACCAACACTGGGTCCCTCAACTTCTATCTAATATACATAAAAATTTGTGAGGAGCTTGACATCTGGGGATAAATAAGGTAATTTCATTGCCAAAACAATATGACTCCCCTTCTTTCACTCTAACCAATTCATATCCATGGTTGAGTATGCACTAAGAAGCATAGATTTTATGTTTTTTTCGTGGCAATCCCTCAGCTAAGTTTGATATGACATCAATACAAGTTAATTTTTGTGTGAAGTGAATTCCATAGGCATTTTCCATAAATTACCAAGTATATGAACTTAGATAATAAAAAAACATCAGTGCTTAGACACAAAGCAGAGAAATGTACTTTTCACAAATTACAAAGTATATGAACTTTAGATAAGAAAAAAATCATCGGTATTTAGACAAAAAGCATAGAGATTTCAAATATATAGCTAAATATTGATTAGAGCTCCTTCCAAAATATTTACATAAGTGCATGGAAGGGTAGTTCTATGATAACTCCTTTTTCACTCCCCTACTTTCCTCGTATGAAGGAGAGTCTACTCAGGTATCTCTTCACCTTTTGACATTATGCCAATATCCCTAATAAATCACAGATGTGAACCCTTTGGGTGTAGCACAAGGACTGATCTATTTTTCTAAATAGGAAGGCCCCACATTGCATGAATAAGAAAACATCAATGCTTAGACAGAAAGCAAAGAAAGGAACTTTTCATAAATTACAAAGTATATGAACTTTAGATAAGAAATAAATCATTGTATTTAGACAAAAAAAGAATAGAGATTTTAGATATATAACTAATTATTGATTAGAGCTCCTTCCAAAATATATACAAAAGTGCATGGAAGGGTAGATCCATTAGGCGTCCCCTTGGATGTTTGTTATTGATTATTACCTTCTATATTATTTGATTGGTTTCTCATTTGTCTAATCTACATATCAACTGCATAATCAAGCAATGAAGAATTTATTATATAACTCAAAATCATGAAGTTAAGGCTACATCTATTCCCCTTAATCTATTCACGAAACTCTGAAGCAAACTAGGCTAATAGTTGTCTTACAGGAATTATTTCATTTGCATAAGACCCTCCTTGATCTCGATGAATTTCTATTATGTCCTTACTTGGTACCATTCTCTTGGACTTTGGAGATATCATGACTATAGAGATACCAGCAAACACAAGCATGCAACAAAAGACAAATGAAATCAAGAATCACAGGAAAGTCCAATTATAAATCTATTGTTCTACAGGAATTTAAAAGGAAATGTAAGAAATAATTCAGTACTTAATGAAAAGGTCAACTCTATATACATTTCCTGCTCTGCCATGCCAAAAATATGCAAACAAATTTAAAGACACCACCATCATACTTTTGAAGAAACAATGAAAATCCAATGCTCTGTGCTTTAATTTTATAAAAAGTGACATCGACCCGCTCATTTTGGGATTTAAAGTGTCGTCAACCACTGTTGCAAGGGGGTGAAGTGTCGTTGTGCCCACCACTGCAGGGTCCAGCTATAGACTTTAAAAGGGAAAACGAAAGGATGGTGGAGATTTCATGTAACCATTTCCTATTTATCTTATGCATTTGTCGGCGTGCGATGCGATGAGAAGAGAAGGGGTTGAGAATTACAAGGTCAGCATTAACAGCTCCACTAGATGATGGAATGCGCAAAACCAGTGGCGTTCACGTCGGGTCTCAAATTTTCAAGAAAAATAATAATAGATAAGAAGTTACGCATGAATTGAATTTCAACCGTATTTTGGATTTAGTTAATCCGGTTGAGAAAAAGACATGACGCTTTCCTTACTAGCCAAAATATGGAAATTTAATAAGTCAACCCTTCAATAAAATTTCATAGTCTAAATTCTACAAGTTTGAGGGCGTAGTAGGGTTAGAATTTAAATTGATCGCTTAATGGTGAAATGAAAATGTCATTTTTATATTCCCCTATGCTGAAAAAAATAGAAAGTCAACTTCTTTTCACATCCAAAACTTAAACCCTAGACCTTGACCTTAAAACCATACAACTAAACACCATAAACAAACAACCTACCAGAGAGCTAAGCACAATCCAAGGACAAACGAATATCTAAAGAAGATAACATGTAGGAAAGGGAAGTTTAGTTTTTGAATCATGAATAAACCCAATAATTTATCTTTGCAACTCGAAGACAAAATCCCTAGACTTCTTCATGTCCCAATCCAACTTCTTTGCAACTTTACCAAATAGAATTCATGGAACCCTCTACGCAAAGGGAGTAACTCTAATAATAGGGTGGATTCCTTCTCAAGGTTGTAATTTTCCAGGTTAAACTTGTTGTCCCACCTAGTATGAGAGAAAATCATTTTGTATTTGGCAATCAAGTCACCTCATTGCTTGGGATTTTGCTTGAACACTATAAGTGTGATATTTTTTCCAACAGAAACATGCATCCCCTATACTACGGTAAACAAAGACTATATGAGTGACATTTGGTCAAACAAATGGAAAAGGCTTGCCAGTGGTGTCAACATTTTGTCAAATGGTTGACAATCATCTTCCAATCTTTGGCATTCATCAACCATTCGTTGAGAAACAAACATCTCTATTATTCGTCAAGAATGAGTATAAAGCATTTGTTTTTCATTTCAAGTATATCCTACCGAAACCAAAAAATAAGGAATCAACATATCCGCTCTAGTATTTCTTGCAAGGCCTCAATATTTTCATCGAATCAAGACATAAATAAAGGTACAACAGACATAGTAACAACATTAGTCATTACAATTTGAATAATTTCTCCGTAGGAAACAACAAGAGGGTATTAACCTTACACAAAGGAATTAACAAAACTGAACCGTGTATGGGGTTTGCAAAACTAAATGAAAAGTTTATCATAAAATTTTGTCGTTTGTGAAAGCCTACTGAAATACTCAATCTTTTCCATAGTTGTTTCTTGTTCATTGTTTACCCACCTTGCTCCCCACTACCTGCAGTTGGAGGTTATGAGGGGTTTGGAGAGGTAGAAGCTTTGGGACCTAGTGTGAAAAATCTTATGGGCAGTAGTGGCATCTTCAAAATCAGTAGCAGCTGTGTTGGACTTATTTGAAGAATAGTGGCAAAGGATGACATAACCTATGCCATGGTCGTTATTTTGTTGTTAATGGCTGACATACTGACAACAGGTAAATTTTGTGCACTGACCTTAAAGTTTCAAACCAAAAACCCAAACAACACTGCACAGAACGCGAGTGTATGTCGTACTATTAGGAGGTAGAAAATCGGAAACCCCACGATGCATAACAGCCGAAACCTTGCAATGGGTAACAAGTGACTGCGAAATCAAAAACAAAACCACACTTCAAATCAATGGTTAAAAGTGTCACACATGATCGAATGAAGGAGAGTAAATGGGTAAACAAAAATGAGAGGTGAAAAGATTCAAAAGGAATGCCTATCAGCGTAAAAATATATCAAACAAAATCAAGTAGACTTGAAAAATATACCCATTCCTCAACTGCAGGTGTATGTTGAACTATTAGGCGACTGAAAATCGAAAACTCCACAATGCGTAACAACCGAAACCCTGTGATGGGTAACAACTGAGTGCAAAATCGAAAACGAAAACACACTTCAAATCAATAGTAAAAAAATGGCACACATGATTGGGTAAAGGAGAGTAAATGGGTAAACGAAAATGAGAGGTGAACGGATTCAAAAGGTACGCCGAAAATATATCAAAAAAATCAAGTAGACTTGAAAAATGTACCCTTTCCTCAACCTTTATTTTTATAAAATGTTTTGAGTTCAATACTTTAATATTCTTTAATTTTGTCGCTCTCTTCTTTGTCATTAGTAAAAATAGAAATATGCAACTAAAAGTATTTCATGCTTTACTTTCCGAAATTACTCATTAAATCATTCTTTTTGTTTGATGGTAAAAAAACTTTAACCTTTTTGTTTTGTGATTTTTTTTAATAAAGTTTTTCAGAAATTATTATATTAAAACTAATTTTATATAAATTAAAATTGTTTTTAAAATTTTTGAAATTTGAAAATTCTATTTTTTGATTGGTTGAAACCATTGGCTAGACTATCTTTATGTGGTTTAATTTTGAATTTCCACGTATAAAAATGAAATATAAAATATATTTAAAAAATTGGCACCTGCACATCAACAATAAATAACAACAACTCCATATCCCAAAACAACAAGACATACAATATGTTAGCATTAGGTTTGCACCTTTCCTTAAAGGTCCAAAGGCTATATTTATTAGTTCATTATGTAAAGTCATGGTTATGTAAAGGGCTTATATATATATATATATATATATATATATATATATATATATATATATATATATATATATATATATATATATATATATATATATATATATATATATATAAGCCTAGGGACGTGTCAAAATAAGACATTTCACTTAACCCTGAGCTTTCCCTATCCAGTGAAATTAGCCTATCGCAAGCCTACAGCTGGCGCAGCAAAATATTTTCGTAGTGCTCACCGAAAAATTTAAAAGTTAGGTTTTCAAGTTGCCAACCATATCATTTCAAGTGCCTAAGTGTTTTTTTACAAAGTCTTGTCATTTTTCATCCTTGATGTGACATGTAGCAGTATTTTGAGGCCCAATAAAGAAGTTTAAACCCAAACCCTAAAAATGTATAGTTTGCCCTAAACAGTATTTCCAACAAACCCAAAAAATTATTTGCACTGCGTAGGACAGTTCTAGAAGGGTTTGCATCATCCGACCAGGAGGATTCAAGGTTGTGAAAGTATTTGCAGCGTCAGAAACATTTGCAAGATGGGAAGATCAGGCCATGTGAAACATTTTTAGTGAGATGGAATGTATTTTGAGGTTTATCCAAAAATGTTGTATATGTTCCAAAATGCAGGTTGGGAATCAATATTCCAGCGCTTCAATGGAAACAACCTAAGTTGGTTTTTTGAATTTATATACTTTTTTTATGGCAGTACAACACGAATTAGAACCCTACAATTTCCAGTCACCGAAGAATCCATTACAGAGGCCACAAGTTTGCCTACTGAGGGCGAAACATGGTTTAAAAAATAGAGATTACAGAATGTGGACCTAAATTTCTTCTTGAAGGAGGATTTTCAAGACCGGGACTAGAACGTTGGAGTCTCCCAGAACATGTTGAAGCCTGAATGGTCTAACACTCTCAGGACTGTGCAACTCTTCTTCACCTGTGAAGGAAGGTATTCTAAAGTTTATTTGTATCACATGAGGTTTTTGTGTCATCTAGCAGGTTTCAGTAAAATGAATTTGCCATATTTCCTTCATCAAAGTTTGCTGAAAATGTCTACCAAAGCTAGAACCAGACCTGAGCTTTCACCTCATGACATTTGTCACCATGGCCTGATAAAAATATTATATACTCATGAGTTGAACAAGCAGGTTGAACAACTGAGACAAAGAAATATGAGAAACCCTACACCCAAAAGGCAAAGGAGAGGTAAAACTAGAATTTCTGTCAAAACCCTAGCTCAGGAAACAAAAGGAGAGCCCAATCATATCCATATTGAAGAACATATTAAAAACCATGCAAAAGAACCAGAGGTTAGGGTTTATGAGAGGAGAACAAGAAGACAACAAAAGAAAATGTTAGAAGAAGAGGAGGCAAAATAGAAAACAACAAAAAGTGAAAAAGGGAAACAAAAAATGGAAACAGGGGATGAAGAAATAGAAACAGAGCCTAGGGTTTACTGCAGAAAACCCCATACTCGCCCTAAAATAAACTAAGATTGAGTTTAAAGGAAAAAATCAACCCTAAGCTAAAGGAGACAATGATTGTTGATGAATATGAAGAAACTGTGAAAGTTTCAAAGAGCAGAAAGAAGGCCACCAAATAGAGGAAAACAGAGTATGCAAGCAGAAAAGGGAAAGAAACCCTAAAAGCTAGCAAAACCATACATAAAAGTACCACAAGGATGAAAAGGAACCAAGACAAGTTAAACCTCCTTTCTCAATCCCTAGAATCTATGGAAGAGTGATCAATTTACCTCATTGGCAGAGAAATATACAAAACCCTAATTTTGTTGAAAAACCCTAAAATTTACTTTAGTGTTTTGGGATGCTTCATTTCATCTTTTTGAAAGCCAAATTTTTTTCGATATACTATGGTAATATGTCATAAAGGGTTTTGAGGCTAAGGGAATGCAGATAATACAAGTCAACACAAGGAAAAAGAGCCTTAAAAGAAGTAAGCAGTTAAACAGTTTCAACATATTTTACAAGTTCATGTATCAATTTTGTTACCAAGAAGGAATACGAGTTGCAGTTCCAGACATGAAGCCTCTACTTCAGCTATGACTTGTCCTTTTCCCAGAAGAATAGTAAAGGAGGATATGTACAACAGTTGTTAGATGCTTTGACCAATGTTTAGATTGCAAATAAAGATCTGAATAGCTAGAAAAATAGGATTTTGATTATGTTTTGTTAATTAAACGCTCAAATATTGTAAATATTTTATAGTTATTGCTACCATACTTTGTGGATATTATCTTTTATGTATTTTCCCTATATAATACATCACAAAGGAGGAAAAAAGGTTGGATTTTCAAGTTTTGGAGAATAAACTATTGCTCTGTTTTGTAATATTTTTCTGGGTATTAATTATATCAAGTGCAGAAGTAAAGAGTGCTTTCATACCAAAGATTCATGACGATGATGTTTTGAAGTTTGTCCCATTTCTTATGTGTATGTGATTCCTTTTTTAGTTGTTCATTTATGTGTAAATATTATGAGTATTTAAGTTGAAAGTAAATGGTGTGGAACTCATCCTTTGTTAGATGCTTTAAATAAGATAGATTGTTAATCTTTTTTTCCACTTTCATACTACAACGATTATATTTACAAATAGATATCATTTACCTTGCCTTTGTTTCCTGGAGCATTTTATCTGCCATTGACAATATTTATAAACACTTAGATTTGACTCCATTGCCCAATAGTTGATATTTCTTAAACCCTACCCAACCACCACACTCAAAACCCACAAACCCAACTAAAGATCTAGCCATTGTGTGAATATACAGTCAATTGCTAATTTAGTGATTAGGTTGTCAGAGAGAGACCTCTTTGGATTGAAGGGGCTAGCCTTCAATCTATAAGATTGGTTTGAAAATGTTATATTAGGGAGTTTTTTGTTACAACCAAGAGAAACTTTATGAGTGATAATACAATATTTTAAAACCGCCACCTAATTAGTACATTTAATATCATCATCAGATTAAAATTAATTCTCCAACGAACACGTAGAAAGGATGTCCCAAGCCATTGATTATGTCCATATCGTAGGGGCACTAGAGGACATTTAGCAGTGATATGAAGTGATACTCTACGATCTAACAAATCTTTTATTTACTAGTCTAGTTTGGTGAATGATGTGATGTAAGATTTCAAATTAACATGTTAAACATTTGACCAATTTTAAATTTTCGTAACAAAACTTGTTATGAAGTGGCAAAGTTCAAATGAGTGATGAAAAACTTGTTCTAAGCAGGATTTAAGAAAAACCATTTTCTTAAATTGAAAATTTTTAACATTATGCATTTCCACCTTTGACAGTCATCATGCACTCCTGCAGTTTCGTTTTCCTTCAAAGGGACCACCCCACACAACAACATGGACAATGTTTGCGATTTAATATCCCATTCCTCATTTGTATAGGGAGTCACGTTTAGCGCTGACAACACTAAATAAGGACCACACAATTTTTCCATCAAACCACATGAAGAGGTATCTTTTTATTAGTAAATATTATTTTTATATAATTGGTTTATTTTTAAATACGTGAATTGTTTAAATTATATATATATAAAGAGGTTAAATGGTAAATTTCCAAGTAATATCAAGTTTCATGTATAAAATTAAGATTAGATAGCACCTGAAAACAAATGAACTCACTAATGATAACTTTGAGGATGATCATAAGCAAAAACAATTTTCTAAGGTATACTATTTAAATTAAAACCATATTTTAATCCTAAAAATAAGATTAAAAATGATTTTTTATTGGTGAATTTTCTTTTTTTTTAATATAAGGACACATGTTAGTGTTTCGCAGCTTAGAGTATCTTACAAGAGTCGAAATCTTTCCTGTTATTACTCACCAATGGGTCATTTTAAGTGGTGTGGTTTTTCTTGCATAACAAGGATGAATCAACCCATATCTGTGAATAGTAGCTAGATAGGTTTTGGCATCTTTGAAAGCAAAAGATTATGTATGATAATCATTACTTTGTGACAATAATAATGTTAAATATAACTTTTGTTGAAAGTTGTAGTTAGTTCTATTTAATTCATTGGATCTTTGAGGATGTCATTTTGTCTTTAATAACTTAGACCATTTAAAAAAGTATCCAAACCATTAAAATTTCAGATAATTATGTAACAGCCCTAGTGAAAAGTCCATGTTATAAAACTTAAAACAATAACCACGGTTGAATGGGACACTTATTCCAAGCTGAATTTTGAGAAAGACATCTTAGGGGGTGTTCATTTGGTTGTTTATGGCTAAGGAAATTGGTAGAGGCAATGGCTAAGGCTTTGGAAAGGCAAAATGGAATTTTTGGCACAATTATTTATGAAAATAATGGAAATTAGGAGAAAAATGAGGGGAAAGGTCATAGGTTGCATGTGAGGAGGAAAATGAAGAAAATAGAGGCCTCATTCATAAAAAGGCTTTTGAGGATCAGTTGGTAACCTTTTGTCAGTTTAGTTTTGGAGCACTTTCAGTATTCGCTCTCTCTCTCATACTCTTGGACACTTAGAGTTTTCTTGGAGCACTTTAGAATTAGAGCAAGAAAGGCATAGGAGGAAAGAGGAAGCAAAGATAAAGTGGGGAAAGGTAGGATCAAGTAGCTACAACAGGCTCCATTGCAGGTATCGACTTGCATGTGTATTTTCCTTACTAGATTTGCAATGCATGGCATTGCATGCGTTCTTTTCTATCATGGTATGGGTTTTTCCAAGTGTAATAGTGTTTTTCAGCCTAGCCTTTCCATTTCCGGATAGGCATGGTGTGATAGGGTTCTCATGTTTGGTTGAGTTGTATTTCCAGATGGATTCGAATCTGAGTGAGGTGGATCTCCGAAATGATAGGGCACATGGCCTAGTAACCCCTGAACCGGATTGTGGGTTGTCGTAAATCCGAATTTTGTGTTGCCTTGAATGGCCTAGGAATCCTTGTTGGTGAATGGAAAGGTATACGGTAAATCTTAGAGGTGGTTTTCTCTCCGTTGGAACTAATAATCCCGGGTTTGGTATATGCGGTAAAGACTGGAGAGAGGGTCTCGGTTTAGGGCCTAGTGATCTGGGTTTGGGATATGCAGTAAAGACTAGAGAGAGGGTCTCGGTTTAGGGCTAGTGATCCGGGTTTGGATTGCAGTAAATCCTGAGAGACTAGGAGATAAGAAAATTCCTCACAGTGTAGGTGGAGAAATCCGGTGGAATCCATGTCTGTTTGGCCTAGTGATCGAGTGGAGATCATGGTAAAGCCTGTTATGTTGTGTTCATTGTGTTGGCTTAGTGATCCAGGATGAATTACGATAAAGCCTGGTTTTTATTGACGAGGGTGAGGTGGTTTAGCCTTGATATGCCCTGGTTGAGTTCTTTTGATTTGAGTCCCACATTCATGCTTGGAATATGGCACGAGGGTGAATGGTTGAAGAGAGATTTGGATCAACCATCTATGGTCGAGTGGAACATGGTAGTCCCATCTCCGGTTGGTTCGTTGCATTGATTAATGAGAAATTCATTCTGTTGATTTTCATGTGAAAATGTACTGATGTACATATGGATTCTAATGGATGATATGTTTATGGTATTTTTGTTCCTAATATGTTGGTTATATGTACATTTTGTGATAGCAACTATGTATGACTCTCAACATGTTTTTACTTGTAATTGAATGGATATGGTATCTACTACCTAATAAGTGATAAGGAAGCAAATGGCATGAGGGAACAATGGTTCTGTAACGATCCTGGTGAAAAATTCATGTAATAAAAGTTAAAAACAATAACCACAGATGAATGGGACGCGTATTCCAAGCTGAATGTTGGGCAAGGCATCCTAGGGGTGTTCATTTGGTTGTATATGGCTGAGGAAATTGGCAAAGGCAATGGCTAAGGCTTTGGAAAGGAAAATTGGCATTTTTGGCACAATTATTTTTAAAATAATGGAAATTAGGAGAAAAAGGAGTTGAAAGGTCACAAGTTGCATGTGAGGAGGAAAATGAAGGAAAATAATGGAAAATGAAGAAAATAGAGGCCTCATTCATAAAAAGGCTTCCTAGGATCAGTTGGTAACCTTTTGTCAGATCAACCTTTTGTCAATTTAGTGTTGGAATTCTTTCATTATTCTCTCTCTCTCATACTCTTGGACACTTAGAGTTTTCTTGGAGCACTTTGGCATTGGAGAAAGAAATGAAAAGAAGGCAAGAGGAAGCAAAGATCAAGCAAGGAAAGGCATGATCAAGCAGCTACAACAGTCTTCATTGCAGGTATCGACTTGCACGTGTATTTTCCTTCCTAGATTTGGCATGCATGGGATTACATGTGTTTCTTTTCTACTATGGCATGGGTTTTGCTAGGTGTGAAAGTGTTTTCAACCTAGCCTTTCCATTTCTTGATAGCTTTGATGATATGGGTTCTCTCATATGGTTTGTGTGGGATGGCTGAATTGGATTCGAAGTCAAGTGGGATGGATCTCTGAATTGATAAACACATGGTGGTAGTGGTCCCTGAACCAGACTGAGGATGCACGAAGTCGTTGGCCTAGTGGCCCTTGAATTAGACTGTGGGTTGCAGCAAAGCCAGATTGTATGCCTCAGTGGGCCTAGGAATCCTTGCCGGTGAATGGTGAGATATATGGTAAATCCAAGAGGTGAATTTTCTCTCGGTTGGGCCTAGTGATTCCAGGATGGAATGCACGGTAAATCCTAGAGAGTATGTTTCAGTGTAGGGCCTAGTGATCCCTGGATCGGTTTGCGGATGCACGGTAAAGCCCAAGAGAATAGGAGGCACTCAAATTCCTCACGGTGTAGGCAGAGAACTTCGGTGGCATCCACATTAATTAGCAATTTTGATGTGTTCTGTGAGTCCTACATTCGTGCTTGGAATATGGCACGAGGGTGATTAGCTGAAGAGATACTTGCCTCAGCCAATCTATGGTCGGGTGGAACATGGTAGCACCATCTCCAGTTGGTTCATTGCATTGATTAATGATAAATTCATTGCTTTGATTTTCATGTGTAAATGTACTAGTGTATATTTGGATTATGATGGCTGATATGTTTATTGTATTTATGTTCCTATTATTCTGGTTATATGTACATTTTATGGTAGCAACTATGTTTGGGTCTCATCATGTTTTTACTTGTATTTGAATGGATATTGTATCTATGACCTAATAAGTGATAAGGCAGCAAAAGACATAAGGAAACAATGGTTCATGGTGATTCTCAAATAAGTATGAGATCCATACACTTAATTCTGTTGTTTACACCTCTAGGTTACATGTCTATGATATGTTTGATGAAATGCCTGTCATGGCTAGTAGGGGTCTGGTTAAGGTCTTGATCAACTATTTACTTTGACAGCATTGTTTCCCTATACTTTACTTGATTATGAGTTTTCATCCCATTCTGGGCAATGGCCTGGGCTCTGGACCTGAAAAAGTGGCTTAAATCCTGTGGTCGCTAGCATAGAACTAGCAAGTTTGGTCCACATTCGCTAGCATGTAAGCCTATGAGAGCGACTATGGCCTAAGAGGTCCAAAACAACAGTGGGACCCAGGGACAGGTTGTCTGAGTGGCTGACTTATCTGCTGAGGGTTATGTTGATGATGTTGGATGATTATGAGTGATGTTATGTCGATTCCACTTCCTTAAGTTCACCTAGGAGGTCGAACCTGATCATAGTAGCCTCTCGTCTCATGCTTACCCCGGTTGGCATGGTTACTTGGGTGGATGTGGGAGGAGGGTGTTACAAAGTGGTATCAGAGCATGGTTCAACTCTCAAACTGGATGGGTTGAATGTGTTAGTCATGCATGCATGTCAGTTGCATGTGTGTCTCTTACGCTTACATACTTATTACATTTGATTGATGTTGGATTAGGGTTGTAGTATGGTTATCATGGAGAATTTGATGTTGATTTCATGAAGAGTATTTGACATGAGTATGTGACTGACTGTATATGGTTATTTTTCACTTACATGTTGATTTATGGAGCCTACTTACATCCTTGTATATTTGGTTACATTCTTGAATATTTGGATTACATGTATCAGTCTTGTAGGTTGATTGCAAGAACTATTCGATTATGTTTGACTACATGCGTTTATACGTATTTGTATTTGGCTAGGCATTGCTTATGCATATTGTTGATTGCATGTAGAAATGTGTATAATGGAGTAATGGTTGTTGTCATGCATGAGGTCATAGCATGCATTACTGATATGGCCTTGCATTCATGACTAGACCCTAGTTAGAGTGATGTTTATATGTTGATACATTTACTTGTGTGTGTCGATATGATGTTATGATTATGTTATACATGTATCACATTGATTTGGTGATCTTGCAAACAAGGTATCCTCTCGGAGCTATACTGAGGTATGTTGGTTCATTGTGATTTGGTTTATTTGACATATTATGCATTGCATAAAGAAAGAGATCAAATGGCTAGCAAAGTGGTAGACTACGTAGAATCTCCCTATGCATCGGTGAGCAACGTGGTGTGGGGCATACTTTTGATTTGGTCAATACATTGATAAGTTCGAAGGAAGAGATAAGTAGTTGTAAGGCAGATAATGATCAGATCATACAGGCACAAGAGAAGCAAGCAGAGGTCAATGTTATACTCCTTTAGAGTTTGTCAAAACTGCAGCTACAAGGGTCTCTTAGAATCATCCATGCACATGAGGATGGGACTAATGGAGCATATGGAAGTAGATCTCCTGGTAGACATGGGTCGGATAGATATGACATAGTGAGAGATGGCAGGTTGTTGGACACTCTAGAAAGGAGGGGCGATGAGTACAGGTATTATTCTAGTTCTAGTTATGATAGACATAATAATCGTCATCACTATCATGCTTACAGGAGGAATGATGGGGGGTACTTACCAGATGAATTCAAGAAAGAAAAACCACCTACTTTTGATGGAGATGTGAAGAAGACAGAAGATGTAGAGGCTTGGGTACTTGGTATGAACAAATTATTTGAGGTGCATGAGTACACAGATAACATGAAGGTCCCAATAGCTATCTTCATCTTGAAAGGTAAAGCAGACATCTGGTGGGAAGATGTTAAGTGGGTTAGATTCATCAAGACAAATGACTTTAGTTGGCAGAATTCAAGAGGCTTTTCAGGAAGAAGTACTTGTTAGAAAGGTACTATGATAGTAAGGCAAAAGAATTCTATGAGTTAAAGATGGGATCAATGATAGACGAAGAGTATACGACCAAGTTTCTGGAGCTATTGAGGTATGTACCATATATTTCTGATGAGAAGGCTAAAGTTCAGAGATTTGTTAGTGGTTTTCCATTATCATTTAGAGATCAGATTGAGTATGATGAGCCTCGGTCACTTGAGGAAGTTATTGGGAAACTGAAACATGGGTATGAGCAATCAAAGCGTATGAATGAATCTCAGCATGGATGGAAGGGAAAAGATAAAGGTCGAGGTAAATCGCAGCTTAAGAGGATAAGGCCTCAACATGTAGAGGGGAAAGAAAATGTGGCACCACAAAATATATTTAATGTGACTAGATAGGGACATGGGTCACAGCAACAACGACATAGAGGTGAGGGCACTGGTCAGTTGGAGTGTTGGACATGTGGTGAAGAACACCTTAGGAGAGATTGTCCGCAGTATGAGGGTGGAAGGCCTAAGATATACAGTGCATAGGAGGCATAGACTGTTGGGGATGTTGGTCAAAGTATTCCACATATCTATGTAGAAGTGGACAACGGGTAAACAAAACACTAGGCATCTATCATTTAGATGGACAGTAAGCTTTTTGATCAAGTTATTTCTATTTTGATTAACCCTGGATCTAATTATAGCTGTGTTAGTCCTGACTTAGTGGATAAGTGTGGTTTGAATAAGGAGTTTCATGTAGAGTCTTGGTTAGTGCATTTGGCTACAGGTACAAAGAAACGAGTGCATCATTGGGTAAGAGCTTGCACATTTGATTTAAATGGTATTCCTACAACAACACATTTGAATTTGTTACCATTGGGATCATACAATATGTTGTTGGGAATGGATTGGTTGTATCTACATAGAATTAAGATTGACTGCTATGTGTTGGGATGGGGACCCCCAGGTCTACTTTTTGTCTAAGTTTTGAGTCAATTTTGATATAATATTGTAAAGTCTCCGTATGAGGATCGGAGTGCATAGAACATTAAGAGTCAAAGGGGATTTTGGGAAGGTCAAAGCCCCTTATTTTGTAAAGGGATCGGATGTTTTGATTTCCGCCCATGGTTTGCGGACCATGGTAATGTAATGTCAAAGCTATAAAAGGAAGTCATCTAGGAGTCATTAGTAAGTTCTTATGAAGTGTCTGAATAAGATTTTGAGTATGTAATTTTGTATTCTGGCGAAGGGGAAGGCTCCTGCAGCTAAGTGCGTGGAGACCTTGGCAAGTTCGCAGCTAAGTGTGCGGGCCCCTGCAGTTGTGTGCGCAGGGTCAGAAGAAGTGAAATTATTGAAAATTTGAAGTAATAAAGCATATTTGAAGCAAATATGTGAATTCTCTATATATTTATATATTTTTGTGTTTTATGCTCGGTTATGATTCAACTCTCTGTAATATTGTCTTAAGTGCATCGCCAAGGTTCAGATCTACTTTTGCATGTTAACTTATGCATGTTAGAACACTTAGGTGAAGCTCATAGATCTAATTAAGTAGAAATTGCTTTAAGCCTGTGATTCTGAAGATAAGGGTTCACGAAGGTCGAATTGGGCACTAGATTAAGGAAATGCCTCGCTGCTACATCACATAACCTCCCGGATGCGGAAACCTAGTCATAGCATCCCCCAATACTGCCTCAGGTGAGATTGCAGTCTGTTCTAAGTGAACTGTTGCCGAAAGGGTCGGTAGTGTAGGGTTTTATTGGTTAGCATAGCTAACTTTGAACCTGGGTCTAAGCCCCCTCAAGCCAACAAATGGTTTTGTTGCCGGGACTAGGATTTATCTAAGGGATGTGTGATGTGGCATCCGTGGATACCAACTACGAAAGAAATTGAGAAGTGGATAGATCAGAAGTTACACAAGTTTGCAGCTCAGGAAAATCAGAATCCGTGTTGGTCAAAAGAGAGGTGGTTACAGAGATATCTCTATACAAAAGAGCATGAAATCTTTTTTCGCATAATTTGCTAAAGAATTGCACGAGTGGCTTTCAAAGTTAGCAAACAACAAACCTACTTGGAAACACAATGATCCTATTGTGTGGACTCCTGAACTGATCAAGCATCTTGAAGAGTCTAATTATAAGGTTACAAGGGTTGTCGACTATTGGATCGATAGTATTTTGGGCGGTTTCATCATTGAATTTGCAATTGACACATATGTATCTTATAGCAAAGTTGAATGCCGATTCTTTAAGGGTCTGAGAGGTAAGTACCTGAGATTGCTAAAAACTTGGATTAAAATGTTGTTGTGCGAAAAGGGTGTTATGCCTTTGAATTAATGTTTAAAAGAGGTCATAACAGATCTACACGAAATGGAAAAATATTTAGAGCTCATTGTGACAAATATACTAAGGGCGTGTACAACCCATTACAAGTGTTGTTCTTGATGGCAACTCACTCACAGGTCAATTCAGTTTTGGTAAAAGGCAACTCACAGTACAGCAGGTATATTCAGAGGTAACAGGGCAGTCGTACAGAAGAACAAGAAGATGGAACTAAGGTCTACTGATCAGAATAAAGAAGGTAAAGGAAAAGGTTGATGTAAAGCAGTCTAAGAAGTATACGCAGGTCCACTTAATCAAAACAACGTTGGTCCACAGGACAAAAAGAGCATATACGTATACACGCACTCCCACTGGAAGAAAAGTGCGTACATGTTGGAAAACCAAGGTTTTTGGTCTGAGGTATTTGGTCCAAGGTATTGACCCTAGGTATTTGGTCCAAGGCATTGGTCCTAAGTGGTTTTGGTCCGAGGTATTGATAAAGGATCTAAGTATATAAGGAGGAGAAGATCAAAGGGCTAAGGGGAGAAGGAATGAATATCTTATGAAGTGTTAGATAAAAGAAAATGTACAAATGTATGGGTTTCTAAGGAATTCTTCTATCTAAAGTATATTTTATGTTTCAGGGGCTATGTTTGTGATTTGATCTGAAATACTTTGTGCACCTTGAATTCAATACTGGATCAAGATCATGAGACCTGAAATGACTTATTATTGAATTATCTCATATTGGTTGGGCTAGATCTGATTATGTACACCTATTTTATTCCTTAAATATCGTGATCTGGGTTTGTCTGAAGTCCGGAAGTGTAGCGAAGTTATGAAGTAAGCATTTGCATATCTGTACGCTGGTTCACTTTGGTGAAGGTGTGTATACACGTTGGTTCAACTCTTCTAAGTAGCGTATGCAAAAGAAAAGCTTGATGTTCAAGGATGACTGATCTATCGGATCAGTGCTGTTATTTTACTATTGTCTGTAAATGAGGTCTTCTTAGATCTAAATGTAAAACTGAATGAATAAGGAGTTTGATATTTGATTGACTGATTGTATAAGTGAGAAGGGTGATCTCTGTTGCTTCCTATGTAAAGCTCTGTAAATAGACAGTAGATGGTCAGTATATTGCTGGTTGGCATAAACTTGATTCAAAAGTTTAATGTTTCAGTAGTTTTGAAGGTATACGCAGTTTTGATTATAGGAAGTAGTGTATACACGCAGGTTGGGTTCAGTAAAGTAGCGTGTACATTTTGATGCATGATTTCTGAGGTTGCAGCTGATTCCTGGGTTTAGCACAGTGTTCTGGTCGAATTGATCCGAGTATACACGCAGGTTGGGTTCAGTAAAGTAGCGTGTACATTTTGATGCATGATTTCTGAGGTTGCAGCTGATTCCTGGGTTTAGCACAGTGTTCTGGTCGAATTGATCTGGTTGTTGGTTGATTCAGTTTGAGTTTCAAAGTTTCTGATGGGTCCAGTATGAAAATTTGATGAAATGAGGCCTTCATGTGTATTTTTTTGTACCAGGAGCATCCACTCTGAAAATTTATGAAACGTGGTCCCTGGAGGAAGAGAGAAGGACGTAGCCTTCTATAGGCCGGCGCCTACGTACTAGTAATCACATTGGCTAGTACAAGAGCTAGGGGGTTGCAGCTCCCTTCTAGTAGAAGCTGGAAATGAGAGAAGGTTGTAGCCTTCTGCAGGTGGGTGCCTACGTACTGGTATGAGTCTGCACCAGTACAAGATTGTAAATAAAATTTATTATTATTAAAAAGAAGACAGAGACAACAGCAGCAGGTGATTTTCACCCACATTGGGTTTCAACCTTAAAGCTTGGTGTTCATGTATGTTGCTTATGTGTGATGTTTTATTTTGTTTTACTGCACTGTTTAATAAGTTATTGTTGTACTGGTTAAAGATCAACACATGATAAATTGTCTAAATCACAAGTTCTCTGGGTATACGCTGGTTTCTCTAATCACAGTTGCGTGTACATGCTAGTTCACTTCACAGAAGTAGCGTATATAAATCAGTTTTGGAAATAAAATTATTGATCTGATAATACTGATTCACCCCCCTCTTAGTATTATTTCCAACAATTGGAATCAGAGTAGGTCCTTCAGAAGAAGCTTGATCGCTTGAAGGTAGATCTTTCAAGATGAATAATCATGAAGGCATGGGATCCATGAGACCACCAATCTTCAATGGGAGCAACTTAGTATATTGGAAAATAAGAACCAAAGCCTATCTACAATCGCTTGGAGCAAATGTTTTGGAAATTGTGGAAGGAGGATATCAATTCCCAACAACAATTCCTAGAGACTCTCCAAGTAAGAAGCTATACAAAACTAATGCCAAAGCAGTCAACACATTATTGGGAAGTCTGTCAGAATCAGAATTTGTCAAATTCATGCAGCTCAAGATAGCCAAAGAGATATGGGACAAAATCATGCAGAGCTACGAAGGAGACTCTCAGGTAAAACGTGCTAAGCTTCAAACTCTCAGAATTCAGTATGAAACTCTTAAGATGCATAGTGATGAGAGTATTGCTAGTTATTTTTTATGCATAGATGAGATTGTTAATAGTATGAAGAATCTGGGTGAAGAGATAAAGGAAGTTACTTTAGTTGAGAAAATTTTGAGATCCTTGTCTTCTAAATTTGAGTCAAAAGTGTCTGCCATAGAAGAAAAACAGGATCTTCAGACTATCATTGTGACTCAACTTCATGGAATCCTAACTGCCTTTGAAATGAGAAAAGGAGGTCCATCAGATATGAGAGAAGCCACATTTAAAGCATCAACAAAAGGAAAATAAAAGGAAGAGCACCATGAATCAGGACACATTTTAGAAGAAGAAGATGAGGTAAATTTTGTCAAGAAGCTTCAACAGGGTTCCGGAAGATTCAGAGGTAAGCTACCTTTCAAATGCTTTGCTTGTGGTAGAGTTGGTCACTATGCTGCCAAATGTCCTCATAAAGATAAATATGAAAAAGGGAAGGAATATGCAAAAGGCAATAGAAAATAGGTTGTGAATAGAAGGAGTTACTATACGCATGAAGATAGTGATGGTTTATCTAATAGTGATGAAGATGAAACTGAACAAGATTATAGACTTCTCATGGCCTATGACAATGATGACTTTTTGGATGCATTAGAAGAGGAAGATTTTCTTGAAGAAATCACTAAACTCAAAATCTGTCTAGAAGAAAAGAATATGATCATAGATACTTTGACACACCAACTTGCTGAAAGGGAAAAACACAATGAAAATCTAGAATGTGAAATTGTGGGTCTAAGAAAAGATCTTGAGAAGACAAAATCTCTCAATCTTAGATTTGCTAAAGGATCAAAAACTTTAAATGAAATTATCAAAGTTCAACGTTCTCCTCTGATAAAGACAGGTCTTAGATATACTAAAGAATCATCTCAACCACAAAAGTTGTCAATCTCCACCAGAAGTTATCTTGATGCAGCAAATACGAGTGAACAGTATGTCAATCGTCAGCAAAGGCCTAAAACTACTCATTAGGTAAATCATACTCAATTTACTCCAAGGATAAATATCAGTAGAAGCCACAACCAACAGGTAAACAATGTCAAAAGATTCTATGATCGCAAAAACTTCTTTAATGGGCAATGTTTTTCATGTCATAACTTTGGACACAAGGTTGCTTAATGTGTTGCTTACAAAACTATCATGACTAGAGAAGCACAAAATCAAAAAAGTACAACAGGAATCAAGAAAAGTTCCTATAATAACTTTTCTCCTCTTGAAAATGAAATAGAATGCTCGATTTGTAACAACTTTGGTCAGGAAGAATCTGAATGTAGGAGCAAATTTCGGCCAACATATGGAGAAGGAAAGAATCTCAATTAGAAATATGTGGTATAGCTTTGTATGCAGAAGGACAAGAAAATAAGTGGTACATAGACAGTGGATGCTCCAAACACAAGATAGGTGATAAAGAGAAACTTCATTCATATAACGCTTTAGAAAAGGAAAAGAATGTCTCATTTGGAAATGACACTCCAGCTGTCCTTAAAGGTAAAGGTTTTGTTTTCTTGAAAGAAAAGGTTAAAGGTGGAAATGTCATGTATGTAGATGGTTTATAGCATACCCTATTAAGTGTCAGTTAAATGTGTGATCAAGGAAATGAAGTGGTGTTTCGATCAAACAGATGTGTCGTTCGTGAACTTGATACAGGAAAGACTGTGATCAAAAGTACAAGAACTCCAAACAACTTATACATACTCAAATGAGGACAACAACAATGCTATCTAAGAAAAACAGATGAAAACTGGCTGTGGCATAGAAGATTGGGACATCTAAGCTTTTCTCAAATAAGAAAAGCATGCAGGCTCAAGGCAGTTCGTGATCTTCCAGATATCAACATCCCAGAAAATACCATATGCAAACCATGTCAAATCGGTAAGCAAACCAGAGTTCACTTCATTGAAAAGGAAGGGTCGGAAAGTAAGCCTCTTAAACTCATCCATACTGATTTATGTGGACCAACAAGGAAAAAGTCACCTCGTGGAGAAGAATACTTTATTTTGTTTATTGATGATTTTTCCAAGATGTGTTGGATAGGTCTTCTAAAACATAAAGATGAAGCATTTGAAAAGTTTAAAACCTTCAAAGCTTTAGTTGAAAATGAATCAGATTGAAAAATCAAATGTCTCAGATCTGATCGAGGGGAAGAATTCATATCAGATGAATTATTTGACTTTTGTGAACAACACGGAATAAAAAGGTAATTCTCCCCCGCAAGAACTCCTCAACAAAATGGTGTGGTAGAAAGGATGAATAGAACAGTTCAACAAATGGCTCGAGCTATGCTAGATGAATCTGGAACTCCTGCAACATTCTGGGGTGAAGCTACATTTGTTGTTGTGACTATTCTCAATAAAGAAAATGTTCGGGTAGATAGCAATTAAACTCCACATGAACTTTGGTATGGTAAGCCTCCTATTGTAAAACACTTCAGAGTTTTTGGAAGCAAATGTTTTATCAAAAGGATTGATGAAAAACTTGGAAAGTTTGAATCTAGAGCAAACGAAGGCATTCTTCTTGGTTATTCTTCCAGAGGTAAAGGATACAAATGTTATAATAAAAGACTTCGAAAAATTGTTGAAAGCATTGATGATGTAGTTGATGAAGCATGCAGAAATCCGGAACATATGAAATCAACTGAGGAACATGACAATGAGGAAGATGGTGAATGCTTTCCTGTATCAAATCAAAATGATATTGAAGAAGAAACCAATGAAGCATCAGAAGAAGATACAACAGACAGGGAAAATACTCCATCCAAGTATGTTCAGAAGAATCATCCAGAATCTCAAATTCTAGGAGAAAAAGGGTCTGGAGTACAGACAAGAAGAACTCTTACAGGGACCTCAAGTTATCTCGCATTACTCTCCTCCATAGAACCTAAGAATGTACATGAAGCATGCAAAGATGAATGTTGGGTAAAGGCCATGGATGAAGAACTTGAGCAAATTGAAAATAATGATACTTGGGAATTAGTTCCTAGACATCATGATAAAATTATTATAGGAACAAAATGGATATTTCAGAACAAGCTTAATGCAAATGGAGAAGTTACTAGAAACAAGGCCAGACTTGTTTGTAAAGGGTATGCTCAACAAGAAGGTATAGATTTTGAAGAAACTTTTGCACCTGTTGCCAGACTTGAAAGCATAAGGATGTTTCTTACTCTTTCTAGTTTTCAGAAATTCAAAGTATATCAAATGGATATAAAATCAGCCTTCCGTAATGGAGATTTAGAAGAAGAAGTTTATATTGAACAACTAGAAGGATTCATTCTTGGAAATGATGCAAAATTCATATGCAAGCTCAAAAAGTCTCCCTACGGTTTGAAACAGGCTCCAAGGGCTTGGTATTATTGCCTTGACAAATATCTACAACAACAAGGCTTTACAAAAGGTTCTATAGATAGCAATTTATACACAAAGATTGAAAATGATAAATTGCTAATTATTGTTGTTTATGTTGATGATATCATTTTTGGTAGCAATGAAGAATCCATGAGTCAGAATTTTGCTTCAGTAGTGTAGCAAGAATTTGAAATGTCCTTACTTGGTGAACTTACTTATTTTCTTGGTCTACAAGTTAAGCAAACAAAAGATGGTATCTTTATTTCACAAACCAAATATCTCAAGCAGATCTTGAAGAAGCACAAAATGGAAGATTCTAAACCAGTATGTACTCCAATGGTAACAGGATGCAGTCTTAGATCTAATGATGAATCACTAGCAGTAAACCAACCAACTTACAGATCTATGATTGGAAGTATGTTTTATCTAACAGGTACCAGACTTGACATCATGCACGCAGTAGGAATTGTTGGAAGGTTCCAAGCAAATCCAAAGTAATCACATCTCCAGGTAGTCAAAAGAATTTTCAAATATCTTCAAGGAACTCAAGACTTTGGACTATGGTATTCTAAAGATATAAACCTTACTCTTCATGCATATACAGATGCAGATTGGGCAGGAAGTGTTGATGATTGAAAGAGCACTAGTGGAGGTGCATTCTATATGGGTTCTCGATTAGTGTCTTGGTTCAGCAAGAAACAAAGTTCAATTTCTTTATCTATAGTTGAAGCAGAATATGTGGTTGCTGCATCTTGCTACACACAACTACTTTGGATGATGCAAACTTTGCAAGACATTTAGATCACATGTACTCCACCCATCTCCATTATATGTGATAATACAAGTGCCATTAGTGTTTCAAAAAATGCAGTCATGCACTCCAAGACCAAGCACATACCCATCAAGTACCATTTTTTACAAGAACAAGTGTTTGAACAAAAGGTCAAATTGGAGTATGTTCCCTCCAAAGAACAGGTTGCTGATATATTCATTAAACCACTTCCCATAGAAACATTTGAATATCTCAGACAAAAGCTGGGAGTAGTTGCTGCATCATCCTGCTGTTAAATCCAGTTTGTTAGAGGAAGGTTATTATATGTGGATTTCATGAAGTATAGTAGCGTATACACTCAAGTTTCTGTGGCTAAAGGAGCGTATATGTTTTTTCTAACAGAAAAATAGTGGGTCAAACTCTGATATGGGTGCTCTGTCTGATGTTGATGGTTACAGTCTGATGATATGCTTTCTTCATTGATTTTTATCTGACTGACAAAGATACCTTGATGAATGACTTGTTGAAAATGCACAGGTAGCATAGGTTCAGGGGGAGCGTTAGCCTTCACAAGCATTCTACATTGTTGACATTATGGTTGCTGAGTCCAGCTATGGCTTCAGATATTTATACCATTTGTTGTTTAAGTCATGTAAAGGTCTAGGATGTGATATGACTTCTCATATATTTGAATGAGTTCTATTGGACAAATGATGTAATTTGTATCCCCACTTAGCATGGGATGGATGATGTAATATTTATTGTATTTCTGTCATGTATAAACAATTGGTATATCCCCACTTGGTTGGGTGATTGATGCATATATGAGTCATTGGTCATAAGGAGGTCATACTCACTTAGTTGAGTTATATAGTCATGTTATTCTTTTGAATTATATCTCTGTAGACTCGACATGTACTTAGGGGGAGCATGGACAGCATAATGTACATCAAAGGAGGAAAGTTGTTTGGTCCGACCTTTTCCCTTGATGTCAAAGGGGGAGAGTATTTTTGTGTTGCATGTTATCTCTAACAGTTTCTACAACTTGCAGTAATCAACACCATCATGGTTGCCATCAAGTCCAAAGGGGGAGATTGTTGGCATTATGATACAAGTGTTGTTCTTGATGGAAACTCACTCACAGGTCAATTTAGTTTTGGTAAAAGGCAACTCACAGTATAACATGTATATTCAGAGGTAACAAGGCAGTGGTACAGAAGAACAGGAAGATGGAACTAAGGTCTACTAATCAGAATAAAGAAGGTAAATGAAAAGGTTGATGTAAAGCAATTTAAGAAGTATATGCAGGTCCACTTAGTCAAAACAACGTATACATGCTGGTCCACAGAACAAAAAGAGCGTATATGTATACACGCACTCCCACAGGAGGAAAAGTGTGTACATGTTGGAAAACCAAGGTTTTTGGTCCGAGGTATTTGGTCTGAGGTATTTGGTCCAAGGTAATTGGTCCAAGGTATTTGGTCCGAGGTATTGAACCTAGGTATTTGGTCCAAGGTATTGGTCCTAAGTGGTTTTGGTCCGAGGTATTGATAAAGGATCTAAATATATAAGGAGGAGAAGATCAAAGGGCTAAGGGGATAAGGAATGAATATCTTATGAAGTGTTAGATAAAAGAAATGTGCAAGTGTATGGGTTTTTAAGGAATACTTCTATCTGAAGTATATTTTATGTTTCAGGGTTTTGTTTGTGATTTGATTTGAAATACTTTGTGCACCTTGAATTCAATATTAGATCAGGATCATGAGACCTGAAATGACTTATTATTGAATGATCTCATATTAGTTGGGCTAGATCTAATTATGTACACCTGTTTTATTCCTTAAATATCGTGATCTGGGTTTGTCTGAAGTCCGGAAGTGCAATGAATTTATGAAGTAAGTATTTGCAAATCTGTACGCTGGTTCACTTTGGTGAAGGTGCGTATACACGCTGGTTTGGCTCTTCCAAGTAGTGTATGCAAAAGAAAAGCCTGATGTTCAAGGATGACTGATCTATCAGCTCAGTGCTGTTGTTTTACTGTTGTCTGTCAATGAGGTCTTCTTAGATCTGAATGTAAAACTGAATGAATAAGGAGTTGATATCTGATCGACTTATTGTATAAGTGAGAAAGGTGATCTCTTCTGCTGTCTGTGTAAATCTCTGTAAATAGACAGTAGATGGTTAGTATATTGTTGGTTGGCACAGACTTGATTCTGAAGTTTACTATTTCGGTAGTTTTGAAGGTATACGCAGGTTTTATTACAGGAAGTAGCTTATACACGCAGGTTGGGTTTAGTAAAGTAGCGTGTGTTAGACTCCGTCTTGTCTAGTCAAATGTGAGATTGATTCTTCTTCAAAACCCTGTTTTGAAGAAGAAATCATTAATATGTAATTTGTCATGATGTTCCAAAGCTCTACAGTTCTTCAAATGACAGCGTTTCCCGCATTTCTAGCTCCACTCAACAATCGGCTTCAAATTCATTTATGTTTTGATAATATAACAGTTTGAAGAAAAAAAACATGGTATCTTACAAGTGGCTCAGTCGAAATTTCTCAGTTTCCTCCAATGTAGCTAAAAGGTTGCTTCAGGAATTTTTGGAAAGACATGGGGATGGTCTTGAAATTATATATACCATTTATGGGTGATCAAAAGTGGAACTTGGGTGTTACTCCGTACAGCTTGTCCCAAAAGCTAAACTTGAAGAAGCAAAGGCCGACATTAGAGATTCTTCAATGCGTATCTACAGTGTGCAATCTGGCCTTCCTATGGATCCTGCACATCTATGGAGTGCAGAGTTTGTCCAGGCAGAAGAGCTCTTTAACCAGCCTTCAGGGGATAACAATTGTCTCAGGGATAATCGCTTTAGTGCAGTATCATATTCCTTGATGAAACGCAACATAAATGGAACAAATGCACGCATTGGTCTTCCTGCCCCTGGAACACATCAAATATCAGCTTTAGGAGTCAAAGTAAATGGACTTACTAAATAGGAGACTTTGACTCAGCAAGTAAATATATCATCTATTTCACAAAAGTCAGTTTCACAAATAAGAAGAATTCAGTCAAAGGGTGGCAAAGGTGATGGGTCAGATGACAATGGAGAAGTTATAGCAACTTTAGACTCACGAATGGGATTAGAATCTCCATTGCTGTGGTTGCGGGCAGATTCGGAGATGGAGTACTTGGCACAGATATAAATCCATCAACCTGTGCAGATGTGGACAAGTCAATTGGAAAAGGACAAGGATGTTGTTGCACAACTACAAGCAATTGCAACGTTGTGTAGTTTTCCACGATTGTCATGTTCAATTGTTAATGTTTTGAACAACTGCCTTATTGTTTCAAAGGTGTTTTGGAGAGTGAGGATTGAGTCAGCATTTGCTTTAGCAAAAACAGCTACAGAGGAAACTGACTGGGCTGGCCTCATGCATTTAATTAAGTTCTACAAAAGTCAGCGCTTTGATCCAGATATTGAACTTCCAAGGCCAAACGACTATCATGATTTTTCTGAGTACTTTGTTCTTGAGGTAATGATGTAAGGCAGTTCCAAGTGCAATTGCTATTGTGAGGGGCAGAGATGGAAAAAGTCCACCAGAAGCAATTGATTTTATTTTGCAGTTGTTAAAGTATAACGACAATAGTGGAAATTCATACTCAGATGTATATTGGCTGGCAGCACTTGTGGACTCGATAGGCAAGATCGAATTTGGGCAACAGAGTATTCAAGCGTTACTGCCACTCTTAAAGCGAATAAACTCTCTCTTGCAATTTGACAGATTGATGCCAAGCCACAATGGAGTCTTAACCATCAGTTGCATTCGTACTTTGACACAAATTGCATTGAAATTGTCGCACTTTGTACCCATGGGACGCTTAGAAGAACTTATAAAACCATTCCAAGACGTTCAAAGCACGCCATGGCAAATTCGTTTGGAAACAATTAAGACCCTTGCAGGCCGATCTGCGACTCTTTTTGGTGTCGCAAAGCCGAAGATGCTTATCATCTCATAAAAAGCCATGATGTTGAAATGCTCGAGGAACAGAAGGCAAAGTCGGGTTCAACGAAGATACAGTTTTCAAGGTGTCAAGAAGCTAATGTTGACCAAGTTCGTGTGAGTTCTGAGGCATTAAATTCTTTAGAGGCTGTAAAGGAAATGGATACTACAGTAAGTGGCAGCTTGACCCATATTTTAGCAATTTCCGTAAAGTGGCAAAACGTATCTCCAGGAATTTGGGGAGCAGTTGCAAAGTGGCATACAAGATTCAATTGCCTATATATTCAGTAAATGGGATTGACACCTGTAATGCCACCTCCTCATCAGATTCAGCAGATTCGAGTAGAAGGAGCGCTATTCTATCTTTAGAAGCACTGATTGTTTTTTTTTAGTTTTATTTATTAATAATGATAAAAACAAATTCCTGGTCTTGGGGTCGATTTGTTTTCCCCCAGCGGAGTTTATTTGACATATTAAAAAAAAAGCAAAGTGAGGGAGAGAGGGGAGAGATCTGAGCGCTGGTGGAGGTGTGTGTGTAACAGAGCTTTCTTGTACAGTCCTCGACAGAGTTTTTAATGAAATTACACAGCTCTGGCTTCTGAGATTCCTGTGGTGTGAAAGTTAGCATAAGTTTTTCTTCTGTTTCATATGTAACCTGTTATGTTTCATTTCACTTCATGATCATTTCCAATTGAACAAATGAAGAGTTTAGGTAGAATTCATAATGTTTTATGCTCTGCCTATAAGTTTGTTAATATTCAATGTTTTCCTCTGTTTGACAAGGATTCATCCTCTATGCCCTTGTCAGCTCCTCAGCAGTCTTGCCATT
This sequence comes from Pinus tabuliformis, assembly GCA_031772625.1. Classification (NCBI taxonomy): domain Eukaryota; kingdom Viridiplantae; phylum Streptophyta; class Pinopsida; order Pinales; family Pinaceae; genus Pinus; species Pinus tabuliformis. Next base: position 656,511,129 of record CM062818.1, on the reverse strand, counting down.
CCATTTAATCTCAATTTGATGTTAAATTTCTTGCCTACCTTGCTTCAGGAGATAATCTGTGCTTTTTATTATTTTTCTCTGTTCACGTTGTTTTCTTTGCCCCATGCAGCCCAGAAAAACCCCATCATTTGATTAAAAACCCCTTTTTATCAATTTACTAGCCTAAAATCAGTGTTTCCTTATTGGTTATCTCGCCCGTTGAAGATCTTTACCGAGATAGACCGGAGAGAGCCCTCTCCTGCCCCGTAGGGCTAGCTACGAGGCTAAGTGGTTTGATGTTGCCTTGAAGTTTACCTTTCTCAGCCTGAGGTGAAATTTCAAGCGCTAACATATTGGCGACCATACTGGGGAGAACATTCGACTTGTTGATTGTCTTGTCCCAGTACATGAAATCAAATTGCAGATCTGATGCTGATGGTGGACAGCAGTCAGATACATATGCAGGCTGAACCATTCACCTGGCGACTTCAATTCGATCCAGACATTCCAGTGCTTGCTGATCCCTTCATGCAATGGTAGGGTATGTGGCAAACCTTACCCTGTGTGAAGCTGTAGAAGGAATAAGAAAGGAGTTAGCAGATACTGAATTTGATGAAGATGTTTTCAGTGCCTTGCTTCATTTGTTGAAATCTCCAAAGTTCCCTTGGTTCAAAACTAAATTTTGTGAGTTAATTGTTGAAAGAATCGAAAAGGAGATTCAAGATTTAGATGAGCAAATCCAGTCATATGATTTCCAAGACCCTAAAAAGTTCTTGGAAATCCTTCCTCCTTCGCAACAAGAAATAACAGACTTGCCTACAGATGTTTACATTGACAGTGTGCAGCTGGAAGTATGTATTGCAGAGTTGGGGCAGCCAACAGAGTCTGGCTTCCGTGATCCTATTGCGGCATACATGGACATGTTTTTCAGTTTGATTGACAGATCGGGCTGTCTTGTACGTGACCAGGCTCAATACGTGCATGAAGGGCTGCCAGCAATTACATCGGTGTCCTGGTGGAAGCATTCTCAAGCGGCGACATCATTCTCAGGTTTACTTGAATGGTTAATCTGGCATTTCAGTATTACCTGATCTATTGTTTGTACAGTAGAGTAGGGTAGATTTTGTAAATAAATAAGCAGCCAAAAGGGCAGTATTTTGAGTTTTATTACAGTTTAATGTGAAGTTTGTCGAGTCAGTGTTTCAATCAATTCAATCAGTTTCCAGTTAATAAGTTGAGTCTTCAGTTGTGTTGATTTGTTGAAATGATGACTCCATTGCCCAATGCATGGAGGCACTGTCTGCTCTCCCAAAGTTTTGCGGTTCTTGGCACCTCCACGAAGCGGCAGCTGCCATCCCAAGTGGAGCCAATGTTAGACTCCGTCTTGTCTAGTCAAATGTGAGATTGATTCTTCTTCAAAACCCTGTTTTGAAGAAGAAATCATTAATATGTAATTTGTCATGATGTTCCAAAGCTCTACAGTTCTTCAAATGACAGTGTTTCCCGCATTTCTAGCTCCACTCAACAATCGGCTTCAAATTCATTTATGTTTTGATAATATAACAGTTTGAAGAAAACAAACATGGTATCTTACAAGTGGCTCAGTCGAAATTTCTCAGTTTCCTCCAATGTAGCTAAAAGGTTGCTTCAGGAATTTGTGGAAAGACATGGGGATGGTCTTGAAATTATATATACCATTTCTGGGTGATCAAAAGTGGAACTTGGGTGTTACTCTGTACAGCTTGTCCCAAAAGCTAAGCTTGAAGAAGCAAAGGCCGACATTAGAGATTCTTCAATGCGTATCTACAGTGTGCAATCTGGCCTTCCTATGGATCCTGCACATCTATGGAGTGCAGAGTTTGTCCAGGCAGAAGAGCTCTTTAACCAGCCTTCATGGAATAACAATTGTCTCAGGGATAATCGCTTTAGTGCAGTATCATATTCCTTAATGAAACGCAACATAAATGGAACAAATGCACGCATTGGTCTTCCTGCCCCTGGAACACATCAAGTATCAGCTTTAGGAGTCAAAGTAAATGGACTTACTAAACAAGAGACTTTGACTCAGCAAGTAAATATATCATCTATTTCACAAAAGTCAGTTTCACAAATAAGAAGAATTCAGTCAAAGGGTGGCAAAGGTGACGGGTCAGATGACAATGGAGAAGTTATAGCAACTTTAGACTCACGAATGGGATTAGAATCTCCATTGCTGTGGTTGCGGGCAGATCCGGAGATGGAGTACTTGGCACAGATACAAATCCATCAACCTGTGCAGATGTGGATAAGTCAATTGGAAAAGGACAAGGATGTTGTTGCACAACTACAAGCAATTGCAACGTTGTGTAGTTTTCCACGATTGTCATGTTCAATTGTTAATGTTTTGAACAACTGCCTTATTGTTTCAAAGGTGTTTTGGAGAGTGAGGATTGAGTCAGCATTTGCTTTAGCAAAAACAGCTACAGAGGAAACTGACTGGGCTGGCCTCATGCATTTAATTAAGTTCTACAAAAGTCGGCGCTTTGATCCAGATATTGAACTTCCAAGGCCAAACGACTATCATGATTTTTCTGAGTACTTTGTTCTTGAGGTAATGATGTAAGGCAGTTCCAAGTGCAATTGCTATTGTGAGGGGCAGAGATGGAAAAAGTCCACCAGAAGCAATTGATTTTATTTTGCAGTTGTTAAAGTATAACGACAATAGTGGAAATTCATACTCAGATGTATATTGGCTGGCAGCACTTGTGGACTCGATAGGCAAGATCGAATTTGGGCAACAGAGTATTCAAGCGTTACTGCCACTCTTAAAGCGAATAAACTCTCTCTTGCAATTTGACAGATTGATGCCAAGCCACAATGGAGTCTTAACCATCAGTTGCATTCGTACTTTGACATAAATTGCGTTGAAATTGTCGCACTTTGTACCCATGGGACGCTTAGAAGAACTTATAAAACCATTCCAAGACGTTCAAAGCACGCCATGGCAAATTTGTTTGGAAACAATTAAGACCCTTGCAGGCCGATCTGCGACTCTTTTTGGTGTCGCAAAGCCGAAGATGCTTATCATCTCAGAAAAAGCCATGATGTTGAAATGCTCGAGGAACAGAAGGCAAAGTCGGGTTCAACGAAGATACGGTTTTCAAGGTGTCAAGAAGCTAATGCTGACCAAGTTCGTGTGAGTTCTGAGGCATTAAATTCTTTAGAGGCTGTAAAGGAAATGGATACTACAGTAAGTGGCAGTTTGACCCATATTTTAGCAATTTCCGTAAAGTGGCAAAACGTATCTCCAGGAATTTGGGGAGCAGTTGCAAAGTGGCATACAAGATTCGATTTCCTATATCTTCAGTAAATGGGATTGACACCTGTAATGCCACCTCCTCATCAGATTCAGCAGATTCGAGTAGAAGGAGCGCTATTCTATCTTTAGAAGCGCTGATTGTTTTTTTTAGTTTTATTTATTAATAATGATAAAAACAAATTCCTGGTCTTGGGGTCGATTTGTTTTCCCCCAGCGGAGTTTATTTGACATATTAAAAAAAAGCAAAGTGAGGGAGAGAGGGGAGAGATCTGAGCGCTGGTGGAGGTGTGTGTGTAACAGAGCTTTCTTGTACAGTCCTCGACATAGTTTTTAATGAAATTACACAGCTCTGGCTTCTGAGATTCCTGTGGTGTGAAAGTTAGCATAAGTTTTTCTTCTGTTTCATATGTAACCTGTTATGTTTCATTTCACTTCATGATCATTTCCAATTGAACAAATGAAGAGTTTAGGTAGAATTCATAATGTTTTATGCTCTGCCTGTAAGTTTGTTAATATTCAATGTTTTCCTCTGTTTGACAAGGATTCATCCTCTATGCCCTTGTCAGCTCCTCAGCAGTCTTTCCATTCCATTTAATCTCAATTTGATGTTAAATTTCTTGCCTACCTTGCCTCAGGAGATAATCTGTGTTTTTTATTATTTTTCTCTGTTCAAGCTGTTTTCTTTGCCCCATGCAGCCCAGAAAAACCCCATCATTTGATTAAAAACCCCTTTTTATCAATTTACTAGCCTAAAATCAGTGTTTCCTTATTGGTTATCTCACCCGTTGAAGATCTTTACCGAGATAGACCGGAGAGAGCCCTCTCCTGCCCCGTAGGGCTAGCTACGAGGCTAAGTGGTTTGATGTTGCCTTGAAGTTTACCTTTCTCAGCCTGAGGTGAAATTTCAAGCGCTAACAGCGTGTACATTCTGATGCATGATTTTTGAGGTTGCAGCTGATTCCTAGGTTCAACATAGTGTTCTGGTGGCATCGATCTGATTGTTCAGATTAACTAATTGTTGGTTGATGCAGTTTGAGTTTCAAAGTTTTTGATGGGTCTAATATGAAAATTTGATGAAACGAGACCTTCATGTGTATTGTTGTGTACTAGAAGCATCCAGTCTAAAAATTTATGAAACATGGTCCCTGGAGGAAGAGATAAAGTTGTAGCCTTCTGTAGGCCGGCGCCTACGTACTAGTAATCACATTGGCTAGTACAAGAGCTAGGGGTTGCAGCTCCCTTCCAGTAGAAGCTGGAAAAGGAGAGAAGGTTGTAGCCTTCTGCAGGGGGGTGCCTACGTACTAGTATGTGTCTGCACTAGTACAAGATTGTAAACATAATTTCTTATTATTAAAAAGAAGACAGAGATGACTTTAGCACGTGGTTTTCACCCACATGGGGTTTCCACCTTAAATCTTGGTGTTCATGTATGTTGCTAACGTGTGATGCTTTATTTTGTTTTACTTGCACTTTTTAATAAGTTATTGATGCACTGGTTAAAGATCAACACGTGATAAATTGTCTAAATCACAGTTCTCTGGATATCGTTGATTTCTCTAATCACAGTTGCATGTACATGCTAGTTCACTTCACAGAAGTAGCGTATATAAATCAGTTTTGAAATAAAATTATTGATCTGATAATACTGATTCACCCCCCTCTTAGTATTATTTCCAACAAAAGGAAGTGCAAGACTATAAACTACTCTATCGAGAAATGGTTTTGTCGAAGAAGGAGGGATGCATGATGTTTAGGGAGATGGTGCAAGTCAAGAAAGTTGCGACAATGTAGCTGCACAATAAGGGAGGATCCAGCATACCCTGCCCAAAATGTGACCGTTGGAAAAGCTACAGTTGATTTGGCCACAATTTTGCTATTAAAGGGAGCAGGGAAATGCATTTAAGGAGCATATATATGAAAATATGTTGCCAAATTTGCCTTTATGAGGAGGATCTGAAGGCATTTGAATTTGAATTTGGCTATAAATATGGCATTCCGCCCTACATTCGGACACTTTGCCTCTTGAAGAAATCTTGTGAGCTTTTGTCCCTAAGTCTGAGTTGAGAGAAGTGTTGCATGTCTGGTGAGGATTAGCATGATGTCAACTGGGAATTTATTGAACGAGATTTAATAAACATCATGATTGCTAACCCTCCTACACACACCACAAATCCTATATTGCCAGGACTGAAGCCCACAACTGCAAGAGCGACAACAGCAGCGGTATAACAGCATAAGCAACAATAGTGAAGAAGCAGAAGAAACCGCAAAAGCCACCGATAAGGCAGTCGCCTAAGAAGGTGACTGCTAAGAAGTGGAGCAAGGAAAAGATGGACAAAGAGAAAAAGAAGAAACCAATGGAACTGGTTGACTTAGAGGAGGAAGAACTTAAGACAAGAGTTGAGGATGTAAGTGTCGATGAGGTTGAACTAATTTCATGGTTACCTCCATGTTTGTCACCGATAAAACTGACTGCTAACATGACCAAAGACCCCGATGCAGTAAAATTTTCCATTTGCACACATTTGCTACTCGAAGATGTGCCCTTTGAAGGAGCGTTGTTGGCGCATGTACCACAACTACGCATGGAAGATTGTGATTTGGCGGACAGGGCCAAATTCCCTCATTTTGATCCGAGTAAATACCTAAAGATGGTATACTATGAGGGGTCCAGGGTAACGCGAGTAGAACCAATGACGTGGGTGGATGGGATTCAGCGCGTCAGTTTACCAAACATGTTGATTATGCCTCATTTTGGGCACAACAACATCAATACGATATGTGCGCACCAGTTGCTGGCTTTGGTGCACGACAGAGCCTTATGGCTCAGGGAGAGGATCCCAATTAACGGTATGTTGATCAGGAGGATCACCGCACTGCCATGTGTAGGAGAAGACCCTGCCAATGCTTTTGTTGGAAAGTCTCAAGAAAAGAATCTCGCATACCAAATGAAAAAATATTTCAATGTCGTCAAGAAGTCGTGAGGGTACGATGTTAGCTCGATTTCGGATAAGGCTATCCCCTTCACCGCGTCCATTATGGCCGATAAAATTATGAGGAAGTGTAAGGCAGACGAGGTGCCAACCCCAGTAATTCAGTTAGCTGCGCAGTGCAGCCAAGGTGTGCAGTTTAATTGGGCATGAAACCTCTGCCAGGAGTTTCTGGATGATTGTGGTGAGGCCCAGGAAGATGGGAAACTCTTCCATTATGCATGGATATTGTTGTTGATTGCTTTGACAGCCTAGAGAACCCTCGACGAGTTGCAGTTCCCTAATGTAGACCCAGACTTGTGTGAAGCTACGAGGTATGCTTCGTTGTGGGTGTTGAAGGATCCAAGTCAGGTGGTAGAGAATAAATTATTTTGGCTGTTGTTTGAGATGGAATTGCGCACTGTGGTCAGCTAGAAGCCATGACTATCACCAATGTTATTTACCCAATATCACGGAGTTGCAAACTTAAAATCATATTTCCACAATGTATACATACATACGAAGAAAGATGCAGAGGGCATATGGTATGAGTTGCCCTATTTGCTCACAGAGCAGGATATTTTTTTCTGCAATCTCTAACTGGTCAGGCATGTGGCTGGACCCCAACAAGAAAGCAAAAGGAGACCAAGCAGGTACCAGCAAAATAAAAGGTACGCCGACGGAAGACCCCAAGAAGGTGGCTCAAAAGGTCACTGTGTACCTTGCGAAGAATACCGCGTAGGAGCTAGAGCGCATAGATGAAGAGGAATTGAACACGGAGCAACCAGGGCAGGGTGGAGCAAATCCTTTTAAGGAGACATAAGATATTGAGTGTCCTTTCATCCTAAGGAAGAGGAAGAAACCCACCATTGGAGGTGCACGCAAGATGCAGAAGTATAACAAGACCTCCAACATTGAATTGATGGTCCTCACTATGGGGGACATCGATAAGATTGGTGACACTATGTGCTCTGTCACTGAGGACATGTGGAGACACATAGAGGATTAGTACAAGTCAATACTGACACTGGTCCAATAGAGCCTCAAAGAGCTACAAGAGCAAGTGAGCGCGATTCAAGCGAGCGTGGTTCAGGCGAGCGAGAATCAAGTGAGAGTGGGAACGAAAAGTGTGAGACCAGCATTACCTTCAACGTTGGTGGTAGCCACAGAGGTTTGCACAGTGCCCATTCCAAGAGGGTCATTACGCTTTATTACTGCAGTGGATCATGCAGCAACACCATATGGGGGGAACTCAGAGGTGAACTTAGCGGCTCTGCCCATTCAAGAATTACATGAACTCCACCAAGGAGTATCAACTGAATTGAAATTCCGAGAAGAGCATACGCTCTTCGTGATCAAAGACATCAAGAGCCACAATGAGAAGTTAGCTGATGACGCTGCCAGGGCCATCCTGGATAGGGACGTAGCTGCTGCGTCCAGGCAGGAGCTAGAGGATGCCATGACCCAGACTTGCATTGAGTTGCCATAGCATATAGACTAAAGCAAATTTTAAAGAGAGCCTCCATAAGCTGGCACTCGTGGTGAAGGAGTCTAAAGCAGATGTTGAAAGGGTCAAGTTTGAGATGCAAATGCAAGTTGCAGAGCTGCACATGAAGCTACAACCAACAACACCTCCAAAAGTTCAAGAGTAGCGCGAGGCTGCTATTAAGGCCGACATGGAAGTATTAGAAGCAATCCTTTTTTATAACACCATGGAGATGTGGGCCTCGCTTCAGGAGGACCCACATATACGAAAGATTAAAGATGGCATTAGGGACAAACAACTGCATTTCGATGAAATAGGGCAACAACGTAGACCTTAGCACATGTGCAACAGTCTACCAGACTCTAGGAAGGGAGGACTATTTAGACTTAGATAGATGAGTTGCGATGCAAGGCATCCATCATTTAAGCAAGAACACAACCTTGGGCGAAAAAGGCTAATCAAATCTCTCATTCTATCGAGAGTAAACTAAAAGGAATGCAACAAACGTAGAGGACCATTGGATTAGCAGTAAATGGGCCAACTACTGAGAAGTTGGTCGAGGAGGTTCAACAAGCCGTCGTGCAGTGCACAACAGAGCTTCAAGCATTGAAGGCAAACTTCAATGGCCTTCAAGCGTGCATCAAGGACGTACCAGCAGAGTGACTTGGGACGAGTCACATCTTTGTGTTGGGGGCTTGTTGGGATGGGGACCCCCAGGTCTAATTTTTGTCTAAGTTTTGAGTCAATTTTGATGTAAGATTGTAAAGTCTCCACATGAGGAGTAGAGTGCGCAGAATGTTAAGAGTCAAAGGGGCTTTTAGGAAGGTCAAAGCCCCTTATTTTGTAAAGGGATGGGATGTTTTGATTTCTTCCGATGGTTCGCAGACCATGGTAATGTAATGTAAAAGCTATAAAATGAATTCATCTTGGAAGCATTAGTAAGCTTTTATGAAGTGTTTGAATAAGATTTTGAGTCTGTAATTCTATATTCTGGCGATGGGGAAGGCTCCTGCAACTGAGTGCGTGAATACCTTGGCAAGTCCACAACTGAGTGTGCGGGCCCCTGTAGTTGTGTGCACATGGTCAGAAGAAGTGTATTTATTGAAGATATGAAGTAATAAAGCATATTTGAAGAAAATTTGTGCGTTCTCTGTATATTTATATGTTTTTGTGTTTTATGCTCAGTTATGATTTGACTCCCTATAATATTTTCTCAAGTGCATCGCCAAGATTCAAATCTATTTTTGTACGTTAACTTACGCATGTTAGAACACTTGGGCGAAGCTCATAGATCTAATTAAGTAGAAATCACTTTAAGCCTGTGATTCTTAATATAAGGGTTTGCGAAGGTCGAAATGGGCCCTAGATTAAGGAAATGCCTCACTGCTACATCACATAACCTCCTAGATGTAGAAACCTCGTTCTAGCATCTCCCAATACTACCTCGGGTGAGACTGCATTCTGCGCTAAGTGGACTGTTGCCGAAAGGGTCGGTAGTATAGGGGTTTTTTGGTTAGCGTAGCTAACTCTGAACTTGGGTCCAAGCCCCCTCAAGCCAACACTATGACAAAGTTATTGAGTGTGTTGATGACAATGGACAACTAAGAGTCTTGTAAGGCAAGAAGAAAGCCACATCATTTAGGATGGTGACAACTATGCAAACAAAGCGTAGCCATAGAAAAGGGTGCATGCTGTTTGTAGTACATATTTATAGTGATAAGTGTAAGGAGGTTGAGGATGCAAATGTGTTGAGTAGATACCCAGTGTTGCAGCAGTTTCAAGATGTATTCCCTTAGGGCATTATAGAGTTTCCACCTCAGAGGGAGCTAGACTTTTCTAGTGAGTTAGTGCCAAGGATAGCTCTAACATCAAAAGCACCTTACAGGATGAGCACACCTGAGTTGGTTAAGTTAAAATTGTAGCTGAAGGAAATGTTGGACAAGGGATACATTAGGCCAAGTGTATCATCTTGGGGTGCGCCGATATTGTTTGAGAGGAAGAAAGATGGTACTCTCAGACTATGCATTGACTATAAGCAATTGAGCAAAGTGACTATCAAGAACAGGTACCCTTTGACTTATTCAATCAGCTAAAGGGAGCAACAATGTTCTCAAAGATTGACTTGAGATCTGGATACCATCAGGTAAGCATCAAAGAGGAGGACATGTACAAGACTATGTTGAGGACCAGATACGAGCATTATGAGTCTGTTGTTGTTACATTTGGCTTAACTAATGCTCCAGCTACATTCATGTGTTTGATGAATAGTGTGTTGCGTCCATATTTGGATAAATTTGTTATTGTGTTCATTGATGATATACTGGTATATTCTCAAAAAGAGGAAGAGCATGTTGAGCATTTAATAGCAGTGTTGAGGTTGTTAAGGGAGCATCAGTTGTATGCTAAGCTCAACAAGTGTAGTTTCTTTCAAACTAAGGTGCACTACTTGGGACATGTTGTCTCCAAGGAAGGCATTGTAGTAGATCTAGAGAAGATAAGGGCCATCATGGAGTGGTTAGCTCCTAAGAATGTGGACGAGGTGAGATCTTTCGTGGGTTTGGACAGATATTACAGGAGGTTCATCAGGAACTTCTCACAAATTTCTTATCCCATTACATCATTGCAAAGGAAAGGTAAGAAGTTCGAATGGACAGAGGAGTGTGAGGCTAGCTTTGAGTAGCTTAAACAGTTGTTGACACATGCACCAATATTACAGAGGGCTTGGTGGAGTCCTTATGCAGGATGGACAGGTGGTATGTTACGAGTCCCAAAAACTAAACAAGCATGAGCAAAACTACCTGACACATGATCTTGAGTTAGCAGCGATCATACATGCATTGAAGATGTGGAGGCACTATCTTCTTGGCAGGCGATTTGTGCTTATGAGTGATCACATTAGGTTGAGGTATTTGTTTGACCAACCAAATCTGAATGCTAGGCAAGCTAGATGGTTGGCCACGATCAACGAGTTTGATTTCGAGATCAAGTACATCAAAGGTAAAGAGAACATGGTGGCAGATGCTCTTAGTAGATGGGTACAGGTACATCACTTGGTAGCTATGAGCTCCTATGGGACAGACTTACAGGATAGGATCTTGCAGGCAAGACAATAGGATGTTAGGTATATGGAGATTGTGCACAGGTTGCAGCAGGGTGATGGTACAGGTACAGGTACATGTGCATGTACATGTACATGTAGTGGTACAGGTACAAGTGCAGGTGCACAGGACATGTACTATTGTCTTACAATAGATGGATTGGTCAGGTTTCGAGATAAGATATATGTACTAGATAACAGTGAGCTCAAGAAGGTGATCTTGAGGGAGTTTCATGCGAAACCATATTTAGGTCACCCAGGTTATCAGAAGACATTGACTACAGTGAAGAGATATTATTATTGGCCAAACTTGAAGAGGGATGTAGCAGAGTTTGTGGCTAGATGTTTTGACTTTCAACGAGTGAAAGCAGAGTGTAAACATCCAGGTGGACTGCCACATCTGATTGCGATTCCATGATGGAAATGGGAGGTCATTTCCATGGACTTCATCATAGGGTTGTCGAAGATAGTAAAGCAACATGATTCCATCATGGTCATTATGGACAGGTTAACAAAGGTTGCACACTTCATTCCAATGAAGTCTATGTTCTCAGCTAGTGATGTGGCATATGTGTTCATCAGAGATGTGGTTAGACTACATGGTGTTCCAAAGAATATTGTGTCAGACAGGGATGTGAATTTCACTTCCAGGTTTGGGAAGCAGTTATTTGCGGGTTTGGGCATAGAGATTGCCTTCAACACAACTTATCATCCGCAGACAGATGGATAGACATAGAGGGTCAACAAGACATTAGAGGACATGTTGAGGATGTATGTGTTGCATCAGCAGAGGAAGTGGGAAGAGTATCTCCCTTTGGTAGAGTTCCAATACAAAAAGAGTTATCAGGAGTCATTGAGGATGAGTCCTTTTAAGGCATTGTATGGGCGGAGTTGTATCACTCCCATTAGTTAGAGTGATACAATTAGCAGAGTATTGATTGGACCATATATGTTGGCAGACATATAACAGGAGATGCAGGTGATCAAGAAGAATATAAAGGCAACACAGGATAAGCATAAGAGTTATGTAGATAGGAATAGGTTCTTCAAGGAGTTCCAAGTTGGGGAACCAGTGTACTTGCGCATCAAACTGAAGAAGAGCTCCTTGCAGATTGGATCATGTGCCAAGATGGCACCATGGTTTTATGGACCCTTTAGTATCATTAATAGGATTAGGCTAGTAGCCTATCGATTATCACTACCTCTGACAGTGAAATTCCATGATGTTTTCCATGTATCATTGCTTAAGAAGTATGTGTAAGGATATTGATCATGTGATTCATTGGTCTGTATTGCAGGTGGAACCAGATGGAGAATTCCAGTCGGAGCCTCAGTGTATATTGTAGAAAAAGGTGCTCATGCTCCGAAACTGAGTAATCAAGCAAGTCAAAGTGCAATGGAAGCACTTTAGGCCCGATGAAGCTACATGGGAGATGGTGGATCAGATGCAGGCTATGTATCCTTCCTTGTTTATCGGTTGAGGCAAAGCAACTTGATATGGTGGTTTGGTACTTGCTTATGGTGGTTTGGTATTTGCTCATGGTGGTTTGGTATTTGCTTTATGATGGCTTCGTATTTTCTTTATGATGGTTTGATATATGCTATATGATGTTTTGATATATGCTTAGACATGGTGTTTAGTATATGTTTTGATATATGTTTTGGTATATGATCTGGCACATGTTTTGGTATCTAAATTTATGGTGATGTTTCTATATGTACCCATGTGTATGGATGTAAATACCGTAATGAGCTATGTTATAAGTAGAATTTCCTGTAGATTCATAAACTCATGCAATTTACTAAAGCACAGGACAATAATATACTTCTACTTTCAACCAGCGGAAGGCAATAGATCGATGAAAACAATATGAACAAGAAGAAGATAAATCAATGGCACATAACACAATAGGTATCCGAGGAAAGCCTCAGTTGAAAACCCCCACTATCTCTATTGCATTAAATCAGAAATCCAAGATTAATATACAATGTTTGTTCTCACAACAACAATCCCAGCACTCAGTATGATCAATCTCCCTACTCACAAGCAAGAACAAGCCAATCTCTAGCCTCTTCTGTTGCTCTCCAAGCCTTGATTCCTTGCGATGTTCCTTTGCGAATTAACCCATATTTAATGTGGGAAATCCTTCCTCAAAACTATGCAATCCATTAGGTCCTCTTCCTAATTGCATGCATGATATTTACAACTCAGTAAATCATACAACTGATAGTACATTGTCACTGCACTCTAGTCTCATCTGGGTCTTTCTCTGAACTGACATGCATGAGTTTCTCATGAGGGAATATTTAGTTAACTGGAGTGACACTTGTGGATGCACCTATGCACCAACTAACTATTAATCCTCTATTAGTTCTATAAACAATTTGGAACTAATTTAACTAAACATGACTCAGTAAACTGAGTTATCTAATTACAACTCATAATTAAACTCATCTTGGGCCCCTAATACTTAGGGAGAACATATACATGACTTCCAAAAGACTTCCAACTCGAAATTCGTAAGTTAACTAAGTCAATTTAACTTAGTTAACTATTACAAGTTGCTATGTGAAAAGAATTACAATTTTAATTCACAATTTAATTCGAGGGCAAATCAAACTGGAATTTATGGATTCTATTTTTAACATTTCTTGTTGCTATTTTCAACGCTCCCTCTCAACAAGAAAGGAATTCAACTCGATCCCGATCTTGAACCTTTGGAATGTTCTGCATGCAACACTTCTCTTTAGTGTTGTTGCTCCAACAACTCCAGCAAAAAAAAAGAAGAAAAAAAAGACATCCAACTTGAATCAGTATGATGCATCTCTCATCAAAGTCTCTAACTACTATTGCCTTTGTCGACTGAAAACTCTGCGTTTTTGCTGACTCTGCCTTTTTGCATTGTTGTCAACCCTTCTCTGCACTCTTCAGTATCTGATTGCTCTAGCCTCTGTCACTCTAATCTATGAATGCATCAATCACAACTGATTCCTCCAGCTACTATTTACTTTGGGTTCCCGTAGCAAGGTACGATCCATGAGATAAAACCTCTCAATGGACCCTTCCCAATTGCGGCTCTCTTGGGACTATCAATTCACATCACCCCACCTCACACCTGGGTGTATGGCTGCATGTGCTCCCTCTGCCCACTTGGCTCAAAATTCCCCTCTTGGAGGTCTCTACATGAGTGGATGCCTCCACTCGGTCTCCTCTCAGCTTCTCTAATTGTGGCTACTCCACAATTTTATGAGACTGCTTCTTCTCTACTTGAGTGGAATTCTCCACTTGGTCTCCTCTCAGCAGCTCTAGTTGTGGTTGCTCCACAACTTCCTGAAGCTGCTTCAGAGGCTTCTTTTGGGGTTGCATGTTGAGAGGTAATTTACTCTCCCTCTCAACCACTAAGTCTCTAACATTTTCCTTGATCCTCAAGGCCTTGCATGCATATTGTACCTCAAGAGCACACAAGTTCATGACCCGTGCACTGATCTGTTTCACCTGTCCCGTGGCGATGTGTCTAAGGAAAACCTTTCCCTTACTAAAAACCACATCATAGCCACGATCTTCCAATACTGCGATTGAAACTTGATTCTTCTTTTGTCGTGGAACATACATCACAAATGTGATCCTGAGAGGGGAGCCAAAATCCCTCTAAAAGGTAACCGTATCGATCCCGGTAGCTCTATACCTCTTGTCATCTCCATACTTTATGCTCTACTTGAGGTCTTTCTCCTAAAAATCACTAAAGAGATCTTTGTTCCTCGTCATATGGAACGAGGCACCACTATCAAGATACCACACACCTCTCATGACAGTGTTGGCCACACATGCAATGAGAGTGAAATCAAGTTCGAATTATGAAGCTAGAGCTTCACCTACTGCAGGCTCCTTCTTGCTTGCTTTCTTCTGTGGGAAATTCATAGCATAGTGCCCATGCTCCCGACAATGAGAACACTTGACTTTCGACAAGTCAATCTTCTTGATGCTCGCCTCACCTTGGGACTTATTTCCCTTGGCCTTCTTTGCCTTACTCGCTAAGGAAAAATCCTCTTCCACTTCCTTGGAAGATGTCCCAACCCTGGTGTTTCATCAAAACTCCTCTTGTACCAAATCCAACCATAGTCGTTCCCAATCTGTCAACTTCTCCCTCCCATTAACAGAGTCTTGATAACTATGCCAACTCTTGGGAAGTCCTAGAATATCTAGGCTCACCATATCATCCTCGACAATAATGATTCCAACACTTCCAAGTTCATCCCAACAATGAGTGAACTTGGTCAAGTAATTTGGAATTGAGTCGCCCGCCTCCATCTTGATTTTTCGAAGTTTATCTTTCAGTGCCAACTTCCTATGGTCACTACTGTTTTGGAAAAGGTCTGTCAATGCTTTCCACATAGCATACGGAGTCTCCTTCCCATGAATAACCGAGGCAATGTGGTCTTGAACTCCCTCAAGGATTATCCGCCTCGCGCTCGCCACACACTTCTTCCATTCAACCAGATCTTTTACATCCGATGCTGGTGGCTTAGGAATGTCTTGATCAATGAATTCCTTCAAGCCATTATCCTTCAACACGACCTCCATCCTGTCCTTCTAGGCTATGTAATTTGAGTTTCTGTTCAAGGCATACTCGAGCCGTAAACCGTAGAATGCCATCTGTCGATCCTGAAGTATGTATTACAAATTCAAATTTCACCTGTATCCCTGAACTCAAAAACTTCGAAATCTCTTCTACTGTATTATAATCAGCTCCGATACCATGTAGAATTTCCTGTAGATTCACAAGCTCATGTAATTTACTAAAGCACAGGACAAGAATATACTTCTACTTTCAACCAACGAAAGCCAATAGATCAATGAAAACAATATGAATAAGAAGAAGATAAATCAATGGCGCATAACACAATAAGTATTAGGGGAAAGCCTCAATTGAAAACCCCCACTATCTGTATTGCATTAAATATGAAATCCAAGATGATAATACAATGCTTATTTCAAAAGAACAATCCCAACACTCAGTATGATTAATCTCCCTGCTCATAAGCAAGCTCAAGCCAATCTCTAGCCTCTTCTGCTGCTCTCCAAGCCCCTCATTCCTTGCGTTGTTACTTTGATAATTAACCCATATTTAATGTGGGAAATCCTTCCTCAAAACTGTGCAATCCATTAGGTCCTCTTCTTGATTTCATGCATGATATTTACAACTCAGTAAATCATACAACTGATAGTACACTGTCCCTGCACTCTAGTCTCAACTAGGTCTTTCTCTAAACTGACATGCATGAGTTTCTCACGAGGGAATCGAGTTAACTGGAGTGGCACTTGTGGATGCACCAATGCACCAACTGATTGCTAATCCTCATATTAGTTCTACAAACAATTTGGAACTAATTTAATTGAACATAACTCGGTAAACTAGGTTATCTAATTACAACTCATAATTAAACTCATCCTGGACCCCTAAGACTTAGGGAGAACATATACATGACTTCCAAAAGACTTCGAACTCGAAATTCCTAAATTAACTAAGTCAACTTAACTTAGTTAACTTTTACAAGTTGCTATGACAAAAAAATTACAATTTTAATTGACAGTTTAATTCAAGGACAAATTAAATTGGAATTTATAGATTCTATTTTTAACATTCCCTCTTGCTATTTTCAACATTATAAAGCTCCACTATGAGGTATGGGTGTCATGTTATTATGCTATCATGTGGTTATGTTATCATGATGTTATGATGTTATATGAGTGTGCACTCAACAGGATGATCATTGTAAATACCGTAATGCGCTGTATTATAAAGCTCCACTATGTGGTATGTTATCATGTTGTCATGATGTTTTGTTTTGAGTAGATTTTTCATTGTAAATACTACATTGAGCTATGTTATAAAGCTCCATGAGCAGTATGTCTTCTTTCAATGAGTTGCTGAGGTATATGTGTGATTGAACACCGAGGACAGTGTCCCCAAGGGGGATGGTTCTGTAACAACCCTGGTGAAAATCCCATGTAATAAAAGTTAAAAACAATAACCATGGATGAATGGGACACTTATTCCAAGATGAATGTTGGGTAAAACATCCTGGGGGGTGTTCATTTGGTTGTTTATGGCTAAGGAAATTGGCAAAGGTGATGGCTAAGGCTTTGGAACAACAAAATGGCATTTTTGGCACAATTATTTACGAAAACAATGGAAATTAGGAGAAAAAAGAGGTGAAAGGTCACAAGTTGCATGTGAGGAGGAAAATGAAGGAAAATAATGGAAAATTAAGAAAATAGAGGCCTCATTCATAAAAAGGATTCTAAGGATCAATTGGTAACCACTTTCATTATTCTCTCTCTCTCTCTCATACTCTTGGACACTTAGAGTTTTCATGGAGCACTTTGACCTTGGAGCAAGAAAGGGAAAGAAGGCAAGAGGAAGCAAAGATCAAGCAGGGAAAGGCAGGATCAAGCAACTACAACAAGCTTCATTGCAGGTATTGAATTTCATGTGTATTTTCCTTGCTATATTTTGCATGCATGGCATTGCATGTCGTTCTCTTCTATCATGGCATGGGTTTTACCAGGTGTAATAATGTTTTTCAACCTAGCCTTGCCATTTTCGGATAACCATGGTGTGATGGGGTTCTCATGTTTGGTTGAGCTGGATTGCTAGATGGATTCAAAGATGAGTGAGATGGATCTTCGAAATGATAGAGCACATGGCCTAGTCACCCTTGAACTGGACTGTGGGTTGCAGTAAAGCCAGATTTTGTGTTGCCTGAGATGGCCTAGGAAGCCTTATTGGTGAATGGCATGATATACGATGAAGCTTATAGGTGGTTTGCTCTCTGTTGGGCCCAGTAATCCCGGGTTTGGGATATGTGATAAAGCCTGGAGAG
The DNA here is from genome assembly GCA_031772625.1 of Pinus tabuliformis. NCBI lineage: Eukaryota > Viridiplantae > Streptophyta > Pinopsida > Pinales > Pinaceae > Pinus > Pinus tabuliformis. The sequence goes on along the minus strand of CM062818.1, from coordinate 656,493,415 downwards.
TGGGTCTTGGTTTAGGGCCCAGTGGTCTGGGTTTGGATTGCGGTAAAGCTTGAGAGACTAGGAGACATGAAAATTCCTCACGGTGTAGTTGGAGAAATCTAGTGGCATCCATGCTTGTTTGGCCTAGTGATCAGGTGGAGATCACGGTAAAGCCTATTATGATGTGTTCATTGTGTTGGCCTAGTGATCTACGATGGATTATGGTAAAGCCTGTTTTCTACTAATGAGGATGAGGTGGTTTAGCTTGGGTATGCCCTGGTTGAGTTCTTTTGATTTAAGTCCCACATTCATGCTTGGAATATGGCACAGGGGTGAATGGTTGAAGAGAGATTTGGCTCAGCTATTCTATGGTCAGGTGGAACGTGGTAGTCCCATCTCTGGTTGGTTCATTGCATTGATTAATGAGAAATTCATTCCCTTAATTTTCATGTGAAAATGTATTGATGTATATATGGATTCTGATGACTGATATGTTTATGGTATTTATGTTCCTATTATGCTAGTTGTATGTACATTTTGTGACAACAACTATGTATGGCTCTCAGCATGTTTTTACTTGTAATTGAATTGATATGGTATCTATGACCTGATAAGCGATGTAGACACCTGTAGGCTACTAGTTGACAATATGTTTGATGAAATGCCTGTCATGGCTAGGAGGGGTCTGGTTAAAGTCTTGATCAACTTGTCACTTTTGCATCATTGTTTCCATGTACTTTACTTGATTATGAGCTTTCATTCCATTCTAGGTAGTGGCCTGGGCTCTGGGCCTGAAAAAGTGGCTTAAATCCTAGGGTTGCTGGCACAGAACTGGCAACTTTAGTCCACAGTCACTTGCAGGCAGGCCTATGAGAGTGACTTTAGGTCTCTGGTCACTCCCTTGCCCATAGCATGAGAGCGACTATGGCCTAAGAGGTCCAGAACAACAATGGGACCCAGGGACAAGCTGTCTGAGTGGCTGACTTGTCTTCTAAGGGTTATGTTGATGATGTTGGATGACTGTGTGTGATGTTCCGTCGATTCCACTTCCTTAAGGTCACCTAGGAGGTCGAATCTGATCATAGTAGCCTCTCGTCTCATGTTTATACCGATTGACATGGTTACTTGGGTGGATGTGGGAGGAGGGTGTTACAAATTAAATATATAAAAACAAGAAATTAATATATATATATATATATATATATATATATATATATATATATATATATATATATATATATTATATATATATATATATATATATATAGGGTCCATGATCCCCAAAGATAGGCTACATACACAAAATATTGTTCCAAAAGATCCACCTAAAAAAATCACATTCTGTTGACTCAAACGCAAAACTTAATTATGATAATATCGAGAGAATTCGAACCTATAACTTTTCATTAACATAAACACTTAACTAATATATACTGTCAATACAAAAAATTAATATAACACTGTGTTTTAATTTTTAATATATATATATATATATATATATATATATATATATATATATAAACTATTAATAACTTTAATTTTTATTTTTTAATAAAAATTAAAATTCATCACAATGCAAATTCCATGTCTAACCTAACTTACTACTTTTTTAATAAGAATATAAAAATCATTTCTCTTAGTCACTTGATTATTTTTTCCCATTGATAAAAATAAATGTGACTAATATTATAAATAAATTAAATAAATTTATTAATTATTATATTTAGATATGTTATTTAAAATATAATATCAATAATAAACCTAATTTTAAATTATTTTTTTCTTAATAACAATTATAATTCTATAAATTTAATTATGTTAAGGGATTTTCAAAGTTTTATAAATCGTACCTAATATAATAGTTGCAACCAATATTTTAAAGTTATTAATATTTCATAAATTTTGGCTTTGGTTTAAAAAAATCTTATTAATTTTTTTATTTTTATTTTTTTTGTTTCAGTTAAAAAATAAAATCTATATAAAAATGGAAATTTGTTTATAATTTTTTAATATTTAAATGCTATAAGCTTATATTTGGCTCCAATTTAAACTCTAAACCCTGACTTATATGCTGCCTTATACACGTACAAGACTATATATATATATATATACATAAACTTCAAATATAGACCCCAAATTTCAACTATTAATTATGATATATTTTAAATAAATTTTATAATAATATTTATTGATTTATAACTTATAGATTTTAACATTTTATTTGTAAAACAACTTCATTTACACTTACAATAATAATTTTATGCATATAATTAATACAAAAATAATTTATTTCTCATTGCATTTAACATAACAAATAAAAAAAAAAAATTAATACTCAATATCATAATCTACTCATAAAAATATATTAAAAAATTTAATAGTAATAATATTTATTTTTTTACGATGAGATGAAAATTAGCTTATGCTAAAACTAAGTTCAAAGTCCTTTTTTCACTGCCCTCCGCCTCCCCGAGCTTTGCAAGCTGTTCGTGCTCTCACGAGCTGGTTGGCCATGCTAGGGATGCGCCCCTCTGCGCCCCTCTGGCATGGATGAGTTGGGCTCGTCCCAGGCTCCCCTATCAGTCTTTCGTCCTCCCCCAAAGCTGAAGATGTCGCATTCAAGACTCTTCTGGCTTCGCTGCCAGCCAAGAAGAAACCGAATGCTTCGAAGTTTGTTAAAAAACTGGAAAACATTCCGGAGGTCTCCCTTCCTCCGGAAGGGCCGATCAAGGTTGCTCTGTTGCTCGCTGAAAGGGCCCTGGTAGGTCAGTTCACTGGCCTTTGGCCTTCTCCCAAAGCCACAGAAGCCTGGGTCTGCAGAAACTGGAGACCATTAATCAAGAAAAGTGTCACCTCGTATTTTCTAGGGCGAGGTTATTTCCTGTTCGAGTTTATCTCAAAAGAAGACAAGGATCTAATCTTCAGGAACGGGCCCTATTTTATGGGTCCTCAAGGTCTCTATTTTAATAGATGGAATCCCAATTTTGATCCAGCTGAAGATGTTCCGTCAGCGATTCCAGTGTGGGTAAGTCTTCTGAATCTTCTTGTGCATTGCTGGAATTGGGACTCCCTTCAACATAGAGGCAATGCGTTGGGCAAATTCATAGATCGCACAAACACTAAGGATCAATATGACTACGCTCGGATCTGTGTCGAAGTAGATCTAGAAGTGGGACTGCTGGAGGCTATAAAGATAAATGTAGGAAGCTGGACTCACATGCAAAAACTTGACTATGAGCAGCTTCCTTTCAAGTGCCGCAAGTGCCAGGAATACAGACATTTTGCCAAGAACTGCACAAAAAATGAAGAGGCGGTGCAAGGAAAGGAAGAAGGATGGAAGTAGGTCAAAAGGTCAAGGGCTAACCCTAAACTCTCAAACCCTCCTGGAGCTACAAAAGGAAAAGGGCTGCAACCTTCTTCTAGTGGCCAACCAAAGGCACAAGAGAATGCGTTCACCCCTCTTTCCTCTACCTCAATCGAAATGCATGAAACAGAATAGCAGCAGAAGGAGGCAAATGAGAAAGAGATCCTTGAAAATTCCAGGCAAGGTGAGAGCACAACAATAAGCCCTAAGGAAAAGGCTACAGATATGGAAGAGGAAGACCTAGATTCGGAAGAATTTGAGGAGGAAGGAGAAATAGAAGACTCCCAAATATTGTCCCACAGATTGACAAGAGGAAGGAAAACTGATCGAGAAAAAAGAGAGTGAGAAACATATAAAGACAAACTCCAAGGCAGCCAACGAACATTGGAGAAGCTACTAGCAAAGACACCGAAGATTACAAGAAGTCATGGACAAGGGCCCAAAGGGGCCACCCATTCTCAGAAAGGTAAATAATGAATATTGTCTCCTGGAATTGCAGGGGGTTGGGGAGCAAGCAAAAAGAAGAAGCAATGAGAAGTTTGATTAGAATAGAAACCCCAGATATCCTTCTGATCCAGGAGACTAAGTTGGAGGAGAAGAGCTTCCTCCAAGTAAGCAGGAACCTATGGAGAAAAAGTGGAGGGCAGGTTGTCTCAGCTCGAGGTGCATCGGGAGGGCTGGGAGCTCTCTGGAATGAAGACAAGTTGGAATTGGTCAATGGAAAGCAGAATACACACTGGCAGCTTATGCAACTCATAAGCCGAGAAACAAGGGAGGCCTTTAGCCTCTTTAATGTGTATGTGCCGGTAAACGCAGGGGAAAAGAAGTAGTGTTGGGACTCAATCAAACTCATGGCTGAGGAAGAAACATTGAGAAATATTATTATCGCAGGGGATCTGAATATAACCCTAAGCTCCTCTGAGAAGAGAGGTGGCAGCATAGTAAGAGACCCAGCGAGGGAATGGGTGGAGGATATCATGCAAGATTGGGATCTGCTCGACATCAAACCTCTGAAAGGTAAGTATACTTGGTCAAATAAAAGAATTGGCCCTGGCCATATTGCTGCGAGATTAGATAGATTTCTTATTCAAAGTTCCTATCTACTCCTTGGTTTAGAAGCTAGGATGCTCATCTTGCCATGCAGTATTTCGAATCATAAACCCATAAAGCTGGAACTCTCAGCACATAGAAATTTTGGGCCCTTTCCTTTTCGATTCAGTGCTCTATGGATAAGGTATCCATACTTTATGGATAAGGTTAAAGAGAGTTGGAATCGGCCTGTCACAGGGTCCCCTTTCTTTGTTTGGGAAGAAAAATTAAGAAGAGTAAAGGCTGCATTGAAAAGCTGGGCTAAAACTCTTCCAAATCTAGCTGATGAAAGGAGGATGGCCCATGCCTCCCTCAAGAAGCACCAACTGCAAATGGAAGAGGAGGAACCCACGGAGGAATCGACAATCATAGAAGGAAATCTGCAACAAAAATTCCACAAAGTTTGTCTGCAAGAGGAAGAATATTGGAGGCAGAAAGCCCGTAGCCTGTGGTTGAAAGCGGGAGACATGAATACCTCCTTCTTCCACAAACAGGCCTAAGCTAGAAGGTCCTTCAACACAATTTCTAAAATAAAAGAAGATCGAGTTACCCATAAGGACTTTACAAGCATCAAAGGGGTTGCCTTCTCCCACTTTGAGAACCTATATAGTGAAGTCGAGGGAATGAGCCAGGACACTATGTTCTTGGATGTTGTCCCCTCCAAGATCTCTTCAAATATGAATCAACAACTGGAAGCTAAAGTCACCAGAAAAGAGATAAAGGTTGCGCTCTATGAAATGGAGCTGGACAAAGCCCGGGTCTGGATGGCTTCACTGCCATATTCATTCAAGTTTGTTGGCAAATAGTGAAGAAGGATCTGCACATAATGGTATCCAAATCTCAGTGCTGCCAGAAAATTGGAGGAAGCACGAATTCTGCCTTTCTCGCCCTCATTCCAAAGGAGAAGGGAGCCAACACCTTTAACAGGTTTCGTCCGATTTCGTTATGCAATATTGGCTACAAGCTCATAACAAAAGTGATTGCCAATAGATTGAAGGTCCTCTTGCCCTCCATCATTCCTAAAAACCAAGGGGGGTTCATTCAGGGCCGGCAAATCGTGGACAACATAATCCTTGTGCAAGAGGCGATTCATTCTAGCCTGCAGCGGAAAGAAAAAGGTATGGTGATCAAGCTGGACCTTGCTAATGCGTTTGACCGAGTTTGTCACAAGTTTCTCTTTGGCGTGATGCACAAGTTTGGGTTTGGTCAGGAGTTTATCAGATGGGTCTGGGCTTGCATCTCTGAGCCCTGGATTGCCCCTCTGGTGAATGGAAGAGCAATGAAGTTCTTTAAAGCCTCTAGAGGGTTGCACCAGGGCTGTCCTCTTTCTCCTCTTCTTTTTGTTTTGCAAGCTTCAGTTCTGAGTTTTTATTTAGAAAAGTGCCAGATAGACTAAGAAATTATGGGTCTTAGGATCGCTCGAGGTGTCAAGGATATCAACCATTCATTGTTTGCTGATGATTCTCTTTTGTTGGGTGCTGCCTCCATATACTCTGCCTCCATATTCAAAAAAGTGTTGGAATATTTATGTGGGACTTCGTGTAGCGAACTAAATGAAGGAAAATGCTATTTTTATGGCTGGAATATCTCCAACATCGAGCTCTCCTCAATTTCCAGATGTATGGGTTTCGCTGGCTCTGCCTCTTAGAACCCCTTCATCTATTTGGGCCTTCCTATCTTCCAAAAGGGGCACTCCAGTAAAGATTGGCTTCCAATGGTCGAGAAATTAAAAAAAAAAATCAGTCTTGGGGCTTCTCATGGTTGAACCTTGTAGGGAAAATGGTGCTTATTAAGTCTGTCCTATCTAGCCTGCCCATCTTCTAATTCTTGGCCATGGTGGCTCCCTATAGCATCCTCAAGAAGATGGAGGAATGGATTTGAAGGTTCTTCTGGAAAGGAGGCAAGCAAAATGACAAAAAGATCCCTCTTGTCAGTTGGAACAAAGCTGCCAAACCTCTGCTAGAAGGAGGTTTGAATTTCAAGGACTTGAGGACTCAAAATATTGCTATGGGGGCTAAGATTTTGTGGAGACAAATAGCTCCGAAACCGGGCTGGGCCCAAAAGGCGTTATGGAAGAAATATTTCAGGGGTCAAAGGCTATGAAGCTTGGATGACCTCACCCACACCAGCAAAGGCTCTCAAATTCACAGATTTTGCATGCAGGCCTTACCACTGATACAAAAGCATTCCTATTGGATCCCGGGCAATGGCAAGCTCATTAATATTTGGACTGATAAAATCATGAGCGAAGAACCTTTGGGTGAAGTCCAAGAGCTCTCTAAGCTTCGAAGCTCGACATTAAACATTGGCATCAAAACTTTGTGGGATATTTCTAGCTGGAAGGATAATTCGTGGGTAGGCTGGAAGAAGCCTTAAACGCCAGATGCTCTAGATTAGGTGTGGTCATTCCTGCTGACTAAGCTGAAAGGAATGAGCCCGATGAGCATCAAGAAACATGACAAGAGAGGTTGGGGCTCTCTAACTGGTTCTTTTACTGTTGCACAAGGCTATGCACAACTCAGGAGAATTCCCCACATCCCTTACTGCCCAGCGACTTGGCGAGGACTCTAAAGGCAGAAATGTGTGCCATAAATCGATCTTTTTCAACTGGCTGTTGTGCCACAACAACATTTTAACTGAGGATAGATTGAAAAATAAAGGCTTCCTGGGCCCTTCCAGATGTAATTTTTGTCTGGAAAATGAGGAAAATGCCACTCATTTATTGATTGAATGCAGGTTTGCCAAGAGCATTTAGGCTGATGCATTTTCCTCATGGGGATCCTCTGTTCGTCTGCCAAACTCGATTGCTGGATACTTTGCTGATTGGGCTCATCTCTATCCCGGAAAAGTACCCAATAACAACTGGTTCAAGGCAGCTTGGATGGTTTATCCAAAATTCATTTTCTGGCAAATATGGATTGAGCACAACCACAAAATTTTTGAAGAAAAAGCGCAGAAGGGTAACCTTGTTTTGTCAAAAGCCAACAACCTACTCAAGGAATTTCTCGGTGAGAAATTTGAGAAGCTGGGAAAAAATAACTTAAATCCTCAAGAACTGGTGTGGGGGAGCAAGCTCGGCCTTCAGTTTTATGAGGAGGAGAGACTTCCAATCTATGAAAAACTGGCAGATCAGGCTTGCTGAGGGCGACTTCCGCATTTGGCTCCATAATTGTGACAGTTCTTCCTTGTTTTTTGATGGGGCCGCCAAAGGCAATCCGGGAATTGCTGGGGCTGGGGGTGTCATTAGGAATGTGAATGGCTGCATAGAGAACAGGTATGCCTGGGGCCTGGGCCACAGTACAAACATGCAAGTTGAGGCCATGGCTTTATTGTAGGGTCTTAAGCATTTACAGGTTCTTGGTATTGAGAAAGCCAATATTCTTGGTGACTCCCAATCCTTGATTCGAATTCTTGTGGATAACACGTCCCCGAGGGACTTTCGGCTAGCAAGAGTGGTTGCTAGAATAAGGAAGCTAGTTGGTTCCTTTCTTCAGGTGAATTTTTTCCACATTCTTCGGCAGAATAATAAGGAAGCGGATGCGGAAGCCAACAAAGCAGTCCTCCTTCCTGCAGGCACCCAGATAAGAGACGGGGTTGAAGATTGGGATCCAATCCCTTAATTCTGTTTCTCATGTATTACTGTCTTTTACTTCAGCAGTTTGTCTGTATTCACAAGCATGGGGAAATTAGGGAAATAGGCTTGACTAACGGAGCTAAGAAGAATCAAAATATTAAGGTTAGGAAGTCAGTTTTTCTACATGTTGAGGATAGCCGGTTCATGGGCTTCCTAAATGTAACCGGCCAGCTTTAGACTTCTTTTAATACAAACTATATCCGTTTTTGTTAAAAAAAAATATTTTTTTTATGATAACTTTTGCTAAGTTTTTAGATAGAAACAAACACTTATTTATTTATAATTATTTTTACAACCTACATATATCTGGACATTATAATATTACTTGAAAACAATGTATCAAAGTTTCACAAAACCATTTAATATTTTTTACAAAGAATCAATGTTTGGTTTTTTTTTATAAGTATACAATGTGAATGAGTTTATTCCATAATTATATAAAATCTTTCCCTTTAATTTAATAAATTAATAAATTTATTTTTTAACATTAAATTTCAAATACTTCCGTAAATTAAAAATAAAATAACATTATTAAATTAAATATTTTGTTAGTATCAAAAACTAAAATACCCACACTAGCAATTACTCATTGCAACACTGGTGTTGGCGCATATTTCGAAATATTGTGTTTTTTATTTTTATTATTTCAATATTAAATAAAATTACAACTTTAAAGTTACACAAACATTCGTCAAGTCTGTCGGAGCTTTGGCGGGACGGTTTTATTTGTAACCTGGCCTACCATTTCCATTTTACCTCTCGCGAAGGCGTTTGAAATATTCGGTCTCAGGGTTTTGACAGCCAATTTTATGTGTAATGTTCCGAATCTGTTGTAACCAACCATTCATCGCTTAGGTAAGGCACTGCTCCCAGCCTGTCATTTTCATTCCAGGCCATGAACTGTAAACTGCACTGAATCAATAGCAGTTCATTTGTGCCCTTTTGGGGGATTTACCTCTCTTTATGTTTCTAGATATTTGCAGTGGGGAGGGGATTAAAGATTTTGTTCAAGCTTGCAAGCTTTTTTTCTTATCAACGTTGGCACTATTACTTTCTTCCTTCTGAAGGCTTTGCAAAAGAATTTGGAGGTAAGCTACCATTTTCGCCTATTTTACCGCATATCGCGATTAGTAACAAACATGGAAGCAAAGATCAGAACATCGATAACATGTTACGCAAGAAACTACGATTAAGATGCACTCGAGTTAGACAGTAGTGCTGTAAAACCCATCAATTTGTACTAATTTAAGAAAACGAATTTATTGAGAATGTGGAATTGTTTATTTTCAAAATCAATAATTTGACGATGTTGGAATTATTTAGTGGACTGGTAATAGTAACTTAGCTCTATGTCCACAACGAGTGAGAGAAGATGAAAAGAACCAAAATAAGAGTAACTTACATAATCTGTGAATGATGGAAAAGAACGATAGCCTTATGTAGTGAATGATATGTGCAAAAGTGGACAAAGATGGGAAATGCTCAACAAAACTCCAAGAATGTTCAGACATGGGAAATTGAGTCCTTTAAATAGAGAATGATCGTCTTTCGTTTACCACATTACAATTCTAAGCTGACTTCATATCACATCCGAAGAGATATATTATCATAGAATCACATATTCTTTAGATGGAATAATTACTATAGGCTGTAGCATGGGGTCTGTCTCTGCCCTTGGGGATGTGTCCCTTGTGTTTCACCGTCCTCTAGGATTGCTTGGCTGGGGAGGATAGTTAGACTATCTTGGACACACAATCACTTGGTTGAGAGAATATCTCAATCACATACCAATCTAGGAACATTTAGATATAACAATCGTAAGGAATAGGTACAGACTCTTGTAGATAGAATGAATCACAACCGAGACAAGTAGGAATTACAATTTCAATGTCACCCCCTTAATGACTACTTGTCTCGATCTCAATTTGCAAAGTCTAGTTGTGGTCGAACATAACAAATTATATGTCGACATCCATATAAAGGAGCAACCATCCACCAGAATGCATGGGTGCCAACCGTTGCAACTGCCAGTCTACTAGGATGCCCTTCGCATACATGGTTTTGTCAACCATTATAACTGCATACATGTACCTGTACCTGCAAATCCCCCTCCATCATCATCATGGGTTTTATTGGATTACCCATAACCATGCTCTGGGTTTTATTGGATTACCCTCAACCATGCCAACAAGGGCTCTTAGCCACCAAGGCTCAACTCAGCCACCAAGGCTCAACACAACCACCAAGGCTCAACTTTGCCACCAAGGCACTCAATTCAGCCACGAAGGCTCAACACAGCCATGGAGGCTCAACTCTGCCACCAAGGCACTCAATTCAGCCATGAAGGCTCAACACAGACCCAACTTAACCTGGCCCAGGGTTTTCTCGGCTGACCCTAAACCATGCCTACAAGAATCCCTGTCCACTTCACTCTCACACGTGGTTTCTGGCTTACCACAAACCAACACTGCAAAGTGGTTTCCAACTTACCACAAACCTGCAATTACAAAGTGGTTTTAAGATTACCACAAACTTTATGGGGGTACACATGCCTCATCAGGCTTACATTACACACTCCAACTCTTGGAGTTACCAGGTACATACTTTACAAAGACCACTACAAAACATCCTAGACTTGCTTATTAATAAATGTATGTGACACATAATACACCATGATCATGAGTCTATTCCACAAACTCACACAAACTTTAACTTAGTTGTCCATCATCCTTTAATCGCTAAGTTGCTCCTTTCCCTCATCTTTTGAAATTGTTCACATCTTGGGCATCTTTGTCTTTGTCAATTAAATCTTGGAACTCCATGCTTAACCTGTCATTTGTTAGAGTTGCGAATTCTAACAAAATAACTTTACCTAAATTGAGTTAGCTAGGCTCAATAATTTTATCCATGATTCCAAGACATAAAAAATAAACTTTCAGATTAACAAAACATTAAATTTCTCTATCTCTGCCCACAGATGACTTTAAACCACTATTTGAAAAACAATTACACCACTGATCCAAAACATTGGAAAGATTGTGCCACACGACAAACAATCGCCTCTTATTTTCTCTCTAGGATTACCATCATAAAACATGTCTAGAAAAAAACGCCTTTTCCTGTGGTGAGAAGACTGCAGACATAAGTTGTTGGAACACCATGGGAGTCCATCGCTTCACTGCACAACAATTCTCGAATGCTGCTGCTCAATTGAATAAACAACAGAATTTAGAAATAGAGTTACTGTACCATGTGCCTCCCAACTCGAAGGTGCGGCAAGAAAATCCTTGACCTATGGATCCAGAGGCTTCCTAATCTTTCTCAGCTTCTCAACATCGACGATATTGCGACCATCGAATACGAAGGTGGGTAAGACTGTAAACCTCGTCATTCTCCTCCTCAACATCCAAAGCCCAAGGAGACAATGAATCCTAATCGTGTTGGACAAGAAAGACAAAAGGATGAGCGGAAGTATAAATGTGCATCATGTTCACCAGAGATGAGCAAGTGAACCGCACTGCGAGCTGAAGCTCACCCATTTTCTTCACACCAGACGGATGCAAAACCAACAAAGGATAAGCATGAGTATAAACTCGATCAGTTTCAAGAGTCGAGAACCAAATACGTACCTTGCCAATCTTGGCATCCTTGAAATCCTTGTCATTACTGCGCCTGCCATGCAGATGACAATTATCGAAAACTCCAACTGTGATCATAGTGCATGGATCGAAAACCTCCCCTATATACTGTGCTTTCCATTTAGGAATAAAGCTATTGATAATGGTCTTGGTCCTAACCCACTTCTGCCCATTACATTATTAACCGAATTGACCACGTTCTTGAATCTTGAAGAAGGGACCTTGAGCACTCTTCGGCCACGAACGACTGTTACTGCTACCCTCCCGTTTTCAAACTCATCGGTACAAACAACGCAGTGTGACTCAATACACAGATGCTTCTCTGTAATCTTCACCGTCGGCATCGTGTCAACGACGCTCCTAAAGGCAGGCGGAGGCTTGCACCTGCCACCGTTAGGAAATTGCTGACTCAGGTGCTCCATAACTTCATCCAGCTTATACACACAGTTCCGCGGATGAAAAACTCAATGCCACCATCCACAGGTCTACGCAACGAAAGCATATGATTGGACGAGGGCATCAGAGGCAGCGAGATTAGCTCGCGGCGCTACTGTATCCTCCCGTGGGATGATTCCGTATCACACGGCATGTGCAGATGGCTCATCAAGGCTTGCACAACTTCCACCATCTGTCAAGTGCAGCCGAGATTCGACAAACAAGAAGATGGACAGACAAAAACTAAAAACAATAGCCAAGGCCCCAGGTCCTTACGGGCTTTGATACCAACTTAAAATTCAATAATGCACACTAAATTGTATATTCATATCAAATAAGGTTACATATAAATACATTTAGTATTATCTCAAGATAGGTAGACTATCTTGGACACATAATCACTTGGTTGAGAGAATATCTCAACCACACACCAATCTAGGAACATCTAGATATAACAACCCTAAGGAATAGGAACAAACTCTTGTGGATAGAATGAATCACAACTAAGACAAGTAGGAAATACAATTTCCAAGTGTTCTTAGGGACATCCCCTGCAAATTTAGGGCATCTTTGCGTGGCAAGGACATCTAAACGTTGCTTGATGGATGTGGGGATGTTTGGACACACCCTGACTCAATTGGTGCTAGGTGGCACCATAAAAAATAAACACACTTAGTGATTTGACATTTGGACTATGACATATATTATCTAGGTAGTTGGTGCTAGAAAACCATGTGGTATGCTTGATAATTGCTGAAAATGGCATCAACAATTTTGACTCTTGGAATTGTTATTTTTATTTTTATATTTCTATCTCAAGCAACTAGAAGATTTAGAAAAATATGTTTTTTCATCACTATATTAAAAGTTACATAATTTAAGCCCTAGTTATAACTTTCAGGCAGATTAAACCAAAGTAAAATTACAGAAGTCATCTTAGAATTTTTAATGCAATCTTAACTTTTTTACTTTTCTTTGATCATTTGGCGACTGGAATATTTCCTTCTAAATGTTGTCAAACAAAACTCCTTTGATCTTAACTCTTTAAATTTTTAACTTAATTTGTTAGATAGAAGCTTTCCTTCCCAACATTGTCAAATAAAACTCCTTTATTCATTGTGTTGCTCATTGACTCCATTAACGCTGGAATTAATTGGCCTCAATGAGGGTGACAACCCTCCAAACCTAGGGGGTCTTTAGGTTGGAGTGCCCTCTTTTTCTTTACGCTTTTTCTCATTGTTGAGAAATCTATAGGGCAATGATTAGAGTGATATCTCTTTTCTTGATAACTGCTTGTGATCTCTTTTTACTTTTTTCTTACTTATTAGCTTCTTTACTTATTATTATGTTTGTATATCATCAAATAGCTACCAAAACAAGAAGAACAATAGTACACAAGAACACAGAATGTAGGCTGCAAGCCAGGGCCAAAACCTCTCCACTTGAGAGGAAAACCCACAAATCTCTTCTCTTCTTATAGATTCTTCAATTGACGAATTCCATGACCTCTAGACTAAGATCAATACCCTCCAAGACCAAGTCCAACCCTTTCGGATGATGTGCTTCCTTTGTCCAAGTCAAACCCAGTCAAATCTCTTCCAGCAACACAACTTCGACCCCCAGCTTCAGAATTTCGGCCTCTATTGCAAGTCTGAAATTTTCGGCCCTCCCAGCAGCAGCTACTGCCACACGTGTGAGCTTATTCTGGTTTCCCAAGGCTTCTTCAGAGCTTTGCTTGGCTTTCTTCTTCTTCTGGTGCTTGAGGATGGCCTAATGTGACCTTCGCTGACCTTCTTTCTCTTCCTTCTTCAAGATTGAACCTGCAGCAGAAAAAGCCTAGACCAGCAACAAAAACCCTAGCCTTCCTTTGCACGTGTGAGAGAGAAATAGCCTAGAAACAAGTCTTCTTTGTCCTCTTCCTTCTTTGTTGCCTTCTTCCTCTTCTTCCTTCGCTTGAATGAGTGAGTGATGAATGAATTCCAAGGAGGTCGAGTTCCCTCCTTTATATCAGCTTCTCAAGGTGGACGTGGCTCCTCAATTTAGGCAGATTTTCCAACTGCCTGGCCGACTTGGACTTGAAGGGTATTTTGACACTTTTAATGACAAAAAATAATTTTCTTTACAAGTTACAATGTGCCCGATGGGGTCTTCAACTTATGACAATGACTCTTTTGGCTTCAGACCTAGGACAAACCCTAGAAGCACTCAATGGGTGCTTGACCTCTAAAATAAAAGATCTTGAGCATGAAACCCATGCTCCAAAAATAATAATAATAATTTTTCTTTCATTTTACAATATACAAGAATCAAAAGTACATTTCATATTTATGAAGACCGAACCTAGTTACACATTTTTCAACACTCCCTCTTAACTAGGGAGGTATTCATAAATGGTACATGGACATTCTCAATCTGAAGAGATCTCATAAGAAGAGTCAGATTGGTAACCCATCTGTTTAGCATCATACCAACCAACATTGTCATATAGCAAGGCCTTGACTAACAACTCTATCTCTCCACAAGATCAAAGCACAATGCTGGCGAGACCAATTATTGATAGACACCATCATCATTGTACCTCTCGGAACATACCTCACCCGGGTTCTCTCAGAGTATGTTTGTTAATTTTAGTTAACAATGGTATGTTCTATGCTTAGCACAATTTACTTCTATTTTCCTTAGTAGCCCAATAACAATTTCGAATTTCCAATAACAATCACAATAATCACATTGACAGTAAAAGCAAATAGAACATGAAACAAAATACAGAAGACAAGCCAAGACAAGAGGACACCAGATTTGGCGGATGCCAGGGAAAAACCCCAATGTGGGGAAAACCCTTTGATCAATTCTTCTTCTTATTAAATCGAAAGTTCAACAAAGAGAGTACAAAAGTCAAATTGATTTGCCCAATACAAAGTCAAAACAATCTTGTAAATTTTTGCAGTCAAACTTTAGCCCTAACCAGAAAGTCAACGTTGGTCAAAACAACAACAAATCGTCCCCAAAGCAACTCGGTCTTCCTCAGTCAAACTCGACCTGATCAGGAGGATGAATTCAACCCAAAACAGCTTGGTCAAACTTAGTCAAAGGAGAGAGAAAACTGTTGTATTTTTTTGCGGTTAAACAACAGCCAACCCTGAAGTCAACACAGGTCAAACAACCCATATTTTTTTGGTTTTTGTGCCCAGCAATGTGGTCTAGAAAAATCGAACCTTTGACCCTCAAAACATAGTCAAACTTGGTCAGCAACCCCTCGGTCAACGCTAGTCAAACCTGTCTCTGAAGTTTGAAATTTCGCGCTGTAATTCTACCCAGAAAATCTGTCCTCCTTGTCACACGTGTGAGAGAGAGAGGCCGCCCAATAACTGTACGAACCAATTTGATGAAGAGAGAGAAGAATGTGTGAGTGATGAATGTTCCAAATGAGGTGTGAGGTCTCTTGTATTTACATAATTCGTTGTGGGTGAAGAGACAACCATTGGGCTTCTTGAACCTACATGATGATGAGGTCGACCTGAACAATTTGCACATGTGTGGGCATAAATTCAAAATCACACTTTTGCTTGTCCGAATGAGATGATCTTTATATCAGTCTTTGACCTCTCGAAAAGAGGAATCCAATGCAACCATCATCTCCATCAAATGTGCTGTCTCAAGGTGGAATTTGGCCATAGTTTCCAATTTTAACACTCCCCCTCAACTAGGGAGAATTCCACTTGCCAATCCATCTGTCATCATCATGCCATCCTGTCGTCATGCGCCATCTCTGTCATCTCATCTCTGCTTTGCTGAACCCTGAGGTAATAATGAAGAAGAATCGATTTAGAGTGAGTCACAAGACCTTACCACTCTCTACTGACAAAAGTTAGTCTCGAGGTAAAACCTCAAATGATCCTAGATCAAGTTGTTGAACACCATGCATCCTAAACATAGGGAGTACGTTAGTACATGATGCGTCCATCGGTAGTGATATGGTCCCTATCCACATTTCTTAACTCATTGGCCAGATGAGAGGTACTTCCCATGAGTCCCAAACTACATGGGTAGGATGTATGTTGGGGCATCAACAGGAGAAGGTGAACCACTCATCCTGCTCATATGCCATAGGAGAAGGTGAACCACTCATCCTATGCATATGTCAATCGTAGGGGAAGGTGAACCACTCACCCTACACACGTGTCTAGTAGGGGAAGGTGAACCACTCACCCTACACACGTCACCATGGGGTATCACAGGGGAAGGTGAACCACTTACCCTGTACACAACGCATCACATAGGGGAAGGTGAACCACTCACCCTACAGTCGCTCATAGCTCCAAAAAGTACCCCAAGCCCCCAGGAGCTCCCAAAGCTCAGTGTCCAACTCAAGCGAGACCCTCATGGGAGGGTCTTTCCACGACTCCAAGTCTCTCTCGGAAGGTTACGATTTGACCTTCCCCAAAGGCTTCGTGTGGATATTTGCGACCTGCTCATCAGTCCTGATGTGTTGGAGCCTTATTGCTCCTCGTTGTACCATATCCCAGATAAAGTGGCACCTGATATCAATATGCTTGGAGCGGTTGCGGAACACGGGATTCTTTGAAAGGCGAACGCCACTTTGGTTGTCGCAGAAGATCACGATGGTATTCAACACGTGCTCAAATAGCTCATTGAAGAGTTTCCTCAACCAAACAACTTCACAACAGGGCATACTAGCTGCAATGTATTCGGCCTCGACGATGCTTAGTGCAACCGATTTCTGCTTCCTGCTTGTCCATGAAATTGAAGCCGACCCCAATGAGAAGCAACATCCATACGTGCTCTTATGATCCACCACACTGCCAGCCCAGTCAGCATATGAATATCCATGCAGCCTCAAATTCTCGGCAATGTATCTCAGTCCATAATAGATTGTGACCCAGATATATCTCAAGATATTCTTAGCAACAATCCAATGTATGTGATGAGGCTCAACCATAAATTGACTCAAGGTGTTCACAACGAAGCATATGTTGGGATGCGAGTTTACCAAGAACATCAGGGCCCACAAGTTGCCTATATTCAGAAGGATTTGCCAATTTGGGCCCAACAACACTTCCACATAACTTCTTGAAGTTGAGTTCCATTGGAGTAGACACGGTCTTGCAATCCACCATCCCACATCTCTCAAACAACTTCACAATGTATTTTCCTTGAGAAAGGAAAGCCTCACCTGAATTTTGCTAGGCCTACGGGCCTAAGAAGTAGTGCATCAGTCCTAGGTTCTTCATCTCGAACTTGGAAGCCAACTCTCTTACATTGATAAATGAGAGGGTCTGCACCTGTCAGAAAGAGATCATCCCCATAAAGGACTAGAATGAGAGGCCTATTATTTCAACCTTGAAATATAGGTTAGGGTTAACATCGCTTCTTGTAAATCCCAGCTTCATAAGATAGTTATCAATCCTCTCATACCAAGCCCTGGGGGCTTGCTTCAACCCATAGAGGGCTTTCTTCAATCTGCATACGTGTGTCATTTGATCCTGTACTTCGAACCCCTCCGATTGTTCCAAGTAGACTTCCTCCTTAATCGAGCCATGCAAGAAAGCAGTCTTAACATCCATTTGGTGTAGGCTCCATCCTTGAGAGGCAACAAGAGCAATAATCGAACAGATAGTGGTATATCAGGCAATTGGTGCAAATATCTTATCATAGTCCACCCCTTCCTTTTGAGAAAAGCCTCGAACAACGAACTTGGCCTTGTATTTTTCAACACTCCCATCAACTCCATGTTTGATTTTGTAAAGCCATTTAGAAGTGACCACAGACTTGTCCTTGGGTCTAGGAACCACATCCCAGACATCATTCTTCATGATGGATTCGTACTCCTCATTCATCGCATCCTTCCATACTTGGTGTTTCACGGCTTCTTCGAATGTACAAGGCTCAGATTGAACAATAGTACTCATAGCAACAAGGTACCCTTGATACTTGGTGGACTTATTACTTTCACGAAATGTCCCTCTTGGAGCAATATGATTTTCAGCATCTTCGAGAGTGTCTTTGAGCCACAACGGTCTTTTCCTTGAGGTAGAGGGATCACTAGGAGGTGGATCAATGGGATCCATCAGACCTTCAACATCGGGCATAGGCTCATCGGATGAAGGTTCTTCCTGCTTTCATGTAGCACCATCATTTTATTTTCTTGGAAGGGGGAGATCTTTGGCTTTCCCAAGAGCAGTGTCTTCATCAAATGTGACATCATGGCTTACTTCCACATCTCGTTGACCAGGCACATAGATTCTATATGCCTTTGAGTTTTCACTATAGCCCACAAAAGTTCCTTTCTTCCTGCATGCTCCCAACTTGTTTCTCTTCTCTTTAGGCACATGAAAATACACGGGACAACCAAATATCATAAAATGAGAAACATCAGGATTCTTACCAGTGAAAACTTCTTCGGGTGTCTTAAAATTCAATGCTTGATGTGGACACATGTTTTGAACATATACGACAGTATTTGCAGCTTCTCCGCATACGAATTTTAGTAGACCTAGATAATGAAGCATGGCACGGGTGGCTTCCATGATCGTTCGATTCTTTCTTTTAACAACTCCATTTTGCTCAGGAGTGTATGCAACGATTGTCTCCCTCTTAATCCCAAGTTCTCTACAATAGTCACTGAATTCATTTGATTCATATTCGGTCCCATTGTTGGTCCTCAATATTTTGATATTCTTCCCTGTTTGATTTGCCACCAAGGCCTTGAAAGCACATAACCATTTGAATACTTCATCCTTCTTCAAGAAATAGATCCATGTTTGGCGAGAGAAGTCATTCACAAAGATAGCATAATATAAGTATCCTCCTAATGATGTTACGGGCAACATACCAAATAGGTTAGAATGGACTAGTTGAAGAATATCAGAAGTTTGACTTTCACTTGAGGGGAATGGTCCCCTTGTAAGTTTCCCAGTTGCACAACCCTGACAAACACCTTCATGATTCATGTTGAAATCGGGCATACCCGCAGCCATCTTCCTTACACCAGGTAAGGCTTTGTAATGAAGGTGGGCAAATCTCTAGTGCCATAATTTGGATTGAAGATTAGTGTCGCAAGACATGGCTCCCAAAGGACTTCGTTCAACTTGATAAAGACCATCAACCCTAAAGCCAAGAGTAAATGCATCTTTAGGCTTTTTTGCCAAAGACATACCTTTCCATCAATGAATGCTACCTTGAAGCCTTTATCTTCCATCGTAGAAAGAGATACCAGGTTCTTCTTCAAATCGGGCACATACAATACTTCTTGTAGATGAATGGTTTGACCTTGATTCAAGTGAAGAGTACCCCCTTGATTCAAGTGAAGAGTGACGGTACTTATTCCTTTCATGGGATGGGTGGCATTATCTCCAAGTATGATTTACAAGTTAGTCTTCTTTTCAAGCAAATTTGAGAGTTTGTACCCAGTGAAGTGCCTTGAGGCTCCACTATCAATCAACCAATGATCCAATGTATCCGGAGGAGAAGCAGTAGATAAAGCGGAAATAAGATAAAATTCATTTTGTTTTTTCTACAACATTACTTTACTCATACTTGTAATTTCTTGATCTTTTGGGAGGACGACCATTTCCATATCGAGCAGCAAGAGCATTCCTCTTTTTTTTATTGTTGAACTTGTTGTTCCTTTGATTGCCATTGCCTTTGTAGTTGTTGTGGTTGTTGTTGTCATCATCCCTTGGTGTATCCTTCTTGTGAGGACACTCTCTAGCATAGTGGCCAAACCTGTTGCAATTGTAGCATCTTCCTTTTCTTCCTTCTTTGAATCCCGACTTAGACTCTTGACGTTGTCTCCTTGGACCAACATTGTTCTTCCTTTTAGCATGAGTGGAGAAACCAGTAGGATCATTTCCATTTGAAGGCTTATCTCTCTCCATCATCCTTATTTCTTCTTGAGTGCATCTAGTCAATAATTCATCAAAACCCGTAATCCTATCATTGTTGGGGATGGTGGTGTTAAACACATCCCATGCTCTTGTAAGACCTCCAAGTGAAATAAGAGTGAGCTCCTTGTCACCAACAACTTCTCCAATAGATAGAAGATCATTCTTGATTTCAGTAATCCTCATGAAGTAGGATTGAGTAGACTCGCCTCTATCCGTCTTGATGTCTTTCAACTTGTTCTTGAGAAAGAGGACTTGATTTGCATTGTTTACTTTGAACATCTAAACCAGCTTATTATACATCTCATTAGATGTTTCCAAATCAGAAATATAGGCAACCGAATGCTTTTGAATAGAGTCTACAATAATTTTCTTAGCTTTGACCTCATCTTGATTGTACTTTGTTTTGCAGCAGCAGGTGCATTTGAAGGAGGCTCCACCACTCTTCCCTTTACATAGTCCATAGCATCATTATCTCCCAAAGTCAAATCCAAAGTCATCTTCCATGCATGATAGTCGGATTTGTTCTTGAGCTTGTCCTTGGATTTGAAGTATGATGTAGTTGTCATTGAAGCTAGACCAATATTCTTGTCCAACAATTTTCCTTAGTGATTGCTTTTCTCACTCTCGCTTGGGCTTTGTCTTCACTTGGCCTCTGATACCATGCTAATTTTAGTTAACAATGGTATGTTTTATGCTTAGCA
Source organism: Pinus tabuliformis (assembly GCA_031772625.1). Lineage (NCBI taxonomy): Eukaryota > Viridiplantae > Streptophyta > Pinopsida > Pinales > Pinaceae > Pinus > Pinus tabuliformis. The sequence goes on along the minus strand of CM062818.1, from coordinate 656,472,668 downwards.
CAATTTACTTCAATGTTCCTTAGTAGCTGAATAACAATTTCAAATTTCCAATAGCAATCACAACAATCACATTGACAGTAAAATCAGATAGAACATGAAACAAAATGCAAAAGACAAGCCAAGACAAGAGGACACCAGATTTGGCAGATGCCAAGGAAAAGCCTCAATGTGGGGAAAACCCTTTGATCAATTCTTCTTATTATTAAATCGAAAGTTCAACAGAGGGAGAGTACAAAAGTCAAATTGACTTGCCCAATACAAAGTCAAAACAATCCTATAAATTTTTGTAGTAAAACTTCAGCACTAACCAGAAAGTCAACGCTGGTCAAAATAACAACAAATCATCCCCAGAGCAACTCGGTCTTCCTCAGTGAAACTCGGCTTGATCAGGAGGATGAATTTAGCCCAAAACAACTTGGTCAAACTCAGTCAAAGGAGAGAGAAAATTGTTGTAATTTTCTGCGGTCAAACAACAATCAACCCTGAAGTCAACGCAGGTCAAACAACCCAGAATTTCTCGGTTTTTGTGCCCAACAATGCGGCATAGAAAAATTGAACCTCTGACCCTCAAAAACGCTGTAAAACTTGGTCAACAACCCCTCGGTCAATGCTGGTCATTTGAAGTCTGGAATTTCGGCCTTTAATTCTGCCTAGAAAATTTGTCCTCCTTGCCACACGTGTGAGAGAGAGGCGTTGCCCAATAGCTGTACGACCCAATTTGATGAAAAGAGAGAAGAATGTGTGAGTGATGAATGTGCCAAATGAGGTGTGAGGTCTCTTGTATTTATATAATTCGTTGTGGGTGAAGAGACACAACCATTGGGCTTCTTGAGCCTGTTACCGCTCAAACTAGCAGGAGACCTAAAGGGGATCCCTAAAGGGCAAATACTAGACCAAGGGCAACAAATGGAGACTCAGACCACTGTTGCTGACTGTCGCCTCAACGAAGGCTCCCTTCTTTTTACAGACTTTCACTGATGGGAGGAGACCCGGTATATTATGGAGTCACCAATGAAGGATAAATCAATGAGTGGATGTGGAGTGACCCAAATGGTACCTTTCTAGAAGAGGTTGAATGATGGAGCTTGCTTGCCTTTTAAGCAAGGTACAATGCCTTCTAGGAGAGGAATGGGAGGATTTGAGGGCTAGGTTTACCGTTTAAGGGATATGATTTGTGAAAGAGTTTCCCAATCCTTAAAATCCTTATTGAAATTGGTATCCCAGATGGTTCTTGAAAAATTGTCTTTTCAAAGGAACAGGGCCATACGGGACCACACGGGACCAAGTGAATCCAACCTAGGTTAGGAGGTAAAATTCTAGCAACCAATGATGTTATTAACCTAGACAAGGTGGGAGAAAGGATCAAAGAAAGAATACTCACTCAGATGCGTTGAATTGGTCCTACGAGGCACTAGCCTTGGGGATACAAGGGCAAAGTTTGATCTTGGAGCTAGGGCTTGGCTTTTCTCACAACTCCATCGCCGGAATGGCTTCAAAATTGGAGGAGGTCTTGAGGAGACACCAACGCAGGAGTAGCTAGGAGATCAAACTTTTTGGAGGGCTACATTATTGGGAAAATGATGCCCTAGGTGACCCAACTTGGCTAGACCTAGGGAAAGATGAAAAGAGTTGATTTTAGGTGACCACCTCTTGGTAGATCAATGCCTTAGTCTTGGGAGAATGGAGTATATGATAAATATGAATGAGGACTTCTGATTCTTAGTCAAGGAGGCCTTAAGACTACTTCGCTAACCTTCTAGGTCAAAGAGAAACAATCTTGCAACTTTTATACTTCGATGTGCAAAAGGTGATGACTTATCAAGTTGAATTCGTTGATAGAATTATCCTTAGGAGATTTCATTCAAATTACATGGCCCATACGTTGAGAGATGCTATATAGAGACAAAATTCCACAATTTAAGTAGTAAATGCATGCAACAATTAGCCCTAAAAATAGTGAAAATCCTAGTCCAATGGATATGAAAAAGTAAAACAAGAGTAGCATTAAAAGCACGTACTTACATGTAATAGAATATATCCAACCATCCACAATTTGACAATAGAGAAGCTCCAAGATAAGATAAACCAAATCCACATATCAAAATTCATCCATAAAGCTCCAATTCATCTTCCAAGAAAAAGTGTGAAATTCTCAAGAGAGAGAAGAGATCCAATCCAAAGTAATGATGAGAAAATGAACTCATCTCACTTGTATTTGTACACTAATGAGGAGTTCAAATTAGTTTCCTTGGCCTACATAAGCCTCAAAAATAAAATAATGTGCTAATATTCTAACTTTTGGTGACAAGCCCACCAAACTAGCTCACAAATTAAAGAATATGCCTCTTAAGTGGTCAATTGATGAATAATACATGTTGTAGAGCCCTCTAAGAGGCTTGATGAGGTCCATGGGTGTCATAATGAAGAGTAGGACCCTCAAAAGTGATGGACAAGGGGTTGGCCCCTTATTCTCCAAACAATAAACTTGTGGTGCTCCCACTGGGTGTGGGGGCACAATAATAACCTCATGGGTCTCCAAATGAGTCTAAGATGCTTGTAGATTGTCTACAAGGGCTGTGATGATGGTGTATGGAATGCCATATCATCCTACAAGTCCTGGGTCGGCTGCCAAGTGCATGGTACATCTATGGGGCTGGCTGGGCAAAGGTGAACCAGGTGCATCTTCCTCGTCCAATGGGAGTATCTCGATCATATCTGACCATCCTCGGGGATCCATGGAGTGTTGTCTATTGCTGTGGAGGCCCATGGCCCTCAACACACACCCTACATGTGCCAATGTAGCCCTCTAGAGGATTAGGATTCCGTATAGGGAGATCAAACCCAAGATGGAGACCATCTGTAATCTTGCATAAGATCCAATGCATCACCTAGCCTTTCAGTACAACAAGTCATTAGAGAAATCTAGTAAATAAGCTTACCAACCATGGAGTACAAGTGGAGACTTCATAATGGCCCCCCCTTCCATAATGGGCTTTGGGATGTGCCGTTGTATCCTAACTCCAAAAGGGTTAATGTTGGCTTATTGGGGCCTGATCCAGGTTCAGAGTTAAGTTAGCCAAACAAATCCCAGTACTACTTGGCCCTTTCGGCAACAGTGCGCGGACTGAGGTCTCACCCGAAGTAGTATGGGAGAGTGCTAGAACCAAGTTTCTGCACCCTGGAGATGTCTAATGAGTTCAAGTGGTCCGCGGTTTGACCCTGCGCGTAAGTCTCTTCGCGCACTTTCCCGTACCTCACAGCCTGAGATGCTGCCTTTGCGTAGCCCTACTCAGGGGCTGATCGCTGCGCTTTTGCGTTATTACCCAAGACTTTACTAGTATTCCAATGTTAGTTGATTATCTTAGCCTACTTGCATGCTTTAAGTTATACTTAACAACATAAACCATTCATCCAGGAGCTCGCAGTAAATAAACAGTATAATTGCAAATCAAACATGCATTAACCCAAGAACAGATACATAGAATTATGATAAAACTTCTCTTTATTAATTCCTTCCTCGGTTATAGACTCGACTCCGCCTTGTGCACTCAACTGCAGGGGTCCACGCACTCAGCTGCAGGGGTCCGTGCACTCAGCTACAGGGGTCCGCGCACTCAGTTGCGGACTACTAGGTCTCTGCGCACTCAGCTGCAGAGCCTTCTCCTACACTACGACCCAAGGACACACTTTACACTTACGACTCAATCACTTAGACTTCTTATTCCTCTCTACCGTTCATTATTGTCTTTTACACTTAGACCCTCACTCTATTTATACAATCCCATGTTCCATGGACCATGGGTAGGTCGACATTACATTACAAAACTAGGGCGGACAACCCTGTGACTCTATCATACTTTCGCGCCCCGCACCCGCAATTCGCGGAGCTTTACAACAAAATTCGGTCAAAACTTGGGCTTTGAGCCCCAAAACATGCCTTGGGGGGATTCCATGCCCAACAGGCCCCCAACACAAACATCGTGACTCGCCCTCGAGTCACTCTGTTGGCGCGACGATCTTTGCGCGGAGTCCCTCCAACTGTTCTCGAACTGCATGGAGGTTAGCAGCGCACTGAGCTGCTGCTTGCTGGATTTGTTGCATACGCTGTTCCAAGACCTTTGTGTCTGGGGTGCTTCTTTGCATCAATGTGTGCATCCCCTGTATGTTCGCGAGCTTGCCTTCGATGTCTGCCGTGATGGTGAAGGCCTCGTCGATCCAAGGCTGGACGCGCGCTTTGAGAATTACCTCCTTGTGTCGCGCCGCGTCCACCTACTCCTTGAGTGCTTTAGCCTGCTGCATCTGTGCAAGCCTCTGGGTGAGAACCATTGTCTGCACAGTTCCTCGGACACTGTCATACTATTGTTGGAGTTCTCGCGCCTCTGTCTCTAAGCGCTGGATGTTGGGGTCCTCCTACAGAGTTGTGAGGACCTCAAGTGATTCTTCCAACATGCTGGTGCAGTCTCGCACTGCACCTCTGATTTCCTCCAATCCTGCTGTGATAGCGCTAGCATGCTGTTCCCTGACTTCCGGGGGAGTGGATGGCTGCGCAGTAACTGCAGCTCGGCGATCTGAAGATTCAGCTCCAGCTGAAACTTTGTCGTTTCTTCCCTGGCCTCGCGGACTCCAACTGCTAACCTGGTTCTTAATCAACAAATTCAGGGGCTTAATCAACGCTCGGCTCACAATACTTAGGGCTCGGCTCACAATACTTAGGGCTCTGCTCAATCGCTCAATTCACAAATGACCAAATGTTGTTTGTTGGGCAGCCCTTTGTTTTTTATAGTGTTTTTGAATTCGAATTCGATCGTTCCCCCCAATTCCGATTCATTAATGCTTTTTTGGCGGTAGATTTTCCCAAATCTTGCCCATAGATCGCGTCTTAAATGCGTGCCGCCTGCTCCATTTGGCCTCAAGTCGAGCATCCCATCGTGAATAGTGACTTCAACGGTCACTTTCTAGCCAACCCGCGCAGCAGTGCAGCCCCCCGTGCGCGGTCGCGGACCTTGTGACTCTCTGCTTCTACGCGCATCTCCAATATCGCGCAACTCCCGGGCAGAATAGTTTATAGTCCCACGCTCCCTTCCAACTGCCTGGAGCGCTAAGATTGTCCTTCCTTGGGCTAGTCTGGTGGTCTCACTACTCGTGTAGAGTTCCATCTTGTCCTTCGTCATGGTTCCTGGAGAATCCTCACCTTTTATTGTTATGGTCAGCATCACGCACTTCACCATTTGTAAAGTGCTACCCTGGTCACTATACTTAGCAATATGCGGTCCAAGCCAAGGCATCAGACTAATCAATTCACGATGATAGTTTTCAAACTTGTCAGTATGATCGTACGCACCTTGCCTTACCATCCTAGTTTTTTCGGCGAGAAACTCTTCCTTTATCTTGTCCTCCAGCTTTTTGACTTCCGTGTCCACCAGCGCGCTTTTCTTTCATAACCGTATCTTGTCTTCTTCAGGGTCTTGGAGTCTAAGGTTTCCCTGTTGGATTTCTTCCTCAAGTCGCATGCGTTCTGTTTCTTGCGGCTGTGTGATTCCTTCTTTCCGGGCTTCGCAAACCATCGTATCTACAGGTGCTACTATTCATGGACTAGGCTTCGCATGCTCCATAGGGACTACAACATCTGTTTCATACTTCAGCTTTGGAAGTGCCCGCGCAGTTAGGGTTTCGCACATGGTCCTATAAGCCCATAGAACTACTGGTACGCGCAGGTCCCAGTCAGTTCGCTTCACACGGTGGATCGCGTTCAGTACTTCGCACACTTTGTCAAAGGCTTCCACGCGGATAATCTTCGGTGCGCTTGGCCTTATCATACTTCTTGGTCGTCTTTCGCGCCATCGGCTTGCTCGCTCCTGCTTGTTGGTCGTGCTTCCTATCGCGAGGACGGTGTGCGTTCGTGCAAGTTGCGCACCATACGCCTGTACCCATCTGGAAAGGTGGGCGTGTGGGCTGCTTCGTCTGTATTGCTCGGCCTTTATCCGCATCTGAGGCTTCCGAAATCGTAGGCGCATCATCCTTCTGCATTCCCACCGGTCCTCAAAATTCTACTGGTGCGTACCCCACCACCTTGCGGACGTAGTGCGCAGTGCCCATTTCAGAGCGTCGAAACGCTGTTGTTTCGATACTTCTCTTTCAAATTTGTTCAGGAAATCATCCACCTCTGTCAACCCGTCATACATAGGCAGATCTCTTGCCTCTGTTGTCATGCAGCGCAACGACCTTGTCATCATGGTGTAGTTGAGCGTGGTTACCTCATGTAACCGGTTCTGCCATCGTTCTATCTCTTCATTCGAATTTGAGGTGCAGGAGCTTTCGCGCTCCCACGAAATCCTGCCACCCATTGTTGGATTCACCTAGTTCTGCTCTTGCATGGTTATCTTGTAGATACAGTCTAGATCGTCGCCGCTCCCGTAGTCACGCACTGGCTCTATGTAGCGCGATCCTTTCGCAGGGTCTAAAGGTACCACTACACGTAATGACTTTTTCTCAAAAATCATCTTACACTTTATATTTATCACTCCATTCATGTCAGTGGCCTAATCTATTCCCAGTAGCGCGGGATAGGGATTTGCTGTCATCGACAATCTCTATCACTTCGAAATCTGCAAGCGCGCTAGCACCTTTGATATCTACCGTTATTCCCTGCAATCTCCCCACAGGTAGGATCTTTTACTGGTTCGCCATTCACAATTGAATAGGAGACCATTGCAACGCGGGCCTGCCCATGTGCTCCCATGTCTGCTTTGGCAGGACGTTCGCGTCCGATCCTAGATCCAAAATCACTTGATCCATTTCATATTCCCCGATCTGCGCGGTCAATTTCATCTTTCTTTCTGTTCGCATTGTGTGCTTCCCGAGCTTTTGGACTACGCGCGGTTCTCCTGGCGCGGTCCCAACACATCTAATGATGAGTTCTTGTAGCCCCTTCATAGCCTTGCTGTCGTGCAATAGCTTCATGCATGTCTCCAGAAAGGTAGTGAGCATTGATGGGTCCATTTCTGGTTCCAGTTTGTCTTTACTACCTAAAGTGGAGGCCTTCGCGAAGCTCTTCTTAGCTTCCATGAATGTCTCCTTAGCGTGCTCCAAATCAAATTTTGGTTCCTTTGTTGGAGCTTTGCGAACCCAGGCACTCTCTTCGGGCTACTTGCCCTTGTCATCCCCCGTTGTAATGCTGCTTCGGAGCACAATATTTACATTCGGGTCTTCCTCGTGCGGCTCAGACCTCATCATTTGCAGGTTTTGAGTCAGGGAAGGTTGGAGTGTTCCTTTATCGCGCAACCTCACTATCAGCGTGGGACAGTCCTCTGTTTCATGATCAAACTGGGTACAATATAAGCATGATGGTCTCATCGGATTTGTACAATCGCGGGCATAATGCCCTGGCCCTCCACAATTGTAACAAATCAGCTGTCCACGACCTCTTCTTGGTCCCATTCCACCTCGACCTCATCTGTGCCCCTGAAATCCAGTGCGCGCCATCCCTGCATTTTGATCGAGGGCTCGCGTTTCAGTCTGAACTCTGTAGGTGGGAGTCCGATCCATCATTAGTTCGTAATTTCTACAAGTACACTCATTGTGGCCTACTGACCTATTGAAATTATAGAACAATTGCTAGGAACTCTGCGTATACTTCTGTAATAGATGGCAGTTATCTGTAGCATGCTTCCCTCCTATTTGACAAATCGCGCACCATAATGCAGGTGCCGTGCTTGGTCCTGCTTGTGCCTCTGGTCTCAATGGCATTGGCCCTCCTCTTGCCAGGTAGTTCACAAAGATTGGACAATGGTCCTTGTCATGTCCCTGGCCTTTGCACTTTACGCACCATACCTCCTCGCGCGCTTTTGGGCGAGTTGTCCTGTCTTGTTTCAAACTCTGCATCTCAAGACACAAGTTTTTCAACTGCGCGTGGATCTGTTGGACTCCCAGGTTAGGATCTTGTATCGGGGTCTTGTGCAGTCTCATTGCGATTTCCAAGGCCTCGGCCTGAGTGGATAGCTTCTGCTGTGACAACGCGTTTTTTAGATGCGGCGTTAGCGATGCTACAAACCATGCGCGGTGTTGCCCATTCGTCAAGGTCATGTTGGTTTCACGAATCATACCTTCAGTCTCTGATCCTGCTCCCAGGGGGTCTCGCCTGGAAGCATAACGATTTTCTTAAATCCAATAATCGATTGAGTCTCTGATTTTGGCCTGCTAAATTCCCTGTTTAGCGCAGCTTGGACATCCGCAATCCCTGCTTTTGGATTGTCATTGGAATGCTTAATGTACCACGTCATTGCGTGATCTTGCAAAGCGCTGACCAGCGTTGCTTTCTTTATGTTGTCATCCGTGACTCCCTGCGCTTCCCATACAACCTTTACCACGAACCAAAACTCGTATGGATCCTCATTCCCTACTCCTTTGAACACCGGCAATTTTATTGCGCTTGCCATATTGAATTGTGGTTGCAGCGGCGGTGGTGTGGGCGAAGACGGGGGTGAAGATGGTGAGACTAGCAGTGGTGTAGGTGGAAGTAGTATGTGTGGAATTCGCTGCCTTATCAAACTGATCGCACTCCTTGGTGAGACCTTCGCGAGCTCTTCCTCGCTTTCTCGCGGAGGTGAAATCAAGGGGCTAGTTTCTAGTTCTGCGCTACCTTCATTTCTGTAGATCCTCCCACTTCGCGTAGCCCCAAACATCAATTTATTCGCATAACCCGCTTTTCACACAGTAGTATCTTAATCCAAGTGTTCAAAGATTTTACGTACTTACCTCGTGGTCTTTTGAGGAAGCGTTGTTCTGCCTCGCTATAGCTGACTGAAGTATCTACCGCGAACTCGGTGATAAATGCTCCGATGATTCGATCGAGCTAGTGATCCACATCGCGCGCGATCTTATCTTCTGATGCTTCTAGTCTGTGCACCAACTCTGGAGTCCACACAATAGGTTTGTCGAGCCTACACCTTCCCTGACTGTCTGCTAGCTTCGCGATTCACTCGTACAACTCAGAGGGGAAGGACGGAAATAAAATTCGTGGATTTTCGTATATAAGTAGCAATCTAACCACTCTTCCTTAGATAATCACGGATTCCTGTTTTCTTGCGCTGCGAACTCGTGAATCTTCCTGTCCAACCACTCTTCAATTCATTTCTTTGTCAGATTCCAACGATACGACATTAGACATCTTTTATGTAGATCCCGGTCTCGACAACAGAACCATTTGTTGGCTTATTGGGGCCTGACCCAGGTTTAGAGTTAAGTTAGCCAAACAAATACCGGTACTACTGGCCCTTTTGGCAACAGTCCGCGGAGCACGAACTGATGTCTCCCCCGACGTAGTATGGGGGGTGCTAGAACCAGGTTTCCGCACCCTGGAGATGTCTGATGAGTTCAAGTGGTCCGCGGTTCTACCCTGCACGTAAGTCGCTTCGCGCACTTTCCCGTACTTCGCAACTTGAGATGCTGCCTTCACGCAACCCTACTCAGGGGCTGATCGCTGTGCTTCTGCGTTATTACCCAAGACTTTATTGGTATTCCAATGTTAGTTGATTATCTTAGCCTAGTTGCATGCTTTAAGTTATACTTAACAACATAAACCATTCATCCAGGAGCATGCAATAAATAAACAATATAATTGCAAATTATATCAAACATGCATTAACCCAAGAACAAATACACAGAATTATGATAAAACTTCTCTTTATTAATTCCTTCCTTAGTTACAGACTCGAATCTGCCCTGCGCACTCAGCTGCAGGGGTCCTTGCGCTCAGCTGCGGACTACTAGGCCTCTGTGCACTCAGCTGCAGAGCCTTCTCCTACACTACGACCCAAGGACACACTTCACACTTACGACTCAATCACTTAGACTTCTTATTCCTCTCTACCATTCATTATTGTCTTTTACACTTAGAGCCTTGCTCTATTTATACAATCCCATGGTTCGCGGACCATGGGTAGGCCGACATTACATTACAAAACTAGGGCGGACAACCCTGTGACTCTATCATACTTTCGTGCCCTGCGCCCGCAATTCACGGAGCTTTACAACAAAATTTGGTCAAAACTTGGGCTCTGAGCCCCAAAACATGCCTTGGGGGAATTCCATGCCCAACAGTTAACCAAGTATCCTATTAGGTGGTTTCTACTTCTAAAGGGGATATTATGTTCAAGGTACATCTTTCAAAAGGTGGTGGCATGTCATAGATAAGTGAATGAAGTAGGGGATGAGAAGGGGTAGCCCTGGGCCACATGCTGGGGTACAAGGGTAGCTAATAAAAGGGAAACCCATACTTGGGTTTATAATGTATAGGAAGGAGCAATCATGGTACATGAGGTGCCCCGACCTTGATTTTTTTCACCATTTTTTATATGCCTTTTGCCTTTTTATGATTTTCTTTGATTAATTGCTCGAGGCTCAAGGGGTAAGAGCATGATGCATAAGATATAGCAGTGAATACCCCCTTTCAAGGTAGGGTGGTTCATTGCTCACCAGGGGTTGGGACAATCATGGGTTCCTATATGATGAAGGAGGCTAATAGAACCTGTAGGAACTAGGGTGATGGCCATGATGATGGGGCAGAGCTCATGTATTGGCTTTTGCCCATGTGCTAAATGTGTTTGTCTCTACCATTTTTTGCATTTTGTGGTACATTTTCTTGTTGAATGTGGCCAAATATGCTTTTATCTTTTTCTTTAGCTGCATCAACTTTCGGGCATCATTCTAGGCTTGACCCAAAGTGTGGGCAAGGGAAAGGGTCAAGCTAACCATATGTGGACCCAATGGAGGAATGTGGACCTAGGTGGGAGAAATGATGAATGGGGTAATAATGAGTGGAAAGAGGGTAATATAAGTGGATAAGGGAGTGGGACCACACAACTAAAATCGAGGTTTCCCTTGAAATATGATCCCTAAAGCCAAATGGTCAGTATAAGAGTTCCCACGGGACTAGAATGCAAGGTTGATATCCAAAAGGGGTCTAAGGGACAAGGGCATAGACCTAACCCACTCTTTTCGCCAAATCCCCCCATTAATCCATGCCTAGAAGTGTACATGATATACAAACTACAATACTCAATTACCAAATGACAAGGCATACCTTTAGGTTTAGGAGGCCCACCTTCAAACATACGATCATGGCAGATGGGCGAGGGACCACATGGCTGGCTTAGGTGGCGGAGAAAGGCACAATGAGGTAGTTGGTGGCTGTCGGCTGAGAACTATCTTGGACAATTTTTTTCTCCTAGGGATATCACCCACAAAATAGTGGGTAACATCTGACTCCAACTGGGACGTGATCTCTCTCGAGGTGGGCGAAGCTACTCGAATGGGAGGTCACGAGAACTCCAACAATCTCTTGGTTACTATAGACTTGTCACCTGCACATATAATAAATGGAAAAACACAGGGCAACATGCTTTCGCGACGTCTCATGATCGCACATGCTATATGTTAGGCCATAAATTCAACATAAAATAAAATATGCAAATATACATCTATCTACCATGAGAAATATCATATGACGCTAGTTCTAATGCGGAAATCATCATGTAATGCGTTTTACTCTACCATGCATATAATACAATGTCAAGTCTTTGGGAAGGAGGTGATACGACTTAATTTGACTGGCTCAGGCCAAAGTTCATTGTTAAGTTTGGCAATGTAGTAATCATCATCCCCAACCTTTCCATGAATCTTGACAGGTATGGGATCTTTATCAACCAAGACTAGATCCCCAACCTTATATTATTTCTTAGGCTTCCACTTTTTGCTTGTTTGAGAGGTTGGCCGCTTGAGGATACAGACTTCTTCAGTAGGGAGAAAAGGGGAAGGTTTCTCGATCTCTCATGTCTCATAGTATGGTCTAGGCTTGATCACATGAGGTAAGTAAGTAGGCTCCCTATAAAGGATAAAAGGGGTGCCATCGGATTGCGGGATGGTTGTGTATGATAGGTCCATTTGAACATGCCCCCCTACGGTAGCTCTCCATTTCCTAGATAATAGCATCCCCCACACGTCAGGACTATCAATAACAATAACATCCATGAGGAGGGATATATCGGGATTCCTAGCTAAAAAAACCTTAAGATCTTTGATGATACCTTCCACTTCCACAGGTTTGGAATTATAACCACACACCTTCTTGTATGGTCGAGTGATGCTGAGACCCAATTGCCTCATAACAATCAAAGGCATGATATTCGCGGAAGCCCCTGACTCTAACGTACAATTGTGTAAGATGAGGTCATTGATAGCCAAAGTAAGCAAGAAAGGTTCATGCCTAGGGTTTTGGTCAGGAATATGAATGTTTTGCAATTCTTTAGGTAATTTTTCCTCTTGAATCCCTAGGGACTTCTTCAGTTGTTGTTGTTGCTCAGGAAGCTTAACAATCTCCTTTAGAGGAACATGTATAGTCATCTTTCCTACGACAACCCCTATGTCGGTGTCAAGTTTAATTTCTTTCCCCTTTTCCTTCTTCTTGATGTATTCTTTCCTTGGAGGATCCTTTTTCGGATTGGCCTTCCTTTGTTGGGGATCCTTCTTGGGAGGAATTTTGGGGATGGATTCTTTGAGAGGGGCTTGCTTAGGTGATGGATCTTCCTTAGGTGGTTCCTTAGGAGGTGAGGGGTCTTTGCCCTTTTCCTTTCGGGAATATTGGACCCCTTTGAATCTTCCCTGGCTATTAGAGTTAAGAATGGATTCTTCCTTTTCTTCTTTAAGGGTGACCTCACTAATGGGAGGATGTGTGTATGATCCCCCCAGCAAAATGTTGAAGATGTCAGATTCCACAAGGTTGGCTTGCTCATCAGTTTGTTCATCCTCACTTTCCTCATCCTTAGATGAAGTCTGGCTCAACGACATTAGTTGGTGTTAAGTTATGGTATGTTCTATGCTTATAAGTTATAACAGTTTACTTCTTTTTCTTATTATATTCCACCGATTAGCAATCACATGTACATAAAGTAAAGTGCAGATAGAACATTAAACGATCAACAGAAAACAAGCTAAGACAAGAGACACAAGATGTGGCGGCTAGCCAGGGACAAACCCCACAATGTGTGGGGAAACCCTTTGATCAAATCTTTTTTTATCTTCAATAATTCAGTGGAGAGAAATAGTACAATAAATCTGATTCATATCAACAGTAGCAAACCCTAGATCAGCAGCATCAACATTAACGGCTTCATTATCAAACTAGGGCAGACGATATCTCACAAACTGACTGTCGGATTGACTTCATTCCACCACCAAAAGTTTCGGCTTCTAGAGGAGGTTCAGATGAACCTACAACGCAGTTCAGATGAGGAGATCTTCTAGGCCACGCAAGTCAATCTTTACTTCTGCAGTTGCAGCTTCAGTTTCAGTAGTTTCCGGCTTCAAACTAGGGCAGTCGATATCTTGCAAACCGTTCGTCGGATTGACTTCATTCCACCACCAAAAGTTGCGGCTTTCAAAGGAGATTCAAATGAACCTACAGCACAGTTCCAAAGAGGAGATCTTCTAGGCCACGCAAGTCAATCTTTACTTCTGCAGTTGCAGCTTCAGTTTCAGCAGTTTCCGGCTTCAAACGAGGGCAGTCGATATCTTGCAAACCGTTCGTCGGATTGACTTCATTCCACCACCAAAAGTTGCGGCTTTCAAAGGAGATTCAGATGAACCTACAGCGCAGTTCCAAAGAGGAGATCTTCTAGGCCACGCAAGTCAATCTTTACTTCTGCAGTTGCAGCTTCAGTTTCAGCAGTTTCCGGCTTCAAATGTGTGAGGGAGAGAGACCCATTTCAGCGCAGTAGAGAAGAGACTCATGTCTGCGCAGTAGAGAGAGAGAGATGTGATGAGAGTGAGTGAGTCTAAATGAGAAAAAGTCCTCTTATATTTATACACAACGTTGGTGGGTGAATAGATGCGACTGTTGGGCTTCTGAGCCTACATGAGTTGTAGGTCGGCTTGATAATAATTCCATAATCAAAATAAATTCATATCTCCATGAATACTTATCGGAATTGGATGATATTTATATCAATCCTACACCTCTCGACGAGAGGAATCTAATAAAAATATTATCAGCCATGAATAAGATGACCCACATGAAGTTTTGCCTTGGTTGCCAATTTTAACACTCCCTCTCAACCATGGAGAACTTCATCTGCAATCTGTCTATCGGTCGTTACTATTCATCCATCAAATGCACTGCCCTGTATAGCCTGACCCTTGCCCTGCTCTGCTCTATTCTGCCTGTTCTGCTTTGTCTTGTTCTGCCTGCACTGATCTGTATTGTTTTGCTCTGTTCTGCTCTGCTCTTGCATTGTTCTGTTCTGCTCTGCTTTTGTCCGAATTATGAAGAATAAGAAATGATCGAAGATGTATCATACTGACTCAAAGTCAGTCTCAGAGTATGTACCACTGGTCCCAGACCAGTCTCAACCAACCCAAAGTCAGCGTCATAGTGAGTACAACTCCAATGGTCCCAGACCAATATCATCCTCCACTGACTCAAAGTCAGTCTCAGAGTATGTACCACTGATCCCAGACCAGTCTCAACCGACCCGAAGTCAGCGTCATAGTATGGTACAACTCCTACCACTGGTCCCAGACCAGTATCATTGATCCCAGATCAATGGAGGTCATCCTAGCGTAGGGAGTACGGTAGTTATAATGATGTGTCCATCGGTACTACTATGGTCCCTAACTTCATTTCCCTGCTCATTGATCAGATGAGAGGTACTTCCCATGAGTCCCAGACTGCATGGGTAGGATGCCTCGACAGGAGAACTAATCAATCCTGTCCTCACAGGAGAACACATCAATCTTGCTACAATCACCATGGAGAACACATCAATCCAGGCCGCCATGGAGAACACATCAATCCAGGCCTCACAGGAGAACACATCAATCCTGATACAATCGCCATGGAGAACACATCAATCCAAGCCTCACAGGAGAACTAATCATCCTGCTACACAGGAGAGCGAATCATCCTGTTCCACAAGAGAGCGAATCATCTTGTCCCACAAGAGAGCGAATCATCTTGTTCCAGTGCGCACCACCAGGGGAGGGTGAGTCACCCCGTGGTCGTATGTTGCTCCAGTAAGAACCACAAGCCCTCAGAGCTCCCAGAGCTCAATGTATGCAACATGCAGGACCCTTGTACAAGGGTTTCTTGATGACTCCAAGTCGTTTGGGAAAATCACAAATTAGATCTTTCCTCAGGGCTTTGACAAGGTGTATCAACCTGTACATCATCTTAATGCGATGGAGCCTCCTTGCTCATCAACTTACCATATCCCAGATGATGTCTATCTGCTGGAGCAATCGACGAATACGAGATTCCTCAATAATCGAATCCCACCTCTGGCTGTTATAGAGAATCACAATGGTATCCAATGTAAGTCCAAACAGCTCACTGAAGAGCTTTCGCAACCAGACTACCTCACACGAGGTTATGCTAGCAACAATATATCCTGCTTCGGCGGTGCTCAAAGCCACCGACTTCTGCTTCCTGCTCATCCAGGATATCGAAGCAGATCCTAAGGTGAAACAGTACCCGGAAGTGCTCTTATTGCCCACCACACTGCCTGCCCAATCAACATCAGTATATCCAAGTAGTCTCACATCTCTGGCAGTGTATCTTAATCCATGAGAGATTGTGTCCTGAAGACATCTCAGAAGATTCCTGGCATCAATCCAGTGAGGCTCAACCAAATATGAGCTCACAATGCTAACTGCAAAACATATGTTCGGACGGAGGTTCACCAAGAACATCAATGCGAATGAGTTTTTGAAACTCAGAGGCATTTCCCAAGTCTGGTCCGACATCACTACCATATAACTTCTAAAAGTTAAGATCCTCGAGGTAGTCACAGGCTTGCAGTCCATCATACCGAATCTTTCCAATATCTTCACCACATATTTTCCTTGAGATAAAGAAGTTTCTCCTGGCTTCTGCCGCACTTCAAGTCCTAGGAAGTAGTGCATCAGTCCTAGGTCCTTCATTTCAAATTCAGAAGTCAGCTCCCTCTTACATTTGTGAATGAGAGGGTCTGCACCTGTTAGAAGGAGGTCATCCACATACAACACCAGTATGAGAGGCTTGTCATCTTCAACCTTAAAGTAAAGGTTAGAATCGGCTTCACTCCTAATGAATCCCAACTTCATCAAGTAGCTATCGATCCTCTCATACCATGCTCGGGGTGCTTCCTTCAGCCCATAGAGAGCCTTCTTCAACTTGCATACATGAGATTTTCGATCATAAATCTCAAATCCTTCGGGTTGCTCCACGTAGACCTCTTCTTTGATCGAGCCATGCAAGAACGCAGTCTTGACATCCATCTGATGTAGGTTCCATCCTTGTGAAGCCACAAGGGCTATGATCAAGCGAATGGTCGTATATCTGGCAACAGGTGCAAATATCATAGTCTATACCTTCCTTCTGGGATAAACCACGAGCAACAAAATGAACCTTATACTTTTCCATACTTCCATTTGCTGCATGCTTTATCTTGTAAAGCCATTTTGAAGTAACAATTGTCTTGTCCAGGGTCTGGGAACTACTTCCCATACATCATTCTCCATAATAGACTCATATTCTATGATCATAGCATCCTTCCATAGTTAATGCTTGACAACATCTGAGAATGATGAAGGCTCATTTTGTATGATCGTGCTCATGATGGTCAGGTATCCCTGATACTTGTTAAGTTTCTTACTTTGATGGAAGGTTCCTCAGGGTGCAGCATGTCCTTCAGCATCATCAAGTATCCCCCTAAGCCATGAAGGCCTCTTCCTAGAAGAGGAAGGCTCATGTGGATGAGGATCAATCGGATCCATGGGTTCTTCTACATCAGGCATTGATTCATCATCCTTTTCTTTCGGTTCCCTGGTGTCGGCTTCTTGAGAGCTCCTCAAAGTCGGAAGATTGTTCACCTTGCTGAGAGCCATATCTTCGTCAAAGGTGACATCATGACTAATTACGACTTCCCTTTGACCGGCTACATAGATTCTATAGCCTTTAGCATTTTCACCATAGCCCATGAAAATTCCCTTCTTTCCAGATGCACCCAATTTATTTCTTTTCTCTTTCGGCACATGAAAATATACAGGGCTTCCAAAAATTTTAAAATGAGAAACATCAGGTTTCTTACCGGTGAATTTTTCTTCAGGAGTCTTGGAACCCAATGCTTGATGAGGGCATCGATTTTTGTACATATACGGCAGTGTTTGTAGTTTTAGCCCATAGAAACTTCGGAAGTCTTTAATCATGTAGCATGGCCTGGACAACTTCCACAATTGTGCGGTTCTTCCTTCCCACCACTCCATTCTACTTAGGGGTATGTGGTGTAGTAGTCTCCCTCTTAATGCCAACCTCAGGTATGCCTGAGTGAACCAACTGTAATATATCAGAGGTCTTGCTTTGGCTTGAGGGGAATGGTCCCCTTTTGAGATTTCCTTCGGCACATCCCGGACATACACCTTCTTTCTCTACTTGGAATTCGGGCATCCCTGTTACCATCTTTCTTACATCAGGTAGAGCTTTGTAATGAAGGTGGGCAAACCTCCGATGCCAAAGTTCGGACTGAAGAGTTATGTCACAAGACATGACACCTAGCGGACTTCCATCGACCTGATATAATGAATCAACACTAAACCCAAGAGTAAAGGCATCTTTAACATTATTTTTCCATATACATACCTTGCCATTGCTAAAGGTTACCTTGTAGCCTCTGTCTTCCATTGCCAAGATGGACACTAGGTTCTTTTTGAGGTCAGGTGCATTTAATACATCCTAGAATTTCTAGCCTTGTTGAATGCTTGTCCTCTTCCTTGATTCCCAGCTCTCCTCTTACCTTTGCTGTTGAATTTGTCATTCCTTTGATTGCCATCAGAGGGATTTCGAGTTGCACCACTGCATACTGTACCATGCTTCTCTAATCATGATTATCATCATGCTGCCCATGTCCATGATTTTATCCATCATAATGCTGCTCAAACTAGTGTGCATCATCATCATGCTATCCTATATGTCCATGATCTCATGTTGCCCTTTATGTCCATGATCTCATTCATCATGATGCTTATGATCTCATACATAGTGACTTGCTTTATCGCAGATGTAACATCGTCCTTTTCTTCCACCCTTAAATCTAGCCTTTCTTTTCGATTTAGACCCAGAATTATTTCTTTTCTTAGCATGAGAAGAAAAAGCAGCAGGAGGACCTTTAGGCAAGGGCATTTCCTGCTCTTCTACCCTTGTTTGTTCTTGAATGCATCTAGCCATTAATTCCTCGAAACTAGGAATTACATTATTGTTCAGAAGAGTAGTCCTGAACACATACCATTCAGATGGTAATCCTCCGAGAGTTGTGAGTGCCATTTCTCTATCAGTAATGGTTTCCCCAATAGATAGGAGATCGTTCTTGATCTCGGTGATTCTTAAGAAGTATGCTTGCATACTTTCATCTTTACCCTTCTTGATTTCCCTCAACTTATTTCTAAGAAACAAAACTTGATTTGCATCATTAACTTTAAATAAACTCACCAGTCTGTCGTAGATTTCCTTGGAGGTGTCTAGATCGGAGATGTAGGCCACCAAGCGCTTGTCGATAAAGTCCCGGATGATCTTCTTTGATTTGACTTCTCCATTTTTCCATTTGTTCCAGGCAGCAGCAGATGCATTTGATGAAGGCTCAACAATATTGCCTCTTACTTGGTCCAGCACTCCTTGATCTTCAAGGGTTAGATCGATAGACATCTTCCATCCGTGATAGTCAGCTTTCTCACGGAGCTTGTCTTCGGTAGGAAAGAGTGTTGAGGACCCCATAGTTCTTTTATGATAGCCTTGCCAATCTTCTCTTCAATGATTGCTCTTGCTCTTGCTCGAGCTTTGTCTTCACCTCAGCTTTGATACCATGTTAAGTTATGGTATGTTCTATGCTTATAACAGTTTACTTCTTTTTCTTATTATATTCCACCGATTAGCAATCACATGTACATAAAGTAAAGTGCAGATAGAACATTAAAGGATCGACAGAAAACAAGCCAAGACAAGAGACACAAGATGTGGCGGCTAGCCAGGGACAAACCCCACAATGTGTGGGGAAACCCTTTGATCAAATCTTCTTTTATCTTCAATAATTCAGCAGAGAGAAATAGTACAATAAATCTGATTCATATCAGCAGTAGCAAACCCTAGATCAGCAGCATCAGCATTAGCGGCTTCATTATCAAACTAGGGCAGACGATATCTCACAAACTGACCGTCGGATTGACTTCATTACACCACCAAAAGTTTCGGCTTCTAGAGGAGGTTCAGATGAACCTACACCACAGTTCAGATGAGGAGATCTTCTAGGCCACGCAAGTCAATCTTTACTTCTGCAGTTGCAGCTTCAGTTTCAGTAGTTTCCGGCTTCAAACTAGGGCAGTCGATATCTTGCAAACCGTTCGTCGGATTGACTTCATTCCACCACCAAAAGTTGCGGCTTTCAAAGGAGATTCAAATGAACCTACAACGCAGTTCCAAAGAGGAGATCTTCTAGGCCACGCAAGTCAATCTTTACTTCTGCAGTTGCAGCTTCAGTTTCAGCAGTTTCCGGCTTCAAACGAGGGCAGTCGATATCTTGCAAACCGTTCGTCGGATTGACTTCATTCCACCACCAAAAGTTGCGGCTTTCAAAGGAGATTCAGATGAACCTACAGCGCAGTTCCAAAGAGGAGATCTTCTAGGCCACGCAAGTCAATCTTTACTTCTGCAGTTGCAGCTTCAGTTTCAACAGTTTCCGGCTTCAAATGTGTGAGAGAGAGAGAGACCCATTTCAGTGCAGTAGAGAAGAGACTCATATCTGCGCAGTAGAGAGAGAGAGATGTGATGAGAGTGAGTGAGTCTAAACGAGGAAATGTCCTCTTATATTTATACACAACGTTGGTGGGTGAATAGATGCGACTGTTGGGCTTCTGACCCTACATGAGTTGTAGGTCGGCTTGATAATAATTCCATAATCAAAATAAATTCATATCTCCATGAATACTTATCGGAATTGGATGATATTTATATCAATCCTACACCTCTCGACGAGAGGAATCTAATAAAAATATTATCAGCCATGAATAAGATGACCCACATGAAGTTTTGCCTTGGTTGCCAATTTTAACAGTTGGAGCCAAAGTGTTTGGGATTTGAGAAGAGCTTGGCCTATCTTCTTCACTTTGCTTTTTGGGAAAAGGCTTTCCTTTAGGGATATAACTTGATTTTTGGGCCCTTTCTAAGGTGGTGATTTTGTTCATGATAACCCTGTCACGTGCATTGGCTTCTTCACTGAACTTTTCCATCCTTTTGAGAATGGCAAGGAGGGTTTCCTCATGTTGATCTTTGGACTTCTCCTTCTTGATTTCAACTTTAGCTCTAGGGTGGTCATTGATGTCAACCTTTGAGATTCACATGTTTTCTTCAACTTCCATTGCCATTTCTTTAGCCTCAGCCAAAGTGGAAGGTTTCTTATCCCTTAACACATAGGTGAGGTGGCCACCCACCGCCTTTATGAATTTATCAAGGATGTTGTCTTTAGATGGCTTCAAATGATCAGGTATATCTTTGACTACTCTATCAAACTTTTGAATGAACTCCCGCACATCCTCACTTCCCTTGGTTATTTGGTAGACTTTTTCAATGTGGAAGGTTCCTTGGGCATTACATGACCACCTCTTCATGAATAGGTCTTCAAATTCATCAGAGTCTTGTATGCATGCATGGGGAAGGCTAATGTACCAATCTCTAGCTTGTCCCTCAAGTGATAAGGCAAAGAGCATCATGACCCTATCTTCATCAAAGATCATTCGGGGGGGACATTTGCTAATAGAATTCTTCAATAAAACCATGGGCAATCCAAGTAGCATCCCCTTTGAATTTGGGTAACCATTGGTTATATTTTTCAGGTAGTGGCTTGGGATCATTACTCAATTTCAAAGGGGCAAAGACACTAACCAAGTGTCTTTCACTCTTGGTCATCTTGGGTTGATCTTTTTTGGGGTCAATGTTTGAACTAGATGGCATCTTTGGAGATGGATCACTGGCCTTCTCAAATTCAGGGGAAAAAGTGGTTCCAACAGGTGATGGAGTTCGCTCTCCCCTTTTTGCAGTAGCCCTAGTTAAAGGAGGAATGTTGTTGCCTTCAAGTAAACTAGGGGATGGGACAATGAGTGGAGTTGCCATAGGAATGTTTTATAAATGTTGTCAATGAATCAATTCCTCAATGATTCACTAGGGAGGTAGACTTGCTTCCTCCCCGACAACGGCGCGAAAATGTTACCGCTCAAACTAGCAGGGGACCTAAAGGGGATCCCTAAAGGGCAAATGCTAGACCAAGGGCAACAAATGGAGACTTAGCTTATTGTCACCTTAGTTAAGGCTTCCTACTATTTACGGACTTTCACTGATGGGAGGAGACCCGGTATATTATGGAGTCACTAATGAAGGATAAAACGATGAGTGGATGTGGAGTGACCCAATTGATTCCTTTCTAGAAGAGGTTGAAGGATGGGGCTTGCTTGCCTTTTAAGTAAGGTACAATGCCTTCTAGGAGAGGAATGGGAGGATTTGAGGGTTAGGTTTAGGGGATATGATTTGTGAAAGAGTTTCCCAATCCCCAAAATCCTTATTGAAATTGGTATCCCGGATGGTTCTTGAAAAATTGTCTTTTCAAAGGAACATGACCACACAGGACCAAGTGGACCCAACCTAGGTTAGGAGGTAAGAGTTTAGCAACCAATGATGTTCTTAACCTAGACAAGGTGGGAGAAAGGATCAAAGAAAGAATACTCCAGTCCAGATAGAATTCAAGACACACTCTAATGAATTTTGCACCAAGCCCTAGAGAGGCCTCCTTATCCTTAAAGGGATGAAGAAAAAGAGGGGAGAAAAAGTGAAAAGAAAGATGATTTGTTGAGTTGAGAGTGATCACCAAGGATTTAGGACCATTGCCTAGTTATTGGGAGAATTAAAGTCAAAATGATATTGGTTTGGGAACTTCACTCTTCAAGGAGACCTAGAAGCAACTTCACTAGCCCTAATGGAGGCAACTACACAGCTGGTCTAGATATTTATACTTCGATGGCAAAATTTAATGGAGCTCCAAGGGTGCAAGATACAATATAACCTCTAAGAACATTCATTCATTCATTATCCATGAGTAACACATACAAAATTTCCAATAGCTTCAATGTTCTAACAAAATTTCATTAATTAGGGCACATTAAAGACCATAAGACAATATTGCGTGCATTAGACATTCATTAGAGTAGAAATATAACATTAAATAACACTTATGAGACAATGAAGAATATATTTATCCATCAAAATGCCAACAAGAAGCTCCAAGAGAGAGCGTGAAATTTTTCCAAATGTCAAAATGCATTTAATCCATCCAAATCTCTCCACAAATTGTAGGCCGAAAATCTCTAATGAGCTAGCCGAAATCCAAGTGATATCATTTTCAAATGAGAGAAATGCTCTTTTATTTACACAAGACTAATGAGTTTGAATTTCTAAAGAAGAAGCCCCGTAGTTTCAAATGAGGTAACAAACCCTTGGTCTCAAGCCAACCAAAATAGCTTTAACATTAATATTATTTTATTTCTCCTTTAGCCCATGCGAAGTGCTCTCCAATGCTAGCGTTAAGGTGTTATGTGCTTAGGATGAGGGTGAGGGTCTCAAACGTGATGAATAAGGGGGGGATACCCTCCAAATGCTACAAAACATCTCCAAACCCTTGTTTGGGCTCTATGGGCTTCAAATGGGTTTCCACATGGCTCAAGGTCAAGTCGATGCTCCATCAACAAGGGCTAGAAGATGACACATGCCCTCCCATGTCTCCCTGGGAAAGACAAGACCTCCTCTGGGCCCCAGATCTACTGTTGTGTAGCCGGCTGGGCAATGTGGTCCAAGTGCATCATCATTTCTGTATAATTGGAGCACGAACAAGCAATGTGGTGGTGCTGAAGAAGCCCATGGTGTGGCAATCAATGCTCTGCATGGCAGGAAGCCTATAGCTCTCAACACTAACCCTACAAGTGCCATTATGACCTTCTTGGGGGCTTGGATCCCATATATGGAGATCAAGTCCAAGAAGAAAACCTGTCTGCAATCCTGTATAAGATCTGATGCGTCTCCTCACCTTCTTGTACAATAATTCATTAGTGAAATTGAGTAAATAAGCTTGCTAGTCAAGGGCAAAAGTGGACATTTCATAGTGGCATGCCCTTCCAAATGAGCTTTAAACATGTACCATTGTTTCCTTCCTTGAGAAGAAAGGTTAACGAAGGACCCTATTAGGTGGTTTCAACCTCCAAGGGAATAACAAGGCCATGGTACATCCATCAAATGGCAGGTGTCATGTGAAATAATGATGGGATGGAGTAGGGGCAAGAGGGAGGCTCCGAGCCACATGCCATGGTACAAGGGTAGCTATGATGAAGGAGGCCCACACCTTGGGTGTATGAATATAGGAGGGAACAATCGTGTTATATAAGTTACCCCAACCTTTGTTTTTCCACCCTTCTTCATATGCCTTTTGCTTTTTATTGATTTTTCTTTATTTTACTGCTTGGGGCTCGAGGGGATGAGAGCATGATGTGTAAGATGTAGTATTGATTACTCTTTTAAGTTGGGTCAGTTTATTGCCCACCAGGGGTTGGGACAATCATAGGTTTCTTAATGATGCAAGGGGCACTTATAGGGGCCCCAGGAACCAAGGTGATGGCCATAATGATAGGGGTTAGAGCTCATGTTTGGATTTTGCTCACGCACTAAATTTAATTGTCCCAGCCATATTTTGCATTTTGTGGTACATTTCTTGTTGTATGTGGCCATGCTATGCTTTTATCTTTCTTTTTATTAGCTGCATCAACCTCTGGGGCATCATTCCAGGGGCAACACAAGGTGTGGGCAAGGGGAAGGGGTGGCTAACACCTTGTGGACCCAATGGAAAAATGTGGACCAAGATGGGAAAAATGTGAAAAAAGCTTGTAATGAGCGGAGGGGAGTGAAATATATGGTATTGGGAAGCATGACCACGAAACCAAAATCATGGTTTCACATGTGGTTCCATTCCTAAAGCCAATAGCCAGTAAAGGAGATCCCACGGGACTAGGATACAAGATTAACCCCAAGGTTAGGTCAGTTAAAAGAGTATAGTCAAAGTCTATTCTTTTTGTCGAATTCCCCACCAATCCATAGCCAAATGTGCCCAAGAAAAGCAAGCATAGACACCCAATTACATAATGAAATATCATACCTTCGGAGTTGGATGGCCCACCTTCAAACATACGATCATATAGATGACCGAGGGCACACAATGGCTGGCTTAGGTGACAAAGAATGATAGCACATCGAGCTATCTCGTGGCTGCAATGGGCTGCTGGCTGTCAGCTGAAGACAAATCTAGGAGAAAATTTCTCCTATAGGGGTCACCCATTAGTGTTGGCTAGTAGTCCCTTCACAACAAAACCTTTTGGCCGAGACATGAAGACATTTTCTTTCAAGTCTTCATTCAAGAAAGTTGTCTTCACATCCATTTGATGAACTTTCCATCCATTCTGAGTTGCCAAGGAAAAGAGAGTTTGGATGTCGGCCCTTTTTGCTGTGGGGGCAAAAGTCTCTTCATAATCAACACGTTTTTTTTGTGCAATTCCTTTTGCCTTGAACCTTTCTTTGTGGTTGTCAAGTGAACCATCTGATTTGTATTTTTTCTTGTAGACCCACTTGCAATGAATTAGTTTGCTTCCAAATGGAGGGTCCACCAACTTCCATGTTCCATTCTTTATGAGAGCATCATACTCCTTCTGCATTGCTTCTTTCCATTCATCATGATAAGAAACTTCTTTAAAGGAAGTTGGTTCAAATTTAGTAGATAAATTCAATTCACAATCATATGAAACATCCATATCATCAATTGATTCAGAGTTATCTACATCCCTTCCCTCTTGTCTAGTGGAACTTCTGGTTCTTGTCTTTCCGACATCATTAGGATGAACACATTCAAGTGCTTTGGTGAGGTATTTTGGGGGATCTTTCTGAGATGGTCCATGTTGCTTTGCTGATTGAGATGGGGCTGCATCAAGATTTAGTCTTCCAATCCTCTCAATCACATCGCTAAAAGGGTCTTCTTGATATGAATAAGTGTCGAAACTTCATGAGGGGGAGACAATGCTTCAGAAGGAGATTCCATAGTTGATCCAAGATAGGGATCCCCCCTTCAAGATGTGGAATCTCATATCAAATTCGTGATAAGTTTTGGCATGATTGAATGAGAATCTATCTAAAGTTGTTTCTCAACAATGTTTTTACTCTTGGAAGATTCAAGGAAAATCACATCTCTAGACAAAACAAATTTCTTATTTCAAAAACCCTAGCTCAACAAGGTCACATGCCGACCTTGTAGCTCCCATAAAACATAAATATCTCCACACATGTAAGCTGAAGTGATGTAATCGCTGATGTCATGCTAGCGGATTGTCCTTATAGGGCTTGTGTTGGGGGCCTTGAATGACATGACAAGTGTAAAGGCCCTCTAAAATTATGCTTTAAGGGTTGGCCCTTAGATCTCCAACAAAATCTCTTGTAGGCCCTAGTTTTGGATGGGGTCCAAAAATGGGTGTCATGGGTCTCTTGGTGGTGTGAATGCTTGATTTTGCTCCAACGTTGAGGGCATTGAAGATGGTGCTAGCCCTCCCATGTCTCAAGGCATGAAACAAACTTCATTTGGGCCCTGGATCAACTTCCCGACCTGTAGTACTTCTAAGACGGCTGGGGGTATGTCGGTCCAGGTGCATCGTCTTATAAATGATATAGGGCAAAGTGCAGGATCTCTGTGGGTGCTTAAGGTTCCCATGGATGTGAATGATGCTCTACAATTGTCTGGAGTCCCATTGCTCTCAATGTATCACCTGTGGGTGTCAATATGTCCCTTTTGAGGACCTGGACCCCAGTTAAGTTGCTTAAACCTATAGATGGAACCACCTTCCATATACACACAATATTAAGTCCTACAACTTTCACCATTAGGTACATTAAGCATTATTGCATCTAAGTGAATCGAGCTTGAAAGAAATGGGCACATTAGCACTTCATATAAGGCTTCTCTTCCAAAATTGGGGCTTGTTGTCACTCAGATTGTACAAGCATCGTGACAACGACTCTGGGTGGGGGTTGTCACTCTAATCCCCACCCACTACATTCTAGCTGTCTCCCAACAACAGGCTATGGTGGGTAGTCCCTATGGAAATGTGAAGGTGAAGGCAAGTTGGCAACCAACTAGCCCGGGAGACACAGTTGAGTGGCTTAGCTACTTGGTTAAATTTAGCAAGATCTTAAGGATTAGATTAAATTTAAATATGAGACTAGTGCCTTATGGAGTCAAAACTCTTGCTTATTATTAAATTAAGACCAAGTAACTAGATGGACAATTGTTGCTTAAATGTTTCACTAACCTATATGAGATGCAAGTCCTAAGATCTAAGTGTAATGCAAGGATCTTGGTTACTTTTAAGTTATATGCCTAGTCTAAATGGAACCTTCCTCTTAACTATTTTGAGACCAGTCTTTAGAGTAGGTTGTGGGATGGAAGCCAACGGGAAGCAAGCAGAGGCTTTGTTAATGATACCTTCCCTTGTGTTCCAACCACCCAGTGCTTCTGGTGCTGCAGAGACTGTGGCTCTGACGACTGCAAGGTCATTGTGTTAACCACTAAAAATGTGTTGAATCCCTCAATCTAGGTGAGAAAGGGTGGCCCTAGAAGTCTATCAACCAAACTTATGCTTGGAGGTAAATTATTAATGCAACTAGGCCTAGAATGCTTATGCAAAAGTTATGAGTGAATTCTTGGTTTAAGATTGGTTTAATGTTAAAGCCCCTAAAGTTGTGATTAACCTTCAATGACAAGAGTACTTATCAAATAAATGTAAAGACAATCTTATTACCAAGAGTGTGCCAATTATTAAGTGCCAATGTCAAATCCATAAGATTAACAATTTGCTAATGATTAAGATGCTAATTACTCAAGATACTTCAATGATGATTATAAACAATCAATTATAATGCCAAGATTATTCTCTCTAGACAATGCCAATATTGAAATATGCTCAAGAATAAAACTTAAGATGCCAATTGCTTAAGATAGACAGTAAGATTACCAAAGTTTCTTAAGATTGTGAGAGAGCACAAGA
This sequence comes from Pinus tabuliformis, assembly GCA_031772625.1. NCBI lineage: Eukaryota > Viridiplantae > Streptophyta > Pinopsida > Pinales > Pinaceae > Pinus > Pinus tabuliformis. The sequence continues at coordinate 656,445,476 of CM062818.1, read as the reverse complement.
TTATGAGCTTAACTTAGAGCAATTATCCAACAAATTTCTCAATAATGCTTCAACCAAAATGCCAATTAGATCTTAATGCCCAAAGCTAAGAGATGCTCAATTAATTCTCAATATGCCAATGCTTAAGATAGACAACACAATGTGTTTAGCAATTATCAATGATTCCTTAGCAATGTTCAATTAGATGCTTAAGCCAATTAGATAAATGGAACTTCAATGCTCAAAGTAGCTTAAGCAATTCAACAAGATTAGAGCTTGAAGTGTGAGTCGTTACTTAGTGCAAAATTAACGATTCCTTGGAGACTATGGATGAGCTTACAAGTAAACAAACAAACGTTAGCCTTCAAAAAACCAATGCTAAGAAAATCTTCTTCTCAATGGCACTTAGCAACATTAATGGGATGAGCACTAATTAGATTTTAGGACAACAACAAATAAACCAAGAAATTACCAAGCATATGAAACTGGGTATGACCAATAAGTTGCCTAATGGCTTACCAATTGATAAAATAACTTTGCCAATGTAAAGTAATGAACTTTTAGCCCTCTTAAGATGTGTTATTCAGAAAATATCAGATCTGATTATACTAGTTATGCAGAGATATTCCAGCAAGCTAACAAGTAGATCTAAGCTCAAAATTCAATGCACAAGTAGCCAAAACACTAACACAATTTTACTATGAAATTATTAGTGTGTTTAGACCTAAGTTGCATGATACGGGGAAATGGGTACGAGTTTCCAAAATGGGTACAGGTACGAAATGCGACCCCCCCAAATTTTGGAAACGAGGAAACGCAATATATATATATATATATATATATATTTTAGGACATTTAAGAAATATTTGCAATTATAAAGCATACATGATACATTCTAATTTATTACATTATGATTAAATTGTCCAATGTCAATGCATAAACTATAAGTCTCTAAATTTACATCACATTTACTCATGAATGATCACATAATGAAAATAGCAATATCCAAAATCAGCCATGAGAAATTTCTAATTTTTTGTCTTGTGCTTGATTGGGAGTCTCCTCCTGCATAGTTGAATGACCTTAGTGCTCTTGATTAAATACAAGTTCTACACCCTAGTACCCTTGGTGCTCTTGATTATTGGGAGTCTCCCCTGCATAGAGGGCTTGGTCCTCTTGATTAAATACAAGTTCCATATCCTAATACATGACAAAATCCAATGGAAACATTGTAATCCCCCCAATCTCGAAATCCTGAAAAACAGACAAGTCTGCTGGATTTTGAGTGTGATCTGAGATTCTACTTTCTCCATATGAAATCCAATGAGGGCAAAACCATTCTCAAACATCCTAAGTTATTTCATGGTAATGTTAAAAATTTAAGTAAAATGATGAAAATGAAAGATAGAGGAGAATGTCACTTTTACTTTAAGAATTTAACATTACCATGAATTGCATATCAACACTAGGGCCATAGGCTTGAACATTAGGCTGCCCCACTAAAAAAAATTCGTTTCCAATCTTCAATAGCTCCCTCTATCACTCTTGAATTGGCAAGGAGTGAAAATAAAAAATTAAAAACGAAAAATCTAAAAAAAAACTGGAAAAAAAGTCACTTTATCGTTGAAACATGGCTATACGACCTGGAAACACGTTTTAGGCCGTACTGGTCCACGTTTCCCCACATGAAACATGGCAGTACGACCTGAAACACGTTTCTAGGTCGTACCAAACGTGTTTTCGCGTTTCCGTCTTGTTTCAGCCCAGAAACGCCCTTAGGGACCAATGTTTCCTGCAACATAGGTTTAGACTATTTAGAGGTGATTTTTAAGGCATTTAATCATGAATTTCACTACTGTTATGAATGATTAAGAGAGTTGTAGCAAAACAGTGACAAAGTAAGGGTTTAGAGAGCAAACCCTAGGCCCAAGGCCTTGAAGCACACTTGCCCAAGTTTCCAAAAATTTCTTCAAAGCACTTGGCATTTGAAAACACCAACTTTGAGCAAATTTCTTCTTGCAAAACCCACCAATCCTCAGTCCAAAAATTTTAGAAATGGGAAGAGGGCAAATGAGGGCAAGGAAGAAGGCCAAAAGGGAAGGAAATGAGGGGAAAGAGGCCTTAGAGGCCTAGTGACTTAAGGTATGAGCCCTAAAGGGATGCCGTGAACCCCACAAGGGCCATGGCCTAGGATGAGAAGGAGGCCAAGGGCCAGGGAGAGACCCTAAGGGCCTATGACCTAGGGTTCTAAGGCCAAGAAGGTGTGCTGCAAGCCATCAGAGGGTTGCGGCTAGGGAGAAGAGGGGAAAGGGAGGAGAGAGAGGGCCGAAGAGGAGAGGAGGGAGAGCGGAAGGAGGAGGAGAGGCTGCGGAGGAGGGCCGAGGAGGGGAGGCCGAGAGGGAAGGAGGGCTGAGGAGGCAAGCCAAGACACTCTAAGGGTTAGACAACTGCCTTAGAGGAGGCTGCAGCCCTTGAGGGAGCTACGACTAGCCTTGAGAAGACCCCAAGTGTTGATGCTGAGGCTGAAAGGGGCCACGCTAGGCCTAGGAGGCCTGAAGATACCAAAACCCTTGCGAGAAAAATTATTTGCTTCAAATCTTCAATAGTGCTCAATTTCACTACAAAATCTTCAATGTCTAGCCCTGCAAAAAATGTTAGAAGCTAGATCTTACCCTCAAGGGTCTAGATCCAGTGCTAATCCAACTCTTGTCACTTGATCTCACCTGCACAGATGAAAGTAAAAATACTCAAAATCCCAATATATATATACAAAAATTCAAAATTAATTCAAACCGCAGAAAAACCAACTGCAAAACCAAGATTAGAAAAATAAAATAAATTACGAGTTTATTATACAAATTATATTTTAAAATATACATGTAAAATGCTTGATTTTTTTTGGGATTTTATAAATATTTAGCAGTGGCTAATGTATTTTGAAATATAAATAATAAATCACAGCCTTAGCGAAGTTAGAACACCATAAAAATAATCAGAGTCCAAACATTGTTAACTTCTATCCAAAGTTAGTGAACTTGGAGTCCAAGGGTCGGGGAACCTGCAAACACTATATATTTTTGAAGAACAAATCGTTAGAACACTCAGTGAATTAGATCACATAAGATAAGCCCACAACCTACCAATATAATGTTCCTATCACCTACAATGAAATAATGATTAAAATATTTATAAAGCACAATATAGGAATGCCCGTACCCAATACGTACCACAAATCATCAAATTAAAGACACCATGAACTGCACCCCAAAGTCTTTATTATGATTATTGCAATGTTCCTAGCGGGACAATAATTTACATCGGCTTTTCAGAGTTACATAAGCCAAAACTAGATGGCTTGAGACACAAATGACTCTCAATTTATAGATAAACCTTTCAAGTGGAAAATAACGGCTAGTTGGCTTGATCCCCGTCAAAATAATATCAGCCGCCGAAAAATATTTGATCATTTTTTAATCTCCACCATTGAAAATATTTAATTTTGAGGAATTTTTGAATTTATCATTTAACCCATTTTTTATTAGCGCAAAATTAATTATTTGAGCTAATTTTCTCAAAAAAGTTAATTTTGACTTGACCAACAAGGCCCAAGGGTCCAATTTTTCTTGAAATTTCCAATATTCTATTGGTGGAGGACCTCCAAAATTAATTTCTTTGATACCTACGAATTTTTCCACTTGGAGAATTTAATTTCTCTAAGATTCTAAATTTGGCTCTAATTAATTACTTTTCTGGCTTAGGATTAATTTAATTTTGGCCAGAAAAATTAATTAGTTGACACTTGAGGGGATTAAATATTGTTTCCACCCTCTAATAATTTAGACATGGTGTCTAAGTATGAGGGACCATGCACTAAAATATTTTTTACATAAGATTTACAATTTCAACCCTCAAAAGGGGAACACTCGTTCGGTATAGACCCTCAAATTACACACCAAATTTCGCGACACAACATGATCTAGTAGACCAAGCGACTTGTAATAAAATAATTTAGTCAATTAACTTAATTTTTTCCCAAATATCTTTTACATAAGACTCGACTAGAAAACTATGACTCACCTAAGACTTTGACGACAAATTTCACCTAGATTTGGGGTGAGGTTGGAGGGAAAAACTCTGCCGACCATTCGTGTTTAGAAACACAGATGAATTAGTGAGATGAAAAACCTCATAGGATGAAATTTTCACCAAAATAATAGGGTTACCTAGGTTGTTACATACATACATGGTCTTACTAGCATCATTTACATTATAAATTTGTAGAATGGGTTTACAATGACACAATATGTTGATGGCTGATGATCTTGATCCTTTGAAAAAATTGGTACATCTGCTTCCTCGAAACTTTGACAAAATGAGTGCAACAAGGCCTTAGTCACGTAATGGTGTTACCTCACTAGGTAGAAGTGGTTAACAAACAATCCTATTAGGTGTTCTCAACCCCCAAGGGGATGCGACATGTCCTTGGTCCACCCTTCATTGATAGGTGCCATGTGAATAATGTTGGAATAGAGGGGAAAAGATTATGGCCAAGTTCCAAGGTCAAAGGGACCAATTGTGATGGAGTACCTCATCTTGGGTGTATAGATGTGAGGAGGGAGAAATTATGGATGCATGAGTTACCTCAACCTTTACTTCTCCACCTATTTAAATGCCTTTTGCTTTTTCTTGATTTTTCTTTGTATTATTATTTGTAGCTCAAGGAATGAGAGCTTACTTTGTATGATGTATAATAGTTATTACCCCCATAAGAATGGGGCACTTCATTGCCCATCAAGGGTTGGGACATGCAAGGGTTCCTTGTCTTCTATGAGATAGGGAAACATTGGCTAAGGAGTTGGGTGATGGCCATATGAAGGAGGTAAAGCTCACGCTTGGCTTTTGCCCACGTACTAATTTGTAAGTCCCGACCATCTTTTGCATTTTGATTTTTCTTTTGTTTTTCTTGTGGCCATATGAGCCATCATATGCTCTTTCTGTTTCTTTTAGTTGCATTAACCTCCCAGGGTACATTTCCAGGCCTTAGCTAAGTATGAGGACATGTGGGTGCCAAATCCTATAGAACCAATGGTCAGTTGAACTTGAAGAAGGGAGGTGGAATTTGAGCTCATATTGTAAGATGGAAGTGGTAAGTATGGAATAGGGAGAGATGGGGTTACGCTATCTCAATCATGGCTTCCCAAGTAGTGCCCCTTCCTAAAGCCATGGGCCGTTAGGGGAGGTCCCACTGGACTAGGATTGAATACTAACCTCTATTTAAGGTGAGGGAACAAGACGATGGCCAAGACTCTTCTTTTTCCCAAGTTACCCATAATCCATGTCAAAATGCCCAAATACAAACACGCATAAGCATTCCAATGCAAAATGAATAAAGTAACATTTGATCAAAAGCCCACCCTCCAACATGTGCTCTTGAAAATGGGCGAGGAGACATATGGTTGATGCATGTGGCAAAGATATGAATTACATGTCACATTGGCTACAAGGTGTTTATTAGGTGTTGTTGGTTGTTGGCTAGAAGAGATGAATAGGAGAAAAAATTCTCCTAGGGGTCACCCACTTTTGGTGGGTTACAGGCATCATGAAGTGTTGCGCTCGCTCTTGTGCTTGGGTTTCTCTCTCTCTGTCTCACTTGCTGTTGTAGCATTTTTTGGTTTTGATAAGATAGAATATTTGAAAAAATGTTAAGTTAGGATATGGACATAACAATAGTAAATAAAATGTTTTTGAAAAGAAAATATCTTGATGATGATGTCCATATCAAAGAAAATGCTAGGTTAAATGTCCTAAAAAATCAAGACAGAAAGAAAATGTTAGGTTAGAGAAAAAGAAAACAAATAAATTCTGAAAGTGAGCAAGTCTAAATGCCACTACTATGTTTTTGCAAAATAATGGTTGTGTGCAGCTTGTCTTAAATGCCACAACCCATGACAGTCAAAAAGTTTAATCTTGACTGCTTCATGTTTTAAATTTGATAGATCTGGCCAAACTGTTTAATCGTGGTAGATCAGTAGTTAGGTAGAGAATAATAAGGTGCTCATCAGTTTAATTTGAGCCCTTGGAGGTTATAAGGGTAGATTTAGATAGCTTGCTTTTGTAAAATAAAAAGAAAGGAAAAATGTTTGCTAGCTTAAATGCACCCATTAAGTGAAGAAAAAATGATAGGATAAACAAAGGGTAAGTAGAAGAAAGGTTGCAGAAATTTGATTATTCATTGGACAAAATGTACATTTATGATGTTTTACTATATGTTTCTATGTCCACGAGGCAATTACACAAAGCAAATGAAGGTCTACAAGATCAATTAATTAACTTCCATCATTCCATTTCATCTCTATATTTACTAATTTTCCCTTCCTACCTTCATACATTCATATTCATTCATTTTCCATAAAAATCCCTTTTCCTAAGGTCAAAACCCTTTCTACCTAGGAAAAGTGAAATCCCCATGTAAAATCCCTTTTTACCATGATAAATCCCCTTTTACCCGAAAAACCCACAAAAATATGTTTTACCCCAAGTATTATGCATATATGAAAAGCAAATAACTCATAAAAAACATTATACTTAGTAATTTCCCCTTTCCGCGTGTATTTCCCCTTTTCCACTCATTTTTCATATTAACACTAACCTATAGTATTAAACCCCTAAAATTCCATTTTCCCGTATATATTAACTCCCTTTATTAAATAACCCGAAACCTTAGTTTTATTATAAAACTATGTATTTTCATAACATTTCGCATATTGGCGGATCGTACACTTTTAACGTGCATCCACTCTCTTCCGATTGCGATATGTGATACACAATAGACCCGGACCCGATGCAATATATATTACAGTTCATGCCATATTGCATCCACCTCCATCGCAAGTCCCGGCTAATAGCAATACCCTTTGCCATTGCGATCTTCGATTGCGATTGGAACCTAAACTCGATCACATATCATGCATGATTTATTCCTACGTTGCGGCCGACCCTTATCGCATTCCTTTGTGATTGGCCTTTCCTTTGCTAAACTGCGATTGCGATATGCGATTAGCCCAGACCCGATATCATTATCCGCCCAAATTCATATTATTTCAAGTCTGCCATATCTGTTTTGCAAATAATTTCTTTGTTAAATCTTTTTTTATGATTTAAACGAAGAAATAACTAAACCTCCATTTAACTACTAAATATCAGTTTTAAGCCATAATAAAGCCATTGCCGCCATAGTTAGTCGTTGGGACCCTCTGTACTGCTCTTTCGCTCCACCACCGTCTGATCTAAGGCATTCAAATGCAACAATTCACAACGATTTCGGGTTGGCTCTCTGTATGGGCATTACCCACCCGAAAAGCGGTATTCCACCGTCCTCCTTTGCTACGTGTCATGCTCAGATTGCATCGAGTGAACCCTTTCTAAAACCACCCACGCCTTATAAGTGGTGCGATGAAAACCACCTCCCGCATAACGACAAAATGGCCACTGTTCACCTTGCGCCATAATTCAAAAAATGAATTGTTTTTCCGTTTAAAGGCAAAAAACGCCACTTTGCTCTGTTTTGCCTGTTTTACACAGCGAAGCCTCCATAAGCCTCTGCGACCCATAAAACCATCATTTTACCTTTCGATACGCTATGGACTCCTTCCAATAGCCTTTCAAGCTCTACAAAGCCATTGAAAACCTTCTCTGTCACCTGTATTTCTCTTAATAGTTTCTTTGTTTTGCAGGTAAAAACCTCTGTTTCAGGCTTACAAAGAAAAAGCCTGCACATAGTTGAAGACAAATATGACAATTGTATCAAATTACTTTACCATGTGACACAAATCTAGAAGGATTTACTGTTGAAAAACACAATAAAAACCTGAAAAGCACTGTAAAGGTAAAAAGAAACAGTAAAGGTTATTCAGCAGGGTTAAAGGATATTCACAGAGTTTAAAGAGTATTAGATGAAAGATTAAATGAAGGAATCAACCAGCGTGAAGGATATAAACAATAAAGCAGCTTAAAGGGCAAAATATCAAACAACGAAAGCCAACACAACCTGAATAAAAGGGACAACAAGAAGCAGTTTAATAGCTGCCCCTATCTTCTTGCATGAAGATTTTTCCTTTCCTAGAATAAATCTCAATTAGTTTTTGGTTATTTTTTAGTTTCATTATTGTATAAATAACTCTCTTTTCGAGTTATTATGGGTTCGAAGTTTAAGATTCATTGTTCATTGCTTGTTAAGTCTTGACTGTTAATTCTACTTTGAACCTGGTTGCACCTTTGAATGAAGCATTTCTAGACACTTGATGTACTCAGTTTTTCTGGAACCTTAATACAAAGCAGAGGATTCTGAATTTGGTTTTACATAGTTTGTGTTATCCTGTAGGTTTTTCCAGTTATCAATCATTATGTTTTTCTTCATATGCTTATGACTTATAGAGATATCTAGGTAGGAACAATTGTGTCTCAGTTTATTCCTATAAGCTCGTGAAGTGATCATCTATTAAGAGAATGGATTAATGAACTGTCTGTTTAGCTAATCCCCTTTAATCAGTAAATCATCAGCATCTTGTGTAAGCTTAAGTATACTGCCTTGAACCTTTGGAACGTAGTTTAGAAGGTTTTCCTACTTATGATTGTTCTGTTTTATAGTTTGGAAACTGTGATAATCATATTATTTGCTGTCTTCTTCTCACCACTATTTTGATCTATATCACTGTGTAAAGTCATATAGCAACCCTTTGCTGAGATATTAATATAACCCAAAGGATTAATTACTTCAATTCTACATCTGTCTTCATTCATTAGTCTTCTAAAACTAAAACCAAAAACCCCAAAACAATTATTTTAGATGCTCTGGCATTGGTAGCTGACCTACTACTATCTCAGAGGGGCAACATTAGACTGGCGTCGTTGCCGGGGATTCAATTTCATTTAAGTTTCCCTTGGGACAACGATATTCATTCATTCTTTTCCTTTAAAGGTGATTAAAGGTTTAGAAAAGTTAAAATCATTCACCTAGGCGACTCCACACTCCCAAGCTGGCACCTTTTAAACATCCCAGATCTCGTTTAGAAGCTAACATAGTTAGTCCTCTGTCAGTTCCTGAAAGGCTTCTGAGAAAAGCCAGTTCTAAAAGGGGACACCATCCATCTTCTTCTTCCTCTTTAGTCCTACAGACTGAAGAATTAGAATCATTTGACCCCTATAGTAATATCCCATCTGATCCTGATTACTCCCATTTATCACCTAGGGTTGCTGAACTTCTAAATAGAGGAATTGATTTTAAGTCAGCCTACCTTATTCATTCATTAGAATCTCATCCAATACCCACACTACCACCAGGATCACCTAAAATTGAATCTGAGTTGGGTGTTGATCTACCAGAATATAAACCCACATATTTCATATCCCCTACCACCTATCCATTTCCTTCCATTTTTGACTGACCTGAAGCTTCTTCTTCTAAACAATCTGAGGAAACCTTCTCTATATATACCAATCCTCTTTTTGAAACAAAAGAAGGTATTCCTTTACAGGTCCCAAAGCTAGTTCTTAAGACTCCTTTGAAGTCTTTCAGGAGATCTCCTCCTCCTTCACCTCCAACTAGTTTATCTACCCCTAAATCACCATCTTCTTCCTCTACTTCTTCTTCATCCTCTACATCCACACAAACACCTCATACTCCACCTGGACAACCTCATATACCTCAAGCACCTCATACACCACCTACTGTCATGGCTTTCCGACCTATTATACAGGCTAGATATGCTTGCCTTAGTCTTACCTAATAACCTTGATGCATTCCCAACTGGATACTTAAAATACCCTCCCAAGTACAATGGAGAAACTGGTCCCTCAGCTGAGGACCACCTTCAAGCTTTCCTAGACTTTGCATACAACATGAATATTGAACAAGAAAATGTTTATATGAGGTTGTTTGTACAGTCACTTGAAGGAATTGTGAGGATTTGGTTGAGGCAGTTATCAACAACTTCCATTAGAAATTGGGAAGAGCTTACAATCATATTTAAAAATCAATGGGGTGTGAAAAAGGATCCTCTTTACTTCCTCACAGAATTTGAAGAGCTTAAAAGGAACTTCGGCGAACCAGTATTAGATTTTATCAAAAGATTCAATAAACTCTATCACAAAATGCTTGCTGATTGTAAGCCCCTTGTAGCAGCAGCTAAGTCTAGATTTTCTAAAGCTTTTGATGATGACTTTGCTATTATGTTGCAAGAGAGAACTTCAAGAACTCTTGAAGATATGCAAACAAACGCTATAGAAGTAGAGGCAAATAGGGCAGCCTCAACTTCTTTAAAACTTAAGGAAGAAAAGGCCCAAAGAAAACTCAAATCTGTTCAAGAAGCCTCTAGTTCCTCTAAGACTAAATCAGAAGATTAAAAAATAGATGAAATAACATCTCTTCTTAGAAACCTATCAAATAGGATTTCAAAGATTGAGACCCAACCTAGAACAATACAACAAATAGTTGCTAGACCCCAAAATCAAAATCAAGGTCAGTATAAAAGAAATCCACCACTACAAATTCTTCAGAGACCTAGTAATGATCAACAGGTTCCTACTCCTCTACTGATAGATGACCAACAACCTGATGATAATACTATGACAATTACTGAAGATATTTATAGTATGGATTCTTCTTCCAATCAAACAACCATCATTCCTATCTCACAACAAAATCAGGTTCAAGAAGATCAGGAATCTTCACAAGTCTTAAATATCATGCTTTCTCTGAATTTTTAATTACAAATTAAACAAGAGGTATGATCTTAGGCCTAGACTTGGTCCTGGGAGACCTTCAAAGGAAACTCCAGTAATTGAACCACGTACCAAAACTACTGAAGCTGAAACAATTCTTATTAAGCCCTTAGATTAGTCAATTGATACTACCCAAGCTGGTAAAAACATTTTGACTACATTTAATGTTGAAAAAGAATTAGAGAGGGTTAAAATCCCAATTTCACTGTCAGAACTTTCTAAAAACCCTCGTTACAAAAACCAAGTCACAAAATGGATACAAAATACTTTGGTTGATGCTGAAGGTGATGTCATAAGTTTGCAAGATGAAAAACCAACAGTTGTTTTTGGCCCTAGTTCAGACATGATAGATGAGATAGTGCCTCCCTTCTATGTAACTCTTAAAACAAATGATTCCATGTTGTATAAATGTATGCTTGATTAAGGAGATGACACAACCTTATGTCAAAATCTATCATGGATCATTTGAAACTCAACATAACTAGATCCTACCATGACCTGTACACCTTTGATTCTAAAAAGGTGCCCTATTTGGGATTGATCAAGGATCTAGTGGTTACCCTTGCTCAGATTCTAGTGAAAAATGTAGTACTTGATATTGTTGTCACAGATATCCCTCCCAAGTTTGGAATGCTCCTTTCTAGGTTTTGCTGTGCCAAATTAGGGGGGACTCTGCAGATGGATATGTCATATGCTATTATTCTTGTTTATGGAGGAAAGCAATTAAGATTATATAGAGAGGTAAGATTTGTACATACTGTTTGTAAAACTGACCAGCCAAAGAACCATCCAATTTATGCAATAGATCAAGACTTTGGTTGTTTTCAACTCACTTCAAACCAACATAAAACTCAAGTTAAAATTGAAGAGGTAGTTGGAAGTCTTGAACCAAACCAAACTGATATTTGGAAAATGTTCTTTGATGGCTCTTGCACAAAAGATGGGGCAGGAGCTAGAGTAGTTCTAATTTCCCTGAAAAAGAAAACATAACCCAATCATGTAAATTAGATTTTGAAGTTACCAATAATGTTGCTGAATATGAAGCTTTCCTTTTAGGATTGCAATTAGCCAAAAGCTTAAAATTTCAAAACTTAAGTGTTTTTACTGATTCAAAACTTATTATTAAGCAAGTAAGAAATGCTTGCCAGACCAAGCACCCTAGACTTAGGTCCTACCGAAATGAAATATGGGATTCAGTTGAAAACTTCTTTGATGCTTTTAATTTGACTCATATTCCTAGAGATCATAATATTCATGTAGATGCCTTAGTTGTCTCTGCTAGTTCTTTTAAAATTCCTGATCATACTGATTTACTCTATCAGATACAAGTCAAATATAGGCCATCTATCCCAGATGATCTGAAACATTGGCAAATTTTTGAAGATGATGAACAGTTGAAATCATTTCTGCAGGTAATAGACGATTTTTCATTTCTACAAATTGATGAAGATAGAATTGAAATAAATGAAAATGCAGATGGAAATGATACTTCAGATTTTAAAACCCAAATTGCTAATCATGACATTATTCAATTATCAAATAATTTTATTCCAAAAGGACTCATTCCTTTAGAAAGATTGTTTGATCAAAATGATGTCCTCCGAAACCTTCAGTCCATTTCATCAGGAGATGACATAGAAGAGATTAACATTGGACTAATGAAGATATCAAAAACATCAAAATATGTGCATCTCTAGACCTTGAGATCAAAGCTCAATATCTTAAGTTATTGCAAAATAATAAGGATGTTTTTGCTTGGACTTATGCTGATCTAAAGACTTATGATACTTCATTAATACAGCATAAGATTCCTTTGAAGCCAGAAGCAAAACCTTATCAATAGAAACTTAGAAGGATAAATCCAGCCCTTCTACCAACTGTAGAAAGGGAGATTAAGAAAATGCTAGATGCTCAGATCATCCACCTTCTTACATATTTTAATTGGGTTGCATATCTAGTTCTTGTTAGAAATAAAAATGGAGAAATGAGACTGTGTGTGGGTTTTAGAAATTTGAACAAAGCATCATTAAAAGATAATTGTCCTTTGCCCAAAATGGATTAGTTACTTCAAATGGTTTCAGGAGCACAAAGACTTTCTATGCTTGATGGTTTTTCAGGTTACAATCAGGTAAATGTTGATACAACAGACAGAGAGAAGACAAACTTTACTACACCCTGGGGTACATTCATGTACGCTAGGATGCCATTTGGCTTAACCAATGCTGGAGCAACATTTCAGAGAGCTATGGACATAGATTTTGTGGGCCAGGTAAATAAATTTGTGGTTATTTATCTTGACGACATAACTATTTTTTCTAAATTTGATCAAAAACATCTAAAGCACTTGATGAAGGTTTTTGACAAGTGTAGAAAATTTGAAATATCATTGAACCCTAAGAAGTCCTTGTTTGCTGTCAAAGAAGGAAAACTGTTGGGCCATATAATTTCAAATGAGGGAGTAGTAATTGATCCCAAACGAGTATCTGCCATTGAAACATTGACCTTACCTAGAAACAAGAAGGAGATTCAAGCTTTTCTAGGCAAGATTAATTTTCTAAGGAGGTTTATTCCCAATTATGCAGAGATTGTTAAAGATATAACTGACATGCTCCGGAAGGACCATGAAGTCAAATGGACTCCCACTTCTAGGCATGCATTTGAACAAATAAAAAGGGCTATCTCTGAAGCTCCCACCTTAGCCAGTGCTGATTATACTAAGCCATTTATTATTTTCTCTTTTGCCTCTGAAACAACCCTTGCTGCCGTTCTATTACAGAAAAATGAAGATTCCCATGACCAACCCATAGCCTTTTTCAGCAAGGTTATGAGAAATGCTAAGCTTAAGTATTACATCATTGAGAAGCAAGCCTATGCCCTCATTCAAGCGCTGAAATCATTCAGGATGTATGTCTTACATTCACCTATTACTGCTTATGTCCCTAATAGTGCTGTGAAAATTGTCCTAACCCAACCAGACACTGATGGGAAAAAAGTTAGATGGATCACTCAAATTCTGGAGTTTGATCTAACTATCAAGACTACCAAGCTAGTAAAAGGTCGAGGATTAGCCAAGCTTCTAGCTGGATCCAACTGCAAAGTACTTGGAATCAATTATGTTTTAAAAATACAAGGGAAGAATACACAAGAACCTTCTGTCCTTGCAGAAGGGGAGAATCCACAAGAATCTCTACCTTCAGAGCAGATCAGTCCTATACACATTGATGAAAAATTCTTGTTGTCAAACTGGTATCACGATATTGTAAATTTCTTGATCCATTTTGAGTGTCCAGCATCATTCTCCAAAAGCCAGTGTAAAACCCTTAAGTTAAAATCAGTCAAGTACTGCATTATAAATGCAATTTTATACTGTAAAGATCCACTGAATATTTTGTTATTATGTTTAACAGAATCAGAAACTGAAGGAATCATTGATCAGTTTCATACAGGATTTTGTGGGGGACATTATGCTTGGAGAGCAACAACATACAAGATTCTAAGCGGAGGATTTTATTGGCCCACATTGTACTTACAAGTAGGGGCAAAGGTCAAAGGTTGTGTTCTTTGTCAAATGTTTGCTGGTAAACAAAAATTAGCAGCTCTTCCACTCGTTCCATGAATAGTTTTAGCACCTTTTGCTCAATGGGGATTAGATTTTGTTGGAGAGATTCACCCCACTTCAAGTAATCAACATAGATGGATCCTCACTGCAACAGACTACTTCACTAAATTGGTGGAAGCAATTCCAGTCAGGAATGCTACTGATTCAGTAGTAATTAAGTTTATTGAGGAGAATATCTTAGCTAGATTTGGTTGCCCAACTCAAATTGTCACTGATAATGCAACAACTTTTTCTAGTGTTAAATTGGTTGACTTTTGCCAGAAATATCAAATTCTGTTACATCATTCAACTCCATACTACCCTCAAGGTAATGGCCTTGCAGAGTCATCCAATAAAAGCCTGGTAAAGGTAATAAAAAAGACTCTAGTGATCATAAGAAGAGTTGGGATTCACATTTTATTTATGCAGTATGGGCAAACAAAATTACTCCAAAGAGATTAACTGGCAAATCTCCATTTCAGTTAGTCTATGGGAAAGATGCAATTTTCCCTACCAATTTGGCCTTCCCTGTTTTAAAATTCCTGCGGGATTCAACAGATGAACCTGATGATTTTTCAAGAAGAATAAATCAGATTATTGAACCTAATGAAAACAGAGATGAAGTTCAATACAAATTGCAGAAATATCAGAATAAAATGAAGGTTTTGTTTGACAGAAGAGCCAGGGAAAGGGACTTTAAGGAAGGTGATCTAGTTCTAAGATGGGATTCCATTAGAAAAGAGAAAGGAAAGCATGGAAAATTTGACAATCTATGGTTTGGACCTTTAGCAATTGCTGAACTGAAGGGTAACAACACTTTTGTGTTGCAGAATCTTGAGGGGCTATATTCCACTTATCCTGTAAATGGAAGGTTTCTTAAACATTACATTAAGTACTAAGAAGTTAAAATAGCTTTCATTGTAAATACTCCAGTTTTCTTTTACTTTTCAAGATGTTAGTGTGATTTTCTTACAGCAAGGACTCCATAGCCCGAGGAGAAGGCACATGGATCTGCAGGTTCTTTGCATTCTACAGGAGAAAGCAGTCCCCAGTTGGAGCCAATATTGTAGCATTTTTTGGTTTTGATAAGATAGAATATTTGAAAAAATGTTAAGTTAGGATATGGACATAACAATAGTAAATAAAATGTTTTTGAAAAGAAAATATCTTGATGATGATGTCCATATCAAAGAAAATGCTAGGTTAGATGTCCTAAAAAATCAAAACAAAAAGAAAATGTTAGGTTAGAAAGAAAAGAAAACAAACAAACTCTAAAAGTGAGCAAGTCTAAATGCCATTACTTTGTTTCTGCAAAATAATGGTTGTGTGCAGCTTGTCTTAAATGCCACAACCCATGACAGTAAAAAAGTTTAATCTTGACTGCTTCATGCTTTAAATTTGATGTTATAGTTAGAGGATAAAGATTTGGCCAAACTGTTTAATTATGGCAGATTAGTAGTTAGGTAGAGAATAATAAGGTGCTCATCAGTTTAATCTGAGCCCTTGGAGGTTATAAAGGTAGATTTAGATAGTTTGCTTTTGTAAATAAAAAGAAAGGAAAAGGGTTTGCTAGCTTAAATGCATCCTTTAAGTGAAGAAAAAATGATAGGATAAGCAAAGGGTAAGTAGAAGAAAGGTTGCAGAAGTTTGATTATTCATTGGACAAAATGTACATTTATCATGTTTTACTATATGTTTCTATATCCATGAGGCAATTACACAAAGCAAATGAAGGTCTACAAGATCAATTAATTAACTTCCATCATTCCTTTTCATCCCTATATTTACTAATTTCCTCTTCCTACCTTCATACATTCATATTCATTTATTTTCCATAAAAACCCCTTTTCCTAAGGTCAAAACCCTTTTTACCTAGGAAAAGTGAAAACCCCATGTAAAATCCCTTTTTACCATGATAAATCCCCTTTTACCCGAAAAACCCACAAAAATATGTTTTACCCTAAGTATTGTGCATATATGAAAAGCAAATAACTCATAAAAAGCATTATACTTAGTAATTTCCCCTTTCCGCGTGTATTTCCCCTTTTCCACTTATTTTTCATATTAACACTAACCTATAGTATTAAACCTCTAAAATTCCATTTTCCCGTATATATTAACTCCCTTTATTAAATAACTCAAAACCTTAGTTTTATTATAAAACTATGTATTTTCATAACATTTCGCATATTGGCAGATCGTACACTTTTAACGT
Organism: Pinus tabuliformis; assembly: GCA_031772625.1. NCBI lineage: Eukaryota > Viridiplantae > Streptophyta > Pinopsida > Pinales > Pinaceae > Pinus > Pinus tabuliformis. The sequence continues at coordinate 656,428,905 of CM062818.1, read as the reverse complement.
GCATCCACTCTCCTTCGATTGCGATATGCGATACACAATAGACTCGGACCCGACACAATACAATTCATGCCATATCGCATCCGCCTCCATCGCAAGTCCCGGTTAATAGCAATACCCTCCGCCATTGCGATCTCCGATTGCGAATGGAACCCGGACCCGATCACATATCATGCATGATTTATCCCTACATCACGTCCGGCCCTTATCACATTCCTTTGCGATGGGCCTTTCCTTCGCTAAACTGTGATTGCGATATGTGATTAGCCCGGACCCGATATCATTATCCACTCGAATTCATATTATTTCAAGTCCGCCATATTTGTTTTGCAAATAATTTCTTTGTTAAATCGTTTTTTATGATTTAAACGAAGAAATAACTAAACCTCCATTTAACCGCTAAATCTCAGTTTTAAGACATAATAAAGCCATTGCCGGCATAATTAGTCATTGGGACCCTCTGTATTGCTCCTTCGCTCCACCAACGTCCGATCTAAGGCATTCAAATCCAACGACTCACAACGATTTCGGGTTGGCTCTCTTTATAGGCATTACCCACCCGAAAAGCGATATTCCACCATCCTCTTTTGCTACGTGCTATGCTCAGATTGCATCGGGTGAACCCTTTCTAAAACCGCTCGCGCTTTATAAGCGGTGCGATGAAAACCACCTCCCGCATAACGACAAAATGGCCATTGTTCACCTTGCGCCATAATTCAAAAAATGAACTGTTTTTTTGTTTAAAAGCAAAAAACGCCACTTTGCTCTGTTTTGCCTGTTTTACACAACGAAGCCTCCATAAGCCTTTGTGACCCATAAAACTATCATTTTACCTTTCGATACGCTATGGACTCCTTCCAATAGCCTTTCAAGCTCTATAAAGCCATTGAAGGCCTTCTCTATCACCTGTATTTTTCTTAACAGTTTCTGTGTTTTGCAAGTAAAAACCTCTGTTTCAGGCTTACAAAGAAAAAGCCTGCACATAGTTTGAAGACAACAATGAAGATCATATCAAATTACTTTACCATGTGACACAAATCTAGAAGGATTTACTGTTGAAAAACACAATAAAAACCTGAAAAGCACTGTAAAGGTAAAAAGAAACAGTAAAGGTTATTCAACAGGGTTAAAGGATATTCACAGAGTTTAAAGAGTATCAGATGAAAGATTAAATGAAGGAATCAACCAGTGTGAAGGATATAAACGATAAAGCAGCTTAAAGGGCGAAATATCAAACAACAAAGCTAGCACAACCTGAATAAAAGGGACAGCAAGAAGCAATTCAATAGCTGCCCCTATCTTCTTGCATGAAGATTTTTCCTTTCATAGAGTAAATCTCAATCAGTTTTAGGATATTTTTTAGTTTCATTATTGTATAAATAACTCTCTTTTCGAGTTATTATGGGTTCGAAGTTCAAGATTCATCGTTCATTGCTTGTTAAGTCTTGACTGATAATTCTACTTTGAACCTGGTTGCACCTTTGAAGTAAGCATTTCTAGACACTTGATGTACTTAGTTTTTCTGGAACCTTAATACAAAACAGAAGATTCTGAATTTGGTTTTACACAGTTTGTGTTATCCTGTAATTTTTCCAGTTATCAATCATTATGTTTTTCTTCATATGCTTATGACTTATAGAGATATCTAGGTAGGAACAATTGTGTCTCAATTTATTCCTATAAGCTCTTGAAGTGATCATCTATTAAGAGAATGGATTAATGAACTGTCTGTTTAGCTAATCCCCTCTAATCAGTAAATCATCAGCATCTTGTGTAAGCTTAAGTATACTACCTTGAACCTTTGGAACGTAGTTTAGAAGGTTTTCCCACTTATGATTGTTCTGTTTTATAGTCTGGAAACTGTGATAATCATATTATTTGCTGTCTTCTTCTCACCACTATTTTGATCTATATCACTGTGTAAAGTCTTATAGCAGCCCTCTGCTGAGATATTAATATAACCCAAAGGATTAATTACTTCAATTCTACATCTGTCTTCATTCATTGGTCTTCCAAAACTAAAACCAAAAACCCCAAAACAATTATTTTAGATGCTCTGGCATTGGTAGCTGACCTACTACTATCTCAAAGGTACAACACTTGCTATTGGGTTGTTTTCTTCTTGAGTTGTGCTCTTCTTGTGTGACATCTCTCCAAGTGTTACATTGCCCTTGTGCTGTTTTATGTTTCTCTTTATTGCAAAATTTGGGATTTTGTTGGTTTCGTTTTATTCTTCAGTTTCTGTTGTGAATCTCAACTAGTATAAAGGTGAAAGAATAAATTGAAAGATTCTTTAGAGCATTTCACACAATGTTCCTAGGAGATGCGTCCCTTTGGATGGGGGGATGTTTGGGGTAATGTTTCCCCACGCACCCCTTTTGTGGAAACTCAGGGAAACAAAGGGGGAAATTTCCCCAATATGGGGGGATGCATTTCCCCAAAAGCAGTGCTTCTGGGCAGCCCCCCTCAAAATTTTTTCTGCACACCCCCTAAACTTTACCTAAAAACAATAATTTATGAGCGGGGAGCCTAATTTTTAACCCTACGATCCTACTAATGCTATGTAATTAATGGTAATGTTAAATTATTAAAGTCATCCATTTACTTAAATTTTTAACATTAGCGTTAATTGTTTTAGAAAGTTTGAGAGTGGTTCCAACCTCACTGGATTTCAATGGAGAAAGTAGAATTTTGGATCCCACTCAAAATTCAACAGGCGTAACAATTTTCAGGATTTGGGGATTGCAACGTTTCCATTGGATTCTATCATGTATGAGGGTATGGAACTAGCATTTAATCAAGAGCACCAATTCCTCTATGTACCTTGATGTTGGTGGCATTCATTGTTGAACTCCTCTGTCATGACCCTAGTAAAAATGTACCCATCACTCAAACAAAATCTCTGCTTGACATGTTATGCTTTTCTATCTCATTTTAATGTTTAGAGGGTGATGTTGATGATGATGATCCCAATACAGACAATGATTTTGATGATATTTAGGTATTTGTTGTAGCATGAATTTTTTTGGGCTATAGAGGCCATCTAGAGCCTCTTTGTTGATGTATTTTTTAGTTCAAAGATGGATTGCATATGGTGTTATTTTGGTTATATGCACCCTTGGTATATAGATAAGAAAGTTTACATATTTGTGTATAATGGTTTGGATTCATAAGGGTGCTCATGAATATTCATGTATTTTTTGGTTGACCATTATTTTGGTCTGGTTTTTTTTCCAATTCCCGATTTGGGGGTCGACTGTTTTGATGACGACTCTGGTTTTGATAACATTGCTTCATTGTCGACTATTCATTTTCAGTTTTCACTTTTGAGTCTTGAATCTAAATACTGATGACCTCAAATTGAGTCTTTGACTCATCATCCTTTACTATTTTTGAGTTTAAGTAATTTCAATTTACTATTCCAGTATTCAGACTTAATATTTACTATTTTGCTTAGTACTAATCAGATTCTAGAGTAATGAATGATGAATATAAATCAATGTAGACTCTAAAATGATGAACTTAAATCAATGTATACAATATTTTACTATTTCTATTTCATTGAATCATTTATGATGTATGAATCAATGTATTTCATTATTGAATATATATATATATATATATATAAACTTTCCCTTGCCCCCCCGGAATTTCCCTAAAATTTGGAGGTTCTCCCACACATACCTTTGTGCATCTCCTTGTTTCCGTGTCCCTCATCCTAGAAACTTGGTGGAACATTGATTTCACATAGGCGTTTTAAGAAAACATCTTTGTTCTAAGTTGAATGCAATTTGAAAAATATAAAGCTATCTACTTAGGAAGAAGTACCAGAAACTCAATTTTAGATTTGACAATTTTATGTTTAGTTTGCTTAAGCAATTAAATACTGTGGAGCCTAGTTCTATTGAAGGTGCTTTTGGGCAAAGAGCATGTTGCTGTTAGAGACCATAAATCATCTGTCCTTTTTTTGAAACCTCATAAGTTGCTCCTGCAATTGAGGCTCTTATTTGAAATTCCCTGTTCTTTCGAGGGCAACATCCTTTTTATGTTTTTCAAATTTTGTTGAAGTGTTCAAAGCAAAGCGTACTTGTTTCTTATAATATTCTTGAGCAGAACTTACTTCCATATCGTCTAACTTTTGCTCTATTTAGTTTAATTATTTTTCTTACGGTGGGGAATGAGATCTTGTCCCTCAATGTACACATACATAGAATAATATTATGTACCTTTAGAGTCCCATTATCCACTCTTTTCGCTATGAGTGGATGTTTAGATAATCTTTTCTTATTTTTTTGATTTTCTAAACAGGAGTTTAAGCAACTATTAAGTAGGATACTAGGACATTCTGAATAACATTTCTGCATCATTTTTTCTAGCTCATTGGCTTTTGTCAGACGGCAAGATTTGGACATTATATATTAGCATTTGTATCCTGGTCCAAAAAATATGGTATCCATGGAGATAGACACAGATTCTCATCAACTTGAGAGGGAACAAGCTGATTACAAATGCCAGGTTTGTCATTGGACTTTGTATCATTTTCTGATTTCTCGCGTCCTATCTATAGATGCAATTTTTTTTTGCTGCTATTTTGGCAGGATGAAAGATATATGCTAAAGATGCAGAAGTACAGAGGGCAACAGTACAGCCAGCTATACTATTTCCGTCTTCACAAGTTCCGAGAGATTCTAAACAGTCTTGTTAAAAGACAGTGGCCAAATTTGCCAGGTAAGAGAATGTTTAAATGTTCAGACATGGTTTTGTAATGTCTACAAATCCTATGGACTCTTATAAGAGGAATATTGGCTGAAACGTTTTTGAACCTTGATAAAAGCATGTTTGCATGTTTACAAAGTAACTATTTTGTTCTCAGGGCTTTTGATATATATGTAGTAAGTACTGCATATCTTATGGATTTTGTTTTTTCAACCCTCTAGAATGTATTCAAGAAGATTGATGTTCTTGTCATTTGCAAATCAACAATATTAATTGTCTTCCTTGGTAAGATATTATATTTTTCTCTTGTTCTTTGGATAAACTCATACATATAAATTCATTGCTTACCATGGACATCAAAATTCTTTAAATCCGAGATCTGGATAATTTTTCTTGAAAGTGTTGAATTTTCTACAAGATGCATAGTAGAGACCAATCTTTTGATCTGATAATACTACGTAATGATCTTCAAACAATTTATCTCATGCCACTGATATCATTGAGCAATTATACACAGAAAATCTCAACAGTAAATACATTGGAAACAGTAAAGATTATAAAGAGACAACCATGCACAATAGAGACAATATTTTTACCCGGGGAAAACCCAAACGTGGGAGAAAACCCAACAACTTTTCTTAGGAGAAATTATTCTTCAGCAAGGTTTACAAATCAATAATTTGTTGAGAAATTTGTGCCAATACCCAAGTCAAAATATCAGACAAATATGGTCAAACTACAGCAAGTCAAGGCTGGTCAAACTGTCCAAAATAGTTAGAAGTCAACTTTGGTTAAACTGCCCAAAATCTGTAGTCAAACCAGCCTGGTCAAACTTGGACTAGTGGTTAAATTGGGCCTTGCGGCTCCTGTGGTTGACTCTGGTCAAATTTGACCTCCTGCAGCTTGCTCAACTGTGGTCAAACTTGACCTGTTGCAGCTCGGTCAACAATGGTCAAACTTGACCTCTTGCAGCTCGGTCAACTGTGGTCAAACTCGACCTCCTGTAGCTCGGTCAACTGTAAACAAACTCGGCCCAAAATAGACTCTGCAGCTCGTTCAAATGTGGTCAAACCGCCCTCGTGCAACTCGGTCAAACTCTAGTCAACTCAGCCTCTTTCTATCACACGTGCGACTGCTTTAGGAGAGAGGAGATATGATGAATGACTTGAGCAAATGAAGTGTCACATCATTTATATATATTAATTGAATGGGTGTGAATTTGCTCAAGGGACACACACTTTCATGGTGTGGCTGACTTATCCTTTTGAGCCTACATGATGCTCCAAATTTTTTTTTTTTTTTTTTTAATTTCTCTTAGGTTGACTTGGAGATTTCCTTAGCAAGGGGGGGGTACCTCTTGATGCTAACAAAAAGTCAACACTCTCGCTTAGTGAGGGAGATATTCTCCTTGGCTGCAACATGTTTCCCATTAGTTGAAATTTCTCCAACACAAGAAAAGTTCATGAGCTTGCTATGTTGATGCATATCTATAGATAACTCCATTCTGGAGTATGTAATTTAACTCCTCACGTGCACATCTATAGATTACTCCATCCTAGAGTAGGAAATGTGAGTATACTGGGCCATACACCCCTGGCTGAATCTGCATGGCCAAACCAACTCCTTCTGGGTTCTTAGGTGAATTTCTTCTATCTCCTCTGGTCAAATCAACATGATCTAATCGAGTCTTTTAGCTCCTCAAGAGAAGATCATCTATCTCCTTTGGTCAAATCATCATGACCCAACCAAGTTCTTCTGGCTTCTCAGGAGAATATTTTCCTTTGGGCCATTCACCCCTGGCCAAATCAGCATGGCCCAGCCAAAGTCCTTTATGGTTTCTCAAGTGAATTAGATCAATCTCCTCTAGTCAAATCAACATGACCTAGCCAAAGTCCTTTATGGCTTCTCAGGAGAAGTTCTATCCAATCTGCAATTGCCCTGGGCCATTCACCTCTGGTCAAATGACCCAACCATGTCCTTTTGGCTTCTTAGGTGAATGTATCCATCTCCCTTGATCAAATTAGCATGACCCAACTGAGTTTTGGCATTTTAGGAGATGGTTTGCCCAATCTTAGAAAAACATCGATTCTCCCTCTCAATGAGGGAGACATTCTACATCACAACAAGCTTGTCTCTGAAATATACAAACTTCGCTCTAGATAGAGCCTTGGTGAGAATGTACACAATTTGCTTGTCTACGAATATGTACTGGAGCTTCACTGCTCCCATGTCTTGAATGAAGTGACTTGCTCAAATTGTATCGCAAGAAGCTTTCAAAGCCACACTGCTTCACGACTTGTGACATTGGCTATGATATACTTATCCTTTGTTGTACTGAGTGCGACAAAAGTCTGCTTCTTTCTAACCAGTATATCATAGCTGATCCCAAGCGGAAGCAATACCCAGATGTGCTCTTTTTGTCCTTTGCACTCCCAGCCCATTTTGAATTTGTATATCTCTGCAACCTCACTTCACCACCTAAGACATATCTCAAACCATATCCAACTATACCATGCAAGTACCTCAACACATTCTTTGCTACAACCTAATGTATATGCCTCGACTCAAATATATACTGGCTCAAGGTGTTTATTGAAAAGCAAATATTCGGCTTGGTGTTAACCAGGGACATCAAGGATCTAATCAACTGCGTGTACATCATGGGATCCACCAAATCTAAATTTGAAGCAAAATCATTCAACTTCTTCAGATTAGAAACCATAGGAGTAGCCATATACTTGCAATATATCATACTGAGTCTCCTCAAAATTTGGATGATATTCCTTCCTTGTCTGAGGAAGATCTCATCAGGTCTTTGTCACACCTCCAATCCCAAGAAACAATGCATCAGGCCAAGATCCTTCATCTCAAATTTTGAGGTCAACTCCCTCTATCAGCGAAGCAAATCCTTTTGCCATTGTTTCTTCATTTGTCACATAAGCAAGTCCTTCTGCCACTGTCGCTCTCTTTGTCACGTAAGCAAGTCCTACTGTCTGACATGGTCCCTTCTATTGAAAATGTAGCTAGTGTCGGTCTTCATAATTGTATTTGTCAAAAGAAAGAAAAAGGAATTTTATTATAAAAGAAATTGTCTTATTAAAACATGGGTTTCATGCTTGGGTCACTGGTTTTCAGGTCAAAGCCTCCATTGTAGGCTTCTAGGGTTTATGTCAAGAGTCCTAGTCTTTGTCATCATGTAGAAGACCCTTCTTGCGCTTCATCTATCAAGAAAGAAATTTATTTTAATGTAAAATAGGTCTTTTAGGTCTCCTCCACCAAGGTGGCCTCAAGAAGGACAAGTTGACCTCATCAAGGGAATTCAACCTCACAGATTCACTATATAAAGAAAGCAACTCGACCTCATTTGGAGCACATTCACAACAAGTTCAATCTGCAGATGCTGGAGAAGAAAAAGGGTGTGAAATTCAAGGAAGGAGGAGGAACGAATAACAAAGGAGAAGGAAGTCTTTGTCAAGCAAAAGAAATTGAATATTCTCTCTCTTTGTCTAACACATGTTGCTGAAAGGGCTGAAATTGTAGTATTGAAGTTGGGCCGAAATTTTGAAGTAGCTGGGTCGAAATTTTGTCTTTGATGCAGTATTAATGCAATATTGTTGTAGGTGATCCTTGGAGTCTGGAAGGATTGTTTTAGGGCTGACTTGGTGGAGTGAGAAGAGTCTTTTGTAAGGTCTAAGGTCTTGGTCTATCTCAATTTGATTAATGGATTGTTTGACTAGGTTTTCCCCTAGAGAGGGGTTTTAGCCCTGACTGAGTGCCTACATCTGGTGTAATTGATCTTCATGTTTTGTTTTGATGATTGCTTGATGACACAAAGATAAAAGAAGAACATAACGAGAAGATAATAAGACTACAAGATTATCACAAGTAATTATCAATATAAGATAATCTTTTTGCCTTTTTGATTTTCAAATATGGTATCAGAGCTAAGGTGAAGAAGGAAGGAAAAACAACAACTTGAAGGTCTATTGAAAGAAGGGTTAAGGAGGAAGGAACAAAAGAAGGTCATTAAGAAAATGATCATATAATAAGAGAGGCCTACTGTTGTATCTCCCAAAGACAGCCTTGGATTGCTTCAAGAACAATGCCGGGGCACATCTAAAATGGTGTGTCTCAAATGATTCATAGGATATTGGAGACCACACTTATGATCTATAGATACATATATACATAGGAAATAGATTGGTTCATTAATCCAAAGAAATAAAACATGGATTTCTGGTACTTCTTCACACGTTCAGATCTCAGAAATAAGCATAAAAATAGTGGAGGCTAAGAGCTTCAAGGTCTTATAGCTAATAATCTTTTGCAGAGTGTGTGAGAGAGGAAAAGAGAGAAGAGTAACTCATCACATAGAGCATAAGGCTTCAATACTTCTATATTTAACACACAAAGCTTGAGACATTAAGGATTTCTATGCTTATTTGGGCTACAAGCAAAAATAATGAATGAAGGGGGAGTTGAGAGCTATGATTCATGTGCTGCGAATTTAAAGATCTAATCTCAATATTCCTCACATGCATATACATAAACAATGTTCAGACAAATGAATATGTGAAACAGTTACAGGCATTTGCATTAACATATAGATACTAATGAATCTGTGAAGGAGCTTGAAACACATCTAGCAACAATAATTACATGAATTCAGGGAAGAAGCATGGACATAAAAATGAGTTAAACAAAGGGGAACACATACTGTAATCCTTTGAAGAGGGAATCACCACTGTTTTCTTGATATTCTGAAAAGATCTGTATTACAAAGGAGATACAGTTTAAAATATAACATGCAGTGTTTTCTCAAGAATTTCTGAACCTCAATTAAGTCTTTCTTTCCCCAATTTATTAGAGGGGAGCAAGGAGCTACATTACAACAAAAATATCTATCTCTAGACTCAATTGTCAAGTCAACTAGCTGTATCAGTCCTGAACGGCTCTGTGGCCCAAAAAAGATATTACAGAAAAATAAATGCCTCCTTGAAGGGAAGGCGTGTTATAATAACACAACTCAGTCAATAACCGGACAGACAAGTAAATGTAAGTCTTTGTGCCCCATCCTGTGATTGCATCGGCCTCGGGCTGTAGTTTGTTCACGGTATGACCCTTTGTGTTGCTCGACTGACCCTGTCGCTTCTGCCTTTACTGCTGAGGTGCCTTGATATGTTGAAATGGGGGTTGGGTCGTTTGTGGGTGCTTGCTGTTGCAGTCCCGTGTAGTGTAGAGGGACGAGGCTCCATACTGAGCCTTTAACCTTTCTAAGTCCCTGGTACCTCCCCATTGCTTCGCTATGCTCCATTAAGGTCCCTAGCTGTCGGCTCATCTGCCCATTAAAACTCTGTACTGTGCTTATCAGTGCATTGATGTGGTAGGTGAGAAGCATTCCATGAAATGGCACAAGCGTAGGCTTTTTCTCTGAAACAGGTGAAAGCAGGCATTTTCGATTTCCCCTTAGCCCCCTTCATCATAGTCCCTTTTATATGGCTTTCTTTATATAACCGAGGGCATGGACCAAGCGCTTAGCCCTACGGGCGCTAAGGCTCTCAACTGTCGCGTGGGGGAGCCTTTTCCTTTATAACTTGAAATGCCATTGTTTGCCCTTTGCACCACACTGGTCGATATCCCGAATGTGAAATCCCTATACAATAAAACACATAACCTATCACATCCGAGGGGTCCCTTTCCTTATTGCAATCGTAGCCGGGGAGGAAACACAGCGGAAGAGAAGATTTACATTACGCGATTGCTGATCACCGATTGCGATGAACCTGTTGATGTCGTCATTGCCACATGTTTCCCTGTGAGTGCTGACATTTGGCATCCAGAAATAGTCCCATAGGACCCCTAAAAATGCTAAAAAAGAGTGACACGTGTTCACCCGCCACGTCATTCTCTGTACGCGCTACGTCACTGGTGACGTCAGTTGCCATGTTAGCTCGGTGGACCAATCAGAAGTCGCCAAGTGGTCCCTAGAGGAGAGAGAAAGTGGCCTGCCCGACCCTGTTTTTGCAGGCATTTCCTTTGTATTTGAAATTCGGCCCTCCCCCAGCGATTTTGTTCTATATCGCAATATTGACGATTTTCAACAATTTGTGACTACAACCTTCGCCGATTGTTGATCACCGATGCCACGTGGAAGAGAGAGAAAGGGGAGGCCCAACCCTCGTTTTGTCGGTCTTTTCCTTTGTAAACTGTTTTCTCGGCCCCCCGATGATGTTACACAAAAATCGCAAATCGGTGGTTTGCAGGTCTTTAAAGTTTTTAGAATTCGCTGATATGCCAAACTACGGGACTGCCATCATGCGAGGTCGCTGGGATGCGGGATTGCGCTACGTGGAGGAGAGAGCAAAGGGGAGGCCCAACCCCTGTTTTCCCATGATTTTCTTTGTTAACACTTTCCAGCCCCTCACTGGCGGTGCAACATAATATCGCAATATCAACCCCCCGCATGTTTTGGAGTATGCCGTAACTGATGGACTACTGGGACTGCGATACGCCGATTATGTGATAAAAATTGTGCCCGGACCCTCGATTGTCGATATGTGATATCGGCGATCAGCGGATCACAGCTCCTTCCAGCATCAGTGCTCCTAACCTGCCTGGACCCATCGACGTCGATATGCGATTGGGATCGGCCCTCCGGACCTCTGACTGCGATTTGCCTCCACACTTAGTCATTTTCTGGGTTTGTTTGGCTTTTCCAAGGTAGACTTCAAAATTCCTTAACTTCTGCTCTAGGAGTCCATTTTCGGACTTCCATATACCATTGGAAAGCTCTTTCCGAGCACTACACAATGTAGAGGGTCTAATTTGGCTCTGATAGCTTCTGTGGCCTTGGACAGAGGCTCCAAACTTCACTGCTCTTGGGCAACCTTGGTCAATTGAAACCCACAATGCAGTGTGACAACATTGGCTCCAACTGGAGACAGTACCTTGCTGGCAAGGTGCCGAGGACTTGCAGACCAGTAGCCTTTCCTTCCATTGGGCATGGAGTCATTCTTAAACAAAATATAATTCTGTAACAAAGAACTTTTTGACAATAAATTGAAAAACTCAAATAAAAATTTCAACGCGTACCGGATATTTACAATGAGCAAGAGATAGATATCTCTAATTTTGAAAATAAAATTTTTGGAATTGACCATTTACAGGCAGTTCTAGCAGTCTACCATCCAAGTTTTCAAGCATGTAAGTGTTGTTTCCCCTCTCTTCTGCAATCTTGTAGGGGCCCAACCACAATGGATCAAATTTCCCATGCTTGCCTTTGTCTTCTCGCTCGACATCCCATCTGAGCACTAAATCTCCTTGCTAAAGAGGTCTGTCCTTAGCCTTCTTGTCAAACAGAGATTTCATCCTTTGTTGATAGTTTAACAGTTTGGTCCCCAACTGCTCTTTGTTCTCGTGAAGCTCCACCAATTGATTTATTCTTCTAGTCAAGGCGCTAGGCTCTTCCTCGGCTTCTTGCAACAACTTAGCTATTGGCATCACTAATTGGATAGGGAAGACGACATCCTTGCCATATACTAGCTCAAAAGGGGATTTCCCAGTGGATCTTTTGGGTGTTACACGGTTAGCCCACAGAGCAAACTTTAGTTGAGAGTCCCAGTTCCTTTGATTTTCAGTGATGGTCTTCTTTAGAACTCTCACCACAGTTTTATTAGAAGACTCGACCAAGCCATTCCCTTGAGGGTAGTATGTAGTGGAGTGTCTAATAATGATGTTGAATTTGTGGTAGAAGTTGGTGAACTTGGCAGATTTGAAGACCTGTGCATTATCAGTGATGATTTTAAAAGGACACCCAAAGCGGGACAATATGTTCTCCTCCATGAATTTTATCACCATTGAATCAGTAGCATTCCTAGCTGGGATCATTGTTTTAAAAAACGGTCGTTTCGATACCGAAACGGCCGAGTTGATCCGAGCCGATACCCTCAGCCATGACTCGGCCTTTGAAACGGTACGTTTGGCCGAGTCAGCCATGACTCGGCCGAGTCATGGCTGACTCGGCCAACTCGGCCGTTTCCGTTATGACTCGGCCGAGTCACAAAAAGCCGGCCCAGAACACGTTAAACAACGATTTAATATTTTTTTAATGGATTTTTAAGGTGATTTCTGATTGGTTTGGACTCCAAGGTGTTATATGAATTTGCTAAATGTCATTTGGGGTCCATTTCCCCCTCCCAAACCCTATTTAACACACTCAAGTGCTCTCATTCTCTCACAACAATCTTATGCATTTGAGTGAGAGTCTTCTTTGAGAGTTAGTGAGCAGTTCTTGAGCTTGTTTTTGGAGCAGCAGTGAGGAGTATTGGAGGAGCATTGTAGTTGGAGTGAGGAGCTTCTTGGGCAGCCATTTGGAGCAGCATTGAGGAGCTGATTCTTGGAGCAAGCTTGAGGAGGCAGTTTGTGCCTGGAGGTATTTTTTTTCACCTCTATAAATCTGTTTTTGCTTAGTAAATTTTAGGTGCATATCTAGAAAGCTTAGAGAGTGTTTTTTGTCAAATAAATGAACATTGAATCAATGTTTTTTTTTTCATTTTCAGATTGTTTGCTTTCATTTCCTAGTCAAAAAATGGCACCTAGAGCAAGAGATCTTGCTTGGGCATATGTTGAAATGGTTGATAGTCAAATGCAATGCAAATTTTGCCATAGGAAAATTAAGGAAGGTCCTGGGGGCATTAATAGGTTGAAACAACACTTGGCAGGGATTAGAGGCCAAATTACCCCATGTACCTCACCAGAAATTGGGGAGATTAGGAAGCATTTGTTGGCCGGCTTTGAGAAATTTAAAGAAGATAAGGCTAGGCAAAGCGGCATACAGGATGAAATTAGGAGGAAGAGGGAGATACAAAAAATGATGGCTACCAACCCCCATTATGATTTTGAGGGTTCTTCCTCTATCCCTCAAACTGATACATCCAACCCTTTCCGATATGTTCCTCCCTCTTTTGGTTCTGTTCAAGATAAGGGAAAGGGTAGAATGAATTTGAAAAAGGGTGATGTGACTATCAAAAGTTGTTTCACTCCCTCCTCTCCATCAGATGCACATGGTCCTGAAGTTAGTAAAACTCAAATGCAGCCCACTTTAGATGACCATTGGAAGAAAGAATTGAGGGAGACTGCTTGTGAGTACATAGCTAGATGGTGGTATGATGCTGATATCCCCTTTAATGCTGCTCGTTCACCATATTATGAGCCTATGTTTGATGCCATACATGCTGCTGGAAAAGGCTTCAAAGGCCCTACTATGCATGAGCTAAGGGGGTTTCGTTTGCAGAAAGAAATTCAATCCATTAATGAGTATTTGCAAGAGTTCAAGGACTCATGGGCAAGAACAGGGTGTACCATCATGTCAGATGGATGGACTGATCAAAGAAATCGTACCATCATAAACTTTCTTGTCTTCTGCCCACAGGGAACCATGTTTTTAAAATCAGTTGATGCATCTGATAAGGTAAAAGATGGCCACTTGTTGTTTCAGCTATTGGATCAGGTTGTTGAGGAGGTGGGGGTGGCTAATGTTGTTCAAATCATCACAGATAATGCCTCTAACTATGTTCTTGCTGGTAAACTGTTAGAGGAAAAACACAAGACCATCTTTTGGACCCCATGCGCTGCACATTGCATAGACCTCATGCTTGAGGATATTGGAAAATTAGATTGGGTAAAAAACACTATAGATCATGCCAAAAGCATAACAAAATTTATCTACAATCATACATTGATTTTGAGCCTCATGAGGAATTACACTGGGGGCAAGGATATTATTAGGCCTGCCATCACTAGATTTGCTACACATTTTTTGACATTGCAATCTATGCTTTCCCAACATAGAAACTTGCAAAAGATGTTTTCCAGTGGTGAATGGAATCAAAGCAATTGGTCTAACAAACCGGAAGGCAAAGAATTGAAAAGGAAAGTCTATGAAGAAATTTTTTGGAGAAAGGCAGCAGAGATTGTGAAGCTTGCTGAGCCACTAGTTAAGGTGTTGCAGTTGGTGGATGGGGAAAGGTTGGCTATGGGCTTCATTTATGAGGCTATGGATCAAGCAAAGGAGCAAATAAAGACGGTATACAAGGATAGAGTGGCAAAGTATGGGCCCATTTGGGCAATCATTGATGAAAGATGGAACAATCAACTCCATCGCCCTATACATGCAGCTGAGTATTTTTTGAACCCACGATATCATTATAAAGCTAAGGAGTCAGGAGCTTTGAGGGGGGAGGTCAGAGATGGACTGATTGATTGCATTGATCGCATGATCCCATTGGAGTCTGATCAGCTGAAGATACACCGACAAGCCAATATCTTCAGCAATGCATCATGTACCTTTGGGAAGAACCTAGCAAAGATTGCAAGAGAAGCAGATGAGCCAGGTACACAAAAATTTCAATTTTCAAATTCTTAATAGTTTTACTTTTTTTTTTTAAAGTTTGTTAAATCGTTTATAATTTGAAAGTTAGATATAATTTGTAATTTTGTTGAGCTAACTCATTACACTCCTATGTTTTTTGCAGCACAATGGTGGGAGGCCTTTGGTGGCCATTGTCCTGAATTGCAAAGGTTTGCAATTCGTATTTTGAGTCAAACTTGCAGTGGATCTGGGTGTGAGCGCAATTGGTCTGTCTTTGAGAGGATTCACACAAAGAAGAGAAACCGTTTGGATAAAAAACGGTTAAATGACCTAGTTTATGTCCAATACAACCTTCGGCTCAGACGAAACCATTTGCTGAACAAAAGACCTGATTTAGATCCCATTGTGTTGGAAGACATTGATCCAACATTAGATTGGGTAGTGGAGAGTCGTCTAGCAGAGTTTGATCCCGATGAGGATCTTGATTTAGATTTAGATTTCGAGACATCAGTTGAACTTGAACATGCTGTTCAACTTCAGCCTGTTCAGTTGAATGCAGATCCAAATCCACCAGCCTCAGTCTCACAGCCAGCATGGACTCCAGTTGTAGGTGCTTCCTTTGCTCAGCCACGACAGAAGCGCAGCCGCATATCTACTCTATCTCAGCTTGCATCTGCTGCAGTTGCACAGCCTGCTAGTGGTACCACTTCTACAGTTGCAGTTGGAGATGATGATGATGAGGAGGAGCCATGGGGCCCCCTGTCTGACTCTGATGATGATGATCCAGAGATTGATCGACATGATCTTGGCTCCTCTGGCAGTAGCTACTAGCCAGTAGTACTAGTACTGGAGTCTGGTCACCGTCACAGTTTACTTTTGTTGTAGAGGCCATTTCTAGCCTCCTTGGTTATGTGTTTTTTGTTTTGAGTCTTTGATTATGTATGACAGGTGACTATGTATTGCCACTGGGTACCATTTTGATATAATGGATTGGTTCATGAGCCTACTTTGATCATATGTTGTCTTCCATCTATATTATAATGCTGTGTGTTTGGAAACATGAATGAAAATCTTTAAAATTATGTTTAAAATCTTTAAAATTATGTTTTTTTATGAAAAAAATAAATATTTAATGTATTTTTTACAACGACCGAGTCATTGAAATCGAGCCGGCTGAGTCATTACCGTTTCAGAGTCGAAGTCGGAGTCGATCCTCGGCCGAGTCGGAGTCGGAGTCGGAGTTTTAAAACTATGGCTGGGATAGCCTCTACCCACTTGGTAAAATAGTCGGTGGCTATTAAAATCCACTTGTGTTGGCCACTAGAAGGTGGGTTCATTTCTCCAATGAAGTCCAATCCCCATTGTTTAAAGGGTTCCTCTACATGCACAGGAATTAGGGGGAGAGCAGTAAACTTCTATCTTTCAGCGAACCACTGGCATTTTTGGCATGATCTGACTTGAGAATATACATCTCCAAACAACGTGGGCTAGTAAAATCCTGCCTTGAGGATTTTGTGTGCTGTTGCCTTCCAACTGTAGTGTCCTCCACTCCCCCATGGAAAACCTTAATCACTTCACGGGTTTCTCCCTTAACCACACATAGTAGCAACACCCCCACCGGGTCCTTCCAATAGAGCAATCCATTAGATATAATGTATTTCTGTGCCTGCAATCTCAGATTCCGGTATTTAGATCTATCCAGTCCCAATGGGCATCTTAGGAATAAGAGGTAATGAACAATGTTCTTATACCTGGGCAATCCCTCATATTTGGAATAGATCTTCTACTCAGCCGTTTTGATTCTGCTCTGTTCATCCTCTGGGTTGCCCTCCTCTGTGATCAGGCTTATTCCTAGAGCTTGGTAGTTGGATTCAGACAAAATCTTGGCCAACCCCTGGCCTTTGATGAGCTTGGTAGGCTTGATTTCCAGCTCATATTCCTGTATTTTAGCTATCCATCTGCCCCTCTTCCCTTTGTTGTCTCCCTGCACCAGAATGTCTTTGACTGCAGTTGTTGGGACAAACGTTGTGATTTTGGATTGCAACACATACATACGAAAACGACTTCAGCGCCTTGACCAGTGCATAAGCCTGTTTCTCCAATATATCATACTTCAGCTCAACGTCCCTCAAGACTTGGCTAAAAAAGGCAATAGGCTGCTCGTAACCATCTTTATTTTTCTGTAACAACACAACAACAATGGTATGTGGAGAGGCGAAAGAAAAGATGTAGAAGGGCATTGAATAATCGGGGCTGACTAGCACTGGGGCCTCAGCCAAAGCTTCCTTGATCCTAGTGAAAGAATCACGGGGGACGGAGCTCCACTTAACTTCATTCTCCTTCTTGAGCATATCTGTGATACCTTTAACTATCTCAGCGTAGTTGGGTACGAACCGCCTTAAGAAATTTATCCTCCCCAAAAAGGCTTGGACTTCTTTCTTGTTTCTGGGCAAGGGAATGAGGCTGATGGCTTTGACTCGTTCCGGATCAATCTTCACCCCTTCCTGCGCTACTATGTGACCAAGTAACTTCCCCTCATTCAGGGCGAACTGAGATTTCTTCGGATTCAGAGAGAGGCCATACCTTCTGCACTTCTCGAAAGCGAGCTTTAAATGGAGGATATGCTCTTCATTAGTCTTAGAAAAGACGGTGATGTCGTCCAAGTAAACTACCACAAATTTATCTTGCTTGCCCATGAAAGCTATGTCCATAGCTCTTTGGAATGTGGTTCCTGCATTTATCAACCCAAATGGCATGCGGGCGTACATGAAGGTCCCCCACGGGGTGGTGAAAGCAGTCTTTTTCTGGTCCTCAAGGTGGATCGCCACTTGGTTATATCTTGAGAATCCGTCCATCATGGACATTCTAGCCGCACCCACTACCTTCTGCAATATATTATCCAATCCATCTTGGGCAGAGGTAGTTGTGTTTTAGGGACGCCCGGTTTAAATTTCGGAAGTCCACGCACAACCTTATCTCTCCGTTTTTCTTCCGGATAGGGACCAAATTAGCCACCCACACAGAGTATCTTATAGGGACTATGATTTTGGCCTACAACAGCTTCCTTACCTCCTTTTCATTGGAGGGGAGTAAGAGTTTGTTTATTTGTCTGAGTTTTCGTTTACATGGCTTTATCCCACTCTTCAGAGGAATCTTATGTTGAATAATATTTGTGTCAAACGATTTCAAATCATCATAAGACCAAGCAAATACATATTTGTAAGTTTTGAACAGATCTAAATACCTCTGTCTGTATTGCGGGGGACTCCTTTGGACAACTTGATCGTCTGGGGTTCCTCCTTTGATCTGATGTTGCAGTCTTCGACTTGCTCATCCTTCTCTAGGGCCATTGGTTTGGACGCTATGTCATCTTTATTGAAAATTCTTTCTAGTGGAACAAGTCCACGAGGGATGGTGTTCCCTTTTAGTTGCAATTTTTTTTGCCTAGCCACTATGTCTTTCCACAGAGTGGCTTCTTGTTCTGCTTCTTCTTCTTGATCGATGGTGGAGTGGGAAAACTCCCCAACGACTTCTATGAATCTTTTTACTTGCTCGTCATCTTCGAATACCTGCTAGTGTTTGACATTATCAAGTATTGAAGGCCTGTGTTTGACTTCTATCTCATATCTGAGGAGTGGATTTTATGGGGGCCTGAAAGTGCTTGCAACTACCGCAAGAGAGTCAGCCATCCTGTTTTCTTCCCTGGGCAGAAACTGGATGTTAAACGCCAGGAAGAAATTGTCGATTAAGTCCCACACTTCATTTCGGTACGTCCTTAGCCTGGGGTGTTTGGCTTGGCATTGGTCTCAGATCTGCTTCACGACCAGCTCAGAATCTCCATAGACTGATAGGCATTCAATGTTCATATTTATTACTGTTTGTAACCCCAGGAGCAGTGCTTCGTACTCCGCTACATTGTTGGTTGCCTCAAATTCGAGCTTGAAAGAGAGGGGTATCATGCTGCCTTCCGGAGATACCAACAATGTTCCAACTCCGTTCCCATCTTTTGAGTTTGCTCCATCAAAGTATAACTTCCATACCTCATTTTCATTTAAATGTTGGTATTTCAACTGCCTTTTCAAGTGTATTGATGCTTCTTCTAAGAGGTTCTCATCTTCTTCTAAGAATAGGTAGGAGATGTCACTGTCTTTCCCATGCACTGGGGAGTTCTCTGAGCCTTTAGCTGGGGTCATGGTTTTCACAAACCGGGATTCTCTGTACAACCTTCTTTGCTCACCTCCAAAAGTGGGAATGGTGGCATAAGTAAGATCTAGCTTGATAGAGCCACCCACCTTGGAACCCCAAGATCTGGATAAGAGCATTCCAAAGCGAGGAGGTATGTTTGCCACCACTATATCCATGACCACACTCTTCACCGGGATCTGAGCCAAGTTTACCACCAGATCCTTTATCATGCCTAAGCACTTGACTCTCTTGGAGTCAAAGGAGTACAAGTCTTTGTATGGTCTGGTGATCTCCAAACCCAACTGTTCCATTACTGATAATGGCATGAGGTTGTGTGAAGCTCCTAAATCCAGCATGCAGTTATGCAGCAAAAGGTTATGGATCACCAAAGTCACATAAAAAGGTGCAGTAGAGGGATCCAACTCTTCCACATGCGGCCCAAAAACAACCATTGGCCTTTCCTCCTAGAGGTTTAAACTATCATGGGATGGTGCTGAGCCGGTTGGCTGCATGAATTGGGAGACTTGAGCTTTGTAATGAGGTTGCTTTAAGACCTCAGTCAAAGGAACATGAATTTTTAACTTTTCCAACTCCTTCTGGAGATTGAACGTATGTTGGGTCTTTTTGCATCTCCATGCTCTGTTCTTTCTCCCTTCCTGCTCGCAGTTGTCATCGGAACATGTGCCTCTTTTTCTGTGTGTCCCTTAGGACCTGTTGACCACTACCGTTCAACTGCCCATAGCAGTACACCCCCTTTTCTTTGCAAAAAGGGTAGCGCTTGATCGACATGTCCGTGCCATTCTACAGTCATCAACAGCTTGATCAATTTATGTTGTAAACCCAGTCTGCATGTATAAATTGTAAATAATCTTAGCAGATATGAGTCATGTCTGTAAATTGCCTAGGTGGACCTAATTTTCTAAGTGATAATCTACGTTTCGGAAGGTTTTTCGTCTCACCGATCCATGATCGGCAGAGTTTTCCTTCAGCCTAACCCCAAAGCCGGGATGGATTTTGTCATTAGAATCTTAGGAGAATCCTAGTGTTTTAATCTGCTAGATTATAGTTGTGTCGCAGAACTGGGTGGTTTATGAGGGTCTATGTCAAATGGGTTTCCCCCCTTGGGATGTAAAGTTGTAAAAGTCATGATGTAAAGTGTCTTGAGGGTTAAGAAATGTTTTAATTCCCTCATAAGTCCTAAGTCCTAGGTCCTAGGTGATTTTCCCAAAAGCTAAGTTCAAGGATCCATTTAAAAATAATTAAAAAAAAAAATTAAAAAATTAAAAAAAATATATATATATATATAAATAAATAAATAAATAAAAAAATAAAAAATAAAAAATATATATAAATAAAGTAAAAAACCTAAAAATAATAAAATAATAATATTTTGAGTAAATAAATGCAGAATTTCAATTTTTTAATACATTAAAAATTCGACGGATGAGATCAAGAGATATCTTGATCCTCATCGACGGTCGAGATCATTTTGACGTGGATCACTTGAACTAGCTGTTGGGAACTTTTCCTTTAAATAGGGTGTTAGGGGTCATTTGAGATCATTGGATCTTGGAGTCTTGTGCTGAAGAAGCTCTCTTGTAATCTGTTTCTGGTGCTAATAAAGAAAGACTTTGGGGTTAAAATCTTGCTGGTGTTACTCTCTGGAAGTGCTGTGAGCTATTTTATTTTCTGCATATTTTGATTTTCAGCCATTAGTAACAGCTTATTATAGAGTGTTGTTGAGCACAGGTATCTTGTTCACTTGCTAGGGTTTGAATGGTATTAGGTTTTCTGAAGTAATGGCAGGTATCTCCATTGCTTTTTGAGACCTAGTATTGTTTTTTCTCTCTTTATTGATGGTTGAAGTGAGCTGTGCAGGAAACCTTTATTGAAGAAGATCAGCGGGCGTTTGGGGAAGTTCTCGGCTGAACCAGCCAACTCCCGCAAGCATTTTCTTGCAGAGCCCAGCTAGTTTTGATCCTGGGTTTATCATTCAGTTTATTTTTCTGAATTGCATGAGAGATTTTCTGAAGTTCTTCATAGTAAAATCTGAAATTTTCGATAATATTACTGCTGATTACTGATAGATCTGGCTGTTTAAGAGTCAAAAGCTGTAAATTGCTTAGTTGATCTGGGGTTTCAATTTTGTTTTATACATATATTATATTAGGGTTTTCTTTTCTTCTGCAGGTTACAGGTGCTTTTGGAGCAGAGAAATTCAGATATAAATTTCGTGGAGAGCTTCATTGGTTTCTGGGCAATCTGCTTGCTGTTGCTTGTTTTCTTCAAATTTTTTTGGAAAAAATTCGAATTTTGGACCTGCACTACACTGCCTTCTCTGCGTGTTATCTGCAGCTGCAACTACGTTTCACTTCCTTTCCCTCACGCAGCAAGTTGTTTATCCTCCACGCAGTGCCATTTGCTCTGTCCACAATATTTTCTTATCTCTGCAAGTCCAGTCTTTCACGCTGAGCATATCCTGCCTATATACCTGCACAGAAAAATGAGTTCCTCTTGCCTCCTGCGTGAAGTTTTCTCCCATCGCTCACCTGCACATCAAGCCTGCAACGATACACCACACGTCAGAGCATTCAGCCATCGAGCATTGCTAGAAACTGCAAAACCCTGACCGTTCTCTCATCCCTCACGTGAAGCTTGCAAATCATCTGAATCCTTCATCTCCTGCGGATATTCTCGCTCTGCTCGCGTTCCATTCAGTGCTAAAACCCTGCGTAAATTCGATTTTTGCAACCCTCGAATCCTTTACACGCCCACGCAGTCACCTACGCAGTCATATTTCTTGCCTTTGTGCTATCGAGCTTCTGCGGACCTGCATATACGACGTGGGTAACGATTGGGTCTTTGTTTTATGCGCTGGTTAGATTTTCGTTCATTTTAGATTCGAACCTCAGTCATTTTTTGGTTAGATTTCGATTTTAAATCAGAGTTTAGATTTATTTTGGTTCAGCAGTTAGTTTCATTTAGATTTATTTTCATTGTTTTAGCTTTAGTTTTATGACATACGTTAGCATAGTTTAAGTTTTAAATTTATTAAATTTTAGATTTGGGTTTAGCATTAGATTTTTTCAAACTGATTTAACCTTGTTTGAATTTAGTTTTAAAAAAACAAAAAAATAAAAATAAAATAAAAATAAAAAATAGTTTCAATTTTTCATTTTTATGTGTTAGATTAGAGTTAAGTTTTATTTTAGGATTCAAATTTAGTCTTTTTTTTTTGTTTTGTTATAGTTTAGATTTTATTAAAAATTCATAAAAAATTATAAAAAATAAAAATCATAAAGAGTTTAAAAAGGGTTTGGGATTTTGGCTTTAGATTAGATTTAGGTTTTATTTAAATTTTAGATTTAATTCAATAAAAATAAATAACAAAAAATCCATAAAGTTTTCGTTAGCTTTTAGTTATGGTTTTATTTTTTTAGTTTAGATTTAGATTTAAGATTAGTTTTATTTTTTTTATTCTTTAGTTTTGAATCTTTATAAAAAATGTCAAAATCATTTTTCTTGTTTTAAAATTAGATTTATTTCATTTAGAATTTATTATTATTATTTTTTTTAAGGTATAAAATCATAAAAAAAAGAGAAAAATATAAAAAGGCAAAAAAAAAGGATTTTTCTTTTCTTTTAGTTTAGATCTTAATATTTAGATTTTTTTAAAGTTTCATTTAGTCTTTAATTTTTTTATTGAAAAATATAAAAATATTTTGGGAAAAGTTTTGCCAATTTCAGTCTTGGCTCGGGAATTTATCACGTTTTATTTTTTTCATGCTGAGATTAAAATTTTGATGTGGAATTAATGTGATCATGAGTGTGATATCTGGTTAACGTTTAAAATTTCGTGGTTGTGTATCGAACTCTATCTTTCGAAGTTTTGAATTGCTGGAGTATCATTTAAGCATTTTCTCGCATTAAAAATAAATCTTTGTTTGAGTTATTTGATGATAAATGATTGCTCCACATGGTTTATATTTCTGCAGCATCTGATAATAAATCGTTTAAACATTAACTCCACAAGGCACTGGTCTTTTAACTTAACAAAATCAATTTAGTGCTTGTTTCTTCGTGTCTCCCAACCCAACTGGTTCACAGTTGGTTTTCATCATCTCATAGGGTCTACCCCCCTTAGCCGCGGGAGACAGGCTTAAACGGAGAGATCGGGGATCAGGGTGACAGCCCCCGGTCTGAGCGTTGTCGTGACAATCTGTGCGACAACATTTTTTGGCGCCGTTGCCGGGGATAGAGTTTTTCTGTCCTTGGTTCTTTCATTTCGAGCTTTTTCGTGTTTCACTTCTTGTTCAGGTGGCGACTCCACTTCATATATTATCTTCAAGAGTGTATACTAGAAGACATCCAAGCAGTCTGTGCAATCCTACTCCTGATCCTGAAAAGGTCCTCAGGGTACGATTACACAAACTCTCTTCTCGTACACTTCTTGTTAACCTTGGACAAGAAGCCCTCTCTGATATTCATTTGCTTTTTAAAGGTCAAGTTAGGCACAACATCATGGATATGTATGCCCCTTGCAATTTTTCTAGCATTCCAGGGTATCCCAATGTTATTCCATCAGTTGGGATAGATAAATTGCCTAATTTTCAGGGAGATAATGCTATTAGTGCAAATTCGCACCTAAGAGACTTTAGTACATGGATGGCTAAATATGCAAGGTCTCCTAATTTCGATCATGAAGATGTTAGAATGACTCTTTTCATTTTAACCTTGGGGGGTGATGCTCATGAATGGTTTACTGAAAAACCCCAGAATTCATTTGATTCATTAGAATCGATCATTAATGCATTTAAAGAAAAATATGGAGATAAGAGAGAAGGAAGACACCTCGTAAAAGCTATTAGCCTAATAAAAAAGAGAGAGGATGAAACTGTTGAAGAATTTAATAAAAGGTTTAATGGTATTGTTAGAGAATTACCTCAAGACTATAAACCTACAGAAAAAACTCTCCAAGATTTTTATATTGATGCCTTTAGTGCTGAGCCATCTTATGAATTAAGGCGTGCTAAACTTAATGATTATAGAGATTGCCAAGCCTTAGCTATAGAGCTTGAAAAGGACAAGGCCGCATCTGGGAAGTCTGAGATCCCAGGCTTCGATAGGGCTGCTACGAAACTAAAGGAACCTAAAGGGAAAGCAGTTCAAGAACCTGAAAGTGAGCTTGTTCTCAAATTGCTTCAAAAAATTGAAACTATGGAAATTAATCATAATAAGGAGATAACCACTTTGCAGAATAGGTTGATCCAAATGGAAAGAGCGCAAACGCAGAATTTTCAACCTCGAAATAATAATAATAGAAATAACAATTGGCAAAGGAAGGGTCAATCTAGTGAGCAGAGACCTCCTAATCTGCTAAGTAATTTGGTTGATAATGCTCCTCCTTACTGCCGGGTTTGTGATGCTCTTCATGAAGAGGCCACTTGTCCCATCGTCAGAAGAATTTTATATAATGGAATGTTTGGAACAGGTGATCAAATAAATGTAGTAGGCAGCAAGTTTCCTTTGTCTATGGATGATTAGATAGAGGTCAAGGAAAAGAGTCGTGATGTTGTGAATCCTTCATCAGCTTTTAGTATAAATAACCTTGAAAATGAAGATGATATTTTGGATAGGTTATATGGTGAAAAACCCTCTCCCGAACAAATCTTGGAAATTGCTAGAGATAAGGGTTTGACCTATCAGAGAAGGGATAAAGATCAAAGCGGGAATCAAATTCCCCCTTGAACTTTTAACCCTGGTGTAAACTCTGGTATAGATGTCGATTTGGGAAGTTGGTTTAACAATGCAAAAATCTGGGTTCCTGTCTTCGAGATTGCTAAAATCCCTTCCCAAAGAGACAAGTTACTAAAAGCGATTCAAGGTCCTCAAGTCAATACTTCTCAACAGAAGACTCGGGAAGTTGACTATCATGATGCTCCCATATATCTGCAAAGCTTAGATGCTGATAACAAAGATCACCAGCCTTTCTTTATCACCTTATTAGTTAATGGGTATAAATTGAATAATTGCATGTTGGATTCTGGTGCATCAGCTTGTGTAATGACTAAAAGGGTCATGGAACAGCTTAACTTAAGAGTTTCTAGACCCTACTATAACATATGCGCCATGGATTCTAAGAAAATCGAAGTACATGGTTTAATCAAAGATTTGCAAGTTCATCTTTCAGTTTACCCAGACATCATGGTTGTCATGGATATTGTTGTTGTGGATGTGCTTGATGCCTGGGGTATGCTGTTATCTAGAAAGTGGGCCTCTGATCTAGGAGGAAGTATTCAAATGAATTGGTCATATGCTATGATTCCTTCTCCTAGGGGTAATGGTTTTGTAAGACTAAATAGAGAGCCCGAAAGAAAATTTCATGTTGAAGATCCTAAGAGACCTCACAACGAAATAATCAAAGAGCAATCTGACATTGGGAACTATGCCATCATGTCTAATTTTATAATTCCTCCCGATGATAAGATTAGGGATCTCAAAGGTAAAGTTTGGTATATGTACTTCGATGGTGCAGCGTCTAGGCATGGTAAAGGTGCTGGAATAGTGCTTAAATCTCCCCTTGGTCACATTTTCAAGTTTGCCTATCGATTAGAATTTGAAGCAACCAACAATGTCGCTGAATATGAGGCTATATTGTTGGGGCTTGAGTTGGCCAAGTCTTTGAAGGTTAAATTGCTTAGCATTAAGGGGGATTCTGATTTAGTTATCATGCAGCTTAAAAATAAATTCACATGCAGAAATCAAAGATTAAGAAATTATCGAAATGCTGTGTGGGATACTATGGAGCATTTTGATGCCCTTGACCTCGAGGCAATTTCAAGAGAGCAAAATAGTTTGGCAGATGAACTTGCCGTAGCTGCTACTACTTTCCAGTTATCTGATGAGTTAATTAAAGATAAGATCAAAATGGAAGTAATATTCAGACCATCTGTTCCAGATAACTCAGAGCATTGGCAGGTCTTCAATGATGAAAAGCAAGTCATTCGTTTTCTTAATAGTTTGGATGAGTTTGAGGATTTCCGGATAGTTTCTGAGGAGGAAGGATCTTTAAATCATGAGCATATCATAAATCCTACTCCTAGGAATGTGGTTGCCTTAGAGCAACATTTTGATAGGCATGATGCCACGAAGCTGAGAGAAGAAAACAAGATGGACCCAGGCGAATATCTCGAGATAAACATTGGTACTTCTGAAAACCCAAAGATCATTAAAATTGGTAGAGGTACTAGTGTGGAGGAAAGAAAAAGGTTAACTGATTTACTTCGCGAATATCGAGATATTTTAGCTTTTTCTTATGACGAATTAAAGGGCTATAGGGAAGATGTCATGGAACATACTATCCCCTTAAAGGATGAAAATGCTAAACCCTTTCGTCAGAAACTTAGGCAAATTAATCCTAAATTAGCCCCCTTGGTTCAGAAAGAACTTGCGAAAATGCTTGCAGCAGGGATTATCGCTCAAACAAGGCATTCGACATGGTGTTCGAATCTGGTGATTGTTAGGAAAAAGAATGGTACGATAAGGCTGTGTGTCGATTTTCGAAACCTCAATCTAGCATGCAAGAAAGATAATTACCCTTTGCCAAACATGGAGACTTTATTGCAAAGAGTAACCGGTTCTGGAATGATGTCGCTGCTAGATGGTTTTTCTGGGTACAATCAGGTATGGGTTAAGAAGGAAGATCGTCATAAAACCACGTTCACCACACCATGGGGTACCTTTGAATACATCAGAATGCCTTTTGGATTAACAAATGCTGGGGCTACATTCCAAAGGGCTATGGATTATGCCTTCAAAGGGTTAATCGAGAAATTTATTGAAATTTACCAAGATGATCTTACTGTTTTCTCTAAAGATGGTACCAGTCATGTAAATCATCTTAGGCAGGTTTTCGATAGATATAGAGAATACGGGATTTCTTTGAATCCAGCTAAGTCTATTTTTGGAGTAACGGAAGGGAAATTACTCGGCCATATCATTTCTAAGGAAGGAATCAAAATTGATCCTGAAAGAATTGAAGCAATCCAAAAGATTCCTCTCCCTCATAATCTTAAATCCCTTCAGTCTTTCCTCGGAAAGATAAATTTTATTAGAAGGTTTATTCCAAATTACGCAGAAATAGCTAAGCCTATTCAAAATCTTCTAAAGAAATATGCAAAATTTGTTTGGCAAGAAGATGGCAAAAAGGCTTTCTAAGAAATCAAATGTGCTATCGCAAGAGCTCCTGTCTTAGTTAGTCCCGATTATTCCAAGGATTTCATGATTTTTTCTTTCGCTTCCGAAGATACCATTGCTGGTGTCCTGCTTCAAAAGAATAAAGAGGGTCACGAGCAGCCTATTGCTTTCATGAGTAGAGCACTTCAAAATTCCGAATTGAAGTACAATACCATGGAAAAGCAGGCTTATGCCCTGGTCAAGTCTCTTAAGCACTTTAAAACTTATGTGGGTTATTCTAAAATCATTGCTTTCGTCCCACACTCTGCTGTTAAGGATATATTAACTCAAACTGATTGCTTAGGGACTCGCGCTAGGTGGGTTACTAAAATACAAGAGTATGATTTAGAAATCAAACCCACCAAGCTGGTCAAAGGCCAAGGTTTAGCTCAGATGTTAACTGAAGGTAACGAAAAGACTCTTGGATTGTTCTGTCTTAGCGATCTATCTTCGCCAGAACCGCAAAGATTAGCAGAGCATGAGTGGTACAAGGACATAGTTTTTTACTTGATGAATCTTGCATGTCCTAACCATTTAGTTGCTCATAAGAGAAGGGCTCTTAGACTAAAAGCCACTAAGTATTGCCTTATGAAGGATGGCCTTGGGTGGAGAAATCCTGAGGGCATAGTGCTTAGGTGTGTTGACGACGTTGAGTCCAAGAATATAATCTCTGAGTTTCATTCAGGATTTTGTGGTGGTCATTAAGCTGCTAGAACTACCGCCCACAAAATCCCGAGAGCTGGCTATTATTGGCCTTCAATCTTTTCTGATGTGCACAAGTTTGTTAGAGCTTGTCAAGCCTGTCAACTATTCACTGGGAAACAGAAGCTTGCTGCCTTGCCCCTACAACCTGTCATTATAGAGGCACCTTTTCAGCATTGGGGTCTGGACTTCATAGGGAAGTTCCATGAAAATTCTAGCAATGGCTACTCATGGATTTTGACTGCAACGGATTATTTCACTAAATGGGTTGAAGCCATTCCTGCTAAGAATGCCACTGAAAAGGTTATTATGGATTTCATTGAAAATAACATCATTACTAGATTTGGTGTCCCCGCTAAGATCACTACTGACAATGCCAAAGCTTTTAGTTCTTTATAGTTTTCATCTTTTTGTTTCAAGTATGGCATTGTCTTATCTCATTCGTCAAATTACTATCCTCAGGGTAATGGTCTGGCTGAATCAAGTAACAAGAATCTCATAACCATTATCAAGAAGATAGTAGGAGATAATAAGAGATCATGGGACAGCAAAATCAAGTATGCTTTATGGGCAGATAGAATCACTAAGAAGAAAGCTACTAGTAAATCTCCCTTTGAATTAGTTTATGGCTTGGATGTAACTTTACCTATGCACCTCAAATTGCCAACTTATCAGCTCCTCCAGAATTTTTCTACTAATAAAGATGTTGTTCAGAATAGAATAGATCAGATTGTGGAGTTAGATGAAGCTCGTAGGACAACTTTTGATGCTATATGTAAAAATCAATCTAACATTAAGAAAAGCTTTGATAAATTCTCTCGATCTAGATCTTTGCAGGTGGGAGATATGGTATTGCTTTGGGACCGCAAGAATGAGAAACCAGGAAAACATAAGAAGTTTGACAGTTTGTGGCTGGGACCTTACATCATTCGAGATATAGCTGGACCAAACTCATTCCACTTGAGTAGACTGGATGGCGAACCACTTGATCTACCAGCGAATGGTCAAATGCTCAAGCTGTTCTTCAAAGATGATATTTGATGCCATAGGGCATCCTTTGTATTGTATTTCTATCCCTACTCCTTGTCATTTCAGCATTTCATTTCTGTTTTAGATTAGATTTACTTTTCATAGTTAAAGAGCTTCTATCTTTTATGTGCTTAAATGTTATATGATGATTTTTGAATGGACGCTACTTATTTCTGTTGTGTGTTGCGTGGATGCAGATTCTGGATTCTCACATTCCTACAGTGCAGCAACGTGTCCCCAAGTAGAGCCGGATGTTGACCACTACCAGTCAACTGCCCCTGGCAGTACACCCCCTTTTCTTTGCAAAAAGAGTAGCGCTTGATCGACATGTCCGTGCCATTCTACAGTCATCGACAGCTTGATCAATTTATGTTGTAAACCCAGTCTGCATGTATAAATTGTAAATAATCTTAGCAGATATGAGTCATGTCTGTAAATTGCCTAGGTGGACCTAATTTTCTAAGTGATAGTCTACGTTCCGGAAGGTTTTTCGTCTCACCGATCCATGATCGGCAGAGTTTTCCTTCAGCCTAACCCCAAAGTCGGGATGGATTTTGTCATTAGAATCTTAGGAGAATCCTAGTGTTTAATCCTGCTAGATTATAGTTGTGTCGCAGAATTGGGTGGTTTATGAGGGTCTATGTCAAATGGGTTTCCCCCCTTGGGATGTAAAGTTGTAAAAGTCATGATGTAAAGTGTCTGGAGGGTTAGGAAATGTTTTAATTCCCTCATAAGTCCTAAGTCCTAGGTCCTAGGTGATTTTCCCAAAAGCTAAGTTCAAGGATCCATTTAAAAATAATTAAAAAAAAAAAATTAAAAAATTAAAAATATATATATATATATATATATATGTATATATATATAAATAAATGAAAAAATAAAAAAATAAAAAATATATATAAATAAAGTAAAAAACCTAAAAATAATAAAATAATAATATTTTGAGTAAATAAATGCAGAATTTCAATTTTTTAATACATTAAAAATTCGACGGATGAGATCAAGAGATATCTTGATCCTCATCGACGGTGGAGATCATTTTGACGTGGATCACTTGAACTAGCTGTTGGGAACTTTTCCTTTAAATAGGGTGTTAGGTGTCATTTGAGATCATTGGATCTTGGAGTCTTGTGCTGAAGCAGCTCTCTTGTAATCTGTTTCTGGTGCTAGTAAAGAAAGACTTTGGGGTTAAAATCTTGCTGGTGTTACTCTCTGGAAGTGCTGTGAGCTATTTTGTTTTCTGCATATTTTTGATTTTCAGCCATTACTAACAGCTTATTATAGAGTATTGTTGAGCACAGGTATCTTGTTCACTTGCTAGGGTTTGAATGGTATTAGGTTTTTTGAAGTAATGGCAGGTATCTCCATTGCTTTTTGAGACCTAGTATTATTTTTTCTCTCTTTGTTGATGGTTGAAGTGAGCTGTGCAGGAAACCTTTATTGAAGAAGATCAGCAGGCGTTTGGGGAAGTTCTCGGCTGAACCAGCCAACTCCCGCAAGCATTTTCTTGCAGAGCCCAGCTAGTTTTGATCCTGGGTTTATCATTCAGTTTATTTTTCTGAATTGCATGAGAGATTTTATGAAGTTCTTCATAGTAAAATCTGAAATTTTCGATAATATTACTGCTGATTCTGATAGATCTGGGGTTTCAATTTTGTTTTATACATATATTATACTAGGGTTTTCTTTTCTTCTGCAGGTTACAGGTGCTTTGGAGCAGAGAAATTCAGATATAAATTTCGTGGAAAGCTTCATTGGTTTCTGGGCAATTTGCTCGCTGTTGCTTGTTTTCTTCAAATTTTTTTGGAAAAAATTCGAATTTTGGACCTGCACTACACTGCCTTCTCTGCGTGTTATCTCCAACTGCAACTACGTTTCACTTCCTTTCCCTCACGCAACAAGTTGTTTATCCTCCACGCAATGCCATTTGCTCTGTCCACAATATTTTCTTATCTCTGCAAGTCCAGTCTTTCACGCTGAGCATATCTCGCCTATATACCTGCACAGAAAAACGAGTTCCTCTTGCCTCCTGCGTGAAGTTTTCTGCCATCACTCACCTGCACATCAAGCCTGCAACGATACACCACACGTCAGAGCATTCAGCCATCGAGCATTGCTGGAAACTGCAAAACCCTGACCGTCCTCTCATCCCTCACGTGAAGCCTGCAATTCATCTGAATCCTTCATCTCCCGCGGATATTCTCGCTCTGCTCGCGTTCCATTCAGTGCTAAAACCCTGCGTAAATTCCATTTCTGCAACCCTCGATTCCTTTACACGCCCACGCAGTCACCTACGCAGTCATATTTCTTGCCTTTGTGCTATCGAGCTTCTGCGGACCTGCATATACGACGTGGGTAACGATTGGGTCTTTGTTTTACGCGCTGGTTAGATTTTCGTTCATTTTAGATTCGAACCTCAGTCATTTTTTTGGTTAGTTTTCGATTTTAAATCAGAGTTTTATTTTGGTTCAGCATTTAGTTTCATTTAGATTTATTTTTCGTTGTTTTAGCTTTAGTTTTATGATATACGTTAGCATAGTTTAAGTTTTAAATTTATTAAATTTTAGATTGGGTTTAGCATTAGAATTTTTTCAAACAGATTTAACCTTGTTTGAATTTAGTTTTAAAAAAACAAAAAAATAAAAATAAAATAAAAATAAAAAATAGTTTCAATTTTTCATTTTTATGTGTTAGATTAGAGTTAAGTTTTATTTTAGGATTCAAATTTAGTCTTTTTTTTGTTTTGTTATAGTTTAGATTTTATTAAAAATTCATAAAAAATTATAAAAAATAAAAATCATAAAGAGTTTCAAAAGGGTTTGGGATTTTGGCTTTAGATTAGATTTAGGTTTTCTTTAAATTTTAGATTTAATTCAATAAAAATAAATAACAAAAAATCCATAAAGTTTTCGTTAGCTTTTAGTTATGGTTTTATTTTTTTAGTTTAGATTTAGATTTAAGATTAGTTTTATTTTTTTTATTCTTTAGTTTTGAATCTTTATAAAAAATGTCAAAATCATTTTTCTTGTTTTAAAATTAGATTTATTTCATTTAGAATTTATTATTATTATTTTTTTAAGGTATAAAATCATAAAAAAAAGAGAAAAATATAAAAAGGCAAAAAAAAAAGGATTTTTCTTTTCTTTTAGTTTAGATCTTAATATTTAGATTTTTTTAAAGTTTCATTTAGTCTTTAATTCTTTTATTGAAAAATATAAAAATATTTTGGGAAAATTTTTGCCAATTTCAGTCTTGGCTCGGGAATTTATCACGTTTTATTTTTTTCATGCTGAGATTAAAATTTTGATGTGGAATTAATGTGATCATAAGTGTGATATATGGTTAACGTCTAAAATTTCGTGGTTGTGTATCGAACTCTATCTTTAGAAGTTTTGAGCTGCTGGTGTATCATTTAAGCATTTTCTCGCATTTAAAAATAAATCTTTGTTTGAGTTATTTGATGATAAATGATTGCTCCACATGGTTTATATTTCTGCAGCATCTGACAATAAACCGTTTAAACATTAATTCCACAAGGCATTGGTCTTTTAACTTAACAAAATCAATTTCGTGCTTGTTTCTTCGTGTCTCCCAACCCAACTGGTTCACAGTTGGTTTTCATCATCTCATAGGGTCTACCCCCCTTAGCCGCGGGAGACAGGCTTAAACGGAGAGATCAGAGATCAAGGTGACAACCCCCGGTCTGAGCGTTGTCGTGACAATTTGTGCGACAACAGGACCATTGCTCTCTTTATTTGCCGAGACTCCTGTCTTGGGTGGGTCAGGATGTAACTTACCCTTCCCTTTGTCTGAGGCTAGAAGAACCACTTGGGGAGCAGTTTCCCCTTGCTGTTCTGGTTCTCTCGTCCTCTTCTTCGAAGATCTTAGATTATACTTACGTTGTGGCTGTGTTTACATGAACTTTGCAAACTGGCTGCAATAATAATCCATATCTTCTTCCTCTGCTGTTTCTTCTCTGTGATGACTGGCCTCCTGGTGAGCCATATTCTCACGTTCCTCTTCAGCAACATTAGCATATATATTGCCTTGCATCTTCTGAGTATTCGACGATTGTTCGTCGGGACTATCTTCCAAGTATAAGGGGTGAGGTATCTGATCTAGCTGCTCCTCTCTTTCCCTTGGAAGTAGTTGTCGTGGAGGCCTTCTATATTGTTGGTTATAGCCCCAATTGTTGACTTGAGCATTTCGCCTGGAGAGGTTCTTGTCCTCGATTTCGAGCTTCCCAACCTTTTGTGATAAACTCTTGATGAGTTTATCTAGATCATCCCACTTTGGGTCTTGATGATTCCCCAAATCGACCAAAGGAGGATGCCTCTTCTTTTCCTCTTTTGGGTTTAGCAGGTTCTTGCTTTGCTCTCGACTTCCCTGTCGAGGCCAGATTTGATTCCACTTCGAGAGCATTGATCTAAAGTTGGTCCAAAGTGGTAGATTTCCTTTCTCTCAGGGTAAAACCAACATCAGAGTCAAAGGCTCCCAAGAAAACCACTCGAGCTGCAGTTGGGGGAGGCTTTATGTTAGCTGGTAGGTTATTGAATTGCTTATTGAATCTTTTGATAAATTCTGTAGTATCCTCCTTCGGCTTTTTCCTTATTGCATTGAACTCAGTAAGGAGGTACTCATGGTTCCTCTTTTCTCCCCATTTCTGGGTGAAAGAGTTTTCAAGTTGCTCCCATGTAGTGATGGAGGCATTAGGCAAGGATTTGAACCATTTTCTAGCCTCTCCATCGAGGGATTGTACAAACAATCTCATAACCACATCCAACTGTTCCACATTTATGTTCTTGGCAAAAGCACTGAAGGTTTCAATGTGACTGTGTCGTGTTATCATCTTCCCCATTGAACCTAGGTAGATGCTTTAGGTAGTCTTGGGGCATTGCACTCAGAGGTTGAGGAAGGTCAAGAGGTGCATATTTATTGAGCAAAAAGCCTGGGAGAGCCATTTGGACTAGTGGAGGGAGATTCAAATTTGCTTGAGGGACTGGGGTTAAGACCACAGGGGTTGTAGGGGAAGGAGGGTATGTTAGGGCCTTAGGAGTAAGTCCTGAATACTGAGCAGCAACAGGCTGAGAACTGGAAGAGGGAACTTCGAAGGTTGGTGAGATGGTAGCACAGTCTAGGGGAGTTTTCTCTTTCCAGACTTTCTTAAAAATCAAATTTTCAGGGTCAGATACAAATGGAGCTTTCTGCTGGGATGTATTTGAGCGAGTATGAGGCCTTTTAAAAGCCAGGGTTATGAATGATAATGAGAGGGGTGTGGAGTCGCCAAGGTGATATGAACACAATCATAACAGACTTTGATCACCTATTCAAAGAGTGTTTCAGCTTGTCATATCCCAAGGGAAAGAATCCTTCAATAAGCTCCCCGACAACGGTGCCAAAAGATGTTGTATCTCCCAGAGACAACCTTGGATTGCTTCAAGACTAGTGCCTGGGCACATCTAAAATGGTGTGTCTCAAATGATTTACAGGATACTGGAGACAACACTTATGATCTATAGATACATATATACATAGGAAATAGATTGGTTCATTAATCCAAAGAAATAAAACATGGATTTCTGGTACTTCTTCACACGTTTAGATCTTAGAAATAAGCATAAAAATAATGGAGGTCGAGAGCTTCAAGGTCTTACAGCTAATAATCTTTTGCAGAGTGTGTGAGAGAAGAAAAGGGAGAAGAGTAACTCATCACATAGAGCATAAGGCTTCAAGACTTCTATATTTAACACACAGAGCTTGAGACATTAAGGATTTCTATGCTTATTTGGGCTACAAGCAGAAATAATGAATGAAGGGGGAGCTGAGAGCTATGATTCATGTGCTGTGGATTTAAAGATCTAATCTCAATATTCCTCATAGGCATATACATAAACAATGTTCAGACAAATGAATCTGTGAAACAGTTACAGGCATTTGCATTAACATATAGATACTAATGAATCTGTGAAGGAGCTTGAAACACATCTAGCAACAATAATTACATGAATTTAGGGAAGAAGCATGGACATAAAAATGAGTTAAACAAAGGGGAACACATACTGTAATCCTTTGAAGAGGGAATCACCACTGTTTCCTTGATATTCTAAAAATATCTGTATTACAAAGGAGATACAGTTTAAAATATAACATGCAGTGTTTTCTCTAGAATTTCTGAACCTTAATTAAGTCTTGCTTTCCCCTATTTATCAGAGGGGAGCAAGGAGCTACATTACAACAAAAATATCTATCTCTAGACTCAATTGTCAAGTCGACTAGCTGTATCAGTCCTGAACGGCTTTGTGGCCCAAAAAGATATTACAGAAAAATAAATGCCTCCTTGAAGGGAAGGCGTGTTATAATAACACAACTCAGTCAATAACCAGACAGACAAGTAAATGTAAGTCTTTGTGCCCCATCCTGTGATCGCATTGGCCTTGTACTGTAGTTTGTTCACGGTATGGCCCTTTGTGTTGCTCGATTGACCCCGTCGCTTCTGCCTTTACTGCTGAGGTGCCTTGATCTGTTGAAATGGGGGTTGGGTCATCTGTGGGTGCTTGTTGTTGCAGTCTCGTGTTGTGTAGAGGGACGAGGCTCCATACTGAGCCTTTAACCTTTCTGAGTCCCTGGTACCTCCCCCTTGCTTTGCCATGCTCCATTAAGGTCCCTAGCTGCCGGCTCATCTGCCCATTAAAACTCTGTACTGCGCTTATCAGTGCATTGATGTGGTAGGTGAGAAGCATTCCATGAAACGACATAGGCGTAGATTTTTTCTCTGAAACAGGTGAAAGCATGCATTTTCGATTTCCCCTTAGCCCCCTTCATCATAGTCGCTTTTATATGGCTTTCTTTATACAACCGAGGGCCTGAACCAAGCGCTTCGCCCTATGGGTGCTAAGGCTCTCAACTGTCACGTGGGGGAGCCTTTTTCCTTATAACTTGAAATGCCATTGTTTGCCATTTGCACCACATTGGCCGATATCCTAGACGCGAAATCCCTATACAATAAAACACATAACTCATCGCATCCACGGGGTCCCTTTCCTTATCGCAATCGCAGTTGAGGAGGAAACACAACGGAGGAGAAGCTTTACATTGCGCGATCGCCGATTGCGATGAACTTGCTGATGTCGTCACTGCCACGTGTCTCCTTGTGAGTGGTGACATGTGGCATCCGAAAACAGCCCCATAGGACCCCTAAAAATGCCAAAAATGAGTGACACGTGTCCACCCACCACGTCATTCTCTATATGCGCTATGCCGCTGGTGATGTCACTTGCCATGTCACCTCGGTGACCCAATCAGAGGCTGCCAAGTGGCCCCATGGAGGAGAGAGAAAGTGGCCCGCCTAACCTTGTTTGTGCAGGCATTTCCTTTGTATTTGAAATTTGGCCCTCCCTGACGATTTTGTTCTATATCGCAATATCAACAATTTTCAACAATTTGTGACTACAACCTCCGCCGATTGCCGATGCCACGTGGAAGAGAGAGAAAGGGGAGGCCTGACCCTCGTTTTGTCGACCTTTTCCTTTGTAAATTGTTTTCTCGGCCCCCGGATGACGTTACACAAAAATCGCAAATTGGCAGTTTGCAGGTCTTTAAAGTTTTGTTAACCCGCCGATATGTCGAATTGCGGGACTGTTGTGATGTGGGGTCGTCGGGATGCGGGATTGCGCCACGTGGAGGAGAGAGAAAAGGGGAGGCTTGACCCCTGTTTTCCCATGATTTTCTTTGTTAACACTTTCCATCCCCTCCCCGATGGTGCAACATAATATCGCAGTATTGACCTGCTGCATGTTTTGGAGTATGTCGTAACTGATGGACTGTGGGACTGCGATACGTCGATTATGCGATAAAAATTGTGCCCGGACACATCGACTGCCGATATGCGATAAAAGCTGTGCTCGGACCCGCTGACTGCCAATATGTGATAAAAGCTATGCCCGGACCCGTTGATCGCCGATATGCGATATCGACGATTGATGGATCACTGCTCCTTCCAGCATCAGTGCTCCTAACCCGCTTGGACCCGCCAACGCCGATATGCGATTGTGATCAGCCCTCCAGACCTCCGACTGCGATTTGCCTCCACACTTAGTCATTTTCTGGGTTTGCTTGGCTTTTCCAAGGTAGACTTCAAAATGCCTTAACTTCTGCTCTAGGAGTCCATTTTTGGACTTCCATATACTGTTGGAAAGCTCTTTCCGAGCACTACGCAATGGAGAGGGTCTGATTTGGCTCTGATAGCTTCTGTGGCCTAGGACAGAGGCTCCAAACTTCACTGCTCTTGGGCAACCTTGGCCAATTGAAACCCACAATGCAGTGAGTGACAACACCTACTAGCTATAAAGACTATGTCAACCACAATGAAGACAAAAAACAAGCTAGAAGGAGCCTCCAACTATAGGGCATGGAAGAAGAGGATAGATCTTATTCTCGCTAAGCATAAAGTTTTGGATCTTGTTCAAGGAAAAGTTAAGAAACCTATAGATGATGCAAAAAAGGAGAAGTTCAAGGAAACTGACATCTTGGCCATGAATCTAATAGTAGATTGAGTGAAGGACAATCTAATCCCATGCATATCAAATATAGACTTTGCTCAAGAAATGTATGAAGCCCTCTCCAAGTTATTTACCATCAAGAACATTGGTCAGTTGACTAATCTCAAGAATGAACTAAGGACAATAAAGATGACAAAAGATGATACTGTGTCATCATATTTTGTAAGGATATCTAGAATAAGAGATGAACTCTAGGCGATTGATGAAGTTGTACTAGAGAAAGAACTCGTGATCGCTGCTCTACTAGGTCTACCAAATTCTTGGAGTGCTTTTGCATCAGGAATTAGTAGTTGGAAAGATACTCCGACCTTTGAACAAATGTGGAATGCATGCAGTCAAGAAGAAGCCCACATCTCATTAGTAAATAAACAAAAGGAGGATGAAGAAGAGAACACTTCAAATGCCTACTCTGCTCATCACAAGAAGAAGGGAACATACAAGAAGTTCAAAGGACCAAAGAAAAAGGTTGATCTATCAAAGATTGAGTGCTAGAATTGTCACAAATTGGGACATTACAAAACTCAATGTCTTGAGAATCCAAGGAATAAGAAGAAAGAAAGAGAACATGCAAATGTTGCCGATGAAGCTCCACCTAAAAAGAACAAGACTGAAGAATCCGAAGTCAAAGACTTATACTATTAAGGCTTCTCTCTCATATCCTTCTAAATCTACTATTCTAAGTTTTGTAATGTTTTATGTTTTGGTTTTTAGGATTCATAGATCTAATATGTCTTGAAGTTGTTTTGATAAGTTGTAGGTATCCCTAAAAAATATTCGATTAAGAGGGAACCTTCACGATTTTACCAAAAGATAAGTATATTGTTTTTTGTTTTATCTTTCATATTTGGTTTCCTCCTCACATTGAGATTTGTTTGAATTATATAATAATAACTTTCTCTTTATATTTTCCTTTGTAGTAAATCTTGCAAAATACACAGAGGATATAGAGGAAACTTCAAAGGAAAGTTTTGAGTCATGAAAGAAGCTCTATTACAAAGAAAGCCCTTCAGAATGATACTCTACAAGGTTTGTTAAAGAACAACTCAAGGTATGCCATAAACTGCAAGCTTTGTTACAAGGTTCTCTCCATACAAAAGGTATGAACATTCTCTTTTGAAATTTGCTTTACATTACTGGCATCATTATGTCTAAGGTTTTGAATCTTAAAGATTCTTGTTAGGGTGAATTAGATTGAATCTACACTCATTATACTATCTCTTGTCATTTAATCATTCTCGTGAAACCCTAACCCTTAAGGTTCACTGTAAAACCCTAGCCTCTTGTTGCTAAGGGTATGTCGATGTTAAATAATGAAACCCTAGTCCTTTAGGGTTTGCTGTTAATGTCTAAGTTATATAATGAAACCCTATATTTTTAGGGTTTGGTAAATCAGGGTTTATAAACAAAACACTTGTAATAGTTATAGTAAGATCCTAGGAATGAAACCCTAGGTGTATATTTGTCTATTTGATCAAAACTCTAGCTTGGTCAAAATTGTTCGATGTATTGATCTTGGTTTTACTTAGTAGATATTGATGTGAAACACTAGTGCGTCCTAGATATGTATATGAAAGTATGCTAATTTAATTGTTCATACTCATGTTTTAGTTTGTGAAATCTAAGGTTTGTAACAAAACCCTAGTAGAGATTGATATTTTAGGATTTGATGATTTTGTTTTCAATTATTGATATGATTTAGCTTTGATGATAAAATCTAGGGTTTGCAACAAACCCTAGTAAAGTCTGACATGTAATTCTAAAAGCATATTGTTGAAACCTTAGATGTATAATA
Source organism: Pinus tabuliformis (assembly GCA_031772625.1). Lineage (NCBI taxonomy): Eukaryota > Viridiplantae > Streptophyta > Pinopsida > Pinales > Pinaceae > Pinus > Pinus tabuliformis. Next base: position 656,389,322 of record CM062818.1, on the reverse strand, counting down.
CTATGATTGGATTGTTATTTGATTGAATCTAAGGTTTTGTGTCTCGAAGATGAGTCTAGAGTTTATGACAAAACCCTAGCAAGAAGTTGAAGTCTAGTATGTAAAAAGATGTGACCCTTGCTAATTATGAACCTAACTAGGTTTAGGTATTTGACGTCCAAAGCTTGAATGTTTTGATGCTTCCATTATAATGACATGAGTTTATTGACTTCATGCTTCTGTATGTTTGTATTTGGTTGTACTTGCTATTAATGTTTTGCAGGTACATAATCTTCAAGATGTTGAAGATATTCATATTGATGAGCATGATGATAATCAAAGTTGACCTTGATGCCATGAGAAAGAAACGAAGCCTTGAAAGGATGAAATTTCTCCGATATTATAAAAGAAGGAAGCTGTTGATCTCCTTAAGTTGAGAGGGAGCATGGTTAGAAGAAAAGGTATATCTACCCAGTTAAGAGGGAGGGCATATTATGACAGTGATAATGAATAACTTGTAGAAAGAATGAAACTGAAGTACTACAAATGGATTTACGTGATTCATGATGTTACAAAGAAAAGAATTGAGAAGTATTGAGGAAGGCTTCCAACAAGCTGTATCTGGATAACTTGATGTTGATATGAGTAGCATCTTGACGACCTCGAAGGTTTGTTTTTACTTGTATATATGTTTGAAGGTTTATTACTAATTGGGGTTGTAAATGTACAGGATCTCTTTATAAAAAGGTTGAACATTTGAAGCATGCCCAAATTCCTACTGCAGCAACTGATTACGTTTCTTCTATTTGTTAATTACTGAACAAAATTATTTACTATTTCCTACAATAAACACCGAAACTAATACACTGCAACCTTCACCATTTAAAATAAAATGCGGAAACAAGGAACTGAACAAGAAAGAGATACACAACGCATATACACAGTTATTTTTGGACAAATGTCCCAGGAAAAACCCAATGCAGGAAAACTGGTGCAACAACTGAGGGTTTTATTATTATGCAGTAGTTCTGAATACAATATTTGGATGCCTTCCTGGCTATCCAGTACAGAGAATATCATTAACAGAGAGGTAAGTGAGATTACCTCACACTATCACTGGAGATTCTGTCTGATCCAACCACTAAATGAACAACCTCTAGCTGCCTCTGCGTAGTCTCTACGCAATCCTTGCTTAGGCCTTGCGTCACAGCTACTGGGGTCTGCATCACTTCTCCCGGCTGATCGATTTGCCTCTGAGACTTTGATTTCTGCCCTCTCGGTCACACACCCCGACTTCTAGCTCTGAAAATCGATTCTCCAACAAATTTACAGATCCCCTCTGGGCTTCTGCGATGCCTCTGCGTGGCCCTACATCAACCTCTCTGGCTCTGCGTTGCCTTTGCTGGATCTCTCTCTGCCTTCTCTGCTGAGTATTCCCGGATCAGGAGTAATATCCAACTGAAACTATCCCTACCTCTCACTGCAAAATATCACTTCGAAATTCTTTCCGGCAGCTGCTCTGCTTCAGAAAATCAATCTTTTGATCTTCACTTGATGTTTTCACTAAGTGCTCCTCAAGCCTCTTCTTATATCTTTTTGTTGGAAAACCAATGACCCAGATTAACTTTTAATCAATGGCTTAGATCATTTGGCTTGATCCTCGTCTTTTTCTAGAAGTTTCACCCACAGTGAGATTAATACCCTTTAATTATTTTAATTTCCTAAGTTTAGACTTAGGTACCCATTAAAAATAATTAATTATTCTAATAAAACTGTCTCTGGGTGGAATTTCCCAAAATGATTTTTGGGTATTGGAGAATGCATGTGTCTAAGCCTCCCTGCAAATTTTGAGACTTAGAGCACATTTGATGCTACCAGAAATCAACACGCCCTCTTAGCGAGGAATGTGCTCTAGCAATGCACCCTGCTGAAGCATCATTATGTTCTGTAACATCTCCTTCTGCGCTGCTGATGTTTGACATCTTGTCCACCAACTACTTCGCAAATGCTGCATCTGTACTGCTGCTGACCCCGCAACTGTCAACATTGCATCCGTACTGCAACTCCCTCTCAATTTTGCATTCGTGCTACCGCTGGCACTACCATTGCCAATACTGCATCTGCACTGCAACTTTCTCCAAGTGTTGTTGCTATTGCATCAGTGACGAAAAATCATCCCAAATTACTAAACTGGTGTTCATTATGATGCATCTCGTTGCTGGAGTTCTGACCACTGCTAGTCTCTAACCTGACCCTTTGAAGCCTCTGCGCTGTTGTTGACCTCTGCTCTGTGCCAACTGCACTACTGTCAACTCTAGCTCTGTGCTGCTCAATCCCTAGCGCTCCTAGCCACTGCGACTGTCGCTCCGACACTCCTCTGCACCAACTGACCTGGTCCATCCTATTACTACTGATCTGGGCTCTCATAGCAAGGTATTGATCTGAGAGGTGGACTCCTCAAGGATCCTTCCCAACTGCAGTCCTTTCGAACTACAACTCTAAATCTCCCCACCTCCCTCTTGGAGATGTATGTGCTGTCATGGCAAACTCCTTCTCCTCGATCTTCGTGGATGTAACCTTCGGATCACGCTTCTCATCTTTGTCCTTCTTCCTGAGAGGACACTGTGTTGCGTAGTGACCGAACTCACCACACCTGAAGCATTTAATCTTCGAGACGTCCTTCTTTTGCCTCGCTGCTCTTGCTGCCTCTTGGATGCGAGCGCTGGATTCTCTTCCTTCTCCTTGGGCTTCGACCCACTGCTACTGCTTCGGTCAAGTTTACACTTGACCAAGTCTCTCCTCAACTCCTCTTGCTAAAGAGCTGCCCACATTCTTTCCCAGTCCGGCAAGTTCTCCCTGCTGAGGATGCTTTGGACAAATAATTGCCACTCCTCTGAAACTGAGTTGAGGGCCATTCTTACCATCTCGGAAGACTGAGGTGTAGACCCCACAGTTGCTAGCTCATCTCGGGTCCCCTGAAGCTTTGCAAGGAATGGATCAATGCGTTCCCCCTTCGGCTTCTGCGTGGACCTCATCTTCAGCTCTAGGTACACCTTCCGCTGCTCGAAAGATCCTTGATACAATGTCGACAGTGCATCCCGCATCTCTTTGGCAGTTCCTCTGCTAGCAATGTGACAAACCACATGATCCTTCACTCTGTCGAGGTTCATTCTCTTTGTCTTCACCATTTCTTCCTTGTACTTCTTGAGTAGATCTGGATCTGTGGGCACAACTACCACATTGTCGACGTAGGTCTTGAGAAAGTGTTCATCCAGAAGGCATGACATCCTTGCCTTCCAGATCACATAGTTGGATGCACCATCCAACCGATCTTGATCTCTCAACCCACTGGCTGCCATCTCTAGCAATCGAAAAATTCGAATAGCCTCCTCTCTCCTGCTGCTACTCAACAAATGAGAATTTGAATTCCTTGGCTAGGAATTCTCTGAGGAAGAAATTCCCTCAAGTGTCTCTTCTTTCTTTTGACGTCTTTCTGCCCAACAACTGCCTGTAGAAAACTGCGTCACACCAGGAACCCCTCTTTGCTGAAGCTTTTGCTACACTACTCCCTCTGCCGTTGACAAATCTTGATCTAGAAATCCTACCTCTCTGTCAACTCACTCAGAGAGAGATTTACCACGAAAATCTTGCCTTCTTGGCCTGAATTGCATAATCCCTTTGGGGATTTGATTTGTTGCCTATGCAACACTTCGACTTCCCTTCTTCCTTCAGTGCTAGGCTCTTTCGACATTGCTCTCTTGTTTCACGTGCAACTCCGATACCATGTGAAAATTTGGATGGCCAAATTCCTATTGCGACAACTGATTATGTTTCTTCTATTTGTTAATTATTGAACAAAATTATTCACTGTTTCCTACAGTAAACACTGAGACTAATACACTGTAGCCTTCACCATTTAAAATAAAATGCGGAAACAAGGAACTGAACAAGAAAGAGATACACAACACATCGACACAATTATTTTTGGACAGATGTCCCTGGAAAAATCCAGCGGGAAAACCAGTGCAACAATTGAGGGTTTTATTATTATGCAGTAGTTTTGAATACAATCTCTAGATGCCTTCCTGGCTATCTAGTACAAAGAATATCACTGACAGAGAGATAAGTGAGATTACCTCACACTATCACTGGAAATCCTGTCTGATCCAGCCATTGAATGAACAATCCTTGGTTGCCTCTGTGCAGTCTCTATGCAATCCCTGTGTAGGCTTTGTGTCACAATTACTGGGGTCTACGTCACTCCTCCCGGTTGATCGATTTGCCTCTGAGACTTTGACTTCTGCCCTCCCGGTCTCACACCCCGACTTCTAGCTCTGAAAATCGATTCTCCAGCAAATTTACGGATCCCCTCTAGGTTTTTGTGCTGTCTCTGCGTGGCCCTGCGTCAGCCTCTCTGGTTCTGCATTGCCTCTGCTGGATGTCTCTCTGCATTCTCTGTTGAGTATTCCCGGATCAACAGTAATCTCCAATTGGAACTATCCCTGCCCCTCACTACAAAAGATCACTTAGAAATTATTTCTGACAGCTGCTTTGCTTCAGAAAATCGATCTTCTGATCTTCACTCGATGTTTGCTCCAAGTGCCCCTCAAGCCTCATCTTATATCATTCTGTTGGACAACCAACGATCCAAATTAACTTCTAATCAATGGCTTAGATCATTTTGGCTTGATCTTCATCTTCTTCTAGAATTTTCACCCATAGTTTAGATTAATACCCTTTAATTCTTTTAATTTCCTAAGTTTAGACTTAGGGACCCATTAAAAATAACTAATTATTTTAATAAAATTGTCTTCGGGTGGAATTTCCCAAAACGATTTTTGGGTATTGGAGAATGCATGTGTCTAAGCCTCCCTGCAAATTTTGAGACTTAGAGCACATCCGATGCTATCATAAATCAACAAAGGAGAGATAAAGCATCTTGTAGCAACAAGATGCTTGGGAGGACATCTCGCTGACCTATGTGTTGATGTCTAGAATCTAGATCCCGAAGTAGGGAGGGTGATGTTATCACATTTTTCTTTATGAAAAGTTTTTAAGAAAACGCTGACAATTTTTGTGTCAACGTCTTTCATTTGTAATAAATCGGGAAATCGTTGTCAGTGAGATTATCAACTTATTGATGGTTTTGCAGTTTTTTTTCAGAACAATGCGCTGACAATGTGGTTATCAACATTTCGGGTTTAGTTGAGAGGCCGACTATCAGTGCCAAAATATTTTTCAAAATTTGATTTTTCAAATTGCGCTGACCATGCCAACAACGGAAATGATAATTTTTGGAAACGTGCCATGTCCAGCTCAAAAGAGTAAGTACTTGTTAAATCAATGTTTTACAACTCGGACTCGGACTCCGACTCGGCTGAGGATCGACTCCGACTCCGACTCCGACTCGGTAATGACTCGGCCGGCTCGATTTCAATGACTCGGTCGTTGTAAAAAATACATTAAATATTTATTTTTTTTATAAAAAAACATAATTTTAAATATTGATGGGGATGGACAATTATTCTGGTGCTGGGCAAGCAGCAAGCAGGAAGGGGATGAGTCATTAGGAAATTAATATAATTGTATATATGAATTGTCGATGAAGTTAAGAGGAAGAGGACTGATACTTTTAGTCTTCATTAATATCTTGATAGTGTAATCAGGCCTTGGTCTCCAATAAATGGGTGTGAACTATAAACTATAAAGATAAACTTCAGTTCTTTATCAGTGTCTCCCCGAACCTTGGAATTCTAATCCAAATTGCATCAATATCATTTGTTGCAGAGTGCATGGAAAGATGCATCAAGGCAGTATTTGAGTGCAGCATGTAATTGAAATGGTTCCTTCGATATTTACCAAAATTTATTGAACGATAAAAGAATTCCAATCTCTTGAGGTGACATATAGATAAAAGTTTCAAACAGACTTTTCCTAGTGCTCACTACTGAAATATGAGTCAAATAGGCAAGAAATACACTTCACTGTCATCATGCTGAGCCAAGCAGTGAACAGAGTCACAGGCATTGATAGTATCCACTCATTTCTTAAAGGGAGGCAATTAGAAAACGAGTAATCAAATCACCTTAAGGAATAATGAGGATCTGAATTTCAATATGTAATTGTAGTGGTTCTTATTGCCCTCAATATAATATTGGTGGTAATACAAACATTTTATGTACAGACTTTAAGCTTCTTTCAAATCTGAGGTGTAATTTATCAAGATCTTATGTCTCAACTCTCATAATCCTGAAATATTGTCTCAAAAATCACAAAAAAATCAATAAAATCACAAAAAAATGAATAAATTTCATGTTTTACGCTGCCCAGCTGTAGTTTCATTGACTCGGCCGAGTCAATACATGACCCGGCCGGGTTGACCGAGTCAACTATGACTCGGTCAACCGAGCCGGGTTGCTGGCCGGGTCAGAGATTTTGGTAATGGCTCGGTTCGAAACGGCCGTTTCGGAGTTGACTCGGCCGGGTTGTAAAACAATGTGTTAAATCAATGTTTTCGGTCGCCATAGGATATGGTTAATTCAATAATCATCCTGACTGTAATTATTAACCTAACATTGTAATTATTCACCTCGCTGTTAAGTCATTTCACTGTTAGTAATTTTTATCATTAGCTTTGAAATTGGTTACGCTTGGCAAGATTGCATCCGAGTTTTCCACAGAAATCCAAGATCAAATCCTAGTAAGTTTCCTTCGTTTGAGCACACAATAAAATGGGAAAAAGCGACAAGGCTAATAGAACCGAGCCTAAGATGCTTGACCTTTTGATAATCTATCTCGACATCCAGTAGCAATTTAAGCAGGCAGGGTGGGATGAATTCTTCCACCGATGCACAAACTATCACGATGCCATAGCTCGTGCGTTTGCTCAATGTTTCGATGTCTATCGGGTGGAAATCGACAGACTCTCTTTCCCAGTTACGAAGGAGCTAATAGTACAGGCTATGACCCCACCTGCAAATGGAGGAAGGGTATTCAGAAGCCATGTCCTTACTGAGATTGATGTCCCATTTTTCTTGAAGACAGAGTTCAAAGACAAAAATTGGAAGATAGGGGTGCAAATATCATGGTTGGAGGATAAATGGCACAGCCTGCTTCGCATTACTCAGCAGTATTTCACATGTGAAGGACGTTTCAACCGGGTAAATCTCTATCATTTTCATTTCCTAGCACATTTAGTTGGTCAAGTTAGGATGAACACTTGTTTCTATTTACTGGAGAGTTTAAAACATATGGCTGCTCGTTTTAGAGCTAGAACTGAACCTTCTCCTCATTTTGTCTACCATAAAGCTTTGATCAAATTGTTGATTGAAAACCAATTGGCCAAAGCAGGGAGAACTTGGAGTCATTTCTTATTTTGGGGAGGTTTTCAACCTCAACCCCCTAAAGCTCGAAGAGGAAGGAAGAAAGGTACTAAACAGGGGAGGAAGACTCATGTAGGAGCTCCCACTGAGCCAACCCCTAGCCAAAAAGACACAGATATCCCTTCATCATCCTCTGGTCCTAAAATCCCTAAAGTTTATCAAAGGAGAAGTGCCAGGCTCAAGAAATTAGACCCTGCATCCCCTGAAAATTTACCCTCTGCTATCAGTTCTCCTCAGGTTGTAAGTTCGCCCTTTGAAGCATCCCCTGTAGACAAGAATTTACTAGAAAATATTAAAGGCAAGGAAATTGAAATTGAGAGTCAAGTTGAAGAAACTCCATTGTTTGAAACTTTTAAAGGAGGCAAAAGACCCCATACAAGGCCAACAAACAAATTAAGGTTTAAAATAAAGTTGAGAAGCAATCCAGAATTGGCCAAGGAGGTAATTGACGTAGACAACATGCCATTAAAGGACCTTATAATCAACAGAAAAAAGACTGCAGGTTCTAAAAAGAACAAAGATAAAGCAACCAAGGGGAATACTTTGAAGATCAGACTTTGTGTATATTATTTTGATATTAATATAACTTGCTGCAAGCGGTATTACAACATTTCAAAGATTCATGTGTTGAAGGTTCCTAGTCAATTTCTTATGGTGTTTTTCCTTTTTCTTTGTCAAAGCTTGAATCCATTGATCTTTAGTAACTTGAATAAAGGGTATGAAACATAATTCTTTGTAAATGCTCTGTTTTAGGCTATTCGAATTTCCTATATGTTTTTCAACTTCAATGTCAATTGCATAATTCACATTGTTGCTCTGTCTTTTGATGTTTACTTCTACTTTCTCCTACCATCTCTCATTAATGATTTGTCTAAGAAACCTGCAACTATCTTGCCTCTGTTAGAATGATTTGTATGGCATGTAGCTAGTGTCTTTGTATCAGAGACTCCATGCCCAATGGTATTATTTTTCACATATCCCAACCAAACTTCATTTTTTGATAAATCTGGCCACAAAACTCAATTGCAAAACCTACTACTATAGTGATCTAGAGTAGTTGAGTTTTAGGGAGAGATCCCTCTCTAGGTTGAAGGGTGTTAAATTGGCAACTAGGGCCAAACTCCATGTGGGTTAGCTTATTTCTGGCAGCTGATATTTTTATTGGATCCCTCTCGTCGAGAGGTGTAGGATTGATCCAAAGATCATCTGATTCCGATAAGTATTTATGGAGATATGAATTTATTTTGTTTATGTAATTATTATCAAGCCGACCAGCACTTATGTAGGCTCTAGAAGCCCAACCGACGTGTCTATTCAACCTCTACATTTTTAGTATAAATAAGAGAGGATTTGATGTCATTTAGAACACATTCTCCATGGGAACTCCTCCTCTCCACGTCTTGGGTTTTTGGAGAAGGAGGAGAACCAAAAAGATACGCACATTCTTCATGTGCTCTCCTCCCCACATCTTGGGTTTTTGTAAAAGGGGAGACACTAATGAAGGATGCCCTAAGACGTTGCCCTAATGGATTTGTCATAACAACGCAGGATCTGGAAGCGTGGTTTAAGGATCTATATGCAGTCGTGAAGGAATAAAATACGTTGATCTAGCTGCAGTCAATAACCATATCATGCAGGCCCTAAATCTGGCAGCGTAGTGGACATATACATACGCAGTCATTCTGGCAGTGCAATGAACATATATACGCACAGTTAATGAAGCCACAATCTTTGGAATGAAGACGCAGTCCATACATATATTACGCACAGTTAATGAAGCCGCAGTCCATACATATACGCACAGTTAATGAAGCTGCAGTCCATACATATATTACGCACAGTTAATGAAGCCGCAGTCCATACATATATACGCACAGTTAATGAAGCCGCAGTCCATACATATACGCATAGTTAATGAAGCCGCAGTCCATACATATACGCACAGTTAATGAAGCTGCAGTCCATACATATATTACGCACAGTTAATGAAGCCGCAGTCCATACATATATACGCACAGTTAATGAGGCCGCAATCTTTGGAATGAAGACGCAGTATCTATATATATATATATATATATACGCACAGTTAATGAAGCCGCAGTCCATATATATATACGCACAGGTATGAAGCCACAGAGGTATCGGGTCAAGGCATGACTAAACGCCACATTCTAGATATGGAACGCAGTCATATATGTCCCCCACAGTTTGGAACACGCAGTCATATCTGAAACCCACTGTTTGGAACGCAGTCATAGAACCTGCAGTTATATATGGAAACGCAGTCACGTATGTAAACGTAGTTAGTCGCAGCCAGGGTATGAAGCCACAGAGGTATCGGGTCAAGGCATGACTAAACGCTGGTATAAAGACTCATATACACAGTTAATGAAGACAGTTACACGCTCATGGAGTTTTGGTCTTCTTGCCTCCTCCCAGTCTTAATGTCTTGGCACACCATTGATGAAGCAAATCCAGGAGGTATTCTTGAAGCAGTATCCTCATAATAGCCAGTAGTGGTTAGGGTTTGATCTAGAAGGACTATGTTCTCTGCATAACTATTATAGCATAGAAGATCACTATATATATATCTTCAATAAGTATATAAGGAATGATCTTCGTCACATGTTCCTATGATCTTGATGGCTCTAATGTATCATGATGATCTCAGCGGAAGGAATGATGAAGTAAAGATGTAGCATGATGGGCAAGTTAAGTAAGGAACAGCATGATGTATGGGCAGTATGATGTAGATCATGGACAACATGATGTATGGGCAGCGTGATCTATGAGATCATGAGCAGCATGATGGTGCTAACGGTAAGGTGCAACAAATGGATGAGATGCAACACGATGATAGGTATCAGTTGAAGTAGAATGTCTTCAACTGATCTCATCATTATAGGAGATGATCTATGCTCAGATCTAGATAAGTCAAAGTGTTGACTTCTGTTGTAAATGTACTCTCTCTCTCTTTCTCTGCTGAACTTTGAAGATAAAAGAAGATTTGATCAAAGGGTTTCCCCACACATTGTGGGGTTTGTCCCTGGCTCGCGCCATATCTTGTGTCCTCTTGCCTTGGCTTGTCTTCTGCGATTTATATTTATGTTCTATCTGCAGTTTATCTTAATGTTGATGTGATTGCTAACTATGAAAATTTAAATAAATTGCTCTAGCATAGAACATACCAAAACTTAACATGGTATCGGAGCTGAGGTGAAGACAATGCCCAAGCAAGAGTGAAATAGCAATCACCGAAGACAGTTGGGACAAGACAGAAGGATCAATGGGTTCCTCAAAATTCACCGAGGGTGAATTCAAAGCAAAGAATGTTATCAGAATGGCGCAGCGGAAGATTTTGATGGTCCATCTTAAGATCACTTCATTGGGAAGTTCGGATCTAAGGGTGGAAGGAAAGGCGGATGCCTTGTTGAAATAAGTTCGGCCGTTATGCGAAGGAGTGTTCGAATGGCATAGACACATCTCTTGATGAAGATAACAATCATTCCTGGGACATCTTCAATGATCAAAAGAATGACTGGTAATGCAGGTCATCAAAGAAATGGTCGACTCTTCCACGAAAGCAAGGAACCCCAAAATCTCTTTTATGTACCTGATCGAACCTGATGTCCATCTCGGAAATGGAAGTCAAAGGTTGCAGGGTGGCACTTATCGATGGAAAGGTATGTGTTTGAAAATAGATCTTTTAAAGATGTTTTTGAGTTCAGGGTTGTATCAAGTTGCAGGAAGTCCACTGGGGACCATGTACATTGACTCAGCTCTAGAGGTCTGTGAGTCAAATGGTGACTAGGATGCCTGAATTCAAAAGGAAGCATGAAGGTACATGTCTGAAATGTACCAAAGGAAAATATTATAAGGGTACCATTCCCCTCATGCAGCAGGTTCACAGGTTTGGAACAACCCGAGGAGTTTGAGAATCATGATCAAGGAATCTCATGTATACAGGTGGAAGAAAGCCCTCTATGGCTTGAAGAAAAACACCTCAGGCATAATATGAGAGGATTGATAGCTGTCTAATGCAGCTGAGATTCACTAGGAGTGAAACCGATCCAAACCATTACTCGAAGGTTGTGGATGATAAACCTCTCGTACCGGCACCTATGTCTGACAGGTGCAGACCCTCTCATTTATAGGAGACAGAGGGAGTTGGATTCTGAATGTGGGAAGATAAGATGCAAGCTTGTGACTGCCTCGAGGATCTTAACTTTCAGAAGTTATATGGTAATGATGTCGGACCAGATTTGGGAAATGCCTCTGAGTTTCATAAACTCATTCGCGTTGATGTTCTTGGAGAACCTCCGTCCGGACATCTGTGTTGCAGTTAGCATGGTGAGCTCATATTTGGTTGAGCCTCACTAGATTGGTGCCAAGAATCTTCTAAGATATCTTCAGGGCACAATCTCTCATGAATTGAGATACACTGCCGGAAATATGAAACCACATGATTATTCGAATGATGAGTGGGTAGGAAGTATGGAGGATCACTAGAGCACTTCTCAGTGCTGTTTGGAATCTGCCTTGATATCCTGGATGAGCAGGAAGCAGAAGTCGGTGACTCTGAGCACCACCAAGGCAGAATACATTGCTGATAGTATGGCCTTCTGTGAGGCAGTCTGGTTGCTGAAGCTCTTCAGTGAGCTGCTTGTACACATGTTGAATACCACTGTGAATCTCTGTGACAACCAGAGATGGGATTCGATTATTGAGGAATCCCGTATTTGACAATTGCTCCAGCAGATAGACATCAATTACTGCCTTATCTGGGATATGGTAAGTCGATGATCAAGGAGGCTCCATCACACTGAGATGATGTACAGGACAGAGCCCTGAGGAAAGATCAAATTTGTGATTTTCCCGAACGACTTGGAGTCGTTGAGAGACCTTTGTAAAAGGGTCTTGCATGCTGCATACATTGAGCTCTAGGAGCTTTGAGGGGCTTGCAGTTCTATTGGAGCAACATACGACCACAGGGTGACTCACCCTCCCCTGGTGGTGCGCACTGAAACAAGATGATTCACTCTCTTGTGGGACAAGATGATTCGCTCTCTTGTGTATCAGGATGATTAGTTCTCCTGTGAGGCCTGGATTGATGTGTTCTCCATGGCAGCCTGGATTGATGTGTTCTCCATGGCGATTGTAGCAGGATTGATGTGTTCTCCTGTGAGGACAGGATTGATTAAGTTCTCCTGTCGAGGCATCTTATCCATGCAGTCTGGGACTCATGGGAAGTACCTCTCATCTGATCAATGAGCAGGGAAATGAAGTTAGGGACCATAGTAGTACCGATGGACGCATCGTTGTATCTACCGTACTCCCTACGCTAGGATGTCCTCCATTGATCTGGGATCAATGATACTGGTCTGGGACTAGTGGTAGGAGTTGTATATACTATGACGCTGACTTTGGGTCGGCTGAGACTGGTCTGGGACCAGTGGTACATACTCCGAGACTGACTTCGTGTCAGTGCAGTACTGGTCTGGGACCAGTGAGAGTGGTACATACTATGACGCTGACTTCAGGTCGGTTGAGACTGGTCTGGGACCAGTGGTACACTCTCTGAGACTGCGATACTGGTCTGGGACCAGTGGTAGGAGTGGTACTTACTATGAAGCTGACTTCGGGTCAGTTGAGACTGGTCTGGGACTAGTGGTATGCACTCTGAGACTGACTTCAGGTCAGTGGAGAATGATATGACTCATTCTCGATCAATTCTTCTTCATAGTTCAGCGGAGATGAGCAGAGCAGAGCCAGCAGAGCAAAGCTAGCAGAGCTGAGCTGAGCAGAGCAGAGCCAGTAGAGCTGAGCAGAGTAGAGCCAGCAGAGCCAGCAGCGTTGAGCAGAGCAGAGCTAGCAGAGCCAGCAGCGCTGAGCAGAGCAGAGCCGAGCCAGCAGAGCTGAGCAGAGCAGAGCAAAGCCAACAGAGTTGAGTAGAGCCAGTAGAGCTAGGCAGAGTAGTGCAAGGCACTAATGGCAGAGATAGTACAGTCGTACATATGGATCAGTGGATGGAGTTCTCCCTAGTTGAGAGGGAGTGTTAAATTGGCAACTAGGGCCAAACTCCATGTGGGTTAGCTTATTTCTGGCAGCTGATATTTTTATTGGATCCCTCTCGTCGAGAGGTGTAGGATTGATCCAAAGATCATCCGATTCCGATAAGTATTTATGGAGATATGAATTTATTTTGTTTATGTAATTATTATCAAGCCGACGAGCACTTATGTAGGCTCTAGAAGCCCAATCGACGTGTCTATTCAACCTCTACATTTTTAGTATAAATAAGAGAGGATTTGATGTCATTTAGAACACATTCTCCATGGGAACTCCTCCTCTCCACGTCTTGGGTTTTTGGAGAAGGAGGAGAACCAAAAAGATACGCACATTCTTCATGTGCTCTCCTCTCCACATCTTGGGTTTTTGGAGAAGGGGAGACACTAATGAAGGATGCCCTAAGATGTTGCCCTAATGGATCTGTCATAACAACGTAGGATCTGGCAGCGTGGTTTAAGGATCTATATGCAGTCGTGAAGGAATAAAATACGTTGACCTAGCCGCAGTCAATAACCATATCATGCAGTCTGGCAGCGTAGTGGACATATACATACGCAGTCATTCTGGCAGTGCATTGAACATATATACGCACAGTTAATGAAGCCACAATCTTTGGAATGAAGACGCAGTCCATACATATATTACGCACAGTTAATGAAGTCGCAGTCCATACATATACGCACAGTTAATGAAGCTGCAGTCCATACATATATTACGCACAGTTAATGAAGCCGCAGTCCATACATATATACGCACAGTTAATGAAGCCGCAGTCCATACATATACGCACAGTTAATGAAGCCGCAGTCCATACATATACGCACAGTTAATGAAGCTGCAGTCCATACATATATTACGCACAGTTAATGAAGCCGCAATCCATACATATATACGCACAGTTAATGAAGTCGCAATCTTTGGAATGAAGACGCAGTCTATATATATATATGCACAGTTAATGAAGCCGCAGTCCATATATATATACGCACAGGTATGAAGCCACAGAGGTATCGGGTCAAGGCATGACTAAACGCCACATTCTAGATATGGAACGCAGTCATATATGTCCCCCACAGTTTGGAACACGCAGTCATATCTGAAACCCACTGTTTGGAACACAGTCATAGACCCTGCAGTTATATATGGAAACGCAGTCACGTATGTAAACGTAGTTAGCCGCAGCCAGGGTATGAAGCCACAGAGGTATCGGGTCAAGGCATGACTAAACGCTGGTATAAAGACTCATATACACAGTTAATGAAGACAGTTACACGCTCATGGAGTTTTGGTCTTCTTGCCTCCTCCCAGTCTTAATGTCTTGGCACACCATTGATGAAGCAAATCCAGGAGGTATTCTTGAAGCAGTATCCTCATAATAGCCAGTAGTGGTTAGGGTTTGATCTAGAAGGACTATGTTCTCTGCATAACTATTATGGCATAGAAGATCACTATATATATATCTTCAATAAGTATATAAGGAATGATCTTCGTCACATGTTCCTATAATGATCTTCGTCACATGTTCTTATGATCTTGATGGCTCTAATGTGAATGTGTATCATGATGATCTCAACGGAAGGAATGATGAAGTAAAGATGTAGCATGATGGGCAAGTTAAGTAAGGAACAGCATGATGTATGGGCAGTATGATGTAGATCATGGACAACATGATGTATGGGCAGCGTGATCTATGAGATCATGAGCAACATGATGGTGCTAACGGTAAGGTGCAACAAATGGATGAGATGCAACACGATGATAGGTATCAGTTGAAGTAGAATGTCTTCAATTGATCTTATCATTATAGGAGATGATCTATGCTCAGATCTAGATAAGTCAAAGTGTTGACTTCTGTTGTAAATGTACTCTCTCTCTCTTTCTCTGCTGAACTTTGAAGATAAAAGAAGATTTGATCAAAGGATTTCCCCACACATTGTGGGGTTTGTCCCTGGCTCGCGCCATATCTTGTGTCCTCTTGCCTTGGCTTGTCTTCTGCGATTTATATTTATGTTCTATCTGCAGTTTATCTTAATGTTGATGTGATTGCTAACTATGAAAATTTAAATAAATTGCTCTAGCATAGAACATACCAAAACTTAACAAAGGGCTAGATTTCAACCTCAAAGAGGTTAGAGGTTACCTTAGAGGTTTTCCCATAGTCGGGTTTCCTCCAAGAGATAATAGGTGGCATTGGTCGTGGAGCTCCGACCTTGGATACGCACCTAGATCCCTGGGTTGGTGTTAGATCTCAAAAGCCCGATGGTACCTAAAGTGGCTAAAGCTTGAGTACACCTTAGTCCCACCCGATTAGAGTACCTTGGTTAGGTATCTAATCTATAGCACTGTGTGTGGTGTAAACTCCTCATAGAGTATATCATTTTGAGATCTCCCATGTGTTGAGAAATCTAGGGCATCAATAGATAAGCGATTTCTCTGTTATGATAATTGCTAGTGAGTGTCTTTTTACTTCTTGATTATTATCTTCTCTTCTTATGTTATTATTGTGTTCTTTTCATCAAGACATTTACCAACTCATGAACAATAAAAGGACAAGAGACACAGTGTATAGGCGGTTAGCCAGGGCCAAAACCTCTCACTCTTTGAGAGGAAAACCCAAACATTTTTTTTTCTTATAGAACCTTCAATTGACGAATACCAAGATCATGACAAAGGACCTTGACACTAGAGCCCTTCCAAGACCAAGTCACAAGCCTCCTCTGATCAACGTTGCTCTTTCTTTTCTCTTCTCGGCTTCCTTCAGATTCTCGACCTCTTCTTGTAGGTTTGCAACCCTTTATCTTCACAATAGAAACCCTAGATCTGATTTGGCTCCTCAAATAGTCTCCTCCTTGAGAGAGACTCTTCTCTCTCTAACTCGACTTCCTTAAGCGAAGACTTCCACCCAAACAAGATCACTTCTAGGTGACTGCAATCTTCGATCCTTCCTTGCCAACTTCAGACCTGCAACCTTCGCACGTGTGAGGGTATACTAGCCCAAAAATAGTCCTCAACGATGACTCTTTCCTTCGCTATCCTTCCTTCTTCCCTCGCTGGCTTTAAGGCTTCTTCCAAGATGATTTGCGCACTTGAGATAGAGACTTGCTTCACCGAATTGATGTCCTCCAAATGAGGCTAAGCACTGCTATTTATAGTGGTTGGTTCATCACTGTTAGGCCGACATGATCCCTTGGAGTAGGCCGACTTCACCTTTCTAGAATTATCCTTTTGTTGTAGGCCGACTTGAGTGAGGGCTAGTGACAAGGTCTTGGAGGGTGACTTACAAAACAAGTTTGACTCTTTACAATGTGTAACATGCCTTCATTACATGACAATGAATCTTTAGACTTTTATGACTAGATGAAAATATCCCTACGGGCTCTTAATGGAGCCTTAACTAAAAATAAAATCTCTTGCTCATGAAACCCATGATGCAAGCATTATAATAATTTTATTTTTCTTCTTCACATCTTTTACATAAAATCACAATTACATGTCAATATGAAGACCGAACCTAGTTACACTTTTCAATACTCCCTTTCAACTAAGGAGGTATTCATAATGGTACTTGGTCATTCTCAATCTGAAGAATTTCTCATAAGAAGAATCAGATTGGTAACCCATTTGTATAGCATCATATCAACCAACATTTTCACATAGCAAGGCCTTGACTAACAACTCTATCTCTCTACAAGATCTGAGCTTAATGCTAGCGAGACCAATGATTTATAGACACTCTCATCATTGTCTCTCCCAGGACATACACCTTGGTTCTCAAGGTGTGTTCCATTAGAACTATTCTTATCTTGGATTCCCAATCCTCAAAAAATATCGGTCCTCTACACTACTCTTATCTTGGATGCCCTATCTCATCCTCAAAGAGCATCGGATGCCAAATGATTACCCAATCCTCCATTCTGTCTTCCTAGGTGAAGACCAAAATGATGTGTCTATCTCTTCCTCTCAATTAGGGAGGACATATTTATACCTATAAAGAAATGTATCCATTTTTGCGGAAGGAATGTACCTACGCTCCCTCTTGGCTTAGGAATTTCCAAATTTCTTCCAAGTAAGAAACTCGCTTTCAGGCTCCCTTTTAATTAGGGACCTACAACAGTTTCTCAGGTGGAGATAAACAACTAGTTGCTTGAAGAGCTCCTTCCTTCGATGTCATGAATTATGGAGTCTTCATCTTTTGGGACTTCTTTATAGGGCACAAACCATCCATCACTTTCATCCACGAGTCAGTCATGTCATCATTCCTTTCATCAGAAAGCAATCCATTAGTCTACATCTGGCCTTGCTTCATGTCATGCTGCCTTCTTCATACTATCTTCTTTGGAAGGATCTTACATCCTTCTACATGGTCCTTGGGGAAGACATCCACAATTCTTCCTTTGGCAGTCTTGCATAAGCCCATCCAGATACTTGTTCAAAAATAAGAAATGAACACTTAAATCACAATTACCTTTGTGATGGTATTTCATCATGACATCTTCCTGTAGGCATCAACATCCTGCATACATGTTGACACATCTCCTAAATATATGCATTATCAAGGGTCTCCATCTTTTCCAAACTTCCATCAGAGTCTTCATATCTTTCTGGGAGATATCATAGTCAAATCTTCTTGGTCTTTCAGATGTTGACTGCCTTTACCATTGTTGCATATTCCATGATCTCTTCCTTCCTTTCTTCACACATTTCATTCCCAGGAGCTTCCAATCAGAGTTCCTCAATTGTAGTCAACCACCTCATACTCCATATGAGGACATATTATGTTGATTTCATCTAGTGAATATGTGACCCATGCATTTGAGGGAGGAGATCCTTTCTTTTGATCATGCTCTTAAGATAGAGCAGTGATCCATGTTACCTGCAACCATATGACATGACTTCCATAATATCAAATGTAAGCATACATACCTCATCTTTTCTTTGGGTCATCCAGACTTCCTACAACAACTTCCTTTGAATGAAGGAGCTTCATTCCCTTGATCTGCTTCATTGTTATGTCATCATACCATCATCCCATGAATTCCACAAGTTTGGAATTCTTGATGAAACACTTGCTTCCCCTCATGATCGGTGAACCTTACAATGAAGATTCCATCAGAGAATCTTGAGGATCTTGCATATCCTATCTTGCAAATGTTACCTTTTGACTAATGTATGATGAGTCTTTTCCTAGATGACTTCTTCCTTTTTCCATAAGTATCACTTGAGCTTTCAATGAGGTTTCCAAGAGCTATATCCTACATAGTTGACTGCCATAGATTTTTGTTCCAGACATCCTTCATGTTGCCTATGTCACGAGCTCTTCTAATGCTTCTACCATGATGCCATTTTCTAATATGATGCATCCTATTTTATTTACAATGCTTTCTATAATTTACACAACTAAAGAGTACTTTTAGTGAAGGAGATTATCTTAGTCATAGTAGAGATCTCTCACTTCCTCCTTCTTAGGCTTCTTCGTCTCAGGTTCTTCCACTTCTTCGGTAATATGGGCTTCTTCCTTATTTCTCTTGTTATTGTCCCTTTTAAGTTTAGGACAATCTCTTCTATAGTGCCCATATTCTTGACATCCATAACACTGAACTTTAGCCATGTTCTTCTTTTTCTTCTGAGGACCAAATTTACCAAACTTTCCTTTTCCTTTTCCTTTTGTCATAGCAACATATGCTTGATTTTGCTCATTTGATCCTACATCAGTTTTTGCCTTCAGTCTGGTTTCTTCGATCTTGCACAATGACCATAGATCTTGGAAAGGAGTGGCTTCTTTCTTCCCATAAATACTTGAAGTGAAGTTGCCCCATTCCTTTGGTAGTGCATTTAATACTACAATGGTCATTTCTTTGTCAACCATTATTTCACCTAGATCTTGAAGTTTGTCTCATATTTATGAAATCCTTGTGAAATATGAGGTTGTTCCTTCTTCCTTTGAGATCTTCAATTTGTAGAGTTCTTGCCTTAGAGAGATAACTTCTCCTGCAGTACTTATGGAAAACAACTCTACCAATTTGTCATATATATCTTTTGAAGTGTCTAATTTTGATACATATGGGATGAGAGAGTCCTTGATGGATTCTATGAGAATCCTTTGGCTTCTCACTTCCCCTTTCATGTATTTGGCTAGTGCTTGAGCATCCTCTTTAGAAGTTTGGGTTATTGACCCCTTGATGTGTTCCATGACTTCATTCTCAATAAGGTTTAGATCTGTTCTTTTCTTCCATGCAAGAAAATTTGAAGCCCCAACTAATTTGTTGCTCTCCTTGCAAAAATACATTTTGATGGATTCAGATGAAGTCATAAATATACTTGTGTAGATGCTGCTTTCTCCACTTGCTTCCTCCTTTAACTTGATGGTGATATAGATAGTAGAAGACTACTCCTTGATAGATTCTTTCTACAAGAGTAATCCTTGATCTCTTTGAGAGAGAGATCACTTTGATGGAGTTCTTCAAAGGTTAAAGCTTTGCTTTAATGAGAGAGAGCTTGCTTCACAAACCCTTTTGAAGATGATGACAATGTTCTTCGATCTAGCCTTCTTTAGTCTTTGAAAAAGCTTCCACTCCTTAGATGATGGATGAGTGATGATCTCGGAAATGCTTCTAGGGTTTTGTTCTTTCTTTCTGCTTCCTCCTTGATGATGATCCAAGACTCTTGCTGAAGTAGATTTCTTCGATCTAGGGTTTTGGTATGATGTAGATCTTGAACTTTCGCTTTGGTATTCTTTGACTCGCTTTGATCCCTTTCTTGAAACTCGATCCTTGTGTGTCTCCTTGATTAGATGCCTCTCCTCGACTTTATCACCTTAGCTCTGATACCATGTTGAGAAATCTAGGGCATCAATAGATAGGTGATTTCTCTATTATGATAATTGCTTGTGAGTGTCTTTTTACTTCTTGATTATGATCTTCTCTTCTTATGTTATTATTGTGTTCTTTTCATCAAGACAATTACCAACTCATGAACAATAAAAGGACAAGAGACACAGTGTATAGGCTGTCAGCCAAGGCCAAAACCTCTCACTCTTTGAGAGGAAAACCCAAACAAAATTTCTTCTTATAGAACCTTCAATTGATGAATACCAAGACCATGACAAAGACCCTTGACACTAGAGCCCTTCCAAGACCAAGTCACAAGCCTCCTCTTCTCCCCTAGATCAATGTTGCTCTTCCTCTTCCTCTTCTTGGCTTCCTTCAGATTCTCGGCCTCTTCTTGTAGGTCTGCAACCCTTTATCTTTACAACAGAAACCCTAGATTTGATTTGGCTCCTCAAATAATCTCCTTCTTGAGAGAGACTCTTCCCTCTCTAACTCGACTTCCTTAAGCGAAGACTTCCACCCAAACAAGATCACTTCTAGGTGATTGCAATCTTTGATCCTTCCTTGCCAACTTCGGACTTGCAACCTTTGCACATGTGAGGGTATACTAGCTCGAAAACAGTTCTCAACGATGACTCTTTCCTTCGTTAACCTTCCTTCTTCCCTCGCTGGCTTTAAGGCTTTTTCCAAGATGATTTGCGCATTTGAGATAGAGACTTGATTCACCAAATTGATGTCCTCCAAATGAGGTTGAGCACTGCTATTTATAGTGGTTGGTTCATCACTGTTAGGCCAACATGATCCCTTGGAGTAGGCTGTCTTTACCTTTCTATAATTATGCTTTTGTTGTAGGCCGACTTGAGTGAGGGTTAGTGACAAGGTCTTGGAGGGTGACTTACAAAACAAGTTTGACTCTTTACAATGTGTAACATGCCTTCATTACATGACAATGACTCTTTAGACTTTTATGACTAGATGACAATATCCCTAAGGGCTGTCAATGGGAGCCTTAACTAAAAATAAAATATCTTGCTCATGAAACCCATGATGTAAGAATTATAATAATTTTATTTTTTTCTTGACATCTTTTACATAAAATCACAATTACATGTCAATATGAAGACCGAACCTAGTTATACTTTTCAACACCATGTACCTCTGTATATATGTACTTATGAATACCTCCCTAGTTAAGAGGGAGTGTTGAAAAATGTAACTAGTGTCGGTCTTCATAATTGTATTTAAAATGCATTTATCAAAAGAAAGAAAAATAATTTTTATTATAAAAGAAATTGACGTATTAAAGCATGGGTTTCATGCTTGGGTCAATGGTTTTTAGGTCAAAGCCTCCATTTTAGGCTTTTAGGGCTTATGTCAAGAGTCCTAGTCTTTGTCATAATGTAAAAGACCCTTCTTGGGCTTCATTTATCAGGAAATAAATTTATTTTAATGTAAAATAGGACTTTTAGGTCTCCTCCACCAAGTCCGCCTCAGGAAGAACAATTCGATTTCATCGAGGGAATTTGACCTCACATATTCACTATATAAATGCAACAACTCGACCTCATTTGGAGCACATTCACAACAAGTTCGATTTGCAGTTGCTGGAGAAGAAAAAGGGTGCAGAATTCAAGGAAGGAGGAAGTAATAGTGAAGGAGAAGAAAGTCTTTGTCAAACAAAAGAAATCAAATTTTCTCTCTCTTTATCTCACACGTGCGAAGTTGCTGGAAAGGCCGAAATTGCAGTATTGAAGCTGGGCCGAAATTCTGAAGTAGTTGGGCCAAAATTCTAAAGTAGCTGGGTTGAAATTCTGTCTTTGATGCAGTATTGTTTCTTGTGATTCTTGGAGTCGGGAAAGACAATTTGAGGGCCGACTTGGTGGAGTGAGAAGAGTCTTTTGTCAAGTCTAAGGTCTTGGTCTATCTCAATTTGATTAATGGAAGAGTTTGACTGGGTTTTCCCCTAGAAAGGTGTTTTAGCTCTGGCTGATGTGAAAATTTCATCTATTGCAGTGATTGGAAATTATTCTCCTAATTGTTAATTTAATTTAACACTTTATTTGCTCATAAAAACAACGAATAATTCTCTAATGCAATTTTCACCATAAAAATACTGCGGAAAATAAAACACTGAAACTGAAAAATTCTAAAACACACACACAAATTTAACACGGCTGTTTTTGGACAATTATCCCTAGAAAAACCCAATGTGGGAAAACCAATGCAACAGATGAGGGTTTTATTATTATTCTTCAGCAACAATTCTGAGTACAATAATTTAGATGCTCTACTGGCAATCTAATATGAGGAAAAATACTGGCAAAATTATTGTGAGAATTTTCTCTCACCCCATAGCTAATTTCTGCCCCCGAAACTGCCTCCCTAGCCACACACAGAACCTTCTGCATCAACCTCTACATAGTACTTGCGCAAAACTTTTGGGAATTTCGGCCTTCCTCTCACTGCCTCTTCTGGAACTAGAATACTTCCTCCTGAAATGCTACTGACCTGCTCTATCACCTACTACTCACTCTCTGGCTCTATTTTCTCTGCTGAGTCTTTGCTACTGAGAACATCAAACTGCTTGGGCAATTGAGTATCTGCATTGGTGTATTCTTCATCACCACATCGATTCTTTCTTATATCTTCTTGTTGGGACTCCAACGACCAAGATTAAATCTTAACCGATGGCTCAGAGCATTTCTTGATCGATCTGTGTGAGTTTCTAGAGAATTCTCACCTCGAATTAATTAATTCTGATTAATTAACCAGTTTTCCTAAGTTTAGACTTAAGAAACATTAAAAAATTGGTTAATAATCTAATTAAGTCATCTCTAGGTGGAATTTCCAGAAATGATTTCTGGGTTTTGGATATCTCATGTATTCTAGCCTCTCCACCAAATTTCGTGGCCAGAACACATCCGATGCTACAAAAACTAACAACTGAGTGCTTACATATGGTGTCATTGATCTTCATGTTTTGTTTTGATGATTGCTTGATGAAACAAAGATAAAAGAACATAACGAGAAGATAATAAAACTACAAGATTATCACAAGTAATCATCAATATAAGAGAATCTTTCTGCCTTTACGATTTTCTAAGACCTTCAAAGAAGTCATACTGCTCCTAGAGACCTGTCTCTAAGCATTTTGTGAATTTCAACCCGTGACATCCTCTTGGAAGGCTGCTCCTTCCACTCTGGTTGATAGTTTGCTCCCTTATAATTAGAAGCTCTTCTGGTCATTTAGCATGATCTTGGATTTCCTAACAATTTATACAATCCTCCCTCTCGAACACCAGTCACTCCTACTGAGTCTATGCTCAACTCTTTAGGTCATATAAAAACTTGACCATCAGGAAATTGGAGCAAAAAATTTCCTCATTGTCCACTCCCTCTTCTGCGAGAACCCTCTTGCCACACTTTTGCTTTATACTTCTTGATGCTGCCATCTGTTGCATGAATAATCTACCTATTTTGTTGAAATTTTGATGTTCTATGTTGTAACAATCACTTATTACAAAACTTATTATGCTGCAATATTAGATAAGCAATTGTAGATAGAACATAAATCAAATGCACAATAAAAGACAACCAAGAATACAACGAGACACAAAATTTAGGTCCACTGACTAGGGCAAAACCCACAAGGGGAAAATCCAACTAAATTCTTCTTTTATTAGAAATCAATTGTTCAGTACAGATACAAAGTACAATGAGATATCAAGAGAATGAGTAAGTTCACCCAAATCTGAACAAGCGGTAGCATGAAGATCACTAGTAGCAGCAATAGATGCACACACTGAATCAACCTTCCTTTCAACTGAATCAACATTGAAACACTGAAACACTGAATCAACCTTGGCTCACTAAGTTCTGCTCTTACTCTCGAAGTCTCTCTCTCACAATCTTCTTCAACTCCCTCCTAACTCTTTCTCAAGTTCGAATTCTTCTTTCACAATGCACAAGTAGTGAGGAGAGAAGGAATGAGGCACATATCGAATCCATGCCATAAAGGAGGAGTAACTCGCATGCCAAGAAGGAGAGTAACATATGCCCATTTAGGAAATGTAACTCATGCCATTAAGGAGGTATGCATGGCTTTGTAACTTATGCTTTAGAGAGAGAGTGTAGCATATACATTAAAGAGTGCGTAAGAGGAATCTTTTATGACATGCTTTTATTGAGTGTAAGAGATTCTTTTATGATGTGCTTTAATTAGTGTAAGAGATTCTTTTATGACGTGCTTTAATGAGTGTAAGAGAATATTATTGAGAGCCATGATTGAGTGACTTGAATTTCCTTTTAATAATAATAATAATGATGACGATTAAGTCGAAATTGAACTATTATGATTGATTAATAATAAGAAGGGATTTTCCGTCAACAATACTTGATTAGCAATTGATGCAAAGTGATTTAGTATCTTAAGGGTTTCTAGTTTTGGAATTTCAATTAAATTCTATTTTTAGAAATTCATCCTTGAGCTGCCAAATTTTCACCATTCCCTCTCAGCTAGGGAGAAATTTCTTTCTGCAATAAAAGATCTCTGCTTTCTTTGCTCATTTCTATTCATCTTTGCTCTGTATCATCTGGAGAATGATGTCTCACTCTAATGAAGAAGAATCATGATAGGGGAGCTCCGGTTACCACCCTATATCCATGGACAATAGGGGAGATTAATCTATCACCCTATATTCGCTTGGGGGGATTGCCACTTGCCAACATATGACAAGGATCTCGCACAACCAAGTCTCATCTCTACTTGGCGGGATCCACTTGTCAACACATGACAAAGATCTCACACATTCAAGGCTCATCACTGCTTGGGAGAATTCACTTGTCAACACATGACAAGGATCTCACACATCCAAGGTTCATCATCCATGACCATGTTGAAATTTTGATGTTCTATGCTGTTACAATCACTTAAAACCAGAACTTCTTTATGCTGCAAAATAAGTTAAGTAATTGTAGATTGAACATAAACCATATAAACCATATGCACAATGGAAGACAACCAAGAACTCAATGAAACATAGCGAATTTAGGTCAATGACCAAGGCAAAATCCACAAGGGGAAAATCCAACTAGATTCTTCTTCTATTAGAAATCAATTGTTCAACAGAGATATAAAGTACAATGAGAGAATGAAGAATTTCACCGAAATCTGAAGAAGATCTCTGATAGCAGTAGCTGATGCAAATACTTAATCACTTTGGTTCTCCAAAATCTGCCCTTGCTCTTCAAGTCTCTCTTTCTCTCTCTCTCAATCTTCCTCTAGACTCTCCAACTCTCTCTTTCTCAAGTTTGAATTCTCCTTTCACAAGCACAAGTAAGTGTATCAAGTGAGGATGACAGGCACAAATATATAGGAAGAGCAAGGAGGTCAAATTCATGAGGGAGTAACTCCTAAACCTTGAGGAGGAGTTACATATGCTAAAATAGGAGTGTAACTTATGCCATAAAAGAGAGGAGTGTAACTTATGCATTTAGGAGAGAAGTTTAACTTATGCATTAAAGAGGTGTAAGATGAATCTTTTTATGATGAGTCATTAAAGTGTGTAAGAGTGTAAGAGGTGCATAAGAGCATTAAAGAGAGAGAGGAATGAATCCATTAAGAGAGAGAGTAACATATGCATTAATTGAGGGGAGTTACATATGACATGATTGAGTCTCATGATTGAAAAATTTAAATTTCTTTTTAATAATTATATAATAATGTCATAAAGAGGATAATATTTATAATAATAATAATAATGTTGATGATTAAGTTAAAAATTAAACAATTGAGATTGATTAAGGACAAGTTAAGTGAATTTCCATCATGTATATATGATTATGAATTAATGGAAGGCAATTTACTATTTTTAGAAAGTCATGGTTGCAAAGATAGACATGACTTTCTATTTTTAGAAAGTCACTTTAGAAAGGTGAGAAATGAAATTCTATTCAAGGAAATTCATCCCATAGTTGTCTATTTTCAACAACCCTCTCTAGGAAGGGTCACATCTGTCAGTCCAAGCTGCTCTTTGAAAACCAAGAACTTCCCTTTCGACAAAGACTTGGTAAGAATGTTGACGATTTGGTCACCAATCGCTATATGATGGAGTCTTATTGCTCCTCTTTGCACCATATCCTGGATATAGTGATATTTGATCTTAATATGCTTGGACTTGTCATGGAACACAAGATTTTTTGCAAGTCGAATCCCACTCTTATTGTCACAATAAATTATTGTTGTGTCCAGAACATGCTCAAACAACTCTCCAAAGAGCTTCCTTAGCCATACTGCCTCACAGCTAGCCATGCTAACAACAATGTACTCAACGTCAACCGTGCTAAGGGTTACATAGTTCTGTTTTTTGCTCATCCAAGATATCATGGCAGATCCTAAGCTGAAGCAACACCTAGATGTGCTTTTTCTATCAGTAGAGTTACCAACCCAATCAACATCTGAGTATCCATGTAGTCTTATATCATCGACAATATATTTCAATCCCAGATTGATGGTCCCATGTAGGTATCTCAGCACATGCTTTGCAGCAATCCAGTGTGCATGAGATGGTTTAATCATATATTGGCTCAGAGTATTGACCACAAAACATATGTCCGGTCTAGTGTTCACTAAGAACATCAATGCCCCAATCAGTTGACGATATTGAAAGATTTGCCAAATCAGGACCTGCAACTTCACCACATAGCTTCTTGAATTTCATCTCCATTGGAATATTCATGGATTTACATTCTGTCATACCAAATCTTTCAAGCAGCTTGACAACATAGTTTCCTTGAGAAAGGAAAATCTCACCAGGTTTTTGCCATACTTCAAGACCAAGAAAATAGTGCGTCGAATGAAGATCTTTCATTTCAAATTCAAAAGCTAACTCTCTTTTATGTTGGAGGATAAGAGGTTCACCACCGGTCAGAAATAAATCATCAACATATAATACCAAAATCAAAGGCATACCTTGGACTTTCTTGAAGTAAATATTTTGATCAACATTACTTGTAGTAAAACCAAGCTTTATGGAGAAGCTATCAATGCGGGCATACCAAGCTCTTGGAACTTGCTTTAAACCATAAAGGGCTTTCTTCAATCTACACACATGAGTTTTCCGATCTTGTAATTCAAAGCCTTGTGGTTGCTCCACAAATACTTCTTCCTTGAGGTAGCCTTGTAGAAAAGCAGTCTTCATATCCATTTGGTGAAGAGACCATCCTTGGCTAGTAGTTAGAGCCACAATAGATTGAATGGTTGTATAACGAGCAACAAGTGCAAAGATTTGATCATAGTCTATTCCCTCTTTCTGAGAGAACTCTTTGGTCACAAATATAGCTTTATATATGTATATATTTATTGCCATCAACACCATGTTTAATTTTATATAGCTATTTAGAAGACAATAGATTTATCTTTTGGTCTTGGAATCACTTCCCATACATCATTATGAATGATGGATTCATATTCTTGAGCCATTGCATCTCTCCACACTTGAACCTTCACAACTTCTTCACAAGTGCATGGGTCAACTTGAATAATGTTGCTAATGGCTACAGCATATCCTTGGAATTGACATGGTTTCTTGCTTTCTCTGAAGGTTCCTCTAGGAGCAACATGTTTATCAACATCTTGAAGGGTGTCACGAAGCCATAAAGGTCTCCTTCTAGCACATGGAGAAGGATCCAAGGAGTCCATGGGATCCATGGGTTCATCAGCGAGATTAGGCTCAAGCTCGAGATCTTCTTGTGCATCCAAGGCATCATTCTATCTTTCAACATTAGCAGGACGAGGAGTGTCTATGACTTTTCAAAGAGTTGCATCTTTATCAAATGTTATATCTATGCTAAACTCTATAGTTCTTTTATCAGGCACATATATTTTATAAGCTTTAGAATTTTCACAATAACCAACAATTATACCTTTCTTACCTGAAGCTTCTAGCTTGGTACTATTTTCCTTTGGCATAAGGCAGTCAAAGATCCTTGAGTGCCCATTTTGTTTTGGGTTATATGATATAGTGGTCTCTTTCTTGATTCTAGCTTCCTTGCAGAAGTCTTGAGCTCTTGTCCACTTCATGTCCACTCAAGTCATGGGATGGCTTGACATCTTCCTCAATCTCGATACAAAGGACTTGGTTCTCACATTCATCAAATGTACCTATTGATCCCAGAACAAGAGCAAGAGAAATAGTATCAAAGTAAATAAACATAATGAAAGTATACCTGGTGATGAGGCAAGTCTTTTTTTTTAGATGTGAGAGTGGCTCCTTCATTATCCTTGCATCAACTTCTTTTTGGAGTTTACTCTTCTTGCACTATTTTGCACCATAATGATCTTTACAATTTGCTTTTCTTGATCGCATCCTCATCAAGAAGTTAGTGAAAGAATGATTCAAATATTCATGCAGGAAAAATAACCAATCATCTATAAAGATAAATCTATACAAGAGCAGTGACACAAAGAAACAACATAAGACTTGAAAATACTTTGGGATTGAAGGACGCTGTTAGCTCCCTCTTGATCCGGCCTCTATAAGTTACCGCTATCTCTAAGTCATATGTTATTGGCAGAAGAAATGCATCTTCTTGATCACCACTTGATAAACTCCATCATGATGGACTCTAATCTTAGGTATTTCGGAAACCATATTTCTCACATGAGGTCATGCTTTATAGTGAAGATGAGTGAACTTTTGGTGCCACAATTTATATTGATGATTACTTTTTATGAATCAATGCATGGATATGTCTTCCATTGATTTTATACAGATATTCAAATATGATATAAGAGGGAAGACATGTAATAATAATTATACATATTGACTTCATTGCCTGCAACGATATTAGTTATAATCCATCTTTGATTGTTGCAAAAGAGGTTAGTTTAAAAAACTATCATTCCATCTTTTGCAAAAGTCATGATTCTTACCTACAACCACTATTGTTAGTAAACTCTAATATCAAAATTACCAAAACCCATAAGATTATGACCTTTCTCATATAATGTGAGAGAGTCAAAATCCCCCTATCTTCAACATTCAATTTCTATCAGTTATTCTTTCATAACCTTTTATGCATTATACTTCTTTTCAAGACAACACTTTCTTGCACATGCATAAACAGAAGTAAAACTACTCTTTACTTTTGCATGCATCAACAAGTACCAAAACCACAACTATTAAACACATGCAACACCTTAATTACTATCTGCAAAATTACTATCATATCTTGGGTTCCTTGAAATCTTGGAAGAACAGTAGTAGTAAAATTTCAACAACAAAATTTCAGCAGTAAAATTTTAGTAGTAAATTTCAACAGTAAGATTTCAGCAGAAAATGAACAACGAGTAGAAGAAACAAGAAGTTATATTTCAGCAGAAAATGGTCTGCAAATTGAGTGGACAACAATTGATATTTCAGCTGAAAATGGGCTGTAAATAAAGTGAACATCAAGAGATATTTTAGCAGAAAATGGGCTGCAAATAGAGTGGACAACAAGAGATATTTCAATAGAAAAAAATGGGTTGGAACAACACTTGTCTTCACCAAAGCTCTGATACCATGTTGAAATTATGATGTTTTATGCTGTAACAATCACTTATTACAAAACTTATTTATGCTGCAATATTAGATAACAATTGTAGATAAAACATAAATCAAATACACAATAGAAGACAACCAAAAATACAATGAGATGCAGAGAATTTAGGTCCAATGATTAGGAAAAACCCACAAGCGGAAAACCCAACCAAATTCTTCTTCTATTAGAAATTAATTGTTCAGCAAAGATACAAAGTACAATGAGGGATCAAGAGAATGAGTAAGTTCACCCAAATCTGAAAAAGTTGAAACATGAAGATCACTGGTAGCAGCAGTGGATGCACACACTGAATCAACCTTCCCTTCCACTGAATCAACACTGAAACACTAAAGCACTGAATCAACCTTGGCTCACCAAGTTCTACTCTTACTCTCCAAGTCTCTCTCTCACAATCTTTTGCAACTCCCTCCTAACTCTTTCTCAAGGTCATATTCTTCTTTTACAATGCACAAGTAGTGAGGAGAGAAAGAATGAGGCACATATATATAGGAGCGAAGAATCCATGCCAGAAAGGAGGAGTAACTCGCATGCCAAAAGGGAGAGTAAGATATGCCCATTTAGGAAATATAACTCATGCCATTAAGGAGGTATGCATGCCTTTGTAACTTATGCTTTTAAGAGAGAGTGTAACATATGCATTAAAGAGTGCATAAGAGGAATCTTTTATGACATGCTTTTATTGAGTGTAAGAGAATATTTTATGACATGCTTTAATGAGTGTAAGAGAGTGTAAGAGCATTAATGAGAGTGTAAGAGGAATATGCCATGCCAATAATGAGAGTGTAAGAGAACATTATTGAGAGCCATGATTGAGTGATTTGAATTTTTTTTTTAATAATAATATAATAGTATCATAAGAATAATAATATTAATGATTAAGTTGATTAATGATAAGAAGGAATTTTCCATCAACAATACTTGATTACCAATTGATGCAAGGTGATTTAGTATCTTGAGACTTTCTAATTTTAGACTTTCTTTTTTAGAAATTCTATTTTTAGAATTTTTAACTTTAGAGATTCTATTTTTAGGCTTTATATTTTTAGAAATTCATCCTTGAGCTGCCAAATTTTCAACATATTCTTCTCTTTTGCAAACTCCATTCAGGCAACAATAGAAGAAAAATCATAAAAAATACAAGGACAAGAGTCTTGTTAGGATATTCCGACACATAGGAAATAGTTAAGTACAACTTGGTCTAGTATAGAGTTAGGTATAGAGTTAGGTAAAGTGTGTTTCTTTACTATGTACATTTTGTAACTTACAATCCGACGGTCACGATATGTAGTGATCCGACGGTTCATTCTCTCCTCGGTATTACCGACACTTGATCTGTGGCTTAACACCCGATTGGTCCATGATCTCTATTTAAAGAGCATGGAGGGTCATTTCTAGGTTAACCGTTCATGAGAGAAGCTTATGTAAATTTTCATTCTTTTATTAATAAATTGCCTGAAGTGGCCGCGTTGGTTCAGGCCGTGGATTGTTTCCCTCTTTGAGGGTTTTAACCACGTCAAAAGTACTGGT
Source organism: Pinus tabuliformis (assembly GCA_031772625.1). NCBI lineage: Eukaryota > Viridiplantae > Streptophyta > Pinopsida > Pinales > Pinaceae > Pinus > Pinus tabuliformis. The sequence continues at coordinate 656,357,935 of CM062818.1, read as the reverse complement.
GTATTGATCTGCGATCTGTTTGTGAGCGGTGTCCTTTGGTGTTCTGTCTGAGGAACTTACCCTGTAAATTTCTACATGGTATCAGAGCTATTTGAGGGCCACGTCCGTTGGTGATCCAAATCTGAAGCTGGTAGAACTGCATCCGACTACCGTTTCCTAGATCTACTGTTTCTGACTGCTTTCGGGCCGAGAGGACTGCTCTGTTGTTTTGGGAGCATCTGCTCTAGTGAGGAACCCCTTTTGTTTCACGCGAAAAGGTTTCCGGTAGCCCTAGCTGCGTCATTTTTAAGATCTGGAGGTATACAGTGTTTATTTGCAGTTTACAGTTATTTTTTCTCTGTTTATTTTGGTTTTCGGTTTATTTAACTTTTTTTTATTACCGGATCTATACCTTTCATTTCTGCGTATGCTCTTTGCTCTGCGACTCTGTGCGATCTGGGCAAATCAGAAACAGAAAGGAAGGATTTTTCTCATGCGTATGCTCTTTTCCGCTGTGCCTTAGTGTGATCTCGGAAAATAAGAAACATTGAGGAAAATATTTAGTTTCCGGCTAAAGCTAACTTCGAGCCGCAAGGTTCGTTTTTGAAAATATTTAGTTTCCGGCTAAAGCTAACTTCGAGCTGCAAGGTTCGTTTTTTTTGTATGTCCGTGTTGGGTTTTGTGTTTTTTGTTTTGTAGGGAAAAAGAGCTTTCTCAAAGCAAGCACACAACCCAAAGCATCAACCCCCTCTCTCTTTCTCTCTCTCTCTCAAACTTTTTGTATAACTCACTTGGTGCAAAGCTAATTTATGAGAGTAGAGGTCTTGGGTTCAAGTCTCCATTTTGTGGGGGCGGATTTTTCATTTCCGCACATTCCCGCACTTCGTCGGCGACTTCATCAAATTTTCTTCAAAAAGCCATAACTTCTTCATCCGGAAGCCGTTTTCAGAACCGTTTTTTTTGAAACAGCCTAATTTTTCGAGATCTTTCCATTGAAACACTTAGTTTCAACATCTATAGCTTCAACTTTTTTTAAAATGGAAAGTCCATGCCAAGTTATTCCTGACAGCACCAACTACTTCCAATAGTGGTCCTACATTGTGGATTTACTTAGAAGTAAAGGTATTTACAGAATAGCCACATGCCAAGAGACCAAACCGAAAGATAAAGACAAGGCAGCTAAATGGGAAAATAGGCAAGACCAAGCACGTGGGTTGATAGGGATGTCTATTTCTTCAGATCTTAGATTCCATATTGCAGAACTTGATACTCCTGATGAAGCAATGAAACAGATTACTAAAGTCTTTGGAATTAAAAATGAACTTAAAGCTCATCAACTTGAAAATGAATTGCTTACATTGGACCCCAATAATTTTTCTTGCATTGAAAATTTTTTGTCCAAGTTCAAGACCCTTAGACTTCTCTTGGAAGGTGTTAAGGTTAAGAAAGAAGATAGTAGCCTTATCTACTCCATTCTTACTAAGTTGGGACCAGCCTATTATGTGTTTGTTTCCACCTTCCATTCTACAAGAGAAGCCTTCATTTCTCAAGGACAAGTCTACAAGTCCCATTCCTTTGATTCCTTTTGTGATTCTTTAATAAGAGAACAAGAAAAACTCTTACACCTTGGTCTTCTTCATCTTGGAAACTCTTCTAAGAAAGCGTTAGCCGCCCAGCAGCAACCAAATTCAAAGAATCCTAAGAAATCGTATCCTAAAAGGAATGGTCCTAAACCAAACAAGGGTCCTAAGCAATTTCTGCCTCAAAATGAAAAATCATTTCAACAAAATGATAAGACAAATAAAAACAAATGGAAGAAGACTGATAGACATTGCAACTTTTGTAATTGAGATGGCCACTTAGAATCCAAATGCTTTAAGAAGATGGAAGCCTTGGAAGCAGCAATGAAGAAGCATAACATCCATTTGGAGCAATCTTCAACTTCAACTTCATCTTCAGGAATGGCACTTTCTGCATGTGGTTGTCAAGCATCTCGGTCTGGCTATGCACTAAATGTATCTTCTTCTTCTCATTCTCATGAGTGGCTCATTGATTCTGGAGCTTCTTATCACATGGCCAAAAACAAAGCCATGTTTTCTTCTTTAAATGATTGTAACACCAAAATTATATATGTTGGTGATGATAGATCTCTTAGTGTTGTAGGGACTGGAACTGTTCATCTAGACAATGGTCAGTTTAATGATGTATTATGTGTTCCAACCTTATCCTGCAACCTTCTATTTGTATATCAGATAACCCATTCAGGTGAAGGTAAAATCGTTGAATTTTCACCTCACGATGTTGTAATTAAGGACCTAAGAGATCCTAGACAGATTTTAGCTACTGGAATTGTTGATGATTCTAGAAGGTTGTATAAGTTTCACAACTTTGGGTCATCAAATCTTCCCTCAGTATTTGTTGCTCATAATGATGAAGTGAGCAAACTTTGGCATGAGCGATTTGGTCACTTAAACTATCGCTCTCTTCAGAATCTATGTAAAGAAAATATGGTGACAGGTCTTCCAATGGTATCTTGCAGAGATGGTTTTTGTTTCGGATGTGTACTCGGAAAACATCATCGGGATAGTTTTGAAAAACGTGCCTCTTGGCACGCCTCAGCCCCTTTACAGCTCGTGCATAGTGATTTATGTGGTCCACTTCCAGTTGCTTCATTCTCTGGCTACAAGTATTTCTTAACTTTCATTGATGATTTCTCCAGACGCACTTGGGTATACTTCTTAAAACTCAAGAGTGAAGTATTTAACATGTTCTTGGCCTTTAAGGCCTTTGTTGAAAATCAATCTGGACATCAAATTCTTAAGCTAAGATCTGATAATGGTGGAGAATATGTTAAAAACACATTCATCAACTTTTGCACTGAGAATGGAATTCAAATGCAACATACTGTTCCATATACTCCACAACAAAATGGTGTAGCTGAAAGGAAGAATCGCACCTTAAAGGAAATGGCTAATTGTATGCTTCAATCTAAAGGACTTAGTCTTAATTATTGGGCAGAAGCAATTAACTGTGCAAATTACATAATAAATCACACTCCTACTAAGGTTTTAAAGAATATCACTCCAAAAGAAGCATGGAGCTCAATCAAACCAGATGTAAGTCACTTTCGTGTTTTTGGAAGTGAAGCATGGGCCCATATTCCAGATGAGAAACATAAAGCTTTAGAACCTAAGAGTGAAAAATGTATTTTTGTTGGATATTCTGAAGATGTCAAAGGATATAGACTTATTCCACTTAAGTCCAAAAATGTTATCATTAGAAGAGATGTAAAGTTTGCTGAAAATATATTGGCCTGTGAGCCTAGTTCGGCGGATGTGCCACCTCTCCCTATCTCTTCTACTTTTGAAAATATTTCTTCTTCAGATGATGAAAGCGAGGATGAAAATCCTCCCCCACCTTCTCAGGATCCTTGTTCAGCTCCTCAGCTTCCAAAATGGGTCCGTGCTACTCGGGATGCAGCAGGTGATCTTGCCGGTGATCCTACAGATCAGCGACGTACACGTTCTCAATTCGAGAGAGCCTCTTCTTTACTGGCTCAAGCTTTAGTGAATTATGATCCTGACACCTTTGCAGAAGCTTCAGGCCATCCAGATTGGGAAGTAGCTATGAATGAAGAATATCATTCATTATTGGCAAATGATACATGGGATCTTGTTCCTCTACCAAAGGGACGAAAACTTGTTAGATGCAAATGGGTTTACAAAACCAAGTATGGACCAGATGGGAAAGTTGATAAACATAAAGCTTGTCTTATTGCTAAGGGTTTTTCACAAGTTGAAGGCATTGACTATACTGAAACCTTCTCCCTTGTTGCCAAAATGAACTCTATCCGCCTTGTTCTTTCCCTTGCTGCCTCTTTCAAATGGGAAGTCCATCAGATGGATGTTAAATCCGCCTTCTTGCATGGGGACTTGCATGAAGAAATCTATATGGAACAACTTATTGGCTTTATACAAACAGACTCCAGCCTTGTATGTCGGCTTAAGAAATCCCTTTATGGTCTCAAGCAAGCTCCTCGAGCTTGGTATGCCAAAATGGATAACTTTCTTTTAGAAAATGGCTTTTCTAGGTGTCATTCTGACAATACTGTCTACACCAAGAAAGTGGGCAAGTCTCTTATCATTCTTGTTCTTTATGTTGATGATCTTATCCTGACTGGTAATGATCCCAACCTTATAAACCATGTGAAGTCTAGCCTTAAAAGGAAGTTTGAAATGACAGACTTAGGACACTTACATTATTTTCTTGGTCTTCAAGTCTTGCAATCCAAGGAAGGTATTTCCCTTTCCCAATCCAAGTATGCCTATGATATTCTACGCCATTTTCACATGGAAGACTGTAAGCCAGCCCCTTCTCCCTTTCAGTCTGGAGTTAAACTTTCAGTCACTTGTACTTCTCCTGAAGTTGTTGCTACCTTATACCATCAACTTGTAGGAAAACTTTTGTATCTAACCCATACTCGTCCTGACCTTTCCTTTGCTGTTGGCCTTGTTGCTCGGTTTATGCAAAACCCACGTGAAAGTCATTGGACAACAGCTAAAAGAATACTTCGTTATGTTCGAGGTACAGTTCAGTTTGGGATTCATTACAGTGCAGAAGCATCTCCTCTATTGGTTGGTTTCACTGATTCCGATTGGGCTGGTGACCCTGATGATCGGAAGTCTACTGCGGGTTATGTGTTCACTCTTGGTTCAGGACGTATTACATGGGCTTGCAAGAAACAAGGTGCCATTTCTCTTTCTTCAGCAGAAGCAGAGTATCATGGTGCCGTAGAAGCTAGTAAGGAAGCCTTGTGGCTTCATCAGATCCTGTCAGAGCTTGGCTTTCAGTAGCAGCATTCGACTACACTTTGGTGTGATAATCAAAGTGCCATTCAACTATGCAAAGATCCAGTCCAACATCAGCGCAGCAAACACATTGAACTGCACATGCACTTCATCAGAAAGCTCATTCATGACCATGTTCTTGAAGTGCAATATTGTTCAACAGATGATCAAGTTGCAGACATCTTTGCAGAGGCTCTCACAGAGGCGAAGTTCACTAAACTTCGATTTATGGTTGGAGTTCAGGAAGTTGTCACTAAGGGGGGATAGGCTCTAGTGCCTCCTTCCTTCTCCTATTGTGTCATATTTGTAAATCCTTCAATCCTATCCCAAGTTGTTCTTAAGGGGGGATGTTAGGATATTCCGACACATAGGAAATAGTTAAGTACAACTTGGTCTAGTATAGAGTTAGGTAAAGTGTGTTTCTTTACTATGTACATTTTGTAACTTACAATCCGACGGTCACGATATGTAGTGATCCGACGGTTCATTCTCTCCTCGGTATTACCGACACTTGATTCGTGGCTTAACACCCGATTGGTCCATGATCTCTATTTAAAGAGCATGGAGGGTCATTTGTAGGTTAACCGTTCATGAGAGAAGCTTATGTAAATTTTCATTCTTTTATTAATAAATTGCCTGAAGTGGCCGCGTTGTCTCAGGCCGTGGACTGTTTCCCTCTTTGAGGGTTTTAACCACGTCAAAAGTACTGGTGTATTGATCTGCGATCTGTTTGTGAGCGGTGTCCTTTGGTGTTTTGTTTGAGGAACTTACCCTGTAAATTTCTACAAGTCTAACAAAAAAAAAATAACAATATTTAAGGGAGGAAAAATATGAAGTACCTTTCTCTTGATTAAGGAAGAAACTGCTGAGGATTGTCAACTCCCTCTTTGAAAAATTTGTAAGAGAAACTTGGAAACCTGTCATGTGCCTAGAGGCACAACTGCCCACAAACATTACTGGTAGTAAATCCTAAAGGAAGAATTCCTTCGACTTCTTCTGAGGTGGATGCTCATCGTCATCCTCAACATCGACGGTTGATGCATGTTACTTTTTTTTTTCCCTTTTCTTGTATGAGTTGTAAACTTGGAAACCTATCATGTGCCTAGAGGCCCAACTGCCCACAAACATTACTGGTAGTAGACCCTAAAGGAAGGATTCCTTTGACTTCTTCTGAGTTGGATGCTCATCCTCATCCTCAACATCAACAATTGATGCATGCTGCTTTTCTTTCCTTTTTCTTCTATGAACTGTATGTTGAAATATGTAACTAGGTTTGGTCTTCATAATGACATATATAATCATGATTTTATATATTTAATGAAAAGAGAAAAATAAACTTATTATTGTTATTCTTGAGGCATGGGTTTCATGCTCAAGAGAAATTTATTTTTAGGTCAAGCACCCATTGAGTGCTTCTAGGTTTGTGATAAAGTCAATTGAGTCATTGTCATGTATTGAAGACCCATTTGGGCATGTTATATATTGTAAAGAAAATTTATTTGAGTCAAAGTTGAGTCAAAAGACCCTCCAAGACCTCGTCATGGTGCAAAGATCAAGTCAGCCTACATGAAGGGACAAGTCGGACTAAAGATAGCAATTTGTACCCCTCACAATCCTATAAATAAGAAGGAACTCGACCTCATTTGGAGACTTATTCAAGAAAGTTCGATCTTCTCAAGATAAAAGATGGAAAAAGGACAAAAAAGAAGGAGAAGAACTAGATTGAAGTTTTTGGGCCTCTCTCTCTCTCTCGTGTTAGGGTTTGTACATTTGTTGCTCAAAAGAGTTTGTTGTGTAGGTCGAAGTTGCAGAAGAGTTTGCTGGGCAGGTCGAAGTTGCAGAAGAATTTGCTGGGAAGATCGAAGTTCCAGAAGAATCTGCTAAGTAAGTCGAAATCGCATAAGTTGCTGGAAGCAAGGTTTGAATTGGTCTTGGAGGGTCTTGGTCAAGGGTCATAGGTCTTGGAATTCATCAATTGAAGTTTTATAAGAAGAGAAGAATTCTTGGGGGTTTTCCTCTCAGATGGAGAGGTTTTGGCCCTGACTGTTTGCCTACATCTTGTGCCCTATTGTCTCATTGATTTTATTGTTTGGTAGCTGTTTAATGATAAAGAAGACTAATAATAATCAAGTGTAGGAAGAAGCTAATCAAGTTAAGTAAAATACATCACAAGCAGTTATCAAAGTAAGAGAAATCACCTAATCTAGCTGCCCCTAGATTTCTCAACATGGTATCAGAGCTAAGGTGACAAGACAAGGAAAGGCAGCTTAAAGAAGGACACTCAAGGGCCGAAGCACTAGAAAAGCATCTAAGAAGCATCAAGAAGTTCGATCAAGGAAGAAGGAGAAGCGAAGCATCTTAGATATGTTTTTGGGCTATATTCCTCCACACGTGTGAAGATTAGGGCATCATCTTGCAACATAAAATTTTGAAGTATAAGCTACTCCAAGAGAGTCAAAGTTTTGGGGCAAAAGAAGTCTCCCTTGCAAGCCGAATTAATAAGAAGAAGATTCCATCTCAAGCGAAGGAGAAAGGAGACAAATCCATCCATCTTCTAGTCACACATATGAACTAGGGTTTCTGCAGAAGAAGCCGAAATTGCAGTCCTGCAATAACAAGCCGAAAATCTGAAGAAGGGTCGAAATTTGAAGTTGTAAGTTTGACAAGCGTGACTGGAAGGAACTAAGAAGACCTCAAAAACCCTAGCTCATCCATAGAAGAACTACACATTGAAGCATCTAAAAGTCTCTACATTCTAGAGAAGCAGGAAGAAGCGTAATCATCATCATCAAGGAATCAAGGTGATCTCCCTCTCGTTGAAGGATCACTTTTGAAGGAAGACATCTTCTATCATTATGAAAATCAAGAAGGCATCAAGTTGAAGATATTAACATCAAGGAGCATCTTCACTTGACAAGTAAGTATCTTTATATCTATATTTGAATCTATCAAAATGACTTCATTTTGCAAGGAGAGTAACAAATTGGTTGGGTCGTCAAACTTTCTTGCATGGAAGAAGATGATAGATTTGATCCTCATAGAAAATGAAGTTGTTGAGCATGTTAAGGGTTCTGTCACTAAACCTCCAAAGGAAGAAGCTCAAGCTCTAGCAAAATACATGAAATGGGAAATAAGGGCTCAAAGAATCCTTATTGGAAAAGTCAAACGACATCTATGACAAACTGGTGGAATTATTCTCTGTAAGTACTGATGGAGAATTGATATCATTGAGAACCGAGGTCTACAAGATGATGATATCAAAGGAAGAGGGAATAACCTCATTCTTCATGAGGGTATTAGAAATATGAGATCAACTGCAAGAGTTGGGGGAAATCATGAGAAATGACCACCGTGGTACTAAATACACTACTTGATAGATGGGACAACTTCGTAGCAAGCATTTTTTGAAAGAAGGAAGCCACCTCATTCGGTGAATTTTGGTCATTGTAAAATTGAAGTAGTCTGGGTAAAAAGCAAAAAGAGATGTGGGACCAGGTGAATAAGTTCAAGCATTTGTTGCCATGTCTAAAAGAAAAGGGAAGGTTTGAAAAAATTTGGTCCTCAGAAAAAGAAGAAGAAGGATATGTCGAAGATCCAATGTTATGGCTGTCAAGAATATGGGCATCACAAGAGAGATTGTCTGAAATTCAAGAAGGACAACAAGAGGAAAGAAAGAAATAAAGCTCATATCACCAAAGAAGTGGAAGAACCTGATGAGAAGAAATCCAAAGGGATAGATCTTCACTATTGGGGTTCCTCCAATGCATAGCAAGGAGAAGTAGGAGGTGAAAAGACCTCTACCATGGTAGTCAAGATGAGAAGCATTATGACTAAATGCATCTTAGTAGAAGATGGCATCATATTAGAAGCATACCATTAAAACAAGAGCTCATTAGAAAATCTTGAAAGGATAGTTGATGTAGAAGTCTACATGATTGTAGTGTTGAAAAGTGTAACTAGGTTCGGTCTTCATAATGACATGTAATTGTGATTTTTGTAAATGATGTAAAGAAGAAAAATAAAATTATTATTGGCTTGCTTCATGGGTTTCATGAGCAAGAGATTTTATTTTTAGATGGCTCCCATTGAGAGCCTTTAGGAATTGTCAAAAGAGTCAATTTCATGTATGAAGAACCCTTCTTGGGCATGTTACAAATGTATATGAGTCTATAGAATTGTCTAGAAGCCCTCCAAAGACAAGCACAAGTTCTCCCCTTCAAGTCAGCCTCAAGAAGGAGTAGAAATCTCATGTCAACTCCCCTAAATGGAGACACACCTATTCGGTTTCACAAGTCGACTTATTTATGGGACAACCACTATAAATAGGCGTGTAGAGTATTCACATTCCACAAAAAAGTTTGGATATATCTCTGATATTTTCAAGTGGATAGTGGCAGTAATCAAGTTCGAATATCTTTGAATTCAGGTGGCCTAGTGCGGATGTAAGTTCAGACATCTCTGTGATTCGTATAGGAGATTACAGTGACAATAAAAGAAGACAAATTCGGATGACAAGTTGCAGAAAGAACTCAAGGGACAACGGGGATCATTTTAGGGCTAAACAGAAGTTTGGTTTCATGAGATAAGGGTCTCGGTGATACAACAGAGGAACAATGTTTGATAGAGGTATATATACTATAGCTCGGTCCTTTGAAGAAACCACAACTCGGTGCTATTATGGAGACCACTGTGTGGTGCTGTGAAGGAGCTACAGTTCTGAGATCTATCATAGTGTTTCGTTGCTGCTACAATGGTCACATTTTGGTGACATTACATTGACATGTTTCGGTGCCATCTCTAGTATATCTACAGTTCGTTGAGGAGATGATCTCAGTGTTCAGAAGGTCGAAGAGGAAGAGGAGTCAAGAAGAAGAAAAGAGCAGAAGACAGAGAACTAGTGTCTTGGTCTTGGAGTGGCTATTAGGTCAAGGGTCTTGGTCTTGGTATTCGTCATTTGGAATCTCTATCAGAAGAATTTGTGCGCGTTTTCCTCTCAACGAGTGAGAGGTTTTGACCCTGGCTCATAGCCCACATTCTATGTTTCTTGTCTATTTATGTTCATGCATTGGTAGCTGTTTGATGAAGAAGAACATTAATAACTTAAGTGAAGAAGATCCTAATTTAAAGTTGTAAAAATCACTCACAAGCAGTTACTAATTAAAGAGAAATCATCTAACTATTGATGCCTTAGATTTCTCAACATGGTATCGGAGCCAAGTTGACAGTTAAGTAAGGGCATCTAATCAAAGAGACACTTAAGGATGGAGTTTCAAGAATGGCATCAAAGCAAATCGAAGGATATCAAAACGAAATTTCAAAGATCTACATTGAAGAATCAATCCCTAGATCAAAGAAGAAAGTTTACTTCAAAAGAAGTCTTGGGATCATCAATCAAATCAAGGCAACTAGAAGTCTACACCAACAAAAGTTTTGGATCCTCTAAGACATCCAAGAGAAGCATTTCTAGGACTAAGATCACATCATCTTGGAGAAAGTCGAAACCCTAGAAACTTTTCTAATCTGCACTCATTCACCACTGAAGTATTCGAAATATCTTGAAGGCTAGTTATCCAAAGAAGGCTAAAGGCATTGTTATCATCTTCAAAAGGATATAAGGCAAGTTCCCTCTCATTGAAGCAAGGACCCCTTCATTATTCTTAAAGAAGATCATCTGAGGAAGTATCAAGACATCCTCATCAATCACCATCAACAAAGGGAGCTAGATCAAAGGCGTTGTCATCATAAAAGGGGCAATCTCCTTTTATTGAAGAAGGGATTTCATTTGGAAGAAGATCATCCAAAAGGGGCACTAATACATCTTCGTCAACCACCATCAAAGGGATCAAGTTGAAGATTTCATCTTCACTTGTCAAGTAAGTATCTTTTATTCTATAATCTAAATCTGATAAAATGACTTCGTTTTGCAAGGAGATGTATAAGCTAGTTGGGTCATCGAACTTCCTTGCATAGAAAAGGAAGATAGACATAGTCCTCGAAGAAAGTGAAGTCATTGATCATATCAATGGAAAAGTCTCCTCTGAATACATAGAAAGGGATCAAAGGGCTCAAGGGATTTTTATGAAATCAGTCAAAGGTCCCCTCATATAGCAGAATTGGAGACATCAAAGAGATATGTATGATAAGCTGGTAGAACTATTCTCTGAAGATGAGATAATAAAGGTCACATCACTTAGATTTGATCTACACAAATTGAAGGTATCAAAGGATAAAGGGATATCTTCATAAGATCTCAACTGCAAAGATCTGGGAGAGATGATAAGGAGATAATCCTCATTGTTCTAAATGCACTAACTGATGAACAAGGTAACAAATGTCTATGAGGATAAGAAGGCTATCCCATTCAACAACTTATGGTTTCTATGCAAAATAGAAGAAGATAGGTTGAGGGCAAAAAGTATTCAGACATTTGTCAAAAGAAAAGAAGAACATAGCTAAGATTCGATGCTATGAGCATTATAGGAAAGATTGTCCTAAGCTCAAGAAGGGCAATAACAAGGAAGATAGAGAAGAAGTCCATTTCACCGAAGAAGTGGAGGAAGCTGAAAGAGGAAAAACATTAGAAGCAAGAGCTCGTGACATCACCATAGGGAAACATGAAGGACAACTGGAACAAAATCTATGGCAGTCAACTGTGAAGGTTATAGCTCTTGGGAACCTCATTAGAATCTTAAGAAAGGGAAGAAGTCATCCAGGACAAGTCTCATCATACATCAAGTCAAAAGGAAACATCTGTTGGATAGGGATATACAAGATCCTCAAGATTCTCTGATGGAATCCTCATCGGAGGATTCACCGATCTAGAAGGAAGCAAGTGTTTCATCAGGAACTCCAACTTGTGGAATTCATGGGATGATGGTATGATGACATAAGAGATGAAGTAGATCAAGGGATTGAAGCTCTTTTCAATCAAGGAAGCTACTGAAAGAAGCCTAGATGGCCTAAAGGTAAATGAGGTATGTATGCTTGTATTCAATACTATAATGTCATGTCGTATGGTTGCAGGTAACATGGATCACTGCTCTATCTTGAGAAGCATGATCAAAGGAAAATGATCTCCTCCTCTGAAAAGATGCAAGAAGGCATAGGTCACACTAGATGAAATCAACATAATATGTCCTCATATGAAAATGAGGTGGTTGACAGTAATTTAGAGGAACTTTGATTGGAAGTTCCTAGGAATGAAATATGTGAAGAAAGGAAGGAAGAGATCGTGGACTATGCAACCATGGAAAAGGCAATCAACATCTGAGAACTAGAAGATTTGACTAGGAAATCTCCCAGAAAGATATGAAGACTCTAATGGAAGTCTAAAAAAGATGGAGACCCTTGACAATGGATATCTTTGGGAGATATGTCAACATGTATGCAGGATGCTGATGCAAACTGGAAGATGTCATGATGAAAAGACCATCACAAAGGTAATTTTGATTTAAGTGTTCATTTCTTATTTTTGAACAAATATCTGGATGGGTTTATGTAGGTCTGCCAAGGGAAGAACTATGGATGTCTTCCAAGAGGACCATATAGAAGGATGTAAGATCCTTCTGGAAAATATGGTATGAAGGCAACATGACATGAAGTAAGGCCAAATGTAGGTTGATGGATTGTTTTATGATGAAAGGAATGATGACATGACTGACTCATGGATGAAAGTGATGAATGGTCCATGCCCTATGAAGAAATCCGAAAAAGATGAAAACTCCTTGACAAAGAAATTCATGACATCGAAAGGAAGGAGCTCTTCAAGCAACTGTTTGTCTTGTCATCTCCAACTGAGGCATTGCTGCAGGTCCCCAATTAAGAGGGAGCCTGTAAACAAGTTTCTTACTTGGAAGAAATTTGGAAATTCCTAAGCCAAGAGGGATCTTAGGTACATTCCTTCTGTAGGAATGCGTACATTACTTTATTGGAATAGATGTGTCCTCCCTAATTGAGAGGGAGAGATAGACACATCATTTTGGTCTTCATCTGGGAAGACAGAATGGAGGATTGGGTAATCATTTGGCATCTGATGCTCTTTGAGGATGAGATAGGGCATCCAAAATAAGAGTAGTCGTAGAGGACCGATATTCTTTGAGGACTAACTATCCAAGATAAGAATAGTCCAAAAGGTCATACTCGGTGAATATCCGGGTGGAGTATGTACCTTGAGAGACAATGATGATGGTGTCTACAAATCATTAGTCTCGCCAGCATTGAGCTCAGATCTTGTGGAGAGATAGAGCTGTTAGTCAAGGCCTTGCTATGTAACAATGTTGGTTGATATGATGCTATACAGATGGGTTACCAATCTGATTCTTCTTATGAGAAATTCTTCAGATTGAGAATGACCAAGTACCATTATGAATACCTCCCTAGTTAAGAGGGAGTGTTGAAAAGTGTAACTAAGTTTGGTCTTCATAATGACATGTAATTGTGATTTTTGTAAATGATGTAAAGAAGAAAATAAAATTATTATGGGCTTGCTTCATGGGTTTCATAAGCAAAATATTTTATTTTTAGATGGCTCCCATTGAGAGCCTTTAGGAATTGTCAAAAGAGTCAATGTCATTTATGAAGAACCTCTCTTGGGCATGTTACAAATGTATATGAGTCTATAGAATTGTCTAGAAGCCCTCCAAAGACAAGCACAAGTTCTCCTCTTTAAGTTGGCCTCAAGAAGGAGTTGAAATCTCATGTCGGCTCACCTAAATGGAGACACACCTATTCGGTTTCATAGGTCGACTTATTTATGGGACAACCACTATAAATAAGCGTGTAGAGTATTTACATTTCCACAGAAAACTTCGGATATATCTGTGAGATTTTCGGGTGGACAGTGGCAGTAATCAAGTTCGGATATCTCTGAATTCAGGTGGCCTAGTGCAGAGATAAGTTCAGACATCTCTGTGATTCGTATAGGAGATTACAGTGACAAGAAAAGAAGACAAATTCAGATGACAAGTTGCAGAAAGAACTCAAGGGACAACGAGGATCATTTTAGGGCTAAACAAAAGTTCGGTTTCATGAGATAAGGGTCTCGGTGCTACAACAGAGGAACAATGTTTGATAGAGGTATATATACTACGACTCGGTCCTTTGAAGAAACCATAACTCGGTGCTATTATGGAGACCACTATGTGGTGCTATGAAGGAGCTACAGTTCTGAGATCTATCATAGTGTTTCGGTGCTGCTATAGTGGTCACATTTTGGTGACATTACATTGACATGTTTTGGTGCCATCTTTAGTATATCTACAGTTCGTTGAGGAGATGATCTCAGTGTTAAGAAGGTCGAAGAGGAAAAGGAATCAAGAAGAAGTAAAGAGCAGAAGACAGAGAACTAGTGTCTTGGTCTTGGTATTCGTCAATTGGAATCTCTATAAGAAGAATTTGTGCGGGTTTTCCTCTCAAAGAGTGAGAGGTTTTGGCCTTGGCTCATAGCCTACATTCTGTGTCTCTTGTCTATTTATGTTCATGCATTGGTAGCTATTTGATGAAGAAGACCATTAATAACTTAAGTGAAGAAACTCCTAATCTAAAGTTGTAAAAGGCACTCACAAGCAATTACTAATTAAAGAGAAATCACCTAACTATTGATGCCTTAGATTTCTCAACATGTAGTAGTCATCATAGAAAAGGAAGTAGCCCTTGGTAACCTCATTGAAAGCATAAGTAGTACTTATGGGCAAGGAAAAGTCATCTAGCATAGAAATAACTCATCATCTTCATTAGGAAGGAGCTTATGCAGGATGAGGATAATCAAGATCCTTTGTTGGAATCTTCATTGGAAGGTTCACCTCTCTTGGAAGAAGCAAGTGTCTCGCTAAGAATTCCATCTTGTATGGGATTCATGGGATGATGGTATGATGACAAAGGAGTACAATAGGTCAAGATGGTTGAAGTACTTTCAATCAAAGAAGCTGTCGAAGGAAGTCTAGATGACCAAAAATAAGAAATGAGGTATGTATGCATGTATTTTGAGTCATGTCATCATATAGTTGTAGATAGCATGGATGAATGCTCTACCTCATGAGCATGATCAAAGAAAAGGGATATCTTTTGTTGGAAAGATGCATGAAGGCATGGTTCACATATTGACAAGATGAAATCAACATAATATGTCCTCATATGGAATATGAGGTGGTTGACAAAGACAAAGGAACTACAGATGGATGTTCTTGAGGAGAAATATGTGAAGAAAGAAAGAAGAGATCATGAAAGCTGCAACTAAGGTCACAAGGAATCAACATCCAATGAATTTGATGTGACATCTCCATGGGAAAGGTATGAAGACCTTGATAAAGTCTGAAAAGGAAGAAGACCCTTGACATTAAAAGTCTTGGAGATGTGTTTATGAATATGTAGGATGTTGATGTCTCTAGCAACAAATGTCATGATGAAAGGCCATCACAAAAGGTAATTTTGATTTGATGTTCATTTTTGGTTTTTGAATAACATCTGGATAGGTTAATGCTGAGCAATTGGAAAAAGAGCTGTGGATGTCACCTACAACCAGCACTCATGTGGTGGGATGGAAGATCCTAAAGGAAACATGATGTGGAGGAGGTAGCTGTATGAAGGAAATCTAGATTTGGACTATAAAGTCACTTTCCAATAACGGGAAGGATGACATGACTGACTTGAGGAAAGTGATGGATGGCTGATGCCCTACAAAATGAAGGCTCCATAATAATGAAGATAAAATTCATGACATCGAAAGGAGGAGCTCAACAAGCAGCTAAAAGTCCCATGATCTCCACTAAAGAAGAAAGTTGTTGTTGGAAACAAGTCCCTGGTTAAGAGGGAGCTTGGAAGCAAGTCCCTAGTTAAGAGGGAGCTTGGACAAGTCCCTAGATAAGAGGGAGCTTGGGTACATTCCTTTTACAGGAATGGGTACATTCCTTTATAGGAATGAGTATATCCTCCCTAGTTGAGAGGGAGAGATAGACACATCATTCTTGTCTTCACTTTGGGAAGAAAGAATGGAGGATTCAGTAAGCATCTGATATCTGATACTCTTTGAGGATGTGGTAGGGCATCCAAGATAAGAGTAGTCGTAGAGGACCAATATTCTTTGAGGATTGGGAATCCAAGACATGAATAGTCCTAGAAGGACGTACCCTGTAAACACTCTGGTGGGGTATGTTCCTTGAGAGACAATGATGAAGGTATCTATAAATCATTGGTCTCGCCAACATTGTGCTCTGATCTTGTGGAGAGATAGAGCTGTTAGTCAAGGCCTTGCTATGTGACAATGCTAGATGATATGATGCTAAATAGATGAGTTACCAATCCAACTCTTCTTATGAGAATTCTTCAGATTGAGAATGTCCAAGTACCTTGTATGGATTATGAATACCTCCCTAGTTAAGAGGGCGTGTTGGAATATGTAACTAGGTTCTATCTTCATAATGACATATATAATCATGATTTTATGTATTTAATGAAAAGAGAAAAATAAATTCATTATTGTTATTCTTGAGGCATGGGTTTCATGCTCGAGAGAAATTTAATTTTTGGTTTAGCACCCATTGAGTGCTTTTAGGTTTGTCATAAAGTCAATTGAGTCATTGTCATGTATTGAAGATCCATTTGGGCATGTTACATATTGGAAAGAAAATTTATTTGAGTCAAAGTTGAGTCAAAATACCCTCCAAGACCTCGTCATAGTGCAAAGATCAAGTCAGCCTACATGAAGGGACAAGTCGGCTTAAAGATAGCAATTTGTACCCCTCACAAGCCTATAAATAAGAAGGAACTCGACCTCATTTGGAGACTCATTCAAGCAAGTTCAATCTTCTGAAGATAGAAGCTGGAAGAGGACGAAAAAGAAGGAGAAGAACTAGATCGAAGTTTTTGGGCCTCTCTCTTTCTCTCTCGTGTTAGGGTTTCTACATTCGCTGGGTAGGTTGAAGTTGCAGAGGAATTTGTTGGGAAGGTCGAAGTTGCAAAATAGTTTACTGGGCAGGTCGAAGTTGCAAAAGAATTTGCTGGGAAGATTGAAGTTCTAGAAGAATTTGTTGAGTAAGTCGAAATTGCATAAGTTCCTAGAAGCAATGTTTGACTTGGTCTTGGAGGGTCTTGGTCAAGGGTCATAGATCTTGGAATTTGTCAATTGAAGTTCTATAAGAAGATAAATTCTTGGGGTTTTTCCACTCAGATGGAGAGGTTTTGGCCCTGACTGATCGCCTACATCTTATGTCCTATTGTTTCATTGATTTTATTGTTTGGTAGATGTTTGATGATAAGAACACTAATAATAATCAAGTGTAGGAAGAAGCTAATCAAGTTAAGTAAAAATACATCACATGCGGTTATCAAAGTAAGAGAAATCACCTAATCTTTCTGCCCCTGGATTTCTCAACACTGTAAGGGATGGGGTTTCTTCATTCTGTGGATTCATCGAGCTATCTAGCCACACCAATGGCTCATCAACAAGCTAGCGTCGACACCAAGTCATTCTACATGTTATCGAGGAGATAAACTAAGTATGCATCACATAGACTCCACTTGCATCTAGCACTCCAAGTTTTGCTCTAGGGTTTTCTCATCCAAGATTTCAACACAAGTCGTAACCTCTAATTCTTCACTAGGGTTTACAAATCCCTGTGTTGCACAAGTTTTTGGGATAGGGGAACATTAGGAACTTGGGTACGGGTGTCGGGAATAGCTAGAAGTTTCCCCAAAATTTACAAGAAACCACTGATTGAGAAAGGCAAAATATTATATAATGAAAAATTAAAAAATATATAAAAAATAATTATATAATTTAAAATTCTTATATTTTTTAAACTTTTAAATTAACTTTTAATATAATAATATCAAATATATTAATAGTATCCATTTAATAATAATTAAAATTAGTTTAGAACAACATTCAAGATTCGATGAAACATGTTTTATAATTCCTTTAATTAAAACTAATCAAATATGTATACTTATTTTTGTTTTTTAATTATAGTAGGCATTGTTTTTTTAATTTAATAAACATTTTATTTTTATTATAAAAGCGATGCATGTCAACTTCAAATTGAACATAAAAAGAATTACAAATCTTCCTTATATAGTATTTCCTAGAAGAAAGATTGGCAAAACAATTTTTTAAATTTTTATAGTAAATATAAAATAATTTTAATAATAAAAAATTAATTTCCTATTATATAAATTTTAAAATCAAATTATAGAGATTTAAGCAACCATTATATTTTAAAATCAATTTATAGAGATTTAAGCAATGAATAAATTGAGCAATGCAAGGTTTATATATTTATAGAGATTTAAGGAAACAAATAATGCATATATAAATAAGTGGCATGTTGCATTTAAAAATAACCTAATTTAACAACACCATTTACTTTTTTCAACGAAATTGTTAAGTCATGAAATATTCTTGAAAGATTTGATGAGAATGCTTTAAACTTCAGATGGAATCCACTCAATTTTTTAAGTGTTAGCTGCTTCTTTACAAGTACAAGAGTGCGCAAAACTATAGAATGTGAAATGGGACACAGATATATGCATACTACCGATTGATTTCCCGACAACGCATTGTCCAATCTACACTTATAAAATATGAAAATGCTTTCAAGTTCATATGAGATTAGGGAATTCTCCAGTGCCATTACTTTATTATGAAAGCAAGTCCCCAAAAATACCAACAATGAACAAGAATTGCAAGGTTGTTTCACCCTCCATTGGTGTAGTAACCGCACAAAACAAGAATGTGAACGATGGAAAGATGTGTGATCGTTTCCACTTCATGCATGCATTATCTGTTTCCATTTCAGTTTACCCCTTAGATCCAAAGTGTTTACAACCCACAAACACTCCACCCAGAAATGATTTGTACATAAAGTCAGTGGTCCAATTACGACAAGGATAGGGGCACGTTCGGGGTTTATATGTTGCTCAAGGCGCGTGGCCATTCCCAGCTGTGGGAACACTAAAAACACTGCTCCCATTTTCCCATATTAGAGTATTCCATGTGCTCGAAATGTCCCTTCACTCCCATTGTCGTTCCATAGGACAACAAAATGTTTTGCTCCCATTCCAAAGCTCCCGGGAATGCAGGAATCTCTGGGACGAGTTCCTTATAGGCCGAGAGCAGTACCTTTGCAGCTAAGACAAACCCTAAGTCTTTCAACTCTTATACCACACAAGCGTAAAGAATCCACGATGAACACATCAATATTAAAAGAACATACTTTAATGCAGGTATTATGGTAGGCTCTCATCTCGCTTTATATAAAAATAGGTGAGGGATGCTTTCTCCTCAACTCCCTCTGGCTTTGTAGTAACTTCCTTCTAAAGAATTGTAACATTGTCTTCCATCTTGAGACTTGGCACCAATTGACAACAAATAAAAATCTAGTCAAGGTGCCAAACACTTGTCTCTTAGGCTGACTTCAATGGTTGTTCTTTCAACAAATCTTTGAAACCATGTTGAATTTTCGACAGGATGCACAATAGAAACCAATCTTTTGATTTGATAATTACTACCTAATGATCTTCAAACAATTTATTTCATTCTATTGATATCATTGAGCAATTATACACAAAAAATATCAACAGTAAATGCAGTGGAAACAATAAAGATCATAAAGAGACAACGATGCACAATAGAGACAATATTTTTACCCCAGGAAACCCAAACTTGTGAGAAAATCCAACAACTTTTCTTAGGACAAATTATTCTTTAGAAAGGTTTACAAATTAATAATTTGTCTAGAAATCTTTGCCAATAGTAATACCCAAGTCAAAATACCAGACAAATCTGGTCAAACTCTAACAAGTAAAGGATTGTCAATTTATCCAAAATAGTTAGAAGTCAATGCTGGTCAAACTGCCCAAAATCCGCAATCAAACAAGCCTGGTCAAACTCGGACATGTGGTCAGCTCTGCAGTCCTTATGGCTCCTACAGTTGATTGCGGTCAATTCAACCTCCTGTAGCTCGATCAACTGTGGTCAAACTTGACCTCTTGTAGCTTGGTCAATTGTGGTCAAACTCAACCTCTTGCAACTCAGACAATTGCAGTCAAACTTGACCTCCTAAAACTTGGTTAACTGTTTTTAAACTCGGCCCAAAATAGACTTCCTGCAGTTTGGTCAAATGTGGTCAAACTGCCCTATAATCCTATTGCAACTCGGTCAAACTCCAGTCAACTCGACCTCTTTCTATCACACGTGCAACTACCCTAAGATAGAGAAGGTGTGATAAATGAATTGAGCGAAATGAAGTGTCACATCATGTATATATACTGATTGAATGGGTGTGAATTTGCTCAAGGGACACACCCTTTCATGGTGGGTCCGACTTGTCCTTTTAAGCCTACATGATGCTCCAAAATAAAAGAATAATTTTTATTTGATTTCTCTTAGGCCAACTTGGAGATTTCCTTTAGTAAGGCTTGAATACCTCCTGATGCTACATAAAAAATCAACAGAAAGCTCACCTTTGAAGTTCACGAAGTAATCGTGATGAGGGTTACTTTCCAATTGTAAGATGCATTGCAAAAAAAATGAAATAAGCAAGTTACATGTAAGGTAATTTCCTCCCTCTTGTCAGATAATGCTTGGTACTTATAATGCCATACTTATTAGAAAGTTTAGTATCACTTTGCATTAACAGATAAATTAAGATAATTTATAGTTCCATTGGCTCTATCTGGCCACGAATGGTCATTATTGTCTAAATTAAACAAAATTAGCGTAATGTTTAAATTAAATTAAATTAGTCTCATTCAAAATTGTGATATGAATTTTGTTATTATATACTTAATTGTCATATTTAGGACTTAATTAAGCTAGAAAGTAGATATTGGAATTAGATTTGGCATATTATGACTTTAGTTTAGCTTAAGTATCTAATTAGATTATGTTAAATGCAAAACAAAAAGTCTCTCACTCTATGTACTCAAATAAAAAATATATTTTGTGAAAAACTATTAATGCCATTCATATGGTTCTTTCTTTCATTTATAACCTCACAATTTTCTACTGTTGTCATGTACATTATTTAACATGGTATTAGAGCCACGACAAGTATTGACATCTGGTAAATCACAAAGATTGAAAAATTAGGATAGAAGGAATGTGGTAGCACATCAACACATGGAATGAGGCCAAAAGCATGTGGCACACATTTGACCAGATTTGAAGGACAAAGACAATAAGGCACACTGGGCCCAAAGATCCCAACCCAAGGTGCAATAACAATGTACATTTTTGTGATCTGTAGCAACACACATTTTTGGAGCAGCATTGCATTTGCAAACATGTAGCAGACATGCATTTTGAAGAGCAACACAAGAGTTTGTTACCCACCATTTTGTGGGTGATATCCCTATGAGAAACTTTTTCTCCAAGATGGTCCTCAGCTGACAACCCCTTGCAGCCACCAAATAACTCATTGTGCCACTTCTCCACCACCTGAGCTAGCCAACCCCTTGCAGCCACCAAATAACTCATTGTGCCACTTCTCCACCACCTGAGCTAGCCATGTGGTCTCTCACCCATCTGTCATGATTGCATGTTTGAAGGTGGGCCTCCCGAACCTAAAGGTATGCCTTGTCATTTGGTAATTTCGTATTGTAGTTTGCTTACATTGGACACTTATGGGCATGGATTAATGGGGGGATTTGGCGGAAAGAATGGGCTAGGTCCGTGCTCTTGTCCCTTAGACCCCTTTTTGGATATTAACCTTGGATTCCAGCCTTGTTGGATCTATTTTACTAATGGTTTGGCTTTGGGGATGGTATTTCATGGGAAACCTGATTTTGGTTGCGTGGTCCCGCTCCCTTATCCACATACATTTCTCCCTTTCGATTCGTTATTACCCCATTCATCATTTCTCCCACCTGGGTCCACATTCCTCCACTGGGTCCACATAGGGCTAACTGTCCCCTTTTCCTTGCCCACACCTTGGGTCAAGCCTAGAATGATGCCCCGGAGGTTGATGCAGCTAAAGAGAAAAGTAAAAGCACAATTGGCCATATTTAATAGGAAAACGTACAACAAAATGCAAAGATGGCCGGGACAAACACATTTAGCACGTGGGCAAAAGCCAATACATGAGCTCTACCCCATCATCATGGCTATCACCCTGGTTCTTATAGGTTCTATGAGCCTGCTTCATCATATAGGAACCCATGATTGTCGCAACCCCTGGTCAGTGGTGGGCAATGAACCGCCCTATCTTAAAAGGGGGTATCCATTGCTATATCTCACACATCATGCTCATACCCCTTTAGCCTCGAGCAATTAATTAAAGAAAACCATAAAAAGGCGAAAGGCATATAAAGAAGGGTGGAAAAATCAAGTCCGGGGCACCTCATGTACCACGATTGCTTCCTCCTATACTTCATATACCCAGGTGTGGGCTTCCCTTTTATTAGCTACCCTTGTACCCCAGCGTGTGGCCTAGGGTTGCCCCTTCTCACTCCCTATTCCATTCACCTTTTGATCACATGCCACCACCTTTTAAAGGATGTACCTTGGACATATTATCCCCTTTAAAAGTAGAAACCACCTAATGGGATACTTGGTTAACCCCATTTGGAGTTTGGAGACATTAGCACGTGCCAAAGCCCATTATGGAAGGGTAGGCCATTATGAAGTCCCCACCTGTGGTTCATGGTTTGTAAGCTTTTTTACTCGATTTATTTGATGACTTCTTATACTGGAAAGCTAGGGGATGCATTGGATTTTATGCAGGATTGCAGGTGGTTTCCATCTTGGGTTTGGTCTCCCTATACGAGGTCTTAACCCTCTAGAGGGCTACATTGGCACATGTAGGGTGTGTGTTGAGAGCCATGGGCTTTCACAACAATAGACAACACTCTATGGATGTTAGGTCCCTTACATTATTATTGTTATGTCGACTCTAATTATATGGTGACCCCTTAGACTCCTATATATAGAAAGGAGGTCTTGTCATTTGTATCATCCAAAAATTGTTCATTTGTGTAATGTAAAGGAGGTTGCTCCCTCGAAGAGGCTGATTTTGAAGTCACTGATCTATCTTTTCTTTTATTTTGTGAGCTGGTTGCATATTAATGGATCCCTAGAGACTTTCATAGATTGGCTCGAGATCCATTTATTGGACGAGGAAGATGCACCTGGTTCACCTTTTCCCAGCCAGCCCCACAGATGTACCATGCACTTGGCAGCTGACCCAAGACTTGTAGGATGATGTGGCATCACTACATTATCATTTGAGCCCTTGCAAATGATCTACAAGCATCTTCGACTCATTTGGAGACCCATGAGGTTATTATTGTGCCCCCACACCCACTAGGAGCACCACAGGTTTATTGTTTGGAGAATAAGGTGTCACCCCTTTGTCCATCACTTTTGAGGGTCCTATTCTTCATTATGGCACCTACAGAGCTCATCAAGCCTCTTGGAGGGCCCTACGACATGTATTGTTCATCATTTGACCTCTTAAGAGGCTTATAATTTCATTTATGAGCTAGTTTGGTGGGCTTGTCACCAAAAGTTAGGTTATTAGCACATTATTTTATTTTTGGGACTTATGTAGGCCTAAGAGACTAATTCAAACTCTTAATTAGTGTATAAATACAAGTGAGATTAGTTCATTTCTCATCATCACTTTGGATTGGATCTTTCTTCTCTTTAGAGATTTTCACACTATTTCTTGGAGGACGAATTGGACAAAATGGATGAATTTTGATGTTTGGATTTGGTTGATCTTATCTTGGAGCTTCTCTATTGTGAAATTGTTGGTGGTTGGATATGTTCTATTACATGTAAGTACAAGCTTTTAATGCTATTCTTATTTTATTTTGTCATATACATTGGATTTGGGAATTTCGCTATTTTTAGGGCTAATTGCTGCATGCACTTACTGCTTAAATTGTGGAATTTTGTCTCTATATAACATCTCTCAATGTATGGGCCATGTAATTTTGAATGAATTTTCCTAGAGATAATTCTATCATTGAATTCATCTTGATAAGCCATCAATTTTTGCAAGCCGAAGTATAAAGCTGTAAGGTTGCTTCCCCTTGACCTAAAAGACAAGTGATGTAGTCTTAAGGCCTCCTTGACTAAGAAACGAGGTCCTCTTTTATGTTTATCCTAGACTCCATTCTCCCAAGACTAAGGCATATCTACCAAGATGTGGTCACTCAAGAATCAACTCCTCTTCACCTTTTTCTAGGTCTAGCCAAGTTGGGTCACTTAGGGCATCACTTTCTTGACAAAGTAGCCCTCCAAAAAGTTTGATCTCCTAGCCTCTCCTGTGTTGGTGTGTCCTCAAGGCCTCCTCCAATTTTGAAGTCATTCCGACGGTGGAATTTTGAGATAACCCAAGCCCTAGCTCCGAGATCAAACTTTGCCCTAGTATTCCCAAAGGCTAGTGCCTCACAGGATCAATTTGATACTTTTAACTGAAAATTCTTGCTTTGGTCCTTTCCCCTTCCTTGTCTGGGTTAAGAACATCATTGGTCGCTAAATTCTTCCCCCTTAACCTAGGCTGGGTCCACTTGGTCCCGTGTGGTCCCACACCTTTGAAAAATCAAATCTTCAAGAACTATTCAGAAAGTCAAGTTCAATAAGGATTTTAGGATTGGGAAACTCCTTCATAAGGCATATTTCTATAAACCTAACCCTCAAGTCCTCACCTCCTCCTAGAAATCTTCATACCTTGCTTGACAAGCAAGAAAGCTCTATTCTTAAAACCCCTTCTAGGAAAAGGATTATAAGGGTCACTTCATATCCATTGGTTGATTTATCCTTTACAAGTGACCTTCTATATATACCGGGTCTCCTCCCATCAGTGAAAGTTTGTAAAGAGTAGGGAGTCTTAGCTGAGGTGACAGTGGGCTAAGCCTCCATCGTTGCCCTTTGATCTAGCAGTTGCCCTTTAGGAATCCCTTTTATGATCCCTACTAGTTTGAGTGGTAACAATGTTGATTTTTAGGAATCTTCCTTTTCGATAATTACTTCTTAAGATTTCTTCCATTAATCTTTCTTTTATTTGCATTCATCATAAAGCAATTACACAAAAGATCTCAATAGTAGAAACATAAATGAGAATGGAGACAACCAAACACAAGAGACAAGCATTTACCCTGGGAAAACCCACATGGGGGGAAAGCCCAACAACCTTTTCCTTAGAAAAATCATCAAGTTCAACGAAAATACATCAATAAAATACAAGGTCAAATAGAGCAATAATATAGGTAGGTCCCACCTGGTCATGCTTCCCTCTAGCCAAGTCAACAATCTACTCCACAAACTCGTCCTTGATCTGCCTAAATTAGAATTTTGGCTTGCCTATAAATTCGACCTTCTGTCTAGAATATATCCACATGTGTGAGTTGTAGAGAGAGAGAGAGATTTCACATGTGTGAAGTCAAATCAAGAGAGAGAGAGAGATGTAGATGAAATTTGTCCGTCTTCTTGTCCCATTCGTCCTTCTTGTCCCGTTTGTCCTTCTTGTCCTTTGCTCAGATCCCCAAAAATGATCTTCTTGTGAGAGGTCGATACTTGGAAGAGGAGGTCAACCAACTTATTTATAGTCTTCCTGGTTGGCCGAATGGGTGTCCTTTTGGTTGGGCCTACTCAACTAGAGGGGCGCTGACCAAAATTCAATTTCAAAAAAATTTCAAATTTTTCTCTTTTCAAAACTGACATGAAGAACATGTCATATCTTTTTCTTCTTTTGATAGTAACGTGGAGAACATGCTTTATATTTATTACAAATACATCCAGAGTAAAATATTGATTATGCTGAGCAACAATTGCTACAAAATTCAAGACCTCTTAGCTAGGGAGGTATTCATAATGACTATCCAGATGTTCTCATGTTGCAAATTTCTCTAAGAAAAGGTTATAACAATCCAATTACCATAAAATGGTAAAAAAACTTTGACACATGGTAAGTCAACAAAATCAACAAGTTGTCATAATTTGGGTTAGTACCTCAGACCAATGGTATATCCTCACCATAAATCGTGTCAGTACTTTAGAGACATGGTACATCATTTAGCATCAAATAGTCACCATAATTCGGGTCGATACTTGACTTATGACATCCATACTAGTCTTGGTCCACCATCATTCGGGTCAATATCTTTGACACATGGTGAATCTCCAAAGACCACACTCTATCTAAGTAATTCAGGGTCCGATGCTAAATGAAACTGATGCTCTAGTACCATTATTCCTCATTTCGGGTCAAAATACTAGACACAGGAAGAATGGCTATCCTTTACCGGACCATTTTCCCTAATTCAGGTCAATATACTTGACATAGGGAGAATGTCAGTCCATGATGCTATCTCATCAACACTCCCTCTCACTGAGAGAGGCATTCTCAACAAGTCCAAGCTTGTCCTTGAAGTATATATATAGACTTCACCAAGAGACAGAGGCTTTGCCAACAATCTGCTATACTATGGAATAATACGGAAGCTACTCTGCTTCTTTTTGTATCATGTCTTTGTACTGGATCTCATGGTGCTTCAACTGGCCATCATGGTCGTCACCAACCCCTGATCAAGATAGTCTTGCAAGTAGCCTCTGAAGCCATACCACGTCTCAACTTGCCAATCTAGCTACAATATATGCAGCCACTGCAATATTGAGTGCGACAAATGTTTGCTTCCTGCTCATCCAAGAAGTCATAAAGGAGCCCTAATTGAAGCAATTCCTTCTTTATATCTTCAACACTCTTTGCTCGATTTGAATTTGCAACTGTACTTCTCTATTTACTCAAATCATAACTAACTTTTCCATGACCAACTGTACCATATTTGCACCGAAAGGCGCATTCTACAGTCCAATATGACCCCGATGTGTAAGTATGTCACGTCCTCCAAAAATAATAATTTTTTTCTTTACTAATGCCAACCAAAACATTAGCTTGAATCTTAAATTATATATAACTTGAATCTTAATATTATATACAACTTTTTAATCTTATTAATAGACTAAGATTAATTATTAAAATATAACTATATATTATTATATATAATTAGAATTATTTCATGTGTTTAATAATTCCTTTATCATATATGTGAATTTGAATGGATCATAAATTTACTAAAGCCAATACCATCTCTGAAATCAAAGGAACAAGATTAATTCAACACAAAGAATCAAACTACTCCAAAATCTTTTAATATTTCTTTTAATTAAATATTTGTAAAATGAATCTTTAAAGGGAAAAAACCATGTCCTATGGATATATTAAAGTCTTTAAAGATATAAATATTTCCACATCAAAGTTCTAATGTTTGAAAATATTAATTTGATGTAGTTTTATTATAAATTTTGTTATCATGCCATAAAAAACATTATTAAATCTAATATTAATATTATTAAATTTAATAAATTTGGATTAATACAATATTAAATTTAATATGATATTCAATTTGGTATATTATAATATATATTAATATATCATGATATATATTAACTCTAGATATATATTTGGAGGGAAGAATAAAGGTATAAAGTGATAGCGTTGGAGAGATAGAGGGAGTGACAAGAGAGAGATGGAGATAAAATGAAGGAGATGGGAGAGGAGGAATGGAGAGAGAGAGAGAGAGTGAGAGAGGAATGAGAGAGGGAGAGAAGGGTAAGAGATAGAGGGGGAGATGCAGAGATGGAGGGGGGAGAGAGGGGAAAGAGGGACAAGGTTGGAGAGAAGAGAGAGAGCGAGAGAGAAATGGGGGAGAAAGGGAGGTAGGAGAGAAAAGGAGATAGGGGAAGGACTAGAGAGAGGACTTGAGAGAGAGGGGGAGAGAGGTAAGGACGAAGAGGGAGGGACAAATAGATGGAGTTTGACAGGGAGAGAGGGAGTGAAGAAGAAAAACATAGAGAAGGAAAAGTGGAGCGAGAGAGAGAGAGAGAGAAACAAGGGAGAGACGGAGAGAGAGTGTGTATGTTTTGGGGTGAGATAGAGAGACAAAGAAGGATAGATAGAAGGGGGAAGAGAAGGAGAGAGAAGGAGAGAGGGAGGGATATAGTGACAGAGTTGGAGGGTGAAAAGAGAGAGAGAGGGAGGAGAGAGATAGAGGGAGGTGAGAGAGAAAGGGAGAGAGAGGAAGGAAGAGAGAGAGAATGTGAGAGAGAGAAGGAGAGAGGGAGGGAGAGAGAGATGGAGTTGGAGGGTAAGAGAGAGGGAGGTAAGAAGAAATACATAGAGAGAGAAAGGTGGAGAGAGAGAGGGAGTGATAAGGGAGATAGAGAGAGAGGGAGAGAGGAGAGTAGGAGGGAAGAGAGATAGAAGGGGGAGAGAGAGAGAGAGAGTGAATGGGAAGAGAGAGGGAGAGGAAGAGGGAGGGAGATATATATAGATATGGAGAAAGAGTGTGTATGTTTTGGGGGTGATATAGAGAGACAAAGGAGAGGCAGAGGGAGATAGAGATATAGATGGGAGGTGAAGAGAGGGAAGAAGAGAGAGATAGAGAGAGGGAGGGAGAGATATATAGATATGGAGAGAGAGAGTGTGTGTGTTTGGGGGGGGTGAGATAGAGAGACAAAGAAGGAGAGATGGAGGGAGATATAGATATATATGGGGGGCGAAGAGGGAAGAATATTTCTTGCACTAGATGCATTGATTTCATTGTAGATGATTTCTAATCCTATTTGATTGCTTGCACTAGATGCACTGATTTCAGTTTAGATGATTTCTAATCCTATTTGATTGCTTGCTCTAGATGTATTGATTTCAGCGTAGATGTTGATTTCTAATCTTATTTGATTGTTTGCACTAGACACATTGATTTTAGTGTAGATGTTGATTTCAATGTAGATGTTGTTTCCTAATCCTATTTGATTACTTGCATTAGATGGATTAGATGTTGTTAATCTTGAGATTGTAAATTATTAAAAATATTTTTCAAGATTAGATGGATGGGGGATAGAGGGAAGAAGATTTCTTGCACTAGATTAAACAAAGAAACAAATGATTAAAACCACTGTTCAAGATATATTATGTAATATTTGAATTTTGGAGGAACACTACTTAGAATTAATTAGTTGTCAAAAGTTGTGATACCCAAAATGAAATGAAATAGATGTGCAATATCAATCTTCCTGCAAGCTATTGACAAGATTGTCTCCCTTCTTCATCACCAACTAATTACTAATAAACAATTACATACACATAAAAATATAGCACAATAACTGTAACATTCACAAACATTACCATCAAAATCGAAACACATAAACACACAAACCACTAAAAGCATTCAAACATAGACGTACAAACTAGTCAAGGAAAGCAACACAAACCAAAATAAAGAAGAGAATCATATGGTCATGCCAGCAAAGAAAGTATAATGTGAATTTTGAATTTTATCTCAAACATATACATCATAACGATAACCTAAAAATGTGATGTTGTTTCCCTCAACTAGAACCAACTTAGATCCATCTAACACCGGACCTATCATGCGCTGAGAGGGTCCAAATCCCTCGAGGTGAAAACCTTTCCTCAAGTTCTACACACCAAAATGAAGGTTTTCACGTCGAGGGATTTGATCCCTCTCGGCGCATGATAGATCCTGTGTTAGATGGATCTAAGCTAGTGGTACTCCAAACCATGTTGAGCAACACACCTTGGCTCATAAAACTGATCAACTTCCATTCACTAGATCCACCACCATAGCTGCTTTCTTGTCACCTTGACTGGGTGCTCCCTCTCACGCTGAAACATATCTTGTTGTGGTAATTGAAGCTAGTCCCTCTACTACTGTTGCCATTTAGCATATTAGCTATCTAACCTAACAATGTCAATGACAGTCCATCATCTCGAACTCAGAGGTCTACTCCCGCTGAAGCTAAAGCAAGGGTTCTTGAGAAGGCGTTGACTACTCCCTCTAAAGAAAATCAATGCTACTCCCTCTGATGCATGAGTCCTTATGTTTTTGTCAGAGACAAATCATATAAAATCAACCTTGAGTCATCAGTCCAAAATTACCAAGCCTGACATATCTGCTTGTGATCGTATGAAGCTTTCTTCAATCACGAGACTTCTTCTTATGTATCTAAAAGCCCTAAGGTAGTTCTATATACAGTTCTTCCTCCTTAATTACTATATTGAGGGAAATGATCTTTGCATCCATGTGGTGCAATTTTTAAAGCAAAGATAACCACTTTAAGAAAAGTGTACCTCTCAACTTGGAGCAAATGTTTTGTTATGGTCCTCTCCCTCTTTTTGGGAGAACCTTGTTTTCAAATTTCTCTTTGTACTTGTCTATGCTGCCATCTGTTGCACGCTATATCTTGTAGATCCATTTGGAATTCATTATTGACTTCTCTTTGGCACAATCAAGGCATACTTTAAACTTTGCTGATCTATTAGCTTCCTTTGAGCTCAACTTTCATCTAGTATATTATCTCTCAACAAAACTCATGATTATAAGAAAGTCCTCTTGTCACATACTTTGCTTTGTTCTTCTACTTCTTCCATTTGTTACCAAAGCCTTGGCCACCTTCACTATGTACCTACAATGCTCATTAGGAGGTCATGGAAGAACGATTACAACCCAACAAAAGAAACAAAGACGAGAGACTAATAGTAAAACAACAACACTTAATAATCAAAGAAGAGATATAAAGTACTTATCTTTTGAGGATTATAAGGAAATGTCAGCTCCCTCTTGATCTTTAGTCTTCTTGCATCCATCTTGCAAATCAACCTCATCCTCATCATCAATATGATGTGATTCCTTCCTTGCATGTGCTAGGGTTTTCTTCTTTCAACGGAAACGTCTAATCCTAGGGTTTTGTCCATGAACCCTAGGGCTTTCTTATCTAATCCCTTTTTTCTTACTAGGGTTTACAAACCCTAGATATCCAAATGTCAAAACCCTAGAATCAATATGCCCTTTTCACATGTGATGAAATCCATCATTGTCATCAATCAATCAAGTTTTGTCTAATGATTATCCTTGGTTATTCCAAAACAAGTAACTTGGTTTCCTCAAACTCATTGTAGCAACAACTTCATTTCAATAGATTCCATCATTTAGGGATGAGCATTATATTCAACATCCAAATACCCATTGTCCAATCATACTTGATTATTGCTTCAACATTACCAATTCAACTATCAAGTTCTGCAAATTACTCATCTTCCTTGAGAGAACTTTTTGATCTCAACCTTTAAAAGATAATTCAACATCTTCTTCATTATAAGCTTGTCATATCCAATGAGCTTCTTCTAACAAGCTATACATCTTCCAAGATTTCACTCATTAGTGCAATATTGTCCTGCTTTTGAATATAATACAATGTTTCCAAAGGAAGAACAAAACCCTAAAACTTTAATATATGCCACTTCAGAGTTTCAAATATTCTTTTAAGGGTCATTCCTTATATTGGTGACATGCTTGTGAAGTTACCCAATGCATATATTTTGGTATAGGGCTTTCTTCAAGTCTTATCAAGCTATTGTTCCATAATTATCTTGTCTTGCATCATATCTCATTCAATGCGGACATATCCATGTAGTTCTAGCATCTTAGACTTTGCACCTCCAGATTATACGTAGTTGTCCATAAAGGATTCTTTAAGGATCCCTATATGTTTTGTAAGGTAACAATTCTAGGACATTGACCCATACTTTGATTAAGGAGCACTTTCTATTGTATTTTGCACAAACAAATTTTTATCTTTCAAGATATACTGAGATCAATTTTACTTCATGATCTCAAAAGAGATTATTGTTAGCAAATACATACCTTGTGTTCCAAGCATTGAACCGTAGAATTCTAGCTTTGCTGGTTTGTGTTCCTGTTATCGCACAAACTAGCAGGCCTTGTGGAGAGGCAAATGATAGAGGGCACAACAACACTTGGAACAAAGGCCCACTATCACCATAGGCTAAGTCCCCTCCCGTTCTCGGATTTTCACCGACGGAAGGAGTCCTAGTATTCCTCACATGTGATAGATGTGTTTCTATGATAGGTTTGAAGTGAGGGAAGGTGGCTCATTCAACGGAAAGGTTCAATAAATGTGTGAGCTTTGGGAGAAGCTAGTACGACTTTCCACAAAAAACCCCTTGAAAAGAAAGCTACACAAAGCCTAGGGTTGAAATATCTAGCGAGATATGAGTTCAGCCAAGGTCAAGGTAGACAAGAGAAAAGGCAATTTATGATCTACTCCAACGAGTATTGCTGCACAATTTTTGTCAAAGTTCCAAGGAAGCGAAAGTACCAATTTTTTCAACAGGATCAAATCATCTATCAACAATTTATGTGTCATTATAAACCCATTCTGCAAGTTATGTAATGTAAATGATGCTAGTAAGACTGTAAGTGTATGTAACAACGTAGGTAAGCCTATTATTTTGGCGAAAGTTTCATCCTAGGAGGTTTTTCGTCTCACTAATTCATTTATGTTTCTAAACATAGATGGTCAACAAAGTTTTTCCCTCCGACTTCACCCCAAAGCTAGGGTGGAATTCTTCATCAAAGTCTTAGGTGAGTCTTAGTGTTCTAGTTGAGTCTTATGTAAAAGTGATTTGGGAATAATTTAAGCTAATTGGCTAAATTATTTTATTACAAATCACTTGGCCTACTAGATCATATTGTGTCACAGAATTGGGTATGTAATTTGAGGGTTTAAGTCGAACGGGTATTCCCCTTTTGAGGGTTGAATTGTAAAAAATCTTATGTAAAAAATATTTTAATGCATGGTCCCTCATACTTAGACACCATGGTTAAAATATTAGAGGGTGGAAAAAACATTAAATCCCTTCAAGTGTCAATTAATTAATTTTTCTGGCAAAAATAATTAAATCCTAAGCCAGAAAATTAATTAATTAGAGTCAAATTAAAATGTCTTAGGAAAATTAAATTCTCCAAGTGGAAAAATTCATGGGTTTTAAAAGAATTAATTTTTGGAGGTCCTTCACCAAGGGAATATTGGATATTTCAAGAAAAATTGGACCTTTGGACCTTGGTGGTTAAGTCAAAGTCAAAATTTTGAAGAAATTAGCTCAAAATAATTAATTTTGAGCTAATAAAAATGGAATTAAATGATAAATTCGAAAATTCCTCAAAAATAAAAATTCAACAGCTAAGATTAAAAGATGATCAAGTATTTTTCGACGACCGAGATTATTTTGACAAGGATCAAACAAACTAGCCATTATTTTTCCACTTGGAGGATTTATCTATAAATTAGAGAGTCATTTGAGTCTCTAGCCATCTGATTTCTGGCTAAGAAATTGCTGCTGAAGCATTGATGTAACACTATTGTCCCATTGGGAACTTTTATTTCTATCATAATAAAGACTTTGGGGTGCAATTCAAGGTGTTCCATGTTCGTTGATTTGTGGTATGTATTGACTACGAGCTTTCCTATGTTGTGCTGGTAAATGATAAGATTTGTTTTTCATTAGATGGAGATAAAGTCATTCTATTGATAGTTTTGGGTTAATCTTAGATGATTTGATTCGCCATATGATTAACGAATTTTCTTGAGATAAATACATAGTGTTTGCAGGTACTTCAGTCCTTGGTCTCCAAGTTCACAAACTGTGGGCAGGAACCAACTTTGCTTGGATCTCAAATATTTATGTGGTGGATTTAATCTTCGCTAAGGCTATAGTGTGCATTGGGTTTCTAAAGTATATTTTAGCCATTTATCAAAGAAAATATCCATAAAAAATTTATTTCTCAAAAAAATTATTTTTTCAAAACCCTTGTATATTTGTATATTTGTAAAATAATTTTGTAAATTACTTTTTTGCTAATTGGGGTTTTGAGATTTTGTATATATTTGGGGTTTTGGGTGTTTTATTTCCATTTTTGCAAGTGAAGTCAAGAGAAGAAGCTGGAATAGAGCTAGATCTAGGCCCTTGAGGGTAAGATCTAGTCTCTAGAAATTTTTGCAGGGCCAACCATTGGAAAATTTGCAGCAAAATTCAGATTTGAAAGGAGAATTTTTTTTTGAAGCTGGGGTTTTGAGTTTTATCCCCCTTGGGTCCAAATCCGACGTCTCCAAGGCTAGTGCTCTCTTCCTCTTGCCCTGCGTCAGCCCATTCTGCCCCTGCATTTGATTTTTAGGACTCTCTGAGGCTAACTGTGAGGCCTAGAAGCCTCAACCTCCTCTTATCCCCTCCGCGTCTTGGTTTTAGGGGCTTCTAGCCCTAGCCGTGAGGCTTAGGGCCTTCGGCCCCCCTTCTTCCCCTCGGTTTCTCTAAGGCCGCAACCCTAACGGGCTTCTCAACCCTTCGTTTAGCCAAGTGATAACCCTCTAGGGCTTTCCGTGGGCCTCCTTAGGCCTTGTTACCCACCATTTTGTGGGTGATATCCCTAGGAGATTTTTTTTTCTCCAAGATGGTCCTCAGACGGCAGCCAACAACCCCTTGCAGCCACCGGCTAGCTCATTGTGCCATTTTCTCCGCCCCTGAGCCAACCATGTGGTCCCTCGTCCATCTGCCATGATCGTATGTTTGAATGTGGGCCTCCTAAATCTAAATGTATGCCTTGTCATTTGGAAACTGAATATTGTAGTTTGCTTATCATGGAAACTTATAGGCATGGATTAATGGGAGGATTCAGTGGAAAGAATGGGATATGTCTATGCTTTTGTTCCCTAGACCCCTTTTAGGAATTATCCTTGGATTCTAGTCCTGTGGGATCTCTTTTACTGACCATTTGGTTCCAAGGATGGTATTTCACGAGAAACCTCGCTTTTGGCTTGCATGATCCTGCAACCTTATCCACTTATATTACCCTCTTTCCATTCATTATTACCCCGTTCATCATTTTTCCCCCTGGGTCCACATTCCTCCATTGGGTCCTCATCAAGTTAGCTTGCCCTTTCCCCTTGCCTACACCTTGGGTCATGGCCTGTAATGAAGCTCGAAGGTTGTTGCACCTGAAAAGAAAGATAAAAGCATATTTGGCCACATTCAACAAGAAAATGTACCAAAAAATGCTAAAGATAGCCGGGACAAATACATTAAGCACATGGGCAAAACTTAAAAGCCAATACATGAGCTCTACCCCATCATCATGGCCATCACTCTGGTTCTTACAGGTTCTATGAGCCTTCTTCATCATATAGGAGCCCATGATTGTCCCAACCCTTGGTGGGCGATGAATTGCCCCACCTTGAAAAGGGGAATTCACTGCTATATCTTATACATCATGCTCTAACCCCTTGAGCCCCAAGCAGTTAATCAAAGAGAATCCTAAAAAGGCAAAAAGCATAAAAAGAAGGGTGGAAAAATCAAGGTTGGGGCACCTCATGTACAACGATTGCTTCCTCCTATACATTATAAACCGAAGTGTGGGCTTCCCTGTTATTAACTACCCATGTACCCAACATGTGACCCAAGGTTGTCACTTTTCATCCCCCACGTCATTCACCTATCTGTCACATGTCACCACCTTTTGAAGGATGTACCTTGAACATATTATCCCCTTTAGAAGTAGAAACCAACTAATAGGTTACTTGGTTAACCCCATTCAGAGTTTAGGAGACATTGGCACGTCCCAAAGCCCATTATGGAAGGGCAAACGATTATGAAGTCCACCCTGTGGTCCATGATTTGGTAAGCTCGTTTACTCGATTTCTGTAATGACTTGTTGTACTAGAAGGCTAGGGGATGCATTGGACCTTATGCAGGATTGCAGATGGTTTCCATCTTGGGTTTGGTCTCTTTATACGGGGTCCTAATCCTCCAAAGGGCTACATTGGCACATGTGGAGTGAGCGTTGAGAGCCATGGGCCTCCACAACAACAGATTGCACTCCATGGATCCCCACAACCATTCAGAGATTGGTCGTGGTTCACTTATTGGATGAGGAGGATGCACTTGATGCATCTTGCCCAACTGGTCCCATATCTACACCATACACTTGGCAGATGAACCAGGACTTGTATGAGGATGTGGCATCACCTACACCATCATCCTAGCCCTTGCAGGTGATCTACAGACATCTTCGATTTGTTTGGAGACCCATGAGGACACTTGTGTGCCCCCACATGTCATTTGGAGCACCACATGTTATTACAAGAGGCCAACCCCTTGTCCATTGCTTTTGAGGGTCTTTTATTCATTGTGGCACCCATGGACCTCATTAGGCCTCTTAAAGGGCCCTACGACATGCCTAGATTATTATTTGACCTCTTGAGAGGCATCCGTTTTCATTCACGAGCTAGTTTGGCGGGCTTGTCATGAAAAGTTGAATTATTAGAACACTATTTTATTTTTGGAGCTTATGTAAGCGAAGGAGGCTTTTTCGAACTCCTAATTTGTGTGTAAATATAAGTGAGATGAGTTCATTTGCTCATCATCACTTTGGTTTGGATCTCTTATCTCTCTTGAGCTTTTTGCACTTTTTCAAGAGGATGAATTGGAGCTTTATGGATGAGTTTTGATGTGTGGATATTGGTTTATCTTCTCTTGGAGCTTCTCTCTTGTCAATTGTGAATGGCTGGATATACTTTGTTGCATGTAAGTACATGCTTTTTAATGTTATTCTTTTTTACTTTGTCATATACGTTGGACTGGGATTTTCGCTGTTCTAGGGCTAATTGCTGCATGCATTTACTACTTAAAATTGTGGAATTTGTCTCTATTATAGCATCTCTCAATGTATGGGCAATGTAATATGAACAAAATCTCCTAGGGGTATTTCTATCCAAGAATTTGACCTTGATAAGCCATTTCCTTTGCGCATCAAAGTATAAAAGCTACAAGGTTGCTTCTTCTTGACCTAGAAGGCTAGTGAAGTAATCTTGAGGCATCCTTAACTGGGAACCAAGAAATCCTACTTGTAGTCATCATAGACTCCATTCTGCCAAAGATTAAGGTGATCTACTAAGGGTGATCACTAAAAATCATATTCTTTCACCTCCTTCCATGTCTAGCCAAGTTGGGATACCTAGGGCATCAATTTCCTGACAAGGTAGCCCTCCAAAAAGTTCAATCTCTTAGGGTCTCCTGTGCCGGCCTTTCCTCAAGCTCTCGTCCAATTTTGAAGCCATTCCGACAATGGAGTTGGGATAAAATCCAAGCCCTAGCTCCGGGATCAAACCTTGCCCTACTATCCCCAAGGCTAGTACCTCATAGGGTGAAAACAACATCTTCAAGTGAAAATTCTTTCTTTGATCCTTTCCCCACCTTCTCTAGGGTAAGAATATCATTGGTTTCTACATTCTTTCCTCATACCCTAGACTGGGTCCACTTGGCCTCGTGTGGTCCCGTTCCTTTGAAAGATCATTCTTCAAGAACCATCCGAGATACCAATTCCAACAAGGATTTTAGGGACTAGAGAAATCCTTCACAAGTCTTATCTCATAAACCTAACCGTCAAATCCTCTCTTCCTTTCCCTAGAATACATAGTACCTTGCTTAGAAAGCAAGCAAGTTCCATCCTTCAAACTCTTCTGGGAAGGGGTTTATTTGGGTCACTCATATCCACTC
The DNA here is from genome assembly GCA_031772625.1 of Pinus tabuliformis. Lineage (NCBI taxonomy): Eukaryota > Viridiplantae > Streptophyta > Pinopsida > Pinales > Pinaceae > Pinus > Pinus tabuliformis. The sequence continues at coordinate 656,320,680 of CM062818.1, read as the reverse complement.
ATTGACTTATCCTTCATTGGTGACTCTATACATACCAAGTCTCCTCCCATCGGTGAAAGTTCGTAAATAGAAGAGAGCCTTAGCTGAGGTGACAGTGGGCTAAGTCTCCATTTGTTGCCCTTGGCCTAGCATTTGCCCTTTAGGGATCCCCCTTAGGTCCCCTGCTAGTTTGAGCGGTAACAGGTCCCTTCCTTGAGTCGCTAGGCCTCCAAGGCCTTTTCCAGCCTTCCTTGACCCTCTTCTTAGCTCCTCTTAGCCTTAGTTTGCCCTAAATCCATATCTGAATTTTCTGAACTGAATACTTGGTGGTTTTGTTGGTTCTTGGCTTTCAAGAAATCTATTTTTTCAGGTGGCAACTTCATCCCAAAGTTTCAACAAATTTGGATCAAAGGATCTTCAAGGCCTTAGGCCCAGGGTTTGCTCTCTAAACCTTATTTTTTTATTGTTTTGCTACTGTTGTAAATTTTATATTATAACAGTGATATAAGTGCCCTAAATCTTCTTCTAATTGGTCAAAATAACCTAAAATTTGCAAAATTAAATTTTTTAAGATTTTGGCCACTTGGGCATCTAGGATCTGGCCTAGATCTAAAATTTTTCTCACTGAAATTTTCTGCGTAAATTACTGAATCAGATCTGTAATTTTCTGAATCATACACCTAAAAAGGCTCAAAAACTAGATTTTTCAGTTTGGTAATTTTCTGCCAAGTTTTGGGCTTGAAGTAGCACTTGTTGTAGCACCATTAACTCACTGATTTGCTGATTTGCTTACTGCTGTAAGAAGGTATATCAGATCTGATATAATTCTGAAATTTGCATCATAAGAGGTCTAAGAATCTAACTTTTCTGTTTGGCAAGCTAATTCTTAAATTTTGGGCATATTGTGGCACTAATAACTCACTGCTGTCATAAGTTTCTCACTGCTGTCACACTTTCTTACTGCTGTAATAAGTGGATCAGATCTGAAAATTTTCTGAATATTACATCCTAAAGTGGGCTAAATTCATAAATTTACATTGGCTAATCATTGGAAATTTTTATGTTTCATATGCTTGGTAAATTTCATGATTTAAAGTGATTTTCTTACTGTTGTCATAAGACTAATAAGTGCTGGAATTTCTGAAGTGTTACTGCTGATTTGGATATTTGAGATCTAACATTTGCTTGTCTTGTTTTAAGTTACAAGAATTTTTGAATTTTACACTTAAAGCACTCATACACTTAAGCTCTAAATTGTTGTTCTTGTTAAGCTATTTTGGGATCTGAAATCTATTTCACATTGTGATATTGGCATAAGAACTTTTTGAATAAATTTTATTGGCAGCGTGTAATCACTGGCTAACTGACAATTGGGTAATTTGTTCTAAGTATCTTGTGGATTGATTCATTGGCACTTGTATCTTTAAGCACTTTTCTTGTTTTAAGATTGTCTTCTAATTATTGTTAAGTACTATTGTCATAAAGAGTAATCATAACTTAAGTACTTAAACACTTAAACAATCTTAACTCAAGTAACTTCACTCATAATCGTTGCATAAGCATTCTAGTCTTAGCTTTGCACTTAATAACTTACCTCCAAGCATAAGCTTGGTTGATAGACTCCTAGGACAACCCTCTCTCATCTAGCTTGAGGGATTCAACCCTTCTTAGTGGTTAACACAATGACCTTGCAGTTGTTAGAGCCACAGTCTTTGCAGTGTCGAAGGCACTGGGTGGTTGGAACACAGGGGGAGGTATCGTTAATCAGGACACTGCTTGCTTCCCGTTGGCTTCCATCTCACAACCTACTCAGAAGACTGTTTTTCAAAACGGTTAAGGGAATGGTTCAACTTAGATTAGGGATTTAATCTAAATTAACCAACATCCTTGCATCACACCTAGTTCCTATGAGTTGCATCTTCATATAGGTTAGTTCATTGATCCGAATTGGATCCATGAAGAACTGTCAAAGAACCATGATTGTATTAGGTCGGGAAAAATCACTAAGAATTCCAAAACAGCGATCAAAAACACTTTGAACCAGTGGCAATGGCATCCAGCGTGGAATGACGAGGACCTCGGTCAAAGCGCGCTGACCAAGGCCCATGGAGACTGCGCGAGAGGCCGAATTAGCCCCTGGGATCCCCGGATCTGGAAACGGAGGTGGATTTTAATGCGCATCGCTGGGCGAATAGGGCCGAAATGGAGGAAGCCTGAGCACTCGGTCGCATTGGGAGCTGGAGAACCGCGGGCGGAAAAGGTAAAAGTGCTAAAAGTACAAAGGTGGGACCCGCGCTCTGGAAATCGACGGTTTTGATCGGGGTGCCCTTAAACGGTAAGAGGTTTTGGACGAGAGCGGAGCAATTCCATTCATCGATCGACGCGTGGCAGGCGGAGGTGAGAGAAAACCGCCGTTGATCGTGCGCTATCGGTCGAGCAAGTCAACCGCGCGAAGCGTGCGTATGGCGTCGGATCTGGAGGCCCCAGATCGGACGGCTGCGATTGCGCCCGATGGAGGAAACGGAACCAACGAAGGATTACACCACATTTTAGAAGGATTTGGAATCCGTTTGACCGCCACGGTGGAGGAAGAATGCATCCACGACGTAACTAAAGAAACAAATTGATGAAGCAGGCTGGCGCCGTTTAGAGGAGGACATGTGGCCACTCCCTGCGAGCTGATGATGACGCCAAACAGGGAACTCCAAGCGCAGCTGCAGAAGGTGAATCGATAGAGGTGGAAGAGGAACCGAACAGTCTTGGAACGAATGGTTAAAAGCCATGAATAGTCAATCAATTAATCAGTCACTCAGTCAGAGAGAGGGACAGAGAACCCCGAGAGACAGAGAAAGGAACCAGAATCCCGAGAGAAGGATGGAATACACAGAGAAAGAAGACAGTAAAGCATAGCAGAAGAGGACAGAGGGCCGAGCTGACCAGAGGCAACGTCGAGCACTAGAGAGCTTGAAGATTCAAGCCATCCCAAAGAGGATCTGTCCGGGCTGAGCACCACATTGGGCTCTCCCCTGTAGACCAGAAGGTCACAGAGTTGGTAGGAAGAAGAAGTCTGTGTACTCAAGTGGCTTGGGGAATCCAAGAACCACCCTGCCAAGCAAAACCACTTCAGGAGAACTCACATTGAGTCCTTGTATTGTAATTCTTTGCTTAAAGACATAATAAAACAAGGCCACCACTGAAAGCTGGACCGGAGATGTAGCCCTGGAGAATAGGGTGAACTCCTTATTAAATTTCTTGTGTCTTTGTGTTTGCTTACTGTATTTCTCTGCTGTCTTTCCATTTAAATTGTCTGTGTATTAGCAATCTAATCGATCTGTTGCTTAAATAACACAGAACACACACCAGCACGAGTCTGTAATACCTTTGTTCAATAAATCTTAAACTGATGTCACTCATAGGGTGAATATCAGATCATTCATCATATAGACTACAGTTGTCAATCCGGTTACTTGGCTATAATTTCTAATAAGCAAGAAGTTTTGACTCCATCAAGCATTGGTCTCAATATTAAATCTAATCAAATCCTTAATCTTGCTAAATTCTACCAAGTAGCTAGGCCACTCAACTGTGTCTCTTGAACAAGTTGGTTCCCAACTTGTTTTCTTTCACCCCATTTCCATAGGGACTACCCCCCATAGCTTGTTGTTGGGAGACAACTAGAACGGAGTGGGTGGGGATCAGAGTGATAACCCCCGCCCTGAGCAGTTGTCGCGGTGCCTGTACAATCCGAGCGACAACATTTTTTGGCACCGTTTTTGGGGACAAGTTTCTTGTTGCTGGGGTTTACGACAATTTCTCATAATCTTCTAATCATCTTCCATATTTCCATTAATCCCGCCAACGCCACACTTTTTGGCTCCCTTCTTGCATCATTCTTCATCTTCTCATCACCTTATCTTTTGTTCTATCACTAATCTTCTCATCTTGTTCATTCACACCATTAGCACTTGGACATTTAGGTTGGTTTCCTGTTTGGGTGGCAACTCCACTTTTTCATCCATTCACAAGAACGTACTCTAGAAAAAATCCTGGTAGCTTGGTTAACCCTGCTCTTGACCCTGAAAAGGTTCTAAGATCCCGGTTAAACAAATTACATTCTAGAGATCGTTTAAATTTTCTCGGACAAGAAGCTCTCCTTGATCTCCATTTGCTTTTCATCAACCATCCTATAAATCAAGACATCATGGGTGACTTCTACAGGCCTTGCAACTTCACCAACATTTAGGGATATCCGCATGAAAGTCACATAAAGAAGTTCAACTGCTTTATCCAAAGATTTTCTCATGCTACTACTGCTTATAATCACGAGGATGTTCGAATGAAATTATTTGTGCTTTCTCTAGAAGATGATGCTCTCAATTAGTTTCAAGACAAAGCTGACAATGCCTTCGACTCTTTGAGATCCCTTCTTGATGCATTTAGAGATAAGTATGGAGATAAGAGGGAAGGAAAGTATTTGGTTAAAGAATTCAACACTATTAATAGAAGAGAAAACGAAATAGTTGAAGAGTTTAACCAAAGATTTAATAAGCTATTAAGGGACATGACTCAAAACTACAACCCTCCTGACAAGACAATTTTGGAACAATATCTTGAGGCTTACCTTGTAGAGATGCAGTATGAGATAAGACGTGCTCATCCCAACACTTTAGCTATTGCCTAAAGCACAACTGAGGAATTGGAAAAGGACAAAAAAGCCTCAGGAAAGTTGGAAATCCCTTGTTTTGAAAGAGTCCAATTCAAGTCTAAGGGGAAAGAAGTTAAAGAAGAAGAATCTAAGATAGTTAAAGAATTGACTCGATTAATGAAAGAAATGAAGGTTGAACATGCCAGATAGATGGGTGAGATGCAAAATCAATTAATACAAATGAAAAGGTCCTGAACTTAGAGTATGCCACCTAGAAATAATAATAACAACATGGGTAACAACCAGTGTTGCACACATCGCGATAAAATCGCGATAAAATCGTAAAATCGCGATTTTTTAATTTTGCCGATTCAAAGCGCGATTTTTATCGAAAAAATCGCCCCTTTTTTTTATAGCGATTTTTATCGAAAAAATCGCGATTTTTTGAAAAAATCGGGAAAAAATCGGAAAAATCGGGAAAAAATCGGAAAAATCGGGAAAAAATCGGAAAAAAGCGGGAAAAAATCGTTTGGCACAAAAATATTCATTTTTTTTCAATTTTTTTTCAATTTGTGCCAAACGATTTTTTCCCGCTTTTTTCCGATTTTTTCCCGATTTTAACGATTTTTTCCGCTTTTTTCCCGGCGCCGATTAAATCCCGATCGCGATGTGTGCAACACTGGTAACAACACAATCCATGGCCGAGAAGAAATCCACCAAATGATCAAAGGCCTCCTACACCACTTGAGTCTACTAATATGATTGATGAGCTTGTTCCTTTTTGCAGACCTTGTGAGAGTTTCCATGAAGAGAGTACATGTGCCTTTGCTAGAAGAATCTTGGAGGAAAGTAGAAACCAACAAGATCATAACGCAAGTCAAGATAACTCCAAGGAAAGTCGATGTGCTGACATGATATCTTCAACTTTCACCATCAATACCTTCAATGAAGAGAAAGACCCCATTACTCAAGCATACGGTGAGAAGCCATCTCAGGAGAAGATTCTTGAGCTTGCAAAAAGTAAAGGTTATACCAGGAGAGGTAAGGATCAGAGCCAAAATAGACAAGTTCCATCCGAAAGGTATAAGTCGGGATTAAAGGTAGATTGGGCAGCATGGATCAATAACATTAAGATGTCAGTTCCAGTCTTAGAATTGCTGAAGATTCCATCACAAAGAGCTTCATTCTTTAAAGCCTTAGGCATTGCTCAACAAGAAAGATTTGATACTCAACCTAAAGATGAAGAAATCAAGTTAAAGGACTTAAATTGCTATATGACTAATGAAGACCATCAACCTTTCTTCCTGACATTGGACATAAATGATCATTTGCTCCATAATTGCATGCTTGACTCTGGTGCATCTACAAATGTTATGACTAAGAAAGTTATGGAACAGTTAAACTTAAGAATCTCAAAAACTAAATCGAAATGGTTACAAGCCAACCATGATAGCTGAAAAACTAAATCGAAATGCCCTCTTAAGCTCACGTCATGCATGTGTGGAGGCCTAGAGGGGCAGCGTTGAGGCCTCACGTGCTAAGAATGAGAGAGGGGGTCAAAAAAATGTTGATGAAGAGGGGGATTCCCTCCATATGCTGCAAAACATCTCCAAACCCATATTTGGGCTTTGTGGGCTCCAAATGGGTCTCATGGGTCTCCAAGTGGCTCAAAATCAAGTCAATGCTCCATCAATGAAGGCTAGAAGATGACACATGCCCTCCCATGTCTCGATAGGAAAGATATAAGACATAACCTCCCCTGTGTTGGAAAATTCAAAGTGTCAGCTTATTAAATATTATTTTTCTTAACTTTAATATTTGCTTGTGAACTTAGTTAATCTTCTTCTGTTCTTTAGTTAGATCTTATCATCAAACAAATATCAAGAACGAAACAATAACAACATAGGACACAAAAATCAGGCTATTAGCCAGGGAAAGCCCTTCCAAGGGGAAGACCCAGTAAACTCTTCTCTTCTTATAGAATCTGCTTCAAGATGAGACACAAAGACCCAAACCCTAGATCAAGTCCTTCTCTTAGTACCAAGTTAGCCCTCCAACAAATCTTTCCCTGATTCTGCAACAACCAACCTCAATATTGCAATTTCGACTTGCCAGCTTCAATACTCCAACTCGTATTTCTATTTTGACCCTACAATTTTGACCTTGCAGGTTTATGGAAACTCTAATCTAGTCTCCTCCTGAGACCTACCTAGAGCAAGATAACTCTTCCGAGGTCAACGAGGTCAAGGTAGGGATTTCTTCCTTCCAGCTACAAGATTCTGCACTTTGTCCTCTGATAACTCAGCCCTGCAACTTCAACCTCCTTCTGCAACACCAAAAACCCTAGACCTTCATACATGCGAGTGAGATAGAGCCCCAAAACACGATATTTTGTCCTTTTTTCTTCTCCTAGACCTTCACTCTTCTTTTCTGCTTTTCCTAGCTTTAGATCAAACTTCTTTCTTGTTAGATCGAACTTGTGGATGAGTGAGTGCTAAATGAGGTCGAATTGCTTCTTTATATAGACATCCCAGGGGGTCGAATTCCAGGCCAACTTGTAACTGCGAGGGCCGACTTGTAATTTTGGAGCTTCCAGGACTTTCGAGACTCAAAGATAATTCTTTTTACAAGTATATTTTACCCGAAAGGGTCTTATAAACATGATGTTAACTCCTTTGGCTCATGACAATAAATCCTAAGACCTAACAAACCCTAGAAGGACGAAGAACATGCTTTTACGTAGAAGACTATCAATAAATGTGAAGTGTAAAACTTCTCGATACACAAAATATATATATATTTATTAATAATTGAATTGACGGATGATGAATGTTTACAATGGGGTTCCTGGCTTATATACTGCCATGGGCACCCTTTGGGGAAAGGGCATGATCTTATGATCGTGCCCTTTCGTCTAATTAAACCTAAAATTAAATACTAACTAATTTTTTACATAACATTGCCTTCCTCTCGAAAGAATGCTTTGTCCTCAAAGCATACGTAACGACGGATGTTGTTGACAAAATGCTTTATTCTCCCAAGAAGCGTCTTCTTCGGGTAAGTCCTTCCACTTGATCAGATATTCCAAGATGATCAAAGTCCCACACTTTAAAAGGTCTTGGATTAATCTCTCAATTTCCGTTTTTTGGTGATGTGGATATCGGTATGGCTTGATGTTGACAGGGTTTGATCCTGCCTTGACTTCTATCGTATGCTCAGTTTCTCTATTAGGCGACATCTTCATAGGTAGGTCTTGAAATACTTTTTCATGCTTTCGAATTAGATCTTGTATCTCTGGTGACTCTTCACTAGTCATATTTGCAGATAACATTTCTAATTGGTGACATTGTACGACATAAGTGGGTGCTCCTTTTTGACTCAGCTTCATCATCTGAGATGATGATAAACTTGATTTTCTGGTGCTTGGAATTCGTGTAATTTGTACTTCTGACCTCCCCATTTGAATTTTATAAATTGTACTTGATGGTTGGCGGCATAAGTACCTAAAGTCCGTAGCCATTGGATACCTAAGACTACATCTACTCCTCCTAACGATACTGTGAAGAACGGAGACTCTAAATTAAAGTCTTGAATCTGCAATTTGACCTTATGGCATTTCCCCACCTTATCAATCTTCTTACCGTTAGCTACCATCACTTTCATATTTGGTAAGGGAAATGAAAAAATATTGAGTCTCTTTGCCACGGTTGCATCTAAAAAGTTGTGTGTGCTACCAGAGTCGATGAGAACCACTACGTTGTTCTTCTTTATGTGTCCTTTTAACTTTAAGGTCTGAGGTTGTGATATACCTGTCATAACTGATAATGACACTTGCGGAATACTTTCGTCATCTAATTCTGGTGAGAATTCTGGGGCATCTTTTGTTTCTTCTATGTCAGAATCTTCACTGTTTGAATCATTGGTTGCTTTACAATTATATAGGTTTTTTGGTTTTTTTCCTTCAGCACATCTATGTTTGGGGTCCCACTTCTCACCACAACGTTTACATTTACCCTCTTTTATCCTTTGCATTTCCACATTAGATTTCTCATCTTCACGACGATGTGGTGGAACATATCTCGTATTATTTGAGTCCATATACTGGGGTATCCTTCGTCTTGAATATGTTTTTTCCGCTTTTGACCAAAATATTGGTTCGAATTTCTTTTTGGCTGTTTTTGCTTTTCGTCTTGCTACTTCTATTGATGTAATGTCATGCATCTCAAGTTCTGCTTGTAAATGGGTTTTGAGTCCCGAGACGTATGACTGAGTTAGACGAGATTCTAATAACCCAGGTACTTATGTTACTAAGTTCTCCCATTCTTGAGTGTATTCGTCCACACTTCCTTTTTGTCGTAATTTGATGAGTTTTGAAAAGAACTCTTCTTCCTTTACACCTTGGAATCTTTTAAAGAATGCATCCTTAAATTTTCTCCAGCTAATGACGTGTGTTGTCTTTTTCCACCACATATACCAATTATATGCTTCCCCTTCCATTTTCATGGATGCGTGCCTGAGCTTTTCATCATCATCATTGATGTCATATATCTCAAAGTATTCTTCTGCTTAATTTATCCATGCAACATTGTTCTTTTTTGTTTCTGTCAAATTTAGGCATCTCGACTTTTGCCCTTCGCTGGTATGTTGTTAATGGTTGAGCGAAAAAGGGGTGTTGATTGGTAAAGGTATCCTAGAGTTGCTTGTTTGTAAGAGTTGTGTTACTCACTTCTTGGTGGGGTGTCGCTGATTTTTTTGGGGATTCAACTTTTTCATGAGAGTCTGTTGACTTTGTTGAATCTGATGAGTTGTGCTCTTGATTCTCTTCATTTTCTTGTAGTAGTTGTGCGGGTGTACAATTCATCTTTTTACACAGAAGTTTCAGCAATGTTAAGGACTCTCTGAGATCTGATTTTGTTTGGACACGATTATTTTCCATCTTTATTTCTATTCGATTTGTCGTATCTTGAAGTTTTTTGATATTGTCAGCCTACTCCACAAGCTTGATCTGGAAATCATCTAATCTTTTATTGACCTCGTCGTGGTTGTTATTTATCTTATGCTCCGCGTCCAACAATTTTTTTTGGAAATCCGCCATTGTCATTGTCGACATTGAGCGGGTTTGTGGGGGCATGTATTTATCTGCCAGCTAAAATATATATATATATAAAACTTTTCATTAATTAAAATAAATTTAACTAATTAAATTAACTTTTATATATATATATATATATATATATATATATATAACTTTTAATTAATTAAAATAAATTTAATTAATTAAACTAACTTTTATATATATATAACTTATAACTTATAATTAAATTATGTATCATATATAACATACATATATAATTATATTATATATTATATATATTATACATAAATTAACATTATATATATATATATATATATATATTTCAGGTTATAAATATATATTTTACGTTATATATAAATCAACGTTATATATATATATATATATTTGACGTTATATATAAATTTATATATCTACCGTCACGTCTGCTGGTGGGGGGTCACCTCCCGTTGACCGTTCAAAAACAAACCTCAAGCGGATATCACCGCAACACTTATTCCCATTAACTGCAGATCCACCACACGGGATATTCCACGACGCAGGTTTTCGGCGACGGTTCAGCGTATCAACCGCATGTCACCGCAGAATTAGTCCGTGGAGTTTATGCCACGTCCGGACAACCAGCGACTGGTCAGAACATGCACATCCACGAAAACGTAGCTGTTGTTTAGCCGCAGAGCATCGTAACAACACCTCCACGTAGTACAAGGATAGTCCACACGCACCGCTTTTTTTCTTTTTTTGAAAGCCCGTAGGGCCTGATGGCCAGCAGAACTTGTGGGTGTCACCAGTTCGTGTTGGCTCTGATACCAGATGAAGTGTAAAACTTCTCGATACACAGAAAATATATATAAATATTTATTAATAATTGAATTGAAACATGATGAATGTTTACAATGGGGGTTCCTGGCTTATATACCACCATGGGCACCCTTTGGGGAAAGGGCATGATCTCATGATCGTGCCCTTTCGTCTAATTAAATAACAAATTAAATACTAACTAATTTTTTACATAACAAAATGTTAGAAAATCAGAAAGGCAAACATATTTTCCTGTTATTGATAATTACTTGTGATGTTTCTTATTATTACGATTCTTTATATCTTCTTTCTTTTAGTTCATCAAGCAATTACCAAAGTAGCAATGCATGAAACAATAGACACCAGATATATGCACTATGCCAGGGAAAAACCCCCCCTCGAGGGGAAAACCCAGCGAAGAAATTCTTCCTTTCAATAGTATTCTTTGAGACTCTTCACCCTAGACCAAGACAAGACCTTCCCTCCACACCAAGTCAGCCTCCCAGAATTTCGACCTCTTTCCAACAACTTCGACTAGGCAACAACTTCCGGCAACAGACAAAATTGGATGATTTCGATCTCCCAATCAAGAGGACGATACAGAGAAAGAGAAACACCAAAATTTCGATTTTCCTTCTCTCCTTAGACTTCCCCAAACTCACATTTACTTCGGCTTCCCGACAACAGACTTCACACCTTTTCCCAGCTACAAGAGAACTTCGCACTTCTTCCCAGCTACAAGAGAATTTCGCACTTCTTCCCAGCGACAAGGGAACTTCACACTTCTTCATAGCGACAAGAGAACTTCGCACTTCTTCCCAGCAACAAGAGAATTAGAACTTGTGTGTGAGAATGATGATCCAAATGAATTCGATGAGCTTGCATTTATAGGCTCCATGTGAGGTCGAATAGGGTCCTTAGGCCGACTTGATCTTCTTCTAGGCCGACATGGTGTGGAGGTTACATAAATCATATTTGACTCAATACTTAACCTTTTTACATGATTCAAAATCCCAAGAAGGGTCTCTTTAAAAGTACAATGACTCTATTGACTCAGAATAAATCCCAGAAATCATCAATGGGGACTTTGACCTAAAACAAGGTGACCCAAGCATGAAACCCATGCTTTAATAAGTCACAATAATAATAATAAAAATTCTTTTCTTTATTCTTTTAACAAGTAGATTACATAATGACTCAAGTACATTAATGAAGATCAAACATAGTCACATTTTCCAACACTCCCTCTTAACTAGGGAGGTATTCAAAATGTACAGATAAAATGGAAGATCTCAAGCTATATGAACCATGAAGAACTTTAGGCACCGCAATGCCATGGACTGGATTCCTGACCAGGGCAATCTACCCAAGTGGTCTCTCAACAATTTAGGCACTGCAATACCATGGACTAGATTTTAGACCAAGGCAATCTATCCAAGTGGGATTAAGATGGACTCAAGCTTTCAGCCTCTCTAGGTACCATCAGGCTTACTTGCTAACCACCAACCCAAAAATCCAGGTGTGTAACCAAAACAGAGCTCAATAACCAACACCACCTTTCCAACTTTGGGACCCAGACATCAACACAAAGTGTCGGCCAGATGTCTTTCAAGCAATGCTTCACTCACAAAGCCTCAACACCACTTGATCCAACAGAACAAGGATGACCAATCTCTCCCAATCAAACTGATTAGTAACCTATGCTATCAAAACCTTCGAGAGATTTACGTGTACAAGCACAACCCCAATCAATAGTATACTTTCACATATACACAAATACAAACCTCCGGGGTTTTTCAGACAACTTGATGTTGCTTCTCAACTTTTCATAGTAGGACTATCAACCGAATCTCTGACAGAAGATTCCTCAATCATGCAGTTTCCTTTCCTACTTCCCATGTAGCAACATATCCTTCAAAATTCATTCTTCAATTAAAACCAAGCTATGCCCTCCCTCTCAACCAGGAAGCATCTCTTCATCCAGACTCCCTCTTAATCATAGGGAGATCTCTCTTGTTCATGCTTCCGCAGGGAGACCAACTTCTTCTTTTTGTCATCGAAGAATCTTTCATGGCTTCCAACCATTTCATCAGAGTTATTATCATCCTCATCATGCTTGTCACATCGAGCATCTTCACCAAGTTGAAGATTGTTTACCTGCACAACTTAGATAGCAAGTACAACCAAATCTATAGAAGCATGATGTTAGCCATATCAGAATCACAGAAACATTTCATCTCTATACATATAAGATACCCAAATTCAATTACAAACAAGAGACATATACTCTTCATCATCTTGCTAGGGACTTTGTTATAAACCCTAGACTACTTCATAATAACTTTCATTCCATCTAGGGTTTCAATGTGTCTTCCAAAGGTATGACATACCTTACTACAACATATAACAAACCCTAGAAACAATTCAGACAAATATAAAGCATCCAACAGCGTTTCAAAATTCATATGTCAGAGTTCTCACTAGGGTTTCATACAAATCCTAGATTTCATACAAAAGAATCAATCAAAGTCAATCACTGCTTAGTCATTATCATGACCAACTTCCACTAGGGTTAGTTCCAACCCCTAGATTTTCAATCAACCATCAATCACAAATAAAAACTCAGATTCAACAATCATACACAAATCTCAAATTATCATATTGTCATCATACATCAGATATTTCTACTTCTGCTAAGGTTCAACTCCAAAACCCTAGAATTCCATTTTCACAATCTGAACAATCATTACATAAATAGATCTCGGATTGTTATATCAGACATACTATACAATTTAACTACTACTAGGTTTTAGCTACAAAAGCCCTAGATTTTCAAATATCATCATCCTAGAATCTCAGTCGAGGACTTCCATTAAATCCTAAGACTTATGACCATCGATAATAAGGTCAACACACATATCTAGGAATTCATAATCATTCATAAGCATATCATATGTCTAACAATATTAATACGTCTGACCTAGACCAAGCTAGGGTTTCAGTCAAAATGACATATCTATATATGCCTAGATTTCATCATCACGCAAATAAATTCCATATCATGTGTTAGTCAAACCCAACTTCACAAAAATATCAAATAAGAGTTAGATATACAAACTAGGGTTTGATTAGACAAACACACACATACCAAGGAAATCATTTCTAAGACAATGTAAGGTCATTGCTCACACATTCCACCAAACCCTAATGGGCTATGGTTTCAACATAGCAAAACCAACATTACCAAAACTTCAAAGGTTCGAGATTTTAGACCTTACCATTCAACCCTAACAAGTTAGCTTTTCATGATCATACCAAAACCCCAAACATGACATCATCAATAAAAACTTCAAATAACATTTCACAATATCTTTAAGCAACTTAGGGTTTCAGACATTCATATCAGCATACCCTTCAGTTAGGGTTTTCCAGAACTTGTCTAGGGTTCTACAAAATCAGTTAAGAATATGAGTGGGGTGGGTAGATTTATCAAGTGATGAATCACCCAAAGCAAGAATCACTATGATTCAATATAGCTAGACATAACAATGTTAGTAATAGATTATCAAATGAATATTCCTTTCAATCAATGTATTTAAAGCAAGGTTGCACAAAACGAGGAAACGGGTACGAGTTTCCGAAACAGGAAGCGATAGGAAATGCGACCTCCCCAAATTTTGGAAACGGGGAAACGCGAATATATATATATATATATATATATATCTATATATATATATATATATTAATTAGGACATTTAAGAAATATGTGCAATCATAAAGCATATATGATACATTCTAATTTATTACATTATGATAAAACTGTCAATTGTCTATGCATAAACTATAAGTATCTAAATTTGCATCACATTTACTCATGAATAATCACATAATGAAAATAGAAATATCCAAAATCAGCCAAGAAATTTCTAATTTCTTGTCTCGTGCTTGATTGGGAGTCTCCTCCTACATAGTCGAACAACCTTAATGCTCTTGATTAAATACAAGTTTCATACCCTAGTACCCTACATTCTCTTGATTATTGGGAGTCTCCCCTGCATAGAGGGCTTGGTTCTCTTGATTAAATACAAGTTCCATACCCTAGTACATGATAAAATCCAATGGAAACATTGCAATCCCTCCAATCCTGAAATCCTGAAAAACAGATAAGTCTGCTGGATTTTGAGTGAGATCTAAAATTCTACTTTCTCCATATGAAATCCAATTAGGGCGAAACCACTCTCAAACATCCTGAGTCATTTCATGGTAATGTTAAAAATTTAAGTAAAAGGATGAAAATGAAAAATTTAACATTACGATGAACTGCATATCAACACTAGGGCAAAAGTTCACTTTTATAACTTTAGACAGGCATCTGGAAGCAACTAGAAGTCACTAGGCTAACGTAAGAATAGATTAGAAAACAAATAAAATAAAATAAAACACAAGTAAATGCTGAAACGTGGGTCATACTGGCCACGTTTCAGTTTCGTGAAACGTGGCAGTACGACCTGAAACGCGTTTCAGGGCCGTACCAAACGCGTTTCAGCGTTTCGTACCCGTTTCCGTACGGAAACACCCTTCTGCCCCACGTTTCCTGCAACATAGATTTAAAGCATACCTTTGTTCCTTGACCAACCTTGTCTCGAGAGATCCTCTTTCATGCTCCTTGCATATGTTTTTCCTAATCAAGACAATAGGAGAATGGTGATTAGTATTTTAATATAGTCAAAACCAAATGAATATGTGAAACCAAAAACTGAGAGGAAATGAGATACTTATCTTAGGTAGTTGTTGGGGGCTCCCTCCAAAGCTTGAGGGATACCTACAAACTTGTAAAAACAATACAAAACGTCTTTTAAAAAATATGTTAAAAACCTATAAATTCTAAAACATATAAAACAAGATATATAAAGCTTCAATCAAAGGACTTAGTAGTGTAAGTCCCTAATGTCAGATTCTTCAGGCTTGACTTTCTTTGAGTCTCCTTCTTCAGCAAAGTTGGCTTGATCCCTTCCTTTCTTCTTATTCTTTGGATTGTCAGGACAATCGCTCTTGTAGTGACTCTTCTTATGACATTGATAACACTCTATCTTGGACATGTCAACTTTCTTCCTTGGTCCCTTTGATCTCTTTCCTTTATGTTGAGCAACGTAAACATTTGATACTCCTTCAGGATTCGCAACCATTGAGATCCTTAGTTCTTCTTGACTGCAGGGAGTCCATAGTTCTTCAAAAGTGGGAGCTATTTTCCAACTGTTGAGACCTACAACAAATGCACCCCAAGATGGTGGCAATCCTAATAGAGCAATGATCACTAGTTTTTTGTTTGGAACAATTTCATCAATGGCCAAGAGATCATCTGTGCGCCTAGCTATCTTCACAAAGAAGGTTGCCACAATGTCTTCTTTAGTCATCTTCGTAGTCCTTAGCTCATTCTTCAAACTTGCTACTTGACCAATTTTCTTAATAGCAAATAACTTCGTCAAGGCTTCATACAGTCCTTGAGCATGATCGATGTTAGCTATGAATGGGACAAGGTTACCCTTTATTCCTTCTACCATCAGAGTCACGACCACCAATTCTAATTCCCTGTATTTTACTTTGTCAACATCACTAGAATACTCTGTAGGCTTCTTTACTTTTCCTCTTACCAAGTCCAGTACCTTGTTCTTTGCAAGGATTAGGTCAATCCTCTTCTTCTAGGACATGAAGTTAGAGGCCCCTTCAAGTTTGTTCTCTCCCTTGATTGTGTTAGACATCTTCCTTGAATATAGTAGACTCTTTCCCTGAGATACTCTTTCCTTGAGATAGTACCTTTGAATGGTTCCTTGATCAAGTGCTTGAGACTGCCTTTTACTTCCTTCTTCACCAAAGCTCTGATCCCATGCTAGAAAATTAGAAAGGCAGAAATATTTTCTTGTTCTTGATAATTACTTTTGATGTTTCTTATTATTACGGTTATTCATATCTTCTTTCTTTTAGTTCATCAAGCAATTACCAAAGTAGCAGCACATAAAACAATAGACACCAGATGTAGGCATTATGCCAAGGCAAAACCCCCCTCGAGGGGAAAACCCAGTCAAGGAATTCTTCTTTTCAATAGTATTCTTTGAGACACTTCACCCTAGACCAAGACAAGACCTTCCCTCCACACCAAGTCAGTTTCCCAGAATTTCGACCTCTTTCCAACAACTTCAACTAGGTAGCAACTTCCGACAACAGACAAACTTGGAAGACTTCAATCTCCCAATCAAGAGCACGAAACAAAGAAAGAGAAGCACCAAAATTTCGATTTTCCTTCTCTCCTTAGACTTCCCCAAACTCGCATTCAATTTAGCTTCCCGACAATAGACTTCGCACCTTTTCTCAGCTACAAGAGAACTTCACACTTCTTCCCAGCTACAAGAGAATTCGAACTTGTGTGTGAGAATGATGCTCCAAATGAATTCGATGAGCTTGCTTTTATAGGCTCCATGTGAGGTCGAATAGGGTCCTTAGGCCGACTTGATCTTTTTCTAGGCCGACATGGTGTAGAGGTTACATAAATCATATTTGACTCGATATTTAACCTTTTTACATGATTCAAAAGCCCAAGCAGGGCCTCTTTAAAAGTACAATGACTCTATTGACTTAGAATAAATCCTAGAAGTCCTCAATGAGGACTTTGACCTAAAATAAGGTGACCCAAGCATGAAACCCATACTTTAATAAGTCACAATAATAATAATAATAAATATTTTCTTTATTCTTTTGACAAGTACATTACATAATGACTCAAGTACATTAATGAAGACCGAACATAGTTACATTTTCCAACAATAAAGAGGATGAAACCCATGCTTTAATAATAATAATTTTTTCTTTTCTTCTCTTGTTTGTTACATGGGATACATATTGAAATGAGTACAACAACAATTATGAAGGCCGAAACTAGTTGCATTTTCAATGCTTTGGGCCCTGGATCAACTGCCAAGTGTCAAGTGCAATGTGTAGCCAACTGGGCAATGTGGTCCAAGTGCATCATCATCTCTGAATAACTGGGGCGCGAGCAAGCAAATGTTGGTGCTGAAAAAGCCCATGGTGTGGCAATCAATGCTCTACATTGATGGAGGTCCATGGCTCTCAACGCTCACCCTACAAATGCCATTGTGATCCTCTAGAGGGCTTGGATCTCATATAGGGAGGCCAAGTCCAAGATGAAAACCCGCCTACAATTTTGTATAAGATCCAATGTGTCTCCTCACCTTCCAATCAGTGTTATGAGGATCGAACTAGATCGGTCGATTTAGAGCGTCTCGACCATTTTGAGACAAAAACCGTTGACTTAAACCTTTTTTTTCCGCTTTGGTACAGTAAAGCCACGTACAATGCAGTAAGTGGGGCCTGTTTTGCTTTTTTTCTTTGAATGTTTGTCTTAGTTGGGCACTAGCCCATAATAGGTGCCTAATGTTCAGGCATATGGCCCTATTATTGCTATTAATTTCATGGTAATGTTTAAAAGTGATCATCCTTTTATTTAAATTTTTAACATTACCATGAAATGACTCAGGATGTTTGAGTGTGGTTTTGACTTCACTGGATTTCATATGGAGAAAGTAGAATTCTAGATCTCACTCAAAATCTAGTAGATTGAACAATTTTACAGGATTTCAGGATTGGGGGGATTGCAACGCTCCATTGGATTTTCTCATGTACAAGGTCATGGAACTAGTATTTAATCAAGAGCACTAAGCCCTCTATGTACCTTGATGTTAGTGGCATTAGTTGTTGAACTCCTCTATCATGACCTTACTAAAAAATATGCATCACTCAAACAAAATCTTGACTTGACATGGTATGATTTTTCTATCTTATTTTAATGGAGGGTGATATTGATGACAAAGATCCCAATATAGGCAATGATTTTGATGATATGTATGTATTTGTTGTAGCATAATTTTTTTGGATACTAGAGGCCATGTGGAGCTTGTTTGCTGATGTATTTTCGGTTTAAAGATGAATTGCACTTGGTGCTATTTTGGTTATGTGCACCCTTACATGCTATATAAGTGAGAACTTTTGCTTATTTGTGTATAAATGGTTTGGATTCATATGGATGCGCATGAATATATATGTTTTTTTTTTTTTTTTTTTTTTTTTAAAATTTGAATACTTTGTGTTTTTGGTTGACCGGTTTTTTGGTCCGGGTTTTTTACCGGTTTCTGTACGGTTCTGATTGGTTCCCGGTCCGGGGGGTCTACTGGTTCAATGGCTGGTCCGTTTTTGATAACTATGCTTCCAATACAATGATTCATTAGTGCAATTGAGTAAATAAGCTCGTTAATCAAGGGCAAAAGTGGACACTTCATAGTGGGTTTCCTTTCCAAATTCAGGGCTTTAGACATGCACCAATGTTATCAGAACCAAATCGGTGATTGAACTGAAAAACCTTGTGGACTGGAATCGGTAAAAAACCGAAAGAAACCGATTTACCAAAAACACATAAAATTTTCATATTTTAAAGAAAAACATATATATTCATGTGCATCCGTATGAATCCAAACTATTTATACACAAATATGCAAAAGTTCTCATTTATATAGTAGATAAGGGTGCACATAACCAAAATAACATTGGGTGCAATCCATCCCTAAACTGAAAATACATCAACAAATAGGCTCCAGATGGCCTTTAGCATTCAAAAAACAATATGCTACAACAAATACGTACATATCATCAAATTCATTGTCTATATTGGGATCATTGTCATCAATATAACCTTCTAAGAATTAAAATAAGATAGAAAAAACGTAGCATGTCAAGTCAAGATTTTGTTTGACTGATGGGTACATTTTTAGTAGAGTCATGATTAGAGGAGTTCGACAACCAACAACACTAACATCAAAGTGCGTAGAGGGATTGATGATCTTTATTAAATACTAGTTCCTTACTCATGTACATGACAAAATCCAATGGAAATGTTGCAATCCCTGCAATCCTGAAAGCCTAAAAAATTGTTAAGTCTACTAGATTTTGTGTGAAATCTAAAATTCTACTTTCTCGATATGAAATCCAACAAGGTTGGAACCACTTACAAGCATTCTGAGTCATTTCATGGTAATGTTAAAAATTTAAGTAAATGGATGGAAATGAAAGATTAAGGAGAATTTAACATTACCATGAAATGCATAGCAATACTAAGAATATAGGATTGAATATTACGTGGAGGGCCATAGGCTTGAATATTAGGTTGGCCTAGGGGAGAATTAAAAGTGGGCCAACCAAATGAAAAAACCAAAAAATAAAAAGAAGGCAATTTTCTTATGCTGCACATGGAGCTAGATATTGACTACTCAAATATACATTTGAGGATTAGTCAACTACCCCATAAGTAGAGTATATTTTTGAGCATTCCATCATGGTCAAAAAGTCAGAATTTTCAGAATTCAAAAGAGTGAAAGGAACTCTACTTGAATGGTTCATGAGGCACAATACTTGCTAAGGTTTTGCAAATGGGTTAGCAAGCTAAGTGGGCTTGATTGTGGGGGAAAACTCCATAGTTAAGCGTGCTTGAGCTAGAGGCGATCTGGGATGGGTGGCCTCTCGGGAAGTCCTGGTTACTGGGTGCAAGCCCTGGAAGTGATGATTGATGCTATGTGATTTATTTCATTAGTTTCAATCCCACTTCTTCACCCTTGTGACCATCACCTGATGCAATGAGTGCTAAGTGGAATTCAAAAGAGTGAAGGGAACTCTACTTGAATGGTGCATGAGGCACAATACTTGCTAAGGTTTTGCAAATGGGGTAGCAAGCTAAGTGGGCTTGATTGTGGGGAAAACTCCATAATTAAGAGCGCTTGAGCCAGAGGCGATCTGGGATGAGTGACCTCCTGGGAAGTCTTGGTTACCGGGTGTAAGCCCCGGAAGTGATTATTGATGCTATGTGATTTATTTCACTAGTTTCAATCCCACCTTTTCACCCCCGTGAGCATCACCCAATGCAATGAGTGCTAAGTGGAATTCAAAAGAGTGAAGGGAACTCTACTTGAATGGTTCATGAGGCACAATATTAGCTAAGGTTTTGCAAATGGGGTAGCAATCTAAGTGGGCTTGATTGTGGGGAAAACTCCATAGTTAAGCGCGCTTGAGCCAGAGGCGATCTGGGATGGGTGACCTCTCGGGAAGTCTTGGTTACCGGGTGCAAGCCCCGGAAGTGATGATTGATGCTATGTGATTTATTTCACTAGTTTCAATCCCACCTCTTCACCCCTGTGAGCATCACTTGATGCAATGAGTGCTACGTGGAATTCAAAATAGTGAAGGGCACTCTACTTGAATGGTTCATGAGGCACAATACTTGCTAAGGTTTTGCAAATGGGGTAGCAATCTAAGTGGGCTTGATTGTGGGTAAAACTCCATAGTTAAGCGTGCTTGAGCCAGAGGCGATTTGGGATGGGTGACCTCCCGGGAAGTCCTGGTTACCAAGTGCAAGCCCCCGGAACTGATGAGTGATGCTATGTGATTTATTTCACTAGTTTCAATCCCACTTATTCACCCCTGTGAGCATCACCCGATGCAATGAGTGCTAAGTGGAATTCAAAAGAGTGAAGGGAGGTCTACTGGAATGGTTCATGAGGTGCAATACTTGCTAAGGTTTTGCAAATGGGGTAGCAAGCTAAGTGGGCTTGATTGTGTGGAAAACTCCATAGTTAAGCGCACTTGAGCCACAAACGATCTGGGATGGGTGACCTCCCAGGAAGTCCTGGTTACTGGGTGCAAGCCCCGGAAGTGATGATTGATGCTATGTTATTTATTTCACTAGTTTCAATCTCACTTCTTCACCCCTGTGAGCATCACCCGATTATGATTACATCATGAGAAATTAATCAATTACGATTACATCTCATGGAAATGGTCATAAATGAATGACTTACTTTAACGCAGTTGAATCCCAAAAATGATATCTAATATAATGCACTGTGAAAACCACTCAATACTTAAATTCAAAAGAGTGAAGGGAACTCTACTTGAATGGTTCATGAGGCACAATACTTGCTAAGGTTTTGCAGATGGGGTAGCAAGTTAAGTGGGTTTGATTGTGGGGAAAACTCCATAGTTAAGCGCGCTTGAGCCAGAGGCGATCTGGGATGGGTAACCTCTCGGAAAGTCCTGGTTACCGGGTGCAAGCCCTGGAAGTGATGATTGATGCTATGTGATTTATTTCACTAGTTTCAATCCCACTTCTTCACCCCTGTGAGCATCACCCGATGCAATGAGTGCTAAGTGGACTATTCAAAAATCATGAGAAATTAATTAGTTACGATTACATCTCATGGAAACGGTCATAGATGAATGACTTGCTTTAACGCAGTTGAATCCCAAAAATGATATCTAATATAATGCACTGCTAAAACCCCTGAATACTTAAATTCAAAAGAGTGAAGGGAACTCTACTTGAATGGTTCATGAGGCACAATACTTGCTAAGGTTTTGCAAATGGGGTAGCAATCTAAGTGGGCTTGATTGTGGGGAAAACTCCATAGTTAAGCGCGCTTGATCCAGAGGCGATCTAGGATGGGTGACCTCCCGGGAAGTCTTGGTTACCGGGTGCAAACCCGGGAAGTGATGATCGATGCTATGTGATTTATTTCACTAGTTTCAATCCCACTTCTTCACCCCTGTGAGCGTCACTCGATGCAATGAGTGCTAAGTGGACTATTCAAAAATCATGAGAAATTAAACAGTTACGATTACATCTCATGGAAATGGTCATAGATGAATGACTTACTTTAACGCAGTTGAATCCCAAAAATGATATCTAATATAATGCACTACGAAAACCCTTCAATACTTAATATCATTCAACTTCTAGTTATCAATTGTATTCCAAAATTTGCAACCCTGTGGGATGATGTAAAAATGATTATAGTATGATAAAATGGAAGCCATGTAACACCCCTAGGTAGCTTGAGATTTTTTACTAGAGAGTTTTCACTCTAGGGAGTTTTTTCCCTTAGCTAATTATTTGTGTTTATCAACACTAAATAATTGGTTAAGTTTTTCTCCCACATATCCCCCAAAGCTAGAGTGAGGCTTGATGGTAAAGTCTTAGGTGAGTCCTAGTGTATAAAGTCGATGTAAAATGCCATACTAGATCATGTCTAAAGTTTCGTAGAATTTGGTTGTGTCTAGGGGTCAGTTTTTAATTGTCAAAATTCCCCCGCTGAACGAGATTTTTATGTAATATTTGATGTAAAATGTAAAAAGTGTTGTCTATAGAAGTTGTAGGGGGTATGAGTACTCAAAATTACACCTCAACACCTCAACTTTCTATCTAGACACACTTTGAGGGTGGAAAAATATGTCTATACCCCTCTAGAGTCATATTTTCTAATTTTTGGCAAATAGTTAAGCCAAAAATGATCCAAAAAAGAAAATGAGAGAAAATAAAAATTCTCTCCAAGTGAAAAACTAATTAAAAATGGATGTGGACTTTCCCAATAAAGGGATCAAATTAAAAAATCACGGAATCTCCACAAATCATGCAAAGAAAACTCCCACAAGAAATTTGTTGGTCTAGAAAGGAATTAATTTCCCATAAAATTGATTTTTCAAGAAAAATGGTCTGTGGAAAATATTTTGAATTAAAATTTTTCGAGGAGAAAAATTATGAAAAATATTTTTTGGTTCGGGATCAAACCTTTGGTCAATCCAACTCATTCTTCAAGGCAAATCAAACTCCATCTTAGAGATTTGCGTAGGCAATCAAGGGTTTGAATTTTCTGAGGATGGATCTAGCCATTTTTATTGTGGGATCAAGTCAAATATGTGCAACTCTCGGGACCTAGCTATTTTCACTTGGAGAGGGATCTAGATATCTCATTTTTTCTATTTAAGGAACCTCTAAACTCTTCATATGATTGTTGTAATCAAGCTGCCGACTCAGTGAAGCTCTGTACTTTATATTTATGAATAAAAAGGAAGTCTTTGGGGTTAATTCTGTGAAAATTTCACCACTGAAACCCTATTGTAGCAACTGGAAATTATTCTTCTAATTGTTATAAATTTAACAATTTATTTGCTATGACAAATACTAAATAAATCACACTGCAACCTTCATAAATAAAACTGTGGAAAAATAATAGCACTGAAACCTAAGAAATTCTATAACACACAAAATAATTTTAACATCGTTATTTTTTGGATAGTTGTCCTCGGAAAAACCTATTGCGGAAAAACCAGTGCAACAGATGAAGGTTTTATTATTATTCTGTAGCAGCGAATCTGAGTACAATAATTTTGATGCCACTCTGTCAAACCAATCCGAGAGAATCACTGGAAAAATTCTTGTGAGGATTTTTCCTCACCTCATAGCTAATTTTAGCTCCCGAAACTATCCCTTCAGGTAATTTGCACATCCTTCTGCGTCGCCTCTGCGAAATGCTTGCGTAGGCCTTGCTGCTGCTGCCTCCCGAAATTCCTGAAATTTACAGCTCTGCTTCTCTATAGCTTTGGAATTGATTCACTAGTCCTCTTGATCAAAATCCCGACCACCAACTACTGAATTGACTACTCCTCCAGCTAGAACGAATTGCTCTGCTGCTGCTACCTGCGCAGTCGCTCTTGGCAAACTTGCACTCCCTCAATCTGACTCTTTTGACACTGGAAACCTCCACCGGAATACTGCCTCACTCCTGTGCCACCTGCTACTTGGTCTCTAGCTCGAAATCCTCTTTTTGAATCACGTTGCTGTTGGAAAATTGATCTGCCTAGATCACTGAGTGTCTGCACTAGTGTATTCTCCATCTACCCATCGACTTCTTCTTATAATCCTCTATTGGACCTCCAACGACCAAGATTAAAACTTAATCAAGGGCCCAGATAATTCCCTGTCGATCCATGTGAGTTTCTAGATGATTCACACCTTATCTCAATTAATTATGATTAATTAACCCCTTTTCCTAAGTTTAGACTTAGGAAATAATTAAAAATAGGCTAATAATCTAATTGAGACACTTCTAGGTGGAATTTCTAGAAACGATTTTTGGGTTATGGAGAACTCCTGTGTTTTAGCCTCTCCACAAAGTTTCGAGACTAGAACACCTCCGATGCTATAGAAACTAACACTCCCTCTTAGCGAGGAAGGTGTTCTCTCTAGTGCTGCACACTTTGCCACAACACTCTGTCTCTGTACCACCCTCTGTCACGTTGCTGATGTCTGGCCACTGCCCACCAACCACTGCACAACTTTGATGTTACATCTGTGCTGCTGCTGACACTTCCATACTGTTGCCAACCTTGCACCTGCACTGCAACTCTGCCTCAACTATTGCTTTTGCTACTACAACTACTGCAACTGAGAAGCATCCAAAATATTCTGTCCTTGCTACTGAAACGGGTGCTCCACCATACCCATTTGTTCTCTGAAATAAATGAACTTAACTCTCCCTAAAGCTTTCGTGAGTATATCTGCAACTTGCTCATATGTGGGAACATACTGTAGTTGGACTGCTCCACGTTGCACACAATCTCTGATGAAATGACACCGAATATCTATGTGTTTCGACCTGTCATGAAACATTGGATTCTCAGAGAGCTTGACGCAACTATAATTATCACAGTAGATGCTGGTCGCCACCATCCTTTGCCTGAACAAGCTTACTAGTAGTTTCTGAAGCTAAATAGCTTCGCACGTGGTTGTGCTTGCTGCCATATACTCTGCTTCCACAGAGCTCAGTGCTACTGACTTCTGCTTCTTGTTTCACCAAGAAACCATCCCTGATCCAATGCTGAAGCAGTACCCAGAGGTACTTTTCCTGTCCACTGAACTGCTTGCTCAATCTGCATCTGTGAACCCACATAGTCTGACATCATCCTGTCGGATATATCTCAACCGTACTTGATTGTACCACACACATACCTCAAAATGTGCCTCACCCCTGTCTAATGTACCCTCTTTGGTTCCACCATAAATTGACTAAGCGTATTGACCACGAAGTAGATATCTGGTCTAGTTTTGACCAGATACATGAGAGAACTGATGAGCTGTCTATACAAGGTGGGGTCAACATCCTTGTTGTCTAACACATCTATCTTTTTCTAGTTGGTCATCATGAGCGTAGTCATGGGTCTACAATATTGCATTCTGAAGCTCTTCAGAATATCTGTAGCATATCTCCTTTGACCAAGGAAGATCTCCTGGTCCTTCTGCCACACTTCCAATCCTAGGAAATAGTGCATTAATCCCAAGTCCTTCATATCAAACTCTGTTGCTAGGTTCCTCTTGCAGTCCTCTATGAGCCTTGATGATCTTTTCAGGAAGAGATCATCCACATACAATACTAGGATGAGTGGCTCATCATCTACCATCAAGTAGTAAAGGTTGGGATCTGCGTCACTCTTGACGAATCCCATCTGCTGCAAGTAGCTATCAATCCGACCATACCATGCCTTGGGAGCCTGCTTGAGTTCGTATAGATCTTTCCTTAGTCTCTACACATGAGTGTGCCTCTCATGAGTCTTGAAGCCCTTTTGCTATTTTATGTACACCTCTTCCTCAATCACCCTGTTCAAGAATGATGTCTTGACATCCATCTGGTGAATCTGCCACCCCATCTCTGCTACTGGGATATAAGGCAACTGGGGCGAAGGTCTCCTCATAATCTATTCCTTCTTTCTGCGCATACCCCTTTGCCACGAACCTAGCCTTGTACTTCTCCATGCTGTTGTCTACAACATACTTGATCTTGTAGATCCAACGAGAACCTACAATTGACCTATCCTCAGGCCTTGGCAACACTTCCCAAACATCATTTTTCATGATGGAGATGTACACCTCTACCATGGCATCTATCCACACCTGATGCTTTGCGGCCTCCTGAAAGTTGGAAGGTTCTGCAACTTGAGCCACCAGTCCTTGGTATCTGTCAGGCTGCCAACACTCTCTCTTGTTCGTCGTAGGAGCTACAATGAACTCTGCATCTCTCAATGTCTAACAAAATTCTTTGTTGGTTCGACCACTAGTGGTGGGGGGTTCAACGAGCTCCTCCTCATCCTACCTTTGCTACTTCGCCTACTGAGAACTCACTAGATCCCCTGCACCTGATGAAATGCTAGTACTGATCAATATACTGGATCCCTGTGACTGTCCTACTGGGTACCCCTCTTGCTGGACTAATGGAGCTTTTGCTGGTTGACTTTGATCACCTGCATGCATCTCAAGAGATCTCTTGAAAGCTCTGTTCTCCATGAACTTTACATCCCGTCTTACTACAATCTTCCCATTGCTAGGAATGTATATATCCTATATGCCTTTGAGGTTTTGCTATACCTAACAAGGAACCCCTTCTCTGCAGTCTGATCTAATTTGTTGCGCTTCTCATCTTGCACATGGCAATAAGCAATGCTGCTGAAGATCCTGAAGTGACTAACGTCTGGCTTCTTCCTTGTGAAGACTCCTCTTGGCGTTTTCTTCCCCAAGGCTCTATGAGGAGTCTTGTTCTGAATATACATTGCTGTGTTACATGCCTTTGCCCAAAGAAACCTTGGCAAATCCTCGTCATATAACATTACTTTTTCAACCACAATTATGGTTCTGTTTTTCCGTTCTGTTACCCCGCGTTGCTCTAGATTGTATGGAGTTGTCCGCTTTCTTCTAATGCCTTCCTTTGCACAAAAATTTGTGAAGTCTTTATCAATATACTCCTCACCATTATCTGCGCGAAGCACCTGAATCTTCTTCCTTAAACTCCCTGAAACGATTGAAGGCCTCATCTTTGGTCTTCAAGAAGTAGATCCAGGTTTTCCTGGAATGGTCATCAATAAAAGTGATGAAATATTCGGCCCCACTGAGAGCTCTAGTGGACATTGGGCCAAAAATATCAGTGTATGAGTCCTAACACGACATTTGCTTTGTTGTCACTTCTAAGGAATGCTGCTTTAGCATATTTCCGAAGCACACACCCTTTGCACACATCATTGTGTTCCATGCTAAGTTTTGGAACCCCTGTTACCGTTTCCTTAAGCATCTTGAGTGCTCCATGATGTAAATGTCCCATTCTCCTATGCCATAGCTCATTCAGTTCCTTCCCACTGCTACTATCACTGCCTATCAGTGCCATTGGAGAATCAAGTTGCAATCTGTATAACCAGTTACTTCAAGTTCTAATCTATCTCACCCTCTTCCAGCTTGGGTGTTTGACAAACAACTTATTCCCTACAAAGTGGACATCATATCCCTTATCCTGTAGTTGGGATACTGAAATTAGGTTCATACTCAATCTTGGCACATGTAACACATATGTAGCGTTGGTGCTTGCTCCTGATTCCCTCTGAAAATCGATGGTACCTCTCCCCACTGGAGTACGCTTTGTTTTGTTTCCCATCGTAATTTGGAAATCCATTTGCTCCTTATTGTAGCTAGAGAAATATTCTCTAACTCTTGTGATGTGAGTTGATGCTCCACTGTCTATATACAAGACACCCTGTGAGGTTGAGCTTGATAAGCAAGAAAATTCGTCCTCCAATCTAGAAGACAGTTTTGAAGTTCCCTGAATATCAAATTGATCCATGGCCACATCGAAGAATTCTGGGTATATTTTAGTGTGCTATTTCTCTTCCACCCGACACTGATTCTGCTACTAAACCCTTTGCGCCCAAACAAGGAATCTGCTCAGCGAAAATCTAAGCTGCTGTTGCTCCCTTTGCTTGCCGAAATCGTTCAACTGGCAAGTCAATTTTTTTTGCCAATCTGCACTGAAAAATCGATTTGCCCAACAATTCGAATTCCCTGGCTTAAGCCCTATGCAACCTCCAGAAATTCGTCCTGCTGCTTCCTTTGAACAAGGAATTTTTGCCTGTGCTACTGAGCTTCCTCGTCTAATCAACTTGGCTTAGATACCATGTGAAAATTTCACCACTGAAATCCTCTTGCAGCAACTGGACATTATTCTTCTAATTGTTAATAAATTTAACAATTTATTTGCTACGACAAATACTGAATAAATCACACTGCAACCTTCACAAATAAAATTGCAGAAAAATAATAGTGCTGGAAATTGAGAAATTCTAGCACACAATAATTTTAACATCGTTAGTTTTTGGACAATTGTCCCCGAAAAAACCCAAAGCGAGAAAACCGATGCAACAGATGAGGGTTTAATTATTATTATTATTCTTTAGCAACAAATCTGAGTACAATAATTTGGATGCCAAAATGTCAAACTAATTTGAGAGAATCACTGGAAAAATTCTTGTGAGGATTTTTCCTCACCCCATAGTTGATTTTAGCTCCCGAAACTGGCCCTTCAACAATTCACACTTCCTTCTACATCAGCCTTTGCGCAGTGGTTGCGTAGGCTTTGCTGCTCCTGCCTCCATAAATTCACGAAATCTATAGCTCTGCTTCTCTCTGGCTTTGGAACTGATTCATTGGTCCTCTTGATCAAAATCTCGTTGCCAACTACTGAATTGACTGCTCCTCCAGCTAGATTGAACTACTTTGTTGTTGTTGCCTGCACAATTCTTGCACAGTTCCTTTGGGAAAACTCAGACTCCCTCAACTGACTCTTCCGGCACTGGAAACCTCCTCCAGAACACTGCCTCAATCCTCTGCCACTCGCTACTCAATCTCTGGCACAATATCCTCTTGCCAAATCACTCTGTTTTTGGAAAATTGACCTACCTAGATCACTAAGTGTCTGCATTGGTGTATTCTCCATCTACCCATTGACTTCCTTTTATAATCCTCTGTTGGACCTCCAATGACCAAGATTAAAACTTAATCAAAGGCCTAGATAATTCCCTGTCGATCCATGTGAGTTTCTAGATAATTCACACCTTATCTCAATTAATTCTAATTAATTAACCCCTTTTCCTAAGTTCAGACTTGGGAAATATTTAAAAATAGGCTAATAATCTAATTGAGACACATCTAGGTGGAATTTCTAGAAATGATTTCCGAGTTATGGAGAAATCCTGTGTTTTAGCCTCTCCACAAAGTTTCGAGACTAGAACACCTCGGATGCTGCAAAAAATAACAAATTCATAGTGTTGTTTCCCTTCTATATTATATGGTAATTTTTTGTTTTTTGTTTTTTTTTGTTCTCTCTGAATTTCTTCTTATTGCTCTACTGGTTTTAAATCTAAATTATTGTTATTTTACTAGCCAATTTGTGGATTTACTATTTGCACAGGTATCTTGCATTAGTATTTGAGTTTAGAGAAGCATTTTGAATTAATCGATCTAGCGGGTATCCCTAGATATTTTGTTTCATTGTGTTATCTCACTCCTCGTGTTCTAACAATTTTATCTTAAGTGTGTAGAGATCATTCTATTTTTCAGATCTTGGGCATTAAGGGACGTTTTTGGTTGAACCAACCAACTCCCAAGACATAGAAGTGGAAGAGCCTACTTTGGTTGCTATCAAAGGCTTATCGAACGAAATTTTGCAGGGGCTTCTTAGTGCTTGTGAAAAAATTATTTATTTGATCTATTCTCTCTATATTGTGTTTTAATTGAATTAGATTTGGCTACTTAGAGCTTGTATTTTAAAACCCAAGAGCGGAGTTGTACTCACTCTTTGGGCTTGTAGATCTATAAGTTTTGTATATTTTTTTTAACCCTTGTATATAATTTTGTTCATCTTGTATATATTTCTTTGTTTTCTTGCAAATTTGAAAAAAGAGTTTGGGTTTGGCTTGGGTATATTTTCTTACGCTTGTATATAGTTTTGTTCATCTTGTACATATTTCTTAGTTTTCTTGCAGATCTAAAAAAGGAGCAAGGGTTTGGCTTGGATATTTTTTTGAAAACATTTTCTTGCAAGTGGATCAAACCCTCTCCTATCTCCTAGACAACTAGGGTTTCTAGTAGATCTAACTTTTTTTTGGAGGCTGTTTTCACTCTTGAAACCAAGATCGAAATTTTTTAGTGAGACGATCTTCATTTTGAGGCTTTTCTGCCCTAGTCGGAAGCAAAAGGAGCCTCCTCATTCTTCTAGAGCAAAATCCTTTGAAGGGTTTGAAAATAAAACAATTTTTTTTGAGAAACCATGGTTTGATTTGGAGAAGGCTTGGGAAAAATTTCATATATATTTTTTATGGAAGTCGTCTTCATTTTTGGATGTTCTTTTCTTGGCCGCTGGATTTAGAAGAACCTCCTCATTTTTATGTGAATTTCCCTCTATGTTTTGCAGCTGAACTGAAAATTTTTTGGAAGGGGAAAATGTTTTCAATTTTTTTTAGGAGAATTTCAAAATCAATCCATCACCAGAGGCTTGGAAATTTCAGATCGATTTTTGGGAACCGTTTTATTATTTGCAACAGGATTGATTTCTTTAGGAGAGTTGTCTGGCATTTTGAGCGAGAAACCTTTGGGAAGGAAAGCGAATTATTTGTGGAGGAGAAGTCAATCCTCGACTTGCAAAATATTCAGATCTAATTTGGCTAAAGGCTGTCTTCATTTTCCCTTGGACATATAGCTTATTGAAGGAATTTCATTTTTATCAAGGGAAAAGTTGAAAACTAATTTCATTTTTGGGAAATTTTTTCCATTTTAATTTTTGTAAAATCATTATTAAATTTTTCCCTTATTGTTACTTTGAGGAAGGGGTATTTAAATTTCTATTTGTAAACCCTCCTTAAAGGTTTTAAAACCCTCACCCTTGTCTAAAGGGGTTTTCTTTGTAATTTTAATAAAATAATTTTTTCCTAGAGGGAGCTTGGGGATTTCCTCCATGGTATCCCACCTCCTATTTTAGTAGGAGGATCTTTATTTTATTAACTTGTTCATTTTGCATTTAATAATTCATAGCATCTAATTGTTAGATTTAGACCTCATATCCTGTGCTAATATAGCTTTTGAATCACTTATTTTTGCCTTGATCTAACTATATAGTGGTTTCATTAGCTATTTAATTTAATTTGCACTTCAATAATTTGATCTAGTTTGCATTTGAGAAGTTCTTGTCTTGATCTTATTTGCATCCTAGTTGAGATAACCTTTCAGATGTTTAGATCTAACTGTCATTTCTTTAATTCACATTACTTCATTGAGTAATTTTTATTTTCTTCATTGATCATTGTTATAAGCTAATCTCATTATAATTTTGTGCTCAAAGTGCTTATAATAATATTTATCATAAGTGGATTGGTATATTGATAAATCTTAAGACATTTCACTTTTTGAAGCATCTTGTTTTAATTGTATCCCATTGAAGCATTGTGTTAACTTTCATTTCTCATTTGCATTTAGATTCAGTTTCCATCTTATAAAATTTACCTCCAAGCATAAGCTTGGTTGATAGAAATTTTAGGACTTCCTTAGCTTTCATTCAATTTTATAAATTGGAGTTTGGAGCAAAGGTCAAAACATGTGACCTCACAGTTCTCTTATGGCCGATCCCTTGTAGGAACGAAGGCACGTGGGTTGTCAAGGAGCCTAGGCGAGTATCGTTAATGATAGACTAAGCGCCTCCTCATCCTAGCCTTCTTGCAGTTCACCTCAGTCCTTACCGAGTCTTGAGAAATTGAGGGGAAGTCTCACCTTAGATTAAGCATATATTAAAATTTACCAACATCAATTGATCTCACACACTCACATAACATTCTCTCATCTTTGCATTGGTTATGGTGTCATTTAGATTGTGAGCCATTTCTTCCTACTTGCAAGCATCTCATTTCCTTTTTTATTTTATTGCTCATGTAATTGTCCTTTATTGTCATATCTTGTTTGAACATCTTTTTAAGGTACAAATTTTATCTACCTTGCAAGTTTTACTTTCATTTATTGCTCATCTCTCTAAATTGCACATTAATCTCCTGTGAGTTTTAATTTACTAACACTTGCCTTGCAGGATTGCCTATATTGTAACTTGAAGGATCCTTTTCATTCGCAAGCATCATAATTTATCTTTGAGCATTATCTAAAGACACTGGTCTCTCATATTTCATCTTGCTGGGTGTCTTGTTGATTTCATTGAATCCATCTCATTGATATTTACATGCTCATTATTATTAATACTTGCTAATTAATCTTGAAATTCAAGTTATAATTGAATGGTGATTGTCTTTCCCTTTATGTCCTAGGCCTTGTTATCATTAACACGTTTCCTTTAGTATCATCTTCATGGACCACCCCCATCAGCTTAAATAGGAGAGAGCTTAAACGAAGAGAGTTGGGAATAGGTGACAACCCCTCCTTGAGCGTTGTGCCTTAAAGACTACATCATGTGGGGTTAAAGACTTTTCCCACATTTAGGTTTACATCTTAGGCGACAACAACTCCCATTCCCTAAAATGCTATATATAGATAGGATGTATATAACAAACACTCTCGAGATGCTTGGAAAATGATGCTCTTCATGTTCCATATTCCCTAAAATGCTTTTGCTTCACTTTGCACTCTAGCAACATTGACCAAAGCCATCCACTGATTTTCAAAATCATGTTTTGATTTTCCTAAACCATGTGCACAGGAGGAGGGTGACTTGGTGAAGTGTGCAAAGGGCCAAGTAGGTGGAGCGCTTCAGATGCATGATAGGTCAAAGGTCTTGAAACCTTCAACAACTTCCCAAAAATGGAAGTGTGCTTCTGCAATGTGCAATCATCCAATTATGTGGGATAAAATCAGCCCCTTCATATTCTCTTGTTCCATGGTGGTTAAGTCTTATTGAAACCCATGCAAGTGGATAGATCCAATGAATATAAACTGTTGAGAAAAATGGTACCAAGGAAGTGTTTCCTAGGCATTTATCCTTTTGGCCTAGGAAGACACATTAATATCCTTTTTGTCATGTGACATTGTGTTTTATTAATGTTATGAGGTAAAGTCAATTTATGAGGTGGTACATGTGCTAGGTATTTTATAATAAAGTCACTTTATGTTTTAAATGTGACTTTAGGAGAAAAAGTACTAACTGCCTTTTATTATTATAGTCACTTTATATTTTAATGTGGACTTTATGAGAGAAAAAATGCACAAGGTACAAAACATGCTAAAGTGGCTAGGGGTTCTTTAAGTGAGGGGGACAACATGAGAAAAGGGGTCAAGAGAGAGAAATGATCTCTACCCTTGATCTAATGAGCTGAGATCTAATCTCAGTGATTAGATCTCTAAGGTTAGGTTTCCCCTCATTTAGAGAAGACAAAAGGAAAAGGCAAAGAGTATTCTCATTATTCTCATGAGACATGAGGAGAGGAGAGAAATGAGAGCAAGGAGGACAAGTTTGTAGGTCTAAGGAAGAGTTTGAAGGGCTGAGAAAAACGAAATCAAACAGCATAGTGAACCCCGAATTTTCAGGAGCAGACTGGCATGCATCCCAAAATTTCGGGCTGTGTTTTTGAGCCGAGTTACTTGGGTTTCCATGCTGAGTTTAAGCTGGAAAGTAGTACTGGACTAGGGCTGAGTTTTCAGTGTGTTACCAGGCTGAGTTATAGTGAGTTACCAGGCCAAGAAAGAGCTGAGAGAGCGTGAAAACTGAGGCCTTTCTCTGCTCAGTTTTCTGGGTTTGACAGTGAGAAGTTCGAGGCTCCATCAGCACTTATTTCAAGGCATCTCAGCGAGTTTTTCAAGGCTGTGTGAGGGCAGAAATTCTGGGTTTAAAATCTGCTCTTCTAACTCAGAGAACAAAGCACTGTTGGGTGGTTTCTATGCACAGAAATCAATGCATTATCAGTCAGAGTTTATGACTGTGAGGAGGCTCAGATTTCAGTGTAACTTGGCAGTGTCTTCTTCAAGCTCAAAAGGGAAATAAGTTGACTTTAAAGTTTATCTCTGTTGTAAATAAATATTTTCCCTAATAGCAATCTAAAAACTCCTTGAAGACTGGTTTTCCCTTGTGGGTTTTTACAGGATCTTAGACCAAAATTATTATGGTCATTTTCTGAGTGTGCTTGCTTGTATATTTTCTCCCATATCAGTGGAAAAGTGAAAAAGAGTAGAATAGTCTTTTGTTTCAAGTTGAATTCAAATTTAATTTTTATATCAGTCATATATCATGATGGGGTTTGGGCATTAAACCTTTGCAAAAACTTGAAACTGGGTTGGGGCTACAGCAAACACATTTTCTACATAACCTTATCCACTCATTATTGTTATGTTTGACCAAATCAATCCAATGAATTCCAATACCAAGAAGATGTCGCCTCCACTCAAGCAAATAGTGCAACCAGCCTCAACATGTGTGCATCAAGGCAAGAACTCCATGTAGGGGTTAATATTCCTGTTTTACATCATATTTCACCCATCCAAGTATGAACACGACCCCCATGAGCTAGGGAACTCACACCAAGAGCATCCAATCCCATCACAATAGCCACTAAAATGTCTAGAACCATGTGAAAAGGGATAATTGCACCAAGAGATTCATAAGAGAGTAATGTCAACAATTCAAAGATGCAAACCGTAGGTAATATGACAGCTAATTTGCTAAGGTGCTCCACCTAAATGAAAATAAAAGTCTCATATCATAATCTTGTGAACCCTAGATAACCATGGCAAGACTCTCTTAAATATAATCAGCAAACCAAGGTGCAATGATTAACACTTGGAACTTAGGGAGACTTTTTGTTAATGGGTTCCCAATCCGTAATATGCATCAACGGTTAAACAGATGTAACAACCCTTAATGAAACTCGAAACATGTCAACAATGCCAAGACCATAATCCCAAGAAGCATCTCACCAAGAGCCTATTATTGTGCTGATCCATCAACAAAGATATGCAACTATGAAAAGAGAACCAAACCATGACAATCAATCACAAAGGAGAAATAAGTCTCCCAATCAAGATACTCAAGCAGCCCAATGGAAGTACCATTCTCTTGGAGTTATCATCCTGCAAATCCCTGTGATGTGTGATGAAAATTACACATGCAATCCTCATGCTATGTGAGGTATAACAGGGCCCACATAAGTGCTTAGGCCAACCATCACCACCTACAATGTAATAAGATAGTGTTGGCTATGTTAGCTCTTAAGTCATAACCTAGTGATACAATTAATGAGGGGGCTTAGTTGTAAATGACCACAAGATTGCTATCATTTCAACATAGGGAGCAACAATTTCCCAACAAAAATGATAATGTAGATGCAAAATTTCATCTTGAATAAAATTCAATTCTCCAGCAAAGAAAATAAAAATCCCCAGCACATTAGAGAATATGGTGGCACTATATGAAAACATATGTTGGTTTTTATCTGAGTCAACGGACATTGGGTATATTTCACAATTTTTCTAAATTTGATGATTTTCTTGAGGGAAAAAGTGGCGGCTAAGTTACATATTATTGGGATATTTTGCCAAGTTTGTTGACATCTGGATTTGTATGCTTTTCTGCTTCTACACAGTGTGTACTATTTTAGGGCTTGAAGATGGTAAGGAATGTGTTATAGTTGGAACTATGTACAAACAAATGCAATTGAAGCCTTCAATTATTGATGAATATTCTAAGGAGGTAGGGCACTAAAAATGAATCAAGGTATTATCTATTTTCATTCGTGTATTTGGGCCTTAAGAAGAGTTTTGCTATTAGAGAATGTCTTGGGATTTTCTGTACATGGTGCAACTTTCTATTTGCAGAGATCTATTACTCCTATAGCACAACCGCATAATTTCATGCACCCAGATGATTATCTGATTTTGGAAGATGATAGTGGAAGGGTTAAATTGGCAGGGAATATGCTTTCTCCATCCACGTATGTTACAGGTAGGTAAATTTAAACTAGATAAGCTTTTTTTAGCATGGTTTTTGGAAAACACCGTACATTGAATTAGAGAGGTATTATCATATAAGAAAGGTCATTATCAAATATGTCGATCCAGATTTTACCATGGGACTGACATTCCAACAGCAAAACAACATTTTCTGTGTGTTTTATCTTTCGTGATTCATCACAGATTAATGTTAAATGTTATTTCAGGTGTTGTAGTTGCTCTTCATGGTAAGGAATCCACTGATGGTGACTTTTATGTGCAAAGCATTGTTGAAGCTGGCCTATCACCACAGCGCTCTCTTCATTCTGGTTACAATTTAAGTATTGACTTGAACTACTCGGAAAGCATCATCCTTTATCAATGCTTACAAATGATTTACTTACTGAAAGCTGGGTTCTTGAAGCATTAATTATTTGTCTATTATGCATTATTTTTTGTGAAAATTCTTGGATTTGTTGGTGTTTTATCCAATGTTGATGTAGTTTGGAGTGACATGTTGTTTTTGGTTCTCTAAACATTTATTCATTTTTAATATCCTTAAAATATGTTAGTGTGCCATGTGTCATTTATTTTTTGATACTGGACTCATATAATTTATGTTTTTTCTTCTGTAGAAGACAATAAATATATTGTTCTTGTCTCTGGGCTTATGGTTGGTAGTAGCCAGTCTAATCCTCTCCAACTTCAGCTTCTTGTTGATTATTTGACTGGCCATTCAGGAGATGAACAGGTGTGTCAATTTTCTTTTTCTTCAGAGGTCATGATGCAGGTTTTTTTACATCATACTACTTACATTGTCTTTAGAAAAACATAGGTTATGGTGTATGTCTTGTGACAGGAGCAAAGTCTGGCCTCTCAAATTGTGCGTGTCATTATTGCTGGAGATTCAGTTGATATGCAACGGAGTCTTTTGTCAGGTCAGGTAATAATCTTCTTATTTAAGAGTTAGGAATCTGGTATGTTTTGCTAACTAAATTAATATTACACCCCGGTTGACTCTGTATCTATTTGATGAATCTGGCATCTGCTCTAGTTTCTAAATAGTGTATGGTTTGCAGCCCCTTGGATCGAAGGATCAAGCTAGACTTACTGAACCCATCAAGGAACTGGACCTTGCATTGACACAGGTCCTTAGCTATGTTTTTCTGTTTGCTTCTTTCTTTTTCAGTGACAACCTCAACCAGAAAATCCTTTCCTGAATATGCACTTACCTGATACAGCAGTGTGAAATTGAGTAAATTTTGTGCTCAATTATTTTTGACAACACTGTTCTTACCAAAATTTTTGAGTTTCGAACGTTTTGTTTTCCATTTATAGTTTTGCATAGTTTAATAAATGTATCTTTGACTCTTCTTTGTAGATTGCAGCAGCTATGCCTTTTGATATAATGCCAGGGCCAAATGATCCAGCAAATTTCTCTTTGCCGCAGCAGGTGTTTATGCTTGTTTTTACCTGCAGTGAATGGTTGGTTCTTATTTAGAGTATTGTTCTTGAAAACCTTGTAATGTTAGCATGCTAATATTATATAAATTTAGTTGATTGTTTGGATGGAGAATTGGTCTTTTGTTGCATTTGTTGATGTGGTTCATCTATTAGCCTTTGCACAAATGTTTGTTCTCTGGAGCATCAACATACAATACATTTGTTTCTGCAACAAATCCTCACCAGTTTGAAGTTGATGGAGTTTGGTAAGAGGTTGAACAAAAGACACTTTAGGGAAATCATTTTGTTATTGACTTTTATTTAAGATATCTTGATTGATTGGAGTCACTGAGTTGATGATATCCTTTGCAGCTTCCTTGGCACTTCTGGCCAGAACATAGACGATTTAGAAAAATATTCTGATGCCAAGGAAAAACTTGATTTCATGGAAAGGACACTGAAATGGAGACATTTGGCACCTACTTCTCCAGATACTCTTGGTAAAGATCAACCGATATAAGTGATGAACTTATCTGAAATATAACTTTTGCTTTGTTGTTCCTTGAGGTTTGCAGTTTAGGGTCAACTAAACGAGTTTTGATCAGGGATTATAAATTTTGGATGTGGGATCCTACTATATCTGGTAAGCCAGATATGTATAGTCCAAATTAGAGACCTGTACTTATTCTGTAAAATACGAATTTATATTCTGATTGATCTGCACAAATATCCATGGTGTATTTTTGCAGGATGTTATCCATTTACAGACAGGGACCCTTTTGTCATTGATGATTGTCCACATGTTTATTTCTGTGGGAATCAGAAAAAGTATGCTTCCCGTTTACTTAAAGGTAGCCTTCTGTTACCCGTGGTTAAAAATTATTATCTGCCCCGTTTTCTAGATAATCTATGTACAATGCTTAATTTATTCTGTCATCTTGCACAGGTTCTGAGGGCCAGGTGGTAAGACTTGTATGTATTCCTAGATTCTGTGAGACGGGATCTGCTGTTGTGGTATGTGGCACCTTTAAATGAAACACTCAGTTATTCATGTTTTCATTTTTCTTGATTTATATCTTTGCCATATTTCTTCATTATAATTGAATGAGCTTAATTTTGAAATAGAGACATTCTCACTTAGTTGCTTTCCATTTGCAAGAATGTAGCATAATCTAGCTTTTTTCTCCATGAAATTTCAGATTTTGAGAGCATTGTGCTTTCTTTAATGACTACACTTTTTTAGGTGGCTAGACTGTTTCTCCATTTGAGGACCCAAAGCTGTTCTTAAAGACATACATATTTCCAAATGATTGTGGTTTTTGATGCAGGTCAATATCAGAACTCTTGAATGCCATCTATTGACACTTTCCACATCATCTTTGGTTGGATGACTTACAAGTGAGGAGATCCAAGAGAAGCTTTATGTTGTGATGACCAAAGAACCTGGAAAATATTTCATGGACATTTATGTGCTGTTCATGATTAAATATAAATGCTGATATTGAGTTAGGTTCACATCAATAGTTTTAAGTATATATGTCAGGTTTGCGTTGTCCTCTTATGCTTTAGTTTCTTGTTTGCAAATTTATTAAGATTTTGTTCTTTGATTACATCACTGGCAAACTGATGATTTTAAAATGGTATTCTTTGAGCACATAACATCAAATATAAAATTTGCACAGTTTTATGTCTGCAAGCTGCCAAGTACTTTCTTTAGGTACAGAAGTATAGATTGGAAGTTGGCATTTCTTGTGTGAAAAGTTCCTAACCAAGTATCGGTAATGGTTAGATATATACCCTTTCATACGAAGTCAATTAGTAGTAATAAGGTGTGGCTAGAGAGAGATTGTGGTTACAGTTTTGATGGCTTTGTTAAAAATATGAAACTGCGGTCAAATTCCACTTTGGACAGCTCACCTGATAGAGATAATGATTGCATTGAATTCCTCTTTTTGAGAGGACCAAAATCGACCTGAAAATCACTCAAATCAGATAAAGGAAAGTGTACTTATGAAGAAAAGTGCACATGTGCACATTTGATAAGGTCGGCCCTAAAGCAAAGTGGACCACCTTGATAGGCTATTAATACAAGTGCCCTCTACCTCATTTGGACACAATGAGGAGACACTCTTCTATCTTGGTTTTTGGCTTGCACAGGTCTGAGACTTGTCCACAGAGGATCAGGGTCGCTCTGAGGTGAAATTGCAGGATCCGAGGCTCACATCTTTGATTTAGGTTTTGGGCCCCAGTCGCAGGCATAGAACATGAAGGATTCAACTGTAGTCGTATGCACATAAGCTT
The DNA here is from genome assembly GCA_031772625.1 of Pinus tabuliformis. Lineage (NCBI taxonomy): Eukaryota > Viridiplantae > Streptophyta > Pinopsida > Pinales > Pinaceae > Pinus > Pinus tabuliformis. The sequence goes on along the minus strand of CM062818.1, from coordinate 656,280,747 downwards.
ATACGTGCGAATGGGGCCTTCCAGTTGCACGGACAACTCTCCATCCATGTGACTGGGGGTTTAGGATTTCCACAGTCCAGATCTGAGCCCAGTCGCTCGCATGAGACCCCCTCTGTGCGATCGAGATCTAAATATGAAATCTGTCTTCCGAAGATTTCGCTCAGTGACTGCAGGGTTCGGCAATCGATTGCATACAATGACAATTCATTACAATTTTTAGAATCAAAGTTTTGAGCATATACATTGTTGGGTTCATTTCATGGATGTTGTAGTTGTTTTGCTGGTTAGTTGCATAGATGAAGATATGGATCATTGTACTATCTTTTGTTTGATCATTTGATGACAATCTAAGAAGAATAATTTGCAAGGGTTTTCCCCATAGTGGGTTTTGCCATGGTTTCGACCAATCCTGGTGTCTCTATGTGTGCATGCTTTTCTTCTATTGTTCCTTCATGTTCTGCTGCGTTAATGATGATGCTATTGTTCTTTCTACATAGTTGCATATGTTGCTTAATAATGATGTATATCTGAATAATGTTATGATGTTATGGGGTGAACTTGATATATTAATGAAGAAATGCAATTATCAAAGCAAAGAACAATATAGCCCTATGGAAAATTAACATGGTATCAAAGCTGGGTTGAAGAAAGTCATGGAGATCACCCCCATGGAGACACCTTTGATGGAAGCAAGATAAGATGGATGAGACCTAAAAAAATTATAGGTTTGAAGAAAACCTTAGGCAATTTGTGTATTAGGGTTTGATGAATATTATGAGGCTATGGTTTGAGAGAAACCCTGGTTTGTGGAAAAGATATGAGATAGGAAATCTAGCATGGTTAATGTGAAGATGCTCAAGCACTTGTGACAGATTTGATGAGGCCCTAGATAGGATAGTCTCTAGTAGGCCTGGTTGTTGATAAAGTTGGTTGAAATATTGAAGGCAACATTGTTATATGGACAATGGATAGTGATGGCTCTTGAAGGTTGGTTCAAGAGGGAGAGGATCACCTCTCATTGAAGATAAGTATCTCTTGACTTATGATGCTCCTTTATGTCTTTACTTTTTTTTAGACTTATAGATCTGATTATTGTTTTGATCATTACTTATACTTCTTGCATGTATATCTAACCTCCTTGATGAGATGTAATAAGAGGATTCTTCTTGAGGATCATTTGAGATGCATGAAATAAAAGCTAGAGCTGGAAAATGTAAGGAGGCACCTGATGAAAAGATGACTAAGTGCTACATGCTACCTATGTCAAATAAAAGGATGCACATGTATTTGAATACTACAAGGTATGCATGGTATATTGTTTCAATGTTATGGCAAGGTAAGCCCTAAGGTATGATGAGAATGTCTCCTCAAATGGTTCATGCATGCATATGAAAGTGATTTGAATTCATGATTCTTATGATGAAATGGTGCATTTGATGTTGGACAAGTATCTTACTTAATGAACCTCTTGATTCTACGAGGCTACTTAATATTGATCTTTGATATATTGGTATACTTTATCATCTATTATTTTTGGATATCTTGATTCCATAAAAGGCTAGCACCTTGATTCTAGTAGATGGTAACTTGGTACTATTGATATTATTTGTGAAAAGCATAATAGCCATGATGATAGAAGTGTAACAATAAGATTGATATTCATGATCTTTTGTTGACCATGGTTATGTTTTGATGTGCTTAGTGATTGTGGCATATGGTAAAATTGAATGCCCTAACTTATTGGATTGAGTTATGTGACAAAGAAGTAATGTTGTGATCATGATTCTTGAAATATGCTCCTATTAGCTATTTGACACTAACCCTTGATGAAAGATTGATGTCATGATGTCATAGCTGATGCTAACATATATGACCATGATGAATATGTGGATATAGTCTAACTTTATGATCTAATAGATTTGCTGATGCATGATAGTATTATAGACAGGTTGATGGCATGAATGAAGATGACTGAAGTGGATTCCCATTCAGAGGGGAAACCTCTCCATAAGATCCCTTCTCCTATTATCATTATATACTCTTTACTGATAAAGTATGATTTATGGGCATGAATAAGACAAACATCTGACATTGTTGATCTGCAGCAAATTTCTGATCTAAGGAGAGAGAGTTTTCCCTTGCTCTAAGCCTCAGTCGCACAGAAGCAGGCTCACAGGTGCGACTGTAGCCTCTCAGTTGCATGGAAGTGAGTTCAAGGGTGTGACTTGAATCTCTTAGCCGCCTATAGAGAAGGCCTATGGGTGCGACTATGCCTGCTGGACACCAAAATGAAGTTCACCTGAAGGATGTCAATCCTACAGATGTGGAGTAGACATCAGAAAGATCTGAGTTAGAAAGTTTGAATGTTTTCTATAATATGAATATATATACTGAACTTGTGTTTGCAAGTGACCAGGGCATGCATACAGATATGTCATTATGTTTAAAGTTTTTGCTACAAGAGTTTGACATGATTTGCTGATTGATATAGATGAGCATTGTTTGGAGTTTTGACACGATTCTTGATAATGACTTAGAAATTTGACTTGATGTTGAGATATGTTCTGAACTATAGATCTTTCTATGATAGCAAATTTGGGATTTGACCTGATGACTAATGATTTGATTTGATAATTGATGATTTTCCTTGATGATAATGATATATGAACTTCCAATGACTAATATTGGTATTTGATAATGGTTTTGTATTGGCCTCCTTGTTCTTAGCACATTGGTTGAAAATTGACAATTGTGATTCAGTATGAAGTAACCTCACGATAAATGGATGGAACTTGCATGACTTATTCTTGGTGTATGCATTTGCATCTAGTGACTTATATTATGGGCATACTATTTGGCATTTGGATGAAGTTTGGGTTGATAACTTGTTGGCACGATAATAGATGAAGTCATGACTTGATGAGAGCTCTACCTGTCACTTGGTCTAAAGAGTCTGATACTGTGATATTGTGATGACTTTGATATTAGTTTTGATCTGACTTCTAAACTTTGATCAACTGGCTTAGTTGATTTGATTGTACAATATTGATTTATGTGAGGTTGAACATATTGGTTTGGAAAAGTGTTATGTTTGCAGAGAGCTTTGAATAAAACTAGCTCCCCGATCTAGATACGTCTGCATTGATTGTTATCTGGTGAAGCCAAGAAGATGTGTTGATCCAAACCTCTACTTCAAGAAGTGTTCCGAGGTATGACTTTGGTTTTGGTTTTGGTTTTAACACTGATGATCTACTATTGACAGGTAACGAGTTTCTGATGATTTAAGTAAGAGGGAGATGGCTTTTGAAGCTCAAAATGATGAATCATGGCATGATGAATCGATTTTTGAAGTTGGAAAAGATAATCTATCTTGTGAAAGTATTGGAAAGTGGAAATGCAAATCCTTGGACACTCCGATTGAATTTCAAGAAGTTGTGAAGAGATATTGTTAAACTTGACTTGACAACTGACAGTTGATTGAAGCATTGATGTTCCGTTTTGAACATCCATCTGTATATATACATGATGTGCATAGAACCTGAGTCGATTCATGATTGAGTTGCTTCATTCACATTGAATTGCTGCCTAACATCCTTAAAATTACTTGCATGAGACGATCCTCCTGTGATATGTGATTACTTGGGTGTACTGATGATATGTGATTATTAATGAGATGAGCAGATTTGGATGCTGCTTTAGTATAAGATCTGCCATGATATCTTGGATGAGCGGTCTGTAGCACGATCGAGGTTGAGTATGATATTGCTAGCGTGGCTAACTATGTGGCAGGATGAAGAAGCTCCTTGGAAAGCTGTCTGAGCATGATATGGATATGACATGGATACATTATGATGACAAAAAGTGGGAATTGATTGGAAGAGAATCCCACATATAGATGGGATTGAGATACCTTCATATATTGAGTTAGTGTTGTTGTACGAAACAAGCTCAAGCTTGTGGTTGACACCTCCTTGAGAGGGAGGATGACTATGGTATCCTTTTTGTGATATATATGATTATTTATGTTCTAATATGATATTTGATTTGATGTCCTATATGAACAGGAGACAACTACTATTGAGACATGATGATTACCAGATATGAGCACGATGATATGTTTCTAATCTACAAAGAGCAAGACTGATTGAGAACACTGAGCCAACTCTTCCTCCCTTGTTTGAGCTCCCAGGGTGTGGAATTGAGATAGAGGGCTCATAGGGTTGAGGGAACTCTGGACAATAGGGTATCACCCCTATCTGTTACCCATAGGGTTGGAGTAGTAGCTCACCCTATCATGGTCTTTGCAGAGTATACCCTAGTTGGCATCTTACTAATAAGCAGGGATTGTTGGGATTGCCCCTCCCTGCCTGGGCAACAAGTTGAGGAGGCTTGGAGGCATGTGATCCTTATCTCTTGGTAAGTCGGGTATCTCGTCCAAGCTCGAATTATGATGCAGGTGTTCTACCACATGACTATTGAGGGTCATTGTTGGGAAGATCAGTAGGCAATAGGATGGGTTGAGTAGTAGCTCCCTTATATCACCTATTGCTCGATATGGGGTCGTAGTAGTAGCTCCCCCATGATATTTCGGGTTGAGTAGTAGCTCCTCGATGTGGTTCCAGGTTGAGATGTGCTTCCTGATGATATGCTCTCCTATGTTGATGCGGGTCATAGATCTGACTCCCCACCGATATTTTTGGGTAGTAGCCCGCTAGCAGAGATTTTGGGTAGTAGCCTGCTGACAAAGATTTTGGGTAGTAGCTCGATGAGTAGAGGGTGGCAGCTTAGGCTGCCTTTCGATGACAAATTCTTCTGGTAGATTGGATAATATTCAATGTATGAGTGTGGATAATCAAGAGATAAGTAGGAATGAGCCCGAGATGAATCAAGATGATCAACGATGATACGAAATTATGAGATGCTTGAGTTTGGATATGTTTTGACGTCAGAATACACATGACATAACGCAGGTGGAATTCTCCATAGTTGAGAGGGAGTGTTAATAATATGCAACTGCGGTCAAATTCCACTTTGGACAACTCGATAGAGATAATGATTGCATTGAATTCCTCTTTTCGAGAGGACCAAAACCGACCTAAAGATCACTCAAATCGGCTAAGGGAAAGTGTACTTATGATGAAAAGCCCACATGTGCACATTTGATAAGGCCGACCTTAAAGCAAAGTGGACCACCTTGAAAGGCAATAAATACAAGTGCTCTCTACCTCATTTGGACACAATGAGGAGACACTCTTTATCTTGGTTTTTGGCTCGCACAGGTCTGAGGCTTGTTTGCGCAGGATCAAGCTCTCTCTGAGGTGAAATTGCAGGGTCCGAGGCTCACATCTCTAATTTAGGGTTTTGGGCCCTAGTTGCAGGCACATAACAGGAAGGATTCAGTTGTAGTCGAATGCATAGAAGCTCATCCGTGCGACTGAAGCCTTCTGAGTCACACGAACAACTCTCCATCCATGCGATTGGGGATTTAGGGTTTTTGCAATCTAGATCTGATCTGAGTCACTTGCATGTCAGGTTTAAGGGAATGACTGGGAAAGCTATAGTCGCTTGCATGACACCTTCATGCGACCGACATCTAAAAGATGAAATCTCTGTCTTTTGAAGATTTTGCTCAGTGACCGCAGGGTTCGAAAGTTGACTGCAAATAGTGACAATTCATTACAGTATTCAGAATCAAAGTTTTGAGCATATACATTGTTGGGTTCATTTCATGGATATTGTAGTTGTTTTGTTGGTTGCGTAGATGAAGATATGGATCATTGTACTCTCTTTTGTTGGATCATTTGATGATAACCTAAGAAGAAGAATTTGCAAGCCCTAGTCTCTGACCAATTCTGGTGTCTTTATGTGTGCATGCTTTTCTACTATTGTTTCTTTTTGTTCCGCTGCATTAATGATGATGATATTGTTCTTTCTACATAGTTGCATATGCTGCTTAATAATGATGTATATCTGAATAATGTTATGATGTTATGGGGTGAACTTGATCTATTAATGAAGAAATGCAATTATCAAAGCAAAGAACAATATAGCCCTATGAAAAATTAACAGGCTTGTTGCTGAAATTTATGGAATCAACAATTGTTTACCAAGGAGTGAAGAAAATTGGAAATAATATTTGCTAATCTTACAATTGGATTGACTACTGGGGCCAATGCATGTGCTATTTGGATATGAAATTGCCTACCTTTGCTAGGTTGAAGACACAATTTTTTATTTAACTTTTTCTTTTTAAGTGTCAATGGTGAGTATTTTTTGTCCTTGCATGTTGGAGGATGCTCTGCCATTATGTTCAAGTCATCTCTCAACATGTTTGGTGCCACAACTTGACACATAATAGCCAAAGTGACAACAAATTCGTGAACAAGAAATCATATAAACTTTTGTATGGAATAACTTTAGTATTGGCAATAGTGCAGAACACAAAATCTAAAAATATTACCTTTATTTTTTTTGAAAATTATTAGATATTTCCTGGAGTATGGCCTAAAACTGTATAATATATTTCCTATAGTATGGGCTACAACTACGTTTCATGGGCTAATATCCTATTTTCTGTGGATGTAAGAAAATAGGTTAACTACCAACTAGTTGTTTTAGGTGGTTGTATTTTGTTTGCACACAATGATGTAGCTACACATTTGGGTTTTGACATTATATCAATAGAAGCTAGGCTAGTAGCCTCAAGTTTTGCAGGCTTTTCTTGCTTTGGAGAAATAAATGATCTCTTGAAGAATGTTATACCAAGCAACCAAAGATACACAAGTCCCCTCTTGCTATGTAACGATATATGGCATATGTGCTTTGTCTACAACTTGTTTATTGATATCTTTCCTAACCATATCATTCTTCGTTGAAATTTATATGACTAACTTGGATCTAAAAGCACAAACATTTGCCAAGTTCAATGCAATATTCATCTCATGAAAAGTTGTTGAGAGCTCAATTTGTGGGAGTATTTATGTTGTCAAAATTGTTTTCTTTTGGCTTACTCCAACAATGTTTACACCGTGATTGGGGATGCTTCATTAGTTTTGGGGTACATGATATATGTTTATTTCTCTGATAGATTGAGATGGATTGGTGCATGGGAGATGGTCTGTGATGGATTTGTAAAGTGGAGACAACTTGTTGAGTGATTGCTTGACCTTAGGTGGGTGCTTGCTTGACCTTCTTGTTAAGGGTGCTAGAGTTCTTTTGCTTGCTATGTGGATTCCTTGCATTATGGACACATGGAGAGATTCACTTGCTTGGAGAATGCACTACTTAGGAGGAGTGTTGTGCATCTTGGAGAAGGGCATCAAGCCCTAGATGACATAGGGTAGGTTGGATTCGTAGATGGAGACTTGGAGTTATCTTGGGGACAACTGGGCTACAACTATGTTCTTGCAAGGGAAACTGACCTAGTGAATTATATGACATAGGAGTGTTGAAATTTGTGTAGGCTTGGGATGGATAGGTGTGGATGCACTTGATGTAGGTACACCATCTTGGAGCTAATATTATGTATGACATCATGTTGGAGCATGACATATGTATCCTTCTTGGTGCTATATATTATGTATGACATCATGTAGCTTATTTTGGTGAGCTTCATGTGTATATTATTATATATATATATATATATATATATATGAGAGAGTCCTCATTCATACTTTATGTTGCTTATTTTTATTCAGCCTTATAGAAATGTGATCTATTAGAGGAGCACACTAATATTCTCTCTTTTTCTTCTTCTTTTGTACTCTCTCTCTCTCTCTTGGAGTCGCTAGAATTTTACATCTTCTTAGAGTCTAGGGTTAGGGTTTGTTCCTTAAAGGTTTGAGATTAGGATTTTGTGATAAAAACCTAGTGTATATTTGTTGGAGAAGAAGAAGACAGAGAAGATGACAACTTGCCTTTGAGGACTTCTTAAAGTGATTCTTGCATGTTTAAGCTCCTTGGTTAAGCTAGGGTTTTTCTTTGGTTTTTTCTAGCTGTTGTTTTGTAGAGCTAGTGGTTCACACTAGATGATTGAGAAGGCTATAATATGTACTTGAATTTCATCTTGAACATATTAATGATGTTTTTAGTTGATTTATAGATTGTTGGGGATATTCCATTGGAACAATTTCTCACAATAGATTTGATAATTTTTTTTGTTTGTTTGTCAAGTTGTGTGTGATCCTTCAGGCTTGACCTTTGGCTCGAGGAGCCGCGACCCTGGGGCATCTAAGCCGTCAAAGTCACCCAAGGATCACACCCGATCTGGGCCACACCAGCCCTTAGTTGACTGAACTTTTTAGCATGTCTCCTCCCCTAGCATAGGGAACAACCACCCCCCGTGAGGTTTGATCCTGGGTTGCCTTGCTGATGAGGCCCATCCTCAACCGGTTGTGCTAGTGGGACTTGATAACAGATCTGATAAAATTACTGAAATATTTATTGTTAAATTTTCCTTAGATTCTTTAGTTAGTTGATTTTTTGCTTAATTAATTAAATTAATTGAAATGCGAGAAATAAAAAATAGAAAGAAAACTACACAATCCACAATAAACACAAATATTTGCCGGAGGAAATCCTTATGGGATAAAGCCCAACTAGAAGGTGAGGCTACTCTGCTCTCTTTCTATATGGAAAATGCACAAGTACAAAGTAAGAGGTACTCCCTATGGAGTTACTTGAGACCTATGGCCTGTATGGCTACTACAGAATCTTAACCCTTTCTGTTTTTACTCTTTAACTTCCCACTCCTAGTTTCTCTGCTCAACTTTGGAACAAAATACAATAGCCTAGAATGGAACCCCTACTCCTAGTGGCCTGTTATTTAACATAGTTCGATAGCCAACTATGGGTAAGATTTGACTCCCTCAACCTTTAGCTATCATTGTGGGTTTGAACCTTCTAGATTCCTTCAATGCCCACATGTGGCTAGCTCCATATGCATTAGTAAGCGAGGTTGATGTGGTATCCACTTTTACCATGGTGGTTAACATAGTTGGTCAACTTGTAGGAGACATAAATTTTACTTACAAATTTTGTTTAACATGATTCTTGAATTGTTGCAATTGTCTTTGAGTGTTGAATAACTTTAGGGGGTTTGGCACAAGTGAGATCTTTTGGTCAACATAAAAATTTATTTAATGCCTCAAAATGGCTCTAGAAGATTTCAAACACCAATTCTCATATTGAGACCCACTGGTAAAAATGACCTCGCAAGCTCATTCCTTCAATTTTTGCACCTTGAAAGTATCAAGATAGATGGAAAATAATATATGATCCATTCATGATCATAACTCCCCATTTAGGGAGGATTTTGGTCCCCAAAGGCTTTACTGAATGAGGTGAGGAATTTTTTCCTCTACCTTCTCTTTGGAGTACAATTTTCCTTTACATGGAAGTCATCCTTTCAACCTAATCTGCTAAATGTCATGTTGTCCCTATCTTGTAGTTTTGGACCTCTTCTCCAAAACTATCATCTACCAACTCTGCCTGAGCATCTAGTGCTAATTCCTCTATAGAAAGTATGACCGACCCCTCCTCATGGTTCAACATGGAAGGCTTATGGAGTTTGAGATTCTCCACATTCATGACTGACTAAATGTGTATGCATGGGGGTAGATTGAGTTTGTAGGCATTATCTTCCACCTTTTCCAATATATTGAAAGGACTATACCGTAGAGACTTGATTTTCTTACCAGGACCTTGTAGTTTTTCCTTGTTCAACTGTAGCCATATTTTGTCTCCCACTATGAATGACTTCTCCTTTGTTTGTTGATTGTGCGTGGGCTTGCATTTTTCTTGTGACTTCTTTAACATCTTGCAAATGAATTTTCCTAATCTTCTCAACAACTTTTCTTTTCGCTCTTAATGCATCTTTTGTGAGGTCCTCCCTCACTCCTTGTTTCCCATATGCAACATCCAAGGGTGACGGTGGCAAATATCCAAAGCAAGTTTCAAAAGGTGACTTACCAGTATAAGTGTGGATTGCTTTGTTTTTGTTTGTTTGTTTGTTTGTCAAGTTATCTGTGATCCTCTAGGCTTGACCTATGGCTTAAGGAGCTATGACCTTGGGGCATATAATCTGTCAAAGTCACCCGGGGATCGCACTCGGCGTGGGTGACGACAACCCTTATGTTGACTGGATTTTTAAGCATATCTCCCCCCCTAGCACAGGGCACAACCACCCCCCATGAGGTTTGATCTTGGGTCGCCTTGCTAATGAGGCCCATCCTCAACCGGTTGTGCTAGTGGGACTTGACAAAAGTGTGGATTGTTTTGTTATAAAAGTGCTTTATATAGATTAGATTCTCATTCTAGGTCTTTGTATGCTTTTGATTGTAACATCTCAAAAGTTGCACCAATGTCCTATTGATTACTAGTTTCCCATTTGTCTGGGGATGGAAATATATATACCTCTTCAACTCTGTGTCCATCTTCTCCCACAATGTAGTCCAAAATGCGTTGAGAAATATATTTTCCTTGTATGAAATGATACTAGTTGGTGTCCCAAGGTGAACCCAGACTTATTCAAGGAACAAGTTTGTTGCCTCTTTCCCTTTGATGGTCTTTTTAGAGGGCATAAGAATGAACATTTTGTTGCACTTGTCAACTACCACAAATAGGCAGTCGTGTCTTTTCTTGGTTGTGCGTAAACCTCCCACAAAATCCATGGAAATGCTTTCCCAAGGACCAGTGGGTACATGTAAGGGATGGTATAAACCCTATTTCTTGTTACCAGGCTTGTTGGTACGACAAAGCATATGGCCTCTAATGTACCTTGCCACAACTTCTTGCATTTTGGGCTCCACATACCTCTGTAAGTTGTGATCTCTATTCCCATCACTAAAATGTGTTGCAACCTTGGAGCTGTGATAATCTCTGAGAAGTTGTTGTTGCTCACCTTAGGACCAATGTTAGGACCACTTGCCTAAACTATGGACCTTAGGATTGTTACCGCTCAAACTAGCAGTGGGCCTAAAAGGGACTCATAAAGGGACAACTACTAGATCAAGGGCAACAACGAAGACTTAGCCCACTGTCACCTCAACTAAGACTCCCTACTCTTTATGGACTTTCACCGATGGGAGGAGACCCAGTATATGGAAAGTCACTTGTGAAGGATGAATCAACAAATGGATGTGAAGTGACTTTAATGATCCTTTTCCTAGAAGGAGGTCAAGAATGGAGCTTGCTTGCTCTTTAAGCAAGGTACGAAGCTTTCTAGGAGGAGGTGAGGATTTAAGGGCTAGGTTGAGGGGATATGACTTGTAAAGGAGTTTCCCAATCCCTAAAATCCTTATTGAACTTGGTATCCCAAGTGGTTCTTGAAGACTTGACTTTTCAAAGGTACGGGACCACACGGGACCAAGTAGACCCAACTTAGGTTAAGGGAAGGGAGCTTAGCAACTAATGATGATCTTAACCAATACAAGGAAGGGGAAAGGACCAAAACAAGAATTTCCACTTATCCTATGAAGTATTAGCCTAGGGAACATTAAGGCAAAGTTTGATGTCAGAGATAGGGCTTGGGATATCTCACAATCCCACCATCGAAATTTCTTCAAAATTGGAGGAGGCTTTGAGGACACATCATCACAATAGAGGCTAGGATATCAAATTTTTTCTTTGGCTACTTTGTTGGGAAAGTGATGCCTTATGTGACCCAACTTGGCTAGACCTAGAAGAGAAAGGGAAAGGCAAAGAAAAATGGTTCTTCGAGTGACCACCTATTGGTAAACCAGTGCCTAATCCCTTAGGGAGAATGGAGTCTAGGAGAATAATGAGCAAGGACTTCGTTTCTCAGTCAAGGAGGCCTCAAGGACTACTTTGCTTGGCCTTTAGGGCAAGAAGAAGTGACCTCAAAGCTTTATACTTCACTTTTCAAAAAGAGATGGCTTATCAAGTTAAATTCAATGGTAAAATTATCCCTAGGAGATTTCATTCAACATACATGGCCCAGACATTGAGAGATGCTATATAGAAACAATAATTCCACAATTTCATAATTATGCAATGCAACAATTAGCCCTAGCATAGTGAAAATCCCTTTCCAATGCATATGACAAAGTAAAACAAGAATAGTATTAAATGTGTGTACTTACATGTAAGAACATATCCAACCATCAACAATTTGATAATAAAGAAGCTCCAAGATAAGATAACCCAATCCAAACATCAAAATTCATCCATGCTTCAATTCATCCTCCAAGAAAGAAGTGTGAAATTCTCAAGAGAGAAGAATGATCCAATCCAAAGTGATGATACAAATGAATTCATGTCTCTCCTATTTATACACTCATTAGGAGTTCGAATTACCTAATTTGAGCCTACATTAGCCCATCAACTAAAATAATGTGCAAATAACTATCTATTGGTGACAAGCCCACCAAACTAGCTCATAAACAAAATAATAAACCTCCTAAGAGGTCGAATTTCAATAATGGATGTCGTTGGGCTCTCTAAGAGGCCCAATGAAGTCCATAGGTGCCAAAATGATGAGTTGGACTTCCAAAAGTAATGGACAAGGTGTTGGTCCCTTGTTCTCCACATAATAAACCTTTGGTGCTCCCAATGGATGTGAGGGCATATAAGTGACCTCATGGGTCTCCAAGTAGTCGAAGATGCCTATAAACCATTTGTAAGGGCTTAATGATGCCACATCAACATACAAGTCTTGGGTCATCTGCCAAGTGCATGGTACATTTGTGGGGATGATGGGTAAAGGTGAACCAGGTGCATATTCCTCGTCCAATAGGTGAATCTCAAGCAATCTCTGAACATCTCTGGGGTCCATGGGGTGCTGTCTACTGCTGTGGATGCCCATGGCTCTCAACACACACCCTACATGTGCCAATGTAGCCCTCTGGAGGGTTAGGACCCCTTATAGGGAGACCAAAACTAAGATGGAGACCACTTGCAATCTTGCATAAGATCCAATATGCCCCTAGTCTTCCAGTACAACAAGTCATCAAGGAAATAGAGTAAAAGGGCTTACAAACGATGGACCACAAGTAGGGTCTTCATAACGGCCCGCCCTTCCATAATGGGCTTTGGCAAGTGCTAATGTATCCAAGTTCCAAATGGGTTTAACCAATTATCCCATTAGGTGGTTTCTACTTCTAAAGGGGATAATTTGTCCAAGGTACATCCTTCAAAATGTGGTGGCATGTGGTAGAGGGATGAATGGAGTAGGGAGCGAAAAGGGGTAGCCCTGCGCCATATGCTGGGTTACAAGGGTAGCTAGTAAAAGGGAAGCCCACACTTGGGTATATAATGTATAGGAGGGAGCAATCATGGTACATGAGGTGCCTCGACCTTGATTTTTCCACCCTTCTTCATATGCTTTTTTCCTTTTCGAGATTTTTTCTTTAAATAACTACTCGGGGTTCAAGGGGTAAGAACATGATGTGTGAGATATAATAGTGGATACCCCTTTTAAGTTAGGGCGGTTCATTGCCCACCAGGGTTTGGGACAATCATGGGTTCCTAAATGATAAAGGAGGCTCATCTAGGGCTTGTAGGAACCAGGGTGATGGCCATGAAGATGGGGTAGAGCTCATGTATTGGCTTTTGCCCACGTGCTAAATGTGTTTGTCTAGGCCATCTTTTGCGTTTTGTGGTACATTTCTTATTGAATGTAGCCAATTTTGCTTTTACTTTTCTTTTTAGCTGCATCAACCTCCGGGGCATCATTTTAGGCCTAACCCAAGGTGTGGGCAAGGGGAAGGGAAAAACTGACCTTATGTAGACCCAATGGAGGGATGTGGACCTATGTGGGAGAAATGATGAATGGGGTCATAATGAGTGGCAAAGGGGAATGTATGGTGGATGAGGGAGCGAGACCACACAACCAAAATCAAGGTTTCCCATGAAGTATCATCGCTAAAGCCAAAAGGGTCAGTAAAAGAGATCCCACTAGACTAGAATCCAAGATTAACATCCAAAAAGGGTCTAGGGGACAAGAGCTCAAAACTAGCCCATTTCCACCGAATCCCCCCATTAATCCATGCCTATAAGTGTCCATGATAAGCAAACTACAATACTCAATTACCAAATGACAAGGCATACCTTTAGGTTCGGGAGGCACATCTTCAAACATATGATCATGGCAGATGGGTGAGGGACCACATGGCTAGATCAGGTGGCAGAGAAATGGCACAACGAGTTGGTTGGTGGTTGCTGGCTATCGACTGAGGACCATCTTGAAGAATTTTTTTTTTCTCCTAGGGATATCACCCACAAAATGGTGGGTAACAAGGACCACTTGCTCTCTTTAGTCTTTCCTTTGTTTTCTTGCTTTTATCTCCCATGATTGTTTTAGTTCAATCCTGCATTTGCTTTGCCCTTTTGGTATCGTTTCCTTGTTTTGTCTTCTCTTTTCTTTTATGTTTTACTCAATAAGACTTTGCATGAAAGATATTCCTTTTGGCTCGAAAGGCAATGTGGCAAAGATTGAAAAGGGAAATTGGGACAACGAACAACGCTTCATTAGGGAATTTTGAGGTTTAAAATGGGCCTCCTAAGAAAAATGTACAACCAAAATAAACTTTATAAGAACTAATAGGATTCAAGATGATGATGTCAACCATGGGAGATGATTCACCATTTTTGAAGTAAAAAAGTAAAAAGATTAAAAAATAATAAATTAGTAAAACTATTTTTTCAACTCTTATTTTCAACTTATACCCCTAAGGCTTTACTCAAATTTTGAGTGGGAGTAATTGTTGGATGTAAAATTTAGTTCTTCATCCAAGGAGTACCCATGTTGCATATTTTTGATGGACCCTGCTATATGAAATAACGTGATTGCAATCTCGTTTTTCATGTACTTCTCATGTTTTGTGTAGTAGGGTCCATCAAAAGTATGCAATGTGGGTACTCCTTGGATGAGGAATCAAATTTTGCATCCAACGAGTGTTGACACTCGAAATCTGAGTAAACCCATAGGAAGATAAGTTGAAAATACGAGTTGAATTTTTTTTTTTTTTTTTTTCGCTCTAAAATTTGATGATGTAATCTAATATTATTTTATTATTTCCACTATTATTTTATAATTTCCTTTGGAGGCCCATTTTAGATCTCAAAATTCCCTTAATGTGGCTAATCTGTCATCCTCTTCTTTGTCTTGGTTTATATATCTTTAAAGTCAATGATGTCTGAATGGAAAATATGATCTATTTGAAAGGAAAGCTTGTAACAGAACAATGACACCCGTATCTGTTTTAGGATTTTCATTCCTTAACTTGGGATGGTAATTGAGGTGTTCTACATGCCAATCCAATTGAGTAGAGAAGGAAAAGGGGAAAATCAATAGCGAGCAAATCAATATCAAAGGTATATATAATTATCTTTGAAGGAACAACCTCTTTTGCTCTCAATAAGTCGGGATCCCTCTTTTGCCCCTAGTAAAATAATAAGTGCCTAAGCACATTTAAATAAATAATAAATAAAGGGTGAAAGAAACACTTCCTATGCACAGAGGTGGAGCAAACAACTTCGTCATGGTACTGAACATGTTCGCTGGCAGTGAAGTGATACTCGTGTTCCTGTAGTGACTATGCCAGGGTATTGAATAGGCCTGCCGGCAACAGAGCAATACCAAAGATGAAAACTAAGACTGATCATTTTAAACTCACAACTATATATTACCCTTCTCCTAAATCAAAACAATTGTTATCTAGCAAGCTTTGTGAATGTGTTTAAACGAGGAAAGGAATAGAGGAGACAATATCTATAATTAGGTCAAATAGGGAAGCCAAGGTGATCCACACAATGAACCAATACTTCTTGAAAGACTGAGACCTTGCATTTAAAGGATGAAACCTGAACAAAGAAGCTGGAGTTCTACCAGTGTGTTGCCAAGTGTTAACATTGCAATCAAGACCCTCCAAAATTTTGCTTACACCTGAATTTTGGAGCTTGCTCAGGATTTTGCGAATTTCGCCAAATGGTCACTTCATGGTTGGTCAATGCTTTGTTAAGTGTTTAAGTATTCTTCTCAGATTCCAAGAGTCAAAGTCACTTGCTCACACATGCTCAATGAATTCACAAACACACATCTTTCTATGCAAGCTTAGATAGGCATTACACAACTCTTGAAAATAAGTCTTGCGTAATCACTATTGACAGTGACTACGCAATCCATATGCACAATGTATTGCACAACCCATGCCGACAGTCAGTGCGCACTTTCCATTGACAATCTCCCTCTCATTTTGGTTGTAATTGTACTTCTATTTTGATGAGTTTTCCCAATTGTCGCTTTTGCGCACCTTTGCTTTCACAAGTGTCGCTTTCACTTTTGCGATTGTTGTTTTTGCCTTCTTTCACTTTATCAAGTGTCATTTTTATGTTATCTTTGCTCTGGCATGTGTTGCTCTCACTTTATTCAGCTTTTGCAAGTGTCATTTTTACTTTTTCTTACTGTCGCAAGTGTCGCTTTTAGATGTTTTTACTCCTGCATGTGTCACATTTTTGTACATCACTAGAGGCAACTCTAGCACACCCTTCTCTATTAGATGGTCCTACATACCATAATAATATGCGCTAGACACATTCTTACAACTTCGTGCATTTTCTTGTCGCAATCGACCCTTGTGTCGCAACTTGTATTCTAAGTGTCACAATTTAGGGTTTCAATTGTCACACTTAGAAATAAGTGTCGCATTGTTGTCGTTTCAAGGTGTGATATTTGTTCATGAGTCTTGTGAATTCCCTTGACTTGTATTAATGACATTCATGTGTGTGATCCATGTTTGAGTCTTGTTTAGATGCTTTTCCCTTTCTTACTCTATTGGTCCCACACTTAGCCATTTTGGAGCTCTTCTTGGTCCTACTGCCCAGTGCAAGTTGTGAATACATGAACCCTCTTGTCAGGTGATGAGCACAACCTATCCATGAGCCTCATTGATGAGATATTTCCCTTCCAGACTTGTGCACTGAGTCCTCTTTAAGGTCAGCTCTTATGATTGCACATTGAGAACCTTCAAAGCATGGTCACCTAACCCTTCTTGCTTGTATTGACTCACTACACTGAGTTTTGAGCATTCGACCTTGTATAATGCATGGAGTATTTCTAGTGGCCCTCTGCAAAAGAAAACTATGCTATATGAGGTATCTTCCCTCTCACAGTGCATTAAGCCTCTTCTTAGGCAAAGTGTCTTTCCTTCTGTTGCCTGCCTTAGCCAACTGCACAATTTCCTCTTCCATTGAGCCTTCTTGAGCGCAGGGCGCATTTCTAGTGGACAGAAAACCACTGTAGAAACAAACTGCACTAACATAGGGCACATGTCACATTTCTAGTAGAAAATCAACCACTGCAGAAGCAAATTGTGTTATCCTAGAAGCCTCCCTCTCAAGTACAACACATGGCACAGTTACAGTTTTTGAGCCTTGTAATTGTCATCTATTTCCATTAGAATCTTGAGTTTTGATGCTAATTTCTTGTCTTTTTCTTTATATTTATGCTTCATCATCTAGTGAAGTTCAAGTTTTAAAAGAATTAAGATTGTTCTCATAATATCATTTGAAATAAAGCTATTCTATCTATAAAATGCATCGCTAACATGTTTGTTGGAGGCTTTATTATAAACAGGGGTTATGGGAGCATGTCAAAGTTCGTTGGAAGCTGATGGCATTTGAAGAGCATATGTGGCAGATTCAAGCGAGGGTGATTTTAAATTAAGAAGTTAGTTGTAGACAACATTCTCAGCTTCTTCACCAGAAGATATTGAATTATCCTTATTCCATATGTTTTCTGTTGTAATTGCCTTGTTTTGTATTATGAAAATGAAAGGAGTTTTCCTTGTGTGGGTAATGAAGAAGTATTGTAATTTTGAAGATAGAACAACGACTGAGCTTGGGTTGTAATTATTCAGATAATTTAATGTGAAGATCTTCTTTTGATTAATTCCAGTTTGTCAGTTATTTTGTTGATCTAAATTTCTATTAGACATTTTGACTCTTGGTGGTTCGGCCCGCTTCTTGAACGAGGCACTGTCTCTAATTTGTATCATTAGTTTAGTAGATTTTCTAGTTATCTGCTCTTAGTAGATTGATTGGTATGGTTCTTTGTATTTCGTTGAATTAGAGCATTAAGAATGATTCTATCATGTTTGATTGCCTTTCAAGAAATGATATTTATTTAAGCTGTTTCCTTAGTTATTGTTGTTATTTCAATTATTGTTTTCAGAAGTCTGATTGTTATTTCAATAGGCATAGAATTATTTCATGAAAGATCAGAGCAATGCTATCTGTACATTAAATTCCTACATGTTTTTTTATTTAGAATCTCAATTGTGTGGTTGATCATAGTTTTTTCAAGTATGGATTGATTATTTCAGGTGTTGATTTCTATCATTACATTGGAAGATAGATCATTTTAGGACCAATGTTAGCCTCTAGCAGTGTCGTACATAGATTTTTCCAATTACCTTGAGATAAAAAGATGAGTCCTCGAGTTAATATTAATGATGATACTTGATTATTATTTTAAAACAATTTAGGAACTTGTTGTCACCTTTTGAAAAGAAAGTTCTAGCTGTACAAAGAGGTTGCTGTGCTTTAAAAATTGGAGATTAAAGGAGGAAGAACAAGCCCAGTTTAAATTATTTGGGAGAAATTTCCATATTCTCGAAAAACTAGTTCTTTCAGAAACCCCATTTTTCCTTTGTTTTTTAAAACTCTAGTCGGAAGCCCTTTGTGTACCCAACTGTAGCCGTGTTTCCCATTCCCCTTTGAAATGTTCTAAAAACACTAAGAAATCATGCCTAAACCTTTTTTAAGCATTGGGACCCACAAACCATAATCGCTATCGGCCCCTTCCCTTTTTGTGATACATATCTGCCCGTCACCACTCCTTCTCGCCGATTGCGATAATTCTTTCCCTCCCCGATTGCGATATCGTAATCGGGGATCGCACAAGTCAAAGTCCCTCCTCTGCCGAAGTCCTTTCTAGCTTGCGATTGCGATGTACGAGAACCCTCCCAGATGCGATATTTTATGTAGCATGCCTTATTGAAATTTCACGTCTGGACAATCGACGATCACTATGAAATGTGGTAAAAGGGCCCTCTCTTGTATTACGATTGCGATACCAACATGCTTGGATCAACGACCCTGATTGAATCGGCCTGGATCAACGACCCAGATTGAATCGACCTGGATCAATGACCCAGGTCAACGAGCATTAAGACGTCTATTTCGCTTCCGCTCAGTGGGACGACGAGGGTATTTTTCGGCATATATCCAACAGCACGACCACCAAACAGGGAAAATAGAGGTAATACTATGTAATGGCCAATTGCGATATCCCGGGTGGGCCCAATCCCGCATATCGGCGATCACAATTGTCAAGGGGAGGCACTCCCGTCCCGTAAGGACCTTTAATGGAAAACCCCGATGCGATAGCTCTGTGATGAAGTAACACAAAGCTTTAAAGGCATGGTGGGTCGGCAATTGAGGCATTTAAGAAAGGAGGTGCAACATTCAAAATCGACATGGGTTGACCCATAAAGGCCCCTTGTGACACGAAACCAGGGTTGACGAATACAAAGTAAATGAAGACATGGAAGGTCAGGAGGACTTGATGATCCAGCATGGTGCTCCACGCAGAGGGAAGACGAAGTACCGCCCAGGTGTCCTCTGTGTCTGTACTGTGGCATTAAATTGATAGATGACCGCTCCTAGTTTTGAAGAACGAACGACCCGAGCAGTAAAGGTAGAAGTGACGAGAATCGACTGAGGGACACAGGTGGCCAGACCGTGAGCAAGCAACCACCTGAGAAAAGGCAATCACAGGGATGGGCATGGAGATATTTTGTTGGCATTCTCATCTGATTGATTGACTTGTTTTGTATTCTTGTAATGTGTCGCCATTTAATGAAGCAATTAATCTTATGTATTCATTTTTGGGCCACAGAGCCATCCCAAGTCGAGACAATTGAGGCTCGGCTGAGTATTTTGTTGTAATTACTATTCAATGCTCCCCCTCTCCAGATAAATAGTGGGAAGCAACACTTCACACAGGTTCAGAATCCTAAAGAAAGAACTACATGTTATTTTCAGACTGTATGACTTTATGATATGGATCTTTCAGAATATTAAGGAAATGGTGGTGATTCCTCCTTCAAGTACTACAATATGTTATCCCTTTGTTAAATTCCATTATGTTCATGTTTCCTCTCTGAATTCATGTAATCGTAGCTGCTAGAAATGTTTCATACTTTCTTACAAATTCATTTGTATTGACTTGTTAATGCATGTGCCTGTATGGATTGTTGAGATTATATCTTTAAAATTGCGCTCCATGAATCATCACACCCAATCTCTCTTTCGTCCATTATGTCTACCTGTAACTCAAATAAGTGTAGAAATTCTTGATGCTTCAAGCTCTATGTGATAAGTGTAGAATTCTTGACGCTTCAAGCTCTATGTGATGAGTTACTCCTTCTCCTTATCCTCTCTCATTGCTCTGTCAAAGCTTATTAAATTGTAGGTCCTTGAACTACTCGGCCTCCACTATTTTATGCATATATTTCTGTGAGTTGTATATGTGAAGAAGTACCAGAAATACATGGCTTATGCCTTTAGATGAATGAACCAACCCATGCTGTTTAATATATATATATATAATATATGTGATGTCTCCAGTTTCCTGAGAATCATATGAGACACACAGAATCTAGATGTGCCCAAGCACTGGTCTTGTAAGCAATTTGAGGATGTCTCTTGGAGCGACAACATCTTTTGGCGCTGTTGCCAGGGAACGTATTGAAGGATTTTTCCCTCGGGATGTGACAAGTTAAGCACTATTTGTGTAGGCGATAAAAGACGTTCTGATTGCATCCTCATCACCTTGGCGACTCCACAAATCCCATTATCATTTATCATCCTGGATTTTAGAAAGCCTCACACTCGCTCAGATACCTCTCAGCAGAAAACCCCATCTGTATCTGACCCAGAGAAATTAATTTTCAGGAGAGTTTGGAAGGAGAAAACTCCTACTACCTATGCTACTGTCTCATCATTCTTTGAAGCCTCCTCGTCCAACTTGCAACTCGCTGTCATTCACTGCTAAGAATTTACTCCTAAGATCCTTACATACCCTGCTCTCAGTCTAGCCACTCCAACCACTATGGTTTTAGCCTAAGTCCCTCCGGTAAATGTCAACCCCCCTCCATTATAATTCAGATGGCTGTTCCGGGTTTCTTACTGAATAAATATGCCCCTCTTGATTTAGCTCAACCTCTAAGTGCTATGCCTTAGGACTACCCAAAGATTTTGCCTAGGTTCAATGGGAGGATGAAAACACTACATAGAGACACATTGAAACCTTCTATGCTTTTGCTGAGATTCTAAATGTAGAACAACTTGATGTGGTCCTGACACTTTGCACAATCCCTTGATGGAGAAGCCAGAAAATGGTTTAAAGCCCTACCTAATGCCTCCATCACTACGTGGGAGGAACTCAAAAACTCTTTCACACAAAAGTGGGGTGAAAAGAGAAATGATGAGTATGTCCTCACATATTTTTGAAGATTCTTCGGCGAAAATCACATAGAGAAACTTCTGTCGACGCGTTTCGAACCAACCAGTGTGGTTCATCGTCAGGACAAGTTGAATGAGCAGATCTCGCTATGCACTTTAAATAGATAGGGCAGAATATCCAATGACTCAAATTTCTGGATAAGTTAACGACTAGAAAGACAACAGCTTGATTTGACCGGATAACAGCTAGTTTGACTATGATAAGGGGTATTATATATATATATATATATATATATATATATATATATATATATTTAAAAGAAAATTCGGTTATTAATATATAATAGAATAAATAAACTAATAAATATATAATAAAATAAGTAAATTAATATATTATAATAAGTAAATCATAAAATAAAATAATTTCAAATATATTAATAAATCTAAATTAATTTAAAATTGTTAGAAATATATAATAGAATAAGTAACTTAATATATTATACTAAGTAAATCATAAAACGATTAATTTCAAATATATTAATTAATCTAAAATTGTTAGAACCTTAGATTCAAAATCTTTCATAAAAAGATTAGCAACCACAGGGGATAGGGGTGAGCCCATGGCAACCCCACAAGTTTGCTCAAAGAACTCACCTTCAAAACTGATAAAGGTTGAGGTGAGGCAGATCTCAACTAACCGAGCGGTATCAGGATCAGTTAGATGGTTGATCACATCCATGGCCTCATTTATAGGGATGCAAGTGTAGAGGGAAACAACATCAAAACTAACCAAAATGTCTCCAGGGTCCAGCTTGATGTCCTTGAGCTCCTCAATAAAGAAATCCGAGTTCGAAGTGTTCTAAGGAGGGAATGACAAGGTTACATGCTAGTGTAGGAATTTACAGGGTAAGTTCCTCAGACAAAACACCAAAGGACACCGCTTACAAACAGATCACAGATCAATACACCAGTATTTTGACGTGGTTAAAACCCTCAAAGAGGGAAACAATCCATGGCCTGAGCCAACGCGGCCACTTCAGGCAATTTATTAATAAAATAATGAAAATTTACATATGCTTCTCTCATAGACTGATTACCCTACAAATGACCCTCCATGCTCTTTAAATAGAGATCATGGACCAATCAGGTGTTAAGCCACAGATCAAGTGTCGGTAATACCGAGGATAGAATGAACCGTCGGATCACTAAATATCGTGACCGTCAGATCACTACATATCGTGACCGTCGGATTGTAAGTTACAAAATGTACATAGTAAAGAAACACACTTTACCTAACTCTATACCTAACTCTATACTAGACCAAGTTGTACTTAACTATTTCCTATGTGTCGGAATATCCTAACATCCTCCCTTAAGAACAACTTGGGATAGGATTGAAGGATTTATAAATATGACACAATAAGAGAAGGAAGGAGGCACTAGAGCCTATCCCCCCTTAGTGACAACTTCCTGAACTCCAACCATAAATCGAAGTTTAGTGAACTTCACCTCTGTGAGAGCCTTTGTAAAGATGTCTGCAACTTGATCATCTGTTGAACAATATTGCACTTCAAGAACATGGTCATGAATGAGATTTCTGATGAAGTGCATGTGCAGTTCAATGTGTTTGCTGCGCTGATGTTGGACTGGATCTTTGCATAGTTGAATGGCACTTTGATTATCACACCAGAGTGTAGTCGTATGCTGCTGCTGAAAGCCAAACTCTGACAGGATCTGACGAAGCCACAAAGCTTCCTTACTAGCTTCTACGACACCACGATACTCTGCTTCTGTTGAAGAAAGAGAAATGGCACCTTGTTTCTTGCAAGCCCATGTAATAGGTCCTGAACCAAGAGTGAACACATAACCTGCAGTAGACTTCCGATCATCAGGGTCACCAGCCCAATCGGAATCAATGAAACCAACCAATAGAGGAGATGCTTCGGCACTGTAATGAATCCCAAACTGAACTGTACCTCGAACATAACGAAGTATTCTTTTAGCTGCTTTCCAATGACTTTCACGTGGGTTTTGCATAAACTGAGCAACAAGGCCAACATCAAAGGAAAGGTCAGGACAAGTATGGGTGAGATACAAAACTTCCTTTTAAGGCTAGACTTCACATGGTTTATAAGGTTGAAATCATTACCAGTCAGGATAAGATCATCAACATAAAGAACAAGAATGATAAGAGACTTGCCCACTTTCTTGGTGTAGACAGTATTGTCAGAATGACACCTAGAAAAGCCATTTTCTAAAAGAAAGTTATCCATTTTGGCATACCAAGCTCGAGGAGCTTGCTTGAGACCATAAAGAGATTTCTTAAGCCGACATACAAGGCTGGAGTCTGTTTGTATAAAGCCAATAGGTTGTTCCATATAGATTTCTTCATGCAAGTCCCCATGCAAGAAGGCGGATTTAACATCCATCTGATGGACTTCCCATTTGAAAGAAGCAGCAAGGGAAAGAACAAGGCAGATAAAGTTCATTTTGGCAACAGGGGAGAAGGTTTCAGTGTAGTCAATGCCTTCAACTTGTGAAAAACCCTTAGCAACAAGACGAGCTTTATGTTTATCAACTTTCCCATCTGGTCCAAACTTGGTTCTGAAAACCCATTTGCATCTAACAAGTTTTCGTCCCTTTGGTAGAGGAACAAGATCCCATGTATCATTTGCCAATAATGAATGATATTCTTCATTCATAGCTGCTTCCCAATCTGGATGGCCTGAAGCTTCTGCATAGGTGTCAGGATCATAATTCACTGAAGCTTGAGCCAGTAAAGAAGAGGCTCTCTCGAACTGAGAACGTGTACGTCGTTGATCTGTAGGATCATCGGCAAGATCACCTGCTGCATCCCGAGTAGCACGAACCCATTTTGGAAGCTGAGGAGCTGAAGGAGGATCTTGAGAAGGTGGGGGAGGATTTTCATCCTCGCTTTCATCATCTGAAGAAGAAATATTTTCAAAAGTAGAAGAGATAGGGAGAGGTGGCACATCCGCCGAACTAGGCTCGCAGGCCGATATATTTTCAGCAAACTTTACATCTCTTCTAATGATAACATTTTTGGACTTAAGTGGAATAAGTCTATATCCTTTGACATCTTCAGAATATCCAACAAAAATACATTTTTTCACTCTTAGGTTCTAAAGCTTTATGTTTCTCATCTGGAATATGGGCCCATGCTTCACTTCCAAAAACACGAAAGTGACTTACATCTGGTTTGATTGAGCTCCATGCTTCTTCTGGAGTGATATTCTTTAAAACCTTAGTAGGAGTGCGATTTATTATGTAATTTGCACAGTTAATTGCTTCTGCCCAATAATTAAGACTAAGTCCTTTAGATTGAAGCATACAATTAGCCATTTCCTTTAAGGTGCGATTCTTCCTTTCAGCTACACCATTTTGTTGTGGAGTATACGGAACATTATGTTGCATTTGAATTCCATTCTCAGTGCAAAAGTTGATGAATGTGTTTTTAACATATTCTCCGCCATTATCAGATCTTAACTTAAGAATTTGATGTCTAGATTGTTTTTCAACAAAGGCCTTAAAGGCCAAGAACATGTTAAATACTTCACTCTTGAGTTTTAAGAAGTATACTCAAGTGCGTCTGGAGAAATCATCAATGAAAGTTAAGAAATACTTGTAGCCAGAGAATGAAGCAACTGGAAGTGGACCACATAAATCACTATGCACGAGCTGTAAAGGGGCTGAGGCCTGCCAAGAGGCACATTTTTCAAAACTGTCTCGATGATGTTTTCCGAGTACACATCCGGAACAAACACCATCTCTGCATGATACCATTGGAAGACCTGTCACCATATTTTCTTTACATAGATTCTGAAGAGAGCGATAGTTTAAGTGACCAAATTGCTCATGCCAAAGTTTGCTCACTTCATCATTATGAACAACAAATATTGAGGGAAGATTTGATGACCCAATGTTGTGAAACTTATACAACCTTGTAGAATCATCAGTAATGCCAGTAGCTAAAATCTGTCTAGGATCTCTTAGGTCCTTAATTACAACATCGTGAGGTGAAACAACGATTTTACCTTCACCTGAATGGGTTATCTGATATACAGATAGAAGGTTGCAGGATAAGGTTGGAACACATAATACATCATTAAACTGACCATTGTCTATATGAACAGTTCCAGTCCCTACAACACTAAGAGATCTATCATCACCAACATATATATTTTTGGTGTTACAATCATTTAAAAAAGAAAACATGGCTTTGTTTTTGGCCATGTGATAAGAAGCTCCAGAATCAATAAGCCACTCATGAGAATGAGAAGAAGAAGATACATTTAGTGCATAGCCAGACCGAGATGCTTGACAACCACATGCAGAAAGTGCCATTCCTGAAGATGAAGTTGAAGTTGAAGAGTGCTCCAAATGGATGTTATGCTTCTTCATTGCTGCTTCCAAGGCTTCCATCTTCTTAAAGGATTTGGATTCTAAGTGGCCATCTCGATTACAAAAGTTGCAATGTCTATCAGTCTTCTTCCCTTTGTTTTTATTTGTCTTATCATTTTGTTGAAATGATTTTTCATTTTGAGGCTGAAATTGCTTAGGACCCTTGTTTGGTTTAGGACCATTATTTTTAGGATACAACTTCTTAGGATTCTTTGGATTTGGTTGCTGCTGGGCGGCTAACGCTTTCTTAGAAGAGTTTCCAAGATGAAGAAGACCAAGGTGTAAGAGTTTTTCTTGTTCTCTTAGTAAAGAATCATAAAAGGAATCAAAGGAAGGGGACTTGTAGGTTTGTCCTTGAGAAATGAACGCTTCTCTTGTAGAATGGAAGTGGAAACAAACACAGAATAGGCTGGTCCCAACTTAGTAAGAATGGAGTAGATAAGGCTACTATCTTCTTTCTTAACCTTAACACCTTCCAAGAGAAGTCTAAGGGTCTTGAACTTGGACAAAAAATCTTCAATGCAAGAAAAATTATTGGGGTCCAATGTAAGAAATTCATTTTCAAGTTGATGGGCTTTAAGTTCATTTTTAATTCCAAAGACTTTAGTAATCTGTTTCATTGCTTCATTAGGAGTATCAAGTTCTGCAATATGGAATCTAAGATCTGGAGAAATAGACATCCCTATCAACCCACGTGCTTGGTCTTGCCTATTTTCCCATTTAGCTGCCTTGTCTTCATCTTTCGGTTTGGTCTCTTGGCCTGTGGCTATTCTGTAAAGACCTTTACTTCTAAGTAAATCCACAATGTAGGACCACCATTGGAAGTAGTTGGTGCTGTCAAGAATAACTTGGCATGGACTTTCCATTTTTAAAAAAACTGAAGCTATAGATGCTAAAACTAAGTGAACCAATGGAAAGATTTCGAAAAATTAGGCTGTTTCAAAAAAAGGGTTCTGAAAACGGCTTCCGGATGAAGAAGTTATGGCTTTTTGAAAAAAAATTGATGAAGTCGCAGATGAAGTGCGGGAATGTGCGGAAATAAAAAATCCGCCCCCACAAAATGGAGACTTGAACCCAAGACATCTACTCTCATAAACTAGCTTTGCACCAAGTGAGCTATACAAAAAGTTAGAGAGAGAGAGAGAGAGAGAGAGAGAGAGAGGCTTGATGCTTTGGGTTGCGTGCTTGCTTTGAGAAAGCTCTTTTTCCCTACAAAACAAAAAAACACAAAACCCAACACGGAAATACAAAAAAAACGAACCTTGCGGCTCGAAGTTAGCTTTACCCGTAAACTAAATATTTTTCTCAATGTTTCTGATTTTTCGAGATCACACTAAGGCGCAGCGGAAAAGAGCATACGCATGAGAAAAAATCCTTCCTTTCTGTTTCTGATTTTCCTGGATTGCACAGAGTCGCGGGGCAAATAGCATACGTAGAAATGAAAGGTATAGATCCGGTAATAAAAAAAAGCTAAATAAACCGAAACCGAAATAAACAGAGAGAAAATAACTGTAAATTGCAAATAAACACTGTATACCTCCAGATCTTAAAAATGACGTAGCTAGAGCTACCGGAAACCTTTTCGCGTGAAACGAAAGGGGTTCCTCACTGGAACAGATGCTCCCAACACAACAGAGCAGTCCTCTCGGCCCGAAAGCAGTCAAAAACAGTGGATCTAGGAAACGGTAGTCGGATGCAGTTCTACCAGCTTCAGATTTGGATCACCAACGGACGCGGCCCTCAAATAGCTCTGATACCATGTAGGAATTTATAGGGTAAGTTCCTCAGACAGAACACCAAAGGACATTGTTCACAAACAGATCACAGATCAATACACCAGTATTTTGACGTGGTTAAAACCCTCAAAGAGGGAAACAGTCCACGGCCTGAGCCAACGCGGCCACTTCAGACAATTTATTAATAAAAGAATGAAAATTTACATATGCTTCTCTCATAGACGGATTACCCTATAAATGACCCTCCATGCTCTTTAAATAGAGATCATGGACCAATCAGGTGTTAAGCCACGGATCAAGTGTCGGTAATACCGAGGAGAGAATGAACCGTCAGATCACTACATATCGTGACCGTCGGATTGTAAGTTACAAAATGTACATAGTAAAGAAATACACTTTACCTAACTCTATACCTAACTCTATACTAGAGCAAGTTGTACTTAACTATTTCCTATGTGTCGGAATATCCTAACAGCTAGGCAGTGCCAAGGCATGCTAGAGTTTCAGGGCATGTCAGAGAGTGGTAGGCTGTGCTAGGGAGTGCAAAGCATGCCAAGAAATGTATGGGATGCTAACACACGCCACATAGGGCTAATAGATTGTTAGACATGCCATGTGCTATGGCATGTCAAGATGTAAACTGTGTTTCTTAGTTGTTTTGTGGCCATGGTTGGACGTGAGCCTTGAATTGGTAACTTATTAAGTGGGATGAATTGAGATTGGACATGAGAAGCCTAAGATGTGTTATAGGCAGTTCTTAGGTGAACAATGCATATTCTAATTGTAGTAACTATAACTTGGTTAAGTTGTTGTAGTTGGGGCAGGACTTGGTTGGGTTCTGACCAAGTCTAAAAAAAAGTAAGGGTATTTGTGAGGGCATGATAGCTAAGGAGTGTTAGGACATGCCAAGGAATGAAAAGGTGTGCTAGCACATGGAAGACAATGTCAATGGATGGTGAGGAGTATTAGGGAGAGTCAAGGGAACACAAGGGAGAACTAGGTCAAAATGCTTGGAAATGAACAAATAAGAGTGTGTTCCAAGGAGGGCCAGTGAATTCTAGGTGTCCCAAGAATGAAGTGTTTTAGGAGAAGTTCATAATAGGACTTGCAGGAGGCAAGCCTATGGTTGTGATAAGGTGTGGACAAATCAATTTCAGAGAAAGGGAGACTTTTGTTTGGGCACAATATTGTTTTGCTAATGAATTGGTTGGGTTCCCAAGTCACAAAAAAAGTAAGGTTATTTGTGAGGGTGTTAGTATCAGCTAGTTCAATCTATCACCAGTGATCAAATATGATCTTACAAGGTGTTGTTAGGGTGTCAAGTCAAATTTTTGTCATTTCAGTGAGTCTTCAAATAAAAATTTGGTCACTGGCTAGTGTGTCTAGGGCTATTTCCACTCTCTCAAGAATTTCATATGCCGATCACTTTCATCGCTCAGTTGAGTCCACCATCATGAAAACATCATTAATATCACTTCAGTCGCATCGTCATGGTCTCCATTCAGCTCAGTGTCACCATTAGGTCATTAGGGTTAAGGTCACAAAATCAGTGATTTCGTGTATAAATCCGACAAATTGGGAGTAGCAATAGGTAAATTTGTTCAATAACACTTGATTTCAAATGTAATTTATGTTTTTAGATGTAATAATGTTACTAAGGTTCTAAATTTACAAGAAGAGGTCCTAAGGCTACAAAACTAAAAAAGAAAGTGAATTGGTGAGGTGGGCCATC
The DNA here is from genome assembly GCA_031772625.1 of Pinus tabuliformis. Taxonomy (NCBI): domain Eukaryota; kingdom Viridiplantae; phylum Streptophyta; class Pinopsida; order Pinales; family Pinaceae; genus Pinus; species Pinus tabuliformis. Next base: position 656,251,371 of record CM062818.1, on the reverse strand, counting down.
CTGCCTCATTAATCACTTAGACACCAAAATCAAATTATAAAAGCACATGGAGGAGCTCATTCACACTCATTTGCACTTGTCTACCATCCTAGCATCAAGATCCTCCCTCTCCTTTGCAAAAAATTGTGATTCCATATTCCTCACTGGCAAAAATTGACTCTCGTTGTGCACAGAGAGCCTTCGCTACACACTTGGACAACACATTACACACAGGAAGCCTTCGTTGTGCATGGGGCAGAGTTGTCCAAAATTGTTGTTTGACCACCAAAATTCATTTTTCAAAGCTCCTCTTCAATCATTTCATCCTCCAAGCTCTATAACAAGTAATTTTAATCATTTTCATGCCCTCCTTTGCCTCATATGTCAAGAAAATGATCAAATACTTCTTCTTCTAGGGTTTACATTATTTCCATGGTTTTGATCCTCAAATGATGAGTTGCTGCCCTAAACCCTATATTCCTTGTCCCTACACCTCTGTTTGCAGCTAATACACCATTTCCATCCATCACAAAGCCTTATCCCCTCATTTTCTATCATTTTCCTCTAAACCCTAATCTACCCTATCTCTTTCTAGGATAGGCCTATGTTTTGGCCTTTTCCACCCCCTCCCCTCACTCATTTCCCAAAATTCCCTCCCCCCTACTCACTGACATCATCCCCTACCCTCCTAAATTTCCTTACAAATTTAGGCAACTCCTAAGTCCATCATACCACCTCATTCCCTCACAACATCAAATTTCATTTTTTTGCTTGCCTTTCACCTAGGGATTGAAGTATGGATCCTAACTCATCACCATCAGAGAAGAGGAAGTACAACAAGGGGGGAAAGATACTGAGGTTTGAGACCTCTAATTGCAATGAAATCACCTCCTCCCCATTTGTTATGAAATGCTTTGAATATGTCAATTGTTTAGGGTTTTGTCAAAGAATGTTGGAAGTAGGTTACTAAGAGCATCTCACAGGTATATTGGCCCTCACCTTGAAGGAAGACAAGATCACCATTGCAGGGACTGATTTCATGTTTTTAGTGGATGCCATCTCTCCAGCTACATGCATACCAAACCATGGTGAAAATTGGTTCAAAGGCATGAACCTAGACCTAGAAGAGTACAAACCCTACTTGAAATCACAATACAAAGGAGCTCACTCACATGTTTTCCCATTCATATACTTGTTGGAGAGATATGCACCATTGATGAAGGTTGTCGTGCATTTATTCACATGTGAGGGCATATTTTCTAGGCTATATCAATACCACATAAGACTGCTCATGCACTTTACAACTGCCAAGTCTCTAAATTTGTCCAGCTACTTGTAAAGGAGCCTAACCAAAATGTCTGAAATGGTGAAATTGAAAGTCAAAGTGCATTATCCCAGCCTCTTTCACCATAGCCTGATAAAGGTTATAGTACTCCATCAATTGAAAGAGAAGAACATGACATGGGACACCTTCATTGAGGCAGCCTTGAAAACACATATAACCACTTCACCAAGCTAGCACCAAACCATGTCAGTACAACCCATGGAGGTGGGATCATCAAGCAAACATGATGAGGTTTCCAAGGCACCTAGGCCTGAGGTGACCAAGACATATCAGAGAGGCAGAAGCCTTGTGTTTTCTCCTCATATTGAGGAAGGGGCCAAGTCTACTACGTCAGCAGAACAAGGATCACAATCACATCATGAGGCTTCCTTGCATGATGAGGAGCCCATTGAGCATGACTTTGACCTAGTTGAATTAGAGGCACATGATAATAATCAAACCCTGCAACAAGTCATCAAAGAGAAGGATTCTCAGATCATGGAGCTCAAGGAAAATTTGGAACATTTCATTCCTTGAGCAAGAAAACAGTGAACTTAAGGCAAAACAACTAGTCATGGAGAAAGAGCAATTCAAAGCAAAGAAACAAGAGATGAAAGGAAAGTCAGTGGTGGACCATAAAGACATTGAGCAGCATGAAGGACATGTGGCAAGGAAGAGACCAAGGACAATGGGTCTTAGGAAGGCACTTCAGAGGGAAAGAGAACAAAAGCCACCAATGGAAGAATTGACCTTTGAAGATAGGATTGCCATGGAAATAAATGAGGACAAGGAGTTTTGGCTTGACAAATTAAATTGCCACCTTGAGAAACTCCTTCACAAGGCCAAAAGGGATAACAAGTTTCAAAAGAAAATGGCCATCCATTATTACACAAGGAATCAGGTTGCCAAGGTCAAAATCAAGTAGTTGAAGGAAAAACTCAAGGAAACCCTAACCAGACAAGAGGAGAAGGGTAAGTTAGATTTACTTGCTGATGCATCCATGATTGCATAACATACCTCATTAGGCATCTTTGGAAAAATTTTGGGAGGATTTGGAGAAAATTTTGTGTTTTGGTGCAGACTAGTGCAGACTTGCAATTTTTGGGCAATTTTTTGTTTAGGAACGCAGCGAGCTCACGCTGCGCTTCTTCCTCAAGGCTCCAAATGATGGAAACTCAGAATTTTTGGAAAGCTTATGACCCCCTCTCAAAACCCATTTTCCCACTTTCCTGGTTTGGGGCTTAGTTTTTGAGAAATTTGCAAAAAAGAGGCCAAAAATCACCTTTCTGCCCCTCTTTTTCCATTTTGCTGCGCACCTGGAGACATCTTGGGAGAATGGCCATATATTAGCCAAAAATGGGTCATTTTGAGTGCACAAATACTCTAAAGACATCTACACTCTCCCAGATTTCCATAAAGGCTTTAGATCTGGATTTGGACTTCATAAAGGCAATCAAAAATGGCCTCCAATAGCTCGCTGCACACCTGTAAATTTCTGAGATGTTTGTAAAATTTTCACTGTGTAATTTTTTGTAATTCCTAGTTTGACTTTGGTAAAAGTCAAAAGGGTGAAGTAGATGAATGTGAGGGGTAAAATTAAATGTAAATAATGGGTGGTTAGTCTTTGTAAGTTGTTTTGATGTAAATTTTACCTCATTTATGAGAGAGGTTGGAGTCAAAGTTAATTGTAGAAGTTGTTTTTAACTTACCTAGACTTTAGGGTTTGGTTAGAAAACCTCATGGAACAGTTCCTAGAGTCATGGATTCGACCCCTGAGAGTGGGGAGATGTTGTTTTGGTCTTTATGTATCAGTTTTTGAGTGATAGAATGGGTTGGATTTCAGAGGAGAGAACTATTGTAGCTTGTACTTGGACCTTTTCTGGAAATCAAAGGACACAATTTGCAACTATTATCTAGGAATTCACATGCAGTAAGTTTGTGATGTTTTTTTTTCTCTGTTATAGCTTTATATGAAATATATTCATCTTCTATTTCTAGTCATCAATTCTTCAATGGTTTTCCTTACTATTTATTAACAAATTCTTTGCGTAAAGCTCTATTTTGTTGGAAAAATCATTATCATGTGTTACTCTCTTTCTTGCTTAATGAATTCATGTTTCATGCTCATTAAGACCTTTTGCTTCTTCTAAACACTACACTACATCGACAAACCCTAAGGTCCATCACAAAAGTAATTCTACCTTGCTCCTTTATATCTTTATTATTTTAACCCTTTGATCCTCTGACCTAGCTACCTGGTTTTTCTCCCTTATCCAGCAACAAAACCCTACATTTTCCAAAACCCACTTGAGCCTAGCTATACAGCCTTAAATCCTTTACATTCCAATCATCTCTTGGCTGTGATTTCATAGAGAGAGCCTTCTCTGGTTTGGTAGAACTAGCTACCAAATTAAAATCTTGGTCTGTGGTTACCTTTGTTGATCTGCTCATCAGCTTGGGAAATTGTGGAGGATAATAGAGGGCATGACAACTAGGGAGTGCCAAGGTGTTCTAGTGAATGTAAGGTTCCAAAGTCATGGAAAAATGTAATTCTAGTTGTGAGGTCATGACTACCAAGGTGTGTAAGGGAATGCTAGGGCATGCTAACATGCGCCAGATAGTACGAAGACATGTCAAACAAGCTAAGATGTGCCAAGTGCTAAGACATGCCAAGATGTACAAGGGTGTGACAATGCATGCCAGGGACTATCAAGAAAACATAAGGGAGGAACAAGTTAAACTACAAGGAAATGAGCACATAATAGGGTTAATAAGTCATCAATTTACCTTTTCCATGAGGGGCATGCTAGGCACACCAACACTAGGTGCCAATAGGTTCCAAGTGCCAAGTGTCAATGCATTCTAAGTGCCAAATATTCCTTCGTTTCTTCTCATCTAGTTTCCAATAATTGATCTCAAATAACTTTAATATTAAACCATGCCAAAGCATACCAAGTCATCTCAACACATGCCAAACATGCTAAGACTTTCCAAGTGCCTGCAACACGTGCCAAGTGCCAATGTGCGTCAGGGAGTGTGATGCATGTGTTGGAAATACTGAGAGGGGGGTGAATCAATATTTTCTTTCAATTGTTATTATAACCAGTTAGATTCTTCGCAATTTTAATCAGAGAACCATATAAGAATAATTTTATTGAATATAAAAAAAAATAGATACAATTTATGATAAATATTCCCAAGCACCAACTTGGTTTTGATGAGGCTCCGACCTCTAGGGCTTTGACCCTATCTAATCCAAGGCACCTACCTTGTGTTTAGGAGCACCGACTCCAAGGACACCAATCCTATTGTCTTTCTTTAATAGGGAATATGAAAAGTTCTTACTTGTCTGACCATGACATAATTCTTCACTGTGTCGTCCTCAATTCCGGGCTTCACCTAATTGTCTTTGTTGATGATAGAGTTCTTCACCATCTAAAGAAGGATTATGGAAAAATACGTGGGAAGTCAACGTGGGACCGGTTGCTGTTCAATTGATGTTCAATTACTGTTCAATTGTTGTTCAATCGCTGTTTAGTTGTTGTCCAGTTGCTATTCAATTGTTGTTCAGTTGTTATTCAATTGCTGTTCAATTGTTGTTCAATTGTTATTCAATTGTTGTTCAATTGCTGTTCAATTGCTGTTCAGTCACTGTTCAATTACTTTTCAATTGCTGAAGTCTACGCAGTATGTAATTGCAAGAGATAAATCACTGTCCCGAGATTATAGAGTGAGACTACTATGCCACGAGATCAACTTCCATAGGTCTGAGCAAAACAAGCCTCCACAAGGTTTAAGTAACTGAGCCTCCACAATCAACGAACCTCCACGACGTTTTCACGCATCAGATCACAAGAACTCAGTCTTTGTGACAAGCCACACTTTTCAAGAGAAATGAATTCTTGAGCTCGGATTTACTGTCATAGATCTTCAAGGTTTTTATCACAACAGACTTGGGTCCTATCCACCACAGCGAACTCGAATTTTTCCTTCACCTAGATCCCTTTCGCATTTCTTGCTTCGTTGATCCGAAAATGAAAAATGCACTCGAATGATCACATGTCTTGTAGACCATTCTGAAATATTTCCTCCACCCTCTGTGATCCCATACATGTATCTGCGATGGTGATGCACCCTCAGCAAAATTCCAAACCACATGCTGTCATAAATCACGCTGTCTCAGAAACTTCATCCACAGGTTGTCTGAGATTTTTCACGCTCACTGTAATTAGTTGACCCAGAAATATGCGTTCACTGTATTTTATCCAGAAATTACGTTTACCTAGAAATATGCTTTTATCCGCAGGCTGTTCGAGATATGCATTTACAGTATTTCTTCATTTAAGTTCACAAGATGTGAACACGTTTTCCTACTTTTTTATCTGCTTTTCTTCTGTTTTCTTCTTCGTATCACTTATCCTTTTTCCCAAAATCAAATCACATATATATGTAAATAGAAATCATGATTTTTTTTTATTTGGCCGACTGATCGCTGGAATGGGGGCCAACATGTGTTTTTTGGTGAATACGATATATAATTTGTTGAATGTAATGTAGTGGTGGATTTTTGCTGACATGAGTTGTGTGGGGACCATAACAGATTTCCATCTTGACCAATGCCATATTGACATCAATGAAAACCTCGATTAACAGCATGCTATGAAGTGGCAGAGCATATCGAAGAGTGCTAAGGTGTGCTAGAGAGTGCCAATGAATGTTGAGGAGTGTTAGGGAGTACTAGGACAACACAAGGGAGCACTAGGTCAAAATGCATGGAAGTGAATGAATATGAGGGTGTGTCAGGGAGTGTTAATGAGTGTTAGCTGTCATGCCAAGGAGGGAGTGACAAGGTATGCTAAGCATGGGTAAGGCATGCCAGGGAATATCAGGGAATGTCAAGAAGTGCTAGAGTGTGCTAGGTAGTTCTGGGGTGTGCTAACATATGCCAAATAGTGCCAAGGCATGCCAGGTGCTAAGACATGCTAGGATGTGCAGGGTGCCAGAGTATGCCAATATGTGTCAAGGAGTTTCAAGGCAACAAAAGGAATAACCAAGCTAAAATGCAAGGAAATGAACACATAAGAGGGTTAATAAGTTAGGACTTTATCTTTTTCAAAAGGGGCATGCTAGGCACACTAATAATATGTTCCAATACTCCCAGATGCGGGTGTTTAATTGGTATGATGGTACAAAGGTGGCGTTTCACATGGGCAGGTGTCAGCCCATGCACACCACGAGGTACCTTGCAGAACGAGTGAGCTGGTCTCACGCAAGGTTTTTAATGCGGTTCTTTTACTCCTCCATCCGCCTCCTGGTAAATTGTGCAATGGCGCTTCAAAATCTTTGTGCTCCCGCGGCCTCCTCGCATTCCTCTACGGTCTCTTGGCATTCCTCTGCGGCCTCTTCACATTCCTCTGTAGCCTCTTCGCACTCCTCTGCGGTGCTGTTGGTAGCTCAGGGGAATTCACTCTCAGTGCCCAATTCCGTCTCTGTTTCAGGCTTGAGAGTGTTTCATAGGCAATGCGCTCAAGTTCAAAGGGCTCACGTTCTGGTTAGTCACTCCCCTCCGTGTATTTGCGCGCTTGTTAATCCTCTGTATATTGCAATGCCGAGAGAGCGTCCTAGAATGGGAAGCAGACGTGGAGGCTCCCGTGGACGTGCCACCACTCAGAGGTCTGCCCCCATCTCCCTCTCTTCCTCGGTCGAGTTGGCACCTGAGCAAAACCGCCCTCATGTTGCCAGAGCTGGAAGAGGCAGAGGTCACGGGCGTGGAAGGATGGTGGAATGTGAGCATGCGGCGCATCCAACAGTCCGTTATTGTATCCCCTGCACTCTTGCCAATTCCACTTTCTTAGTTTCTGTTACTATAGAAAATTGTGAAAATCTCAGCGGCCAGGTAGCAGCACATCCGGCAATTCTGCCAGAACAAGGGATAGCGCCTCTAATTGATATTCAATGCCCGGTCATGGGAAGCTCCTCCTTGGCGACTCAAGCTGCCCCTGCTGGTCCAAGCGAGCCTGCTCAGGGAGTCCCAACCGGCTTGGTGGTCCTTCGCTCAGACTCGGAAGACTCTTTGCAATTTGGGTGCAGGGTAGTGGAGGAACCCTACACTATGGATGATGACTGATCTTGTATGGCATTCTGCTCTCGGCAGCCTAAAAAGTAGGCGCATTACTCTGTTTTTGAAACTCGCAATTCTGCCTGTGTCAGGTCATAGTATGTGTCTATATGTCTCTGTGTCGACTGTTTGGGTCTGTATGTCTGAAAGTCCTTGTTTAGCGCTGTACAACAACGCAATGGTTGTTTGTCTCAGCTTGTCCCTGTTTCGCAATGTTTCGAGTCTTAGGAGAAGACGCAACAGAAGGAAGTCCACCGATTTTGGAATGTGTTCATCTGGGCTAATTGTCAATCTCATGGCAAGATTTTCAAGGCTATGGCCTTGTTGTAACTTTTTGAATCTTTTTGTATAATAATAGAAGTAGACAGATTGAGAAAAAAAAATAATATGTTCCAATACATGCCAAGTGCCAATGTGTGCCAAGTGCCAATGTGTGCCAAGTGCTAATGTTTGTCAATGCAATATGCCAAGGTGTTCCAGGGCATGTTAGGGAATACAGGGCATGCCAACACATGATAGGGGAGTTATATGCTATACTAGGGCATGTCAACATGTGCTTGGGCATCTTACTCATGGGAATATGTTCTAGGTACAAAGATGTTCCAAGACATGCAAGGTGCCAAGGACTGTTAGTGTACTGTTCCAAAACATGTTAAGGTGTGCCATGAGTGTTGAGGAGTGCTAGGTCTCTCTCATTAATAGAATTTACAAAGCTTGATTATGTATTAAATAATATAGTTCCTACACACACTAGTGGAACTTTATTTAAAGGAAATTTGCTAGATTATAAACCTAATAGAGATGAATCATGCGTTGACTCATAGGAAAACTATATTTTTATGACTTGAGGGAAATTATATACACTAATTACTTCTTAACTATTTGACTGACTATTATAACCACTATGACCTTAGATACATAATGAAAAAGACTCCACAACAATGGTTTTAAATCGTTATCTTTTTAGAAAAAATATAGTAACAGGTACATTGTCATCAAAAACTCATTGGAATGATCAATGATAACGAACATTTTTTGACTGTCACCAAAAGTAACGAAAAAGAGCATTGGTGAGGGTAAAAAAAGATCGTCATTAGAAGTGTTACCAAAGAGAGAATTAGTGATGGGCCTTTAACGATCCTCACCAAAGAGAGAATTAGCGACGGGCCTTTAACGACCCTCATCAAAAGTGTCATTGAAAATGAATTTGGTGACAAACCTTAAAGGACCATCACTATATACACTTACAACAACGATTTATTAAAGACCGTCACCATATGAGACATTGGTGATGGACCTTAAAGGTTCGTCACAGGCATGAAGCGTCATAAAAAACTCATTGGAATGATCAATGATGACGAACATTTATTGACCGTCACCAAAAGTAACCAAAAAGATCATTGGAGACGGTCAATAAAAGAACGTCACTAGAAGTGTCACCAAAGAGAGAATTAGTGATGGGCCTTTAACGACCCTCACCAAAAGTGTCACCAAAGAGAGAATTAGTGACGTGCCTTTAACAACCCTCACCAAAAGTGTCATTGAAAATGGCTTTGGTGACAAACCTTAACGGACCATCACTATATACACTTACAACAATGCTTTTTCAAAGACCGTCACCATATGCGACATTGGTGACAGACCTTAAAGTTCCGTCACAGGATCCTCACCAATGACCTTTTTTCTTGTATTGAGGTCATAAAAAGCTTCATGTAAAGGGGCTCCAAATTGTCGCACAATAGAATGTTCATCCTCCAAAAGTTTGCCAAGGTCTCTCTTCCAAAATTTGCAGCCATGGTTTCCAAGCTTGAAAACGTTATGGACGGGGGAGATTCAGAAAGGTTTAGGATTTTCAAACAAATTTGAAAGGTTAAGAAATATAGAACAAATAAAACAATGCCAAAAATTATGCATATTACAAATATTACTATGAAATGCAGAGCATATAAACAAAATCGAATAGCCCTAATATAGAATAAGTTTCAGTACCAATGTTGAAATTTATATTAATCCTAATAGACTGATCACAATGCATTGTTAAATGAATGGAGTTTTCAATAAATATTGGAAATATTGAGATAAACCTGAAGAAGTTGCCTGATAATTTCAAGCCTTTTCATTCTCAGGAGAACATTGTTGGTTTACCTGCAATCAATAGAAAAAGTATAACACGTTTATTGTCGAAGTTTACAGCTGAAAATCAAGGCGTGATTGAATATTGGAGGATAAAGATCAAGAACGAAGTGTTTATGCTCACCCCAAACAGATTATGCCATGGACTCATGGCATTGCAGAGCCGAGATATCAGATGTAGGAACCTCTATGCCCTACTAAAAACCCTCCAAATGGTTCCTCTGATAATTCAAAAAGAAAAAAGGGTTGCAGCGATACTAATGCCATTTTTAGGCTTTTTCCTTTTATATTTTTTGGTTAATTTTTATTGATTTTAAATAAATAAATTCACATCTAGTGTGAACTCATATTTAATGTAAAGTAACATTAGATGTGTGAACTCATCTTTAATGTAAGGTAACATTAGATATTGGTGTGTAGAATGCCTTAAAACTGTTTTTGTTTGGCTAAAAGCTAGTTTTCTTTAGACATAAGGAAACTACATTCACGAATAACAGTTAAAGATGGTTGTCCTAGTTAGATTAATGATCAAGGAAGAGTTACATAATCAACATAACAATACAGAGGTGGCTCCTACTAGAGCATCATATCACAATCAGACTTGAACTAGCTAGTTTTCTTTAGATGTAAGAAAAATGCACTCACGAATAGTAGTTAAAGATGGTTTTCATAGTTAGATAAATGATCAAGGAAGAGTTACATAATCAACATACCAGTACAAAGGTGGCTCCCACTAGAGCATCATATCACAATGAGACTTGAAACTAGGGTGAGGAAGTTATCATTAAACCCTCCCAACCACTGGGATACACTCAATTTCCTACATTAAAATATATAAAATAAGTAGAGTATATAATTTGTATACATTTTAGTTATTAAATCAATGTGTGAAAGGGTTGTTTTATATGTGGAATTGGTGTCTAATTAATAATGACTAAGTCATAAATATAGATAAATGGTTTATTTTCATAGAAATAGTTAAAGATTAAACAAAATGTGATTGAACAAGATTAAAACTTTTGGATAGTTGAAATTAAAAAGTAACACACCAATTAACAATATATTGTCATCCAGCGACGGAGCGTATAATAAATGGTGGCAAGGTGCTCTTCTAAGGCTCTCCGTGGTGAAAAGGTAATTGGCTTGAAATTTAGTGGGTAAAAATCCAATCATTCTAAGGGCTGGTGTGGCCTAGGCTAGGGGTGATCCTTGAGTGATTTTGACGAATTAGATGCATCAAGGTTGTGATTATTCAAGCCATAGGTTAGAGATGCTAGTCATCTCAAGACTCACATTACCTAACAAACAAAAAAAAATTAATATATTGTTATCCAATCCTTAATTCTCTACCATTCTCAATTTAGAGGTTTTGTCCCACAAACAAAAGAAATCCATATGCCAATTTTATGTCTTGTTCATCATGAAAAATCATGAAGATCGATAGTTGATTGGTTTTAATAAAAGTGGTTAAAATTAAATGAAACTTAATTTAATAGGGTTTAAATTGTTGGATGGTTGAAATTAAAAGTATTATGGTATTTCGATCCTTCATTCCTTTCCATTTTCAATTTAAGAACACATATTAATAAAGTAGGATTAATGAGGAGACATGATGACGCTTACATCGTACTTTTTTTAAAATTTATAATGATGTAATGTTTTTTGTAATATCAAGTTGATAGCTCAAGTTATTAGGAGTAAGGTTTGTTCTCTCATCCACCTGACTTCAATTCCAAAGGACATGTTTCGTTTGTTGTGATGAGGCTCAAAGAGTGGGTGCCCCTACCCATATGATGTCTCCACTCTTGCTAAATCATAAATTATTAGTATATCTAGCTTGTGGGTGGTTAGATATATTCTTGTTATTATAATGGTCGTGGGAAGATTTAATCTTGAACTTTGCCTAAATTACTTCAACATGATACTCATTCACCATAATTAATATATATAACATTAATAACAAGATGAAGAGCCCCAAGGGTTAGCTCAGTTGTTCAAGTCCTTGTTGTTAAAGCACCTTTGCTATTGAGAGGTCATGGGTTCAATTCTCTCGACACTCTTAGGGTCAAGCTCCATGGTTGAGATGACAGGAAGTGATCTTTCCATGTAGATCGGCTTGGTACAAATATTTTGTGGACGTAGCAATCACCGATATCTGAGAACCGTGAACCATACAAAGGAAGAAAAGAAAGATTAATATATAATATATTATAAATAATATGTGATACTAAATATAATTTTAATAAATTAAATTGACATATATAATTTGAACTTAAAATAAATAAATTATATATTATAAGAGAAATGAGGTGCATTACACAACCAAATGAGGTGCATTACACAACCAAATGAGGTGCAACATCTATATACATTACTTATAACATAAACAACTAAATAAATAAAAATCAATTTAATAACATAAAACATAATTTAAAATATATTAGTATTCAATTATTGTAATTTTGACTTTTCTTTTTTTAATATTAGGACATTCATATTTCAATTTTTTTTTTAAATATTTTTTAAACATATAATAGATATGTTGCTAATATGAATTTACTCATGTTTTAATGTTCATGCATCTTTCGAGTTTAAATAGTGAATGACCATAATGTCTAGCATTTGGAAGAATGTATACTGAAAGTTTTCATTTCAGAGACAAACTCAAACTTCACTACTAAAGTCCCGTCACTTTAGGTTCTCATGCATTCTCTCATATACCTGGGTAGGCTTGTCGAACTCTTTCCTAGACACAGAATGACACGAAACTTAGAGAGAAAAGAGTTTAGAAGAATAACTCGTACCCAAGACTTTGAATGCTCACATGAAGAGGCTTATTTCTTATTTATAGACCTTTAAGGGAGAAAATAACATCTCCTCAGAACCTAACTTCTCTGAAGAGACATGCAAGAATCGTCCTAAAAGTAGGTCATACTCTGGCAAGCTTTGTCATATATTCTCTAAAATGAGGGTCAAACCGCACCAAAAGTCAGAGAAGTTCTCTTAGTTTCAAAGATGAACCTTACTTTATTCCTATGAACTTAGATGCATTTGTGGACATTAGAAGACCATATTGTTTCCCTTTGAAAGAAAATAGGAGTAAGTTTAGGGGAAATGTGACTATCCATAAAATGATAGATAAGATTTAGGAACCTTGTGGCTCTTTTCCTTGGACCCTAGTAGTGCTTCAATGTTTTTTTTGTATTTTTTATTTAGAGGGTTTAGCGACAAAAACCTAATATGACCAGTAAGATTAGTGTTGGGGAGCCTATGATTTGGGATAAAGTCTTAGGGGTTCTAGGAGTTTAGGGGTTTAGGAGTCAGGGGTTAAGGGTAAAGGAAAAAAGGTTAGGGATTAGGGGGTTTAGGGGTTAGGGGTTGAGGTCTAGGGATTTAGGGGTTAAAGGTTAATGGTTTAGTGGTTAAGGGATTCAGGGGTTAAGGGTTAAACACCAAGAGCTTAGGGGTAAGGGGATTTAGGGGTTAAGTACTTAAGGGTTATGGGATTTAGGTGTTAGCAGGCTAAGGGTTTAAGGGTTTGTGGTTAAGGGGTTTAAGGGTTAAGGGCCAGGGTTTAAGAGGATAAGGGGTTAGAGATTAGGGGGTTCAAGGATTCTAAGTTAGGGGTTAGGGGTTAAGGGGTTAGTGGCTTAAGGTTTAAGGGATCAAGGGGTTAATGGGTTATGAGTGTAGGGGTTAAGGGATTATGGCTTTGGGGTTAAGGGGATAAGGAATTCAGTGGTTATGGATTAGTGATAATTGGGCCCCTAATCCCCTTATCAAAAATATGGGGGTTCCCTTAGCCCCAATGCAATGAGGTCCTAAAGCCCCTTCTCATTCTTTAATGCTAGGATTACATATCTCAATAAACCATGCTTGAACCTTTCACTTAAACGCGTCCATGCTACCTTTATGTGTCCTTAACCCATTCAATACACCAAAAGATATGATGGCACTGATTGTTTGTGTGACCTCCAAGTGACAACTTCCAATCCAACACTCATAATATAATATGAAGTAGATACTCCATTTTCCTTATCTCCATCCAAATATGAATTAGTGTATCCAATCAAGCTAAAGGCATCTACCTGTGTATATTTGAGTCATTGAACGAACCATATTTAAGATTTTCATATTCATTCTTTAACCTACACCATTCTATTGAGGATTATAAAGTACAATTGTTTGATGTTGAATCCCAGGCTAGCAAAGATAGTTTTCAAATTCATTTGAAGTATATTCTTTTCCATTATGGATACATAGAGCCAATATGATAATATGTATCATTTTCAATCCATGCATGAAAGTTTCAAAAGATTTAGATTTATTATTCAATAGATATACCCAACACATTCTGGTGTAGTCATCATATATCTATTTCCATTTGCAGATAGAATAAGCTTAGGTCCACACAAGTCATAATGAATCAGTTCAATCTTTCTATGTGCTTTAGAAATAGAATCATGAAATGGTTGTTCATTATGTTTCCCTGAGATACAAGCATCACATTGTTTAAGTTTCCTTGGAATGGTTGGAAAACCAGTAACATCGTTTCTCTTCAATAAACGAAGATTGTCATAGTTTAAATGTCTAAATATTGCATGCCATAAAAAACTATATGGAAATGTACCTTCATTATACTAAGAGTTGTATGCATGGTTATGTGCACAAGCAAACATTCCTTGCAGCTCCAAGAGTCTTTCTTCTTCTATTTCCGTCATGAAAAGTGAGTTTTATGGTGGTTTTCTCACTTCAACTTTTCCATTAAACATGTGAATAGAGTGTACTTGCTAGAAGATGTGAACCAAGTACAACAAGTTTCTGTGTCGCTATGGGAGGTAGAGAATATCATGTAATAGAAAGTCAGGGAGTCCAGGGAGTTTGAGCATGATGGTGCCAATTCTGGATGGCTTGAGTTTTGAATTTTTCGTAAAGTAGACTACTCCATCGACATTATCACTGAAATATTCAAAGTTAATCTTGTGAAAGGTCATGTGGCAGGTTGCACCTGTATGAAGAAACCATGCATATTTCCACAAAGAAAATGAATTATTAAACATGTCTTCAGTTACTCCAATATTGTAATGTGCCACAATATAATGAGCAAATTCATGTGCTTTACCTTTCCCTAGATCTGGGGTTTTACCTTTCTCTTCAATTCTTTCTTTCTTGATTCTATCCCAAGAGACCTTGCATGTGGATGCAGCATGTCCATTTCTGCTGCAGCGTATACAATGAATATCATGTCTTCCTCCTTGGTAATGTTTGTCCCCCTTGCCTCTATTATTCTTCTTTCCATGTCTTCTTCTGTCACCTCTTCCTCTAGAAGAATCACGTGTATGATTCTTCTCTTTCTGTGAAAGGCACACAACTTCTTCAAAAAGAATGAGAAATTATCTTTCTCTTGCCAAAATCTTTCTCACTTTCTACAAACTTCTCCATAAGAGTGTCAAAAGTAATCTATTTAAGATGTCCACTAGCTTGTAATGATTTAAGAGAATATGTGTAGGATATAGTTATGATATAGCGCCTTGAAAAAATTTGTGAGAGGAACATCCATTTTAACTTTGGTGGCTTCTACATCATGCATAATAGCTCTCATTTTAAAGGTTAGGGAAAGGGGATCATCATCTTTCAATTATAGATTGAAGAGTTTGATCATTAGTTGGACTACCTCAAGCTTTGATTGTGATTCATATAAGTCTTTCAACTTCTTTAAAGCATTAAAAGCATTGGACGTAATTGGTGCAATGTGACGACTCACCTCTTGTTCCATGAAAACCATGACCCAAGGTAAAAGTGTTGGGTGTGGAACCTGATTATCTTCTGTATTCAAAGGTTTCAGCTGGATGTATACCCCAGGAAGATTGTACACCTTCCACGGGGGGGGGGGGGACTTGTCCCCCTGCGGGGATCCGGGGGGCTAATCCCCCTCCGCTGGGGGGTCTGGGGGCCAACGGTTCCTCGGCGGGGGTTTAGGGGCAGCGCCCTTGAAGCTAAAAATAGATGTAAAATTGCCTTGTAAAAGTATAGTAATTTCTAGTCAATCTGGGCCGTTCATTAGGCAGATGATCTGACGGTAGAAGTTATGTTTAATTTAGGGTTTTTTGACCTAGAAGGCAACCCCTCATTATATATGAGGGAATTGTATTGCGTATATGCATATCTGTATTCTGAGTGAGGAAGAGAGAGGAGATTGAGAGCAAAGAGGGTGTTACAGCGGATCTGTTGTAGGTTGTATCTCTTCAGTTTGTTGGATAATATAAAAGGAAGGACTGGTTGTTTCTCTGTGGACGTAGCCCAAACTGGGTGAACCACGTATATCTGTGTCTCTCTTGTTTTATGCGTTTTTTGTGTTTATATTTCTGCAATATTTTATGTGTTCCATTGCTCCGTAATATATAATTTTCTAACAACTGGTATCAGAGCCAGGTTTATTTGGATGATAAACTCGCAGGAGAGAAGGATGCCTGGTTCGAGTGGGAGCAATGGTGGAAGATGGTAGGTTTAGGGTCGAAAAATTCAACGACCAAAACTACCAGCTATGGAAGATGCAGATGGAAGATTATTTGTATCAGAGAGATCTGTACCTACCATTAAGCGGAAAGACAAAGAAGCCGACAAGTATGACAGACACAGAATGGGATATTCTGGACAGAAAGGCACTTGGAACAATACGGCTGTGCCTAGCGGTGTCAGTAGCATTTAATATTTCAAAGGAAACGACAACACATGGTTTAATGTCGGCATTGGCTAAACTGTATGAAAAACCCTCGACCTCAAATAAGGTATTTCTTATGAAGCGTTTATTTAATATGAAGATGTCAAAAGGTGGATATGTTGCAGATCATTTAAATGATTTTAATACAGTTACAAGTCAATTAAGTTCTGTAGGGGTAAATTTTGATGATGAAATTAGGGCTCTGTTATTTTTGTGCTCATTGCCAGAAAGTTGGAATGGTTTAGTTATGGCCGTTAGTAGCTCTGTCTCTGGATCTAGTACTTTAAGGTTTGATGATGTTGTTGGTGCAATCCTTAGCGAGGAAATGTGACGGAAAAGCTCCGGTGAGACATCAGGTAATGCTTTGACTGCAGAGACTAGGGGAAGAAAAATGGAAAGAGGAAAGAGCCTAGAATATCGCAGTAAGTCAAGAAAAGGCAGATCCAAGTCCAGATTGGGGATAGTGTGCTGGAAATGTGGGAAGAAACGACACCTAAAGAAAGACTGCAAGTCTCGGAAGGGAAAAGAAGGAGATGCGCAACAAGAAACTAATCATGAAGCGAATGTAACAGGTGATGTGTTGCAAGATGTTTTGATTCTTTTATTAGAAAATATTATTGATGCCTGGGTGATAGATTCAGGGGCCTCATTCCATGCCACGCCTGATAAAAACATTTTCATGATTATGTTCAAGGAGATTTTGGACAAGTTCGATTGGGTGATGATAAACCCTGTAAAATCGTTGGAATGGGTACAATTTTCATAAAACAACAAAATGGAAATCAATGGCTATTGAAGAAGGTAAGGCGTGTTCCAGATCTGAACAAAAATTTGATTTCAACAGGGCAGTTGGGAGGTGAAGGTTGTTTAACTACTTTCACAGATAAAACCTGGAAGGTCACTAAAGGATCCTTGGTAATAGTGAAAGGAGAAAAGGTTGGTACATTGTATTTATGCAATGGAATTTCTAATTCTGTTAATGCTTTAACCTCTACAGGGGAAGATACGACATTGCGACATCATAGGCTCGGGCACATGAGTGAGAAGGGGATGCAGATTCTTCACTCAAGAAATTTGTTACCAAGTTTGAAGCATGTTGATTTAATTTATGTGAGAATTGTGTTTATGGAAAACAGAAGAGAGTTAGATTCCTTAGAGTTGGGAAAGAAAAGAAGAGCGAAAGATTAGAGCTTGTGCATATAGATGTATGGGGACCTGCTCAGGTATCATCTCTTGGTGGCTCTTGTTATTATGTTACTTTTTTGATGATGCAACCAGAAAAACCTGGATTTATTGTATTCGAAATAAATCTAATGTATTTGATACTTTCAAGAAATGGAAAGCTTTGGTTGAAAACGAGAAGGGAAAAGGTCAAAGTGTCTCAAATAAGATAATGGAGGTGAATATTGCAGTAAAGAGTTTGATAGGTACTGTTCAAAGAATGGAATTCGCAGAGAGAATACAGTTCCAGGAACACCACAAGAAAATGGTGTGTCAAAAAGGATGAACAGCACAATCATGGAGCGTGCAAGGTGCATGAGATTGCATGCAGGATTGCCTTTACAATTTTGGGCAGATGTTGTAGATACTGTTGTTTATCTAATAAACAGAGGGCCTTCAAGTTCCTTGGATGGTGGTATTCCAGAGGAGGCATGGACAGGTAAAAAGGTAAACTACTTATTTTTAAAGACTTTTGGTTGTGAAGCCTTTGTCCACATTAACAAAGAAAATAGAACAAAGCTTGAAGCAAAATCAAAGAAATGTACCTTTATTGGATATGGTGTTAATGATTTTGGTTATCGCTTATATGATTATGAAAATCACAAAATCATTAGGAACAGAGATGTAATATTCAATGAAAATGTCTTGTATAAGAATTAGTTGTAGGAAAAGAAACAAGAAAAAGAAAACAGAGAATACACAGTGCTTGACGATATCACAGGAAAAGTGATGGTGCCTGAAAATCATAATGCTCAGCATCCAGAACAACAACCACAACAACAACGAGCACTTCAAACACCTGAAAGTGGTGTTAGAAGACTACCAGGATAAGTAGACCCCATGAATGATACTCTCCTTCATTATATTATGTATTGTTGACTGATTCTGGTGAACCAGAATGTTATGAAGAAGCAGTGCAGGTAGAAACCAGGAAGAAGTGGGAGCAAGCCATGAAAGAAGAGATGGACTCCTTAGCACATAAACATACTTGGGACTTAGTCAGGTTGCCTGCAGGTAAAATAACATTGCAGAATAAATGGGTTTACAGGCTGAAGGAAGAAGATGGAGGAAAACAGAGGTACAAAGCTAGACTTGTGGTGAAGGGGTTTGCACAGAAGAAAGGTATTGATTTTGATGAAATATTTTCTCCTGTTGTTAAAATGACTTCAATCAGAACTATTTTAAGTCTAGTAGCAGCTGAAGATTTGCATCTTGAGCAGTTAGATGTAAAGACAACCTTTCTCCATGGGGATTTGGAGGAAGAGATATATAGGCAGCAACCACAACGATATGAGGTAAAAGGGAAGGAGAAACTAGTGTGCAGGTTGAAGAAAAGCTTGTATGGATTAAAACAAGCTCCAAGGCAGTGGTATCTAAAATTTGACAGGTTTATGTCTGAACAAGGTTATACTAGATGTCACTCTGATCATTGTGTTTATCTCAAAAGGCAAAATGATGGCAGCTATATTATATTGTTATTGTATGTAGATGACATGCTTGTTGCAGGTTCTAACATGCAGGAAATAAATATGCTCAAAAGGAAATTGGAAAACTCATTTGCAATGAAGGATTTGGGTGTTGCAAAACAAATCCTTGGTATGAGAATAACTAGAGACAGAAATAATCGCAAATTAACATTGTCTCAAAGTGAGTACATAGAAAAGGTGTTGAAAATGTTTAATATGCAGAATGCAAAATCAGTTAGTACACCTTTGTCTAGCCATTCCAAATTAAGTAAGGAGACGTGTCCCAAGACTCAGGAAGAAATGGCTCATATGTCTAAAGTTCCATATGCATCAGCAGTTGGAAGCTTAATGTATGCAATGGTCTGCACAAGGCCTGATATTGCACATGCAGTGGGAGTTGTAAGCAGGTACATGAACAATCCAGGAAAAGAACATTGGATGGCAGTGAAGTGGATTCTCAAGTGTTTGAGAGGTACCACAAATCAAGAATTATGCTTTGGTGGTTCAAACATTGATCTACAGGGATATATGTTGATGCATATATGGCAGGTGATAGAGATAACAGGGGAGCACAACAGGGTATGTGTTTACTGTAAGTGGAACAACTATCAGTTGGGTTTCAAAAATCCAAAGTGTTGCACTTTCAACAACAGAAGCAGAGTATGTTGCTACTATAGAGGCTAGCAAAGAAATGATTTGGTTACAAAGGTTTCTGGATGAATTGGACAAGAAGTAGGAGTTGGGTAGGTTATACAGTGACAACCAGAGTGCCATACATCTTGCAAAGAACTCTGCATTTCATTCCAAGACTAAACAAATACAGCTCAAGTACCGTTTCATAAAGTCATCATTGGAAGATGGACAGTTGAAGCTCGAAAAGATACACATTAGCCAGAATCCTGTAGATATGTTAACAAAAGT
This sequence comes from Pinus tabuliformis, assembly GCA_031772625.1. Taxonomy (NCBI): domain Eukaryota; kingdom Viridiplantae; phylum Streptophyta; class Pinopsida; order Pinales; family Pinaceae; genus Pinus; species Pinus tabuliformis. The sequence goes on along the minus strand of CM062818.1, from coordinate 656,231,488 downwards.
TGTAACTAGGGAGAAACTGAGAATCTGCTCAGTTTCAATTGGTCTTCAAGTATGATGAAGAAGATGAGAAACAGTCAGGTCCAAAGTGGAGTTATTGTCTAGCAAATGAAGTAGCGGTGGAGTTGCTATAATCAGTCTCCAAGTGGGAGATTGTTGGGTGTGGAGCTTGATTATCTTCTGTATTCAAAGGTTTTAGCCGGATGTATACCCCAGGAAGACTGTACACCCCTCCACGTGGGGGGGCTTGTCCCCCCACGCGGGGGTCTAGGGGGCTAATCCCCCAGGCTAGGGGGTCCGGGGGCCAGCGGTCCCCCGGGGGGGGGGGGGAGGGGCAGCGCCCCCGAAGCTAAAAATATATGTAAAATTGCCTTGTAAAAGTCTAGTAATTTCTAGTCAATCTGGGCCGTTCATTAGGCGGATGATCTAATGGTAGAAGTTATGTTTAATTTAGGGTTTTTTGCCCTAGAAGGCAACCCTCACTATATATGAGGGAATTGTATTGCGTCTATGCATATCTGTATTCTGAGTGAGGAAGAGAGAGGAGATTGAGAGCAAAGAGGGTGTTACAGCGGATCTGCTGTAGGTTGTATCTCTTTAGTTTGTTGGATAATATAAAAGGAAGGACTGGTTATTTCTCCGCGTACGTAGCCCAAATTGGGTGAACCACGTATATCTGTGTCTCTCTTGTTTTATGCGTTTTCTGTGTTTATATTTCTGCAATATTTTATGTGTTTCATTGCTCTGTAATATATAATTTTCTAACAAAAAGGGCGATGTGCCATCTTAATCATGTATAGAATGTGGGAAGGATGATATAATGACATGTTATATCATATGATATATGTCCAACAACTATATGAGATCAAAAGGAGTCATATAATATGAGTAAGTTATGAAACCATATATGCCTAATGTAAATAAACTAAGGTGTTTTGGTTAAACATCAAAAAGTCAAATGGAGAATCACCTTTCTTCGAACAAGAGGAGATGTATAACCTGTAGCATGATGAAAAATGACAAGTTAGAAAGAGATGTTGAGGACCATGAAATGTGCAGGGGAGTAGGAAAAGGCAATGAATAAGCCATGTATTCCCCAATTGGAGAGTGATTATTGTCTACTGTATTACAAAAGATTTTTTATTTTATTTTTTTGTTTGTGTTAAATTGAGGTACATGAAAATTGTGTGTAATATGTATGCAAAATATGGTATTGAAACTAGCAAGTTCATGAATCCATAAGACTGTAAGGTCATTGGCATCATAATCATCATTGTCATCATCTTCATTATGATCATCAACACCGCCACCATTGTTATCTCTATTGTCATCATTCACATTATCATTATAATCACCATTCATGTCATCGTCATCATCTTCATCATCGTCATCATCATGATTATCAACATTGTCGTCAAATGTTCATAATTATCAGCGTCATAAGAAATATCATCAACCTAAAAAATGTGATGAGTGTTAGAAAAGGGTTGTTTGGGACACGTACGATATATGCATGAGAAATAACAACTCTATTTTTGAGAGATGATGATGATGATTATCACCACCATTATCATCATCATTATCATTGTCATTATCCCCATCATCATCATTAATGTAATTTCTATCATGATTGTTGTCATCGTCATCATGGACATCATGATCATCGACATCATCATCATCATTCATGCCATTCTTATTGTTGATGATGAACTAGATGACAATGATAATAATTGTGATCAGGTGATGATGACTTGGATGATGATTCCAAAGATAATGATTATGATTATGACAATGCCAAAATTTAAAATTGGGAAGATTTTCTAAGGTCATTAGCTCGTCATCATCATAATCATTGTCGTCGTCATCATCATCATCATCATTGTCATTCTAACCACCATTGTCTTTATCATCATTTTCATTATCATCATAATCACCATTCATGTCATCATCACCATATTCATTATCGTCGTCATAATGATTATTGGTATTGTCATCAGTGGTTAATAATTGTCAATGTCATAAGAAATACCATCAATGAAAAAAATTTGATGAGTGTTGGAAAATGGATTAAAGCAAATGCAAAAATGGGCGAACAATGGATGTAAAATTGGTTACAAAAGTGGATTCAATAGAAGTAGATGCAAAAAACATGCAATAGTCAGTACAAACTTGGACACAAAATATGATGCAAACGCAGATGCAAAAGTGGAAGCAAACATGGGTGCAATAGTAGGTGAAAAACTTGGAACAAATTGTGGTGAAGCAAAAGTGGATGCAAAAAGGACATAAACTTCGATGAAAAACAGAGGAAAACTTGGATGCAAAATAAGATGCAAAAAAAGATATAAACATGGATGCAAACATGGGTGCAACAATGGACACAAAATTAGATGAAAAACCTTGATGCAAAACTTTCCGTAAAAGTGGATGCATAAGGGGATCAAAAACATACACAATATTCGATGCAAACTTAGACACAAAATAGGATGCAAAAGTAGAACCAAATGTGGGTGCAATGTTAGGTGAAAAACATGGCACAAATTGTGGCGCAACAAAATTAGATGCAAAAGTGGATGAAATAGTAGACAAAAAAAATGATGCAAATTTGGATGCAAAAAAAGACGTAAAAAAAGAAGCAAAAGTGGACGCAAACATGGGTGCAACTGTGGACACAAAATTGGATGAAAAAATGGATGAAACAGAAATAGATGCAAAAGTAGGTACAAAACAAGACAAAAAGCTTGATGCATAAACCTGACAACAAAGTGGATGCAAAAAAAGATTCAATATTTGATGCAAAAGAGGATGGAAATGTGGATTCAAAAGTGGAAGAAAATGTGGGCACAACAATAGATGAAAAACATGGCGTAAATTGTAGCACAACAAAAGTGGATGCAATGATAGATGCAAAAAAGAAGCAACTTTTGATGCAAAAGAAGATGCAAAAAGGGATGCAAAAGTGGATGTAAACATGGGTGCAATAGTGGATGAAAAATTGGATACCAAAGTAGATTCAACAAAATTTGATGCAAATTGGATACAAAAGTGGATGCAATAGAAGTTGATGCAAAAGTAGATGCAAACAAGATGTAAAACCTGATTCAAAGCCTGACGCAAAATTGGATCCAAAAAAAGATGCAAAAGTAAATGAAAACTTAGACGCAGATGGGGATGTTAACATGGATGAAAAATTAGAAGCAAAAGTGGGTGCAAAGGTAGGCGCCAAACAAGGCGCAAATTGTGGCATAAAAAAAGTGGATGAAATACTGGACACAATAATAGATGCAATAGAAGATGAAAATGTGGATGCAAAATAAGATGCAAAAGTGGTTGCAACAAAATTAGATGCAAAACTAGGCATGAACCTCGATGCAAAACTTGGTGCAAAGAGGGATGAAAAAAAGGATGTAAAAATGGATGCAAAAAACAAAGCAAAAGAGGATGCAAAAAAAGATGCAAGTGTAGGCACAAAAACGTGGACACCATAGAGGATGAAAAATTAGGTGAAACAAAATTAGGTGCCAAACTTGATGCAAAACCTGGCACAAAACTTGGTGCAAAACCTCATGCAAAACCTAGTGCAATACTTGGTGCCAAAATTGGTGCAAGACTTGGGGAAAAGCTCAATGCAATTTTTGCATCAAGTTTTGCACCATATTTGATAAATGGACACAAATAGCACCAAAAATGGGCTCTAGACGCAAAAAAGGAAGCAAAAATGGCTGCTAATCACAGGGTTTTGTTGTAGTGCACAACTAGTTTCCACAAGTTCTTTATAGTGCATAACATTCTACATATACATGTGTGGAGTAACTCAGAAACAATATAGTGCCCCATATCCATGGAGTCTGATTGTATATAAATATCAAATAGGCCATGGTTCCATATGCAAATTTTCCTAGCAATGAGAAATGAGGTCATCTTGTCACCTACAAAATAAGATGTGGCAGCTATTCAAAGGATGGTTCTTATATTGCCAACAATGGAAACTTTTATAATTATACATCATCTAATGGACCCTTACATGCATGGAGCTTTTGTATGTACTTTCTGGTATGGTATTCTCCTAATGTTACATTTACATATACTCTCTGGTATGGACATCATTTGGAAATCATTTACCTAGGTTTTATCTTTTCATCATTATTTAATAGTAAACCAAAAAACATAGTCAATGACCCAAAAACAAATATATATATATATATATATATATATATATTCAACCAAAAAAATCTAGCCCATAACCCATTTTTTTAATTGAAATTAAATACTTTTGGAAGAACACAGGTGAGACTACTGCAAATCGATTCCAAACACCAAAATATTTGTCACAAATCAAAGAGTGCTTTTTAGTGGAGTTGGGATAGTTGGGATTTGAAAAATATTTAATTCATTAGAAATATAATTAATATTATAATAATAATTTTTACAATTTAATTAAAATCAAATGTCAAAACAGAGTATCTCATTACATGTTGGGTTGTGTTATATTCTTTCCACGACTAGCCCTAGTAGTTAAATCGGGGGGGTGGAGCCCCCCCTTTGTTGTGCTAATGCACAACGGGCGGATCATAGGGGGGTGGTAACCCCCCTCGGAATTTTTTTTGGACCCTATATTAGGTGGGCGGACCTACCTATGGTTTTGTGCATGGGTTTTGCACATGGTTTTAGGCGCGATGGTTTTCGATCCATGGTATTTTGTAGATTCAGTCAAGGGAACTACAATTATTTTCTAATCCAGGTTTAATGGATTGGGGTTTATGGATGCTTCGACATGTGTATATATGTATTGTAACATTGAAAGGAATATAATTAAAAACCAATCTGGTAGTCCCGGTTTTAGGATCCAGGGGAAATCTCTGTGTATAATTGTTTTGTGTTACGCTCTCACCATTGTTTATTTTTTGTTTTTAGGATTCGTATGTAGGTAATTTCTGTACGGGGTTAAAACTTACATTTGGTATCAGAGTTGTTTTGGCTTCAAGGGGACGCCTTTGCTACTAAGGGGTTTTTCTCGGGCCTGTGGTAGACCCTGTTCAGTGGGAGATCTGCGAGATCGATTCTTGTGGTGAAAGAAGATGGCGAGCAGTGGAAAGATAGAGATTGAGAAATTTAATGGTCAGAGTTTTGAGTTGTGGAAACTCACGATGGAGGATCTGTTGGTGGATAAAGATCAGTGGATTGTGATAGATCCAGGTACTAAACCAACGGGAGTGTCCGATGAAGAATGGAAGAAGTTGGATCGAAAGGAAAAAAAGCACAATATGATTGTGTGTCTTAGATTTAGTATTTTTGAATGTATCAGGGGAAGCTACGTTAAAGGCTTTGTGGGATAAGTTAGGGACTTTGTACCAATCTAAGTCTCTGGTGAATAAACAATTCCTACGAAAAAGTTGTATAACCTAAGGATGAAAGATGGAGACTCGGTGACAGAGTATCTGAACGCATTTAATATTGTGGTAAGTCAGTTATTATATGTTGATATTAAAATTTCAGATGAAGATAAGTGCATTAGTTTGTTGTGTTCTCTACCAGATTCGTGGGATAGTCTAGTTGTTGCAATAGGTAGCAATGCAACTTCCTTGCAGTTTGATGAAGTAGTCTCAGCCTTGCTGACATAAGAGATGAGACGGAAAAACATGGAGAGCCAGAATGGTGATGCCCTGTATGTATGAGGACGGTCCCAGTATAGAAACAAAAATAAGTCCTCGAGTGGGAGATCTAAATCTAAAGGGAGATCTAAATCTCCAGGAAAACCTATAAAGGTGTGCTGGAAATGCCAAAATGAAGGGCACTACAAAAGGGACTATAAATCTAAATCTCCTGAGAAAGGAAAGGGATTTGATGATGCTCCTTTTACAGAGGTGAAAACCACCTCAGATGAAGGTGGGGATGTATACTTGGCTTCTTCTTCAAGTACACATGTATATCATGAGGCATGGTTGATTGACTCAGGTGCATCCTTTCACTTCACTCCCCATAGAGAGTGGTTTTGCAAGTATGAGAAATATGATGGTGGTGATGTCTTCTTAGGGGATGATAGGAAGGCTAGAATCGTTGGTCGCGAAAAATTCAAGTTGAAGTTGCAAGGTGGAAGGATTAGAACACTTTCGGGTGTTCTGCATATTCCTACATTAGCCAGAAATCTGATTTCTGTAAGCAAGATGGATGATGCAGGTGTAAAAACAGTGTTCGAGAAGGATATCTGCAAGATGGTTCAAGGAGCACTGGTATTGATGCGGAGAGTTCGGATTGGAACTCTGTACATGTTGCAAGGTAGCACTATTGTTGATGGGTGCAACAGTTCTGTGGTTCTTGAAAGTGGATCATAAAATCTAGTGGTCTCTGGAGAAAAAACCATGCTATGGCATCAAAGGCTTGGACATATCAGAGAGAAGGACCTTCAAATACTTCATGGTAAAGGTATGGTAGAAGTATGACTAATATCTCTCTGGATTTTGATTTATGTGAAAATTGTGTATATGGGAAGAAGAATCAGGTGAGTTTCCCCTCTGGTGCTAAAAGGGCGAAACAGATATTAGAGCTTGTGCACAGTGATGTGTTTGGACCTGTGAAGGTTCCGTCACTGGGTAAGTCTGTGTACTATGTATCATTTATAGATGACTTCTCAAGGAATACATGGATATATTAATCAAGAAGGAATCTTAAGTCTTTGACAGGTTTCAAAAATGTAAGGCTTTGATGGAAAACTAGACAGAGAAGAAGATAAAGGTGCTGAGGACAGATAACGGTGGAGAGTTTTGCAACAAGGAATTTGAAGAATTCTGTAAGAAGTGTGGTATAGCATGGTAGAAGACTACTCCATACACACCTGAGCAAATTGGAGTTGCAGAAAGAATGAACAATGCGTTGATGGAAAGGGAAAGAAGCATATTCAATGTTGCCAGGTTAGGACAGGAATTCTGGGTAGAGGCGGTGGAGTCTGCATGTTCCCTGGTCAAGAGATCACCTTCATTAGCGTTGGAGGATAAGACTTCACAAGAGGTATGGACTGGTAAGAAACCCTCTCTTTCACATTTGAGGGTATTTGGATATGATGCATATGTACATGTTCCAAAGGAGAAACGAACAAAGTTGGATAGTAAATCTAAAAAGTGCATCTTTATTTGGTATAAAGATGGTTTAAAAGACTATAAGATTTGGAACCCAGTAATAAGGAAGGTTGTGTAGAGCTGAGATGTGGTGTTTAGAGAGGTGAAAGATGTTATTAAACATGAAGTCCCATCAAAGGAACCTGAGAATATAGAGTTTGAGCTGAAAGAGGAAGAATTAGACTCTACAGTAAGAGGAATCAGAAGATGAAGAGCCACAAACTTTGGTTGTGAGAAAATCAGTTCGAGAAAGAAGGCAGCTATAAAGGTATAGTCCATCTCCTTTCTATTCAAATTTTGATTTATCTATTACTGATGATGATCCCAGAACTGTGAAGGAAGCAGTAGATTCAGAGGATGGCAAACTCTGGAAAGAGGCCATGGTTGATGAAATGGAATCTTTGCACAAAAATGAGGCTTGGGATCTCGTGGAGTTGCCGGCTAGAAGGAAACCCATTGACAGCAAATGGGTGTTCAAGAAGAAGATGAATGTAGAAGAAAAGGTGGAGAAATACAAAGCTCGGTTGATAGCAAAAGGTTATTCCCAGGTGCCAAGAATTGATTTTGGTGTTTTTTTCTCCTATTACCAAGGTAGCTTCTATTAGATTACTTTTATTTGTTGCTACTACTTTTGATTTTGAGGTAGAACATATGGATGTGAAGACAACATTTCTTCATGAGGATCTGGAAGAAGAGATCTACATGAAGCAACTTCAAGTCTTTGCAGTGAAGGGTAAGAAAGAACTGGTATGCAAGTTAAAAAAGTTTGTGTATGGGTTAAAACAGTCACCAAGGATGTGGTATCATAAATTTGATACATTTATACGGGGACTTGGCTTCACTAGAAGCAAAGAAGATCACTGTGTGTATTTTAAATTAATTGGTGACCGTGTTATTTATCTGGTCTTTTATGTGGATGATATGTTGCTGGTTGGAAATGACAAAGAAATTTTCCAGGATTTGAAGACCCAATTGTCCTCGAAATTCGACATGAAATATCTTGGTGTTGCAAACTATATTTTGGGAATGGAAATTAAAAGAGATCGGGAAAAGAGGAAGCTCTGGTTAAAACAGAGGAAGTATGTCGAGACAATACTGTAGAGGTTTAATATGCAGGATAGTAAACCGGTGAAGGTTCCTATTCCTGTAGATGTAAAGTTATCTGCTGAACAGTGTCCCAAGACACAAGAAGAGGAAGAGGACATGTCTTGTGTTCCATATGCAACTGCAGTCGGTAGCCTAATGTATGCGATGGTCTGTACTAGACTAGACATTGCACATGCAGTGGGAGATTGAGTAGGTTTATGTCAAAACTAGGGAAGGAGCATTGGACAATAATGAAGCATGTTTTCAGGTATTTGCGTGGCACTAGTGATTATGGTTTGTGCTACAAAGGAAGACCAAGATTGGACAAAGTTTTGGACATCCGTGGCTTTGTTCATGTGTTCAAGCATGGGGTTAGTACAACGAGCTATAAGGATAGACTGTGATAGCCAAAGTGAAATTTTCATGGCAAAGAACCCTGCTTATCATTCAAAGACAAAGCACATTGATGTTCAGTATCACTTTGTGAGGGATATGGTAGAAGAAAAAAAGTTGTTGCTGGTAAAGGTGGACACTTTGAAGAATACTACAGATGCATTGACAAAGTCTACGAGCTCTGAGAAGTTCTCTTGACATAGAGAAACAATGGGCGTTGCAGGGCTGGATCAATGACTAAGCTCTCCTATGCCCCCTTGTGGAAAGAAAAAAAGAAGTGTGAGAATGTTGGGTTGTGTTATATTCTTTCCATGACTAGCCCCAGTGGTTAAACTGAGGGGTTAGAGGGGGGGGGAAGCCCCCCCTTCATTGCATCGAAGCGCAACGAGGGGTTAGATGGGGGGTGAAGACCCCCATTCATTGTGTCGATGCGCAACAGGGGTTTGAGGGGGCAATAGCCCCCCTCTACAGGATCTAGGGTAGCGCCCCGGGAGATTGTTTTTTGGACCCTATATTAGGTGGGTGGACCTACCTATGGTTTTGTGCATGGATTTTGCACATGGTTTTGGGCGCGATGGTTTTCGGTCCATGGTATTTTGTAGATCCGGTCAAGGGAACTACGGTTATGTTCTAATCCAGGGTTAATGGATTAGGGTTTATGGATGCTTCGACATGTATATATATGTATTGTAACATTGAAAGGAACATAATGAAAAATCAATTTGGTAGTCCCAATTTTGAGATCCAGGGGAAAATCTCTGTGTATAATTGTTTTATGTGTTATGATCTCGCCATTGTTTATTTTCTATTTTTAGAATTAGTATGTATGTAATTTCTGTACGTGGTTAAAACTTACATTACAAACATTTTTCCTCCCAATTTTTACGTAATATAATAAAATAATAAACAGGAATATCTTGATGGCTTGTCCTTCACATTTGCTTCCCCACTATGACATCGTAAGCCATGGCTGAGTTGGTCCTCTTGTAGAAGCTAGCTGCTCCCTCTACAAATCTCGCAATTCTGGTACTGTGTCGATTATCCATGGACACAGAGCTTCTGATTTGTTTCCTTTTATGATGATGATGCTTGTGCTCATGATTCACGCTATTACTTTTCTCCACAGGTCTTAGGATCGAGACCCGACAACATCTTTTTATTTACCTCTTATTCCTCTCTTTTTTCTTATACAAATACTTAAATTATGATGAAAAGTAGCTGATGGAAAATATATTATTTACCAAAGTATCAAATATTTTTAAAGATTTTAATTTTAAATGATTTAAAAAATAAAAATAAAAATCACTACACCTATTTAAAAATCATGCATGAATATAGCAACAATATCTAGCAATAATAACATAAAATATACTAGGCAGTTATCCATATTGAAATAATTATTTTTTGTTAAATATTATAAATTGCATTGGTCAATGCTATGACAACCTTGTTTTATCAACATTTAATGAAATGATTGATTTTATCAATAATGTCGATGTGTGAGTTTTCTATGTTGTTGGTACATACAACAACAACCATTGAACTATCTAAATGTGATACTTATTCATGTGTCTCGTAGCCCTTAAGCAAATTTGAGCATTTTTAGCTTGTCGAAAAAGAAAAAAAGAGTTGTTGAGGATCCCACCGCAAATTGAAAACATTAAAAGAGAAATGTTATTTATATTTTTCAAATTTTAATTTATGGTGTAATCATGGTTGTTATCTAAAGTTTTGATATCACTTTGATGACTAGAAAAGAAAACCATACAATAATATAATAGGTCGAACTGTTACTTTGTAAATCAAATTAAGTAAATTAATTATTTAAAATAAATCATTAAATAAACTGAAAATTATTAATAATTATGTTAATAGATGTTTATATTTTTTAGTAGAGCTTTCAGAATTATAAAAAATATTAGGTGGATGGTAGGGATTTAAACTCTATAGAATAATGTAGAATATTATTAGTAGTATGAACAAATAAAAAAGTTGAGATTTACCTCCAAAATGGCTATGTTTCTTTTTTTCCTTTCAATTAAATAAATTAATTAAAGAAAATGCCACATTAACGAGTGTCATGGTTTTTTGGGACATATACTATTGATAATCCATGGTATTGTAACAAAGCCTATTTGCAAACATGGTAAAGTGGGGGTGTATTTCCATGGTTAAGAATCTTATTAAATTTTTTTGTAATTGTATAATAATAGTTGTTATTTAAAATTAATTTATAATTAATAAAATGCTATGTCTCGTTGAACATTATGACCCAAAGAAAATTGCTCCCTGACAAGAAAAATTCCAAGGGAAAATACATAAAAAAAGGAGTTGACTACAAATTTTGAGTGGAACCCTAGCAACTTTTTACTAATATTGTCTTAAACACAAGCTTCTTCTAAAACATTACCTTCATGACAAGGATCTTTGGTTGCACTAAGAGAAGTCAAGTGCACTCTACCACTGAATATGAGTGAGTTATATACAATAACATAGCACTAATAAACAAAAATGAAGATTGCTAACATAAAATTGGATAAAACACTACCACAACAGAAAATGAAGAAAGAAAATAAAAGAGAAAAAATTACAAAAAAATCCACAATAATAAAAGAATATCTCAACTTGGATCTTTCAAGCATTGAGAAGTTTGCATTTTGTTTTTTTAAATCTTATTTTAAGATTAATAAATCCAAAGTTAATATGGATATGTGTTGGTGCCAAAATAAGTGCTCCATCACCATTCAATTAAAAGAGAAAAAAAGAGATGCATGATAAGATTTATGGTTACTTTGTCAATAAAAAGTAAAATCTCATCTGCTCTTTTTCTCTCTCGTGAGATCATCACATAAAACTCTTTTCTCTCTTCTTTTTAAACATAAAAATAAATTGTTAATTTTTTTTTTATTAAACTTACTTTCTAAAAATCCAATAAATTACTTGATTACCTTTTTAAAATCCAACAAACCATATAAAAGTTAACGTAAATAATCATTATTATCATCACTTAACATTCATCTAGCTAAACTTCAAATTAAATTATTTCTTATTTTATTTCACATATTCATAAATTATTTTCCTTCGTTGGTGTCCCACTAAGTCGATGGGAAAATGCGCTACAAATCAACCGACTAATCTATTCTTTAAAAGAATTCAAATTCCTCAGGAAATTCCAATCTGAAACCTAAAACTCCGTGCGATGGTGCACAGGTGTCACCTAGACGAAAATATCAGGTGTAAAAATATGGGGCTAGCTGTAAAGTGTGAGCTCATATGCACAAATTTCATACTTAAAATGTGAGGTCATATGGTGCACTTGGTCAAGCATAGGATAAAAAGTTAGACAAAAAACTGAGGTGAAATGATTGAAAAATAAGGCCGAACGACCTAAATATTATTGCCTTGACCTCAGGGGGTTTCGAAAGGATGGATCCATGGTTTTTTTTAATTGTATTAATTTTTCCATAATCAAATATTCCTTACCTGAAAGTTAAGTTAAACTTAGTTACTGTTACTCTCGTTTCATTTTGAATATTTGTACCTGGATTCAATCCCTCGCCGAAATCGCAGAGTAGTCACTACACCAAACTACAAGCTATTAAATTGCGTAGTCTAGCTCCATCATGGCCTGTCATATCACCCTACGTGTCACTAAAAATGAGCCACATTTCTTCGGATTTCGCCAACTTGAATAATGACAGTGTATCCATGCCAATATATTTAATTTAACTCTATGCTAAGAACTCTTATCATACATTCCAACTACCATAAGCGTATTAACAACTTTGAAATCTAAATAGACTTAGGTTTGAACAATACGAATTTCAGTATGATTTGATCATGTCTTTTCTATTAATTGCATTGGTTGGTTTAATAACAACTATAAAATCGAGTATTCTATAACCATTATCTATAATAGTCATTAGTTAATGGCGTTGATGGTTTTCATGATCTGTAGGCATCTAGATAACTGGATTCGTCCTATAGGCCCCACGAATCCCGAATCCATTGTGTCCGACACGATTCTCTCGAGATTCGTGTCCAAAAACCATGACACGTCGAATCCGACTATGTGTCACGATTTTGGCAGCATGTCCTATTTTCCAGGACTCATTAGGCGGCAAAAGTGACCTGCATGGGTATGAAAAGGCCGCATTTGGTCATTACAGCCACACATATTTTCATTTGAAAAGCATTTTGGCATCTTAATGATCAAGTCTAGGCCCTAGTATTGATATGCTATTCATGGTAATGTTAAATTCTTAAAGTAAAAGGATGAAAATGAAGATTATCCTTAATTTTCATTTTCATCCTTTTACTTAAATTTTTAACATTACCGAGAATGACTCAGGATGTTTGAGAGTGGTTCCGGCCTCATTGGATTTCATATGGAGAACGTAGAATTTTAGATTTCATTCAAAATCCAGCAGACTTATCAGTTTTTCAGGATTTTAGGATTGGGGTATTGCAAGGTTTCCATTGAATTTTGTCATGTATTAGGGTATGGAACTCATATTTAATCAAGAGCACCAATCCCTCTATGTACCTTGATGTTAGTGACATTGGTTGTCGAACTCCTGTATCATGACCCTCCTAAAAATGTACGCATCACTCAAACAAAATCTTGACTTGACATGTTATGCTTGTTCTATCTTATGTTAATGCTTAAAGGGTGATATTAATGACAAAGATCCCTATACAGATACAGAGGTAATGACAAAGATACCTATGGATATTAATGCTTAGAGGGTGATATTAATGACAAAGATCCTGATTTTCCAACAAGACTAAAAAATTATACATTTTTTGTGGTGGCAAGAGGGCCAAGCATAAGAAATAGATAATAGATTGACATGTATTTGAATTTTGTATGTACTATGCATGCTAATAGCTATAGATGAAGATCTATATTTGAAATCAATAAATTTGTATCATTAATTAAAATTTGTGTAAGAAATATCTAATTTTTAATATATATATATATATATAACGAATCTTACGTGTCCTGTTCTAGGGGGTCAACGTGTCCGAATCCCGAATCCTGAATCCCACGAATCCCGAATCCCCGTGTCAGGTGACTTAGGTAGGCATCTAATGGTAGACACGTCGTAAATATTAGTATATTAGTTTGTCAAAATTAACGCAAAACTATGGAAAATCAAGCACAATACCGTGATGACATCTCAGGGATTTGTAACTCTTAATATTACTTTAGAAAGGAAGATTTTGACAATGCAAATGCGACTTAGATTAAACACTACCATGCTTACAAATGAGATCCTTTTTACTAACTTTTGGAAGTGTGGTTATTAAAATAAATGATGAATGAGCTTCTATTATTTAAATGAGAACAATGTTGTTGTAAGGGAGAGGTACTTGTAGTAGTAGAGATGGGAGTGCACATACCAGTGAGGCTATAAGCTCCAACATGAGAGAGAGCATTGGAAGTAAAGGTTGGATTAATATATAATGACTCTGGAACTATTTTTAAATATTTGATTGTTAGTGTGATGAATTTTTGGGAATCAATTTAGTAATACTTATATCAGTTTCATTTTCCACAATTGTTCCTTTCTTGATTTTTTGTTATTTGAATCCTAATGTTTTGAAGACAATATGTTGTTGTTGGAATGACCTCCTCCCACATCTACTCAAGTAACCATCCAACCGAGGTAAACATGTGACAATAAGTTACTATGATATGATTTGACTCCCTATGTGTCAGTTAAGAAAGTGGAATTGATGGAAACCCACAACATAGACCTTCTATACATGCTACATGACTCTTAGAAGCTTTCCCAGTCATCCCCATGACCAATCCCTGGATCCCATTGATTTTTAGACCATTAAAACCATAGAAGCTCCCTTGATATGGAAAAGGGTGTGTTTGGGAGGCTCAAGATGCTCGCACAACAAGACATGCGTGTGTCTAGGGATTTTTCTCCCCAAACTTGTGCCTACAACTCCGATATTTGTGCCACTTTTCAAGCCCAGAATCTAGGTCACTTCCCAGAAATCCCTATAGCTTTTAGAATTCATAATTTACATGACAACAAGACTTGCAAGACAAAATTGGGTCCAGGACTAGGCTTGACCATTCCTAACCGGGATTGAAATTCTGTCAAACACTTGGCATCAATGCAATCTACAGGAAATGAATACAAGATAGAACATAAGTTATTGATAACTCATATGAGACTTGAAGAGAAAGATCACCACCCTCTCCCCTTAACTATTTTGACATCAATTAGGTCTTGCATCCATTATCCTTTCAGTTACAAGTAAATACATGAAATAACCATCACCATAGCTAGCCATATAACCATTCTTATAACCAACATTAAACCATGTAAATAAAAATGAGATAACAACCATTAAGGCCACATAATAACAAGTACAAAATCAAGATAACTTAGCTTTTATTAAACATAGGCAAGATCCAACCAAGTTTAGGACTTCCATGTACCACTCGACCATAGACATGGCTGAACCAAATATTTATTTCAGCCAGTCACCCTTGTGTCATATTCCAAGCATGAATGTGGGATCTCATGGATAAACCAATCCAAAAACAACTAAGGGAATCCAAAGGTTAAACCACCTCCACCCTCACCAAACCATGATCTCACAAAAACTAACACCGAGATCACAAAACCAAACTGAGCTTGGAATGCCTCCAGACTCCATCACTATCCTTGAGGAATATTCCATTTCCTTGTCTCTCAGGATTTACCGCAATACACACCAGATCACTAGGCCCTAAATTGAGAATCCACCCTCAGGGTTACCGTGTATCTCGCCAAAACTGATCAAGAGATTCCTAGGCCTTTGGGAATTTTCCTGAGATCACTTCTGCCTTGGATTCCAAAACCATGCATCAATTCCAAAGTTCAAAACCGAGAAAAATATCCCATCACACTACAACTATCTGGAAAAAGGCAAGGCAAGGTCCAAAACCACTGTCACAACCCGACAAAACCATGCCACCGACAAAAAGACAACCATATACCAACATGCGAAGCCATGCATGTTAAAACTAGATAGGAAATCACACATGCAATATGTTACTTGTAAGCATTCCTGCTAAAGATGCTTGATCCCACACCTCCTTGCTTGATCTTTGCTTTCCTTTATTTTCCTTGTCCTTCCTTTGATTGCTTTTCCTTTCCTTGCTATAAAGCTAGAATGCTCCAAGAAAACTCTAAGTGTCCAAGAGTGAGAGAGAGCATAATGAGAGAGATCCAAAACTGAACTGAACAAAAGTTTTCCAACAAATCCTCAAAAGCCTTTTTATCAATGATGCCTCTATTTTTTTCATTTTCCATTATTTTCCTTCAATTTCCTCCTCACATGCAACCTGTGACCTTTCACCTTCCTTTTCTCCTATTTTCCTTTATTTTCATGAATAAATGTGCCAAAATAATTTTTTTCCTTTTTAATTCCTTAGCCATTGCCATTGCCATTTTCCTTTAGCCATAATAAACCAATGAACACCCACACTAGGATGTATTTCCCAACATTCAACTTGGAATATGTGTCCCTTGACGATGGTCTTATTTTTCCTTTATTAACTTTTATTACATGAAATTTTAACCAGGGGTTGTTACAGACCCCTCCCCCTTAGGGAACATTGTCCTTGGTGTTAAACCACACCAAGACCTCAGTAAAACCACTGAAAAGCAAAAATACTGCCCATGGAGCTTTATAACTTAGCTCGTTGCAGTATTTACAATGACCATTTGCTAAAACATAACAAACATATAGTTTATTGGAGCTTTATAACACAACTCATTACGGTATTTACAATAACCACATATACACATATACATATTTTCTAAACCAACAATAAAATGATACAATGCCTGCATCCACAACAAGGGAATCTAGAGGCTCACACCTCCACCCTCAAAGTAATACTAGGATTCACCTCCTTCGTAGGAAGTCCAAAATCCATTGCAAGGCCAAATTTGCATCCAATGTTTAGCGTTATAATCCTGCGCCATTTGTCCTCTCAACGAAAAGTTACCGACTCATTGTTTTAGAGCACACTCCCAATGTGCATCTGATTCCATCTAGTAATGCTAATGACAAAAAATCCATCCCCGACGTTCCCTTCTCTGCTATCCCCTGAGAAGTCTAGTCACCCCTTCCGTGTTGTCACTCACCTTCCAAGTTCCCTGATATGTCCTATCCCGGGTGATCCATCCCTTCACAAGTCTTCCTCGCATCAGAATCTAAAAAAACCAAGGCATATACCTGCCTAAAAACCATCATACCTATCATAGCATGCTCATGACAATCAATGGACACTATTGGGTACCAGTGTCCCACAATGGCCATGCTCCTGTAGTGCTTTACTAGCATACTACTGCGTGTTTGAATTCCTTTCAATGATGCTGCTAATTCTTGCAGTCGATTTCGATCACCCAACCTGAGAATTTCCGTGCTTCCTACACTAAGCACATAACTGCCATTAGATTTAAAATAAATTGAAATAACTTCAAATCATACCTCATTGGTGGCCCGTCAATAAGGTATACTTGCAATTCTATTTACTTCCTGTCACAATCAAGTCAAACTAGCATCTTTGACCAAATCATCATGTATAAACATATCACATTAGGTTAGCTCAAAACACAACCATCATAGATCAAAATCATAAATCACTTGTAACCATCATAAACCATAATCATAAATCACATGCATAATAAAATTGAAATAAAGTACTGATACTTATCCTTTAATCAAATGCTTAGGTTCTACCTTTGTCCTTATTTCGTACACACACCAGATCAGTTGCGACACCCGACAAAGACCCAGTGCCTGCTCCTCAACCATGTGCACATACACATAGTGTGCATCACACACATACAACCACACACGACATACAACACCATGTAATACATGCACCTACATCTGACATACTACACATACACCTACATCCACTATACAACACAACACAATAAATACAACTACATCCAGTATACACCATAACACAGTACATACACCTACACTCAATGTACAACACAACAAAAGTACATACATAGAATACAACATAATGAATACATATGTCACGATACCACGACTACACAATGCACATGCATAGTATTGTATGCCCGCAACACAACATGTATGACACACACACAAAATACCACATGTACATCAATACCATATGTATAACATGTACATAGTACCGCATGTACACAACACCACTTACAAAACATGTGCACAACATCACATGTACATGGCACCACCTACACAACGTGTACACAACACCACATGTACACCGCACCACCTGTTCAACGTGTACACAATACCACATGTACACAGTACCACATGCACGATATGTACACACGACCACATGTACACAACATCACATTCATGACATGTACACAACACCCCCTACACACATCACCACATGTACAACATGTACACAACACCACATGTAAAACCATGCACACAACACCATATGCACATAGTACCACTTGTACAACATGCACACAACACCATATGTACATAACACTACATATACAACATTTACATAGCACTTCATATGCAACATGTACATAGCATCGTATGTACACAACACTGCATATCCAATATGCGCATAACACCATATGCACACAACACTTCATATCCATCATGCACATAGTACAATCTGTACACAACACCACATATCGAACATGTACGTAACACCATCTATACCTAACACTGCATATGCAATATGCACACAACACCATAGGTATAATCACTGAATATAAAATATGCACAACATATACACAAAAATAGCACTGCACATCCAAGGCCACACCGTATTTACCAAGAAACCTTGCTTCCGGTGTCTCTTCACCATCCATGCTTATCCTAGCATGCCACAAATCAAACTACTTTCATTCCGCTAATGTATCCCTCAGTATAGTTTGTCCATAACATAGACATAATATAATCACATAATATCAACTCATAAACACATGATACTCACCCCGTAGATTTGTAAGGACTACTATTCCCACTTGATTCCTCATAAACCAGGAACCACTTCATGTCATTCACCTATGTAAGCAATCATTCCTCCACAAGAATGATTCCTAATGACCCTATCAGACAACAATATGCACACACACACACACACACACACACACACACACACATATATATATATATATATATACATATAAACATCAACATAAAACAATCATGATCATGTCAGAAAATGACATACATACATACATACATATATACATGCATATATATAAACATTATCATAAACATGATCACAACATAATTACCAAATTTCATAAAGTCAAGGTTAAGAGAACTCTCTTTATCCATGCACAACATGCACAACATTGAGAACAACTATTCCCAACAAAGCCAAGGAATCAGATGCCTCACATCCATTCACTTTACCTTTCCTATTAGATTTCTCATGATTGTCCTACCATCATCCATTTACACTAATGGACCCAACCAACTTAGCCGATTGTGATACTCTTACCTTTAGCTTCCCTTACACATGCACCAACTTCATTCGAGTCTTTCATTAACTGCTGGATTTCATTCAAATCTCCTGAGCTCCATTAAATTTCCTCTTTCAATTCCCAAGACTCAAAACTTAAAAGGAAAGCACAAGAAACAAACAAGAAGAAGACCATGAAAACTAATAACAACATGACATCACAACAAAGTGGCATGGCCTTTCACCAGACATAAATAAAACCGCAAATCATGCTCAACAAATCACAAAAGACCAAAACCACAAGACTAACAATAAACACCATGACTCAATCCCCATGGGTTCCCAATGCTTCCAAGGGAAAGATCATCTTGAGCCTTCTTCAAGATTCCATGCCAATTTCTTTGCCATGCAATTCTTTGTACCACACTGCCATAACACATAACTGTCAGTGCATAAATAAATGTAACAATATACCAATTATCTTACCTCCTTGTTCTAATCACATTGCCTTGTAACTGAATGTACATGTCAGCCACATGTTCCAAATATCAAGAAAACATATCTACTAATTTGAAATAAACCTTTACCAAGAGTAACAATCATGTCATAATCCATGGTCAACTCATAGTCATTAGACATAATGCTACAACTGTCACCTACTTACACTCGAGTACACATTAGTTATCTCAACACATGTGTGAGTAAAACCATTTAAAAAAAAATATGATTCCTTCGAGAAATCTTACATACACATAATCATATTATGCAATTCATCAAACATTCAACCAACTTGCAAACATACCATGTTAAATAAATCAACTAGATGACATAATCAAACACTCAAACATCAAATAAACGACATAATCAAACAATCAAGCACCAAATATACGACATAAGTAAAATAATACCTTAATGTGTCTAAAGGGAGGTTATCTTATCTACACAACCAATCCATATTATCATTATATAACTTCACGACATATCAACTCAACCATAAATAAGGTCATGATATCTGTAACATTAACTAGATAACAGTTCACATAATAAACTCATAAACGATTTTCATTCATACACAATAATCACATCTGCACAGTCAGTCTAGATTATTATGACATAATATAACAACATATTAACTCATACATGAATGTCATAACCCTAACCATTTGCATAGACCAATTCAATTTAGCGTGATACATATAACATCAAGATCTTAATGTAATAAGCCTAATCATCAAGTTAAATATCATAAAACAACAATAGAAATGCATACAACCACAAATTACTATCATTCATGACTATCCAACACATGTGCATATGACTACACTAATCAACTAGCATTTATGATACATGTAACCATAATAATAATAGAATGACAAGCATATCAGTAAACCCAATGCTTATAACAAAAATTAACCAACATACCTGCATTCCCACCATACAAACCTATATGATGATCTGGTCTTATCCTGAAGTCCATTGTTGTAACTTTGCTTTAATGATCTGCATCTCCTACTCTATCTCAGCCAACACATTAGCACCATAACACACCAATATCATCATGATGACCTAATTGCATACAATGACCTAACAATGCATGTCTGACCTACCATACATGCATAACCATAACCATGACAATGCATGCATAATAATGTATAGACACTAATATGCATAACAAATGCATATACAACTGACATGCATTCATGACTAAAGAATCCCAACAACAACATCATCAACCTTCACATGGCGACATCACTACAACCATGATCAACACCATGAAAATTCAACAAGCACATGGACTATAATCATAAGGAACACATATGCAACCAACACGAATACATGACCAACACACCGCCCATCCAGTTCGAGAGGTGAACCATGCTCTCATACCACTCTGTGGTAGTAGATATCACTAAGGGATAACAGAAACCAGAAACCACCCAAAAAAAATGGAACCCACTCTAATACCACTCTATGGTATTAGAATGACCCAAAGAGATCCCAACCCACTCTGATACCACTTTGTGGTATCAGATATTACATAAAGAGAGTGCAACCCGCTCTGATAGCACTCTCTAATGCCCTCCTCCCACATCTACCCAAGTAACTGGCCAACCCAGGTAAACATGTGACGATAAGTTATTATGATATGATTTGATTCCTTATGTGTCATTTAAGGAAGTGGAATCAACTAAAACCCACAACACAAAACTTCTATACCCACTACAGGACTCCCAAAATCCTTCCTAGTCATCTCCATGACCAATCCCTAGGTCTCATTGAGTTTTAGACCATTAACCCCTCGACGCTACTGTGATATGGACAAGGGTGTGTCTGGTAGGCTCCATATTCTTGCACACCAAGGCATGCGTGCATCTGGGGACTTTTATCCTCACACCTGTGCCTATGACTCTAAGATTTGTGCCACTTTTTAAGCCCAAAATCCAGGTCAATACCCAGAAACCCATGTAGCTTTTAGAATCCATAATTTACATGAAAACGAGACTGGCAAGCCAAAACTGGCTCCAGGACTAGGCTTGACCATCCCAACCGGGATTGACATTCTGTCAAACGCTTGGCATCAATGAAATCTATAGAAAATGAATACAATAAATATCATAAATGACTGATAACTCATATGAGAATTGACAAGAAGGATAACTACCCTCTTCCCTTAAATATTTGGACATCAATTAGGTCTTGCATCCATTATCCTTTCAATTACAAGTAAATACATGAAATAACCATCACCATAACCAACCATATAACCATGCTTATAACCAACATTAAAAAATGTAAATAAAAATGAGATAACAACCATTAAGGCCACATAATCACAAGCACAAAAGCATGAGAACTTAGCTTTTATTAAACATAAGCAAGAGCTGACCAGGTTCGGACTTCTATGCACCACCCGATCATAGACATGGTTGAACCAAATATTTCTTTCAGCCAGTCACCCCCGTGCCATATTCCAAGCATGAATGTGGGATCTCATGGATAAACCAATCCAAAAACAACCAAGGTAATCCAGAGGTTAAACCACTTCCATCCTAACCAAACTATGATCTCACCAAAAACGACATCAAGATTACAAAACCAAACCGAGCTTGGAATTCCTCTGGACTCCATCAGTATCCTTGAGGAATTTTCTGTCCCCTTGTCTCTCAAGATTTACTTCAATCCACACCAAATCACTAGGCCCTAAACTGAGACTCCACCCTTAGGATTTACGTGTATCCTGCTAAAACCAGTCAAGGGATTCCTAGGCCTTTAGGAATTTTCCTAAGACCACCTTTGCCCTAGATTTCGAAACCATTTGGCAATTTCAAAGCTCAAAATCGAGAAAACAATCCCATCACGCCATGACTATCTAGAAATAGGAAAGGTAAGGCTAAAAACCACTGTCATAACCCGATAAAACCATGCCACCGATAGCAAAAGAACCATATACCAACATGCAAAGCCATGCATGTCAAAACCATCTAGGTAATCACACATGCAAGTATTCCTGTTGAAGCTACTTGATCCTGCTCCTCCTTCCTTAACCTTTCCTTTCCTTTCTTTTCCTTTTCCTTCCTTTGCTTGCTTTTCCTTTCTTTGATCCAAAGTTAGAATGCTCCAATAAAACTCTAAGTGTCCAAGAGTGAGAGATAGCATAATGAGAGAGATCTAAAACCAAACTGAACAAAATATTGCCAACTGATCCTAAGAAGCCTTTTTTATCAATGAGGACTCTATTTTATTAATTTTCCATTATTTTCCTTCAATTTCCTCCTAACATGCAACCTGTGACCTTTCACCTTCCTTTTCTCCTATTTTCCTTTATTTTCATAAATAAATGTGCCAAAATACTTTTTTTCCTTTTTAATTCCTTAGCCATTGCCTTTTCCATTTCCATTTAGCCATAATAAACCAATGAACACCCACACTTAGATGTCTTACCCAACATTCAACTTGGAATATGTGCCCCTTAACCGTGGTCTTATTTTTCCTTTATTAAGTTTTATTACATGAAATTTTAACCAGGGGTTGTTATAGTTGTTATGTGGCTTGGATCTATGAATAAAAAATAAATTTTATTGCATTTCTTTTTGTTTCTATTTGTTCAATTTATATTTATTAATTTGATCATATCTATCCTTCATTGACTTACGTCCTAAGGATGATATTGATCTGAACTTTCCTTTGAACCAGATTCTTGTGAATTCTGTCTAGGAATTTAGACATAAAAGAATCTTATCCTTTTATAAATTGAATTAATATATGTGCTATGGCAGTTTCTAATATATTATATTGTTTCATTATTTATTTGTCGCATTGTTTCATAAGTCAATAATTGGAATATAGTTCAATTTATAGGAATTGTTACATCTATATTTCCAATTTTACCTCACCTAATTAGCTAGCATTAGTTAGTTAGTTCTTTAGTGTTTGCATTTGAGGTAATTATTGATGTTGAAACAACTAAACAAGTCTAGTTTTATCTATCTTTGTTTAAAATGTTGAAAACTTACATTATTGTAATTTTCATCTTTCTTTTATATAATCAAGAAGTATCAACATTATAGTTTTACAATTGCATCCTTAGTTTAGATTTTATTTGGTTTGCATCTTAAATATTTAACATTTGCATGAATAGAACTTTAGCATTCATTATCATCACCAATCACTTTAGTTTCTGGCTTCTCTTCTTTGTAACATATTATACTGATCATTTAACTTATAGATTAGGTTCTTTAACATAAATAGTTGTTTTAGATTAACCGTAAGATAATGATAGGATAAACTCCTTGTATTTTCATTCAAAAGAGAGAGAGGCATTTAGGCCTACAGAGCCTTAAAACCCATCGGCAATGATCATTTCAAATAACTTGGGCTATTTAAAGAGCCTTGGTATGGGTCACATCTCCTTTGTTGACTAAGGTCATAAAAACCATGTCAACAAAATGATGCTAGAAACAGGGCAAGGAAAAATAACTAATTAAATCATTAATCCCTTGGCCTCTTATTTTCCTAGACTTAATCCTTCTTCTTTATGTCATCTCAACACATGTTATAAGATTGGTTAGAGGAAAAGTTGACGTATTAGGAGTCAATTTATATATTTTCGCATTTGAATAATGGCGCCTGCCCACATCAATGTGTTGGAACATGCTTTTGATTTTCATTTACCCAAGATTTTCAACAAGACAATTTCTCTCTTTTCATAATTCATTTTTGATGGTGAAGGGAGCACATCTGTTGTATACCATATTTCTTTATTTATTTATACATGTTTAAAGCATAATATTACTAACCTTAATGTTGTATGCAGATTATTTTCTCTCACCTTTTGAGGCCGGGTCAAGTATTGATTGAAATCTTTCCCAGTTAATTCCATTCATTCTTGGTCTAAGTTTATGATTGAATTCATATAATATTTTTAATAATTTTGATTATAATAAATCACTCCAAGAATTTAAATCTTTAAGGAAAGAAAAATATGAGTCATTAGAAGATTTCACAATTAGGTTCCTACATTGTTGTACTAAATTTCCTTTGGAAGAAATGCCTCCTATCGATAAATGGTTTCAATATTTCATCTCTCTTTCATATAAACAAGATCAATCAATTACTAATCAATCTAGATTATGAAAAAATAATCATTCACAAATTGATTTGAATTTACACAATGATCTTGGATATTTAGAAGTTGTAGAAGCATCACATTTTTTTGTCAATTTCTTTCAATTTATTAGATCAGGAGCAACACAATACTTTACAAGATACAACTATGATTCCTAGTAATTATTTTTCATTAATATCTCCTTCTAATTAGGAACAAAATTTAAATGAAGATAGTCTTCATTATTTTCAATATGCTACAACTATTTTAGAAGTGAAAGATAATGAATATGAATTTTATAATCATGTTATCGATAAATCTCCTCCTAGTTTACTTGGATGCTCGATCAAGATCAACTACCAGGTGATGCTATTATTTGTCAAATATTTATTCCCCATTATTAATTCAATCATCTTATGAAAATGAACATCACTTTGTCTCAAAAAATGTTTCATGTTTAGATTCCTTACTAGAGCATACAATGGTAGTTGATCAATTTATACAATGAGAGGAAACAAACTCACAAATGGAATCATTTGAGCCTACCATGCCAAGAGATGCATTTTATCTTAATTATTCTTCTACATATGTTATTCATTGTACCTTGACATATTTGATAATGCTATGCAGCCGTACTTTTCAGAATATGTTGAATTTATTTCTGCATTGTTAAATTGTAATAAGATACAAATCTTAAAAGATAAAGGAGATAATAATATTTCATCCCATGAACCCATTACTCCTTTTGATCAATTATTTGTAGGGGGATTAGGAAATTATTTAAATGTGTCTCAAATAACATCTTTTATTGGCTTACCTCAAGTGTGTTTGAAAAATAATCTTGTATTATCATAATCAATTATTTGAGATTGAAGATGATAATAAACCTTTCCATCATGATTTTAGTTGCAAAATTTATACATCAAGTGATGATGGTTCTAAAATATTGATTAATCTTGTCACTTCATCTCAAGTTGTTTATTTTTAAATATGTGGGCTCGACAGGAATCATCAAGAGAATGGGATACCTCCTTTTCAATTTCAAACTTTGATAAGTTCTCATTGTCTTGATGAAATCTATGAAATGAATAATAATACCAAGGACCTTATACAAGGTTCTTTTCATTACAACTCTTATTAGAAATGTTTCTTTTCTACACAATTCTATGATAACATTTTCACATATCAGGATATGGTTGGAGATTGGCTTGACCGGTCTTATCGAGCAAAGTTCCATACAAATTGCAAGGTTATACTTGATTTATTTATCTATGAAGACCATGAAAGTAAGTATGAATTATTTCATTTTCATTTTGAATCACTCCAATATCTTACTAATAAGGAAATTATATTGCAACTGTATTTGTTAGTATTTTGATTTGATTTAATTCAATAAATTAATAATTATGTTATTTTGATTTCCATAGTAATTTTTTATTCATGTTCTTCTGAACTTTTTGTAATTCGATTTCTAAAAAATCTAAAGAAATAACTTGTCTTTCTATGATTTGAATTCGTGAACAGACAATGAATTATTACATTTCTCCTCTATTGTGTTAGTTCAATTTAAATGTGCTTACATTCAATCATAATCATCCTTCAATGACCTATGTCTTGAGGATGATATTGATATGAACATTGCTTTAATCCTGGGTCTTGTGAATTGTTTCCAGGGATTTGGATTGTAAAGGATGTTATCGTTATATAAGTTGGATTAATAGATGTGTTGTAGAATTTTCCAATGTGTTATTACAATTCATTATTTGTTTATTGAATTGTTTCATAAATGAATAATTGAAATATTATCTAATATTTAGAAATTATTACAAATATATTTCTAGTTTTCCTCAACAAGAGTTAGTTTTGATTTAAATTTACGTTTGTTCTTGATGTGTGATATTAGACCAATATTGGGTTATCCTGTGTTTGTTTAAAGGGTTAGAGAGTTGCATTGTTGTGATTTTCTATATTTTACATACGTCACATCGAGAATCATCAACAACCTGAATCATAATTATATTTATAATTTAGATTTAGTATTAAGTTCACATGTTAAATTTTATGGTATGTTATATGATTACATTAATTACTTCAATGTCTTACTATCCCAATAACAAATTTACTTCATATTCTAATAGAAATCACATTAAAACTTCAGTAACATTCAATAATTATTGCAAGCATTGAACATACCATAAAAATTAACATGGTATCAGAGCTTTGGTGGAGAAAGGTCACAACACAGTGTTGAATTTTTGGGGTTGTTACAATCTTTACGTACAATATATTTAATTATCACTCCTACCTAAAGAATGAAAAGAATTCCATACAATATGATGGGCAGTAATTCTTGGTAAATATGTCTAATTACCGAAATATAAAGAATGCAAATAATTCCATAAATTATGGTGGGTACACGGGGGATTCACTCAATGAACCTCTGACCTATCACGTGCATTCATGGAATATTAAACAATACCCTTAATTTGACTACATATTGGAAAATACCCCTAAAAATCACATTATTTAACCCCATACCAATATGATCCCAATACATCTTCCTAATTTTAAAAACCCCTACTTCCACTAGATATTTTACATATCCATTTTTTCACTAACATTTTTTATACCCCTTTATATTTTATCATTAATTTTGAGCTCCATTTTTTATACTTGCAAATATAAAAACCCTTTATCCCCAATATATTATGCCATTTTTTCCTCAATATAAATCCCACAATATGAACTCACGTGGTATGGTATTGCTCCCCCAGTGAAGTCCCCGTGGGTGGGTAGTTGTTGAAAATGCAACAAGAAAATCCTAATTTAATTTTGTCCTTGAATTAAATTGGGAATGAAATTGTAATTCCACATCTCATGACAGCTTGTATTAGTTAACTAAGTTAATTTGACTTAGTTGGATCAGTTAATTCAAGATAAGGGTCTAACTTGTGTTGTGTAGAGTGTCTCTTACATTATAGGAGCCCTGATTGGGTTTATTTTGATTTATAATTATTAATTTAGTTTAACTGAGTTAAAGTTAGTTAAACTAGTTCCAACTGTTGGAGGAACTAATGGGAGCTATAGTAGTGTGGTGTTTCCTACAATGTAGTGTGGTACTGCCTGCAGTGATCAACTAGTAAACTGATGATTCACCCATAAATAAATCATGCATGTTAGATCTTATGGTTACCCAGTTGAGATTGGAGTTCAGGGACAATGTACTATTAGTTGTGTAATCATATGAATTGTACAGGTGGTGCATGCAGTCAGAGGAAGGCCTATGAGGATAGCACAATTCCAATTGAGGAATTTCGGTAATTAATAGAGAGCTAATTCCCAAGGAAACAACTCAAGGAAATAAGGAATTGGGCAAGTAGAAAATTGGTTAACTATTGACATGGGCTTGTCTAGGAAGATATGAAACAAATAGAGATAGTGCAGAGTTTTATCGTGCTTGAGAAAACCATTATAATCTTCTCATATTTCCTGACTAATTCAATATACAAATAGTAGGGGTTTTTAGTTGTTGCTTTCCCCAGGAAATCATTGTGTAAAGTGTTAATTGAATTCTTTCTCTTGTATGCATTGTGATTTCACGTTCGTTTAATTGTTTCCGCTGATGAGTAGAGTACAGTAGATTCAAGTCTATATTTTTAGCATATTACAATTAGAAGTTTAAATCTACAAGGAATTTCTACATGGTATCAGAGCAAAAATCACTCTAGAAGAGGAGAATATGAGTTTGTCTTTTGTAGGTGAAATCAAATTTTCAGTATCATACTTCAGAGTGAGCAGGATGTCGTTCTACAGATTGAGACTCAAATATTCCCTTGAGGGTAATTCGAACTATATTGATTGGAAGGACAGGATGGAAGCAATGTTGGAAGATAATGATATTAAGGAATTCATAGACAAATATATTCCTAAACCTCTAGAAGTTGATGCTCATGATCTGATAGAGTGGAGAAACTGTTTTGCAAAGGCGAGAAGGATTATCCTAGAAGGAGTTCAAGATCATATTGTCTCGAACCTCCATGGTAAGGAGACTCCATATGCAATGTGGAAGGCCTTGAAAGACCTATTTTAAAACAACAGTGACCGCAGGAAGATGGCACTGAAGGACAAGATAAGAAAAATTAAGATGGAGAAGGGTGACATAATGCCAAAGTACTTGACCACGTTCACCCAATGTCAGGATGAGTTTGGAAGTATTGATGTGACATTTGCTAAAGATGATCTTGTTAGCCTAACACTTCTAGGCCTTCTCAAGAGCTGGAAAATCTACTAGGACTTAGTAAATGGGAGGGAAGTTACGAGAGTGGGAGCATTTGTGGTACGAATTGGTGCAAGAAGATATTCGATGAAACACTAGAGATGGATAATCATCCAAGCACGATGATGAAGAGAATTGTGCCTTAGCTAGAAATGTGAAGGAAGGGAAAAGGAATTCATCCCATTCCAAATCAGATTCCAGTCAGGGTGGCAAGAAGAAGTACATGTTAAATATTAAATGTTTTCACTATCTTGAGTTGGGACACTATGGCACGAAGTATATGTACAAGAAGTCTGACAAGAATCCCTCAGGAGGAGTGGCAGTTTAAGCTCTTTCTTCACAATTTGAGTTGGATTTCACCCTTATCGCTTGCATGGTGACATTGGTGATGGGTAGTGTGTGGTATCTAGATAGTGGAGCCTCATTCCATATGACTGGAAATAAAGAATTCTTCAATGAATTAGAGGAGAAGGACCTCCAGATGCACATCAAAATGGGATATGATGGGAGGCATAGCGTGTCTGGCATCAATATTGTTATCTTTTAGAGGAAGTCTAGTTCTACTCTCACTTTAAAAGATGTCATGTATGTTCCAGGTTTGAAGAAGAATTTGGTTTTAGTTGCCATGTTAGAGGATGATGGCTATTATCGGCTTTCCTTCGTTACATAGCCTTAGGATAAGTGAAGTGGATCAGGGTTCGAATGAAGAACCTATACAAATTGGATGTAGAAGACTATGCTACTTTGAGCACAAAAGAAGAGAAGGTGCAGCTTCGAGACATTGGTGAGTTGTGGCATAGATGATTAGGTACTTGCACCAAAGATCTTTGAAGATCATGCAACAAATTTTTACAAGACTTCCCAAGGGTGAACTAGAGTAGAGAGAGAAATGCGAAGGGTGTACATTGGGGAAGTACACCAATGCTACCTTTCATGATAAGGACAATTGAGGGCAAGCAATTATTGAAAGAGTTCACTTAGACGTGTGTGGACCGTTCTCGACAGCCTCCACGACCAAGCACATGTATTATGTAATATTTGTAGATGATTTTTCTCATAAATGTTGGATTTGATTCATGCAAAAGAAATATTAGATGTTCACTAAATCACTTGTTGAGAAAGAAACTAACAAGAAAGTTAAATCTCTCAAGAGAGATAATGGTGGAGAATATGTGTTGAATGAATTCAAGAACTTCTATGCATCAAAAGGAATTCAAAGAGAGTTAATAGCACCCCATAACAAACAACAGAATGGGGTGGCTGAAAGGAAGAACATAAGTATTGTGGGAGCTGAACAGGGGATGTTACATGATCAGGGCCTATCGTTGCACTTGTGGGATGACGCATGAAACACAGTTGTATATGTGTATAACATGAGTCCTCATCGGATTCTCGGGATGAGTACACCAGAAGAAGATTTTTTAGGTAAGAAACTAGATGTGAAAAAGTTCAATATATTTGGTTCATTAGTCTACTGTCATGTTACCAAGGATGCATGGAAAAATATATAACTGGCAACTCAGTTGGGCATACTTGTGGGGTACACTGATACACCTCACAACTATCGGGTGTACTTTCCAACTCACAAGATGACACTAGTTCGTAGAGCTATGAAGTTTGACGAAGAGATGACCATGAGATGTTCCCTTGAGAGGGAGTTTCAGTTGCATGGAGAAGAGCAGATTTCAGCTCCAAAAGAATAACCTTAGGATGATGTGGAGAAACCACATGTAGAGGAGAAGAGAGTGGAAGCACCCACTCATGCAAAGACTTCCAGAGATGGATGGAAGCACACCAGAGAGGATGACATATTGATGCATGATGCTAGAGAGAATGTGGGATCACCCACATCACAATGCAGGGAGAAGAGGTCACAAGATCAATACACTGGCTACATGGCTTTGATGATTGAGAGTGTAGAGGTTGAGCCATCCTTATTCAAGGAAGTAGTGAAGAAACCAATATGGGTTGATGCCATGGTAGAGGAGTATGACTCCATTATCAGAAACAATGTTTGGGAAATGGTCCCAAGACCAACAGATAAGTCAACGGTGAGTTCCAGATGGATTTACAAGGTAAAGCATGCAACAGATGAGAGTATGGAGAAACACAAGGTCATAATTGTGGCCAGAGGGTTCTATCAAGTGGAGGGAATTGATTACGAGAAGACGTTTTCTCTAGGATCAAGATACTCTTCAATCAAATCTATTCTAACACTTTAAGCACAAATGGGATGGAAGATACATCAGATGGATGTGAAGATAACATGCCTCAATGGTGTGATTGAGGAATAGGTGTACATTGAGAAACAATAAGGATTTGAGACCTTCAACGGAGAGTCGCATGTGTGCAGACTCTAGCAAGCATTGTATGGATTGAAACAAGCACCTCGTGCTTGGTATACCAGGATTGACAACTATTTCACCAAGTTGGGCTTCACGTGAAGCAAATGAAAACCTTTACCATATTGTGGTTGATGATAAATTAGTATAGTATTATATGTCAATGAGTTAATTCTAATAGGTGATGAGAATCTAGTAAAATATTGCAAAGAGGATCTTGCAAGAGAATTTGAGAAGAAGGACTTGGGGCTCATGCATTATTTCCTTGGTATGGAAGTATGGAAAGGAGATGACGAAATGCTTGTCTCTGATGGAAAGTATGCCACTAAGATATTGAAGAAGTTCCACATGGAGAGCAGTAAACCCATGGAGACTTCTCTAGTAGGGAATTGGAGGAAGGAAGATGCTACCTTATGTGAAGTAGTGGAGGCTACTATTTACAAACATCTTGTGGGTTCACTTATGTATTTGGTGAACACACGACCGGAAATATGTTTTGCAGTTACCAACTTAGTCAAGAAATGGTTAAGCCAACAAAAATCTATTGGAAGGCAGCTAAACATTTGTTGAGATGCCTCATAAGCACCACTCAATTTGGTATTTGGTACAAACGCAAAGAGGGATTGAAGCTTCAAGGCTTCAAATATACATATTGGGTAGGGAGTCCATCCGATAGAAAGAGCACATCAGGGGGAATCTTCAGTATTGGGTTAGAAATAGTTTCTTGGTACAACAAGAAGCATATATGAGTTGCAATTAGTTCGGTGGAAGCAAAGTACATGACTTATAGCAAGCAACTTGTGAAGCTATTTGGATGAGGAAGCTCCTTGTTGGGTTATTTAGTTAGCAGATGGATCCTACAATGATTTACTTTGACAATCAGAGTTGTATCAAAATCTCTGAGAATCCAGTTTTTCATGATCAGTCCAAGCATATCAACATCTGGTATCGCCATCTATGAGATTGTGGGCAAAGGAGAATCATGTTGCTAGAGTACATTCCTAGAGAGGAACACAATGCATATATTTCAACAAAGGCATTGTTAAGATGCAAATTCGAGTTTCATAGAGGGAGGATCTGGGTAGCAGATAATCCCTTTCTTGTTGAGAGGGAGTGTTGAAAATGCAACAAGAAAATCCTAAGTTAATTTTGTCCTTGAATTAAATTGAGAATAGAATTGTAATTCCACATCTCATGACAAATTATATTAGTTAACTAAGTTAATTTCACTTAATTGGCTCAGTTAATTCGATTTGAGGGTATAACTTAAGTCATGTAGAGTATTTCCTACATTATAGGAGCCATGGTTGAGTTTATTTTGAGTTGTAATTAATTAATTCAGTTTAACTAGGTTAAAGTCAGTTAAGCTAGTTCCAATTGTTGGAGGAAATAGTGGGAGGTCTAATAGTGTGGTGTTGCCTGCAATGTAGTGTGGTAATGTATGTAGTGATAAACCAGTAAAATGATGATTCACTCACAAATAACTCATGCATGTAAGATCTGAGAGTTACCCAATTGAGATTGGAGTTCATGGACAATGTACTATCAGTTGTATAATCATTGGAATTGTATAGGTGGGGCATGCAGTCAGAGGAAGGCCTATGATGATTACACAATTCAAATTGAGGAACTTCCATAATTAATAGGGGGATAATTCCCAAGGAAACAACACAATGAAATAGGGAATTGGGAAAGCATAAAATTGGTTAAGTATTTTCCTAGGCCTCTGTAGGAAGTTGTGAGATAGATAGAGATAGTGCAGAGGTTGCTTGGGCTTGAAAAAAGAATTGTATTCTTCTCATATTTTTTGACTAATGAAATATACAGATATTAGGGGTTTTTAGTTGTGCCTTTCCTCGGGAAATCATTGTGTAATGTTTTGATCGAATTCTTTCTCTTGCATGCTTCATGATTTCATGATTGCTTAATTGTTTCTGCTGATGTGTAGAGTAGACTAGATTCAAGTCTATTGTTTTAGCATATTACAATTAGTAGTTTGAATCTACAAGGAATTTCTATAGTAGTAACTACTGGTAAATATGTCTAATTACTAAAATATAAAGTATGTATCCATTAATAGTAATTTTTGTTTGAATTCTCTTGAAGACTATATTTGTCAATATGGAATAAGGCATAATTTAAAGTCTATGATTCAAGCATACATATTTTGAATTTTGTTTGCTTAAATAAGATTGGTTAAGACCCTCTTTCATAAACCTTATGTGGCATTGTAAATAAAGAGGCGACAATATTAAAGGGATTTCAACTTGAAATATTCCTTGGTTCCTAGCTTGATAAGGGTTTCCATGCATAACATACTATAATGTGAGAACTAAGTTTAAAGGTCAATGACTTCTCGAATCATTAGAATGAGAGCTACACACCATCAATACAATATTATTTGAAGTATTATTATATGGAGTAAAGTTATGCCTATGACATTTGGTTCTATGAGTAGTTTATCTCTAGCAAGAAATTTTTATCTCATCAGTCTCAAAGGGAATTGTTTATTAAACTCTCCTGGTAATTATAGAAAATGACTTCCCTATGGAAGTGAATTTTCATAAGCTTGACATGCTGGTTGGTAATTCTTTAGGTTATTGGATCCCATGATGAGCAATTTGCCAAGTGGATCCTTTGTATTACAACATGCACCTTAAACTAGAGAGAGTATGGTAATATGAAAGAAAATTGTGTGGAAAAAGTACTGGGGCACCTTCATGAATTAGACAAGCTTAGGCTTGTGGTCTCCCTGAGTGCTACATGTCATTTTGTCGCATTAGGAAAATGATCATCGGTTTGGATATTTTTCTATCCATCAATGTGTTCCAAAGCATCCCCTTGCAAGGCTAGAACCCAATCTATCCCAAAGAGAATGAAATTCCTAGATCCCAAGGCTCAAAATCCCATTTTTGGCTTCCTGTGCAGTTCCCTAGTCAATTTCTATGCATACACAGAAGAGTCCATTAGAAACTGCGCATAAGTGCACTTTGTCTTACACTGTGGCCTGTGCACATGACTTAACACATGTAAAAATAAAAATTAAAGTCTAGAAGCGTTGTTTTTCGAATATTTCCCAACTAACAAGCTTCGAATAGATGCCTATTCAACCCTGATCCCTCCCATCATGGAGCTATCTCCCTCTCTTTGTGGAACCTCTATCCCACCATATGTGGATCCCATCCCTTGGGAAATGGATCCCAAACTTCCCTCTCTTGGCCTATAAAGCTAATACAAGCCTAAGGATTATGGAGGACTATTGGAAGTAGGATTATGCTGCAGAAATAAGGCTAGGAGGCTAAGGAGAGGGTTGGAGATTGTGAGAAGAGGCTTGTAACATCAAGGCTTTGAGGTTGTAATTTTTTCTCCATTTTATTAATATAAATGCAATTGTTCTTTCCCAATTATGTCTTCTTTGATATCATTTGTGGGAGTCCTTGATCACCCACAGAGGTTATGATTGCTTATTGATTCAATTTATGATATATGTTGAGTTAATTAGTTCATTTATCTTTTATGATATATAATGGATGCTTTGATCCTTTGTGTGTTTTTGTCTATGAAGATATCCTTCAGGACATCATGGGGAAGTTGTGGGAAGTGTTGGAATGAGCTCTAAAGCGTCGAGGATAAGCGAACAGTTAAAGGTACTGAAAGGGACTTCATTAGGAATTTAGATTAAACAGTAAGTGACCTCTCTCATATTATTTGTTTCATTCAATCGTAATTTAGGGAAAGGTAACAATTATTTCTTGTTTGTTACTAGATTTCTTTGAGGTCTAGGGATATCCATCTTATCCGTAAGAGGGATTAGTCCACCTAAAAAATTGGCGAATCTGCTAGGGAACGTCTCACTCTACATTATTATTTTTGTTTTGACCTTTGATCCTTCTGTAGTAGCCCTCTTTGAGTGTTTGGAACTATTGAAAATTTGGATTTTATGTTTTATTTGACTTGTTTTTATTTTTTCTAAAAATTTCATGTTGTGCGCACTTTAGCTTTAGGCACAGAGCACACTTCTGTGCACTATTTTCTTTCTGCAATAGTGTGTATGCACACTAGTTTTTCTATGACCTATGCACATACCTAGAATTTTTGAAAATTTTAGTTTTCTCTTCATCAAGTCCATATATTTTGGATTTTCCTGTTTAGATACACTTTCTTATGCCTTCTTTGAGTCTCTATTAGTTTGCCTGAGTGTTGTGAAAGGATTTTCTTGAAATTTTCTTGTTTTCGCAAATTAGAGTAAATCCTGATCTCGTGAGTGGTCGATCTATCAAAAGAGAGATCAGTTGGTCACGCTTCCCTGTCTTCCTATCTTTCTTATTTTGATCAGATCAGGTCTTGTGTTTATTTTTCTCTTTTTTGAAATATTGTTTTGTGAGTGAAAAGCAATGATATACAAGAATGAGTATTGTTTATGAAAAGTGCTTCTTATGCTAGTTTCGAAACAAAAAAGTTATTTTCTTTCCGTTTCTCAAGTGGTTTTGAACTGTACTCTTGACTGCAAGTGAATCCATAACATTCATTAAGGAAAATTCATTTTAGTGTTGATTGGTTTTTCTTGCATTTTGCAAATTTTCAAGTGATTGTATGTCAAAAGAGAAAAGTTTTTTGATTTTTTGAGTTATTGGGAAAAGTGAAATTTTGAAAGTTAATTTCAGTATTTGGGTAATTTGAAATTGGACATCTGCATTCAGGAAAAGGGATTTAGTGGGATTTATAAGTTTTTTACAATTCTGTTAAAAAATTGAAAGACTCTTTCCTTACTTCAGTTAGAAATTCATTGAAAAGAAAAGATTACAATTTCTTTTTCGATTGCACTAGGATTTGTGTCAAGCCATAATTCCATTAGTTTCATGTCCATTACCTTTGAGTAAATAATAGCTAATAAAATCAATCTAGAAATTTTTATTATTTTAGGGCTCTTTTCCACCTACATCAGATTAGGTTGTAGGGATTTGGAATAGGGAAGTGAGATAACTTTCCAAATATGTAAACAAATATTAGTATCTTGCGATAGGGAGTAAATCCATTTACTGCAATTTTGTTATGGGAAGCTCCCCTTACAAAGGAGTCAAGCACGAGATCATATCAGACCTATTGGAGTGGTTGACCCCACTTCATTGGTTATGGTAGAATGATTTACACGTATTAAAAATTGTGCCAAAAGGTACTTAGGAGTCACTTAGAAGTAAACATCAAATTAACCATGTTGAGGAACTTTCAAGGGGATTGATCTTTGTTACTCTGCCATTGCATGTACATATGATCTGTGACTATCCTCCTAGGTTAAATGCTTTTACATGGTAACCTTACAGATCATAATCTTAGGGCTATTACCCAAGGTGACGGTGAAGGGGAAGTCTTTGTTGTACTTGGAAAAAACGTTGGCTAGACTCACTCTGACCCTTTTGGTGGGTACACTTCATTTGAGATGGCATAAATGAAGTTTACTTGCACCAGATCATGTACATTAACTAGGTTGTCAGCGTAACTAGTTCCACCTACTCTATCTTTAGCCACTTTACACTTTGATCTTTGTGGTGTTGGATTTCATTGCACCCTTGTGATTTTGCTGTGAAAATCTTTTTTGCATGGTTTGAATCCTTAGATCTACTAGCACATGTTAATTGTTTGTTTTTACTTTTTAGATATCTTAGGTTGGATTGTGAACATTATTTTGGTTTTTGATAAAATTTCATCCAGGCTGATCCACCAAGGCATTCACGTAGAATTCAGGGTAAACCCCCTGAATTTACACCTTGTCAATTGAAAAGATCAAAACTGAAAGGTCAGAATCAACATGATTTGGAACCTAATAACAACCAGAAACATCTATAGTCTTAAAATATGAGACATTAAAAAAAGAAGTGAATCCAATGTAGGAAATAGAATCAAGCTTAGTTCATTCTGGGCCAGAAGTTATCGAAGTTGTTCAAATTTAGTATGATACTAGTGAAGTTTCATACATAGAATTAATCCAACCAGAAGTAGAAGAAACTAAGTCTAATATTTCTCAACCTGAATCACCTTCGACTGTTATAGCTCCTACTCCTGCTCCACTTTCACCTAGAAGGAAAATTGTAATTACAACTAAATTACCTCTTGGTTTGATTAGTATTAAAGATATTATTGGGAATGAGGAGGAAGAATCACCTCATACTCCAGTTACCACTAGTGAAACTTTTGATCCAAGAGTTTTTCCAAGAGTTCCTTTCGATCCTTTTCGACCTGATCCTTGGTATTCTAACCCTTTTGAATTTTTTAGGTCCTAGTTTTCAACCTCACCATTCCTTTTTATTCACCGAGAAGAACCATTTCAGAAATTCCTATTGGGAACCAACCTACTAATTCATCTATGTTTTCCAACTTCCTGGAATCACTATTGTATGGTGGCCTGTCAATTCCTCCTAGACACCAGTCACTTACTGGGAATTTTTCAGGAGCTACTCCTTCTCCTCAACCTTCTGCTTGGTCATCTGGTTTATTTACATCTACTGTTCAGAAAATGACATCCATGCCTGAAACACCTACGACATCAGACCAATATGTTCATATGATATCTGGTAACTTAGGTAATCCTTAAGGAACTTCATCTGATACTTATTACCTTCCTAGGGGAAACCACCTTATCCTCCACCTGGAGGACAACCTTTTAATGGAAAATATGGTCAGATACCTTAACCCATTTGGGGTCAGCCTTTTTTGGCTCAACCTTTGATTGGTACTCCTTACCCTGAGACAAATACTATCTGGAACCATCTTTTTTCTCAACAATTTTCTCTAGTTTCTCCACAAGTTCCAGTTTATCAACCTATTCAGCCTACTAGACAATCTATTCCTCAAGTACATATTCCATGTATTGTTGTACCTATTTAGTAGCCTATCCAAGGAATTTTGAAAACACTTGTTCAACAACCAACTCAACAACTTGTTCAACAACCAACTCAAAAAATTGTTTTGAGTGCACCTCAAACACTTGTTTAGACTCCCATTTTACAATTGGTTCCAATTTCACCTTAGACACCTATCCAAGGAGTATCATAAACGATCGTTAATGTTACCCCTCAAATACCTATTCCATAGAATACACATGCCATCCCTCAGGCTTCTGCTTATCAAACTAGTCCTACCATCTAGTCTACACCACAGATTCCTATTAGACAACCAAGTACATGAACAATGAAAACACCTTTTCAAGGCCAAGCTTTCCAAAGCCCACCTTTTCAAAGTCAAGCTTATCAAGTTCCACCTTTTCAAGTTTGATTTTTTCAAAGTACACCTTTTCAAGGTCAAGTTTTTCAAAGTCCACCTTTCTAAGGTGAAAATTTCCAAAACCAACCTTTTCAAGGTCAATTTATCCAAAGTTAACCTATTCAAGGTCAAACTTTGCAAGTTTAACCTATATAGGGGCAATATTACTTGGGTCAAATGGGTCAAATTCAACCATACTCTGGTCATACTTATCAAGTCCTTGTTCAACATCAACCTGGTATGATTCATTTTGATTACCTTGGTGGAATACAAATTCCAATCGCATATGTTATTCCAGGATATCCTGGGTATCCTCCTCCAGGGGTTGGACTTAACCCACAAGGTTATAAACCTCTACAGAAAGACCCTAACTAGAAGTTATTGTTCATTGTAACCCTAGATTTACCTGATTTATCCCAACTAATGGATGATCATATTTATTATTATCCTTTTTGGTTGCCAATTCCCACCAAGTTACCGAGTGACATACCCAAATTTGAAGGAAAAACAAGAGAAGACCCATCCAATCACGTGATGACATATCATCTTTGGTGTGTATCAAATTCCTTAATGAATGATTCTATTAGACTTCGCCTTTTCCAACAAACTTTAACCAGCTTGGCAGCCAAATGGTACATTGAGTTACCTCACGCTTCTTTCCATAACTTTAAGTCTCTAACAATAACATTTTTGACCCATTTCCATCTACTCATTCGATACGATACTCGTACCAAACTATTGATTTCCTTAAAACAATTGAAATCCACTCACATTTCCAATCATATACATGAATGGAGACATAGGCATTAGTTAGTCAAAGTTTTTATCCAAGATCATATTTTAGCTCAATGGTTTATGAATTCATTACTTCCCATTATTATCGAGGATGATTCTAAGGGAGGTGTCGTGATGGAAGAGTAGGTAATTTTTCATGCCCAGTACTTCAAATTAGTATATACCCAATCTGGCACCTTGTAGGAGAAAATCTCGAATTAACCCCGCCCAACAATTTCGAATGATCAAACAGATTCAACTCCTATGGGATCTAATGTCATTGATTGTATAATAGGTTTTGTCAGCAAGCAGTATAAGGGTAAAAAGAAAATTTCTAAAAGTACTCATACTTTGGCCATACAATATTTACCCGTTAAAAGCATTTCTCTGGAAGCTATTTCCGAAATTAATGTCGTAGAATCATCTACCGACAAGAGTCAATTGTCCAGAGGTAAAAAGAAGGGGAAAGGTAAATTGAAACAACATGCTTCTCCAAAAATAAGCCCACTAAAACTAAACCTACTAATGAGAAAAGGAAGCCTTTCTATCCTTTCATTATATCCAATGAAGATCATTATATGAAGGAATGACCAAATTGGGCAGAGGTTACCAAATTCATTAAAGGTTTTCCAACTCCTGTTATTTTGAAGGATCTGTTTCCTTCTCAAGAAAACAAAATGGTTTCACATAACACATTTTCCTCTTCCACATCACAAGATATCATGATGATGTCTTCGTAGCAAGTTATGGTAGCAACAAGATCAAAAGATTATGGATCTAAGGGTCCTGTAGTCAATGGGAACGAGACTAGTTCATCTAGTCAACCTTCCAGTTCAATTCCTCCTCCTCCTTTTGAACCATTACAGATCGAGAAACCAAATCCTGACATGATGATTCAACCACCTCCCAAAGGTGTTCTTCAAAAATTAGCTTTCAACCCACATGCTATAGTTGCGAAGAATATAACATTGTTGAAGACCTTGCTATGTCTCCTTTAGCAATATCAGCCCTTGAGGTGCTGCAAACATGTCCAACACAAAGAAATTTACTATTGTCACTTATGAAAGCTATTGATCTGTAAGATTCTAACCTAATTATCTTTTATCTTGAAAGTCATATACCTAGACTCCCACATCAACTGGCGTTCTAGATTCTAGTGTTTCGCACAGTTGTTGACGAAGGATCTTCTACATGTGTCATGTCGATTTATTGTTGGAAATATTTACTTTCTCCAACTATTAATCAATCACTTACCACTCTGAAAGCCTTTGATGGAAGAGGTTTTCACCCTTATGGAATACTAAATGATCTGCCCATAGAGCTAGAGGGTAAAATGGTCACGATAAAATTTGAAATTGTTGATGATCAACTCAATTATAACATTTTGTTTGGTCGAAGTTGGACCTATGCTATGCCCGTAGTGGCCTCATCACTTTTCTGTATGATACAATTTCCTCACAAAGGGAAAATTATCAAAGTATATCCACTGTATTACTACACTTCTAACCCTAACTCTATGGGTAGCATGCCTTTGATCGAAAAATGAGCACTCCTTATGAGTATATTTCCATTGGTTTTCTCAAAGACTCATCACTGATGGGAACCTTTGCACTCCCTCCACCAAACTTTCCTTCTAACTTTGTCGAGGTTAACATGATTACATCAAGCACTATGGAATCTTCTGATCTATGGATAGTACCTTCAGAGTCTGAATTGACCTCCTATGAAGCGAGATGCCTTTGAGCCTGCTTGAATTGGCTTATCAGGTAGTTCAATCATTTTCTGACCCATCATCTTCTGAGATTGATCAAGTGAATATGATCAATGATGATTATTATCCTTTACCTTGGTTAGAACTAGTTTCACTTCCTGATCCTTTCAACCATACATTTCTGACTAATGAAAGCATTATGGAGGTCATGACTTCAGATGAAATTCCATGGGACGATTATCATCATCGCTCATCTTTTCTCCCTAACCCTGATAAAATTGAGAATGATTTTTCAACAATGTTTTCTCCTGAGATCATAGATAGTGTAGAATGACCCATGTCAGTTTTTCAAGCTAAATCTGAAAAGAACTTGGGAAACATGTCTATAATGCTTTCAATTGATATCTTAGTCAAAACATAGATTATTTAAAATATTCACATAGGTGCTTCGTGCTCACTTGAAGAGATTCAAACGTACAAAGCCTTATTTCAAGAATTCTGCGACATTTTTTTCCTGGTCCTATGAGGAAATGCCAGGAATTGACCCAAGCATTGTTGTACATGAGATCAAGACTTACTCAGATGCAAAACCTATTAGACAACAATTACATCCAGTGCATCCATGAAAGGTTGTTGCAATTAAATTTGAGGTTGATAAATTGCTCAAAGCAGGTTTTATCTACCCGGTTCCATTAACCGATTGGGTGTCCAATATTGTACATGTTAACAAGAAGCACAAAACTATCAAAGTGTGCATCAATTATAGGGATATTAATAAAGATTGTCCAAAGGACAACTATCCTGCCCCCTATATCGATCAATTCATTGACGATTGTGCCGGAAACAAAATATTTTCATTCATGGACATATTTTCTAGCCACTACCAAATCAACATATTCCCAGTTGATCAGCATAAAACCACATTCATCTGTCCATGGGGGAGTTTTTCTTATCGAAAACTTTGATTCGGATTGAAGAATGTCAGTGCAACTTTCCAACGGGCTGTCTTACGCATTTCATGATATCAAGCATATTTTGCAACCTTATTTGGATGATTTTCCAGCTCATTCGTTGAGATGGGAAGATCATCCAACAAATTTGAGAGCTATCTTTATCAGGCGTCTTCACTACAATATACTCTTAAATCCTCACCAATGTATTTTTTATGTGCAATCTAGTCGATTGCTAGGATTTTTCATTTCAAAGAAAGGCACTTGTGTCAGTCCTCTCAAGGTTGAGGCTATTTTGAATTTTCCTCCTCCTTCCAATCTCCACCAACTCCAATGTTTGCAAGGGAAAGCAAACTTTCTATGTTGCTTCATATATAACTACGCTGAGTTAACTAAAGGTTTTACTTGACTGTTGAAAAATGTAATTTCATTTACTTGGGATGAAGTGACTCAAAAAGCCTTTGATGCACTTAAACATGCCTTAACCCATACACGGTTGTTGCATCCTCCTGATTATCATTGAGACTAATTTTTGTATTTAGTTGCATCTAATGTCACTATTGGCATGGTTTTAGTTCAGGAAGAAGAATTAAATGAAGAAAATGTGATATATTACTTAAGTAGGAATCTTACCAAAACTAAAGCAAAATATGCACGTGGAGAAATTGGCCTTGGCAGCCATTCAAGTTGTCCAACGATTTCGTCATTATATTTTATTGCGTAAAGCTACCATGATTTCTAATTGTAACCTTATGTTTAACATTCTTACGAGATAGTTTCTATGGGAAAGTATTCCAAATGGAAATTTATCCTATAGGAATTTGATTTGTAATTAATATAATCTAAATTTAAGAAATCGCTAGTATTTGCTAAATTATTATGTGAATTTCCCCATACTGAGACGGAAACCATGGCAGAGGATTCTCTTCCAAAAGAATCTCTCTTTCTTATTAATACTCTAGACCCGTGGCATGGAAATATCATAATTTATCTACAAACCCATATGTTTCATCCTGAATTGGGTCAAATTGATCATCGTCGTATTCGGTACCAATCCTAACAATACACTATAGTTGGCGAGACATTTTATCACCATGGTTTGATTCCATCTTCAGACAATTTTTGACTCACAAGGAAGCCAAAAAGGCATTGAATGCCAACCATTTTGGAGCTTGTGGTGGTTATATGTATGGGTTTTCCACTGCCCAAATGATCCTACTTACATGGTATTTCTGGCCTTCTATGTTCAAATATTGTATAACCGTGGTTTGAAAATGCCGCAATTATTAGATCTATGATTGAAAAATGCATGCACACCCAACTCCTCTTCAACCAATCATTGTTGTCGGTCCTTTCGCTAAATGGGGCATTGATTTCCCTACATGTAACCCTCACTCAACCAGGGGGCATGGGTACATTATCCTTGTGGTAGATTATATCTAATATAATGCACTGTGAAAGACCCTCAATACTTAAATACATAAGAATGAAGGGAGCTCTACTTGAACGGTTCATGAGGTACAATACTTGCTAAGGTTTTGGGAATGGGGTAGCAAGATAAGTGGGCTAGATTGTGGGGAAAACTCCATAGTTAAGCGCGCTTGATCCAGAGGTGATCTGGGATGGGTGACCTCCTGGGATGTCCTAGTTACCGAGTGCAAGCCTCAGAAGTGATTATTGACGCTATGTGATTCATTTCACTAGTTTCAATCCCACTTCTTCACCCCTATGAGCATCACCTGATGTAATGAGTGCTAAGTGGAATATTCAAAAATCATGAGAAATTAGTCAGTTACGACTACCTCTCATGGAAATGGTCATAGATGAGTGACTTTCTTAACAAAGTTGAATCCAAAAAAAAAAAATCTAATATAATGCACTGCGAAAGACCCTCAATACTTAAATACATAAGAGTGAACAGAGCTCTACTTGAATGGTTCATGAGGCACAATACTTGATAAGGTTTTGCAAATGGGGTAGCAAGCCAAGTGGGCTTGATTGTGGGGAAAACTCCACAGTTAAGTGCGCTTGAGCCAGAGG
Source organism: Pinus tabuliformis (assembly GCA_031772625.1). Classification (NCBI taxonomy): domain Eukaryota; kingdom Viridiplantae; phylum Streptophyta; class Pinopsida; order Pinales; family Pinaceae; genus Pinus; species Pinus tabuliformis. The sequence goes on along the minus strand of CM062818.1, from coordinate 656,187,486 downwards.
TGATCTGGGATGGGTGACCTCTCAGGACGTCCTGGTGACCGAGTGCAAGCCACAGAAGTGATGATTGACGTTATGTGATTCATTTCACTAGTTTCAATCCCACTTCTTCACCCCTATGAGCATCACCTGATGCAATGAGTGCTAAGTGGACTATTCAAAAATCATGAGAAATTAGTCAGTTACGACTACCTCTCATGGAAATGGTCATAGATGAATGACTTTCTTAATGCAGTTGAATCCCAAAAAAATGATATCTAATATAATGCACTGCGAAAGACCCTCAATACTTAAACCATTTTCATATTCAATCATGTAATTTCTAGGTTCAGATTTCCACAAGCCATCGTCATGGACCATGGTATCCATTTTTGAAAATTTATGATGATCGATCTTACTGCGAAGCTAGGCCTGTTTCATGACAATTCTACTCCATATTACCCGCAGGAAAATGGCCAAGTAGAAGTCGTTAACAAGGTTTTGACCACCATGATTAAATATATTATTGGGATTCATAAGCGAGATTGGCATCTAATTCTTTTTCCAACCTTGTGGGCATATTGTACCACAACAAAAACTTTGAATGGTTTTACTCCCTTATAGATAGTCTATGGTTTGGAAGTAGTTTTACCTATTGAATGTGAAATACCATCTTTGAAACAGGTTATTGAACTATTACCAACCACTTCTGCAGAGGAGGAATGTTTCATGTACTTAGCACGACTAGATGAGACTCATTGTGATGCTACATTAGCCAGCGAGGCCCAAAAGAAACAAGTTAAGGCACAATATGACCAAAATGTAAAACTTTGTTCATATTCAGAAGGGGATTTAGTCTTGGTCTATAATCAAGAGCACAATAAGTTAAGCATTTGTAAATTCGAGCCCATGTGGCATGGCCCTTATATTGAAAAATGTGCATTGGCAAAAGGGGCCTATGAGCTAGTTGATTATGACATAATTCCTTTAGGAAAGCCCATAAATGGTCTTTACCTGAAGAAATATTATTCTTAGATTGCTCAGTGAATATTTTGTATACTGCCATATCATATTTTATGTGTGGAAATTTTTAGCATCTATTTATGATTTTTTGCTACTTCTCCTGCTTATCTTATGTTACACTTGATTTGCAGATGTCGGCCCTCCCACAAACTTACATTGGATTTGTTGATGGCGCTAGTTGTAGTACTCAGAATTTTTCTTCCATTACCTGGGTCATTTATTCACCCACAAATGAGTTAGTTTCTATCATGGGATATTCCTTAGTCGAACAATGAATAACATTCCAGAGTATAGCACAATTATTAAGCTATTACCTGACCCAATTTCATTTGGCATTCGTCGATTGATCGTTATGTTAGATTCTCAACTCATTGTATTACATTTGAATGGTGTCTATTCATAAAGAAGTGCTTCGATGTTAAGAATGTTTTTTTGGGTTTGTCTCTTGGAGAGAGATTTTGGTTATATCGAGTATCAACACATTCCGAGAAGTTTAAACAAATTGACTGAGGCATTAGCTAATTATGTGTTAAATTGGCATTTGTAAAACATCTATAAGAAATCAAAAACAATTTTCGTCCATATATTGTACAAGATAGACTGAAATAGAAGTAATAGTTTTCATTAGTCAAATGTATGTAAAAAGTGTGGTTTTTACAAAAATGTCATTCAAAGACATGAGGCCCTATGGCCTTTATTATCCAAACATGCTGATACATCATCACAAAATAAAAACTAGACCTAATACTAGAAACTACGTATGATGATCATGGTTGCAGACAATAGCATGAGCTACTCATTGTAGCAAGTGGCTAATAAGTCTAGGAACCCCCATAGTGTTGCTATAATAGCGAAGAGGAAAGTAATCAATCCCGACATTCGAGATGTCTAGGGTAAACCTCTCAAGGTTGTGCTCCAGCTCAGTCAATGCCTCTACTGCGTTCGGGCTTTGCACTGCGGGAGCAACTCGCTACTCGCCACACTTGTAAAATATGCGTAACCCTACTAGTCTCATTGAGCCCACATCTGCATGATCATTTCCAACAATTAGTTTTGAATGCCAAAAAACAACAAAAAATTCAAAAACAACCAAGGTGTGAAGTTTTTACCTAGATCGCCCCACTGCATCCGAACTTGCAGTGGCATATCTCGATCATCTTTGTATTCATGCCTCAATATGGAAAATCTTCAACCATGATGATTTGATTTTCCAGCCACCCAAAGAAATCAGGAGTATACCGAATCATTGTCCCTTTAGCATGCGAGGGTCTCGAGGTCCTCCTCTCTCTATGGCTACCTATGGAGCAAGGAGAGGGATCTTCTCTAGAGAAAACAAGATGACAAAGGCACCCTACCCAAAATTCTCGAGTTTTCCAGTTTTGACTCTAGTTAGTTGCCCTTTCAAATTGGCAACTACTGATTTGCACCAGTTAAATATTGTAAGTTGCATACACTCCACAATGGTTTGCATTTGAGCCTTTGTAAGCACGTGAAGAGTTGCACTTCTGCATAGTCGTGCAATAGTGAACTTAATATCTCTCAAAGGAAGGATCTATATAGTTTTGATATCAATTCTCCCATCCTTGAAAGCAGCTCCTTGGAAGCAATGTTGCGCTAGATAGGTGGCATTTCTTTCACCACCTCATCTATGTCCATACAGAGAAATATCCACTCCATGACATGGGAGTCCAGATAAGAAGTAAATGTCATCAGCATTGATAGTGAGTCTATGATCTCTGATCAAGAAGCATTCTTCTTCTACATTCCACTTTCTCACTATCCACTCTAGCGAGTCTAGCTGGGCTTTCATGCTCGAAATAGTGAAACAATTATGAAGGCCACAGTTTGTCAGTGCCTGTATTTTCTTTGGATGGTTCAAAGCAACTATATCTTTCTCTTCATGTCCAATCTCTCTCCATTCCATTTTTTTGGTTCAAATTCCTACAAACAAACATGGGGGATCATTAGAAAGAATTGCTATAAAATTTTGCAAAAACTTTGGGTGTTTTCAATTAGATTTTCAATGCCCTCGGCACTGTGCGCAGCCACATGAGGAAAACAATGTGGATGTGTGTAGTTCTAGACTTAGAAACTTCCTACACTCCACTTTTTAATGTAAAAACTTAGTTGGTGTGCATAGGCCCAATAAGGGTGAACTGTGCACACTAAGGGCGATTTTTCATTTGAAAACCCTCCCCAAAAAACCAAAATACACGGTGAAATGCAAAATAAAAACCATGGAAATGAAGATATTGGGAAGATGATTTAGCTGGAGAAAACGACTCGCGATTTGATCCAATGGTTTTCCCAGAATCTGCCTTTGAAGTTCTTGGTGAAAAATGCACTCTATCACTCTCAAAGGGTAAAAAACACAAATGGTAAAATGTTTTTACATTTTTAGGTTTTTATAAGTTTTTAGGCTTATTAAAATATTAGTTTTTGCCTATTAGCCTTTAAAATCCAATTTTATAATGTTTTTTAATATATTTTTTAGTAGTGATGATAATTTTTGAGTTTAAGTGTGGGATCACAAGTTATTTATGAAAATGAATCATTTTTGTGTTGAGTATATTTTTATCACTTTTTTGAACTCATTAAAAACTTACGAAAAAGAAAAACAAGGAGTTCTCTTTACGCCCTTTTCAGACTCCCTAAACATGAAAAGATCGTCGAGTACTTGATTATTCAAACTTGTAAAATTAAATGAACAATCATCTATTTAGTATAAGTTTACCCATTTTACAGACTGAACTAGACTATTTACGAAAAAGGTATACGTTGACTAATCATGGTCAATAAAGTTCTCTCCTGCATTATTTTACCCTTTTTCAGGCTTGAGGGACTCAATTTACGAAAAAGGACACTGTGGAGTTTACTTATGTTTTTCTCCTGACTCCCTAAAACTGAAAAACACCAAGCTTTACTTTCTTCGGGCTCGTTAAAATTTACGTTGAAAGAACTGAATGAGTTTTCTTTTGTCTTTTCAAACTCTTTAAACATGAAAATGACATCGAGTTACCCTTTCACTGGACTCGTAAAACTTAAACAGTGGATGACTCATTAAGCATGACGAGACTGAACCAATCCTTCCCAGGGTTCGTTAAAAATACTTCGAAGGAATCATCCGAAGGATGAGCTTACAAAACAAGCATATGTTATCCTCCTCAAGCTTGCCAAAAATAAAGAGGTACTTGCCAGTAATGGTGGAGGAAAGTGGGAAAGAACCTTATTTTTGTATTGTAAAAGGTAGTATGTCGCTATTGAACATGACACTCCATCACTTTTTGTGTCTGGGTTGGGAAATCCATTTTCCTCTCAGTTGCCCATAACTCATTCAAAGTCTTCAGTTGGTTTCGGTATTATTTTCTGAGTCAAATGTTTCCAAGTCAAAATGTTGTGTCGTTGATATGTTCAAGAGAATTCCAACCTCAATCAAATTACTTTTCCATTCATAGCCTTCAATTGCATCGACCATCCCTGAGTTAGTCCTAGATTATTTCTAACTATTGTTATTCAAAACTTGACTTGAGTTTCGTGTCATAGGCCCTCTTGTGATGGTTTGCTTCCTATCGAATTCAATTCATTATCTAGGAAGTTGATCTAGAAACCTTCAGTACCTTGAGGCCTACATGCCTTAATGGCAGGCTTTTCACCTTTGATGATAGGTTCTCATCATTTACCTTTGATCAAATGATTTTATGATTGTTCAACATCAACACATCTATTCACATTTCATATATTTTACTAGAAGTACCTTGAGAGCCATTATCATTATTGGTGGTTTTTCTCGCGCTTGTTAACGATTCACATCATTGACGATAATTGAGTGGTTTCTACCATGTTCAACTACGAGACATTTACTCGCATGGCTAGATTCATACTACGAATCGCGAGATAGAGATCAAGACCCTGGATCTAGTTTCATCCATCCAGATTGCATGGAGTTATTAAATATTCATGATTGTAAACATAGTTCCTTTGATGGTTGTGTCCATACCATGTCGTCTATTGACATGGATATTCAGATATATTTGCGTACTGGTTCTTTGAGACATTTATGTTATGAGTATGGGAAGGCCCACCTCAACGATGATTTTATATTACATTGTAATATTTTATTGATTTTTTCAAGTCTTCGATTGCAGTCTCTAACACAAACCTTGGCATGATAAAGCGCTTCAGTCATCAAACATCTCTTCTGACTTTGCACTTTAGGGGGGAATATGTTACATGTCATTTTGTCACATTAGGCAAATGACCATCAGTTTGGATCTTTCGTTATCCATCAATGTGTTCCAAAGCATCCCCTTGCAAGGCTAGAATCCAAAATATCCCAAAGAGAATGAAATTCCTGGATCCCAAGGCTCAAAAACCCATTTTTGGCTTCCTACGCAGTTCCCTAGTCAATTTTTACGCATACACAGAAGAGTCCATTAGAAACTGTGCATAAGTGTACTCTATCTTACATTGTGGCCTACACACATGACTTAACACATGTAAAAAATAAGAATTAAAGTCTAGAAGCATTGTTAGTCGAATCTTTCCCAACTAACAAGATTTGAATGGATGCCTATTCAGCCCTAATCCCTCCCATAATGAAGCTACCTCCCTTTCTTTGTGGAACCCATATCCCACTATATGTGGATCTCATCCCTTAGGAAATTGATCCCAAACTTCCCCTCTTTGCCTATAAAGCTAACATGGGCATGAGGATTATGGAGGATTGTTGGAAGTAGGATTATGCTGTAGAAATAAGTCTAGGAGGCTAAGGAGAGGGTTGGAGATTGTGAGAAGAGGCTTGTAACATCAAGGCTTTGAGGTTGTAAGTTTGTTCTCCATTTTATTAATATAAAAGCAACTATTCTTTCCCAATTATGTCTTCTTTGATATCATTTGTGGGATTCCTTGATCACCCACATAGGTTATGATTTCTTATTGATTCAATTTATGATATATGTTGAGTTAATTAGTTCATTTATCTTTTATGCAATATATTGGATACTTTGATCCTTTTTGTGTTTCTGTCTATGCAGATCTCCTTCAGGACATCATGGGGAAGTTGTGGGAAGTGTTGGAATGATCCCTAAAGAATCGAGGAGAAGCAAATGGTTGAGGGCACTAGAAGGGACTTCATCAGGCATTTCGATTAAATGGTAAGTGACCTCTCTCATATTGTTTGTTTTAGTCAATTGTAATCTAGGGAAAGGTAGAAATTCTTTCTTGTTTATTACTAGATTTCTCTAAGGGCTAGGGAGATCTGTCTTGTCCACAAGAGGGATTAGTTCACGGAACACTGAGTGAGAGGGAGTAAGATTAGTTAAATATTTTATTTAACATGATTTTGATTTAGTATCATATATGTACAAGAAACAAAGGATTACTAAAATCATTGATACTAGAATAACTAGTTGTAATATAATGTGTTTTGAAGAAGCTCTTTAGTGAGTTGTGGGCCATCATCTATATGCCACTAGGAGGAGAAATGAGGCTCCCATAGATGGATGGCCAAGTTGCTAATATAATCACAAAGAATTTGGGAAGGAAAAATGCTTAGCGTTTAGAGAGCAACATTCCCTATATGGATGGATCTTGATTGGGTTGAACGTTGAGATCTAGGAGCTCCTAGGGACCTAGGGTACTTCTTGGAGTTATATGAGCTTAGGGTGAGTGGTTCACCTTCCCCTATGGAGTACATACCCTAGTATCTTAACATAGGGTGAGTGGTTCATCTTCCCGTATGGAGTATGATATATGAGAACAGGGTGAGTGGTTCACCTTCCCCTATGGATATGCCAACATACATCCTACCCTTGCAGTATGGGACTCTTGGGAAGTACCTCTCATCTGGCCAATGATTTGGGAAAAATTGTTAGGGTTAATTAGTACTACCAACAAAAGCCTCAAGTACTACTGTATTCCCTATGACTAGGATGCATGTTGTTCAACAACTTGATCACTAAGGATCAGTCCTCGTAGGGGTCCTATCTCTGGACATGAGAAATTTCTTCTGCCTTTTTTACAAAGATGGCAATCTCTTGTCACCCACCCTCTTTCAAATCCTTTCTTAGTGGATTATGATGTAAATATTTAGTAGAGAAAAGAAAAGTTGCAGAGATGACACATGAGGCATAAAGTGGATGTATATTGATACATAGAATTCCTCCCTAGTTGAGAGGGAGTGTTAAAGAGTGTAACTAGGGGCTAATTCCCTTTCCTAGAAGCTAGTTATGAATAAAATATCTATAGAAATAATATAAATAACTATAAATAACAACAATCATAAATAATGAATAATTAACTAATTAGTATTGAAGAGCCATGTCTCCAAGGACATGACCATTCGTGAATGGGTACCTGTTATGAAACCAGCTCAAGAAAAGATAGAAAAGATAAATCCACGCCTTAGAATTCAGCCTCTTAGAGGGGGAAACCTCCTTTACATTACATAAATAAACAATTCTTGGATACAAATGAAAATACCTCCTTTCTATATATAGGAGTCTAAGTGGTCCCAATACAATCAAAGCCTACATAAAAATAATATTGTAGGGCACAACAATAACAATAGTGGACTTCTATGTGGCACAATAGTAACAATATGGGCACTACATGGGTACATCAATATAATAAGTGGGTTGTACTAATAACAATAAGGGGTTACACTAGTAGTATAGGGGCCTAACATGCCCCTCTCCTTCAAAAAGCGTTGTCCTCAACGCTTGAGTAGTTCTTGATGCTTCTGTATAAGATTCTTGTCCTCCCATGTGGAATATTCAGCGGGTAAGTTCTTCCACTTGATGAGATACTCTAAAATTGATCGATTTCGTAGCTGTCGGGTTCTTGTTTCTGTGACTGCTCCTGGTTCCAATACGATTTTTCTTTCCTCTTCAATTTCTGGCAATATTGTTTGAATTGGGATCTTTTGCAACTTTTGAATAAGTGGCCATACTTCTTCGTCCTTCTTCCATTCATCCCTTGCTTCGTTTATCCAATCTGGTTGGATAATATAAATAGCACAAAACAATGCTTCCACATCCTCATCCTTGAAGAGTCTTCCCATTCGGTAAGGTCGCCATTTTTTAAGTGCATGTAGTATTGCCAACATTTCCTTCTCATAAATAGCTTGCTTGAGATGTAGCAGTAAAAATACCCAATCACCTACATCAAAACATTTTTCACTACGATGTTGATCTACCTGTTGTTTCGTTTGATTTTGCACTGAAGTGGCGTTATCCTTTAAAAGTTGGAGAACTTGTTGTTGATGCTCGATATGATCTTTCTCTACTTGAACCTTTTTCTTCTTGATATGTCCTTCTATCTTTTGAGGAGTGGTAATTTCTTCCAGTCCTTTACAAGATATGGTCGGATTCATTTCTTGATGCTCGATGTGATCTTTCACTTCTTGAACATTTTTCTTCTTGATGTGTCCTTCTATCTTGATAGTTTGAGGAGTGGTAATTTCATCCATTGAATTACAAGATATGGTTGGATTCATTTCTTCTTTCTCGATGTGATCTTTCACTTCTTGCATCTTTTTCTTCTTGATATGTCCTTCTATCTTGAGAGTTTGAGGAGTGGTAATTCTTGCCAATGCTTTACAAGATATCGTCTGATTCATTTCTTCTTTCTCTGGGGTGGGGTCCTGGCGTATATCTTCTTCTTTTGTTGTTTCTTGATCCTTTTCTTCCTCCTCTTCATATTCTATGTAAAATAATTTCTTCTCAGCACACTTATGACCTTTAGTGCATTTTCTATCACAATTGTAACAAAGCCCTTTTTCTCTTTTTTCTTCCAATTGTTGTGGTGTAACCCTTGTAGGTTGTGGAAGGCTGGGAGAAACAACACTTCCATCTTTATAGTTGTGAGGGGTATGCTTCCTGGTTTCCATGATTTTGCTTTCCATTATGTCACAAATCCCTTTTACTCTTTCCAATTGTTGTGGTGTTGCTCTAAAGAAGGTGTTGCTCTTTATATCCTCATAATGTGCTATCATTTCCTCGTGAAAATTGACCACGTAACAAGTTTTTTACGAGAACAAAGCCCTTTGTACCATAAAAATTGATCTGGTTCTAAATATGAAGATGCAATACATACATTTTGTAACAGTTGTACACCATGTATATCAAAATATTGCTCCATCTGAAGTATCCAATTTACCGGATCCTTGCCATCAAACTTCCTCATCTTGCTTTTTCTTGATTTTAGGAGCTCTAACTTGAAACGACTGTAACTCTGTACTTTCGGATCTTTAAGTTCTGAACTTGTGACCTATAGTAGCCCTCTGTGTCCTCTTTCCAATGCCACAAGTCTGATCCAAATTTGATTCTCCAAGAAAAAGTTATGCACAATCTCCCGCAGTGACCTGATTATAGACTAGTTCAGTAGAGCGAACTTGTATGAAGTGCCACGTGTCACTGTTTCAACCTTTGACTCTGAAAAATATATAAACCGAAACTACAGTCCGTCCTCTTTCTGTACCTTCTTACGAAATTTCAATCCGATCTTCAGAAAGAAAGTTATGACGATTTTCCCCAGGTCACCTGTTTTGAGTGTAATTCAGGAGTCTGCAAAAAGACCAATTTCCGCAGATCATATCTCCGAAAATATCACGCAAAAAGATCTGAAATTTGGACCCAAGGTTCATCGCCAATTCTTCTCAAATGGGTTTTTTTTGCGACTTCTGAAACGTCACAGAAAAAAAGTTATAGCGAAAATGCCACGATGACCTGTTTGGAGCAGCGAAACCCTAGAATCCAAAGCTCTGATACCAAATGTTATGAAACCAGCTCAAGAAAAGATAGAAAAGATAAATCCACGCCTTAGAATTCAGCCTCTTCGAGGGGGCAACCTCCTTTACATTACATAAATAAACAATTCTTGGATACAAATGAAAATACCTCCTTTCTATATATAGGAGTCTAAGTGGTCCCAATACAATCAAAGCCTACATAAAAATAATATTGTAGGGCACAACAATAACAATAGTGGACTTCTATGTGGCACAATAGTAACAATATGGGCACTACATGGGTACATCAATATAATAAGTGGGTTGTACTAATAACAATAAGGGGTTACACTAGTAGTATAGGGGCCTAACAGTACCTACCTATGTATATAATTAACACCCTCAATTGAAATCAAATCATCTCATATCTTCTTGTACATATTGTTGATGCTTTATTTACAATTAATGTCAGTGATGATAAGACATTGAAGTAATTGTTGCAAGCATAAAACATACCATAAAAATTAACATCTCATATTTAGCATTTGCATGAAGTGAATATCATTCATTATCATTGCTAGTCACATCAACTTCTGGCTTCTCTTCTTTGCATCATATTTTGCTAATCATTTAATATGTAGATTTGGTGTATTAATATAAACAATAGTTTTAGATTAACTGTAGGATAACTATAAGATAAACCCCTTCCCTTTTCCTTCGAAAGAGGAATAGGTATTTAGGTCAATGGAGCCTTAAAACCTATCCAGAGTGACCATCCCAGACAACTTGGGCTATTTGAAGAGCCTTGGTCCAGGTCACATCCCATTTGTTGACTAAGGTCATAAAACTCATGCCAATGCAACCCTACTCAACCAAGGTGAAACATTGATTGAATATATTATTAGTAGTTGACCATGATGAAACGTGGTTAACTTATAATAATAATATTATACGTTTTCCCAACCTTATTCAAAATCCATAATAGTAATAATATTAGCGTTTGTGGTTAAAATTTAATATTTAATAATATTATTAGGGTTTGTGTATAAGATTTAATAATAATAAAGTTGATGATGAATACTAATAATAATAATGAGGAGGTTGACATCATCATCATTATTATTATTAATAGTTTATCATGATTTGACTTGGTCAACCCTATGTTAACTGATGGGCCTCTAAATTAGACATAAATTAAGGCCTACGACCATCCTTCACCGCATTAAACCTCTCTTCTTGCATTAGATAATGTATTTTTAACTTTAATATATTCATTAGGAAGGTTTATGAATAATTGCATATTTGTGCCTAATATTATTTATTTTTGTGGAATATTATGAGAATATTGGGAAGATTATGAAGATTTTAAGGAGGAGATAATTTAGGTACTTGATCCCTACTACAGGAGGATCAATAATAAATAATAAATCAACAAGATATTATGGAATTATGGCACAAATTGTGGAACTCCAATGTTGAGAAAATCTAGGAATTTGTTCCCCACTATTTAATGCAGATTCCTAGTATTTGGGACCAGATCCACTAATCAAGGGATTTTGGTAGGGAAATATTCCTCCATTCATGGGGAATGATTCCTAGTCATTTTTTATAAGTACCAAGTCAAATTTGCCTCTAGGGATATATTTTCCTTAGAACTCGTATTTCTGCAGCTCCATTGTATTTTCTTGCAGGGATGTAATTGTATTGATGAAAATAATGAAAATTGGTGTCATGTTCAGCTTCTAAATCTTGTTCTCCTCCTTAGGTCTCTAAGTTTCCTTGGGTTTGGCCATCCAAGGAGCCTCAAAGCCCTTTTGTATTATTTTCTTTCCTTCTTTTCACTTCTTATTCACATGCATCTCTTGTTTTTATTTCTTTCCATTTTTGCATTTATTATTAATGATTTCTTATTGTAGGATTGGGTTAAATGGTTGATGTAAGGTCTTTTTTAGGATCACACACATCATTTCATCCTTGGAAAAGCTTTGGAAGGTCATAGTAATCATTGAGCTACTTGGATTAGCTTTTTTATTCCCAAATCTAGATTTCTGGAACTCCTTTGTGGCAAAGAACAATAAATTCCCGCTATTTTTTAGAGCATGATAACGAGCTTCAATTGGGTTGGTTCCACTTGCATTAGATCACAAAAAAAATTCTAGTTCATAACAAAAATTACCCCATTTCATTTGCACTTGATTATGTTACACATTTTATAGATTTACTAGCTCACTAGTTCTCGAATTTCTAGATTTTCGACTAGTAATTTTCTGTTATTTTTTAGCATGGGTTACCAAAGGTCTTTTTGAGTGATTCCACTTGGAATGGGGACGTAAGACATTTTAGTCAATAAAATTTTTTGTCACATCCAATTTGGATTTTATTTTCTTAGTCATTCAATGAATTATAATTTGCATAGTAAATCTGTAACATCCTGTAGTAAATCAGGGGATCCTGTAGGAGAACTAGGAGATCATATAGGAGAACTAGTACATCCTGTAGCGGCCTGTTTTGAGCCTGAATTGAGAAAAATCATGATTGAAGCTAGGATTAGGCCCCTACTTGAACTCCAAGCCATCAAAATTATTGTACCCCTCTTCCTCCACACCTGTCTCCCTGCCAAAGATCAAGGAAAGAGTAACATTGCATTTATAAAGAAAAAAGATTTAAAACATGATTTCTTTTATATTTACACATGCACATAGTAGTCAGTACTCTCTAGATCAGATTCCATGCTTAGATTAGTTAAAACATCACTTGTGACAAATAGGGTTAAAATAGGGTTCTTTTGCAAGCAAAGTGTGTTAATAAGTAGATAGAGGTTTTCATGTTACTTTACAAGCATTTTTAAATTCAGTCTTTCATTCGTGAAAATAGGCAATATTTCTTTTCTCTCATGACACCAAAGGAAGGAAACATTGTATATTGCACATATAGTGCCAATACCTCTTAAGTTTGTACGAAACCCGACTTGATAATTGAAGTCGGTAGCCTTGGGAGTTGCAGCATTCTTGTTGCAATATCGAGGCTCATCATTTTTTGGCGCCATTGTCAGGGAGGTGTCAAAGTATGCATTGTTTTCTTCCCTAGTTGACTCATTTATTTTTACCTTTTGCAAAATCAAAAAATATTTGCATTAGGAATATTTCATTTCAAAAATAGAAAAGTGCATTGCATTAGTGTTTTCATTCAATCATAAAATCGAAAAAATCTCCAACACCAACCCACCCCCACATTTGATCACGTGGTGCAGTAAGAGCCACATCACCATTCACTTTTGCAGGTAGAAGAAGAAGATGAAAAAGAATTTAGAATAAATGGATGGAGATGATGACAATGAGGAAGATCCTCTCGGATTTCCCATTCAAGATAATGATGGTAGTGTGCACATGAAGAACATCCCTCCATCTTTTCTTCCAAAATTTCATGGTCTAAGGTCGGAGGATCCAGAAACCTTTCTCTTTGAATTTGAAATTTTTTGTAGATCTTATGGTTGCTTATTAAAAACTCAAAAATTGAGATTGTTTCGAGCAACACTTGAGGATAGGGCTCTTAAATGGTTCATAAGTTTCGGGACTAATTCAATAAGATCATGGAATGCTATGCGAAAGATATTTCTAGAAAAATATAAAGACCATGATTTTAAATAAGAAATCTTTAGAATGAATTAGAAAGAAGATGAGATTCTAGAAGATCTAATATAGAGGTTCATGTCTAATGTTAAGAGGGAAAAACTACATCATTTAGGATCTGACACACTAAAAACCCTCTTACTTAGAACAATTAGGGATGAATGGGTTAATCTCCTTGATCTCATGAGTAGAGGTGATGTATACCAATTATCATTTGAAGAAATTTGTGAAACATGAAAACACATATCAAAAGGAAGGGCAAGAGTAGGTAAATCAGCATCAAGATCGGTAAGTCAAGCTAAACTTGGAAATTTGTTTGATGATTTTAAAACAGAAATTATTAGCAATCTGATCAAACAAGTAGAAATGCTAAGAATTCAAGATGAAGAAAACAAAGATGTTGATATTTGTGTTGTCCATACAAAATCACATGATGTTAAACATTGTCCATCATTACCAAGGTTGAAGGAAGTTTCCCAAGAGGACAATGAAGCAAGTCAATTTCCAGTGTAACTATGGTATGTAGCTCCCAGAGGACCATGGCAGCCTAGTCAACCTAGTACGATGCAAGAGCCTAATTCACAAGTTCAAGGTTATGCATATCCACCTCAAAGTAATTGGAACACACCATTTCCTTGGCAACATTGGCCATATCAACCCCAAAACCAATCTTGGCAACAAGGTTGGCAAGGAACTTATGGGATCCATCCACAATATCCTCCATACCCAACTCCATGTTATCCCTACCATTCATCTCCACCACAACCACGACCCCAATCACATCCATCTCAAATATCCACTCCCACTCAAATACTTGTACCACCATTTCCAAACCCACACATTGAAGTAACTCAGCCCACTTACAATGCTGAGGTACAACACTTCCAAACATATCCTCTTGAGGTCAATGGTATTGACCATAGCTCAGGAAGAGTATTGAAAAGAAGAGATTATCTTGATACCATTGAAGGGCCACATCCAAAAGAAGAAGATTCAAATGAAAAGACCACAGAATCATGGGTTGCACTTGATGAAGAGTAGACATCAAAATCAGAGATTGAGAGAGCTCCCTCATGGTTACCATCAAATCCTACATGTAATCAAGAGAACAATCAACAAAAAGAGTAAGCTTTGAAGGTCATAGTAGAAGAAGTCATGGATAATGATCCAGATAAGCAATCAAACCAAGGGCATGAAAGTTATATTGAGGTTTGGTTCCAGACAATCACTAAGTTGCAGCAACACTCTCTTCTTCAATTGTGCTTGATATCATCAAAGTCAAGCATTTGATCACTCAAATCCAAGTACATGTCAAAGCATACATTTCAAGCCTCCACATCATTTTTTCTGTGATATTGATGTGCACATGTCTCCATTGGAATTATTCCTATACTTAAAATTGATTTTGTTTTTCAACTAGGGTAGGGTAGAAAGAAAAACAAATTGAAAAACAAGAGAAAAAAATAAAAATATCAGGTGAAAACCTCCTTGGAGGTGCTTCGGGTTGGCTCATTGATTGAAAACCTCCATGAGGCATTCAATGGGTTGGAAAAAGGAAAAAAAAAAAAAAGATCCTAGTTGAAAACCTCATTTGAGGCGCCTAGGCAAACCTACTAGTTGCAAACATCCTTGAGGTGGCTAGTAGGCCTAGAAAAAAGAAAAAATCCTTACTCCATGTATCTCTTTGATGAATGTAGGTGCTCTCCAACATCTACAAGGAACAAAAACAAGTTGCCACCAAAGAAAGAAAAAATAGGTCAAACCTAGTCAAAAGAAGTCAAATTTTGAATTTCTCCTCCTTTGCTCAAATTCTCCAACATGACCAAGTCCATGCCAATCCATCGCTCTCATATATTTCCACCATCCACTCATCATTCCCAAGCTTCTACCACTCATTTTCCTTGTTGTCCCAAAATACTACAGGAAGGTTCTGTTTTACTACAAAAACAAAATACAAAGAGCAAAAAATTGTTTTTTTCATAACTTGAAAACCATACATCCATTTGGCAAGCTGTTTTTTGGGGAGATGCATATGGATGATGGTAACATGCTTAAGAAATTTCAGAAACTTTTAGTGCACGGTTTCCAAGAAAGTGGCCTCCATCACCTTCAACCATTTTTAGTTTTTCTTGAGATCCGTGCATCCATTGACCGAATTTTTTTATGGGGACGTGCATACTG
Organism: Pinus tabuliformis; assembly: GCA_031772625.1. NCBI lineage: Eukaryota > Viridiplantae > Streptophyta > Pinopsida > Pinales > Pinaceae > Pinus > Pinus tabuliformis. The sequence continues at coordinate 656,171,949 of CM062818.1, read as the reverse complement.
ATGATGGAAACATGCTCAGAAAGTTTCAGGTCAATCCATTATACCGTTTGGGGGATATGGACAAAATAAGTCTGCTACAAGAGGTTGTCCTCAATTTTGAAAAAATTGTTTGCAAGACAGCAGGAGTAGGATCAGAGCCATAAGAGAGGATCAAAGGGTACCTATACAGTTCATGTTTTCATTTCTCCATTCCAAATCCTTCATCAGTCCATTATTCCCTCCATTTTTCTTCTCATTTAGCTCAATTTGCAAGGGTTCTATGTTTTCTACACGATTCCCTGTACCTGCACATCAAGGAAAAACATCAGAGGAAAAGAAAGAAGAGAAAAATAGATGCAGAAAATACAAGCAAGGACTTCACTCTCCAACAGCAACATCTACAGGAAGGCTGAGAAGAAGCTACAAAAGAAAATACGATGTAGAAATGGGTTAGATATTCTTTAGGAAGGTTGATATAGGCCCCCAAACACCTGCACATCAAACTCAACTCAGCAGCACCATGCATGTCTCTCCAACAACCATCAAGTAGGTACAGGTATGCAATATTCTTGACCTCTTCTCTTGAGCATATTATAGTTAGAAATTTGTTGTCAATGCATGAGAGATGAGGTTTTATAAGCTAAGGATTGGTTAGCAGTTTCAGCTGCCTTCAACTAGTTAATTGCAGTTCACTCCTTCACTCATGCAATATTGAAAAGTCAAATTATGAAAGGTAATGATTTCAAGGAATGAGGACAACAGTTAAAAGAAGAAATTTTTGCAAAGGCCAAGTCACCACAACACTCCAAGCCCTCCATCCACTTCATATTCACTATCTATTCATCATTCATCCATCCCATTTCATTCTTGAAAAAAAAGAAAAACAAAGCATCCTCTCCATTTTCACAAACCTACACTACTCCCTTTGAGCCCTAACATCATCATCCAATCCCTCTTCATCATTTCTCATCACTCCCATATAGTTAGAAGACCCTGAAAGAGGAGGAATGACTACTACAAGAAGACAGAATGTTGCTACAAGAAGGAAGAAATGAACAAATTATGCTAAACCCCAATATGGCAGAGCTTAAGAGAGACCTAATCAACACAAAGAACTCCAAGGCCATAAGAGAGAAGAAGAAGGCAACAAAAGGAGATGAGACATTCACCATCAAAACAAAACTCAAACTGCACTAATGAAAACATGTTTTCCAAGAGGTCTCCAATCTCTTTCTAGCTTTTGTCCAAGGCCTAAAAATGGGAAAAAGGCATGGGAGTCGAGTTGAGGGTCTGTCCTAGGCTCATAATATCATTTATGCTATAAAAAAGGGTTTACTTTAGTTTTAACAGGGTTTCCTGTAGTTTTGACAGGAATTACTACAGGATGTCCTAGTTCTCATCAAATTTGAAGGTTTTAGAGGTGTACAAATGGTGGAACAAGGTAGCAGAAGGTTGATAAGGATATGTAAGACCTTGCTAAACTGAAAAATATTCAAGAACCCATCTTAAATAAGGGCAAGAAAGCAAGCTAATGGTCTCAAGAAACAATGATTTTTCTTTGCTCAGATATGTTTTTGGACATGTCCTTGCAGAACTTACAACCAAGATTCTTAATACACAAGAGAGAGGCCACCAGGGCCATGGATGAGGCACAATGAGGTCACTAAGTTGCTCAAAGGATGAGCAAAACTTTCAGTGGGGGGTATGATGGGCATCTAAATTAGACATAAATTAAGGCCCATGCTTCTAAATTAAAACATAAATTAAGGCTTATGACCGTCCTTCATCACATTAAACCTCTCTTCTTACATTAGATAATGTATTTTTAACTTTATATATTCATTAGGAAAGTTTATGAATTTCATATTTGTGCCTGATATTATTTATTTTTGTGGAATATTATGAGAATATTGGGTAAATTATGAAGATTTGGAGGAGGAGATAATTTAGGGACTTTCTCCCTACTACAGGAGGATCAATAATAATTAATAAATCAACAAGATATTATGGAATTATGGCACAGATTGTAGAACTCCAATGATTGAGAAAATCTAGGAATGTGTCCCGTGCTATTTAATGCAGATTCCTAATATTGGGGACCACATCCACTAATCAAGGGATTTTGGTGGGGAAAGCATCCTCCATCCATGGGGAATGATTCCTAATAATTTTGTATAATTTCCAAGTCAAATTTTCCTATAGGGATAGATATTCATTAGTGTTCTTGTGGAAAGAACTCGTATTTCTGCAACTCCATTGTATTTTCTTGCAGGGATGTAATTTTATTGATGAAAATAATCAAGATTGGTGTCATGTTCAACTTCTAAATCTTGTTCTCCTCCATAGGTATCTAAGTTTCCTTGGGCTTGGCCATCCCAGGAGCTTTAGAGCCCTTTAGTATCATTTTCTTTCCTTCTTTTCACTTCTTATTCACATGCATCTCTTTTTTTTTTATTTCTTTCCATTTTTGCATTTAGTATTAATGATTTCTTAAATGGCTGATGTAAGTTCTTTCTCAAGATCACAAGCATCATTTCATCCCTGGAAAAGATTTTGAAGGTCATAGTAATGATTGAGCTACTTGGATTAGCTTTCTTATTCCCAAATCTAGATTTTTGGAAATCCTTTGTGGCAAAGAAATAAATTTTTGCTATTTTTTAGAGCATGCTAATGAGCTTCAATTGATTTGGTTCCACTTGCATTAGATCACAAAAAATTTCTAGTTCATAACAAAATTTACCCCATTTCATTTTCACTTGATTAGGTTATGCATTTTATAGATTTACTAGCTCACTAGTTCTCGAATTTCTAGATTTTCGACTAGTAATTTTCTGTTATTGTTTAGCATGGGTTAACATAGGTCTTTTTTAGTGATTCCACTTGGAATGGGGACCTAAGACATCCTAGTCAATAAAAAAAAATTGTCCCATCCAATTTGGATTTGATTTTCTTGGTCATTCGATGAATTATAATTTCGTATAGTAAATTTGTAACAACCTGTAGTAAATCAAGGGATCTTGTGGGAGAACTAGGAGATCCTATAGGAGAACTAGTACATCCTGTAGTGACCTGTTTTGAGTCCAAATTGAGAAAAATAATCATTGAAGTTGGGATTAGGTCCCTGCTTGACCTCCAAGCCATCAAAATCATTGTACCCCTCTTCCTCCACACCTGTCTCCGTGCCAAATATCAAGGAAAGATTAGCATTTGCATTCATAAAGAAAAAGGATTAAAAAAATGAGTTCTTTTTACACCGTAAGGCATTTCCCCTTGAAAACAACTCCCCAAACTGCCACTTGTACCTGTATGGACCATAAGATCAAAGGTTAGACGATTAAAATGTTTTAAGCCATTAGATATGCCACCTCTTTAATTTAATCTACTAAATACCTAACTAACTTTTCCCTTCTTAAATACCTAACTAACTCTTCCCTTATTTCTTTTTGGTTACAAGAGATCTGATGGATTTTGCTCGGTGCTCTTGGCTGCCCGCTGCCTCCAGTGGGAGTCACCAGTGATTCCCTGCGCCGCCTCTGCGGCCATGATTTGTCAATGGTATGTACAATACTGTTCTCATAAATTCAAAGTTCAAAGTGCTACCGGCTGACTCCCATGAGAGTCACCAATGATTCCCTACTTCACCTCTAGCACCATGATTTGTCAATAGTATTGTACATATTGATCTCATAAATTCAAAGTTCCATTCAAAATTGGTGGATTTTGCTCCTCTAGATGAATTTCTATACAGGAAACATCCTCCCACTCAGTACATTTTTCACCAATACATGTGAAAGTGCAGACAGAATGTACGAAAACCGTCAAGGGTTTTTTATTTTTGACCAAATTGGGCAGTAGCGAGCACAACCGTTGGATTGTCCAATTTAAGCAATTCAATTCAAGCTATCTGCTCTTCTGGATCCTCATTATTACGGCTCACATTTGTTGTACGATATTCCAAAACACTAGCATTTTTTTGGGGGGGGGATTTTTAGTTTGATATTCTTAATCTTTAGTAAGGATTTAAGCTGTGCGAGCCCTGATCTCATCAAATGTTCTTATTTCTCTGCAGGTCGCATAAATTTGAGAGATTTTGCGGAACACTTTGTTATTTTGATGGTAAGATTTCGACGGGAAAAGGGAACAGGGGACCGTTAGCAGAACATTTATGTATTTATAAACCCTTAAGATTACCTAGGCTTGATTTCGGCTCTATAATTTCGCTCGGACTGATCCTTTCTAAGCTGGAATTGTTTTAGGGTTGATTCGATAACATGCCAAATTTACTTGTTGGCATTTGCGTAGTTTTAATGTGTCTGGTATCTTCTTAATTTTGTTCCACATTGGGGAAGATCGGGTTTGCTTTAATATATCAATTGGGAGCTTGATTCAAACTCTTGGACCAGAGGTAAGACACAAGTCCATTATTTCATTAGATTCATTTTATTTTACACATTGGGATTTTCAAATGGGATTTCATTAGATTTGTTTTATTTAACACATTGAGATTTTCAAATGGGTGATGTGAATGATTCGAGATAAAATCGTCCCTATTACCTGCATTTTTAGAAAACAGAGAATTTGATTTGCATTGTTCTAGACAAAAAAGACAAATGTATTGTTTATGTGCATAATTCTAATGCATTGTGCATTTGCAAATAAATATGATGTAATATGTCCAGAAGTAAGGTCGGAGAGAGAGGCTTTTCTTATGTTAGTTATTCGAGGGCTATATTGGAAAATTTGTCGCATGGTTGCAGGGGAGCTGAATGTGCAGGCTGAGGTCAATTTTACTTTGTCTTGAAAGTGCTTAATTGAAAGGAAACATAACGATTGGCCCAAAGAGGTTGAACACCACAAGTGGTCTACTTGTGTGGCTTTTGCTCGGCGTTCTTGGCTGCCCGCTGCCTCCAATGGGAGTCACCGGCGATTCCCTGCACCGCCTTTATGGCCATGATTTGTCAATAGTATGTACAATATTGATCTCATAAATTCAAAGTTCAAAGTGTTGTTGGATGACTCCCATGAGAGTCACCAATGATTCCCTGCTCCGCCTCTCCCACCATGATTTGTCAATAGTATTGTACATACTGATCTCATAAATTCAAAGTTCCATTCAAAATTGATGTATTTTTCTCATCTGGATGAATTTTTGTACAGGAATCATCCTCCTGCTCAGTATATTGTTCACCAATACATGTGAAAGCGCAGATGGAAGGTACGAAAACCGTTAAGGGTTTTTTTATTTTTCACTAAATCGGGCAGTAGCGGGTGCATCCGATGAATTGTCCAAATTAAGTAATTCAATTCAAGCTATCTGCTCTTCTAGATCCACATTATTACGGCTCACATTTGTTGTACGAGATTCCCAAACACTAGAATTTTTTTTTTTGGGGGGGGGGGAATTTTTAGTTTGATATTCTTAATCTTTACTAAGGATTTAAGCTATGCGAGCCCTGATCTCATCAAATGTTCTTATTTCTCTGCAGCTCACATAAATTTGAGTGATTTTGCGGAACGATTTGTTATTTTGATGGCAAGATTTCGACTGGAAAAGGGAATAGGGGACCGTTAGCAGAACATTTATGTATTTATAAACCCTTAGGGTTGCCTGGGCTTGATTTCGGCTCTAGAATTTCGCTCAGACTGATCCTTTCTAAGTTGGAATTGTTTTAGGGTTGATTCAATAATATGCCCAATTTACTTGTTGGCATTTGCATAGTTTTAAGGTGTCTGGTATCTTCTTAATTTTGTTCCAAGTTGGGGAAGATCGGGTCTGCTTTCATATATCAATTGGGAGCTTGCTTCAAACTCTTGGACCAGAGGTAAGACGCAAGAACACTATTTCATTAGATTCGTTTTATTTTACACATTGGGATTGTCGAATGGGATTTAATTAGATTTGTTTTATTTAACACATTGAGATTGTCGAATGGGTGATGTGAATGATCTGAGCTAAAATCGTCCCTATTGCCTGCATTTTTAGAAAATCGAGAATTTGATTTGCATTGTTCTTAGACAAAAAAGACAAATGTATTCTTTATGTGTAGAATTCTAGTGCATTTTGCATTTGCAAATAGCTATGGTGTAATATGTCCAGAAGTAAGGTAGGAGAAAGAGGATTTTTAATGTTAGTTATTCGAGGGCTATATTGGAAAATTTATCACACTATTTGTTGGGTCCCTATAATACTAGTGATTACCCCATTGCTATTTTAGTTATACCCCTTATTTATATTGTTGTGCCCCTATTACCCCCATATTGTTATTTCTATGCCCCATAGAATCCCTCTATTGTTATTTTTGTGGCTTTATATTATTATTGTTAGGTCGGGCTGGATTATATTGTGGCTCCTTAGACTCCTATATATAGAAAGGAGGTTTTGTCATTTGAATCATCCAAGAATTGTTCAATTATGTAATGTAAAGGAGGTTGCCCCCTCAAAGAGGCTGAATTCTAAGGCGTGGATTTATCTTTTCTATCTTCTTGAGCTGGTTTCATAACATTTGGTATCAGAGCTTTGGATTCTAGGGTTTCGCTGCTCCAAACAGGTCATCGTGGCATTTGCGCTATATTTTTTTTTTGTGACGTTTCAGAAGTTTCCAAAAAAACCCATTTGAGAAGAAATCGCGCTGAACGTTGGGTTCAAATTTTAGAGCTTTTCGCGCGATATGTTCGAAGATATGATCTGAGAAAGTTAGTCTTTTTGCAGACTCCTGAATTACATTCAAAACAGGTGACTTGGGGAAAAGCGTCATAACTTTCTCTCTAGGGATCGGATTGAAATTTCGTAAGAAGGTACAGAAAGAGGATGGACTATAGTTTCTTGCAGGCATTTTTCAGATCCATAGGTTGAAACAGTGACTCGTGGCATGTCGTACAAGTTTGCTCTGCTGAACTAGTCTATAATCAAGTCACTGTGGGAGATTTCGCATAACTCTTCTTTGGAGAAACCAAATTGGGTCAGACTTGTGGCATTGGAAAGAGGACACAGAAGGCTACAACAGGTTGAAATTTCAGAACTAGATGATCCAAAATTACAGAGATACATCAGATTCAATATCAGGCTTCTACAAAGTGAAAAAAGGTGTTTAGTTTTTTTTTTTAATTTTTGCGTAAGCTTGGTTTGAAGGAATTCAAAGGGCATAGTAAAGCATTATTATCGGTAACTGATGCCCCGAGGAAAGAAAATGAAAACACCTAGTAAGAAACCTGAAATCTCTAGCATGACTCATGAAGAAGAGGAAGAAATGCTACATGATATATCAAAATTACAAGAACAAGTGCAACAAATGTCACGCTCACAAAAGCTAACAAAAGCTAATATAAATGGCGTGGAATCTAAGATAAATGGCGTGGAATCTAAGATAAATGGCATGGAATCTAAGATAAAGGGTATGGAAGCTAAGATGGATGATTTGAAGACAGATTTGAAGACAGACATGGCAGATTTGAAGACAGATTTGACAAATTTTCTACAAGAAATACATACTAAGGGTGAAAAGGTTGTAAAGGAAACTCATGATGTGAACCAAAGAAATGTTAATCATGATTCCATAGACTCTAATGTTGGATCGAAGACCCACCATATTCCAAAACTCGATATGAGGAAGTTTGATGGCAAGGATCCCGCCACATGGATATTACAGATGGAGCAGTTCTTCGATCTCAATAATGTGCAAAACACACAAAAGGTACATATGACAACTGTATATTTGGAACCAAATCAGTTTGTATGGTATCAATGGCTTTGTTCTCGTAAACAATTTATCACTTGGGCAATTTTTACGGAAGAATTGATAGCACATTATGAGGATACAAAAAGCAACACTTTTTTTAGCCAATTGATAAGTCTCAAACAAAAGGGTTCAATAATGGAGCACATTGAGGAGTTCCAAAAATTGAACATAAGGGTAAAAGATATTCCAGAGGAGCATAGGATTGATGTGTTCATAGGGTCTTTAAAGGATAATATCCAATATGATGTTCGCCTTTGGGAACCTGATTCATTAGAGAAGGCATTCAGGTTAGCAAGAAAAATGGAAAGCAAAATTATGGCAACCAGGAAGCATACCACTCACAACTATAAAGACGGAAGTGTTGTTGCCCTAGTCTTCCACAACCTATAAGGTTGACACCACAACAATTGGAAGAAAAAAGAGCAAAAGGGCTTTGTTACAGTTGTGATAGCAAATACACTAAAGGTCATAAGTGTGCTGAGAAGAAATTATTCTACATAGATTGTGAAGAGGAAGAAGAAAAGGAGCAAGAAAGGTCAAAAGAAGAGGATATACTCCAGGAACAAAGCCTAGATGAAGAAAAAATAAATCCAACCATATCTTGTAATGCATTGGCGGGAATTACCACTCCTCAAACCATCAAGATAGAAGGACAAATCAAGAAGAAAAAGGTAATAGTGTTGATTGATTCAGGAAGCACCCACAATTTTATTCATTGTAGGGTAGCAAAAGAATTGAATTGCTTCCTATATCTAGCACCAGAGTGTCAAGTGATGATTGCAAATGGAGGAACAATAAATTGCTCTTGAAAGTGCCATAATATCAAGCTATCCATGGGAGAATATGTATTGACTAGCCCAATGCTTTCCATTCCAATGGGAGGTGCTGATGTTGTACTAGGAGTCCAATGGCTACAATCCTTGGGTACAATAGCTTTTAATTTTCAAGAAATTTTCATCAAATTTTCTACGGAAGGGAAGGAAGTTGAATTAAGGGGTATCATAGGGAAACCAGGAAAGATAATCAGCTCTAATGGTATGACGAAGCTTCTAAAAAAGGAGCAAAGAGGTGTAATTGCACAATTATGTTCACTAGATGTTTCCACATGGGAATCATCTATTTCTCCAGATCTCCTAAAAGTCCTAGACAATCATTCCAAGGTATTTGAGACTCCCAAAGGTCTCCCACCTATGCGTGATCATGATCATGCTATTCATCTGATTCCAGGAAGTGTTCCTCCAAACATCAGGTCGTATAGATATCCCTATGTCCAAAAAAGTGAAATTGAACATATGGTTGCAGAAATGCTAGAGGCTGGTATAATTCAACCGAGTCAAAGTTCTTTCTCTGCTCCAGTAGTATTGGTGCACAAGAAGGATGGATCATGGCGCATGTGTCCGGATTATAGGGAGCTCAACAAGCTCACTATTAAAGATAAGTTCCCCATTCCTGTCATTGATGAATTACTGGATGAATTGCATGGATCAATTTACTTCACCAAGTTGGATCTTCATTCGGGATATCATCAAATCAGAATGAAGATTGAAGACATTCCAAAAACAACATTTAGAACTCATGAGGATCATTATGAATTTTTGGTCATGCCTTTTGGCCTTACCAATGCACCTTCAACATTTCAAGGTTTGATGAATTCAATTTTCAAACCATTCCTTAGAAAATTTGTGTTAGTATTTTTTGATGATATACTAATCTGCAGCAAGTCTTGGAAGGATCATGTTAAACATGTTGACAGGGTGCTACAACTATTGGAGGAGAAACAATTATATGCAAAAAGATCCAAATGTTTCTTTAGAGTCCAGGAGGTGGAATATTTGGGTCATATTGTATCTCATGAAGGAGTTAAGGTAGACCCTAGCAAAATTTAAGCCATTAAGGAATGGAAAATCCCCACATCCATAAAGCATCTGTGAGGATTTCTTGGGTTGACAGGGTATTATCGCAAGTTTGTTAAGAATTATGGGAGAATAGCAGCACCTCTAACAACATTATTGAAGAAAGATGCATTTTCATGGACTTCGGAAGCAACAAAGGCCTTTGAATATCTTAAAGAGGCAATGTGCCAAGCACCGGTCTTAGCTACACCCGACTTCACAAAAACCTTTATTGTGGAATGTGATGCTTCAGGAAATGGAATTGGTGCTGTTCTAATGCAAGATAAAAGACCCATTGCTTTTGAAAGTCGTCCAATCAAGGGAAAGCTTTTAAGCAAAGCTATTTATGAGAAGGAAATGTTGGCAATACTCCATGCACTTAAGAAATGGCGACCCTACCTAATGGGAAGACACTTCAAGGTAAAAATGGATCATGATAGCCTTAAATACTTTTTAGAACAAAGATTATCCTCTGAAGAACAACAAAAGTGGGTCACAAAGATGCTGGGTTATGACTTTGAAATCATCTACAAAAAAGGGAAGCAAAATGTGGTGGCAGATGCACTCTCAAGAAAGGATGAGGATGTGGAAGCATTGTTGTGCGCCATTTCTATTATCCAACCAGATTGGATAAACGAAGCAAGGGAGGAATGGAAGAATGACGAAGAAGTGTGGGAACTTATTCTAAAGATACAACAAGATTCCAGTACATTTGATACATTTAGCTGGCAAAATTATTCGTTATGGTACAAAGATCACTTATACCTCTGTAAGAATTCCCAACTAAAACAAAAGATTCTTATGGAATTGCACACTTCTCCCCTAGGAGGGCACTCAGGATTTTTAAAAACTTACCACAGGGTTAAGAAGGAATTTTTTGGGATGGCTTTAAATCAGATATTCAAAAGTTTGTGGCAGAATGTTTGATTTTCCAACAAAATAAAGTTGAAACAATTAAGACACCAGGTCTATTACAACCTTTATCCATTCCAAGCCAACGTTGGGAAGAGGTTTCAATGGATTTTATCACAGGTTTACCCAAGTCTGAGGGAAAGAGTGTCATCATGGTGGTAGTTGATAGACTTACCAAGTATGCACACTTTTGTGCATTATCACATCCATTTAAAGCCAATACAGTTTCTACTGCATTTATGGAAACAATTCAAAAGCTACATGGAAACCCAAAGATTATTGTAAGTGACAGAGATCCTATTTTCACTGGAAATTTTTGGATAGAATTATTTTCTTGTCTTGGTACTCAGTTAGCTCATAGCTCATCTTATCATCCTCAATCTGACGGGAAAACTGAGATAGTAAACAAATGTTTGGAAGGATATCTTCGTTGCTTTGTATCTGATAAACAGACACAATGGGTCAAATGGTTGCCTCTGGCTGAATGGTGGTATAACACTTCCTTCCATACAACAACAAAAATGACCCCATTTATGGCACTTTATGGGTATCAACCACCATCAATCACATCATATTTAAGAGAAAATTCTAAGGTTCAGGCAGTGGAACATCACATCGAACATCAACAACAAGTCCTCCAACTCTTAAAGGATAACCTCGTGTTGGCACAAAATAGAATGAAACAACAGGCGGATCAACATCGCAGTGAAAGAAGTTTTGATGTAGGTGATTGGGTATTCCTTCGGCTACAACCATATAAGAAAATTTCCCTAAAGCAAGATAAGAAGGATAATAAATTATCACCAAAGTATTATGGTCCATACAAGGTGTTGCAAAAGATTGGTACTATGGCATACAACTTGGAGCTTCCTGCAGCTTCTCGATTGCACCTAGTTTTCCATGTTTCATGTTTAAAGAAGGTTATAGGTGACAAGCTCCCAGTTCAAACAATATTGCCAGAACTTGACGAGGAAGGAAAAATTATATTGGAACCAGAAGCAGTCACAGAAACAAGAACTCGATAGCTACGAAATCGATCAATTTTAGAGTATCTTATCAAGTGGAAGAACTTATCCGTTGAAGATTCCACATGGGAGGATGAGAGTTTTATGCAGAAGTATCCAGAACTATGCAAGCGTTGAGGACAACACTTTTTTGAAGGAGAGGGGCATGTTGGGTCCCTATAATACTAGTGATTACCCCATTACTATTGTAGTTATACCCCTTATTTATATTGTTGTGCCCCTATTACCCCCATATTGTTATTTATGTGCCCCATAGAATGCCTCTATTGTTATTTTTGTGGCTTTATATTATTATTGTTAGGTCAGCTGGATTATATTGTGGCTCCTTAGACTCCTATATATAGAAAGGAGGTTTTGTCATTTGAATCATCCAAGAATTGTTCATTTATGTAATGTAAAGGAGGTTTCCCCTCGAAGAGGTTGAATTCTAAGGCGTGGATTTATCTTTTATATCTTTTCTTGAGCTGGTTTCATAACACTATTGCAGGGGAACTGAATGTGTAGGTCGACGTCAATTTTCTTTTGTCTTGAATGTGCTTAATTGAAAGGAAGCATAGCGATTGGCCCAAAGAGGTTGAACACCACAAGTGGTCTGCTTGTGTGGGTGACACGACCCCGAAGGAACAAACTACCGGAATAGTCTGGTTCTCTTCCATCAAAATCATCTAGGAAGTGCATTTAGTCCCAAGTTCCAATAGCCTATTCATATCCCAGGGAATTGAAGGATAATGGGTAACTGAACATGCCAATGCATTCACCTCCGAACCACAACACCACTTGTAGCAATTAAGGTTCCTTTTGTTTGCTTTGATGTTTTTTGATCTTCAGTATTCTATGATGTCAACCTAATAGTCTCTAACTATATCTTATGAATCATGATGATCTTTTTAGTATTTTAATAATTGCAATCAGTTGTGGGGAAGGTAGTTACAAAGATGTTTTACCATTCCTTTTTACCCAAAGAAGAAACATCTAGAAGATGAAATATTTGCATGAATGGAGTTAAGGCTCCAACGGTAATTTCTGAGAGACTAATGAATTACAATAATGCTTTTGAGTGTTTGGGCCATAATTGTATGCCCCTTATTATATCCCATAAGAACACATCGATTTTGAAAATGGTGATATTTAATGTGAAAGGTGTTGGAGAAATAATGAGTTGATCAAACTATGCCCTTGCATGTCACTCGACTTAGTTAATTTTTTTGTGAACAGTAACTAGTGGTGTAGACGGATATTTTTCCTATAGATGAACTAGTATTGACAAGAAAAAGCCAACATGAACAGTGGGATATGGTGCCCATTTACTCGCTCCTCATAGGTGATGTGCTTTTAAACTACAATACTTACTGAACATGTTAAAACTTAAAGGACTGCTTTGTTGGCATTATGATTCAGGTTTGGCGCTATGGCACAGGTGTTGTACTTGATGGAAACTCAATCAAGTGGCAAATCTCTGTTCAGGCTCTCAAAATCATAGAAAAAGAGATACCCGCAGGTGAGCCTAAGAAAAGTTGCGGACCCACAGGTGCCTTGAAGAAGAAGTGCGAGCATACCCGCAAGTTCTCCGAACAAAAGGTGTGGGCGTCAAATTCACTCACTTCAATGCAGAGAAGCGCGTGCACGTGGGAATTTTTATGATTGGTCCATGGTATCTAGTCCGACGTGTTTGATCCTATGGTTTTGGTCCGTGGTATAGCATCTAAATTATTGAACCCCGGTTTTTGGGTCCCTTGTATTGGTTTTCTATGGTTTTGGTCCATGGTTTGAGTAAGGGCTTGCCTATAAAAAGGAAAGGAGATCATTTGGCTAGACACTTGTGAATATTGAATATCTTAAGATCTGAAATTTTGGGTGAACGGTTTGAAAAGCTAGATCTAAATCAAGGTGAAAACTGTGAATTGTAAGGCAGATCTATTGATAGGTCGTGATCTCTTTGGCGCATGATCAGATCTGTGGATCTGACAGTCTGTGGCACATTGGAGGACTGATAATTTGGGTCTATTCGGAGGTCCGCAGGCGATCCTCAGCGCAGGTGCGGAGGTACGTAGCGCAGCAGAAGGCGCAGGTGCGGAGGTACGCAGCGCAGCAGAAGGCAGTGCAGAGGTACGCAGCGCAGCAGAAGGCGCAATTGCGGAGGTACGCAGCGCATCAGAAGGCGCAGGTGCGGAGGTACACATGGCAGAAGGCGGATCAGGTGCGGAGGTGCGCTGTCGGGTAGACAGTGCAGGTGCGGAGCTCCGCAATCTAGACACAGAAGAGCTGCAGATATTTACGCCGTAAGGCGTTTCCCTCTGAGATTAACTCCCCAAATTGATTTCGTGTCAAAATATGTGCCATTGGATTTTAGTGTTAGACGATTAGGTAATCCTTATCCGTTGATTTGAATTGACTGTTCGTTCGATCCTGCACTAACTGCGACTGTTCGTTGTTCGTTGCAACCTGCAATAACTGTCCGCTATCTTCCTTACGAACCGTCAACCGATTTAATTTATTATATCGATAATATTTTGCTCCATGAACAAGGGTTTTTGACACGAACTATTTTTAATTTACACTCAACGCAAATGTTTTTGCTTCGCCCGCGGCCCGAGCATGCTACTCTGGCGGTGCTTTACAGGTATGCACTGAACACCTGAACTTTTTTGTATTGATATGTGTGTTTTGGGAATTTTCAGTTCGACTCTGCATTCAGAACACTGCCGCGCCATAACCACTAGAGAGCAGATTCATAAAGAGCAGAGGTGGGTTTGCAACTATGGTGTTTGTTAACTTAACTATTATTTAGCTAATCAGGCATTTGTATCCGGTTGAAAAGTTGAACAATAGACCTGGACTTTTGTGCTTTCTGGCGATGCTTGTTCACAGTATGCAAGAATTGAAATGGCGGGCTTTGGAGCAGAGAGACAATGGCGGCAAAAAAAATGGTATTTTTGTTATACAATGGTCTTGTTCAGCGTTCTAAATAGGAAGTGATAATTCAACCATGGCAGTGGCCTGATTATTGTATTCTAGTCATTCGTGCAGGTGCTCCTGGCTGAAGTCTACTACTTATTTTACTGGAAGTGCCGGAGTCCTTGAAATAGGAGGAGGATCACTAATGTTGTCCCTAAATCCATGGAGGGAGGCTTCAACAGTTGGGAATTGGATAATCCAACGCTCCCCCGTTAATGGCTTCAACTTTACTCGTGAAGGACTGGTGGGTTCATTGGGTTCTCACTTGATACGGGAGGCATCAGATCCAGAGATTTCAGCAACTCTATTCCGGACTACTCCCAGCGTTATTAGTAGCAACGATAGTCTCTATATGCAGGGGTGCGGGAGGACCGAGGTTGCTGTTCACTATCAAAGAAGAGAATAAAGAGGATATGCAGGACGAAGAATCTGTGGGTGAAGATAAGATTGCATCCTCTGTTTCAGAGCAAGGGATGGCAAAATCTCAATGCCCTGTTCGCTCTAAAGATGCCTCCTAAGAACAATCTAAGTTGCCTCCTAAGAACAATACGCGGGAACGTTGTTATCAACTACAGAAGCAATGGCGGGACCTGTATTCGATTGGATTGCTGCGGCAGCAACAGAGGATGCAAGAATCCGGTTGCTATTGGAAGCCCCCTTCCCCGTCTCCTCAACCCATGAACTTGTCAGACTTGCTTTCCCAACCGTTTTCATGCGGCACTTCCCCTCGTTCGGCACCTGGTCGATTCGCTTCCCTCTCATCTCCCAGGTCTTCCCCATGGCGAAGTAATCATACACTCTCGGCCTCTTCAAAAAATGAATCTTTGAGGCAATATGGTAAGCGGCAGAGCGTCTATGCTGTTACTTCGAATCCCATCTATGATACTGATAAAATGTCTTCATTACCTACCGCATTAGGCACTGCTGTTTCATCCCCCTGTGAGCACGATACTCCTCCCTGAACTCCCATGAGGGCCCCTTTATCTGCTTATTCAATTCCACTCTCCATCTCTGCAATGAGCAACGTTTCTTCCCTAACAAGACCTGCTGTGAATAGTGACTCCTGGTCTTCCAAACACAGTTCTGCTTCCCTGTAATTATCTTTTCCTTGGTCTCGAAAGGTGCGAAGTTTCAGCTCTCTGAATCTTATCATGTCGCTGGGTATTACCTACAATGAAGAGAGGGCTTTTCATTAGCTTCGTGTTGAGCATGACATCCCTGGCATTGGCAGCTTCATGTGCAAGATAGGGAAATGTAGCGTTTGGTGGCAATCGAATCCTTGAGAAATGTGGCGTTAGATATTCCATGAGTTGAAATCGATGTGCAAGAGATTAGGATGATGACAGAAAGATATAAATGACTATTTCCTCTGTAATTAAATTAGGTCTGGTTGAAGTTCAATTTAAAATAATTGAGAGTATTGTTTTGTATTTTTCCTCTTGGACATGAAGTTCAATTGGGTTCTGGTATCTTAACTTCAACATTGGTGTTAAGCCCAAGTGGTTCAAGGAAACTAGATAACTGTATGAGTTTTACTTTAATAATCATTGGATAATGGGTTTCAGAGATGAGCTGAAACTGCTTTCAGAGATGAACTGAGTATCTTGAAGTAAGATGCTGAAACTGCTTACAGAGATAAAGTGAAAGTATATTGAAGTAAGATTTTAAACTGCTTTTATTTAATTAAAAGCTTGCTTTTCTTGGAAATAGAATAGTCCAAACTCCAAAAGGAATGGAAATCTGTACCTCCACACATATATATGTTATATATGTGGTGAGGTTTTGTTTTTACAATGTAATGCATAAGTTGAAACTGTTTTCAGAGATCAATTGAAAGTGTCTTGAAATAAGATGCTGAAACTGCTTTCAGGATTCATTGAAAATGTCTTGAAGTAGGATTTCAAACTGCTTTTATTTAATTAAAAGATTGGTTTTCTTGTAAATAAATAGTCCAAACTCCAAAAACATATAGTAGGAGTTGAAGTCTGTAACTCCATCCATATATATGTTAGACATGTGGTGATGCTTTGTTTTTACAATGTAATGCAGCTTTATGTTAAGGTAAATAGAAATGCTACTTAAACACTAGCATCCAGTAGCATCCAGTAATAGGGGACATGCAGTGAGGCTTTGTTTTTACAATGTAATGCAGCTTTATGTAAGGTAAATAGAAATGCTATTACAACACTAGCATCCAGTAATAGGGGACTTTTCCTCGTTAAAAAAATGTTAAATGCTATTTTGTTTTACAGAAGAAAGTGCTTCCTTCAACACTTACAATTCATGCCCAGACATGAATGGGGAAGTAGAGGAAAATATTTGCCATCGAAGCTGGATTCTTTCCGTTAATCACCAACTTGAAGCATTATCTCTGGTTACAGGTTTTACTGGGATGACACAATTTTTATAGTAACTTTCTCCCTATGATTAAGTATCCTTGGTTTCACTGATGATTTGTGTCCAATACCAGGTGGAAGGTTAAAGATACTGTAATGGAAATATGTCCTTGTTCTATGAGATCTAATCATCCCGTTACTTCTAATGCTTGTAAGGCTACCCTTGCTTTTATTACAAGCAACTTTCACAAAACATATTTCTTCTTTAACCTTGCATTACAAATGTTTTCTTCTTTAACCTTGCATTACAAATGGTAACAGTTTTCTAATGCTTGTAAGGTTAACCCAGCTTTTATTACAATCAACTTTCACAAAACAGTTTTCTTCTTTACCCTTCCATTCCAAATGGTAACAGTTTTTAAATTCTTCTCAAGAAGTATCCTGTCAAAGGGTTTTGCAAACGCTTTATTATGTTTTTTTTTCAGAAAATTACCTCTTTAATATGCAATACAGTAAAGAGGGAGGGTTCTTATGCTTTTGAGGGAGGATATCTCTGTAATCTGCAGTACAGTAAAGAGGGAGGGCTCTTATACTTTTGAGATTAGTGTATCACTGCAATCTGCAGTGCAATAAAGAGGATTTTCAGCGTATTTTCTGGGGCTTCTTTATCTATCAAGGTCAAGTATTCAAGATTAAGTTTGGTCTGCTTTCTTTATTGTATACCCCAGATTAGTAAACTCTTCTATAAATAATCTCTCAAGGCAAACAAAGGAAATAAAGTTTGAAAAATAACCAAACTGCCAACAGAATCTCAGGCATTCCTCGTGCTGAGAGGAATAGACAGCGTATTTCATGAAGCTCGGTCATTTCAGTGTAGGGATAATAACTCCCGGGTGCTTAGCCCAAATCAACAATATCAGTAACAAACATATTTTTATGTGATGCACCAGTGTATTTCACTTCACATATAATGTAGTTTGCAGGTTTTAATTGCATATGGATGCTGTCCCTACGGGGCCAAATATTTGCTTCAACACACACTTCGCAAACTGTTAACGGGTTTTAAAGGATTTTAGCTATTTTGTGACTGCACTGAATGTAGATTACGATGAGAATGATAGTTTAGTGTATTTGAATATGCTATGTTTTGTTCCTTTTTTCAATATTTACGCCGTAAGGCGTTTCCCTCTGAGATTAACTCCCCAAATTGCTTTCTTGTCAAAATATGTGCCATTGGATTTTAGTGTTAGACGATTAGGTAATCCTTATCCGTTGATTTGAATTGACTGTTCGTTCGATCCTGCACTAACTGCGACTGTTCGTTCGATCCTGCAATAACTGTCCGCTATCTTCCTTACGAACTGTCAACCGATTTAATTTATTATATCGATAATATTTTGCTCCATGAACAAGGGTTTTCTTCATATTTTCAGGTTATGCAGCTGGTATTTCGAAGGCAGAGGCGCATCTATTGCAGATCAGATCATTAATCCCCTGCAGCGGATCAATGGTTTTCCTGGCTCAAATTTGTAAGGTAGATATCGTATTATTGTACTCTTACCCCCTTGCATGTGCATGACTTGCAAATGCCTGAGAGAGGATTTCGATGGAATTCATTCAATTTAAAGCGATTTAAACGTTCAGAAGGCTAACTATATATTTATGGCACTATTTTCAGCCGGTTCGTTGCAGCAGAAGTGCCGGAAGAACTATCCAGGCTTTGTGGAATAGGCAAAGCCAAGTTATGGCTAGAGCAGTTAGGGTAGAATCACCATACCGGAGCTCGCATATTAAAAGAAGGAAATCGCGAATGGGAATATTAAACGAAGTTGCAATACCTCGCACAAGTAAGCTACCTCTCCTAAAACCCTAGCGAAGAGTAACAACATGTGAGTTACTCGTCCTGAACATTTAATTCTAAGAGAATTAGCAATGAACGACTAGCCCAACCTATAATCCCTAAAGCGCAGAACATAAAGTTTCACTTAAAAACATTTCTGGACATTTCAAACAGAAATTAAAGAAAAAATAAGTGTCTCGTACTCATAAGGTTGCTAAGATGAAGGCCTATTGGTAGAGTTGCTCGAAGAAGAAGGCACTCTCTAGCGCCCGGATCGATCACTGTATTGTTCATCAACCCTAACCCTATCCTATTCACATTTGTTTCCTCTGGATTATACAAACGATGAACCATAAATTCCAATAAGCAATGAGGGATAAGAAAAAGCAATAACCTGCAGAAGGATAAGAAAAAGCAATCAGCAATGAGGGATTGTGAATCTTAACAATGTTCGTCAACCGTGTTCCTACAGAAAGATTGATCAAAATTTTGAATTTAGCTTGTTTTGAAAGTTTGAAGTTTTGAACTCTTATCAACCTACAATATAGCTGCTTATTGATGGATGCATCCTAGCGAGGTTTGTCTTCCCTGTAACATCAAAAAAAAAAATTGCTAGTGTACCATTTTTAAATTTAGTTTACTTTACCCTAATGTGATGCATAAATTCAAATTCCATTTATATCTATTCAGTTGGACATTATATTTGTTTTGTCAGCCTACTTGCTTTAAAATGTCTGTCTCTTACCTTTGGGAAAGCTCCGTTCATAGAGTACTCGACACAAGATCAGAAAATACGATGCTGCGTTCTGTGACTTTCTCCTGGTATGTGCCAAAACTCAAATCAGAAAAACTTAAAAGTTCAAGTTCATCACTTTCAAAAATGTTTAGCCACAAGCTTTCTTCTGTTAATAGAAATTAGTAGATAGGCTTAAGATGCATGAGCAGAAAAACAATGGTGTTTAACAGAGATCCAAAAATCTATGAGAGAAGAACCCAATAATACAAGAGCTTCTGTCAGAAGTAGCAGACATACCTAGGCATCAAAGATATTCAGCTGTTTCATTGTTTCTTGTTAATGTGATAGAAATCAAGCTCTTCTAATATGTTTATACTAAGAATGGCATGAAAAGTTGTCCTAAAGGTGACATGCTATTTGAGAAGTGTTTTCACATAAATCCTGTACCTTGATTTAAAAATAAACAGGTCTGTGTTGTTGATGGCACCGTTTATATATCAGATAATATTTTGCAGTTTTGAACTTGTTGTCATTTCTCCAATATTACATCATAAATGAAGAATTAATGAATGAGGGGAGTTTAAATTATTATCATAGATAAATCATAATCCCCCGAAAATCAAATTCCACAATTGAGATAATGGAATCAGTATGCATCGAGAGCAACAATTTCACCCCCGATGAATTTGTTGTGGCAATCACAACAAATTCAAAGGTTTGTGACTATACAAGTAAGCAACCATAGAACTGTTTTGTCAAGCCCTAAGGCAACGTCCAGCTTCTCACTGTGGTGACAACGAAACTCTGTTACTTGCGCTGCTCCTCCACATCAAGCAGTACAGATTTTGTGTCAGGCATATATCCTGCCTCCTTCATCCGCTTAGACAAGTGATCCAGCATTGCATAAATTCTTTCTGACTGTGGGTGTGATCTATCTCCTACAATAAATTTGTGCGCCACATTCTTGATTTCAATCCAACTACATCCAGGATTCTTCTTTATCTCCCTATCTTTCATCATTCTTCTCACCTTTGCAACATCATCCCACTTGCCTGCAGCAGCATAAATATTTGACAGCAAGACATAGGCAGCTGCATTTTGAGGTTCCATATCAAAAAGGTGTTCTGCTGCACGTCTGCCTATATCAAGGTTTCCATGGACTCTGCAAGCACCAAGCAAGGCCTTCCACAGAATAGCATCAGGCTCATAAGGGATGGAGTTGATAAGGTCCTCTGCTTCATCCAAGTGCCCTGAACGACCAAGAATATCTACCATGCAGACATAGTGCTCCACTCTTGGCCTAATACCATGATGCTGACTCATGGATAAGAAATAGTGCCAACCTTTGTCCACTAGGCCTGTATGACTACATGCAGCCAGAACACCAAGAAATGTAACGTGATTTGGAGTCTAGCCTGCTTGTTGCATTTCTTCAAAGAGTAGTAATGCCTCCCTGCCATGTCCATGCTGAGCATATGCTGATATAATTGTGGTCCATAAGACCGTGTCAGGTTTGTAAATTTTATCAAATGATAGCCGTGCATCATCTAGGTTCCCACATTTAGCATACATATCAACTATGGCACTTCTCACAAAAACATCTGACTCGAATCCCACTTTGATTATTTGAGCATGAACCTGTTTGCCCTGTTCCAGGGTTGCTAGGCCAGCACATGAACTTAAAACAACTGCCCAGGTGGAGTTATTAGGTTTCACACAAGATTGTCCCATTCGAGAAAAAAGCTGCAGGGCTTCCTCATCTTGTCCATTCTGAACATATCCTGTAAGGACAACAGTCCATGATATGACATTTGCCTCGGCATTTTCTCAAATAGTACCCGGGCATCAAATGTTTTTTTATTCCGAGCATATCCCACAATCATCACATTCCAAGATTCCAAATATCTTTCAGGCATTTCATTAAAGAGCTGTCGTGCCTCATCTGTTCTTCCATTCTCTGCATATCCCACAATCATAGAATTCCATGACAGCACATTACTTTCACACATCCTCTCAAAGAACAGGTGCGCATCATCAATTTCCCCACATTTCGCATACATACTAACAAGGACATTGCCCACGTTTACATTTGACACAACCAGTTTTGACAGTGTGAGCATGGATTTGCTTGCCATCTTCAAGGGCTGCTAGGCTCATGCATATGCCCAGTACACAAGTTAGGTTGGACTGGTTAGGCATTGTACCAGTACTAAGCATTCGGGCAAAGAATTCCAATGCATCTTTGCCATGCTCATTCCGGGCATATCCTGCGATCACTGAAGTCCACGAAACTACATCTCGTTCAGGCATTGTATCAAACAGTTGTCGTGCATTATCTATGCTTCCACATTTGGCATACATGTTAATTGCTGCATTACCCACAGAAATATCAAATTGAAAACCCATTTTAATACTGTCAGCATGGACCTACTTGCCTGGTAGCAAGACTTCAAGGCTGGCACATGCACTCAAAACACCGGTGAATGTAAATTAGTTCCGGTAAACACACCCCTCATGCATACAGGAAAATAGATCCAATGACTCTTGAAAGCATCCATTCTTGGCATATCCGGTAATAACCAAAGTCCATGACACAACATCTCGTTTGGGCATTTTCTCAAATAATTGGCGTGCATCCTCCATGCGTCCAATCTGAGCATATCCTGCTATCATTGTATTCCATGAAACTACATTTCGTTCAGGCATTTTGTCGAACAACTTTTGGCCGTCCTCTAATTTACTATTCCTGACATATGCAGCTAGAATCGCATTCCTGAACTTTTTACTAACGCAGGGCTTTATGCCTTCCAGTATTTGAACGAGGGTGATTAATGTGGTTAAGCACTGTATCAACCACTAAGTTAGGCATGTCTGACTTCTTCTTTTCTTTTATAGATTCTCATGAGTCTCATTCAAGGTTTTTGATAATATGCCCTCATTTAAAAGTTCATGACTCGGTAATCTTTCCTCTATTCATTTGAAGACTAGCCATGAGAGACAAGATGGGTAGGTGAAAGTGGCTTGTTGCTACAGTTTCCACCAAGTTTTCATTTTCTTACATAGTGGTTTGCCCAAAGGTGGGCTGGTGTGGCCCCACAAGGGGCCATTGATCAACTGATGCTGTCATGGCTATTAAGTTGGGCTGGTGTGTCCCCGCAAGGGGCCACTGATCTGCTGATGCTGTCATGGCTGTTAAGTTGGGCTGGTTGGTCACATGGTCAGATAGAGTCTATGGAAGCACCTACCTTATGAATGTTGGTTAATGCTTGACAATTGAAGTATAAAGGAAGCATCTGTGGTCTTCCTTGTACTTACTGTTATCCTTCCTTAGATTGGAAGGTGGTTTATGCTTGGCACTTAAAAAGTATAAAGGAAGCATCTGTCGTTTTCAAGCCACAATATCAATTCCTTTTCTTTTACAACACTAACCATCTCTATCTCCAGTTCATGTTTCTTTTGAATATGTTTACAAAAACCTAGTTGTTCCGCTTTTTTCTTTACATTTTGAAGCTTCTTAGAAAGGATTCACATTTTTGTTCATGTAATGTGAGTGTCTTCATTTCACTAATACTGGATTTTATTTTCTATGTCTGGGTTGCCAAACTACAGTTGTTCAAATGAAAATGGTATGTTTTTAGGCCTCTTCGTTTGAGAGGTCTAGATTTCAGATAGATAGGCAAGTGATCTGAAAGAATTACTTTGAAACTTCACATTTTTGTTCATGTAATGTGAGTGTCTTCATTTCACTAATACTGGATTTTATTTTCTATGTCTGGGTTGCCAAACCGCAGCTGTTCAAATGAAAATGGTATGTTTTTAGGCCTCTTCGTTTGAGAGGTCTAGACTCCAGATAGATAGGCAAGTGATCTGAAAGAATTACTTTGAAGCTAAAGGATTCACAAGGCTTTCCTAATCTTGCAGAAAATGGTTCGTCAATATTAAGCCATAAGGATGAAAACCAAGCGAGATAATAATCAGCTAATGCAAGTGACTATTGTTGAAAAATATTTCTAACTCTCGTTTTACTTTGACATTATTATATAATCAAGAAAATGTGGGAAAGAAGGCTATATTACAAGCCCATTAGATGAAGTTGGGGTAGATTTTATGGTTTGAAACTAACTCAACTGAAATTTTCTACATTGTTTTTATCAATATGAAAGCCTGAGAAGATAGGTGCAAGTGAAGCAATGGAGTTTTGGAATGGGTATATTTTATAGTCTAACACTAACAACCAAAATTTTATACATTGCTTTTATCAATATGAGATTCTGAGAAGATAGGTGCAGGTGAAGCAATGGAGTTTTGAAATGGGTAGATTTTATAATCTAAAACTAACTCAAGCAAAATTTTGTACATTGTTTTTATGAATATGAGAGCCTGAGACTATAGGTGCAGGTGAAGTAATGGAGTTTTGAAATGGAAATCACAGCAATAAAATTCTAAAATGAAACAACAAATGGATTTGGTACAATTTTTTTTTGTTTGTTCCATTATTGTTGTATCTATGAATGGGTTTTTCTGCTTCTTGGCTTCGATCATGACCATTTGGGGTGGCCTTCTGCACTGATTTCCATCTGCTTTCATCATCATGAGCTAGAGAGTCTATGATGTGTTTTGTCTTATAAGTCAGTTCTATACAATGTTCAAATTTCAAAAGATTTCATTCATGGCGTTTCTGCTCCTATAATTTCAATCAGGGTGGTCTCTGAATATTGCGTTTCCTTGTGCAGTAAATTCACTCTACATCATGGGGCAAGCTTACACACAGCTGGAGCTTAACATCATCTCAGCTCAAGATCTGAACGAGATGCATCTTTTTGGCATGATGCAGACCTACTGTGTTGTATGGATCAATTTCGAGAAAAAAGACGTAAATTGATAGAACAGGGGGCGCAAACCCTACTTGGAACGACAAGGCCATATTCAGAGTGGAAGAGAGTTTGCTCCGCTGTGAAACCTCTGCTGTGATTATGGAGATATACTGCGTGGGTTGCCTCAGGGATACCCTGCTAGGCACTGTGAGGGTCTTGCTTTCCACTCTCCTCAAGGGCTACGGGAGCACAGATTTCAGTGGGATGAGTTTCTTGGCACTGCAGGTCCGTCGTCCTTCTGGTCACCCACAGGGCATTCTCAACCTTGGCACCATGATTCTTGATGGAGTAGATCTTCACAGAATGAACAGATTCATCCCTGCAACTGGGGGGCTGTGGGTTTCAGAGATTTGATGGGGAATCCTATCGAACCCAGGCCTTCATTTGTGAGAAAATTATTGTCCATTGAACCTAATAATGTTGTTGATGCCCAAGAACAGCAATCCCGCTGTCAAGACTTCAACAGTAGTGCATGCAAGGAACAGGGCAAAGGTGAAGAAAAGCAAAAAGATGGTGGTGAGATGGTTGAGAAGGAGAAGGAGAAACTTGTTGGCTGCTATCAGATTCTCATGGCCCCAAAATTGAAAAGGAATAAAGTTGGATTGAAGAATGGGGCTGCAAAAATTCATCTCAGTCCATCTGACAGTAACATCTATGCCAAGGAAGATCAAGATCCTGCTGTGGCTTACAACAAAGCAATAGCAATTTATGCATAGTGTTATCATCAATAATATTATTGTGCAAGAATACGTTGGTTTTCTGTTATTATATTCTTTGTGAAAGTGCCTTCAATTCCTAGTTGATTCGTGAAGTGCTTATTATGGCATACATAACAATTTTGAAAATCACGAGCCACTGTGGATGAAAGACTGGTTTATGTAAAAGTTTGAATAGATATATGAATCTGAAAAGGGCAAGTTCAGTGCCTTCAATCTGCTACTTCGATATATATTCTTAGCCTATGTGGATGAACATTGGTTTGTGTAAAAGTTTGAATAAATATGAGTCTGAATTTTGCAATGGGCATGTACAGTGCCTTCAGTCTGCTACTTTGATAGATAGTCTTAGCCACTGTGGATCACACATTGGTTTGTTTCAAAATTTGAATAGATATATAAGTCTCAAATGGGCAAGTTCAGTGCCTTCAGTCTGCTACTTTGATATATACTCTTAGCCACTGTGAATGAAATATTGGTTTGTGTAGAAATTTGAGTAGATATATGAGTGAATTGGGCAATTTCAGTGCCTTCAGTCTTTGATATATACTACTCTTAGCCACTGTGGATGAAATATTGGTTTATGTAAACATTTGAATAGATATATCATATATGAGTCTGAAATGGGCAAATTCAGTGCCTTCAGTCTGCTGCTTTGATATATATAGAGTATATATATTTGTTTACAGGATGATCACCGCGTTTTTAACTTATGTCCATTAATCAAATCGATCTTTCAAAGACACAGTAGGCTTTCCTAATCTTGCAGAAAATGGTCCGTCCATATTAAGCCATAAGGATGAAAACCAAGCGAGATAATAATCATTTGATGCAAGTGACTATTGTTGAAAAATATTTCTAACTCTTGTTTTACTTTGACATTATTTTATAATCAAGAAAATGTGGGAAAGAAGGCTATATTACAAGCCCATTAGATGAAGTTGGGGTAGATTTTATGGTTTGAAACTAACTCAACCAAAATTTTCTACATTGCTTTTATCAATATGAAAGCCTGAGAAGATAGGTGCAAGTGAAGCAATGGAGTTTTGAAATCAATGAAGGAGATATTGCATTTTCTAGCAAAAATGCCATCATCCACAACCAATTAACCAATTCTTTCTTCCTATGTAGCATCCTTGCTTTGACATAAGTTGGACAGAGATGAGGACTTACGCCGACATTCCATATTCAACAGCTCTACTTAGACATTGACATAACTCATATAGACATCTCTATGATTGGGACTCAACAACAGACAAACTTTGCTGTCAACTCAGCTGCTTAAAGTGGTCAGAGTCTTCTTAAAAATTTCAATATTTCTACAGTTGAGGATTGTAGCAAAGCTCAGGGATCAAACTTAACTCCATGCTTATGAGGCATTCGCGTTCTCACAGTTACTTGCAGCTCATTCTCAGTTTTAATGGGAAGGTGATATATGGTGTATTATTGTTGTAGTGGCAGGGGATGGATTTTAATTGTTGGTTGGACCAAAAGAAATTGATGCAAATCAATATTAATTAGTTATTGATAATTTTGCCCACTGAGTTCCCTGAGGTCGAGTATAATGCTTTCCTTGCTTATCGAAGAATATTGCTTATCAAAGAGTATTGATTCCTTTTCAATAGGAGTAGCATGTGAGTGTCAGTTTTATAAAGAAGATTCTTTTTATTATTAATAAAAATATAGATAGTTAGTTTCATTTTAAAGGGTTATAAATATGAGTTATAAATACAAGACTTAAAAGGTTGTAAATATTTCAAGGGTTGTAAATATGAGTTATTAATTGTTTTTACTCAAAACATGATAAATAGCAATTTAGCAATTTCTTTTTAGTTGAGTGACTCAAATTCATGTTTCTTTAGGTTGACGGTAAATCCACTAAAGTGGAAAAAATTGTGATTCCAATAATTAGAGGGATTGTCATCATGGGGTGATAAGAAATTTAATATTCCAAGAAGAGGAGGTAGTAGTAGATTCTAAATAAATTAGCAATGCAATAACATAAATGTTTGCAACAAATTTAAAGAGATCCACCTTGTTGAGTAATGCACACACTACATGGATAATGGATTTCCGCACTTTATGCCTTACGGGGTTTTCTTTGCAACATCTGGTGCAAATGCTAGTTGTAGGTTTCTATTGGTGAAGTTGCGGACTTTTCTTGAAATATTTGTTGGTTGCCTTTTGTCTATTGCTGCAGAGTTTTGGGTTTAGATTACTGATATTGCTTTTCTGGTTACTGCATTCTGAGAAGTTATTTGGTTGATTCATTGGGTGATTGTAAAAGGAGATTGGTTGATTCACATGTACTTGATGATTATTTGATGTTCATGGATCCAGTTTGAAAATTTATGAAAAGTGGTCCTTGGAAGAAAAGAAGTAGGTCAGCACCTACGTACTAGTAGCTCAGCTAGTACAAGAGCTAAGGGGGTTGTAGCTCCCTTCCATGAGAGTCTAGAAAACGAGAGAGGGTTGTAGCTCTCTGCAGGTTGCAGCCTGCGTACTGGTAAAGGACTGCACCAGTACAGAATCATTGTAAAAATAAGTTTCTAATTGAAAGAAGATAGAGACATATTGCAGCAGGTGGTTTTCACCGACATTGGGTTTCCACCTTATATCTTGTGTTCTTTGGTGTGACTATCTATTTTTTCTTGTTCTTGTTCATTATTATATTGTACTAACATACAAATTAATGATCAACATCTGAAGAATAAATTAAAGTATAAATCTGGAAGGTATATTGAAAAGAGTTTGATAATACTGATTCACCCCCCCTAGTATTATTTCCAACAATTGGAAACAGAGCAGGTCCTTCAGAAGAAGCTTGATCACTTGAAGGAAGATCTATCATCATGAGCAACTACGAGAGAGAAGCATCGATCAGGCCACCAATTTTTGATGGGACAAACTTCGTATACTGGAAGGTAAGAGTCACTGCATATCTTCAATCTCTTGGTACAAAAGTCTGGGATATCATAGATACAAGGTACACTTTTCCATCAGCAACACCTACAGATCCGGCTGGTAAGAAGCAATATGAAACAAATGCAAAGGCTGGTAAGAAGCAATATGAAACAAATGTAAAGGCTGTTAATAATCTATTAGGATGTCTATCTCAATCAGAATTCGTCAAGGTTATGCAGTATAAATCCGCAAAAGAAATATGGGACAAGATTGTTCTGAGCTATGAAGGAGATGAACAGGTAAAACGAGCAAAACTTCAAACCCTCAGAATTCAGTATGAAA
The DNA here is from genome assembly GCA_031772625.1 of Pinus tabuliformis. NCBI lineage: Eukaryota > Viridiplantae > Streptophyta > Pinopsida > Pinales > Pinaceae > Pinus > Pinus tabuliformis. Next base: position 656,143,702 of record CM062818.1, on the reverse strand, counting down.
ATCTCAGAATGTACAATGATGAAAGTGTGGCTAACTATTTCCTTCGTGTAGATGAGATTGTTAATTGTATGAAAAACTTGGGTGAAGAAGTAAAAGAGGCTGTTGTGGTTGAAAAGGTTCTAAGATCCTTATCCCCTAAATTTGAATCTAAAGTTTCTGCTATAGAAGAAAAGGAGAATATACAAAACCTCACTATGTCACAGCTGCACGGAATTCTGACTGCTTACGAAATGAGGAAAGGAGGACCATCAGACAAAAGAGAAGCTGCATTCAAGGCTTCAGGCAAATATTACTATGAGTCAGGACATCTATCAGAAGAAGACGAAGAATCAAATTTTGTCAAGAATATTCAACGGGGTGTTGGAAGATTCAAAAGTAAGTTACCTTTCAAATGCTTTGCTTGTGGAAGAGTCAGTCACTATGCTACAAAGTGTCCACATAAAGACAAGCTTGATAAAGTTAAGGAACCTGTCAGATGGAACAAGAAATAGAATGTAACTTAGAAAAGTTACTACACTCATGAAGACAGTGATGGACTTTCAAATAGTGACGAATATGAACAAGGTAACAATTATAGACTCTTAATGGCTTTTGAAGATGATGATTTTGTGGATGCTATAGATGAAGAAGGTCTTTATGAAGAGATTTCTAGACTCAAAATATGTTTAGAAGAGAAGAATGTGATCATTGATACTCTTCAATTCCAACTTGCTGAAAAGGAAAAACTTCATGAAAAGTTAGAATGTGAAATTGTTGGTCTTAGAAAAGAAATTGAGAAAACAAAAGATCTTAATCTTAGATTTGTTAAAGGATCTGAAACTCTAGATGAGATTATCAATGTACAACGTTCTCCATTAATCAAGGCAGGTCTAGGATATAATGAAGAAGCATCTCAAGTGCAGCAACCATCCACCTCCAAAAGTTATCTTGATGCAGCAAGGAGGAGTGAGCAAAGGTCAAATAGAAATCATCAAGTAAATCAGGGACAATTTACCTCAAGAATGAACAGAGACTACCAAGTAAATCAGGGGCAATCCACCTTAAGGATGAACAGAAGCTACAACCAGCCACAGGTAAAATCTTCACAATTTGCCTCAAGAATGGATGTCAGTAGAAACTACAATAGGTTGGTTGATAGATTTGATAATTGCAAGAGTTTATTCAATGGTCAATGTTTTTCTTGTCATAACTTTGGTCACAAAGTAGCTCAATGTGTTGCCTATAAGACAATCATGACTAGAGAAGCTGAAAAACAAAGGAGCATGACTGGGATTGTGAAAAGAACCTACAATAACTTTTATGCTCTTGAAAATGAAATAGAATTCTCTATTTGTAACAACTTCGGTCATGAAGATTCTGAATGCAGGAGCAGGTTTCAGCAAACAACTCACAAGGAGAAAGCCTCAAGTGTCAAAACATGGAGAATGAAGGAACCACAACCAGAGAGATGTGGTATAGCTTTATATGCAGAAGGGCAAGAAAATCAATGGTACATTGACAGTGGCTGTTCGAAACACATGACGGGTGATAAGGAAAAACTCCAGTCATATAGTGCCTTAGAAAAGGAGAATAAGGTCTCTTTTGGAAATGACACCCCTGCGCTCATAAAAAGTAAAGGTTCTGTTTAGTTGAAAGAAAAGGTCAAAGCTGGAAATGTTATGTATGTTGATGGGTTAAAACATAATTTGTTGAGTGTCAGTCATATGTGTGATCAAGGAATGGAGGTAATATTTCGATCAAATGGATGTAGTGTTCGTGATCTTGATACAGGAAAAACAATGATCAAAGGCGTAAGGACTCCAAATAATTTATACATATTCAAAGAATGACAACATCAATGCTATCTAAGCAAGAACGATGAACACTGGTTATGGCACAGAAGATTGGGGCATCTTAGCTTCTCACAGATAAGGAAAGCATGAAAATACCAGGCAGTTCGTGGTCTTCCAGATATCAGAATTCCAGACAATACAATTTTCAAATCATGTCAGTTTGGTAAGCAAACCAGATTTAACTTCCCTGAGAAGGAAGGATCAGCGAGCAGGCCTCTTGAACTTGTCCATACTGATGTATGTGGCCCATCTAGGAAAAGGTCACCTCGAGGAGAAGAATATTTCATATTATTCATTGACGACTTTTCGAGGATGTGCTGGATAAGACTTATGAAGCACAAAGATGAAGCCTTTGAAAATTTCAAATCATTCAAATCCTTGGTGGAGAATGAATCCGATCACAAAATCAAATGCCTCAGGTCTGATAGAGGTGGGGAGTTTACCTCGAATGAATTTTTCGACTTTTGTGAAGAACATGGAATAAGAAGGGAATTCTCTACAGCTAGGACTCCTCAGCAAAATGGAGTGGTAGAAAGGATGAACAGAACGGTTCAACAAATGGCTCGTGCTATGCTTGATGAGTCTGGAACACCCGCAACCTTCTAGGGTGAAGCCGTATTTGCTGCAGTTGTTATTCTCAACAAGACAAATATTCGGGTGAACATCACTCAAACTCCTCACAAGCTCTGGTATGGTGAGACTCCTTCAGTAAAAAATTTCAAAATTTTTGGAAGCAAATGCTATATTAAAAATAATTATGAAAATCTTGGCAAGTTTGAACCTAGAGCAGATGAAGGCATTCTCCTTGGTTATTCTCCTCACAGCAAAGCATACAAATGTTACAATAAAAGGCTTGGAAGAATTGTCGACAACATTGATATAGTGGTGGATGAAAAAGAAAACACTCCCAGGCATGTAAGATCTGTAGACTTCGAAGATGATGAGGACTATCCATCACCATCAAATCAGATTCATGATGAAGAAGAAACCCATGAGGCACCAAAGGAACAGATAAGTATAGAAGAAAAGACTCCATCCAGGTATGTTCAAAAGAATCATCTAGAATCTCAAATTTTGGGGAAAAAGGAGGCAGGCATACAAACAATAAGAACAATTGCAGAAGCTTCAAGCTATTTGGCATTACTCTCCTCCACTGAACCACAAAATGTAATAGAGGCATGCAAAGATGAATGCTGGGTCAAGGAAATGGATGAAGAACTTGAGAAGATCGAAAAGAACAACACTTGGGAGTTGGTTCCTAGACCAAAAGATAAGAATGTCATAGGGACAAAATGGATCTTCAAAAACAAGTTGAATGAAAATGGGGAAGTAATTAGAAACAAGGCCAGACTTGTTTGTAAAGGGTATGCTAAACAAGAAAGAATAGACTTTGAAGAAACTTTTGCTCCTGTTGCAAGACTTGAGGCCATCAGAATGTTCCTTGCTCTCTCTAGCTTTCAGAAGTTCAAAGTATTTCAAATGGATGTGAAATCAGCCTTTCTGAATGGAGACTTAGAAGAAGAAGTGTACATTGAGCAACCAGATGGTTTCATCCTTGGCAATGATCCAAATCTTGTATGCAGACTAAAAAAGGTTCTCTATGGTCTCAAACAGGCTCCAAGGGCTTGGTACTATCAGTTGGACAAATACCTTCATCAACAAGGGTTTTCAAAAGGATCAGCAGATAGCAATCTTTATATAAAAATTGAAAATGACAAATTGCTAATAATTGTTGTGTATGTAGATGATATTATCTTTGGCAGTAATGAAGAAGCTATGAGCCAAAACTTTGCCTTGGTAATGAAGAAAGAATTCGAAATGTCTTTGCTTGGAGAGCTAACATATTTTCTTGGTCTACAAATCCAACAAAATGAAGGCGATATCTTTTTATCTCAAACCAAGTACCTCAAGCAGATCTTGAAGAAATATGGCATGGAAGATTCGAAACCAGTATGTACCCCTATGGTTACAGGATGCAGCCTCAGTGCAAACGATGAATCAGCAACAGTGCATCAACCAACCTATAGATCCATGATTGGAAGTCTACTTTATTTGACAGGTACCCGACCAGACATCATGCATGCAGTGGGAATAGTTGGAAGATTTCAGGAAAATCCAAAGGAAACTCATCTTCAGGCAGTTAAGAGAATCTTTAAGTACCTTCAAGGAACTCAAAACTATGGCTTATGGTATCCTAGAGATACAGATCTCACACTCCATGCTTATACAGATGTAGATTGGGCCGGAAGCATGGATGACAGAAAAAGCACTAGTGGAGGTGCATTCTTCATGGGTTCCAGATTAGTATCTTGGTTCAACAAGAAACAGAGTTCAATTGCTTTATCTACAGCTGAAGCAAAGTATGTGGCTGCTGCATCTTGTTGCACACAACTTCTTTGGATGATGCAAACTTTTCAGGACCTTCAAATCACTTGTACTCCACCTATCTCCATCCTATGTGATAATACAAGTGCTATCATCATTTAAAAGAACCCAGTCATGCAGTCAAAGACCAAGCATATACCTATCAAATATCATTTTCTTCGGGAACAAGTGCTTGAACAAAAGGTCAAGTTGGAGTATGTTCCTTCTAAGGAACAAGTTGTTGACATACTCACCATTCCACTGCCCAAGGGAACCTTTGAATACCTCAAGCAAAAGCTGGGGGTAGTTGATGCATCATCTTGTTGTTGAATCTTATCTGTTTCAGAGATTGTTGGTTGTACGCGAGTTTCATATGGGGTATATGCGTACATTCGCTGGTTTATGAATTGGTCAAAGACCATCTGGCACAGGTTCAGGGGGAGCATATATTCTTCTAATAATACATTTTTGGCATTATTGTAGAAGATCTTGGAGGAGAAAGTTCAGAAGGAGAACATGGATGCTGATATGAATATTGCTGCTAATGTTTTGTCTCTATGTCTTATATCTCTTTTGTCAAGGTCATTTATGGTGTATGGTGGATTATGGTTCTTCTTGAATAAAATTTCTTTTGTAGATCTGGCCTACAGTCAGGGGGATCATGATCAGCGCAACAGAGCATAGTTTTCAACATGTTCTCAGGGGGAGCATAACCCTTTGCCCTTGATGACAAAGGGGGAGAATGACCTTGAGGATCTTGGGGTTGCCATCAAGTCCAAAGGGGGAGATTGTTGGCATTATGATTCAGGTTTGGCGCTATGGCACAGGTGTTGTACTTGATGGCAACTCAATCAAGTGGCAAATCTCTGTTCAGGCTCTCAAAATCATAGAAAAAGAGATACCCGCAGGTGAGCCTAAGAAAAGCTGCGGACCCGCAGGTGCCCCGAAGAAGAAGTGCGGGCATACCCGCAGGTTCTCCGAACAAAAGGTGCGGGCGTCAAATTCACTCACTTCAATGCAGAGAAGCGCGCGCACGTGGGAATTTTTATGATTGGTCCATGGTATCTAGTATGATGTGTTTGATCCTATGGATTTGGTCCATGGTATAGCATCTAAATTATTGAACCCTGGTTTTTGGGTCCTTTGTATTGGTTTTCTATGGTTTTGGTCCATGGTTTGAGTAAGGGCTTGCCTATAAAAAGGAAAGGAGATCATTTGGCTAGACACTTGTGAATATTGAATATCTTAAGATCTGAAATTTTGGGGGAACGGTTTGAAAAGCTAGATCTAAATCAAGGTGAAAACTGTGAATTGTAAGGCGGATCTATTGATAGGTCGTGATCTCTTTGGCGTATGATCAGATATGTGGATCTAACAGTCTGTGGCACATTGGAGGATTGATAATTTGGGTCTATTTGGAGGTCCGTAGGTGATCCTCAGTGCAGGTGCGGAGGTACGCAACGCAGCAGAAGGCGCAGGTGCGGAGGTACGCAGCACAACAGAAGGCGGTGCAGAGGTACGCAGCGCAGTTGCGGAGGTACGCAGCACAACAGAAGGCGCAGGTGCGGAGGTACGCAGGGCAGAAGATGGATCAGGTGCGGAGGTGTGTTGTCGGGTAGACAGTGCAGGTGCGAAGCTTCGTAGTCTAGACACAGAAGAGCTGCGGATATTCGCAGGTTTCCATTGGTGAAGTTGCGGGCTTTTCTTGAAATATTTGTTGGCTGCCTTTTGTCTATTGCTGCAGAGTTCTGGGTTTAGATTACTAGTATTGCTTTTCTGGTTACTGCATTCTGAGAAGTTATTTGGTTGATTCATTGGGTGATTGTAAAATGAGATTGGTTGATTCACATGTACTTGATGATTATTTGATGTTCATGGATCCAGTTTGAAAATTTATGAAAAGTGGTCCTTGGAAGAAAAGAAGTAGGTCAGCACCTACGTGCTAGTAGCTCAGCTAGTACAAGAGTTAAGGGGGTTGTAGCTCCCTTCCAGGAGAGTCTGGAAAACGAGAGAGGGTTGTAGCTCTCTGCAGGTTGCAACCTGCTTACTGGTAAAGGACTGCACCAATACATAATCATTGTAAAAAGAAGTTTCTAGTTGAAAGAAGATAGAGACATATTGCAGCAGGTGGTTTTCACCCACATTGGGTTTCCACCTTATATCTAGTGTTTTTTGGTGTGACTATCTGTTTTTTCTTGTTCTTGTTCATTATTATATGGTACTGACATACAAATTAATGATCAACATCTGAAGAATAAATTAAAGTATAAATCTGGAAGGTATATTGAAAAGAGTTTGATAATACTGATTCACCCCCCCCGCCCTCTCAGTATTATTTCCAACATGCTTCTCTAAATATAAAACACAATAACAAAGATTTCTTCTTTTTCTCACACTATTTCTATCGCACATTTGTAGCTTAGCAATAGCCAAGTAGAAAGAAGAGTTGGCAAATTAATACATAAGCCTAAGTGGAATATACCTCAAAGGGGGGTGGAAAACAAATTATAGTGCTTAAACTAGAAGCTAGAATGAGATCCTATTATATTTTGTTATAATTAGGTGTCCTTTGCGCATTCCAAAGAAAATAGGAAAAACCAGAATGTTTTTCTTATAAAGCAAATGGCATGATTTTCTTTCTATTTATGTAATCTCTGTCAGGAAATTTGAAACAAATATTAAATAATATAAAGGAATGTCGTATAATATTTTATTTTTATTTGTATGTAATGTCTTCCTTTTCACAAACTTCAACATTTTTTCCCTTTTTAAAGCCAATCAAATAGAGGCGAGTGAGCATGAAAGGTCTTAAACTAGCCTTATAGGAGCAATGGGACTTTAGAATCTTAGTATAGGAGCAAGGTCTTAAACTAGTCTTACATTTTCGCCACGGGTTGCGAAACCACTGAATGTGATAAATACTTCGTATGTTATTGGGATAGTGAAAATGGTTGCCACTGACTGAGACCATGAACAAAGTGACGAAGAGGAATTCTTCTTTCAAGGTCGGGGTGTTTTGTGTTGTGGCAGATGATGTCGCACATGTAGTCTGTCTAGATGAAATTTATCTTTGGTATTCTAAGCCTTATTAATCTTGAATTTCCATTTTCAACACTGACATGATATTTTCTTTATTTTATCAGATTTTTGTGTTCTTGGATCCGAGGTCGATTGCCAGCATGTTTGCCAGCGCCCGGTGCATGGGCGAGAAGAGAATAGAAGATGAAGACTGCTTCATCCTGAAGTTGGCTGCCAATCCCTCGAGACATCGCTCACCCTCACATACTATTTACTTCCAGTCCAATTATTCCTGGCTGTTCATTGTATCTTAAATATGATAAGTGTTAATGTATTATGACAAATTGTATATATTTTTTTGGGCAATTTTGGTATAGAAATGGGGCGGTTACTTTGGCAGATATCTCTTGCGATTTAGCCAGCAAATTGGGGTGTTGTGGAGCACTTATTTTATATTCTATCATTTTCTTAGAAAGTTGTCCAACCCTCTTCTCAAGATGAAAGCGAAATACCAATGTTTCCTTGATGTTTTTAGATCCGTAGAAAACTACAATTTGAATTTTCTTTTAAGACTATGGGTTATGAGGAGTAGTTTGAATCGTAGAATCTGAATAACCTACCGCCACTTAGCCCGAACGCCTGCCAATATGGCATTGAGCAAGAAAGCAGAGGTGTACACCATAATTCCACCCTCGCTCCCCCAGTTCCGTCTGGAATTATTATATTCTATTGAATACTCACCAAGAAGATAACTACCCAATCCCCACTTCACCCAAACCATGCCCTGCATAACACTGTATATCCATTTCCCAAAAGCTTTCATACCCAGAGCTCCTCCAAGTGCACCGCCCAATCCAATACACAGTATATCCAAAACTATCGTTGCCCATAACATAGGAAGCTTTCTGGGACTAATTCTCCACCTAAATTCATCATCAAGTTTTTGTAACATCAAATCCGAGCAACCCATGACCAAAGCAATAAGAATGCCTGCCATTATCACAAAAACTCTAGCTTTAGAGTGCTGCATAGAGTTATCATACCATTCAATAGCACCTCCTTCAAATACAAGAAGAATAGCCCAAACAATAGAGTAAATCAAATTTGCAAAACCAACGAAAAACTATAAGGTTCTGATGTACAAAAGATTACCTTTGAATGTCAACACTTGCAAACATCTGTGTTATTGTAATTTGACTTCACCATGGCTTTGGTTAGAAATGCATTGGCAATGAGCCCACTTCCTTTGTCGTCCACAACATACTCTCGAATTTCCCTTCTGGCTACAAGTGAACTAGAGAAGCCATGCACTCTGAAGCATCCTGTTAGTATAAAGCTAACCACTAGTTTTGTCAATCTGGACACAATTAAGGAGGTAGTGTTGTATTCTTCTAGTTCTAAGAACGGTGCTCCTCCACTCTAAGCCATGTAATTTTCTAGGGCATCGACCGCCATCACTGTGACTCCTCTCTCTTCTTTATCTTTAGATTTCAAAGATCTAATGAGTACCTTTGTCCAATCATCATGACAACGCATTGGAATGCAGATGCAAATTCGGTCTTGCGTGGATCTCCAAAGAATATGATTGAGAGTTTCACAAATTGTAGCAACATGGAATTCCACATTTATCACGTCCTCGGGAAATCTCTCCTCTGGCTTCTCCCCAAGCAATAGGTCCACTTCCTAGTTGTAGTCATGGCAGCATTTTGCCATGCAATTCAAACATGGCAGTAGGCACTCGGAATGAGGCAGTTGTTTTAGGGTTCTGGGCATCCTAAGAGCAAGCAGGTTTGTGACCTCTACCATTGTGAAGAATACAATGCACCTGCAGAGGTCCAGGCATCCACATTTCTCTACAGGGACTGATCTGAAAGGGAGGTATTTTAGCAGCACAGATTCCACATGATAGGCATTGGACATTTACTTCATAAATTGCTTAATAGAAGAATTGGGTGTATTGGCTGATAGCATCACAACATAAGTTTTTTTAATTTCTCCTTCCCTACATGTGGTGAGCCCAAACCCCTCTATATCGTTTAGCTTGAGACCTATCATGGGGGCCAGAACATCTCTGGCACCTAACTCCAGATCAAGCCTTCCTCTTAATAAGCTTGTGATAAAAATTGTTGCATTGCCTATGCAAGTTATTCCTAAATCAGGGAAACTAGCAGAACATGTTACCGATTCACTTATTTCACCCTATGAATAAACAATATTACGTAACCATCCAAACCAGAAAACCAAATTCATAAAGAGCCACCGCATGATATAACTGAAAACACCCATTTCAAAATACTTGATGCAAATTGGGGATTTTAAAGTACAATCAAACAAGAAGTTTTCCAAACTTGTGAAAAAAAAATTCTTGGATTCCACCACTCGATTGATCCATATTGCTGCTCTCCAAAATTTTATATAAATGTTGTTCAAATCAAGATTGCCATTGCGTACTCAGGAAGAAAGTTTAATATTTGAATCTAATACCATGGTCGTGATACAAACAATGCATTTCCAATGTTTAGATAATAAAGTTTACTCATCATATCTCATTCCTTCAACCTCAGCCTTCGCTAAAAAAGACAAGTGATTCCAATACTTTATTTTATTTTACACATAAAACACTACAACAAAACCAGCTATTTGCGCCAGATTTAGCGCCAGATTTTAGTGCATTTTTTTTGTAATTGTGATGAGCAACCTGGCGCTAAATCTGGCTCTATTGTACAATTTTTAAAGCGCCCTTTTTTGCACCTGATTTTGCATCCTTTTTCACGCTAGATTTTGCATCATTTTTTACACCAAACTATGCATCATTTTTTGTGTCAAATTTTGAACCAAGATTTGCATCTTATTTTATGACAGGTTTTGCTTCTAGTTTTGTGTCCATTTTTGTATCTATTTTTCATTCTCTTTTGCTTCCTATTTTGTGTCATTCTTTGCTTCCATTTTTGCACCATCATTTGCATCAAGTTTACACTGTATTTTGAATCCAATTTAACGTCTTTTTATGCATCCATTTTGTGTCAGTTTTTGCATCTAGTCTTACGCCAGGTTTTGTATCTAGTCTTACACTAGTTTTTGCTTCTATTTTTGCACCAGCTTTGGTGCCTATCTTTGCACCATGTGCTGAATTTGATTTAGCACCAAATTTTGCATCCATTTTTGTGCCCATTTTTGCATCTTTTTTTGGACCATTTTTTACATCCACATTTATGTTTGATTTGTCTCCATTTTTCTCATCTCATTTTGCACCATATTTTGCGTCATTTGTTTCATCCAATTTTGCATCATTTTTAACACCATCTCTTGCATCTAATGTTACATCATTTTGAGCATCCAAATTTGCATTTATATTTGCATCTTATGTTGAGTCATGTGTTGTGTCCACCTTTGCATCTTATTTTGTGTCTAATGGTACATTCAATTTAGAGCCATTTTTTACGTCTACTTTTGTATTTGTTTTTGCACCAAGTTTTGCATCCAATTTTAAGCTATTTTATGCCCCTTTTTGCACCATTTTTTTGTGTCTACTTGTGTCCAATGTTGCACCATTATTTACACCGACTTTTTCATCCAAATTTGCATCTTTTTTTGCCTCATTTTGTGTCCACATTTGCATATAATTTTGTGTCTGAGTTCGAGCCTAAATTTGCATGTGATTAGGAATCATTTTTTACATCCAATATGACATCCTTGGTTTCACCTTTTTTCAGCCCCATTTTGCATCTTGTTTTATGTCTTTTCTTACATCTTTTTTTTTCTTTTTTTGCACCCAAGTTTGCATCCCAAATTTACACCATTATTTGCATCATCATTTGGCATATTAATTTGTAACGTTTTTTGCTTCTTTTCAACGCTCAACTTTGCATCTTATTTTACATCTAGTTGTTGTCTTTTTTTTGCATCTAATTTGGTGCCCATTTATGTGTCCTTGTTTTTGCCCAATTTGATATCCTTTTGTATGCCATGTTTTGTTCCCTTCTTTGTGTCAACTATTGCACAATTTTTCACTTCTAATTTAAAACACTTTGTATGTCAATTGTTTGCATTTTGTATTAATTCCTAGTTTAACATCCAATTTTACTTTCAATTTTGCATCCATGGTTACATCCGCATTTGACTTCTTATATAGAGTATATTTTTCTTTACATATATGACCCCCTTTATAGATTCATAGTGAAATATATGATAGTTTCTAAATATCATTAAAGCAGATATCACAATTCAAAATCATTTGTAAATAAATTTAAGAGAAATTGACAACATCCATCCAAAAAAATAACAATGTGTCATTAACAACTTTCAAAACATGTATAAAATAGCAACATAATACTAATAAAATCAGTATTATTTTTAATCAAAACAAGTAAAATTCAAATATGATTAACAAATCAAAATATTTCATGAATATCGTTATTCTACGATAAATTAACAACATACATAAATCAAACTCATCGTATGATTACAAAATCAAAATGTCTCATTGATATAGGGTAAATTCACAACACCCATCTAAACATAACAATGTCATTCTACACAATAATTTCTTCATAAAAAACAATGCATGTGCATGCCTAGCTACCACCACCAAGATCATCCTCATGATCATCTTGACCATCCTCATTACTCTGATCCACATCATCACCAACACCGCAACTATCATCATCATCTCCTCCTTCACCACCATCATCCTCATCCTCATCCTCATCATCTCCTGATATATGTTGAACATAATTTGGATCATCGTCTTGGCAATCATTACCTATAGCATTCTGACAAAAAAAATCAATATTACATGTTAGTATTAATTACATAACACAACGCATGTTTTTGTTATACAATGTTAACCATAAAATGAAGTAAGATATAATATCTAATAGTACTAAAAATTAAAATGAAAATATGGTTTAAAAGTATATTGGAAATCCAACTAAGATTACATACCATGGAGTCCATCCAAACAACAAATTCAACCCATCTCTTTTCCTGCAGCACCTCCTTTTCCAAATGATTTGGAGGTCTTCCATATTTTAGTTCCTATCAATCAGTAAATAGGGAGAAATTAGATAACAATGACTTTCTTCTAGTACAAAATTTATTAAAAAAATATCACATGTTTAATATACTTACAAAGGTTGTTATCAGTGCTTTTAAACCTTTCTGGCCACTACGATGAGTGACTTTTGTCTTGGTTAACCTCGCCTTGGATGCCTTGTCCTTAAACATAAACCAATTCAATTTATTTTCACACAAATACATGTTTAAGATACTTATAAGTATTAATACATTTTAAATAATGTTTAATGAAAAATTCAATACCTGAATGCTCTCATTGCCGACTTTTCTTTGTGTCTTCTAGAAGAGATTCATTCATACTTAAACAAGGGGATATATTGTAACTTTTTCTAAGTTCTGAATTTTTGGATCGAATACTAGAGTCCAGGCCAAATAAGGTGCTTAAACAGGTTGATATATTATATCCCGGCGTAACCTCATGGATCCTCAACGGAGTATCCAGTTGGGAAGGTTCCTACTTGCTCACCACACTCTGTATATTTTCTCCAACTTCGAAATTTTGGTTCTCTCCAGCTTCCTGGCCATTGTTTCCCTCAATTTTGGCAAGGTCAATGAATCCCTCATGTTTTCTGTTACTGTCCATATCAAACAATTTTTCTCTAATTGGACCTGCAGCAGTTATGCCATCAACAATAAAAATGCTTTCCTGGCATGCTCCCTTCATGGATTTGACTAATGATCAGTAGCAGGAGTTACAGGTGGTCCAAGTTCACGAGTAGATGGGTGGGGTTCATGAAAGCAGTAAAACGAGCTAAAGAGGGATCTCCTAGTGTCCAAACAGGACTAACTGCTTAAAGACTGGGATCTGCTAATGACAGATTGCTCACCCGAGGTCTCAGGATCAGCATGAAAATATTGAAACCATATTCCACAGAAGTGAGATCTTGAAACCATCCAGCATTCTCTCCCAAGTTCCCAGCATCTGGGAGATGAAGGTTGGTATTTCAAGTCCTTCACTTTCATACCTCCGATGAGTGGATTATCCAGAACGAGGTTTCGAGAAAGGCAGGCAAAAAAGAAAATCAGAGTGTTTTTTGTATTCAGTAGCATCTGAAGTTCTGGTCTCCAACAAGCTAATCACTCCCACTAGAAAGCCATAATGAAATTTCCATATGTGAAATTTCTATAAAGACTGAGCCTTTTGTTTTGAAATCCTGTAATATGTATACCGACTGAATGTAAATGTTTGTTCACTAATAGGAAAACAAGGTTACTATCTATTAACATATTTCTTAATAGTGAAGAATTGCATTGAACTTCTTTGTGCTATACATATGAATTCTCAGATACTATAAAATATCCGCTGAAAACTAGAACACCTCTAGTTATACTTCAGTTTATAGATCAACTACAGCACAGGCAAACAACCTTATGTCAGACAACAACATCAAATAATTCTGTAGCCATTGACTACAAGATTTGACCACTTTTGACTACAAAACTAACCAGGGCCATCTGGGTGACAACAAATAAAAGAAAGCAGAGAAAATTTGTGTTATGTATATGTTATCTCTTATGCATACAATATTATTATGCGCCTATGGAAAGATGGAACCTCTGCATTTCTTTGGATTTAGGCTATATCATTTTCCTTGAATTAACTAGGTGATTTTTTTTTTATTTTCTCATGTAGTAGGTGCTCCAAGGACATAAGGACTCAGTGTATTCTCTTGCATCTTATTGTCTCAATAGGATTCCGAGCTTGGCCACACTTGTGTATTTTTATTTTCAATAAATTGAAATTGGGATTCTCACTCTAAAAAGATATGAGGGAAAAATATAAACAATACTTGCAAATTGATAGATAATATCGTTGTTTATCATATGGTAGTATTTAATGATAAAAGTCGGTGCTACAAAAAAACACTGCTTTGCATGAACGAAAACAATGGCTACATAAGATTTTCCTAGATGATATCCTTTATCCCATTTGCACAGTCAGGTTTCTGTCAAGGTCTGCACCTGACACTTTCTCTCGGAGCTTAGCAGCACCAATGAGGATACTCTTCATACAGTTAATTAAAGTTTTCATTTATTTTCTGGAATGCAAAGATGCGGGATATACACATGCACAATCCAAAGCTCCATTTCTGACTGTATCAAAAACTGCAAGAGAAGGTCCTACTCCATGAACAGAAGAGCATCCCATATAATCCTCTAAACCTATTGCCCTTTTCAATTCATCCATTTCGTCCACCATGGGACCTTCAAATACAACAATAAGTGAAGTGCGAAGTGAAGATGATGGAGTTAAATAAGGATGTTGAATTGCTTGGCACATAAGGAAGTTGACATCACTCATGTCTGTGAAATGTTTTCGATTCCTCATAGATGTATCAAGTGCATTTGAGCATTGTCTGGGCAGCTCCCAAAAGTCCCCTGTTTCATTGATATGGGTATTCATAATAGCAGAATGGTAGAAACCTTCGTGCCCACAAGAAACCAAAATAAGGGTCAAGGGAAGCAATACAAATATTCACACAACTGATCAGAAGAAAATTAATAAAAAAATAAAGGGTATACAAATTGAGATATACTAATATTGTTTGTAGCTGATAGAACCACACACAATTGCTTTCTTACTGAATACAAGTGTATCTGTACAACATATATACCATGAACAACATGACTGCTCACACTAGAAAAACCCAATTCATAGAGTGCAAGAAATCATGTCATAAATAAATTAAACCTACAGAAACCGATAACTGTAAATAAATACAAAAACATACTGTGAAAACTAGACAAAACTTTGAAGCAGCAGTGGTAATTCAAAATAAAATAAAGCAATGTGCAAATATGGAATTGGCAAAACCTTACCAACACTATGATCAGATAGGCTGCTTCCAACGAGGCTTCTGCAGTCAACCAGAGTTATGACAGAGTAATGCTCCCAGCGATTGCCAAGCTCCTTGAGAATGGAAGTGGCTTCAAGCCCAGCTGCTGTTAAAGCTCCACACATTGTTGTTCTTTCTGTCTTGCAAACCTGTGATGGCAATCCATCAACATCAAAATTGATACTCATGAAATCATAGAACTTATAGTTCATTAATTTATAATGATATAACGTAGAGAACAAAACCTAGTGTGCATTTACTGGCATTAACAATGCACAAATGTAAGACCTCATGGACTATAAATTCTTTGTGGACAATAAACTCTATTAACATGGAAGATAATAGACTTTATGGCCTAGCTATCACTAGGCTATAGACCTTATGGACTTCCTATCCATAGTTACAGAACAATTCCTATCCTCTTCATTGACCTAGATACTAGGAAATAAACCTTATGGACTTCATATCCGCATAACATAATTCCTATCCTCCCCATATGACTTCTCTGACACTACTAAATCAAACAGTACACAGTATTGGATATTGACTTGCAGCAATGCTACAAAACTATCTATAAATCTATCAGTACATATTATCAACTTACATTCTCAAGCTGAGCTGTCCTCTCTGAGCATAAGCACAGACGAACGATTTGCGAATGGCGAGGAGAATTAGGATCTTCAAATGGCAAATTGGCATGCCTCCTGGACCCCAAAGAATATCCCAATAAGTCAACCCCATGAGCCCAGAAGGGCTTGTTGGCCTGGCCTCTGGGAATTGCATCCTCTATAGCCATAAAATTTAGGTTTTCTTCATGATATCCATTCTTCTCTGTCTGAGAATTGGTTTCATATAAAGATCTATAAAGATCTTAGAGGCTAGATCAGTGTGAAAGAGGGAGAGAGCCAACAAGTACCATGGATAGTGAGTAGGTTTCATATCTATAGTCTCTTTATTACAGGATGGTATAACATTACTAATCAGTGAGGCACATAGACCAGTGTACATGTTTCCACCGAGAAAGCTCATAACACAAATACTAATCGCCCGGTTGGATTCTTCCCTGCACCTGCTTTGGCTGGATCGAATCCCTATATCGGGAGTAGTGCCAGCGGGGAGGTGGGCCGGCATCTAGCTAGTCCAAATCATCCATCCAGGCACATCAATCTCAATTCTATGTTTGAAGTGACAGGCAGGCCCCTGACTTATAAAGGGTTCATTCATGCGCTCGTTCTCGCTTATTGATTGGATTACCTTATGGATGCTCGACACCTTGATGAGGTCTGACCTAGATCGGATGCCTAGCTATATCGGATGGGCGGCGAGATGAGGGATGTTTCTGCTCAAGCATTGATTGACTAAGCCAGTTTTTTCCTACAGGATTCCAATCGGGGCCAACACGATAGATAGATTGGGCTGATTCCATCCATAGGTTCAGATTAGTGCGTCGCCCTACTTACTATTATTAGGCGACCCCTATTCTTATTTGAGCTCTTCCAACCTTTTCACAATGGCAAGCAATTACCGAATCCACAATGGCTGGCAAGAGCGCCCCCAGCTTATTCCTATAGCTATGGCCAGATCTTCCAATCACCTGGGAAAGCAGAACAAAAGAAAGTGAGGGGCCCTACTGCTCCAGGAGCAATCAGCCAGCACACCAGTGCTCCACCTACTGGCCAAATTAGATATAAAAGGAGGACGTTAATACCAGTTCCCCATTCATCCCAGAATTCAGATCTTTTGACCGGGAATAAGAATCTCGCTTGACCATATAGAACATCTAGTTTTCAACAGAATGAAATGCCACAAGAATTAACGGTCTCACCTACTTCTTGTTGAACTACAGTTATCAATATCTGATTTTTGGACAAACAGTTATCGGGGGTACCTCCATAAAGGATTATATCTCTCCTAGCTTCATAGTTGATCCATTGGCTGGAGGTATTCCACAAAGGGAATTGCTCTTAGTTGAATTTGGGCGCTGGTGAAAGTTTTAGACAAGATTGGGGACGACTTACGCAAGCACTTCAAACTCACTACTTGTGCAAATAAAAATGGCTGATTTAGGGAGGGTTGTAACCACAATCTTGAACTGAAAGAGTTAATTAGAAGGGCACAAGGAAAGTCTTTTCCTCACCTCATCAAAATTCCAAAACTCGAAACTTTTTCAAATTTCCTAGTATATTATTATTTGAAAATAAAAAATCAAAAAAACAAAAAAAAATCACTAGCTTGAGCTTAAATTTTCATCATTTAGATAGTTTTGGCACTTGAGTTTTCCCTCAAAGATTTGTCTAATTGGCCCAAGATATGTATAATGACTTTTTGTGTATAGGGAAAGAAAATCTCAGTCTACTCACCCATCTTATTTTCTGAAGTTAATCAAACACTTGTTTGTTAAAGCCACACTTTATTTTAACATTGAGTTGTTATTTCCTAGGGTTTAGCAATCCTATCTTAGGGAAGCCCCCATTGAGTTGGAGAAGAGTCACCCTAAGGTTAAGAGGGTTGGTGAGGTGACATTGGCATCCCTCTTAGTTGCCAATAGGCTAGTATCATTTTTTTTAATTTAATCTAAGGGTGCTAGTTTGTGAAGTAACACCTCCAATCAGAGGCATTTTAGATGCAAATCAGCAGACCCATGCACCCAAAACATATCAGGTACAGGTGTGGCAAATGTAGGAGTTAATTCCAGTTAGCCTGCTTATTTCATATATAATTTACACAACCCAAGCTATTTCTACGAACCACTTCAACACTAATTTGAAACGAAACAGTTAATATAGGCAGCCACTAGAGAAAATATGCTTTCTCAATCCAAATTCCTAAATCATGCAGGCTATTAATTCCAAGCACTAGGGTATCCATCATTGAATATAATGCTGTGCAGCACTTGTGTTAGCTGATACAAAGTTACCATGCTCATTGCATATGTAATTCACAGAACCTGAGCTATTTGTAACCACTACTTGACACTTTGAATTCAATTGAAATAAAATATAGGCAGGCATTGGGAGAAATGCAGTATTTCTCAATCTCACTTCCAAAATCATGCAGACTATTGATTCCCACCAGCAGTGCTTCCACCATGTAACAGAACAGTTTCCTTGTAACCAACATCAGAAATGCTGGATAGAAATCTTCACTCGCATAAGATTAGAAATGAAAGGAAAGAAAAAAATTTAATGTTCTCTACTGACCAAACAAAGTCAGTGGAAGAGAATACAACAGTTAAGAAGGATTAAATTTGTGGATGAGAATATAGAGTCTTACCTTTTTCTCTTCTTCAAGAAGTTCTTGAATTGGCCTGTAGGCTGCTGCGATGCATAGGTTCTACAAGATTAAAATTTTCTGTAAGATGAATAAACTATGTGGAAGAAATAGACAGTGAAAATTTTGCAAATTGAAAACAGAAACTATTGCATGCATACTTTCAAGTCACTCCCAGAATAACCTTCCGTTGCACAAGCTAATTCATTGAAATTGAAACCATCCACCACTTTCTCCTGAGCAAGAATAACCCGCAGAATTTTTGCTCGGTTCTCAGCATCTGGTAAATCTACATATATCCTAAAAGAAAAACAGCAATTTATGATGACTTACAAATAAAGGTCTGACAAATTCCTTCATCTAATAATAGATATTCCACAAATAGTGAATCAGAAAACAAGCAATCATACTCCTAGCGTTCTCTGTCCAACAGACCTTCTAGGTAAGCGACGGATAACTGCATCATCAAGATCGAATGGTCTGTTGGTAGCACCCAGCACAAGTATTCTTTGACTTTCTTTAGACCGGAGGCCATCCCAAGCTGCCATAAATTCATTTCGCATTCTTCTTGTTGCTTCATGTTCAGAAGCACCACCACGAGCCCCAAGAATGCTGTCTACCTACAAAATAGATAGAATGTAACTGCAATAACCCATAGAAATCAATGACCACTAAGTAATTTAAGCACCAAATGCAGTGCATCAAATAAAGAATTATATGGAGAAGACCTAGAAATCTCTGATGAACAGCAATCCCAGATAAACACATAAAATTATATTAAAGAAGCCCTTTTTGCAACATATACCATAAGGTAAATCTAAAAAAAGTGCAACTCTAAATGCTTCATAATTTAAAACGATAACTAGAGATAGGATAACTAAACATAGCAAGCCTGAGACAACTATATCGAAATATACCATAAAATAAATGTAAATATGTTGCAACTCACTTTAAATGCTGCATAATTTAAAAGATGACTAGAGGTAGGCTAACTAAACATAGCAAGCCTAAGACATCTGCGAGTGCAGAAAACAGAATACAAGCAACTAAGCTCACCTCATCAATGAATATGATAACTGGAGCTAGCCTGCTTGCAAATGAGAAAAGGGCCTTTGTCAGCTTTTCAGCATCACCAAACCACTGCATCAAAAGAAAGACCCCTCCAGATCAATAACCACCTCAATCACAAACACAATGCAATTTTAACATAAGAAAACAGAACATTGAATTGGAGAAAGGAAAATGCACGGAAAAAATCCATACTGCCATAAAAACCAATGTGAGTTCAAAAGCCTGGAAGCTGCATTAAGAGAGAGGCTGTCTTTCTCTATAGGCAATCATCAACTGAAAACTCACTGCTTCATAGATGTCAATCATTTCCCATAAAACCCCCAATTTTTACAGACTCTTTAAAAATATGTAGTATTTACTGCCCTTGCTATTGAGTTGCTATTATCACTCTTTAAAACCTGCATTATATTTTGAACCTTGCTCTTTTCATACTTAGATTCCAGGGACTGTTCACTCAACCCTGTTCAGGAAAATCCCAATTTAATTGACGATTCCTTGTTTTAAATTTCTAATACCATATCTCAATAAAATTCCTAGCAATTTAATTATTCCCAAAAAAATATATTCACCCCAGTAAATTATTTTCTGAATAACTGCTGAAAAGAAAATAATGGTATTTTAATTTTTAACTTATAAAAACATTTGCAACAGAAACATGAATGAAAACCAACCACAAACACCAAAGAACTTGTTTTTCGGCCCTCCAATTTATCCTTCATTAAAATGCTCAGGAAAAATAAGGGCTCGCTCAAGGAAAACGGCACTCAGAGAAATACAGAAATTACACAACAAAATGGAACCTGGGGATCTCAGCCCCATGGAAGTTTTGTCCCTCTGAAAACTCAGCCTCCTGGAATTTCCATTTCTTTATGAACCTTCTGCTGTCGAGCAATTGGTGTTATTTTGAGCAAAATAATTTGTAAACGAAGTTTCTTGGTTAGTGAAAAGCCCGCCAAAAGTACCTCTACGCCAAGTAGATCCCTGGAAAGTGTCTATCTCTCAATGTTAGTGACATCTCAACGCATTCACCCATTCGGGAGCTTTCGTAGGCAGTCAGCGTCGTATGTAGAGCATCTAGCTCGGCGGGCCTCACAGTTTGTGAGGAAGAGTAAGCAGATCGCAGAGTATTTGCTTATTTCACTCCTTTCGGAAAACCTATAAATTTTTTAAAGTAACTGCTACTTACGAATCATAAGTTTTTTAAAATAAATTCTACTTAGTTTCAGATTTTTAGATTTTTAAGGGGTTTTACCGACCCAGAAATAGAGATTCAATAAATGGAAGAGAAGCTTACTGATGGTGACATCGCCGTCGGGGCTCTGGAGCATCTTGTCCATTCCCTTGGGGCCGAGTGAGGTGCGGAGGATTCTCCCAACGGACCTGGCGGCCGCAATGTTGGCCTTCTGAGCATCTAAGCCTCTGATTCGGGTCTTCTGCTCCTGCTCCTTTATTATGATAAATGGCCTCCCGTACTCATCAAATGCCAGCGCCATCCCTGCAAACAGTAACAGATTGCAGCACAGAGATTAAAACCTAAACATACAAGAGTGGCTGCTAAAAACACACTAGATTTTGAACCAGAAACCTGAAATGCGTGTACTCCTCTCTGTGTGGAAGACTGAATGTGCGGGTGGAAATCCATTGAAGTTAAAAATGGAACATACCTTGGCGCCGTCAATGGACTGAAGAACCGATCGTGGGGTTCGAGTGTCTGCTACTGGTGAACCCTAATTCGCAAATCTCTGCAATCTCGTTTTCGCTCCCGCCCTGCGAAAAGCGAACAGATCCTCCTTCTTGTTCTAGAAGGTAAACGAAGTTTGGGTTGGGAGGGGTTTTGTAAAGAAAAGTAAAGCTTTACCTTTTTCAAAAATGTTAATTTCATAGTGAAAAACAGTAAATACATTTTTTTATTTTCACATCACTAGTTAAGTAGCTATATAATGTTTTTGGTTGTTGGTTAGGTTGGAAAATATTTATAATAATATAATTTTATGGTTGTTGTTTAAGTTTATTAGGTGTTATTAAAACAATAAATATTTTTTTTTTATTTTCACATCACTAAAGAAGTAATTATATAATGTTTTTGGTTATCGGTTAGGTTAGAAAATATTTATAATAATAATAATATAATTTTATGGTTGTTGTTTAAGTTTATTAGGTGTAATTTTTATTAATTTTAATTTAATAATTTTTAAATGGAAAAATATGATTTTAATTTGGTTGTATTGAAAATATTTATATGTTTTTACATATAAAGTGGGTGCAAACAAAGGAGAATATATAGTAAGTCTATTTAATAGTTAATAACAAGTGTTAATTTCTTAAAATTATATGATAAATTTGAAAGGAGTAGGGTATGTATCTTTTTTCGGGTGAAATATATTAAAATTATTGTGTGAATGGGGTTGTAAGACCCTATATTTTCATCCTGGGAAAATATAGTCCTCTCTTGGCCACTTGCATAGTTTAGATTGTCATAAGCAAAGTAGGTACATTGTCTTAAGATGTAAACATTTCATTTTAAGCAGTGCCATAATGTGGTTTCAGCGAAGCATTAAAAGATGGAATGAGCATGCACATTTGGGATGCTAGTGTTATATTCAGCTTGAGGCATGATTGCACGTCTAAGAAGACTCTAACAAGGGTTGCAGAGGAGAGGTTGGGGGATTGTAGTCTCACTTAGAAGTGTATACAAGCAAGTTAAGCCCTATGAGAAGTTGTGAAACAAAATTAAGGGATTTGACAAGTTGCACGAAGGCAACTTAGTAGTGGTACTAAGTGAGCAATCCTTGATTCAACTTGATACTCTCTCCTTGGCACTACCACTTTGTAAGATGGAGAAGAAATGTGAAATAGATGTGCAACCCACTAAAGAAGTTGAAGCTTGTGGTAATGTATATCGGTGGTTATGTCATGATGTGAAAGGAAGTGTTGGAACTTGGAAGGTGACCATTAGAGTAGATTTACCATGGAGTGCAAGGAGGTGCAAGGATCTGATAAGGAGGGAACTACACAAATCTAACAAGTAGGCCATATTGGGTTAGGATATTACTATTTTGGGACATCCAAAGTTGAAGGTGCATTTTATGGAGGTGCAGTCGAAGTGCTTGGGTGCGTGCCACAGCGTAAGGGTATCTAGGACTTTTAGTGTGTGTTAGTGGTGTTAGTGCATTGCGTTTGATCAGCGCTAGCTAGAATGTGTTCCATGAAGGAAAAAATCCCACAAATTTGGGATGACTTAACCATTTGGCATTTAAGGTGTGTTATGTCCCAGTTTTGAGGAGACAATTAGAACCATCTTAGAGTGTGATGGGTTGTGCAATGGACTTAGGTCCACTTATATGGGTTGAGGTGTAAAGGTACCGTGTGAGTTGAGGAAAATGATTACAATGCTTACCTATATAAAGTGTTTATGATATAAGATTAATAAGTTTTTGTTGGAGAATGGAAGAGGAGGATAAGAAAAGAGAGGCATTAAGGTTTGTTGTAAATCAATCAAAAGGAACGAACTTGTTAATCTTATTAGCAAGATTGTTCAAGTTGTCTCTTCAATAGGAGTGAATTTTGGCTAGGACTAGGGAGTTAAGCATTGATTGGGTACTCTGGAAATCCAAGACCTAACATATCCAAGCTAGTCCATTAAATAGATTCATCTTGGGCAAGGGTTGTTAAGGCTAAGGTGCAAATATCCCCTCTGCTCAAACTATTTAACATGCAAAGTTGGATCTGATTCTTCAACTTGTCCTGACGATGAACCACACTCGTTGATTCGAAACGCCTAAACAAATGATATATCTTGTGATTTACGCTGGAAAAATTTCTCGTAAACTACACATTAAGAAAGTTTGTGCACTCCTATATGGATAAACATGCTTATTATCTTTCATGAGTTTCATCAAATATTTAACATATTATTCATCAACTTTATTTAGATATTCATCATCTCCAATTAACAAATATACATTAAGCAAGTTCATGCACTCTTATATCGATAACATGCTTATTATTTTTCATGAGTTTCATTAAAGATTTAACATATTATTCATCAACTTTGGATTTGGCGAGGATGAATTCTAGTATATTACCAAGTGTGTTTTTTTCAATTGTAGTTCTTACTTTCATGATTAATTTGGTTGTAATTTTTACTTCCACGATTAATTTAGTCTAAGTTCTCTAGGTAGTCATTAATGATCTATTCAGTGCTATGTGGGGGTTTTACTTTTCAACAAATATGAAGTATCTATGTTACATTGGGACCTAGTGACCTTGTTGAAAAACCCTAGCAAACATCTTTGAAACCATTTACTAGCACTAGTTGAACTTGAGATATCTCAAAAGCTAAAAGGAACAAATAAGGGTTGCTTTGCCAATCCACTCATAACCTAATCCACTTTGGTGTACTTATATTCTCAAAGTGAATCAAATACCAAGAATGATCTATGTCTGCTAAAACCTATAATCACATTGTTTCCCTAATAGCAACTAAAAACTTCTATACCCAGTTGTTGAACTTTTGCAACCAATTATAAACCTTCAACAAGAAGTAGTTTTCTAACGAGAATTATTGCCATATCTTCCTTGGTTTTACGAGGAAAAAGAAATAAAATTTCATTTGTTATCAAAGGTAAACCAAATTCATTATTTGCATACTTCCAAACCTAGGGTTTCGTATCCAAAGTAGATCCTAACCACATCAATGAAACAAACTTTGTTTTTATGTATCATCCAAACATTATGTACAATTACAGACTCACCTCTAATCCATTGTTTATAAAAATGTTGAATATTTTCATACATGATATACGGAACAGTTGGACAATGAAAATAGTTGTCATCGCTATTCTTCCATTTATATGCTTTTTGCAACTTATTTGAAAGAGCAATTTTGTCCCAACAATTAGACTTGTAGTATAAAGAACATGGTTAATACATATGATTAGACCAAAAACTAGTTACTACCAAAATTCAACCAAAAAAAATATTACTGCATAAAAATAGAATTAAAAACAAAAATTTCCCAAATTAAAAATAAATAAATGATAAACTTTTTTTTACCAAAATTTAGTGATTTTTTTGGTGCTAATACTAACATCACCATTACAACAAGATATTTTTCTAGTGCTAATACTGCCATTACAACAAGATATAAGAGGGATATAATGCAAAAAGTTTAATAATAATATGTATGTAGAAGATGGTCTTCAGACTGGTGAATTCATGATAATCAATGGGACTACAGTCAAAATAATTGGATGTTATTTACTTTTTTACATAGATTGTCAAAATAATTGCATAAATCGGTTTTTTTTAACCAAAATTTAACAAAAACTTTGCTAGTGCTAACATTAGAACCACCATTACAACAAGATATCTTTCTAGTGTTGACAACACCATTATAGTAAGATACCTCAAGAGAGACAGAAAATCTAAAAAGTATGATAGTAATATGTATCCAGAAGATGGTATTGAAACTAGTAATTGTTCACGAATCCATAAGATTGTAAGGTCATTCTCATTATCATAATCATTGTCATCATCATCACATCCTTGTCATTGTTATTGCCATCATTACATTATCATCATAATCACCATTCATGCCATCATCATCATCATTATGGACATTGTTTGCAATTGTTCATAATTGTAGATGTTGTAAGAAATATCATCAACCCAAAAAATGTGATCAGTGCTAGAAAAGGGTTGTTTAGGACACATTGATATACGTAAGAGAAATAACAACTCTATTTTTGAGAGATGATCGATGATGATCATCATCACCACCATTATCATCGTCATTGTCATTTTTATCATCCCCATCATCATCATTAATGTAATTTCTATCGACATTGTTGTAATCATCATCATCATTCATGCCATTATAGTTTTTGATGATGACCTAGATGAAAATGATGATGATGACACCAAAGATAATGCTTATGATTATGACAATGACAACATCTAAAATTGGGAAGATTCGCCAACGTCATTAGCATCGTCATCATCATAATCATTGCCATCATCATCATTGTCATTGTAACCACTATCGTCTTTATCGTCATAATCACAATTCATGTCATCGCCATCATCTTCATTTTCATCATTGTCAATATTATTGACATTGTCATCAATTGTTCATAATTGTCAATGCCATAAGGAATATCATCAATGCAGAAAATATGATGAGTGTTGGAAAAGGGATGCAAAAGCGAACATAGAAATGAGGGCAACAATAGAAGTGAAATTGGATGAAAAGTGGATACAACATAAGTAGATGCACAACAACATGAAAAACTTGACACAAAAGTGGATGCAAAAGTAGATGCAGTTGTCAATGCAAACTTGGATGCAAACATGAAGGCAAAAGTGGAAGCAAACATGGGTCCAATGGTAGGTGTAAAACTTGGCACAAATTGTGGTGAAACAAATGTGGATGCAACAACGGACACAAAAGCAGATGCAAAAATGGATGAAACAAAAGTGGATGCAAACGTGGAAGCAAATGTGGTTTTCAATGGTAGGCGCAAGATATGGTGCAACAAAAGTGGATGTAACAATAGACAAAAAATATGCAAAATAAGATGCAAAAATGGATGTAAAAGTGGAAGCAAACATTGATGCAACAGGCAAAACAAAATTGGACGCAAAAAATGGATACAATGTAAGTAGATGCAAAAGTAGATACCAAACGAGATGCAAAACCCAATGCATAAACCTGACACAAAAGTGGATGCAAAAATAGATGCAATATTTGATGCAAAAGAGGATGTGAACATGGATGCAAAATTGGAAGCAAACGTGGATACAACAGTGAGTGCAAAACATGGTGCAAATTGTGGCATAACAAAAGTGGATGTAATGATAGATGCAAAAAAAGAATCAAAGTATGATGCAAATGAAGATGTAAAAAGGGATGCAAAAAGTGAAATTTAAAATGGGTGCAACAGTGGATGCAAAATTGTGTGCAAAAGTGGATGCAATAGAAGTCGATGCAAAAGTAGATGCAAAACGAGACACAAAACCCGATGCAAATCCTGGTCCAAAATTGGATACAAAAAGGGATGCAAAAATAGATGTAGTAGTTGATGAAAACCTAGACGCAAATGAGGATGCAAACATGGATGCAAAATTATAATCAAAAGTGGGTGCAAAAGGAGGTGCCAAACTAGGCGCTAATTGTGGGACAAAAATATTAGATGCAATAGTGGGTACAATAATAGATGCAAAAGAGGATGTAAATATGGATGCCAAACAAGATGGAAAAGTGGATGCAACAAAAGTAGATGCAAAATTATATGCAAAACTAGACACAAAACTCGATGTAAAACTTGGCGCAAAAGGGATGCACAAATGGATGAAAAAATGGATGCAAAAAAGGATGCAAAAGTCGATGCAAAAGTTGATGCAAGTGTAGGTGCAAAAAGTGGATGCAAATGAGGATGCAAAAGTATGTCAAACAAAATTAGGTGCCAAACTTGATGCAAAACCTCGAACAAAACCTGGTGTAAAGGATGACACAAAACTTGGCATAAAATTTGGTGCAAAACCTATTGCAATACCTGGTGCTAAACTTGGTGTAAGATTTGGTGCAAAACTTGATGCAAATTTTGCGTCAAGTTTTGCACCATATTTGATAAATGGATGCAAATAGCACCAAAAATGGGCTCTAGATGCAAAAAAAGAAGTAAAAAGGGACGCTAATCGCTGGTTTTGTTGTAGTGAAAGTGTTCAATTGTAGCTTTATCTTTATATCATTTTATTGTTCAAAATCACAAACACATTTACACTTCCACTTGATTCCACTTCCACTTGATTCTGTCTGGTAGCCCGTGACATACTTTCTTTGCCATCCATGATAAAGGGCTTCTTAGTTCTTGCGAAGGAAATCAATATCCGCCTATGAGCCATTTGGGTTGGAGGCCTCAAAGAAAGGTAAAAATTGAACCAAACTTGAGTAAGGTGAAATAAGTCTTGTTCTGATTTTCTTTCCATATGAAATTCTACAACAGTTGTTTGTACTATTTATAATCATAGCCAATACCTAGAAATTTAAAGCATGATTCCTTTCTCGCCAAAGCATATCTGATTTTGGGTCTATGAGCCATTTGGGTTGGAGGCCTCAAAGAAAGGTAAAAATTGAACCAAACTTGAGTAAGGTGAAATAAGTCTTGTTCTGATTTTCTTTCCATATGAAATTCCACAACGGTTGTTTGTACTATTTATAATCATAGCCAATACTTGGAAATTTAAAGCATGATTCCTTTCTCACCAAAGCATATGTGATTTTGGGCAGTTGATGTTGTAGTACTAATGTTTTAGTCCCTTTCTCTGACTCATTTGTTGCTAGATCAAATTAACATCATGGAAAATGTATGTAACATTGTGGTTTGCTTGGCAAGCTTTTCTTAAGGATCTTTCGTAGACGATATCAAGAACGACCATAATGGATGTTGGTCGTGTTTATTTTTCTGGTACTAATCTGATAAGTGTAGAGGATGGTTAGAGATTAGTGTTAAGGAATTGTGTACTATGTAGTTGCCAAGAGGTTTTCCAATTTGCCTGATATTGTTGCCAACTCATATTATCTAGAATCTCCCTCAATTTCTCTAGATAATCTTTCCATTCAATGACAATAATCATACACTAGTGAGATTCCCTTTTGGTCACGCTGAGCTTATCAGGGAATTTGTTGGCAAACTCAACATCATAATTCTGCTAAGTTATTTGGTCATTTGAAATGGTATTGCCAAGGAATTTTATGTTGATCTTGAACAATTCCATTCTTTTTTAGAAACAACTAATTCTACATTTTTAACCACTTTTAGGAATTTTCTTAGGTGTTTGAAATGCTAATCTATGGAGTTAGGAAAAACCAATATGTCATCAATATAAACAATTAACCAATCAAAGTATGGTTTGACAACATCATCCATTACCCTTTGGAATTTGTTGGGGCATTTTTAAGTCCAAAAGGCATGACATTCCACTCATAATGTCTTGCGGGTACACTGAAGATTGTCCTGAATTTGTCTTCTTATTTTACTGCGATTTTCAAAAATCATGACTCGAGATTAAATTTAGAGAATATCTTTCCCCTCGTGATTTGGTATACCAAACTAGATTTATGAGGAATAGAGACTTGTAATTCGTGACTAGTCTTGGAACTCTTGAGTTGTTCAGAATGTTTGTTGACATAAAAAGGTATATATAGTTCTTACCATATGGAAATAATTTTCATGTTAGCAAATATAGGGTAGTACATTACTTTATTTTAGTATATAGGGTAGTACATTACTTTATTTTAATTAAAATTTCAAAAACTATCTTGTTGGGATTTAATTAAACTTGCATTCATGGCATACAAGTTATCAATTTTTGTAATGTAGATTGTCGTAACCTCACCCATAAGGTGTAGACTAGTTGATTTGTGGGGCTTAGTTTCCATAAGGTCTTAGGTTCAAATCTCACGAGAGGGGTTGAAGGCCGGAGCCAATTGCATGGGTTACCCTATTGCAAGGGGTATGCAT
Source organism: Pinus tabuliformis (assembly GCA_031772625.1). Classification (NCBI taxonomy): domain Eukaryota; kingdom Viridiplantae; phylum Streptophyta; class Pinopsida; order Pinales; family Pinaceae; genus Pinus; species Pinus tabuliformis. The sequence goes on along the minus strand of CM062818.1, from coordinate 656,114,710 downwards.
ACTCCACCAAGTCTCTCACACAAATTTTTTTTTGGAACCATTACCATATGAGGGTGAAGGGTTCAGTGTACAGACTCCACCAAGTCTCTCGCACAAAAAAAATATTTGGAACCATTACCATATGAGGGTGAAGGGTTCAGTCTGGATGAGGCAACAAAAGACAACGGTCCAGTCTGGGATGCAATTTTTAATGAAAATAAGCTCTTGGATTGAGAACTTGGGAAGGAAGTTGCACATGCCTCTGTTTTGAGTAGATTGTTTGATTATATTGCATTTAACATTAAGATTTATTTTCTTTCAAATTTGGCTATAGTTAGATCACATAACATATCACAATTTTTTTTCATATATGCTCGTCTTCCATACGTGCTATCGACTTACGACATTTCCTTTGCAGCATCTGGTGCAAATGCTAGTATATTTACACATGCACACAACAGTTAGTAATCTCTAGATCAGATTTCATGCTTAGATTAATTAAAACATCACATGTGACAAATAGGGTTAAAATAGGGTTCTTTTGCAAGCAAAGTGTGTTAATAAGTAGATATAGGATTTCATGTTACTTTACAAGCATTTTTAAATTTAGTCTTTCATTCCTGCAAATGGGTAGCATTTCTTTTCTCTCACGACAGCAAAGGGAGGACACATTGTATGCTGCGCATATAGTGTCGATACCTCTTAAGTTTGTATGAACCTTGGGTTGATAATTAAAGTCGGCAACCTTGGGAGTTGCAACATTCTTGTTGCAATACCGAGGCTCATCATTTACCATAGTCAATAATAGTCAACTTTGTTTGTTCATAGTCATCTTTAGTCAATGAAACTCAACCATATCCAATTATAGTCAACCATGGTTGAATAAGATCAACCTTAGTCATCATCAAAGTTTAAAAATATTTAATAATAATGGTATTAATATTAATAAAGTTGATTATTAATAATATTAATAATAACAATAGTAATAATAATATTAAGGTTGTCACCATTATTATTATTATTATTATTATTTACTATTAATGTTCCTATTTATATTAATGTTCCTATTAATATTATTAAATGGGAAGGCAAGAGCCGGGAGGGCAGGGAGAGTGTTATCCTTTGCCCTAATGAAGAAATAAACACTCAATTTGCTTGGGCTTTAGGAAGGTCAACTAATAACCAAGCTAAATTTTTAGCATTATGGAAAGGTGTGGAGACTGCAATAGCAAGGAAAGTTTGACATTTGGTGGATTTGGTGATTCCATGATCATCATCCAACATATACACCAAATTAAAAATAAATCATATCATGATCTATCTTTGTTAATATTCAAAATCAACTTGCAAATCTAGAAATTTTAAAGCGTGGAATTCTATCATATTAGGAGACAACATAACCAAGTGGTAGACTCATTGGTTAACCAAGGAGGTACCTTTGAACAAGGTTTGTTCATCCAAGACAAAGGAACTCCAATTTTAAAGTTTATACCATGATTTCATATTTACAAATTTGTAAGTGTTGGTTCACATAAATGAACTCCTTGAATACGGAGCTTGAGCGGTAGTAAAGATAGGCGCATAAAGCCTATTAATGGTAATACTTCTTAAAAAATCCTTATGCAAAGGATTCAACGACTCTCATCTAACATGAAAGGTAATAATGGACCTAACAATTGGCTTATCAATGTGAATCGCACCTTATCTTAAGAAATATGACAAACATTTCTCTCTGTCTTAATTGGCAGTCCTACATAAGAGCCTGACTGCAATCTTCAATCTCAACAGTTGTTAAATACACACAAACTTCAAAGAAGAAGGGATGATCTATCAATTGTTCATCTAATCCGGTAGTTGCAGAGACATGACCCAAGTAGTGAATGCTCTTAGGGTCCTGATGAATTGAGCGAGGTTGGAATTGGTGGTTATAAATGGAGGTCCCTCAATATGGTTTATGCACTAGTGTATTGCAATATAACAGAGGCTACTTATAGTTCAATGGAGCGACCTATTAACACAGAGAAAGCTAGTGAGATTCACATGTTGGTACAATTGGTTTCAAGTATGGCTTTCATCACCTCCCTCATATCTAAGCAAGGTGAATTGGTGGTCACTAAGGTGAGAACACAATTTGCTTTGCTGAACTAGAAGTTTGAGATGTTGCGAGATAAGGTGGATCGGTTACACGCCATGGTGCATAGCTTGATTATCAAAATGGAAAGTATTGAGTTGAATTTTTAAATGACGACATTTGGAATCCCTACAAAAATATATGGAGTCATGGAAGAATCTCCTAACGAAACAATGACTCAACTAGAGATTGAAGGGATTGTGGCATGAAGATTGGATGCAACTACTCCTTCTAAGGGAGAAACTGACTAGGTTGAACATGCAGGAAATTTTGAAGCAGGAATGAGTAGCACTAGATACCATTGTTTAGGTAGTTTAATATATGTTTTGTAAATATGTAGTGTTTATGAGAGATTTTTCGGCGTAAATCACAAGAAATTTCATTTGTTGACGCGTTTCGAACCAACCAGTGTGGTTCATCGTCAAGACAAGTTGAAGAATCAGATCTAGCTTAGCTTCAACTTGTCCTGACGATGAATCACACTAGATGGTTCGAAACGCATCGACAAATGAAATTTCTTGTGATTTACGCCGAAAAATCTCTCATAAACTTGATATGAATCATAGAAGCCTTAATTCAATAAATATGTAGTGTATTTAGGAGTCTTTTGGAAACTCTATAAAATAAGTTTTGTGAGAGATATAGATGGTAGAATATAAGGTAGAAAAAGGTGTTTTGTTTTGAAATTGTGGAACTTAGTATATGTAGAACTTGCTCCAGATGTAAAAGTGTTGGCCTGTAAACTAGTTTATTAAGTATAATATAAATGTTTGATTTGTAAATTCTCTGAATATATTTGAATTTGAATTTGATAAATAGAAACAAAGTTAATTCCTTAAAATATTTCTAAATCCAACTAAGAAATATTAACCTCTAACAACAACAACCTGCTCAAAAATATCTACCATCACTATCGGATTCACATGATATAGATGTAGCAACACCTATCTGATGAAGGATGTTTACTTTGAAAAATAACCGGGATGAGCACACGAGAGCAGATGCGGAATCACAAGACTCTCTTATCAATCCGTTCCTATTCATAAAACAATGTTATGGTTATGTTTATTCATTCCAGATTCCAGTTGAGAATGTTGTATATTTGTAGTTTACTGATAGAATCTGTTAAGCTGATCTTTTAGAATACTAGTGAGAATACTCTAAATCAATTCCAAATACTAAAATTTCAGAATAGTTTTAACTGATAGGGTCACTGTGAAGCATTAACCATGACAGACTTTCTAGAAATTTGAATCTGAAAAACCGTTTCTTTATAATTTTATTTTTTTTCAGTAGGAAAAAATCGACATATTATATTGAGATATGGATCATGATACATATATGACCGTAGTCTTGTAAAATACATAGCACCAATGATGCACATGGAGAGTATCAGCCGCCTGTGAAGGCCAAGTGACATAATATAGAAGAGAGCATCAGCAATGTAAAACCAAGGCAAAATAAAACGACCTGGAAGTAGGCAGTGGCGAAATATACCAGAGAAAAGCATATATAAACGCAGAATGTATGAATACATGGCTCCGGATTTGCACATGTATTGTTCAGCTACATAAAGCTAAGATTCAAAATATATATGTAAGAGAGCATCTGCGATCTATATACGACGGGAAAAAAACTGAATGGCTGAGAGAGAGCTGCCATCAAAGTAGGAGCGTATGGAACCTGAAACAGACATATGGGAAGAAATCCATAAAGACCTGTGTACTGTTTCTTCTTTATAATTTTATTGACCATCTCAATCTCTTAAATATATATTGACAATCTCAATCTCTTAAATATATGATTTAACCATTAAAATAATTGTTTTTTTAATATTTAAATACGTATAACATTAGTAAAATTTGATCATAATCTATACCAGTAAAGTAATATACGCAAATAAAATAAAATTAAAGATTTTATAAAATTGTTTTATATTTCATTATTTTAAATATTTGATTTTGCAAAAGAAAGAGTAAGTTGTTGCATATTAAAATAATAGAATGCATTGTTAATATTTTTTTAAATAATTATTGATGGTATTTATTTGACTGGTTGGAAAAATGAGGATATATTTTCCATTTAAATTTAATTTGGACTAAGCATATTGAATTTTACACTATTCTATTTTAAATATTTAATTTTGATTTTGATTATATTAAAATTATATTTATTTTTGTTTTTAAAAGTGTTTAATTTACATTATTATTTTTTATTTATTAAGAAATAAAATAATAAATAAAATATGTTATTAATGAATTTATTATATGTTTTTTTTTTTTCCCACATGTTGCTGAAGAGTTTATTTATATCCCGTCTTTTTTCAAGGAGTAAGTTCAAATAAATATGTTAACTGTTAATCTGGGTAGAAAACTTGTATTTCCTAAGAAATATTCAATAGAAATAAATTTGGAAAGTTATTTGATATTTGTTAAAAATTAAATTGATGTTTGATGTATATTGGGTCTACGTATGGAGATGGGTTACACTTTATAGTAAAGGGAGAGCCTATTTAGGTGAAAACAAGGAGCTCAATCTAACCATTTTTACTTGAAGACTAAAAAATAGTTCCATTGAGCGTTAAAACAAACTCACCATTTTTACTTGAAGGCTAAAAAATAATTCCATTGAGCGTTTAAACAAACCCTTGATCGAGCTCCTATATAACCAGAAGTACAAGAGCTTGATTGAGCAATAGGGTTTGATCGTATACTAGGGCTCAATTGAGTCGTGATAAGAAAACCCGGTCACCCAGAGAAAGAAAGAGCTAGACCAAGAATTTCTAAGCTCAACCCAGATGGAAGAGCTCGATCAAGAATTTCTAAGCTCAACCCAGATGGAAGAGCTCGATCGAGCTCTAGATTTAGGTGCCCAAAGACCTTGCCAATGTCTTAGAGGCTCAAACAAATGTAGGTTTCTTATATTTTTTTGTCTTTTTTATTTGTTTTTTCTTGCAAACTAAAATAAATTAATTTGAAATAAAAACCCACCATACAAAAACCACAAAATACAACCAAGAAAACCACCATGAAAGCCACTAAAACTACCATGAAAATCACAAAAAAACCACCGAGAAAACCCTTGAAAAATAAAAAAATTGTAATATATGTTTTAATTTTTTTCAATTCATTGGATAAGTTTTCAATAATTACAATAATAACATGTTTGTTATGAGTTTTTCTATGGTAATTTTTTTATTATTATTTTAGGATTTTAAGTTTTTTTATTAGGAATTCAGTGAAATAAATTTTAGAAAATTGATTTTTTGTGGCTTAAAATGCGTATAACCAATAAATAAATAAACTAGGAGCTTGAGACTGACATTATAAATATAGTTGCTCATAATCAACCTCTATTTATCAAATAAGAATTTTTATGTCATTTTTTTTAATTTAAATTAATTTATAATTTAAATATTTTTTAATAATAAATACAATAATTTGTTTAATATATATATATATATATATAAATTAAATTAAAAGTCCAAAACTGGAAACTTTCGTTATTTAATCAAATTTTATTTTTTATATATATAAAACATGAAACTAAACAACAAAAAATAAAGCTATATATAATATAACTAACATATAACATATTTAGCTATAAATAATTATAACACAAGTAGATAACTATGACATAACATAACTATATATATAGTTCTATATAATATTATAGATAGATATACACAATTATTCATAACTAACACACACACATATATATATATAACGTGCTATTTTCTATTAATATGGGTGATGCTCAATAGTTTTTTAAGGCTTGAGAGTTTATCTATAAACTGTAATTTTTCTTGAAATTTTCACTACTTACATTTGTAGAATTATTTTAATTCAATGATATGACAACTATATATCTCTCAGTTTCCACCTTATTAAATTTGTTAGTCGAGTAATAATTTTGTAACTTACACTTATATTAACAATAGATTTTATTTAATTATTTATTTAACTATATAACATAACATAGAATAACTATATATATAATGCATCATTGATACATACATTGAATCCCTGATGAAAAGTGTATTTAAAGAGAATAAAAATATTTTGACTCTCTTTTAATTTGTACCATATTGTTTCATTATGTAGTGTGTTGTACCAAAAACATTGTCTTCATGTGCTTGCATCTAGTACATGTTATGTATCAAAATCAAACATTATAAGAACTTGTCTTATGGAGTATTTGGTTGGCATGGAATTTTATTAGTTTTGCAAATAGGTTTATTTTAATTTTTTACATATATTTACGTATTTATGCTTTATGAATAAAATGCATTATTTAGAAATGAAAAAAAATGTGAAGCTAGATTTGATCACCTCTTTCGATTGTGTTTACATGGAACTCAATATTTTGGTTGATAAATTATCAATAAAGAGACTCTTAAGACTTCAGGCTAGATTATTTTGCTTGAGTTTAGAAATGGTTTTCTTGTGACCATTTTTTATAAGTCAACGTTTTTTTATTTGATTAATTTATATGTATTATATGTAATACTTGTGTATAATATGTAATAGTTTAGTGAACATTTTTTTCTTGTATTAGCCTATATATGTGTTATTTGTAATATGTAGAGGCATATCCTATATGCCCCATAACCACGGGTCCTCAGAGTGTGGGGGGATCTACTATACATGGTTAGGCTCGTGATAGATCACATAGCCCAACCAGAGTGTGTGTTCCACTCATAAATCTTGGTTTCGATAATAGTCGAAGTGTCAAGAGGCAATGTTTCTATTTATGTGGATGAACATGTTACAAATAGTGGACCTTCTTCACCACTTGCAGGTACACCTCCTACATTTTTAAATCCCCTTTAAAATTTATCTGTTTATGTCTTCAAATTTTCTTTAACTTTTAAATCATCTTCAATTGATGTGTTTCAATTTAATGTGTATATTATTATGCTTCTAGTTTGTGATATATGTTAAATTATGTTTATGATTTGCAAACCCAAAAGATCAGGATCACAGTGCAACATCGACTCCTTCATGGAATGAAGCTATATCCAGTATCATAGTTGAGGATGTTAGGGACCAACAAACATGGATCACACGAGAGATGGGTAAAATCTCTGTTAGTTCACCTACTAGGCATAGTTTGTCTTTGATGTTAGAGGGAATTAATAGGTTGATTGATACATACCAAAGGGCATGCCCATAGAGATCCCTCATACATTCCATACATAGGATTAGGAGGTTGGAGGTTAGAGTCCCACATACATGGGAGGTGGTGAAAGATGCCACCAAGAACATTGGTGTTCGTGGGGAGTTGTTTGACATCCCTATGGACTGTCGTGCTAGACACGTTGGTCTAATTCTGCTCAAATATTTTAAGAATGTTGATGCAACCCTTTTTGTTTATGATCGATTCACTAGAGCTTGGGGTTAGTTCCCCCACCATGACGAGGTCCCCATTTACTTTGCAAATCATATATATGCTAAGTTTGTGCTACATATGAGGTCGGATTACATCAACATTAGATTTGAGTTTTATGGAACCGACTTTGGATGTAGCTATGACCATGCAATAATCTCTCTTCACTCTCCCCCAATCACTTGTTTAAGAAATGAAAAAAATTAACCATTTGGACATCGGATTGAAGGGTGTGTGATAAAGATGATTTATTGTTAGATATAACCCTAAAATTTTACTAGTAAATCTAGGTTTCAAGCTTTGTTTGGTTTCACAACAAGTCACATATACCAAGTGAAGCATTTGACCGTTTTCAAAAGTAGCTCTTCTTAGCAACAATTTTTCATTTCTTCAAAAGACTATATAAATCCCAAAATAAAAGTGATCCCTACTGTAATAAAACAAGGATGGTATTATATTTTTGTTCATATATCTCATTTACCAAACATTTCAATTAAAATCCAATGCCAAGTAAAATAGATTGTGAGAAGAGAATGAAATAGATTTATGAGATTAAAAAAGAATTTAGGAATAAAATTAGAAGAATTAGAGAATTTACTAAGAAGCCAAAGAGAGTGGCTCAAAAATAGGAAGAGGATGAAGAACTAGCAAAGTTGATGAAGAATATATTGTATAATAATTTTCAAGGTTGTTGAATTAAAGACTAATAGAAGCCCATGGGGCTTTGGATTGACGGTGAATGGGTGCATTGTTAAGGCACTCCTTGTGATAGGTCACTGGTTCAAATCCCCATGAGTGCTTACCTACAAAAAAAAGAATTAAAGACTAACAGAAATTAACGTTTAAATTCTTATATATGAAGTCTAAACACATATTTCAAAGGGAATTATTTCTAAATTATATAGAGAATCTTTTGAATTTGAGAGAATGGGAGATTCCTAGAAAATCAAGCTAGTGATTACCAAATTGAAGGGCCAAGTTTATTTCATGAGAGGAAAAAAAATCTATATCTATAAATTTATACAAATTTAATCATATAAGATAACTTTTGACTAAAAAACCATACAATACATAAATGCACACTCCATGATACAAGAAGGAACCTATTCAACTAGTTTTTAAGTATGTTAATATTTGAAAGCCTACTATACAAGATCAAATTAGTTGGAAAAAAAAGTATTCATTAGAAGCACCATATCATTTAGCGTTTTCAAATTTTTAACTGAAATACCATAAAATGATAGTAAGAAGAACATTCTTAAAGGAAGAACTTATCATAACTATAAATAATTTCATAATTCCAAACAAAAAGTGGAAGAAATGTGGGATGAGAAGTATGAGAAGACCAATGAAATTGTTGATAAGGAAACAAAAAGAAATCAAGAGATAGAGGTTTAGTGGATTTAGAGAACAAGGAAGATGCTTCAAGGTCTTATCAACAATGCATGTACATTGTTATCATTTGTGGTGAAGAGGGGCACAAGTGATTTGAGCCTTTTTTTTGGGAGAATGTACATGAAAAATTTAGCACAACAATCAAGTAGGGCACAAGGATGATTCAGATTTAAATAGAAACGCAACAAATTACAGATATAACCATACATATATAGATGCAATAGAAATAATACTTCATTTCATTACTATAAAATACTGAAATATGCTTACAAACAGAAATGGAACTAAACTAGCTAGGGTGATGGTAGCTTATCTCTGAGAATAGATGTGGCGGCTACATGCCTCTGAACTATGTTACAATGAGGCTCAAAGGCTTATTTATTGTTGAGAAACAATGGAAAACCCTAAACATCCAAAAACCTAACCCTAGAAGACGAAACACCAAACTGTGGGTCTCGTTTGGGTAAATTGGTACATCAACTTCCCAGGGTCGTAACTTTGGTATACGATCTCCGTTTGACAGGCACAATATGTCGTTAGAAATATCTATCCGAGAACTAAAACTTTGGGAAGAGAAAAATCAATCTATAGACCCATGTTGCTCCCAGTTTTCCCAAAAAACATCGTTTAGGGCCTCAAAACAGCTCCGGAAGTTCAGGATCTGAAAAACTGCTAAAAATAGTAAATTGTGCTACAATTAAGGAAACTGAAAAATTGAAAGAGACAATTGTGGGGGTCCAAGTGGGATAGGTGGGTGGCCGCCAACATCCACCTAGATCATTACAAGGAGGTTTAAGAGAATTTAAAAAACTATATGTTTCCTACAAGTAACCTTTTTTATGCATGCGCAAAGAAGAATATCTAATGTTTTTTATGCTTTCAATTATTTTCATCAAATCTTCACAAAATTTAAAATATGGTTCCTCTGTTTTACTTTTGAACCATTCTTTGTAATATATTTCACGATTACATGTTGAGAAATAACTTGATGAATTTAATCGACATTAGATTGTCACAGTTTAAGAAAATTAACGTTGTAAACATTTATAGCATATCATCAATATGTGCATGCTAATTTATTTCTTTTTGCATTTATTATTTATGAATTTAATATTGATTAATCACATGAGTCTTCTGTGGAGAATTATAGTGATATGAAATAATACACTCCTTTGTGTGCATGCACGAATCTACAATACACTTTCTATCTTTTAAAAAAGCATGCTCTCTTTAAAAAGTTCGCATAACCTTCTCGTGAGGATTGAAAGAAGAAACTTTTGAGGTTTTCAAAGGTAGGGATCATCATTTATGGTTCAAGGAACCATTAAATGTTACATGTGATGATAAATGTCACGAAAATTTAATGTTGTTATTATGTTTAACAAAGAATGTATTCTCAACATGCACATTGGAAGGAGGGATACTCTTGCTCTTTTATACCTTGACACATTTTCTATCTTTTAACTCCTACAAGGATATAAAACATCAATCAAACTAATGTTTATAAGTTTTGGAGCACCTATGTGACAAACATTTTTTCTAATCCCTCTTGTAAATAAATTTCCATGAATTCTAATTCATGGCAATATAACAATTTTCTTTGGTTAAATCACATCCTTAGTTTTTGTGGGTTATCCCAACCATTACCATTCGAAGGTGGTTCATAATTTGCATGAATTCAAGTGGTTTGAGAAAATTCCAATGAACCACTACATGCTATTACTTTCAATGCTTATTTTATCTTCGTTCTATTGTTTCATTCTTCATTTGTTTCTTGTTTTCAACCATATTTCCTAGGGCATAAAATGTGGAGCAGAAAATATGGGAAGCGAGACAAAGTGAATTACCTGTATTTGCAAAAATTTGTTGAATTGAATGAACTTGTTGTTCTCTCAATGCTTGTCGTATGTTTCTCATTCTTTCTTTATCTTTTTCTCACACTTATTTTTTTCTTGGAACTTTCTCTCCTTTTCAAGATCGAAATCTCCAATTTCCCATGTTTGTTGTCAATTATTGTGTAATTTCTATGTTCTGCTATTTTTCTATGTTGACACCTAATCATCAGGATTGGGTGAATATAATGTAAATAAATAAATAAGTAATATGAATAGTCATCGGGAGATGAAGTGAACAGTCTCTCCCTCATGTATATAATGAAGACCTACCTAAAGGAATAATATACGAATCAATTTTGCTTGAGGAGTTACTGCCTAGTCTGACATGGTATCAGAGCCAGCTCCCAAAATAGTTATAACTCCCTTATGCCTACTGCTCTCTATCCATTGTCTATTGTGCTCTCTGTCCTCTTTGTCTTCACTGCCTCTCTATTTGTCTACTGCGCAGTCTATCTACTGTTCTTATTGCCTAAATTCAGAAAGCGTTGAGTATAGCAGCGATTGTGAAAAACGTTAGTGCGGTAAGCGATTGTGAAGAACGCTGGTGTGATGATCAATTGTGAAGAACGTTGCTCCTGAGATTAGATTGGTGAAGACCAAATTCCGATAACTCTGTTGCTTTTTCCATGTAAAACAATTCAAGGTGACTGGTGTCTTTGGCTTTTCATTTGAAGTAGTCGGGCTTGTTTTTGTTACTAGTTCTCGTTCAATGTAGAAGGACATGGCACATGCAGAACGTTGTGTTGAACTGTTTGAAGAATGCTACGTTGAACTGTTGCTTTTTCCATGTAAAAAAATTCAAGTTCTCGTCTGATGCAGAAGGACATGGTATCAAAGCGGAAGCACTGGTATATATATGTTGAGTGTTGATTCAGAAGCGCTGGTATATATATGTTGAGTTTTTTTGGCTATACGTTGTTTTGGCATTGTATTGAGTTGTTCATGGCATATGTTAAATGGTGTGCGTTGAATATTAAACCGTTTTGAACGTTGGTCCGTTGGTCAAATCACATGGTATGCATTGAACTATTTGAAGGGCATTGAATATTGCACTGTTCATGGCATATGTTAAATGGTATGCATTGAATAGTGAACCGTTTTGAATATACTGGCTGCGTGTAAATTGAAAGTTGCACTGTTCATTATGGTGAATTTAAGTTGGGAGTGTTGCATGAAGGACCACTATCACGCTGCTGGAATGTTGTTGGAACTCTAATATATATCTTTGTTGCATGAGTTGCAAAGCTTTGTGTCCAACGCTATACAGTTTTTATATATTTATGGTATATTTAGGCTGCCATATATATATATACACACACACACAGTCACTCACCATATATTTTGGCTGTCTCACCCACATATTCTATACTTTAAAACTGTCCAGATGAATGTCGATTGACATTTGAATCTGCTGTCCCATCATATCAGATGTATATTTTTTCCCATTAAGAGTAAAATTTTGCAGCATAAGTTTTTTGTTACATAATGCATTCAATCGTATCCATTTTGGGAATAGTTCTCACTGGCAAGGAGAACTATCCTGAGTGGTCCCGGATGATAAAACACACACTCATTTTCAATGAGTTGTGGAAAGGAGTGTGCATTAGAGACGGAGACAAACAGCCAGAACAGCCTACATCAGACAAAGAGCTCGCCATTTGGGAAAACAAGAACAACAAAGTCTATGCATTAATCACAGCATCTGTAAGTGAAGAGGTGAGTCACCATATTATGCCATTTTCAACTGCTTTCAAAGCCTTACAAAAGTTGAAAGAACTCTATGACTCACATTCTACACTTGAAGTTGTTCAACTCATGATTAAACTCTTCACTCTTGAACTGCAAAATAATGATCCTCTTGCTCTTGCATATGAAGTAAAGTCTATAATGCATGATATCCAAGTCACTAAAATTGATTTGGATATTCCTCTTATTGCTTTTCTCAAGGCACTTTATCCTACTTACTCCAATTATCTTGAGTCATTGCAAGCAAATGGAAATCTCAAAGATATCACCTTTGACTCTCTTGTGAAAAAGTTTGTTGAAAGAGAGAAAGCTTTTGGAAAGAAGACAGCCCCTGAATCTTCTAAAGAGGTTGTGTGCCTTGCTCATAAAGAAAAGCATATTGCTCAAGATTCTTCAAGAGGAAGAGGTGGTCGAAGAGGAAGATATTTCAGAGGCAGGGGGGGCAGACACTCTCAAGGAGAAAAGGCAGATTTACATTGCATACGCTGCAAAAGAAATGGATCACATGATGCCTCTACATGCAAGTTACCATGGGACAAAATTGAGCAGTAAAGAAACCAACAGAAAGGTAAAACTGATGATACAGACAAAGGTAAAGCACCTAAATCTGCTCACTATGTTGTGGCACAATGTAATATTGGAGTAAATGAAGATTTATTTAATGCTTCACTTGTTTCTTGGAAAAATGATTGGTTGTTTGATTCATAAGCAACCTGCCACATGATTCATAGAAAAGATTTTTTTGAAGAATTTACTGACAATGTTGATGGAGCAGTATACTTTGTAGACCAATCAAAAATCAAGCCATCAGGGCTTGGCACAATCAGGCTTCAATTGCCTGGTCTTCCAGACTTTCTTCTGCATCATGTTCTCTATCTCCCACAGCTCAAGAGAAACTTGTTGTCCTTGGTCCACATCCGCCAGCAAGGTCATTCCATTCATATGTTTGACGACAAGCTTGAGGTAAGAAAAGCATCTGACCACTCACTTGTCATGAGGGGAATAGAAAAAGAAAGGCTTCTCAAGCTGCAAGGAACCTCTGCTCATGCACAACATTTCTTATACAATTCTCATCATGAAGAAGGTACACTTCCATCAAGTTTATTATGGCATGCTAGATTTGGAAATTTGAACTATGATAGCCTCCCCTTGTTGAAGAAAAATGGTGTTGTTGGTTTGCCTACAATTCCTAGGAAACATAAGGAATGTGATGCTTGCATTCTAGGAAAGCATAGCAAACAATGTTTTCATGATTCACATTCAAGAGCACATAGAAAACTTGAATTCATTCATTAGATTTATGTGGTCCAATGCCTGTTCCTTCTTCAAATGGAAATAAATATATGATGACATTTATTGATGACTACACTAGAATGTGTTGGGTTTATTTATTGAAGAACAAATCTGATGATTTTCAAACATTCAAGAATTTTCATCAATGGATTGAAAATTATGCACAATATCATATTGGGTCTATTCGCACTGATAATGGAAAAGAATACACATCAAATGAATTTGAAAACTATTTTCGCCAACATGGGATCAAACATCAAACAACTGTGCCTTATAATCCCCAACAGAATGGTGTAGCTGAAAGAATGAATAGGACAATCTTAAATATGGTACGATCCATGCTCTTCTTCAAAAATGTAAAGATAATGTTTTGGGCTGATGCTGTTCTATGTGCTGCATATATAAAGAATATATGTCCATCTAATGCTATTAGAAACAAGACTCCATATGAAATGTGGTATGGACATGTTCCTTCGATAAATCATCTCAGGGTCTTTGGTTCCACCTGTTATGCCTTGATACCAAAGGTACATAGAAACAAAATTGGTGCTAAAAGTCGTAAATGTATCTTCCTGGGGTAGTCAAACACCTCCAAAGCATACCGTCTCTATGATGAAGTAAATAAAAAGTTTGATGTATCTAGAGATGTAATTTTTATTGAATCATCCAAAACTGACAATGTTGTTGAGTGGAAACTTGATCGCTTGGATATATTCACAAAAGCAAAATCATTTCAAGAATTTGATAATCAGATTCCACATCTTGAAGGGGGGATTCCTATACTAGATCAACATGTGGAATCTTCTTCTGAAGAACACTCTCCCCCGCATGAAACTCCAACAACGGATGATGCTTTAAGTGATGTGATTGATAGAATTGGGAGACTCAATCTTGATCCAGTCCCAACTCAATCAATGGAGAATCCTCGACCATCTGAGAAAGGTCCGCCAAAGTGGCTGACACAGACACTTGAAAGTGTTCATCCTGATGAGGTTGGAAAGACAGGAACTAGAAATTCAAACCGGCAAAATGGAGGTGATGTAGATGACTCTAATTCACCTGTTGATATGGATGTTTCTTATGATTGTGAATTGAACTTGTCTACAAATTTTGAACCAACTTCCTTCAAAGAAGCTGCTTCTCATGATGAATGGAAAGAAGCGATGCAAAACGAGTATGATGCCCTCATAAAGAATGGCACTTGGAAGCTGGTTGATCCTCCATTAGGAACCAAACCAATTGGCTGCAAGTGGGTCTACAAGAACAAGTATAAAGCTGATGGCTCACTTGACAAGCACAAAGCTAGGCTTGTGGAAAAAGGTTTTACACAGAAGGAAGGGGTCGATTATGAGGAGACTTTTGCCCCCACAACAAAATGGGCTACCATCTGGACACTCTTTGCCCTAGCAACTCAGAACGGTTGGAAAGTCCATCAAATGGATGTAAAAACTACTTTCTTGAATGGAGATCTAAAAGAGAACGTTTTTATGTCCCAGCCTGAAGGATTTGTTGTGAAAGGACATGAACATAAAGTACGCAAACAGGTGAAGTCCTTGTATGGCCTCAAAGAAGCACCACGAGCCTGGTATGAAAAACTAACTGAGCATCTTCTGAAACTCAATTTCAAACACTATGATCTTGATGATGCAACTTTATTTGTCAAGAAAGTTGGCAAAACAGTTGTTTATATTGTGGTATATGTAGATGATCTTTTAATGACAAGGAATAATGAAAGCTACATTGCATCCATAAAGAAGGAATTGGGGAAAATTTTTGAAATGACTGATTTGGGCTATGTTCATTACTATCTTGGTATTGAAGTAACCCAACATCCGAAGTCCATATTTCTTTCTCAAAGGAAATACATTGGAGATTTGTTGAACAGGTTTGGCATGACAGAATGCAATCCTCTTACTACTCCAATGGAACAAAACTTAAAGCTCACATCTATTGAAGAAAAGAATTTGAGGATGCAACAAAGTATAGACAACTTGTAGGAAGTCTCAACTACCTAACTACTACTAGACCAAACATTTCATTTTCTGTTGGAATCCTCTCCAGGTTTATGCAAAAGCTTTGTGAGGGACATTGGTCTGCTGCAAAAAGAGTTCTAAGGTACTTGAATGGAACTCAAGACTTTGGAATCAAGTATACACAGGTGGATGACTTCAGCTTGATTAGATTGATCCAGGTGGATCTTGGTGGCCACCTGCCAAGTCCACTTGGACCCCCACCATTGTTTCTCTCAGCATTTTCAGTTTCCTTATTTGTAGCACAACTTACTATTTTCAGCAGTTTTTTTCGGGTCCTGAAATTCCAGAGCTGTTTTGAGGCCCTAAACGACATTTTTTGGAAATCTGGGGCAACATGGGTCCATGGACCCATGTTGCCTCCCAAACTGGTAGTGCTCGGATAGGTCTTTCTAACGAGCTATTGTACGCGTCAAACGGAGATCGTATGCCAAAGTTACGACCCCGGGAAGTTGATGTACCAATTTACCCAAACGGGGCCCACAGTTTGGCGTTTCATCTTCTAGGGTTAGGTTTTGGAATGTTAAGGGTTTTCCATTGTTTCTCAACAATAAATAGGCCATCGAGCCTCATTGTAAGAAAATTCAGAGGCATGTAGCCACCACATCTCTTCTCAGAGATAAGCTACCATCGCCCTAGCTGGTTTATTTCCATTATTGTTTGTAAGCATATTTCAGTATTTTACATTAATGAAATGAAGTATTATTTCCGCTGCATATCTGTGTTTATGGTTATCTCTGTAATTTGTTGTGTTCCTATTTAAGTCTGGATTAGTGGTATCAGAGCGGTCTGCTTTTTCTCTGTTTTTCTTTGCATGTCCCCAACGAGGTCGGGATATAAGGAGTTAGGGCTTGAACTGGTCGAACCTTTGCGAGACCAGCCTCGCAAATCCCAACGACCTCCTATGGCGGATGAGAAGAAAGACGAGGGGGCAGGAGATCCTATCAAAATCTTGCTCGAAGAAGCCCTCGAGCGACAATGGAACGCGATGATGGACAACTTTGCCCAAATCCTTCAGCAGCTACCCAGAAGCGACGCATCGGCTTCTAGCAGCTACTTTGGAAACGCCATGCCCTTTAAGGTACAAGTTAATTTTGAAATCCCCATATTTGAGGGTCAGATAGACACAGATGTCGTAGATAAATGGTTAAATTTGCTGGAGGGTTACTTTTCTGTTCATGAATTTTCGAGTCGGGAAAAGATTGTTTTCGCTCTTCTCAAAGCAGCCCCCCACGTCAAGGACTGGTGGGAAACCTACTGCGAGCAGAAGGATGAAAATACCGGCTCACTATTTTCAGCCGCACCAACCTAGAATTCATTTCGGGATGCCATCAAGGAGCAGTACTACCCTGTCGGAAGCTATGAGGATGAATACATAAAGTGGACCACGCTGCGGTAGGGAAGGGACCAAGACGTGCCGGAGTTCACCAATATTTTCCATACCCTTCGCACAAAGTTGGCTATCAAGGATACAGAGCAGCATTTGATACTCAAATACTGCGGCTGCCTGCACAAGTACATCCAGGAAGAAATACAGTTCCTGAACATCTCCTCGCTCGGCACAGCATATCGATATGTCGTCAAGGTCGAGCAGAAGTTTAAACAAAAGAAGCGAGACTTTGGATCTGTGAATCCGAAGCAAGGGAAAGGTGCCCCTAAAACATAGAATAAAGGACAAAGCCAAGGCGCGGCAGCCCAAGACAACCTGCCAAAGCTGCAGGCAAAGAACAGCGCCGCGAAGACGAAAAAAGACATGGGAAAATGGTGTGAGTTCCATAAGATCACCACTCACAACACCAGTGAGTGTCAGGCCAAGAAGTCACTGGTGGCTGAGCTAAAGGTTCCAGAATTAGATACATGTTCCGACTCTGAGTCAGAACCCGACAAGGGAAATGAGAAAGGGAAGTAGATCATTGATGCAGATCCCAACGCCACTGTTGCTACCGCCAAGATACAGAAAAATGAACCCGAAGATCTAGAGGAGGAGGAGCGTCTCTTCCACTCCCAGATGTGGGTAAAGGGCTCCCCGCTATAGTTCATTGTCGATAGTGGGAGCCAAAAGAACCTCATTTCGGCAAAG
Organism: Pinus tabuliformis; assembly: GCA_031772625.1. Classification (NCBI taxonomy): domain Eukaryota; kingdom Viridiplantae; phylum Streptophyta; class Pinopsida; order Pinales; family Pinaceae; genus Pinus; species Pinus tabuliformis. The sequence continues at coordinate 656,096,773 of CM062818.1, read as the reverse complement.
GTCGTGAAGCGTTTGGGCTTACCGACCATAGCACATCCACAACCATACACCATTGGGTGGCTTCACCATGGACGGGATCTTCACGTGAGCCAGCAGTGTCACCTTCCATAAAACATCAAGCCCTTCACGGATGAGGTATTGTGTGACATTGCTCCCCTTGAAGTTTGTGATGTATTATTAGGACAACCATACTTGTGGAAGCGACATGTTGTGTATGAATCAAGGCCCCGTGTTGTTATTATTACATTGGGAAATAAGTTGTACAGGATACTAGAGGTAGCACCGCCTACCGCCATCTCTTTGATTACTGCAAAACAATGCAGTAAGCTCATTTCCAAGACTGGGAAATTTGTTTTCCTGATGATACGCCCTCAAGGAAAGAAGAAGACGGTGGCCACAGCCTCTAGACAGGGCCCCTCCGCACGACAACTACAGATGGATAAGGTCGTGAAGGAGTACGAGGACATCTTCACCTCCCCCGCAGGGGTTCCTCTGCACTGTCAGGTCAAACACTCCATTGATCTAACCCCAGGTGTGCCACTACCCAATGGACCAATTTATCGGCGCTCTGTTCTGGAGAACGATGAAATCAAGAGGTAGATTCAGGAGCTGTTGCAGAAAGGTCACATACGTCCGAGTTCATCGCCTTGTGGGAGCCCGATCATGTTGGTACAGAAGAAGGACGGGACTTGGAGACTCTGTATTGAGTATCGGGCGCTGAACAAGATCACTGTCCGTAATAGGTACCCGATCCCGCGAATTGATGACCTCTTGGACCAACTAAAGGGGGCAAAATATTTCAGCAAGATCGATCTGAAGTCAGGATATCACCAGGTACCAATCGAACCCTCTGATGTGTGGAAGACTGCCTTCAAAGCCAAGGAGGGCCTCTTCGAATGGTTGGTTATGCCTTTCGGATTGACGAATGCCCCTGCAACCTTCATGAGGCTAATGGATGACATCTTGCAGCCATTCACCAACTCATTTGTAGTGGTATACTTGGATGACATTCTGATCTTCAGCCAGAGTTGGGAAGAGCACCTCCACCACATCCGACAGGTTCTCCAAACACTGCGGCAACACAAGCTATGTGCCAATTTGGAGAAATGCACTTTTGGCATGACCCAGGTTCAGTATCTGGGATACATTATTGATGAACAGGGGGTGCATGTGGATCCAGCCAAGATCCAAGTCATTCAGGATTGGCCATCTCCAACCACTCTGACAAAGCTCCGCAGCTTTCTAGGTCTTGCCAACTTCTACCGCAGGTTCGTGTTGGGGTTTTCTCATATCACTTGGCCCTTGAGTCAAGTCACCAAGGGAGGAGTGAAAGAAAAATTCTTTTGGTCTGAATCTCAACAGAAGGCATTCATAGAGTTGAAAGATCGCCTCTACATGGCACTAGTGCTTGCGTTACCATATTTACAACAACCATTTGAGGTCGAGACATATGCCTCTGACTATGCTATTGGGGTAGTCCTTACTCAACACGGGCATCCAGTGGCATATCACAGTGAAACACTTTCAGACACAGTTCGGAAGTATCCCACTTATGATAAAGAGATGTATTCCATTGTGCAGGACTGTCGACAATGGAAGCAGTACATTTTGGGGAAGGAAACGGTCATCCACACAGACCACCGACCCCCACAGTTCATACAGACCCAAGGGAAATTGCAGAATGATTGCCATTAGAAGTGGTCTACATACCTGCAACAATTCCATTTGAATATCAAGTATAGGAAGGGCAGCACCAATAATGTTGCAGATTGCCTGAGTCGACCATCGATCATGGCGTTAACCACAATGCTCAACTCTTGTGGGCAAGAGACTTCTGATTGGCCACTTCTCTACAAAAGTGACCCAGAATTTGGCCACACATACTAGACACTCTTGGAGGGTCGGCATGTTCCAGATTTTCACCTCCAAGATGCCCTGTTATGCCACCTAGGTCACCTTTGTGTTCCTTCAAGCGAGCGTGCCAAGATGATTTGGGAAGCACACTACAGTCGAGCTGCTGGGCATTTCGGGGTTGAGAAAACGGTGGCTATACTGCAAAAGTATTTCTATTGGCCAAATCTTCGACAAGATGTCGGCAAGTACATCAGATCATGTACCGCTTGTGCCATTACCAAACCAACCATCAAGAAGCAAGGCCTCTATACCCCGCAGCCTACCCCTAGTCGACCTTGGGAATCCATCTCCATGGATTACATGTCAGGCCTTCCTTCCACTAAGCATGGAAATGATTGTGTTTTTGTGGTCGTCGACAGGTTCTTGAAGATGGCCATTATGGCGACTTGCAAGAAGAATATCACAGCAGAAGCCACTGCTAAACTCTTCTTTGAACTAGTGTGGGTGCACTTTGGGATCCCACAGTCTATCATCTCAGATCGGGACATTCGGTTCCTCAGTACATTTTGGTCCAGTCTCTGGTCAATGCTGGACACCAAACTCACTAAGTCCACAGCCTTCCATCCTCAAACTGATGGCCAGACAGAGGTTGTCAATCGGATGATTATACACATTCTGTGCATGTACAACTCAAAGCATCCACGCACATGGGACAAGAGCCTCCCCTATGTTCAACACAACTACAACCGAGCTCTTCACAGCTCGACTGGCCACAACCCTTTTCAGGTGGGCTTGGGATTCCAGCCACTATGCCCCATTGATGTGGCCATGCCACTTGCAACTACTCACACAAATACGGCTCATGTCCAGTCCGAAACAGACAAGGCAACCAGCTTCATTGAGCACATCCAACATATTCGCCAGCAGGTCCATGACATTCTGGAGAAATCAAATGCCAAGTACAAGCAGCGACATGATCAACATCGGGTGCCACACAAGTTTCAGGTGGGCGACAAAGTCTGGTTGCATTTGCAAAAGGAACGCCTTACTGGAGCCTATCAGAAACTGAGACCACTCCGATATGGTCCCTACACCATTACTAAGGCGGTGGGAGACAATGCATTCGAGCTCAACATTCCCCCATTCCTTGGCCTGTACCCAATGTTCAATGTGGATCACCTTTGGCCATACTTTCCACCATTGCTAGACACATCCGACATTGCAGAACAGCGCACACTCGTAGAATTAAATCCAGATTGCATGGAACAAGCTGCAACTGATCGGATCATGGACACACAGATCAAGAACACTCACCAACAGAATATCCAACTGTATCGAGTTGTCAAAGCAAGCCAACTCCTTCACCAGGGCAAGTGGTTCACCAAGGACCAAGTTCAGCAAAAGTTTCCTCATCTCATGGAGGAGCTCAATGCAATGGGGACCATTGCTTCCTAAGGGGGGAGGAATGATCCAGGTGGATCTTGGTGGCCACCTGCCAAGTCCACCAGGACCCCCACCATTGTTTCTCTCAGCATTTTCAATTTCCTTAATTGTAGCACAGCTTGCTATTTTTAGCAGTTTTTTTTCGGGTCTTGAACTTCCAGAGCCGTTTTGAGGCCCTAAACGACGTTTTTTTGGAAATCTGGGGCAACATGGGTCCGTGGTAGTGCTCAGATAGATCTTTCTAACGAGCTATTGTACGCGTCAAATGGAGATCAAATGCCAAAGTTACGACCTCGGGAAGTTGATGTACCAATTTACCCAAACGGGGCCCACAATTTGGTGTTTCATCTTCTAGGGTTAGGTTTTGGAATGTTAAGGGTTTTCCATTGTTTCTAAACAATAAATAGGCCATCGAGCCTCATTGTAAGATAGTTCAGAGGCATGTAGCCACCACATCTCTTCTCAGATATAAGCTACCATTGCCCTAGCTGGTTTATTTCCATTACTGTTTGTAAGCATATTTCAGTATTTTACATTAATGAAGTGAAGTATTATTTCCGCTGCATATCTGTGTTTATGGTTATCTCTGTAATTTGTTGCGTTCCTGTTTAAGTCTGGATCATGGATACTCTGATTCAGACTTCGATGGAGACAAAGAAACTGGGGTATCTACTTCAGGATATGCTATGAGTCTTGGATCAGGAGCTGTCTCCTGGAGATCACACAAACAATCAGTTCCAACAATTTCCACAACAGAAGAAGAATATGTGGCAGCAACTGAAGCAACAAAAGTAATTTTGTGACTTAGGAAAATTCTTGAAGATTTGCAGGTAAAACAAGTACAATCAACTCCACTCATGATTGACAATACCTTTGCAATAAATTTGGCCAAGATCCTAAAGTTCCATGATCGAATGAAGCACATCAATACTAAATATCATTTGATTCGACATCATGTTGAGGCCAAAACAATCCATCTCCGTCATTGTTCCACTAATGAGAAAATTGTAGACATCTTCACCAAAGTGCTTGGAAGAGAAAAACTTGAACCATTCAGAATGATGCTTGGACTCACCAACATCCCTTCATATTAAGGGGGGAATGTTGACACCTAATCATCAGGATTAGGTGAATATAATGTAAATAAATAAATAAGTAATATGAACAGTCATCGGGAGATGAAGTGAACAGTCTCTCCCTCATGTATGTAATGAAGACCTACCTAAAGGAATAATATATGAATCAATTTTGCTTGAGGAGTTACTGCATGGTCTGACATTCTATCAATGAATGTTTGTTGTTATTTTTTCATGCATGCACATTCAAATTTGTATTTTTTTCTTTTTTTGGTAGGCAATAGGAGCTCGATTGAGCTTATAGCACAATCGAGCTCCTAGTCCGTAGCATTTTATATCAACGCCATAAATAAAAGTTGGTGTGTGGTTGGTAAGTTATTAATTTTTCAATGGCTTTATCGAGCTAATAGCTTGATCAACCTGATGGCTCAATCGATCCGATGGTTAACCATGTTGGTGGCTCGATCGAGGGTTTCTTTAACCCTCGATCGAGCTATTTGAATTTATAACTCAAGTGCTCGATCAAGCGTTTTAAGTGCTCGATCAAACTGTTGAGGTCCTAAAAATCACAAGTTTAGCACCCCTTCCATAGATTTCTTTGCAACACCCTTTTGTACGTTGGCATATTTAGGGAAGAATTTTTTTTTAAGTGGCAGAGTTGATCATGTTGGATTTGTGAAAGAATCCTCTAACCAATGGCATATTAGTTTTACACTTTTGAATTCACATGATAATTTTCATCTAATTTATTTTAAACATAATGTTTCAATTTCTTTTGGACAGTTTCAAAGGGGCTGAATAAAAGATCAATAACACAAAATATATATAATGAAAAAAATTCAAAAAATACCACTATTTTCTTTTACGAATCCCCTTCAAAAGGGTAATCTTGGTTTTTCATTTTATTTAAATAGTTGAAAAAAATATTACGTGAACATGTGTCTACAAAATGAAATTGAAATATTCATTTACCAACTTCAAAAAATAATAAAAAAAATAATATTGCATAAAAAATAATTTTTTAATATGCATAGCTTAGTTCTTTGCGTGTAGATCATGCTTATATATATATATATATATCACACATTTTAGACAAAGTTATGCTATGTGAACACACACATACCTCTTAAGGTGTGTGGAAATTTACAAGGACAAACATTTCATTTAATAGAAAATAGACAGATTATACAACACTAATTTTTTTTGCAATAGATATCACTAGGATAACAACATAATTCCCCGCAAATTTTCTTTTTACTCTGAATCAAAATTCACATTGTTTATATGAATTTTGAAGGCTTCAATTCGATAAAAGAGTAAAATTTTGAATTTTCGTCGCCACATTTAGCCCAAAAGTGTAACCCATTTTGATGCATTCACCCCACTGCATTTTGATGTTATGCATTCTAGTACAGGTAAATGACAATGAGTGGCCACTCATAGAGGCTGAAAGTTACACAGTTTTGGAAGATGTTGTGTTCGAGTCATGGGAAGAACAGGTTAAGCTAGAGGTATGTACTATGTCTCTATGTATTTATATAGATAGTTTCTTTAATTGCATGTAAGCAACTAGGTTTTTTTTTCAACAAAAGAGAAATGAAGGAAAGAGTCAGGGTAAATATATAGTTGGAGAATTTGATGATGATTACTGTGATATTGAGAGTGAGTATGAATGTGAATATGAATTTGTGCCTCCCTTGACTAGAGTCGTAGTGATTTGGTTAATAAACCCAAAATCAAGGATGGTTCGACAATTTCAGTGAAGAGAGTGGATCTTGAACTTGTGAGTAGAAAAGGAGTACAAGAATTTTAGGCAGAGATCAACATGTTGGGCAAGCTCTATCGCTAAATCTTGTTGCAATCCTTGGATATTGGATTGAGAACAATGAAAGGTTGCTCGTATATGAATTCATGCCTTAGGGCATGCTGAGCCAACACCTTTTATATTTGGAGTAGAATGAGCTTAAGTCTCTCAATTTGAACAACCGACTGCTTATTGCTTTGTATGTAAATCATGAGATGCAATACTTACACAACCTAACTTACAAAATGATCATTTGCAGGACTTAAAGGCTTCATAGGTTGCAAGCAAAAGTCTTTGATTTTGATCTTACAAAGCTTGCTCCTAAGGATAAAACATCCATGGAAACAACATTGGTCAACACATTCAGATATCTTGCTTCAAATTATGCAACAAGTTTTGATTCTATTACTTTTGACTGTCTATTTTATTAGGAAAAATGTGCATTTTTTTTTACCGTATGTTTTATTAGAAAAACTATGTATGTTTTTTCCCTCAATGTCAATGATAAAATATTCATTTTTGTTTCTCTTGACTATTGCAACAAGCGGACGTGTAACTACAAAATTAGATGTTTATAGTTTCGAGTTGTTCTTATGGAGCTTATAATAAGCCAAAAGGCATTGGATGTGAAGCGGTCTAAAGATAAGGTTCATTTGTTGCCTTGGATTAGACACATAAGTGGGGATAAAGAATGACTTAGGAAATTTATAAATCCAATACCCTGATCAACGGATGGGAACTTGAAAAGAACTAATATTGTGGCTTAAATTTCCGTGCATAGGCTCACCCGAATGACTACGTCACATAACATAATAGGATCATCTCGAAAAGTGACTCATACAAAACCCTTTGGCTGGAGCTAACTAGCCATATATTGGGTATTTAATGCTCTCAGAGCAGCCCGCAAGTTAGTCCGATAACACGGGAGCGGGCAAATATTATTTAATGCCGAATTTACCCGCTTCCGTGTTATCGCGTTAAGTCGCCTGCTGCCCTGAGGGCATTAAATACCCAATATATGGCTGGTTAGCTCTTTCCAAACCTTTTCCCCTGTCATATGTTCACTGGATGAAGGAGGATGAAAATGAAGCGTTGGGATTGGTTAGGACGAAAAAACCAATATGGAAGAGATGTTTTAATGTCTTGTCTTGTAAATATTTTGACTCGTGAATAAAATAAAAAAATAGAATAGAATAAAATGTAATGTAATGTAATGGAAACATTTTAACTGGGAAAAAATAGCATAGAACATTTTTACTTTGTAAAAATAAAATGTTAAAATAAAAATAACTTCATGGTATTCACCCATGGTATGAAAACCCATGACATTGACCCATAGAATAAAATGTAATGTAATGTAATGGAAACATTTTAACTCGAAAAAATAACATAGAACCTTTTTACTTTGTAAAAATAAAATGTTAAAATAAAAATAACTTCATGGTATTCACCCATGGTATGAAAACCCATGACATTGACCCATGGTTTTCATGAATCACTGTCAACCCTTAGGAGATCTAGACTTGAGATGGATCTAGGCTAGTTTAATTATTAATTGTATTTAATTATATATTTTTTGGTAGGTAAGCACCCATGGGAAATTTGAACCAGTGACCTATCACAAGGAGTGCATTAACAATACACCCATTCACCGTCAATCCAAAGCCCCGTGGGCTAATTGTAGTTAATTATAATTATAATTATTTTATTTTTTAAATAATATGATGAAATCAAAATGTTTTAATAACAATAATAATAACAATTTTGTTTATTTTTAATTTTTAATTTATTTTTATTTTATTGTTGTGTAATTTTACCAAGCCATAATGTTTACAAGGCAACATCTCTTTCATGTTGGAGTGACTCTCGACGTAATAAAAACTATAAATATATTATATAAATATTCCCTATTACTTTTAAATATTTTAATTTTAATTTTTGTCATGTACATTTGTCTATCTTATTAAGTAATATTTATTTTATAATTTTATAAAGGAAAGTGAATTCCTTTAGTGATTTATTTTACAAATCTATGAAGGAAATTGGATTCCTTTTGTGATTGGGAGCACAGTTTATTATTCCTTCCACTTGGAACATGATGGCTTATTGTGATGAGGCTAAAAGTGTAGGGCTCCATTAGGGAGGATGTCTTTACCTTTACTAAGTCTTAAGTTACCTATTAGGCCATCTACAGGGGATGACATTGGGCACCAGCCTAGGGGTTATAGTGGCAGCAAGAGGCTTTGAACTTAGCATTGAGCGTAAGTGATAATCCTAACAAGTTATCTATTCCCATCGATCTTAAAAAAAGATAAATACAATGTCACCACCCCTTCCTCATCTTTTTTTGGGTTCATAAAAAAAATTCTACTTTTAAATGGTCTACAAAATTGTCTAGTAATGGAATTTGATAAGAAAATTATGTAAGTTAAATTCAATTACAGCAATTTACTAAACTTAACTCAATTACATATTTTTGGGATATTTTGAAATGTAAAAATAAAATCAATTATTTAAGTTAGTTGTTGTCTTTAAATTTAAAAATGTTCTCAAAATCTACCAAGATAATTGCACATTATTCTTTGAATTTGTGAAAAAAGATAATGAAAGCGCTGAAACCAAATTGACGGGCTGTCTCGGTTTGAAATTCCAATTTCGCGAGTCGTCCCTTCGAATTTTTGCATCAGTTCACAAATCACGAATGGCCACTACACAGCAGGTTACGGGATAGCATATTTTCTCAAGAGCCTTGAGAAAACACAATCCATGGATAGGATGAAATAAGGGTAGGAGTTGAACTGAGCCTTGAGAAAACGCAGTAAGTGGATACGATGAAATAACGATAAGAGTTTGAACGAACGAAAATGATATTTTGTTTTAGTTGACAGCAAATGAAACCGAGTCGATTGGAACATATGGTTTAAGACAAGCAATCCTCTTCGTGGCGTAACGAGGGGTTAGAATTACGAGTGGATCAGTCCCATTCTCAATTATATCATTTCGAAACCAGACAGAGCTAGGCTGAATTTAGGTGGGGCTAGCTCGTTTTAATGTTGAATAAAAAAAAAAATTATTTTTTAAGATGGGGAGGAGTTTGATTGTGGTTGATGTTTTTTTGGGATAGTTTAATTTTAAAAATGATTTTTGAACTCAATTTTTCTACATAAATTTAAACCAAATAATTTGACGAAAACAAAAATCACACAAACCAATTAATCTATACTTCATAGATCGAAACCAAACAAAACAATCAAAATCAAACCTAATAATGCAAAACAACCACCTCGCGCAGTCATACATGTTGCGCTGAAATTCTCAAATATAACCAGTGAGATGGGGTAAACTTCAACTTTATCATGTCTGGAGCACGGCCTGAAATAACAAAAACACGACCATGTTTACCCAAACATTATCTGTCTTTATATTCAGTAACTTCCAAAAATATAAATCATGTCGTATACTCCATGAATTTTCTCCCAGTGGTGATAGAAATTGGGTGGTGCGCATTTTGCAACCAGCCACATTTTGTCCGATTGAATCAGTTTCAATTTCAGCCACAGCCATTTTCTCGTCTTGTTGATAGAAATTAGGTGGTGCACGTTTTCCAACTAACTGTATTTTATCAGATTGAATCAATTTCAATTTCAGCCACAACTGTCTCTTTTCTCTGTTCGAAAGGCGTTATTTTTCTTATTTTTCTCCCTATTTAGTTGGGTTCATTTTTATGGAGATTACAGATTTTGAATTATTTTGGAAGTATGAATAAGAATAAAATCAATTGTTTTAATTTATCTTGTCACTCAAGTTTCTGGAGTATTTTAGAATGTGTAATTAATTTGAATTTGGGTTAAGTTTAAAGGTTGAAATTTTATATTATTTTATTTTCCTGGAACTAAAAGTTGAATGAGTATATCATACATGAAATTAAGAGTTTTCCTTGACAGTTTTTCAGTTTCTAAATTTTCAACATTACAATCAATATTTTAATAACGGTCAACATATATCAGTTATTTAATTTATACAGATATGCTAATATATAATGTGTTAAGACTATAATCATTTTTAGTTGCAATTACCATAAGTTAGTACTTATGATTCGAATATTACAAGAAGCTGATATAAATTTGGTTTTGGTTTGAGTATTACAAACAGTAAATGTGAAGTTTACAATCTGGCCCTCAAATGATAAACCATGATTTCTTTATATTGCAGAAAAGACCATATAAGACCATATCAAAGCTATTGTGGAGTTCGAAACCTGGGAGGACTTCAAATGCTGCATTAAATCTTCTCAATAAAGTTAAAGTTTAACACAAAATTGACTTTGAGGTAAAGCCAGTGCCCAACCATGGCATCTGGGTTGTCACGTTCTGGACCACCAGAAGAAGATTGAATGAATGAAACATAATTCAAGAGACAAACCATTAATATGCCAAAATCTGATAGATAAGTCAGAGGCAAACGACTAATATGCCAAAATCTGAATAAATGCTGCAGAGAGTTGGCTTCTAATTTATCTGAATAAATGCTGCAGAGAGTTGGCTTCTAATTTATCTGAATAAAGATTAAGGATTAAGTTCAAATGTCTCTTAATAAGCAGTTTTGAGCTCCTATGGCAATGAGCGCAGGTCTGTGTGTTGAAAATTTTGTCATAGTTCATCCATCGCAGCTGAGAGCCTGTAATTGCTAGCTTTAATGGCAAGCTCAGGATTTTATGATTCTCAGCCTGCGAGAAGAAATTCCGGAAGTCAGTTAATACATGAGGTGGAAGCTCTGAGCCAGTCCTTATACATGTCCCAGGAGCCGTTATTGCCCCGCAGGACTGGTTCCCTTTCCCTTTCCGTGCCCAATGCAAAGAAATTACAGACGAGAGAAGAACATGCAGTGCTAGACGAAGCTATTCCATTACCCGGTCTCACCAATGCTCGCCACAATTCCATGGATCCCACTGCTTCCCGAAACTTGAGGCACTCCATTGCTCATCCCCAGCCCGTGGAACCGAGAGTCAGAGGCGCCAAAGTTCCTAGAATTTCTTCTTCAGCGTCTTGTGGAATCAGTTCAGAGAATGTGGACATTCGAGGCCGAAGGAGTCATCATTCTCTGAGCCCCTTTCGAAGGCGCAAAGGCGAAGAATTGAATCGTGCAAATGATGACAGGAACTCTTTATGCGTTCACGAGGAGGAGGATGATGTTGGTTTAAGTAAAAAAATGGAACACAAGCATTCAGCATTTTGGACCTGGAAACCCATGCGCGCGCTTTCTCATATTGGGATGCATCGCTTCAACTGCATATTCTCTGTTTATGTGAATGCCATCCATGGTCTCTCGCCTTCCATTAATGGGCTGAGACTCTGTGTGAATTTGAGAAGGAAGGAGAGCAGAGATGGAGCTGTTCAAACTATGCCCGCCCGCGTGTTTCAACGCGTAGCGGAATTCGACGAAAGTCTGCGTATCCATTGCCATGTCTATGGCAGCAGCAGCAGGCATGGGGGTTCTCACGGAACCATGAAGTTCCAATCGAGGCCGTTCGTCATTTTTGCAGTTGCAGTGGATGCAGAGGAGCTGGATTTCGGTAAGCATCATGTGGATCTTGGTATATTGTTGCAGGAAGCCGTTCAGAAGCATCCTGTAGGGGAAGATTCCGATGATGGATGGAATATTCGCTTTGCGTTGAGTGGGAAAGCCAGCGGAGCAGAGCTCGTTGTAGGGTTAGGATACGAAATTCTTGATAAGGATGAGCGTTATCGTGTTGGAAGTTGCAGGTTCAAAGATTATGCAGAGCATCAAGCAGGCAGAACGCCCAGTGGGGTTTTTAAAGGCCTACCCAGTCCGGTTCGGGGAACTCCAAAGACAGGGGCTGCTCCTGGATTTACCAGCGCTGCGTATCACAGCGGTTCCCCTCTTCAGTCGCAGAGCGGTAGGGACTATCTTGCCGATTTCATTCGAATGGCTCACCTTAATCTCGACGATCCTGGCCCAACTCCAGAATCAGGGTTGCAATCCCAAATGTTTCAGACTGTGAATTCTACCCTCAACGAAAAATCTGAAGGTCGCCGTTTAGAAGAAATAGGGCTTAAAGAAGTACCTGAACAAGAGCAAGAGAACAGTACTTCAGATGATTCGAACAGTACTTCAGATGCTGTGAATCATCCATCCGACCTAGAGATTGAGAACGCCGAGGACGAAGGGTTTTTCGAAGTAGAAGAACAGGGCGTGGAATTGGTCGAGAATGAAGTTGAAGAAAATGAAACAGAGACAACTTCTGAACAATTAGACAAAGAAGGATCAGTATCAGGATGTCATGAGATTGTGAAGGAAGTGATCGAGGAGGCAAGCCAGAGAAGGCTCGTTGAATTGGACTTCATTTCTCAGCAAATTGAAGCTCTCGAGTCTGAAATCTTGGACAAAACAGCTGGCCAACAATCAGCAATGGAGCCTCCCGGAAATCAAGACTCAAAGGACTATAAATTTCAGAACGATTCAGTGAAGGGTTATCAAAATACAGGTGAAGTTCTGATGGATGATGATGTGAGCGCCATAGAAGGAGAATTCCTGCACCTGCTGGAAACAGAGGAAATCGGTCTGGACTCAGAGGAAAATATGCAGAAGTCATCTTTGAAGGACGGCACAGCAGATTCAGAGGAAGATATGGATCAGCTAACTTCCATTCTGGCCGAACTTGGAGAAACCGAGTTGAAGCAAATGAGCCATGTCTCCGACAGTAAGACTCGGGCCAAAATGCTGGAAGTTGAAGAGACTGAAGATCTGATGCAGAAATGGGGATTGAACAAAAATGTATTTAAGAACTCTTCCCGGAACTCAGATCCTATTGGTAATTTCTCCGATAAAGCCGTGAAGAAACAGATGAAGCGGACGCCTGATCTCGGAGATGGGTTGGGCTCTCATGTGATGCAGGTGCAGACCAGAGATGGAGGCATGCTTGTTTCAATGAACCCTGCGCACTTTCGGTCGGGGGCGCGATTAGTGATGCACGTGTCGAAACCAGTAGTACTCCCGGCTGAAATGGGTGATACTGCTGTTGAAATTCTTCAGAATATGGCGGGCATGGGCACAACCCATATGACTTCCCGAGCAATGGACTCCATGCCGTTGGACGACATTGCAGGCAAGACTGTGGAGCAGATTTCCTTCGAAGGGATGGCCAGCGCTATCACTAAGAGCGGGTAAAATTTAAATACTCCTCTGCTTTTATCTTTTCTGTACCGCCATTAACGGGAGCAAACAATCTCCCCCAACCTAAGTCCATTGTGTTTCAAACTTGATATCACTGGTTGGAGTCACAATTGCCGTTACACTAAAACACTAAAACCCGTAGGTGGTGTTAGTAAACAGAAACATTGTTTAGTTAAAAAAAAAAACACTCACATTTAATTAAAAAAGAAATAAGCTAAATGAGCATGTAATATATTTATCTTTAAACTGTTAAATTTAACTAAAAGATAACTACAATGACATTTGACTAGAAGATAGTTAAGTAGTGTGAATATCATAGATTTACTTTCAAAATTGATAAGTTTGATTAGGTGATAAATATTTTAAAACTTTTTATTGTAGTATATTAATAGCTGATTATGGTTAATTTTAGTTAATCACAATTAATTTTAGTTAATTCTCTTTAAACTCTACCAATTTAGTCAATTATGGTTTATATCATCAACCAATTTTAATTTTGGTCAATTATCATTAACCTTCAACAATATTTAGACAACTATGGTCAATCTTCATTTTTTAATTTTGGTCAATTATCATTAACCCTCAACAATTTTTTAGACAACTATGGTCAATCCTCATTAACTATTTTATACCGTAAGTAACCAATATGAACTATAGTCAAGGTCTACAAATCCAACCCAATTAGGTGTGTTGTCAACTAGGACAACCATATTAATAAATGTGGTTGACATCCATGATATTTCCACTTTCTATAAGCAAATCAATAGATCCATGTATATCAACGACATTTATTAATATGACTATGTTACTAGATAGTTATGGACACCAACTACACATATTATATGTTTATATCCTAGAACTAGTAAACTAGACTAATCTTAAGAAGTATTTCACTAATAGATAAATCAACTAGATATTGTAAATATATATTATAAGTTTATTTTTAATAAGAAAATTTGACTAGATTTTGATTTAAATTTAATTTAAATATTAAATTTTAGATTTTTTTCAATAATAATTTTCAAATTTTAATTAAAAAATTAAAAATTAAAACATTAACGTTATAAATTTATCATTTTTGAAATTAAATAATCTAAATATAATAAAACTTAATATACTTAATCTATTTTTATCATTAAAATATAATTTTAATAATAAAAGAATAGGAACTCAACTATTTTATAATAATTGGATTATCTTCAAAATAATTATTATGAAAAATATAAATTATACCATATTTAAATTTATTTAATATAATATTTTTTTATAAATAATAAATTTATTTATAAATTTAAAGTTTTTATTGATTATCTATATATATATATCAACCTGACTAGCTTATTTATTACTGAAAATCAAACTAATTGTGGAAAATAAGTTTTTTTGTCACAGATATATCATAAAAACTAGAACATAGCCATGTGTCAGCCAAAAAAATAAATTATGGAAAAATAAATCCTTTCTCCAAGATATTACAGATACATCATAAGAACTATGGCATAACCAAAAATACTGTGAATGCGGACATAGATAACTATGTATAACAAAATTGCAGTCACTTTGCCTGTATCTTATAATAATAACTATAGGCATCATTTTCAATTTGAGCCACTGTAAAAGAAACCAAACCATGATGTTGACTAAGGTGAGGATAAACCTAGAGAGGATGCCTTAGGGATACTATAGAGGCATGTCTTTTTCCCTTAGAGAGCATGGCTTCCATTCTACCCAGTCTCATCCATATCACGATGTTCAAGTGACATTTCAGTGAAAGATGTTGAGATAAAGAAAAATTTTGCTTTTGTTATTTTCTTTTCATCAAACGTTTTGTTAGAGAGTGTTTCATGTGTTAGTAAAGTTTTCTATATTTTGAATGGTTATGATTTATTTGTTTATATTAGAGTTCCATAAACTCAATATTTTAGTTGAGTTTAAAAGCTTATTTTTTAGCGTAGTGTGATGTGTAATTATATTTGTCCATTATGAAAGTTGAAATTTTGCTCATGTCCACTCAAAAAAAACTAAAAACTATGTAAAATATTTAAATAATATCTGTTCATGAAATTAGATCTTTCTTGGCTCATATTAGATCCATATTTAAAATGGATCTACGCTGATGCAGAAGAGAGGAGAATCACTGGATCCCCTAAATTTGGTTCTCCATCTATTTATTCTCGTTCTATTTTTTTCTCTGAACATTTTATAAAAATAAAATATTTTAAAACTCTATTAAATTCTAATATATTTTAGAAAAATGTAATCAAGTTAAATTAGAGGAGTGATGTCTAATATTACAAATAGACCTGTAATTGTTATAACACTGATCCCACTAAACCATTATACCAGCAATATTTAAACAAAAATAAATACTCTCCACGAAGCGGCGGAGAAACCATCCTCGCAGAGAGTCCAGTGTTCCACCCTGTGGCTTGATCTGAACAGACGCTGGCAGACCACTTGGTCTACTCGACACGGGCCGATTCGTGCACCAGTTGGGATTTTCGTTGGCTTCATTAATCCGTCTTTTCCATTTCATTGGTTCGATGAAATTGAATTGATTAATGCGTCTTTACATGGCATCGCAGGTACTCTGAACAGAATGCAAATCTGAAAAACCAGCCTGGCAAAGGCACCCTGCTGCCAAAAGGCTTTGGCGCTAGCTTGTCTGGAAACCAAAAATCTAAAGCTGTGGGGCTAGAGGGCATAGGAACTATGCTTGACGAAAGCGTACCTCTTGATAATATAGTGCCTCTGGCTATGCAGAGAATTGAAGCTATGGCACTGGAAGGGCTCAAGATACAGGCCGAAATGGCAGAAGTAGAAGCTTCGTATAGCATATTGGCCAAGCGATCGAAGATTAACAGGCCCGATGGCATCACTGGTTCAAACAGCTCAGACTCAACTAGATTAATGGCCGTGGCCATTTCTCTAGACGAATGGATGGCGCTCGACTCAGGCCTGTATGACGAAGCAACAACTAATGAAAATACACGGGCTATTCTGGCAGCTCACCATGGAGTACTGAAACAGCATAAGAAACAAGAGGGGGAGGGCTACATGGGCAACTCTGTCACCATTTCCCTTCTCGTCCAGCTTCGAGATCCTCTGAGAAACTACGAAGGCATGGGGTTTCCCATGATAGCACTCGTGGAGGCCGAGAAAGTTGCAGTTCTTTCTGATTCCACCAAGGAATTAATTACCCATGAAAATTGGGATTCTCCAAGGTTCAAGATCAAAGGCGTTCACATGTCAGGGCTCAAACTTGACGAGACTAAGAAGATTCAGAGGGTGATCTGGGGCAACCAGAAACATCAATATCTGAAAAGTACAGCCTCCAGATGGCTGATGGCCAACAATATGGCCAAGAACAGCCGACATATAAATTCTCTGGTCAAATCCAATGCTCAGCAGCACCCTGCAAATCTGAAGGCGGGAGAATATGTTTGGAGCATATCGGCTCGCTTAAATAGCAGCAGCGCAGGGGCAGCCATGGTACTAAATTCATACCTCAGAAATCCAGACATAGTTATTCCGAATCAGACATTTCTAAGGAGAGCCTAATTGAAGCATGGCAAGCCAAATTTTCTATTTGCCGAGATATTCATGAGCACAATATCCCACGACTGGAGGACTTTGTGGTACATAGTAAACAAACATTTGAGTATTTTGGCCTCCAGGCCTAGTGAATTTTATGGAAATTCACTGTTCATGTTCTGTCCATCAAAATAAATAACCAAAATTGTCTATTTTACCCTATATGGATCTGAATTTTACAATTATAAGTTTTATTTCAGTTAATATTTTATAAATTTGTTGACATCTAAATTTTTATTAGTGATCAACCTTGTATTAATGTCAGAGATGATTACCCCATGCAAAATCATATAATAAGGGTTGATACACGTTAATGTTTATTTTTTCATTTTTCATATTAATTTAATTAAGAAAGAAAAACAATTTATCAGTAAGTATTTAAAATAAATATTTAATTGATGAAACTAATATCATGATTTTCTTTCTGGAAAAAAAATATTTAATTGATGAAATTATGGTATTAAAAGGATAATCGAAAATTGAATTAATGTTTTGAATATTAAAATTTTATTTATAAAAAAATTGTACATGTTTTTGTGTTTATAGGATTTTTAAACTAATTTAGTATTTAATGATGAAATTTATTGAAACAAATTTATAAAGTTAATTTTATATTCAATATATTTTTGCATATTCATGTTAATTCCTTTTAGTTCATAAATTTTAGTTTATAATTTTGCCTTATATAATAATAAAAATTATATGTGAAACAAAATATTTATATATTTTAAAATTATTGATATCTATATATATATATAAAAGTGTGTATTTTGTGAGTGATAAATATGTAGATCATATTTCAAAATCTCATCTAAAATATAAATATAAGTGAGTGTTTTTATTTAAGTAGTTTAAATTAATCTATGTGAAGCTAAAACTAAATCATTCAACTCATTTAATTGTGAAAATAAATAAATGATCTAGCCTATTTTATTAGAGTTCAAAGGGATGCATATTCATTATGAATGTGTTCATATGTTATTCTTACATAAAATAATGTTTATGTAAAACATTTTCACCCTAAGATGTTTTAAAAGAAAACATTTAGCACTAAAATTTTCTTTTAAAGGTATAGGACCTATTTTCTTATCTTGGTCATATCTTGGTTCCCTTTCTACAAAATTGTATCATGGTTCCTAGTATACCACTTAGAGATGAAAAAGCCCATAGAGAGTGCATGTTTTATGGTTGGCTTGTCTTATTCATAGTGATTAATGCCAAGAAGCATCATTTTCATGCGTAAGGTCATTTTTTTCCTTTTCTAGCATGATCTAGGGTTTTAGGCCATCATTGCTTTGTGCATTTATTAAAGTTTCTTGATTTCAAGTTTCATGAAAGTTACATTGAAACACCACATAGGCCTTCTTTGGGATCTTTGCCTACTAAGTGAGATATGCCCTCTGCCCCCCCCCCCCCACACATATATATATGTATCACGGTGTGTGTGTGAATGCCATATCTCACTTAGTGGATAAAGATCCCAAAGAAAGGTCATATGTGGTGTTTCAATGTAGCTTTCATGGAACTTGAAACCACAAAGCTTAATTGAATGCCTAAAGCCCTTGATATCCTTTTCTAACAATTGTGAGACCCAAAGACCCATCACTTTTACTAAAAACATCATAACATCCGTTAGTAAATCACTCATAACAAAAGATCCTGAAATAGTGTAACACTCCCCCTGGCCCCCTAGGACTAATCCCAGATGAATGGGAGGTTTTACTTTCAATTAAACCAACCTCCATCAGAATTAACTTTGACCTTCACCATTGCATTTAGTTGATCGAGATATTTCCAACGATATAAACTTCTCCTCAATCCAACATTTGGATTGAGAGCTATGCCCATTTGAAGTTTGGGCCTTAATCCCTTGCCACATCAACAAGGAATTACCACATGTCACCCATGTGGTACTGCCACCTCACTTGATGTCCCACATAATGCTTACCATGTCATAGTGCCTCTGTGCCACACTCTCTATTGGGAGCATTTCGCTCCTACACATCAGTGACATGACATACTCTTTTACGATATTTGACAAGGACGATTCCTATCCCATTCCCTTTATCAGTCCGCAACCACACCATTCAAATGCACATATGCTTGACCCCCGTAGTGTGACATACATTTCCATGTCAAGTGATGGGGGCAATCCCTTCCTATGACTTTTGTGAGTATGCAACCCACCTTCAAAACACACTGCCATCCTCTCTAGGGACCCACAATCCATGGTGATGTGGCTCGAGACGATGTTAACTTCCCAATCAACTCCACATAGTGTCCCTATTCCAGGTGGTGCCGCCAATCACCTCCACATGTTCTCCTAGAAACATGTCAGTCCTAGTGTCCACGCCATCCCCCTTTCTAATCTTAATGATGTCATTCTTCCACGTTATGCATCCATGTGAAAACCATGTAGCCTTCCCTAGCCTGTGTCTTCTTCCAACTCATCCCAACTGAGGAGTCCACTAGATCATGACCTTTTTTCAAACCTACAAATTCTCATTATACGATTTATGGTGACTATCGACCAATCCATGTTATTTAACACATCGTCATTTTCCTCAAATCATGTTTCCTTCTGCTCCCTTAGGACAACTATTTCTCTATTTAGCTAATGGGAAAATTCTCGTTGCACCTCATGCCTCTTGCCTATAGTGTCATCCACCTCTGCCTAGTGGACCCTTACACCACCATGGTGTGACAGAAAATTTGCTTATGGGTGATCAGTAAACTCTTGTCCCTCACCTTCTTTCTAATAAGCCTTCCTTGCTACCACACTCGGCCATTCCAACAGTGCACGAAGTAAATATTTCATGGCATCAGAAAAGGACCTTTCTATCATGTGCTTCAATTAAATCCGCTTCCTTAGCCATTTCATGTTTTCCCTTCAAATCCTTAACCTCAAGCTTAAGTCAGTCACCTCAGACCTAGAGTTTCAGGCTTCCATGGACCACTTATAGGCTCCCTTGATGATCAATGCCACTCAGAACACTACCTTGCCATTAAAGCTCCTAACCAAGCTCTAGAACAACCAAACAATGGCTAATGTCTCCATGCTTACAAAACATAGAAATATCCACCATACTCTATAATGGATGCATCCCAACATCATAAAAATCAATGATTAAGCATGCAATGCAATACAAAAGCAGTTAACAAACTAAACTAGTCAAATATCCATGACCATTATCACACCATGGAATCATACATAGGATAGCTTAGTTGAGCCTAACAAGCATGCATACAACTCTATACAAATAACTTATAACTTATAAATACATCAACAATCCCAAGGATATACAATTCCCTTTACGATGAGAACAACATACATACATCTCATTATTGACAACCATGAATAACATCATTCCCATACTAGTAATGCTGATGCACCACTATTACAACACATAACCATATCATTTCCATTCATAGTGTAACGTATTCATATATAGATGAATATACATAAATAATTATTTTATAATCGTAATGACTGGAAACTGAAGGAGGGACTTCGAATCTCCACCCAACTGTAGGCTAATTACATTGGAATATTTTTTACAGTTGACCACCCCTAATCTAGATTCAGATTATGAGGAGAAGTTTAAGGGAATTCAACCAATACCAATCAGTTAACCACAAAGGAATCCAAAGACTACCCACCTCCACCTTCTTAGATCAATACTATGTCCTTCAATGTCTCCACTTATTCACCGAGGGTCCAAGGATCTAGAGTACATTGATAATATTCAACTGCTAATCACACAGTAATTCAAAAACACATAATATTCTACCCTTTGTCAACCAAGGATCAATAACACACATATTTTCCACATGCTCAATACGACCTGATTCCAAAATATTTTGTGTCTCCACCTATTCCTTCCTTTGACGACGTTACCCCACATGCCTCTGCTCTAGTGCCAACGTTGTCCCAATGTTCTCCTTCTCTCCCATAGATTTATTGGTAAACCCGTTGTATGCCTAGCCTGATATACAAGCACCTACAACACCCAACCAGGTCTGTGATTTCTTGCTCCAGGTATCCCATGCTTGTTTCCCAACATGTTGTTACTCCTTTCCATAATCCTGAGTGCTCTCTTTGCACTAATGTGTGATCATTCCCAATCATAATCCCTTATTCCTTCTTCATCAATTGTTTTTTCCATTGACCCCCTCATGAGGCCCTTGCATGTTGACCACAAAGTGCAACCTAGGATGTATGATAGAGGGGGTATGGATTGTCCTCCACTCAGGAAGCCCATACTCCACCTCCTTGTCGACCATGCTAGTCATTAAAACTTAATCAATAATGCAGATGAAAACAATGTAAAGATAACAAATATCATATGTATACTATAGCAACATGCACTTTAATGAAACACCATCTGATAAAAATACCCACTTCAATCTTGTGCAACAATTAGAATCATGTCTTGCTAAAATACTACTACTTATTCTATTTTTCCAACATATAGGGTAGAATATGTTGTTGGTTTAAAGGATCAAACAATTCCTAGATATCTTTCCACAAAAATGAACCATAGATATTAGCAACTATTTTCAACTTTGCATCCTATTATACTACACTAGTATTCCTTACTCAAAAACCTTGTTAATATCAAACAAGTTTATCACAAAGTAATTAAATAGTGAGCTAGTCATAGTAAGGATATATGTATCTACATAGATAATACACAAAAATAACAAAAAGGATTTTCCCAAGACCTCAATACTCAATGGAGATGTAGTGGGTTCCTATCTTTCCACAACATTTCCATCTTTTTCCGCGAGAAACTTAGTGAAGCTCCACTTTATTTCATCACCAAAAAGCCCACCTTTGCTTGATTTCAACAATTTGTAGACAGGGGTTGCATTACTACCATTAACTTCGACCTATATCATAGAGCTACCATTGAACACTAAGGATCCAAAGAAGCAGCCAAATAGAGTGGTTAATTTAAATGAATAATTCGGCATAAGAAGAGAAAATAACCAAGGATGTATGAAGAAACATGAGATGAAGACCTTGTTAAACTTTGCTTTAAAGCAAGTATAGGCCACTTCTGCAATTTGCACATTATAACCTTTTTCTTGTCCACCAAATTGATTGCATGGAAAAGCCAATATTTCTCATCCTGCAAACAATTTCCCATACTCATTAAATTGTTAGAAAAGTTTAGGGAGTTCTAAAGCAAAATAAAATTTTGAAAAGTGGTTCAATGAAAGTTGTTGGTATTTATTGAACCACTCAATGTTATGTTGGCCATCAAGTTCAAAGAATACCATTGACATCCTCATTTTGTTTTCAATTTAAAAAGCATTAAAAAAATAATATAGTGAGTGACTTGGTAAAAATAACTTTTCAATATAATGAATTTGGTCGAGTGTACCCAAATATAAAAATGGACATGTATGTTATTGTTATAGGCCCTAAACATCTCAAGGATTCACTTATTAACACCAGTAACTGGTTCTCAAGTGTCTAATAATTGCTTATGGGGTTGAATAGTTAAAGAACAAGACAATAATATAATGCGATAAAAGAAAATAATTGAGTCAGCTAGGAAAGGACCTAAAATGTGGGTTACATAAGCTAGGATGAATCCACGCTTAATAAAAAAAGAAACCACTATAGACACAATGCTCAAATGAAGATTACACAAAAACTCCACATAACAGTTCTTAGAGAGTGCAAACAAAATTGTATAATAGTAGATGACTTAGAATGCACAAACATAACTCCATAGATTACATAGAAGTAAGAAATCTTAGCCTTGAATGTGAATTTTCCAACATGCAAAACATCCATCTCATTAAAAGATGAAACACCAAAGAGACTGGAAGAAGAAAATTCCATAGAAAGAGAAAATTCATGTTGTATTGGAAAAACACTTCTAGCATATGCAAGATCCACGAAAATGTGCATAATGAACATTAGGCCAATTGTATCTCTTGATCTATGATTCTTTATAGACCAACCCCTAAGCCAAAATGTTGATAAGGGAATCTTAGTGTAAAGACAACATTTGAATAAAAATGAAAATGGGAATAGTACCATAAACTATTCTGTTGAGCAAGTTTTTAGTAACATATGGTTGCACGACCCATTACAATATATTATTTACACTAATGTAAAGATTCTTAATACACTGAAATAAAATCTAGATCTCAAATGTTATATTGGTTTGAATTTCCCCGTGTGAGATACACACTATTGTCAACACCAAGAAATAATAAAACACGTACAACAAAAAGTAAAGTTTAAGCATGTTCAGAACTAGCAAATGCTAGAACAATTTAGGCTTGGATAATACCTTGATCCTTGTACTTGGTATATACTTCATTCAAGTCATTATAATTAGAGTTAGTCAACCCAATGGAAAAAAGAAGAATATTAGAGAGGCTTTAGTTAGTAAAAGTTCTAAAATGGCATTATTTAATGACAAAACAAAGAGCGATTCATAATCCATGAAGCACTGAAAGTAAATTTGTTCCTTCCATTCAATTTAAGAAGACAAATCATATAAAAAGCTTGATTTAAAAAATTTACAACGCTGGAAGGTCTAAAAAAATTCCCCGTTTAGTCACAGCAATTTTATCCACTATGAAATCAATGTTACGACATTGTAACAAAAATGAAATTTACCATTAAGTGGCAGTGTTGACAATGAATCAAACTTTTCCTTGGTGGATGTTGAGATCCACATCATTAGCCCTGATGTCGTGCATACAATTTAAAACTATGGATTTAGGATCTTTTATGCAAATGGTTTACATATAATAATATTAAAGATATTTCTTCAAAGGAATAAATTAATATGAAGATAACAATTACCTTAATTGTGAAGTCATAAATAGAGGAATATTTATAAGAAGAGCTTTGGCATAAATCACATATAGAAAGACCTTTGTCGACGCGTTTCGAGTGAGCAAGTGTGGCTCATCGTCAGGACAAGTTGAAGAAAACAGATCCAGCTTTGCGTGTTAAATAGTATGAGCAGGGCCTCCAACAGCTATCTAGATTAACGGCTAGCTTTGACTTAGAGATAGTCAAAAAGTCAAAATGATTATTTCAAGGAAGATAGTAATGACCATACCTATATAAAAAATATAATTATATAAATGAAATAATTTAAGAAGGGGTTTACATTAATAATTAGTTAAAATGTATACTTTAATAATTAAAATTTTTTATTAAATGGGAATTAGTTACATTGAAGACCCAACTTATTTATAAATAAGGTAAATATAATTAAATAAAATAAATAGTAATAATAAAAATAATAATAATATATATTCGTTAGATAAATAAATAAATAATAATAATAAAAAATAAGTAAATAAATATTTGTTATAATAATGATAATTAGGGAAAAAGGGACGACTCAACAATAAAAATAAGCAAATAAATAAATAATAATAATAATAATAATATATATTCGTTAATAGATAAATAAATAATTAATTAATATATATATATATATATATATAAAGAGATAAATAATAATAATAATAATAATAATAAAATAAATAAATATTAGCTAAGATAATAGATACCAATATCACCCAGGGAAAAAGGAGCGACACAAAATAAAGAGTCCAGAGCCAAAAAGGATAAACCCTAGGAGATAGGAAGGCTCCAGGGGAACGACGAAAGCGAAACAGATGAAAGAGGGGGGGGGAGAGACTAAGATGAAAGGGCAGGGATCCAACATCTACTGATCTTCCAGCCGTCATCTCTGTTGAGATTGTTAGGCCTTCTTTCAATCTCAATAGCTTCCCTGAGTTTCCGATGATGGAACTGGGCAACCTTGGCAACAACCTTAGCCTTCTCAATACAATCGTGATGCTTGGTCTTATCCACATGCTCTGCTAGAGCTGAAGACTTGGTTCTCCCATGTCTTAGGTCAGCTGCATGTTCGCTAATCCTCTGATGGATGGAGCGCCCTATTTCCACGATGTAGGGGGTCCCACAAGAACAAGGGATCAAGTAGACACCCTTCATGTCCTTGGGGTTAACGGGATCTTTAACCGATCAAAGGGAATTACGAATAGTTTTGAGGGGTCTAAATGTAGAGGGAATATCATACCTCTTAAGGATCCAAGCAATCTTGTCCGTGGTTCCTTGGACATATGGAAGGTGGACACCTAGTCGGCGTTCCTTAGGTTCTTTCCTAATAACTGCATTTCTAGATGCTTTAAGGAAAGCCTTCTGACCTAGGTGCCTACTATATCCATTTTCCACAAAGACATCAAGGAGATGGGATCTCTCCTTATCAAAGCTCTCATTATCAGAAATCCTGAGGGCACGAGTAGCGAGGGTGTTAAGGACACCCATCTTCTGAGCAGGGAAATGATGGGAATCAGCATGAAGATACTGCTCAGTATGCGTTTTCTTCCGGAACACAGAGTGGGAGAGATAGCCGTCCTCATTCTTAGAAATAAGAATATCTAGGAAATGGAGGCAACCATTGACCTCTTTCTCCATGGTGAACTTAATGGCAGAGGACTGACCGTTGAGGTGATTGAAGAAGTGATCCAGCTCCTCTTGGCCATGGGACCAGATGACGTTAGTGTCATCCACATACCTTTTCCAAAGCTTGGGAAGGAGACGAGCCGAGGCTAAAGCTTTGGCTTCGAAATCTTCCATAAAACGATTCGCAACAATCGGGGAAAGGGGGGAGCCCATGGCAACACCACAAGTCTGTTCAAAGAATTCACCCTCGAAACAGAAGAAAGTGGAAGTGAGACAGATCTCAACCAGATGTGCGGTATCGGGATCTGTTAGGCGATAGATCACTTCCAAGGCCTCCTTTATAGGGATGCAAGTATAAAGAGAGACCACATCAAAGCTGACGAGAATGTCCTCAGGGTCCAGCCTAATGTCCTTAAGCTCCTTAATGAAGGAAGCAGAGTCCTTAACGAAGGACTCAGTGCGGCCGACAAGGGGCTTAAGTTTAAGGGCAAGGAATTTAGCAAGAAGGTAGGTAGGACCACCAATGGTGTTGACGATAGGCCTTAGAGGGGCCCCTTCCTTGTGGATCTTAGGTAACCCATAGATCCTAGGAGTAATGAGACTGCTCTCAATGAGTTTGTGGTACAGGGAACTCATTGAGCTACTAGACTTAATGGCGAGAGCCACAGTCCTAGAAATCTTCTTCAGAGGGTTCTTGGGCAATTTTTTATAACTGCCACTATTGTGAAGATGATCAAACATCTTCTTACGGTAATCATCCTTGTCAAGGATGACCGCAGCCCCTCCTTTATCAGCCTTCAGAACAACAATATCTTCGTTCTGATTTAAGGATTTCAGGGCAGAGAATTCCTCATTGCTGAGGTTCTTCCGAGGGGCCTTAGCCTTTCTAAGGACGACAGCACAATATTGCCTAATAGTGTCCTTGATATTATCCAGAAGATTTCTAATCCCAAATTCCACGTCGCAAATAATGTCATCCACCGGGATGCTTCTAGGGGCAAGGGCAAAGTTTAAACCCTTGCTTAAAGGCTAAAAACAGAAGGGGAGAAAGAAAAACTAGAAAGGTTAACAACCTTATTATTCCGAGAAAAAGGGGGAGGAATAACCGGGTCCACATTCAAAACCTCATTGCTATCTAAATCATTGATATTGTTAAGAAAATCTTTATCATCATGGAATAAAATATTATTATTAGAATCACTCCAACTGTTATCCGAACCAATATTATTCATACTATTAGTAGAACGAATATTATTCATACTATTATTATTATTCTCCTGTATAACATTATGAATATTGTAATTCTTACTATTATTATCATTCTTGTTGTTATTATCCTTATATGAATAATTAATCATATTATCATTCTTATTGTTAATAAGATTTATGTTATTATCCTTATGTATGATATTATTATAATCATTAATATTACCATTAAATAATAAACCGTTAATATCATTAATATTAACATTAAATAATAAACCGTTATTAGTATTGTTAGCGCTATAATTATATGACTCCTTATTATTAATATCTAAACCAATGTTAATATTACGATTCTTCTCAGACCTATCATCCATTATATTAACGTTAATATAACGATTCCTATCGGACCTATCATCCATATTATTCATATTTACGCTATCATTATTATGTAAATCGTTAATATTAATGATTTTACTATTATATTTTTTTTTTCAGAAAGAAAAAGCTTCATGATTTATATTAAGAGCATATAAAAGTCCAGATACAAGCGAAGGCATAAGGCCTTTGATGCAAATTATGCAGAAACCTGT
Source organism: Pinus tabuliformis (assembly GCA_031772625.1). Taxonomy (NCBI): domain Eukaryota; kingdom Viridiplantae; phylum Streptophyta; class Pinopsida; order Pinales; family Pinaceae; genus Pinus; species Pinus tabuliformis. The sequence continues at coordinate 656,069,536 of CM062818.1, read as the reverse complement.
TACTGTCCGGCATTCGCACTGCATGGAACTCTGAGATAAACAAAAATATTGAGTGCATGGCACTACAGAATTTTCAGAAGGAAGGAACCATCAAAATCAAGATTTTAAGAGTCTGAATTTAACCAAAAATGCCCCAAAGGATAAAGACATAAAATGCCAAGACAAAAATTAATCCACAGAAGGCAGATATGCCAAGATTTTTATCAAAATGAAGTCAAGAGGCAGATTGGAATTCTGGAAAATATGATCGTTCCTCCACTTCCAAAGGAACCAACAGGTGATGATAAAAAGAGAACGCCAAGAGGGACGTTGCGCACTCCACCAGAGGAAGGCATCCTAAACAGAAGAAAAAACTCTGTGAAAAAATCCATAGATTAAAGACAGCACGTACCAAATTGAGGAGGAAGCGCCACATTGGAAGAACATATGAAGATTGGAATCAACATTGTTGCGGCACATCTGACATTGGCTCGGCCCCTGCCAGCCTTTTCTTTGCAAGACCTCCCAAGAGAGATTTCTGTTTGAGAAAAGAAGCTAGGAGAAAAGAATCATCTTTAGCGGGCAAGAGGCTTTCCAAAAAATGGGAGGAAAGAGGGGCGAGGGATGCGGGCGGTCAATAGAGAGGGCTGCATATAAGTCTTTGACAGAAGTTAGAAGGGCAGGCTTCTCTAGGAACTAGATGAGTTCATCAACAGAGCCTGATTGCAATCTTACTATTATATAAGCATAGCAATATTAATGATAATAGTAAAATCATTAATATTAACGATTTACATAATAATGATAGCGTAAATATGAATAATATGGATGATAGGTCCGATAGGAATCGTTATATTAATGTTAATATAATTGTTGATAGGTCTCAGAAGAATCGTAATATTAACATTGGTTTAGATATTAATAATAAGGAGTAATATAATTATAGCGCTAACAATACTAATAACGGTTTATTATTTAATGGTAATATTAATGATTATAATAATATTAATGGTAATATTAATATTAATAATATTAATGATTATAATAATATCATAAGTAAGGATAATAACATAAATCTTATTAACAATAACAATGATAATATGATTAATTATTCATATAAGGATAATAACAACAAGAATGATAATAATAGTAAGAATTACAATATTCATAATGTTATACAGGAGAATAATAATAATAGTATGAATAATATTGGTTCGGATAACAGTTGGAGTGATTCTAATAATAATATTTTATTCCATGATGATAAAGATTTTCTTAACAATATCAATGATTTAGATAGCAATGAGGTTTTGAATGTGGACCCGGTTATTCCTCCCCCTTCTTCTCGGAATAATAAGGTTGTTAACCTTTCTAGTTTTTCTTTCTCCCCTTCTGTTTTTAGCCTTTTAAGCAAGGGTTTAAACTTTTCCCTTGCCCCTAGAAGCATCCCGGTGGATGACATTATTTGCGACGTAGAATTTGGGATTAGAGATCTTCCGGATAATATCAAGGACACTATTAGGCAAGATTGTGTTGTCGTCCTTAGAAAGGCTAAGCCCCCTCAGAAGAACCTCAGCAATGAGGAATTCTCTGCCCTGAAATCCTTAAATCAGAACAAAGATATTGTCATTCTGAAGGCTGATAAAGGAGGGGCTGCGGTCATCCTTGACAAGGATGATTACCGTAAGAAGATGTTTGATCATCTTCACAATAGTGGCAGTTATAAAAAACTACCCAAGAACCCTCTGAAGAAGATTTCTAGGGCTATGGCTCTCGCCATTAAGTCTAGTAGCTCAGTGAGTTCCCTGTACCACAAACTCATTGAGAGCAGTCCCATTACTCCTAGGATCTATGGGTTACCTAAGATCCACAAGGAAGGGGCCCCTCTAAGGCCTATCGTCAACACCATTGGTGGTCCTACCTACCTTCTTGCTAAGTTCCTTGCCCTTAAACTTAAGCCCCTTGTCGGCCGCACTGAGTCCTTCGTTAAGGACTCTGCTTCCTTCATTAAGGAGCTTAAGGACATTAGGCTGGACCCTGAGGACATTCTCGTCAGCTTTGATGTGGTCTCTCTTTATACTTGCATCCCTATAAAGGAGGCCTTGGAAGTGATCTATCGCCTAACAGATCTCGATACCGCGCATCTGGTTGAGATCTGTCTCACTTCCACTTTCTTCTGTTTCGAGGGTGAATTCTTTGAACAGACTTGTGGTGTTGCCATGGGCTCCCCCCTTTCCCCGATTGTTGCGAATCTTTTTATGGAAGATTTCGAAGCCAAAGCTTTAGCCTCGGCTCGTCTCCTTCCCAAGCTTTGGAAAAGGTATGTGGATGACACTAACGTCATCTGGTCCCATGGCCAAGAGGAGCTGGATCACTTCTTCAATCACCTCAACGGTCAGTCCTCTGCCATTAAGTTCACCATGGAGAAAGAGGTCAATGGTTGCCTCCCTTTCCTAGATATTCTTATTTCTAAGAATGAGGACGGCTATCTCTCCCACTCTGTGTTCCGGAAGAAAACGCATACTGAGCAGTATCTTCATGCCGATTCCCATCATTTCCTTGCTTAGAAGATGGGTGTCCTTAACACCCTCGCTACTCGTGCCCTCAGGATTTCTGATAATGAGAGCTTTGATAAGGAGAGATCCCATCTCCTTGATGTTTTTGTGGAAAATGGATATAGTAGGCGCCTAGGTCAGAAGGCTTTCCTTAAAGCGTCTAGAAATGCTGTTATTAGGAAAGAACCTAAGGAACGCCGACTAGGTGTCCACCTTCCATATGTCCAAGGAACCACGGACAAGATTGCTCGGATCCTTAAGAGGTATGATATTCCCTCTACATTTAGACCCCTCAAAACTATTCGTAATTCCCTCCGATCGGTTAAAGATCCCGTTAACCCCAAGGACATGAAGGGTGTCTACTTGATCCCTTGTTCTTGTGGGACCCCCTACATCGGGGAAACAGGGCGCTTCATCCATCAGAGGATTAGAGAACATGCCGCTGACCTAAGACATGGGAGAACCAAGTCTTTAGCGCTAGCAGAGCATGTGGATAACACCAAGCATCACGTTTGTATTGAGGAGGCTAAGGTTATTGCCAAGGTTGCCCAGTTCTATCATCGGAAACTCAGGGAAACTATTGAGATTGAAAGAAGGCCTAACAATCTCAACAGAGATGACGGCTGGAAGATCCGTAGATGTTGGATCCCTGCCCTTTCATCTTAGTCTCTCCCCCCCCACTCTTTCAACTGTTTTGCTTTCGTCGTTCCCCTGGAGCCTTCCTATCTCCTAGGGTTTATCCTTTTTGGCTCTGGACTCTTTGTTTTGTGTCGCTCCTTTTTCCCTGGGTGATATTGGTATCTATTATCTTAGCTAATATTTATTTATTTTATTATTATTATTATTTATTTATTTATCTTATATATATATTTTTAATTATTTATTTATTTATCTATTAACGAATATATTATTATTATTATTATTATTATTTATTTATTTGCTTATTTTTATTGTTGAGTCGTCCCCTTTTCCCTAATTATCATTGTTATAACAAATATTTATTTACTTATTTTTTATTATTATTATTTATTTATTTATTTGATTAACTAATTTTTTATATATATTATTATTATTTTATATATTATATACTTTAATTTATTAGTTTTATTTATCTATTAAGGAATATATATTATTATTATTATTATCCATTTTATTATTGTTTCGTAACTAATTTTTATATGTTGTTATTATTGGTAATTTATTTATTTATTAATGAATATATATTAGTTATTTTCTTATTATTATTTACTTTATTATTTCTTTCATAACTAATTTATATATATTATTATTATTATTTTTATATAGATTTTTATCTATTTATTTATTTATCTAACGAATATATATTATTATTATTTTTATTATTACTATTTATATTATTTAATTATATTTACCTTATTTATAAATAAGTTGGGTCTTCAATGTAACTAATTCCCATTTAATAAAAAATTTTAATTATTAAATTATACATTTTAACTAATTATTAATGTAAACCCCTTCTTAAATTATTTCATTTATATAATTATATTTTTTATATAGGTATGGTCATTACTATCTTCCTTGAAATAATCATTTTGACTTTTTCACTGTCCCTAAGTCAAAGCTAGCCGTTAATCTAGATAGCTGTTGGAGGCCCTGCTGAGACTATTTAACACGCAAAGCTGGATCTGTTTTCTTCAACTTGTCCTGACGATGAGCCACACTTGCTGGCTCGAAACGCGTCGACAAAGGTCTTTCTATATGTGATTTATGCCGAAGCTCTTCTTATAACTATTATGGATCACAGAAATCTCAATTCAACTAGAGGAATATTGTTTTGATGAGCTTCCAGTCATGGCCGCAAAGTTAGCAAAATATCCACTATAAAAAATATCAAAAATCTCGGTAGAGGTACTCTTAGTTTGATCAAAAAACAAAAGCGTGAAAATGTTTTAGCAGTGGAGGAATAACGATAGAGGTACTCTTAAACGACGAGGAATAACGAGGGGAAATCACAAGGAGCCCCTTTTGGTATATGAACTGCACGACCGATAACTCCTGTGCCATAGCCATAAAAAGACAATATACATGAATAGAATTCCAGCATCGCCATAATCAACCACCACCCATTCATGTCGAAGTATTCCAAACAAATTTGAATTTCAATTAACCTTTCGAGCCCACCACCATTTCAGATTTTAAATGCATCAGATTGATGAGTTTGATGGATCCATGGTATGGTACATACATGGATGATATATAACGGATGGAAGTGAGAGAATGGGGCTTGGAAAATAGTAAATAACAGAGGTTGGCAAATGGTGGGAGACGGGAATGGCCGACGAAGGTCACAGGAGGAGATGAGATAGGTCTGACCACGGACGGGAGAGTGCAAAATTTGTTGTCAAGAGATAGATTTGGTAGGGTAGAAGTTTCCATAGAATCAAACACAGACATCGAGGTGGTGACAAACTATAATTTTCAGGCAAAATTGGCACCTAGGTAGACTACTCCATATTATTGAGTTTGATCAATCTCATGAAAATTATATTTAAACAAATATTATAGTTAATGCATGATAGTCATCATATTTTTGTATGGTTGACATAATTTTGATATATTTGAGTTGAATAAGGAGATTATAAATACAACCTGAGTACATTTGTGATGGCGTATGCAGGTTTGTATTTTTTATGGTATTTTTTTTTAATTTCAGTTTTGACATTGTAATTGTAATATGAGATAGAACTATCCAGAAAGACATGGAATTTAAAATTAGTTAAGGAAATGTTATGCTGTGTGGAATTTAAAACTAGTTAAGGAAATGTAAAGCATAACATTTAAGCACAATTAAATACAGGTAATTAAAAAACAATTTGTATATTTAATTTTTTAAGTTGTAGACTATATGAACATTCCATATCAACATTTATCAACTCAACCTCTAAGCTCAATATAAGTTTTGAATATTATACTTGCAACAGTTCCATTGTAAGTGTAAAAGAAAACTTGAGTCAACTTGCATTTGTACTTAATAGGTTCATTCTCGGTTGAAATTGGTACCTAACACTGATTGAGTGATTGAAATAGTTGAGTCAAAATTTTTAGGGTTAGAGTGTTTGAAACTCAAACCATTGTAAAAATCACGAGTTCGGGTGAATTTTTGGTAATATCTGACATGTTCAACTTGTTGGAAACATAAATCAATCAAGCATAAGAAATAACTTCAAGCCAGTGAGTTCAAGCAAACAAGTATTAACATGTGAATAATGATGGGAATAATTATAGAGTTAGTTTTCTTATTTGAAACCATATTAGAAACAATCGAGAGTTGTTTTTTCATACTCATTATTGAGAAATTGGGAAATGTTATCACATATTTGTAAGTTGGGGAAACAAAGACACATTTATAATAATCTCAATCCTAACTTTTGAATGATGAATTGTGGAATCTCAAAAGTTAGGAGTCATTGAAGCATTAGAAACTAGTTCTTATTCAGAACAACCTTCTCTTTAATATGAATGATGATCAACAATCCATTCATGAGTAATTGAACAAAATAACTTTTAACTATAGATGAAGTTCAACATAATATTTCAAACAATATTGTAAGGCCTTGGAAAGAAATACAAGTCAAGAGAAATCAACATTGTTTAGGATATGACAATGCCAATAATTTCCGTGTCCTAGATTACTCAAAAGCCATTAAGTATGTAAGTGGAGGATGTCCAAAATATCTATATATATATATATATATATATTGGAAATAAATGAGAAAAAAATGAATTGCAAACATTTAAATCACACTCATCATATGAATGACCAATGTTTTCATCTCCATATTTGTCATCACTACATCAAGAAAAGTCATTCATATGACAAATTAGCCCAAATAAACAAAATTACAATATTAAAGATTTAATATTCACTAAATGAAATAATAAATTCTTGTTAATGCTAATCAACAAAGAAATGGTTATCTCAGTGTTACCCACGAATTCAATCTCGAGTAAAGAAAACAATGAAATGGTTATCTCAGTCTTACCCATGAATTCAATCTTGAGTAAAGAAAAATATTGCAACATGTAGTAAAACTCTTTTTGCGGGGAGTGCGCAAATCAAATGGAGATAGTTCATGGGAAACCAAAACCACCCACGGTCTCTTCTTTAAACTAACAAAGGGTAAAAATCATGATGAAATTGATGATGGTTGTTAAAATTAAAGTTTTGACAACACAAAAAAGATGCGAGATGGACGTCAGCAATCTGTAGGTGGTGGACTTTGGAAAAATTATTATTCAATGTCTTGTAGTTGAATCATATATGTGATACAAGATTGGGTGTTGATTTAGAGAGCAATATTGTAGATATTTTGTTCACCTAGATGACCATTTGAGTTAGCAAAAGATAGTTCAATCCTTCTCCATTACATCTTAGAATTTGACTGAGTTGTTAAGCATTTTTAGGGATGTGTAAGATGTGTAGCCAATTCACTTTTCTTGGTTTGTTTTCATCATGTTAAAGTTAAATATACATATTTTAAGGTTTTTCAGGTAATTCTTAATTGAGCCTCATCTAAAGATTTTCAACATAAAAATTTGGAGATGACACACTTTTCACGAGTATTATTATTTAAACTTATGATTAATGAGAAATGTTAATTAATAATCCTTATATAATGATGAAGTCCTAATATACTATTATATTTCACGTTTTAAGCTATAGTTATTATCATAAAAGTGTTTCTAGATTTTCCGATTTGCTTAGCTTACGTTAGAATTGCATTATATTCCAATGAAGTATTAAAATAATAATAATTAAAGTGGTTTTGTTTATATATTATATAATTGCATCTTTAAAATAAATACAATTGCTTAGCTTACGTTAGAATTGCATTATATTCCAATGAAGTATTAAAATAATAATAATTAAAGTGGTTTTGTTTATATATTATATAATTGCATCTTTAAAATAAATACAATTTGAATATATGAGATGGTTTGAGGATATTTTTCATTAAAGTTTTTGTTTATTGTCTTGTTCCCTATTTTATTAATTAACTTTATGGGCATGCTAGATTTATGGGAATCAAAATAATAATAATTAAAGTGGGTTTGTTTATATATTATATAATTGCATCTTTAAAATAAATACAATTTGAATATATGAGATGGTTTGAGGATATTTTTCATTAAAGTTTTTGTCTATTGTCTTGTTCCCTATTTTATTAATTAACTTTATGGGCATGCTAGATTTTTGCTTCCCATATCTAGAGAATTAATTCAAGAGAGTGGATATTATATGAGATGGTTTGAGGATATTTTCGTTAAAGCTTTTGTTTATTGTCTAGTTTCCTTTTTTATTAATTAACTTTATGGGCATGCTAGATTTTTGCTTTCCACACCTATGGAATTAATTCAAGAGAGTGGATATTCGAGGATGAAAGAATCGATATTCATCGAGTCCCTTTAAAGTTTATACTGCACAAAGGTGGAGAACTAAACTAAATCATGTAGATGATAACAAGAATATTTTATGGGCTCACTTTATGGAGAATGTTGGTTTCACTAAAAGCACAGGACATGAGAAATTAGGCTTTGGACCTTGGAAATCTATTTGTATACTTTCTTTCCAAAACTCATCGTGAGTTTGAGACTTCACTATAATTGGGAAAAGGATGCCAATGTAAGACTTCACTATAATTGGCAAAAGGATGCCAGTGTAGACAACCATGATATTTCATTCGAATTGCTTTGTGCTCACCTTGATATTGACAATATTGCGTCCCTAGAACCAATAGTGCAATATGATCCTACGTCCCTAGAACCAATGGTGCAATCTTGAACACATCGTCATTTAACTTGCACTATCAGTGATAGATTGGAACATAGTAGTGACATAGGCCTTAGAGAAGTACGCGAGTAAGATATCACTTTTAACAATGCAGTGACACAATTAGCATTAAAGGTAATAAATATTCTCTTGTTTGGAATATAGAAATGTTTCATAAATCAACTTCCAACTGGTTTGATTTGAAAGAAGAGAAATCACAACAAAGCTCCAAGTACTTTTATTTAGATATTCGGCGTTATTAAATCATATAGTTATTATGGTATCAAGGCTAGAATTAAAAAAACAAAACTATGGTTATAAAGTTTGCGGATGGTTTAAAAGACTTACATATAACCAAATGCACGTTGTTTAGACATGAAAATAATTGACTATTAATGACAATCATACCCAACCATTTGTGATCAAAATGATAATTCACTCTTCTAAGCATTGGAAAATCCATCAGCACCCATCACATTAGGTGTTCTATGGGATGACCTATATTGGATCTTCAAAATCACCCCATGGCACCTTGACTACTTGATCTCAATATTCCTTAAACCTAAAACTCCCAATCTGATCACAAGCATCTTTATCCTCAATCTTGTATCCTAAGGCCACACCAAGTTTTGCTCCTCTACTTCTCCAAAAAAATATCGAAAGGCACACTCTATCCATCATCGAAATCTCTTTCGACGGATTGCTTCTACATGAATCCCTTAAACAACATATTGATACACATATGCTTACTGAATTCTAATTCCTTTTCCTTGATTGCAACCATGAACGGGTTGAATAGACTCAACCACAACCTCATGAATCCTTGAGAACTATCATGATTGTTTCTACCTCTATACACATGATATTTGATATTGAGAGTTCTATTAAAATTTGAACATTGATTTTGTTTTATTAATCAATATATTATCATATTCATTCATAAGGAGAGTTTTGAAATTATGAAAAACAAAATTGATATATTATAGGTAATTTAGGAAATGTAGGGTAGTGGGTTTATAAGCATTAAGTATTTGGTTGTCATAAAAAGTGGTATTTGGTTAAAATATGTGATATCTATTAAATATGAGATCATTTTTATTAAAAAGATGAATTGAAAGGGGTTTAAGAAAAATATTTTGAGAGGTTTTTTTCACTATCTAGTGAGAATAGAGATATTCTATAATATCTCATGAACATAGGTAATATGACATAAGTTAACTAAATGAAAATATTGTATATTTAAAACAAGTAAATGAACATGGTCTGAACAACTCCATCTTTACTCTCTTTTTATTTCAAACAATTCTTATCCTAATTATAAATCCTAGTTATGAGATGAGCAATGACAAGTTAACTGTTAACTTTGTTACTAAACCCTTTAATGACTTGAATACAAAATCTAAATAAGCTTAGGTCCTTAAAGTCCAACAATAAGTGTTGTGATTCAATGTGAATGGTTATGTCAAAATATGCCAAAATGCCAATACATTAATGTTATTGTAGTTGCCTTAAAATCTTTTGTTAATGCTTATGCTTTCTCAACACTAGTACAATAGTTTACTTATATTCATCTTTAACTTAATAACTTAATATTCATCTTTAAAAAATTAGGTGAACTTATATGTAGTGCCCACGTCTTAATCTTATTATCTTATATTAGGTTATTAACCTACCTATTAAATGATTGACTTATGTGATTGACTCTTATTAGTATTATTAGTATATGTATGAGGTATGCATATGCTAGCTACATACTCACACCTCGAATGAACATGCTAGTATCTAATAGCATATTATGCTAGACAATTAATTAATGGTTAATATTGATTAGTGAATAAGTTATGATTAATATTAAGCTTGGTTAATGATCAATCTTATGGTTGGCCTCAAGCTTCCTTAATAGTTAAGCTTGATTAGGGTTACTTAACCCTTAATCCTGACTTATATTTAATAATTTATATTTTAACATGATTATTTAATATTTAAATTGGTAGGATTCTTGTGAATCCATAAGGTTGATTGAAATAAAAATATATTAATATTTTTTTATTATTTTATTATTTACCCCTTCTAGGCCTCAACATGGTTGTTTCCTCAAATTAATTCAAGGATGAGAGAAAAGTTGGGAGGGGCTCGAGAGAGGGATGGGAGTTGGTGAGATAATGGGAGTGGGTGGCACTGACTTAGGGGGAGGCATAAGTGAAAGAGAGATTTTGGGAAGAGAGGGTCATTTTTTTTCTTTCATGGAGAACTTGGGGAGAGGAGGAGGATTTCATTTTTGGAGGATTCTTATGGGAGGTTTGGAGAACTTGGAGGAAGGTTTTGGAATGGGAGGAAGATTGAGGGATTGATTTTGGTGTTGGACACTAGAGATGTGTTGGAATGAGGATCATAGACAGACTATGACTACGTTTTGGACTTGGGCTAAAAGGGCTAAGGAACGATTGATGACCAAAATTGGCCAAATAAACATTCAATAGTTGTAATAAATAAACTATAAATAAAATAATATTTCATTTAAATATTTAAATGAATTTCATTCATTCATGGTATTCATAGAATGATTCTAATCTTAATGCTTTAATATAAATAAGAGAAACTGAGTAACCAATATCAATCATTAACCATTAAAGCCATAAGAAGAACTATTGAAATTTCAATGACAAAATGAGAAAGCAAATTAAAGAAATAGTACCATATTTTCTTGACCTTGTTGAAACATGAAATTAAAGTGGTATATAACTTATTTTAAGAAAACAAATTTACAATAGTGTAGAGCTTACTTTCTTATCCAAAATCAAAACCCCTTTCATAGGGTCATAATGTTATTTAAATAATATTACAAAAAATAAGGATGAATTTTTCCTCCATGATTTTCTCACCAACAAAAATAAATATAAAAAAGTAAAAGTAAATTTGGATGATCAGATAAAAATAAAATCTCATCGAGTTGGAGAAACATCCAAAGGAACTTTATTGGATGATTTCCATTGAGCATAAATTTCTAGAAGATGTGTGAGTTGTATAGGAGGATCAAGTTGAATGTTAACCAGACATTCAAATATGTGTGTTTCCACAGCTAGTAGCTTTTGTGAAATTCTATCATTACCTAATTTGGTCATTAGAACTTGCCTTCGTGGCTTACTTGCACCTTCTTCCTTAGAGCATCTACTTCTAGTAACTTTTCTTTTGAAACCTATGGTTCTATATTTCTTTCCTTGATTACTCACATAATGGATTGTATTAATGCATAACAACTTTGTTGTTCCATATTGATAAACTCGTTCGAATCGTGAAAATTTTCCTTCCAGGATTTTAGGACTACTTTCTTTTGCATCATATTGAGTCAGGGTAGGTCGGGAAAGGTTTTCTTTCATAATTTTTCCAAGCAATCAACTTAGTCAGTTGCCCTTTTTCTTCTTTATGCTTTGTCTCCTTGTCAGTCATATCATTGAAGAATATTTTAGCTAGCTTTTGTTAGGCTTAAGCAAGACTTGTTACATAATTTCTCTTGTTCTTGAAGGAACTAATGATTGATATCAATGGGTTCTCGCTTGAATATTTATAAGTCCACTATATTATTTTTTTCTTCCATAAGTTTAAGTTGGAGTGCAGTCAACTGGGTATATTTATATTGATTCATAACTTGCATTTCAAGCTATAATTTGCTGAATTCTTCTTCCTGAAATTTCAACTGAGCTCGGATTTGGATTCCCTGCTAAGACAATTGTTGTTCCAAATGTAGTATTTTATTATCTTTCTACTTCAAAAATTCGCTTAATCTAGTGACATAGTCAATGTTGGAATTTTCATAAGGCAGAATGAAATAGGCTAACTCCTCAACTATTTTATCTTCCCTAAGTTGGGAGTTATCCCAAACTATTTGTAAATAAACTTATGTTTCTTTTTTCATTTTCATCTTTTCTCATTTTTCTGCTTTTCCTTATAATTAACTTCTTTTGAGGATGGTAAAAGACATCAATCAGAGGAATATATTCCATATTGATTGGTGGTAAGGAGCTTGGAAATATTTCTTTATGTAAACTGCTACCAGGAATATAACTTATAGGAGTTTTCATCAAGAACTCAGAAGTAGCCAAATGAGTTTTGTTATAAGCATCAACACTATTAAGAGGAAAATCTAATTGATGTTGTTCTATCTATTGTTGTGTATATCCTACTCAAGACTAGAATTTAGAGGAGGAACCTTAAGGACTTGTTATGTTTGAGAAACATCTTTTGTCATCTTTGAGAATTCATCCCATTGTTCATGTATTTTAATTAAACCTGCAACCCTTTTGACAACATCCTCTTTGAGAAGTTCATCAATGGCTTATGTAGGAATTTGTTCAACATTTACTGGGTCTATATCAAGAATAATAATTAACACCTTAGATGTGTAGGATTGCTTGGTGATTGCTTCACTCATTGGTTTTTGCAAAATTAGAGGTAGGGATTATCTTATTTCCTATCTAAATATAAGAAAAAGATGGTGTTGTTCATGGGTGATTATTTGAGCTTTCTAGAAAACTTGTTCAAAGGATTGAACTCTACAGAGCATATCGTCAAATGAGGATTTCTCATGCATATATATTTTCGTATCAACTTAAACATAATTATTTCCAACAATTCCCATAGGGCCATGTTGTTTTAAAGGGATTTGAGCTAACTTAAGGGCATGGAAATTTGTTAACTATTTCCTAGCATTCTGAAAGTTCTCCAATGTATAAAGGGATTTGAGAAAGGTTTTTTTTTTACTATTTTAATTTACTCATTTCAAACACTTAAACATTAGCTATGATTTTTTTTATATCCTCAATAATATCATACTGTATATTGTCTAAAATAACCAAGGTCTTAGAGGTTGACCGATCTTGAGAGGAATCTTCAGGTGAAGGACTTGCTAGAGGGAAAGGAGTTGTGGTTGATGTTGTTACATAAGAGATCTTACCTCTAGTCCAAACAAAAAAAAATATTATCCTCCATCAACAAGTGGATATCCAACTATAACCCATGTGGCATTGGCATTAGGTGTTTTTGGTTATTCTTCTTCATCTTTTTTTTCACTTTCACCAATAGAAATGTGACCTCCAGGGGGGGTTTGAGGATTCCTTTTCATGAACAGCCTGAAAGGTATTTTAGAGGAGGATTCTTCAGCAACTTGCTTCTTAAAATCTACTACTTCATTTTCCAAAGTCTTAATGAACTTTTGTAAGCCTTCCATATAAAAAACATCCATATAATTTTCTCCCCCTTAAAAGTAACTTTCTTTGCCATTTTAGGAGACTTAATTTCTTCTATTGAAGACATGTTAATGATCCTAAGCATCTCCTTCTCTATATCCATAAATTCCTTCATGGTTTCAACCAAAGTAACCTTGATTTCCTGCTTTATAAACATCACCGTAGAAGTAGGAAAAACAACATTGTAGAATTCAATATGGACATCAACTCTTGGTTTAGATGCATTTGGGATTTTGTTAAGAATTTTTCACTACCACAACACCCTCCAAAACTTCACTACATTCAAATTTTGGAGCCTACCTAACTATCGTATTAAATGTAGATTATGTTTTTAAAGTGTTGTTTCATGTCATTTCACATGTTTCAAGTGTTCTTGTTCATTTCTAAGTGTCGCCACATTTTTTAGAACATCTATGGTATACTTCACAGTTATAACAAACTATTTACTTGTAAAATAACATTTTTGGTCGTAGTCGCACAAACTTTGTTTATTGTACTTGGAGAGTGTTTGTAAACTAGTGTTTTGATGTGTATTTTTCAGTATTTGATCCTGTCTAAGTTCTACTGATGAGTTGGTATGTGTTGCACTTGATTTTATGCCTAACTCATTGTGTTTTTCTCCTTGCCTTATATTTCAAAATTAGACAATTTTTTAATTTTTCTTCACTATCGCTAAGAAGGTGCATAACAAACTCTTAAGGCCAATTCAGGACCCCTTCCTTGTTCAAATTGTGCATTGCGCCCTCCCAAAAACACATAGCGCACTTTGAAGCAACATCCTCTCTTTCATTTTCTAAATTGTGCCCTAATGTGAGCCTCTTTCTTCCCAAGTGCATGACACATCATCAATCAATACTCAATCCTTCCTTCCCTCTTTAGACTTTTCCCTGCACCCTCACCAAGCCCTCAACTCATTGCATGGTGCATCAAAATTGAACATTGGTCTTCCTTCAACCTTCACATTGTGCCCTACACCACCCTTGTGACTTAGACTTTCCAGTTGAGTGCATAGCGCAACAACAAGCATCATTGAACCCCCTTCATCCATCAGCCTACACCTTGTGCCCTCCCTCAAGCCTTCTCTTCTCTGTTGAGCGTACAATGCATCCTCAAGCACTCAAACCCTGTACCTTGATAGTGCAGCATGCGCCCAGAAATCCTTCTCCTCTCTTCCTGAGCACACTAATGAATCGTGATAAGAAAATTTACATGAAAGATGTTAGAATAGGAGGTTTTTGGGATGATGTTTTTCTTGCCATAAGTGATCTTAATTGCAGGTGTTCTAGAACAACATGACGAGGATGCATGAGGTGATCCGTCAAAGGGAACAATTTGAGGAAGTATTTAGGATCAAAGAACACATCATGAAACTAGATGAATAAAATTGGAATCTCGATGATCAAAGTAGATCATAAAGACTCCATATGATCTAACACCCTTTGGAGGGTAAAAGCAACAACAACATGAATGTTTCATGAAAAATTGAAGATACAAGTGGAAACATTGCCACCTCTCAAGAAATTCCATGCCATCAGTCACTATGAGTCCAAGTCATCAATGTTAATTACTTGTCATGTTATTACCTCATGATGATGTGGAAATGATGATGTAACTATGTAATTATTGTAAAGACAAAATGTAGAAGTCCAAGAGTCATATATGGACAAAAGAGCCATATGAAGAAGTCTAAAAGACACATGTAATTCCAAAAGTCATGAAGAAGTTCAAAGTCATGGATAGGTATAAGAGTTGTATAGAAGTCCAAAGGTCATAAGAAGTTAAAAATTCATGTGACAAACTCAAGAGTCATGAGGATATGAAAGGCCATGCCTCTAGTTAAAAAATAAACCTTGTTACTTAGGAAAAGGACTTTTCACCTTGGCTTCTCCCATGAGGCATTAGAGAGATAGAGATAGTTCTTTTGGAGAGCAAGTAGTGGCTCTAACGCTCCACTATTGGAGTTAGTGATGTTCATTCAACCCATGTATCTTTGAACTTTTTCCTAATACTTGAAGCCATTTGTCCAACACATTTTCATGCATAGATTGTGGATGTTTTGGGACTATTCTTCAAATGTTTGTGTTTAAGTTGGCTTACATATGTACTAAATAAATTGAACTATTTTGGTGGCTTTGGTCCTCAACTTGTTGGAAATGTGTTGTGATTATTTTAATGGTCATTTTAGGCTATGTGAACTATTTCACTTGATGACTCACGATTCTTTCTTGTTTCTATGCATGCACCTTGACTAGATTAGTATTATCACTTTTCCTTAGAGACTCACTTTTTTTCTTTGTAGAAAAAGAACATTGATACATTTAAAATTAAACATATCACAAGGCACACTCTCTTGCTCATTCAGAAGTACATGCACGCTACTATCTCATGTTGATTTCTCAAACCAGGGAAAATATCTAAGTTAATGACAGTCGGATCATAATTCCGGATGGGACTCCTATACTAAATGGTGTCAGGTCTAATTGGGACTTCATATCACATAGATCCCATGTACATTGGTGGGTTCCAACACCATCAATAGAAGTTTAAGATATCTTTGATTGAAATCCTTTATAGTTTCTTTAGGACCCATTTTTAACCTTGAAAGCTCAACTAATATAGTGGCTAGTAATTTATCGTCACCAAATTTCCTAATGAACATATCTTCGAAAGTACCACAATTTTGAATAGAATTAGCTTGTAAAGAAAAAAATACCAGGTAGTGGTTCTGCCTTCAAATATACAAGGAAACAATCTACAAATGACATTTTTGTTTTTCACATATTTGAGGCTAATAGCTAACATAAAGTTGTTGATATGGTCTTTAGGGAATTCCATATTTCCTGGATTAAATTTAGGCAACCAACATTACAAATGCTTATGAAAATCATGTTGTTCGCCAAGAAAATTAGTAGCTTCAAGAGTTTCCCATGGTATTTTGTGTTGCTCTCAACTGGCCATTGTAGGGGTAATAACAACAACAGTAACAATTATTGTAGAAATAGTTGTAGTGATAGTAGTTCCAATATAGGAAGAGGTTGTTATAGGTTGAGTGTGTGAATAATTAGTTGATGGAGAAGATTGGAGAATAAAAACCTGACAATGTATTCTAGATTCCTCAAATTTTCAAGGAAGTATAGGTCTTTGAGTGTCTGTAACTTTTGGATTAACAACAATAGTTTCTACTGGTGGTACTCCAAAATATTTACTTAGAGCATGAGTTAGAACTCCTAAATGTTGTAATTTTAAGGACATGATAAAATATCTGGTTGTAATGAAACATTTTGGTTGATAATTATTTTAAGGGAGAGGGATCTAAAACTAATTTCTTTAGGTGTTCTAGAAAGGAGTATTTAATATTTAATCCAAAATATATTGAAGGTTCAGGAAAATTTTGAGAAGAAGCAACTCCTTGAGGATTTGGTTGGGAGACTTCCTCAAAAGTAGTAGCAACAACAAATGCTTGAGGAGATTCAATATTAGAGACTTGAACAATGTTACGTAAAGGAGGTGCGGTTGGTGATTTAGATCTCTTAGGATGACCTTTAATTTTCGGTGAGGACTTTGGTGTCATCTACCATCTTCTCGCGCCAAAAATGTTGATGGCCAAAATTGACCAAATCAACATTTAGGAATTTGCCCAGTCAAGATCCCCATTAGGGCATTTTCCATTTGGGATAGTGACTTTGATCAATTAAATGGGTCTAATTACGCAGATGGAATTTTTCTCCAACAAATGTTGACTTATTGCAAATGATGAATTAAATGTTTTCAAAGGGAAATAGTGTAAAGAACCATATAACTATAATCTAGTGAAAACTAGAAAGATTGATATAAAAATATTTCTGTATCGTTAAAATACATACATCCATATACACACACACACACATATCCCAAGTACTTTACATATGTGGAATAGAAAATATAATAATAAACATGAGATATAGATCTACGAGTTCATCAGTTGTAATAAAACAACTATTAAAATATTAATTCATTTAAAATTGTTAAATGAATTTCATTCATTCACAGTATTCACACAAATTCTAATCTTAATGCTTCAATGCAAATAAGAGAAACTAATCAATAGTAACCAATTGCAATCATTAACCATTAAAACAATAAGAACTGTTATGATTTAAATGACATAATGAGAAAGCAAATTAAAGAAATAGTTACAGATTTGCTTGACCTCATTGAAACATGAAATCAAAGTGGTCTAGAACTTATATTAGGAAAATAATTTTACTATAGCGCAGATTGTACTTTCTTATCCAAAATCTGAACTACTTTCGCAAGGTCATAATGGTGTTTAATTAACATTACAAAAAATGAAAGATAAAATTTTCCTCGATTTTCACCACAATCAAAATAAATATACCAAAGTAAAAGTTTGTTTGGATGCTCAAATAAAAATAAAATCTAAGACAGTTGGAGAAATGTCCTAGAGGAATTTTATTAGATGATTTCCATTGAGCGTGAATTTCTAGAAGATGTGTGAGTTGTATAGAAGGATCAAGCAGAACGTTAACTTGGCATTCAAATATACGTGTTTCGATACCTGGAAACTCTTGTGCAATTTTTTCATTAGCTAATTTGGTCACTAGAGCGTGGATTCATGGCTTGACCAAATATTTCCGAATGGAATCCACGCCAACTTTTTGAATTTGTTTGATCCCATTTTGATGTTCCTATCTACTTACTTGCACCTTCTTCCTTAGTGCATCCACTCCTGGTAACTTTTCTTCTAAATCCTCTGGTTCTAGCTTTATTTCATTGATTACCTATATAATGGATTTTATTAATGGAGAACAGTTTTTTTGTGCCACCTTGATAAACTCCTTAGAATTGTGCAAATTATCCTTCCATAATATCAAGGCTACTTTCTTTTGCATCACATTAAGTCGAGGTAAGCCGGGAATGGTTCTTTTTTCATCATTTTTCTGAGAAACCAACTTAGCCAATTGTCCTTTTGATTCTTCATACTCTATCTCCTTGTAAATCATATCATTGAAGAATATTTCAGCTAGGTTATGTTGGGATTGAGCGAGACTTAACATGTTACACAAGTACTCTTGTTCATGAAGGAACAAATGATTGATTTCTAAGTCCACTGCATTATTTTTTGCTTCTTGGAGTTTAAGCTGGAGTGCAATCAACTAAGTATCTTTTGGTTGATTAATAACCCACAATTTAAGGTGTAATTCGTTGACTTCTTATTCACAATATTTCAATTCAGTTTGGAGATGCTTTCCCTTCTAAGACAACTGTTGTTCCAATTGTAGGATTTTATTGTCTTTCTGCTTAAAAAATTCCATTAATCTGGTAACATTGTCAATGTTGGCATTTTCATAATTCCCAATGAAATAGGATAACTCCTCAATTGTTTGATCTTCCCTAAGTTGGGATTTATCCCAAACTATTTATAAATAAATTTTTGTTTCTACTTTAATTTTTATTTTTTCTCTTTTTTTTTTTTCTTTTCCTTATAACAATATTCTATTGGGGACTGTAAAAGACATCAATTGGAGGAATATATTCCATCTTGATTGGTGGTAAGTAGATTTCAAATATTTCTATTTTTGAACTACTTCCAAGGATATAACTTATAGAATTTTTAATCAGGAACTCAAAACTAGTAAAGCGAGTTTCACTGCAAGCATCAAAATGTCATGATGAACATCTAATTGATGTTGTTCTATCTATTGTTGTGTATCCTATTCAGGAGTATAATTTGGAGGAGGAGCCTCAAGGAGTTCTTATTTTTAAGAAACATCATTTTTCATTTTCGAGAATTCATCCCATTGGTCGTGTATTTTAATTGAAGTTGTAGCCCTTTTGATATTGTCCTCTTTGAGAAGTTCATTAATGATTTATGCAAGAATTTACTCAACCTTTACTATTTCTTTATTAGGAATCTTTACCGACACCTTAGATGTGAAGGCTAGTGTGGTGATGGATTCACCCATTGGTTGTTGCAAAATTAGAGGTAAGGATGCTCTTATTTTCTCTTTAAATGTAAGCAAACGCTAGTGTTGTTGAGTAGAGAGTTTTTTAGTTTTCTGGAAAACTTCTTCATAGGACTGAAATCTATATAACATATCATTAGAAGAGGATTTATCATGCATATATATATTTTCATATAAATAGAAACACAATGATACAATTTCCAGAGGATCATGTTGTTTTATAGGGA
The DNA here is from genome assembly GCA_031772625.1 of Pinus tabuliformis. NCBI lineage: Eukaryota > Viridiplantae > Streptophyta > Pinopsida > Pinales > Pinaceae > Pinus > Pinus tabuliformis. The sequence continues at coordinate 656,049,757 of CM062818.1, read as the reverse complement.
TGTGAGCTAACTTAAGGGCATGGAAATTTGTTAACTCTTTCCTAGCATGTTGAAGGATCTCCAAGGTATAAAGGGATTTGAAAATGATTTTCTTATGTTGTTTTGACTTACTAATTTCAAGCATTGAAACATGTTGATTTTCTAGTTGCATAGAATACTATAACAATTTTCAAACATAAAACTACTTCTAATGATACAATTTTGACTTCTTAGAGAATTTCAATCATTAAGTAGTTACACTTGAAAATTTCAACCATTAACTTCAGTAGAGCAATGAATATCACAATAAAAAAATGAAACAAGAGACACCAAAATTTCTTGGGAAAAAACTCCACAAGGGGGGAAGACCATGTAATCTTTCCTTATGTGAGAGAGAGAGTTCAATTCATCAAATTGTACATCAAGATATTCCAGTAGAAATGTCAACCTTTGACTTCAATAAATGCTAAGTCAAAAATACTCAAAAGATGGAGAATAAGTAAACGATCTACTCAATGGTCAATATTTGCACAAAGTGCTGAATTTTAGCATGAGGTTGTTAGGCAAAGAGATGAAATTCGATCCTACAATTCCACAAAAGAGTTCCGCCAAACTTCAGTGAATGCCTAGAACATAAATAGAAACTTTGATCAACGAATAGTTAATGATCTTGATAATATTTGGCCTCTAATTATAGTCAAAGATTCAGTCAAACAATAGAGAAAAGGGTCAAGTCAAATTTGGTCATTGTAGATATACGAGAGGTCAAACTTTGCTAGAAAAAAATTTCTTCTTCCTCCTTCGCACATGTGAACATAAATCCTTTGAATAAGTTGAATTGATAAGTGAACATGATCCAAATGAGGTCCAATGAATGCCAATATATATGAGTGTCAAGTGATGCGGTTTGACCTTAACATCCAAGTGGTGGGTTTTGACCTTAAGGTCAAACCCCTTCAAGTGGTGGGGCCGACTTGTCAAGTTGGGGCTGACTTGGATAACTAGAAAAGAAAAAAAAAAATATTTTGAATTTGACAATGAAAATAATGACCTCAACTACAATTTTCAACACTCCCTATTAGCTGGGGATGTATTTTTTATTCTCTCTCTCAACAAATGTACAAATCTCATCATAAGGAAAGATACATAACATCAAGCTCATCCCACATGCCAAAACCAATGGCATCAAGGCACGGGGGATTCAATGGGGGAGAAATACCATACCACGTGCAATCATATTGGGGGATATATATTGAGGAAATAATGACATAATATATTGAGCATATAATAGGTGTAAAGGGTTTTTATATTGGCTGGTATAAAAAATGGAGCTCAAATTTAGTGAAAAAATATAAAGGGGTATAAAAAATGTTAATGAAAAAATGGATACCTACAATGTCTAGTGAAAGTAGGGGTGTTTTAAATTGGGAAGGTGCATTGGGTTCATATTGGTAGGGGGTTAAATAATGTGATTTTTAGAGGTATTTTCCAATATGTAGTTAAATTAAGGGTATTGTTTAGTATGCCATGAACACACGCGTTATGTCAGAGATTTATTGAGTGAAGCCCTCATGCATGGGGGTCATAACCCAACTGACCATGGTATCAATCAATGCGTCTAAACTCTCCAACCAAATGAAATGGTTTCTTAGTCCAGCACAATTACCTAAGCGAGTATTCAAAATGAATCTTCCTAAACAGGTCCACTTTGCCTCTCAGTCAAACATAATGACTCAAGAGAAAAAAACTCAAAATCAATATCCCCGACCAAATCCACTGGTCTCTCAGTTAAAAACAATAACTTAAAGGATCACTCAAAGCCTTAAAACCAAACTCCCCAACCATATTGGTTTCTTAGTTAATCTCAATGACCCAAGGGAGTATCTAGGACAATCTTCTGAACCATAAACCATGGCTTCTCATCTAAGCCGAAGGAATATTGTCAGTATCATGATGCTATACAATCAATGCTCCCTCTCTTGGAGAGAGGTATTCTCATCTAGTCCAAGCTTTTCTCTGAAATAAGAAAACTTCATTTGGGATAGTGGCTTTGTCAAAACATTAAAAACTTGTTCATTAGTAGGGATGCATTTGAGCCTCATAGCTCCTCTCTTGATAATATTTGCGATGTAATGATACTTGATATCAATGTGTCTTGACCTATCTTGAAAAACTAGATTCTCATATAGCTTTACACAACTTTGATTATCACAATATATTATGGTTGACTCTGGCACTTAATCAAACAAAACAACAAATGGATTTAGAAGCCAAACTGCTCCACAACAAGCTTCAAAGTAGTTATATACTAATATTCAGCCATACTAAGAACAACATAAGTATTCTTCTTACTTTTCCATGATATCGTAGCAAAACCAAGACTAAAATAGAAACCAAAAGTGCTCTTTCTATCTTCAGTGCATCCAACCCAATCAACATTTGTAAAACCATGCAGTTGCAATCCTCCATTAGAAAAATATCTCAAACCATAACCAATGTTTCCACATAGATATTTTAATATATGTTTCGTTGTAGCCCAATGCACTTGTCAGGGCCCAACCAATAATTGGCTCAACGTGTTCACAACATAGTAGAAATTAGGTATGGTGTTAACCAAATAGTCCAATGATCCAATTAATTTATTATACATAGAGGGATCAACTAGATTAGAATCAGAGTCTCACAGCTTCTTCAAATTTTCCATCATGGGAGTATCCATGGACCTACAATCCATCGTGCCGAATTTCTAAAGGATCTTAATGATGTACTTTCCTTTCCCAACAAATATGTCACTAGGCTTTTGTCATATTTCCAAACCCAAATAGTAATGCATAAGACCAAGATCCTTCATATCAAATACAAAAATCAACTCCCTCTTACACTAGACAATGAGATTCTCATCCCCTGTTAGAAATGTATCATCAACATACAATAGCAAAATCAAGGGCTCACCTTCAACAAATTTGAAGTACATATTTGGATCAACATTTATCTTTTTGAAACCAAACAACAAATAACCACCAATTCAAGAGTACCACGCACGAGGATCTTTCTTAAGCCCATACAAGGCTTTTTTCAATTTATAAACATGTGTATCTCTTTTATGAATCTCAATTCCTTGAGCCTATTCAATATATACTTCCTCTTCAATGACTTCATTAAGAAAATAAGTTTTGACATCCATTTGATGTAGTTTCCAACCTATAATATAAGAAAGAGGAATAATAGATCTAATAGAAGAGTACATGGCAACAACAAAAAATGTGTCTTCATAATCTTCTCCCTCTTCATGGGAGAACCCACGAGCCACAAATCTTGCTTTTTACTTCTCAATGCCTCCATTAGCTGCATGCTTGATTTTGTAGATCCATTTGGAAAACAAAACATGTTTTCCTTGAAGTCTTGGCATGATTTCCATACATCATTCTTCAATATGGACTTGTACTCTTCAATCATAGCATCTCTCCAAACTTGATGTTCAACTACCTCTACATAGGTGGATGGCCCATATTCAATGATATTACACATCAATTTTTCATGACCTGAATACTTCTTTAGCCTCTTTCTTTCTCTGAATGTTCCATGAGGTGTTTCACATTGTCCTTCTACTTCTTTTAAATTTACTTCAAACTAGGCTGGTCTTTTTCTAGTCTTAGGTATAGTGACTCTTGGTGAATCAACGAATTCATGTGGTTCATCTAACTCTTCTAGAGGATCTTGTTCCATAGTTTCATGCTCTTTGGGTTTTTATTCCTCATTCTTAGGAGCCACCTGTATCTCATCATCGGAGTCCAAGTGTGATCCTTTGGACTTATACAAAGAAGCATCCTCATAAAAAATGACACCCCTGCTAGTTTCAATTGATCGTTGTTCTGGTATATAGATTTTGAAATATTTTGAATTTTCATTGTAGCTAAACAAAATTTCCCTTCTTCTCAGAAGGTTCCAACTTTTTCCTTTTCTCCTTGGGCACATGAATATAAATAGAACAACTAAAAATTCTTAAATTTTCAACATTGGGCTTCTGTAAAGACTTTTTTAGGAGTCTTATATTCCAAGATTCGGTGTGGACATCTATTGTGAACATAAACAATAATATTTGAAGATTCTCCCCATAGAAATAAGGTAATTCTTGATCATGAAGCATGGCTTTGGTAGCTTTCATAAAATTTGTGTTTTTCCTTTCGTTAATACCATTTTGTTGAGGATTGTTGGTAACTATGATCTCCCTCTTAATTCCAACATCCTTGAAAAAAACAATGAACTCCTTGGATACACATTCTCCTCAATTATCAGATTTTAAATTCTTGATCCTTCTTCCTATAGCATTTTCAACCTGTGCCTTGAATTCTAAAAACTTTTCAAACACTTCTTCCTTGGACTTTAAGAAATAAATCCATGTTTTACGAGAGTAATCATTAATGAAACTGACATAGTACAAATAACCACCCAAGGATTTGTTAGACATAGGTCCACAAACATCAAAATGTTTAAGGTTCAAAATTCCTTTGAACTTACTATCACTGCTATTAAATTGACATTTGACCTTCCTTTGCAAACTCCATCATGTTCAATCTTGATTTCAGGTACACCTTTAACAAAATCATTCATTCTATTAAGAGCTTTGTAATGAACATGAGCATACCTTTGATGCCATAGTTCACAAATATCAAAGGTGGTGTGTACCAAGGCTTGAATTGATCATCCAAGAAGATGATATAGGCCTCCAATTCATACACCAGTGACTTTGGTAGATTTAAAGGAGGAGTATTTCTTCCATACTAGAAATTGACCATCAATGAAGACAATTTTATATCCTTTGTCTTCAAGAGATGAAATTAATAATAAATTCTTCTTCAAACTAGGAAAATATAAAATATTGTTGATAGAGACATTACCTCCTAATTCCAATTGGAAGGATGATGAACCAATGCCATTAATTTCATACTTGTCATTGTCTCCAAGCTCCACCCTTTGAGATATATTCCTTTCAACTAATTCATATAGATTATCACAACTTCCAGTCATATACCTATAGGCACCATTTTTGGTGTCCCAAATTGCCCTATTTTTACCCCATTTCTATAAACATTAATCTCTATTTTATCTCAACTAAAACCTCTCTTTCCTGCACTAGTCCAAGATAACTACCTATTCCTGCATATGCTTCGTATTTTACATTAAGATTTATTAAAGTGCTTTATGTAGGAATTTACAGGGTAAGTTCCTCAGACAGAACACCAAAGGACACCGCTCACAAACAGATCACAGATCAATACACCAGTACTTTTGACGTGGTTAAAACCCTCAAAGAGGGAAACAGTCCACGGCCTGAGCCAACGCGGCCACTTCAGGCAATTTATTAATAAAAGAATGAAAATTTACATAAGCTTCTCTCATGAACGGTTAACCTACAAATGACCCTCCATGCTCTTTAAATAGAGATCATGGACCAATCAAGTGTTAAGCCATGGATCAAGTGTCGGTAATACCGAGGAGAGAATGAACCGTCGGATCACTACATATCGTGACGTCGGATTGTAAGTTACAAAATGTACATAGTAAAGAAACACACTTTACCTAACTCTATACTAGACCAAGTTATACTTAACTATTTCCTATGTGTCGGAATATCCTAACATCCCCCCTTAAGAAAAAATTGGGATAGGATTGAAGGATTTACAAATATGACACAATAGGAGAAGGAAGGAGGCGCTAGAGCCTATCCCCCCTTAGTGACAACTTCCTGAACTCCAACCATAAATCGAAGTTTAGTGAACTTCGCCTCTGTGAGAGCCTTTGTAAAGATGTCTGCAACTTGATCATCTATTGAAAAATATTGCACTTCAAGAACATGGTTGTGAATGAGCTTTCTGATGAAGTGCATGTGCAGTTCAATGTGTTTGTTGCGCTAATGTTGGACTGGATCTTTGCATAGTTGAATGGCACTTTGATTATCACACCAAAGTGTAGTCGGATGCTGCTGCTGAAAGCAAAAATCTGATAGGATCTGACGAAGCCACAAGGCTTCCTTACTGGCTTCTACAGCACCACGATACTCTGCTTCTGCTGAAGAAAGAGAAATGGCACCTTGTTTCTTGCAAGCCCATGTAATAGGTCCTGAACCAAGAGTGAACACATAACCTGCAGTAGACTTCCGATCATCAGGGTCACCAGCCCAATCGGAATCAGTGAAACCAACCAATAGAGGAGATGCTTCGACACTGTAATGAATCCCAAACTGAACTGTACCTCGAACATAATGAAGTATTCTTTTAGCTGCTTTCCAATGACTTTCACGTGGGTTTTGCATAAACCGAGCAACAAGGCCAACAACAAAGGAAAGGTCAGGACGAGTATGGGTTAGATACAAAAGTTTTCCTACAAGTTGACGGTATAAGGTAGCATCAACTTCAGGAGAAGTACAAGTGACTGAAAGTTTGACTCCAGACTGAAAGGGAGAAGGGGTTGGCATACAGTCTTCCATGTGAAAATGGCGTAGAATATCACAGGCATACTTGGACTGGGAAAGGGAAATACCTTCCTTGGATTGCAAGACTTGAAGACCAAGAAAATAATGTAAGTGTCCTAAGTCTGTCATTTCAAACTTCCTTTTAAGGCTAGTCTTCACATGGTTTATAAGGTTGGGATCACTACCAGTCAGGATAAGATCATCAACATAAAGAACAAGAATGATAAGAGACTTGCCCACTTTCTTGGTGTAGACAGTATTGTCAGAATGACACCTAGAAAAGCCATTTTCTAAAAGAAAGTTATCCATTTTGGCATACCAAGCTCGAGGAGCTTGCTTGAGACCATAAAGGAATTTCTTAAGCCGACATACAAGGCTGGAGTCTGTTTGTATAAAGCCAATAGGTTGTTCCATATAGATTTCTTCATGCAAGTCCCCATGCAAGAAGGCGGATTTAACATCCATCTGATGGACTTCCCATTTGAAAGAGGCAGCAAGGGAAAGAACAAGGCGGATAGAGTTCATTTTGGCAACAGGGGAGAAGGTTTCAGTATAGTCAATGCCTTCAACTTGTGAAAAATCCTTAGCAACAAGACGAGCTTTATGTTTATCAACTTTCCCATCTGGTCCATACTTGGTTCTGTAAACCCATTTGCATCTAACAAGTTTTCGTCCCTTTGGTAGAGGAACAAGATCCCATGTATCATTTGCCAATAATGAATGATATTCTTCATTCATAGTTGCTTCCCAATCTGGATCGCCTGAAGCTTCTGCAAAGGTGTCAGGATCATAATTCACTGAAGCTTGAGCCAGTAAAGAAGAGGCTCTATCAAACTGAGAACGCGTATGTCGCTGATCTGTAGGATCACCGGCAAGATCACCTGCTGCATCCCGAGTAGCACAGACCCATTTTGGAAGCTAAGGAGCTGAAGGAGGATCCTGAGAAGGTGGGGGAGGATTTTCATCCTCGCTTTCATCATCTGAAGAAGAAATATTTTCAAAAGTAGAAGAGATAGGGAGAGGTGGCACATCCGCCAAACTAGGCTCGTAGGCCGATATATTTTCAGCAAACTTTACATCTCTTCTAATGATAACATTTTCTGACTTAAGTGGAATAAGTCTATATCCTTTGACATCTTCAGAATATCCAACAAAAATACATTTTTCACTCTTAGGTTCTAAAGCTTTATGTTTCTCATCTGGAATATGGGCCCATGCTTCACTTCCAAAAACACGAAAGTGACTTACATCTGGTTTAATTGAGCTCCATGCTTCTTCTGGAGTGATATTCTTTAAAACCTTAGTAGGAGTGTGATTTATTATGTAATTTGCACAGTTAATTGCTTCTGCCCAATAATTAAGACTAAGTCCTTTAGATTGAAGCATACAATTAGCCATTTCCTTTAAGGTGCGATTCTTCCTTTCAGCGACACCATTTTGTTGTGGAGTATATGGGACAATATGTTGCATTTGAATTCCATTCTCAGTGCAAAAGTTGATGAATTTGTTCTTAACATATTCTCCGCCATTATCAGATCTTAGCTTAAGAATTTGATGTCCAGATTGTTTTTCAACAAAGGCCTTAAAGGCCAAGAACATGTTAAATACTTCACTCTTGAGTTTTAAGAAGTATACCCAAGTGCATCTGGAGAAATCATCAATGAAAGTTAAGAAATACTTGTAGCCAGAGAATGAAACAACTGGAAGTGGACCACATAAATCACTATGCACGAGCTGTAAAGGGGCTGAGGCGTGCCAAGAGGCACGTTTTTCAAAACTGTCCTGATGATGTTTTCTGAGTACACATCTGGAACAAACACCATCTCTGCAAGATACCATTGGAAGACCTGTCACCATATTTTCTTTACATAGATTCTGAAGAGAGCGATAGTTTAAGTGACCAAATCGCTCATGCCAAAGTTTGCTCACTTCATCGTTATGAGCAACAAATACTGAGGGAAGATTTGATGACCCAAAGTTGTGAAACTTATACAACCTTGTAGAGTCATCAGCAATGCTAGTAGCTAAAATCTATCTAGGATCTCTTAGGTCCTTAATTACAACATCGTGAGGTGAAAATTCAATGATTTTACCTTCACCTGAATGAGTTATCTGATATATAGATAGAAGGTTGTAGGATAAGGTTGGAACACATAATACATCATTAAACTGACCATTGTCTATATGAACAGTTCCAGTCCCTACAACACTAAGAGATCTATCATCACCAACATATATATTTTTGGTGTTACAATCATTTAAAGAAGAAAACATGGCTTTGTTTTTGGCCATGTGATAAGAAGCTCCAGAATCAATGAGCCACTCATGAGAATGAGAAGAAGAAGATACATTTAGTGCATAGCCAGACCGAGATGCTTGACAACCACATGCAGAAAGTGCCATTCCTGAAGATGAAGTTGAAGTTGAAGAGTGCTCCAAATGGATGTTATGCTTCTTCATTGCTGCTTCCAAGGCTTCCATCTTCTTAAAGCATTTGGATTCTAAGTGGCCATCTCGATTACAAAAGTTGCAATGTCTATCAGTCTTCTTCCCTTTGTTTTTATTTGTCTTATCATTTTGTTGAAATGATTTTTCATTTTGAGGCTGAGATTGCTTAGGACCCTTGTTTGGTTTAAGACCATTCCTTTTAGGATACAACTTCTTAGGATTCTTTGGATTTGGTTGCTGCTGGGCGGCTAACGCTTTCTTGGAAGAGTTTCCAAGATTAAGAAGACCAAGGTGTAAGAGTTTTTCTTGTTCTCTTATTAAAGAATCACAAAAAGAATCAAAGGAAGGGGACTTGTAGTCTTGTCCTTGAGAAATGAAGGCTTCTCTTGTAGAATGGAAGGTGGAAACAAACACAGAGTGGGCTGGTCCCAACTTAGTAAGAATGGAATAGATAAGGTTACTATCTTCTTTCTTAACCTTAACACCTTCCAAGAGAAGTCTAAGGGTCTTGAACTTGGACAAAAAATCTTCAATGCAAGAAAAATTATTGGGGTCCAATGTAAGCAACTCATTTTCAAGTTGATGGGCTCTAAGTTCATTTTTTATTCCAAAAACTTTAGTAATCTGTTTCAATGCTTCATCAGGAGTATCAAGTTCTGCAATATGGAATCTAAGATCTGGAGAAATAGACATCCCTATCAACCCACGTGCTTGATCTTGCCTATTTTCCCATTTAGCTACCTTATCTTCATCTTTTGGTTTGGTTTCTTGGCCTGAGGCTATTCTGTAGAGACCTTTACTTCTAAGTAAATCCACAATGTAGGACCACCATTGAAGTAGTTGGTGCTATCAAGAATAACTTGGCATGGACTTTCCATTTTAACAGAAACTGAAGCTATAGATGCTGAAACTAAGTGTTCCAATGGAAAGATCTCGAAAAATTAGGCTGTTTAAAAAAAAACGGCTTCCGGATGAAGAAGTTATGGGTTTTTGAAGAAAATTTGATGAAGACGCCGACGAAGTGGGTAATGTGTGGAAATGAAAAATCCGCCCCCACAAAAAGGAGACTTGAACTCAAGACCTCTACTCTCATAAATTAGCTTTGGACCAAGTGAGCTATACAAAAAGTTTGAGAGAGAGAGAGAGGGGGGTTGAAGCTTTGGGTTGCGTGCTTGCTTTGAGAAAGCTCTTTTTCCTTACAAAACAAAAAACACAAAACCCAACACGGACATACAAAAAAAACGAACCTTGCGGCTCGAAGTTAGCTTTAGCCGGAAACTAAATATTTTCCTCAATGTTTCTGATTTTCCGAGATCACACTAAGGCGCAGCGGAAAAGAGCATACGCATGAGAAAAATCCTTCCTTTCTGTTTCTAATTTGCCCAGATCGCACAGAGTCACGGGGCAAAGAGCATATGCAGAAATGAAAGGTTCAGATCTGGTAATAAAAAAAAGCTAAATAAACAAAGAGAAAATAACTGTAAACTGCAAATAAACACTGTATACCTCCAGATCTTAAAAATGACGTAGCTAGGGCTACCGGAAACCTTTTCTCGTGAAACGAAAGGGGTTCCTCACTGAAACAGATGCTCCCAACACAACAGAGTAGTCCTCTCGGCCCGAAAACAGTTAGAAACAGTAGATCTAGGAAACGGTAGTCGGATGCAGTTCTACCGGCTTCATATTTGGATCACCAACGGACACGGCCCTCAAATAGCTCTGATACCATGTAGGAATTTACAGGGTAAGTTCCTTAGATAGAACACCAAAGGACACCGCTCACAAACAGATCACAGATCAATACACCAGTACTTTTGACGTGGTTAAAACCCTCAAAGAGGGAAACAGTCCACGGCCTGAGCCAACGCGGCCACTTCAGGCAATTTATTAATAAAAGAATGAAAATTTACATAAGCTTCTCTCATGAACAGTTAACCTACAAAAGACCCTCCATGCTCTTTAAATAGAGATCATGGACCAATCGGGTGTTAAGCCATGGATCAAGTGTCGGTAATACCGAGGAGAGAATGAACCATCGGATCACTACATATCGTGACCGTCGGATTGTAAGTTACAAAATGTACATAGTAAAGAAACACACTTTACCTAACTCTATACTAGACCAAGTTATACTTAACTATTTTGTATGTGTCGGAATATCCTAACACTTTATTAATCATTTTTACATTGATTTCATGCATATTAAGTACCTCTTGTAACTTATGTTAATTTCCTAGAAGTAATTGAGGAAATTAGTATTAATTATGAGTTAGTATGATCAATGTAGGTAGATTCCTGCACCGCCACGATGATTGGTCTAAGATTTCCATGAGTTGAATCTTTCCATGTGGACGTTTTGATCCATGACTCCGAGTTCATTTGCTAATTAACTGAGGATGGATATCAGTGATGCGCAATCAGGGATGTTTGCCAAGGATGGTCTATGGCCAGCGAAGTACACGTTCCATTATAATTGTTAGCCAATTTTTAATGTTCGGTTGTTAGTCTGTTCGGTCAAAAGGCCTGAATAACAAAATGACTGTAATTGGTGGAATACGACTAAGGCCAAAAGGATGTATAAAATATAGATTGTAGGTAGAACTAGCTAGCGATCTATAGACTGTAATCTCATTTTCTATGTAATCTGGTATCACCCTCAGCTTTGGGCTGGACCCACACTACTATGTATATTTGTTGATCAAGTAATACAAGGAATCCACCATATTATTCATGCATTGTGTTTAATTTATCTTTGATGCGTACTTGAGTGTTGAATATGTTCGTTTCTTGAAAGGGAAACGAGTTGGTTGGCTAGGGCCTAGCCAACCCAGCTCGTTTACCCTTGTGCTTTCGTTATTCAGAAAGACTGTGTGGATATTTCCCTTTGTAGTTGTGTGGTGTGAACAGTTTTATATTTATTTCTGAAGTTCTGATTTAAATCTATTTCGGAGTTAAGTGTGAAACGGATCCGTGGCTTGGGAGTTAATTGAGTTATTTCCTTTCTGTAATTTCTTTCTCGCATTTCTTTACTTGTAGTTCTTGTCTCGATTTGCTTTCGCTTGGATCGTGCAGGAAGCCCTTTTCTTGTACCAGTGCATGTGATTTCCTGCACTCGGTTCAGTCATTTATTTTATAGCAAACATTGCATTTCTTTCCCTGATTATCATTTCAGTTATTCTTGCAAGAAAATGGGTTGCTAATTTCAGTAATTCTCTTCAGCATTAAAAGTATAGTTCTGAAGGATCTGAGAACAAATGCTCGAATTTATCATAGACATGTTATACTTTCATTTGATGCTTTACGACCAAGGAACAGAAACACTTTAAGTGGATTACCGAAGTTAGATGATACATGTAGATCACATAGACAACTGCTTTGATTACTTCGAAGTTGCTTTCATTTCATGAAGTTTACTTCCTTTGCAAGATTTAATTAATTAAAGTATCTATTTTCCTTAGATAATTTATTTCAGAATTTCGTTTGCAATTGCAATTCTTTTTCAACACGTCTTTCAATTTTTTCAAAAGTAAATTAGAAACTTGGTGAAGGAAACTCTGCCTCGGTGCAAGAGCTGGTCTCTTGTCATAGAAACAGAGTACTCTAAGCCCTGAGGCTTAAAGCACCTCCACAAAGACATAAATCTTCAGTAAGGGGGGTAAAATATACTTTTACACAGAAGCATTGTACATGCACTTGTGCAAGCACATTGCAATAGTACAAGAACAAGTTGTTTGTGTAGAAGGAAGATCAAGAGGAAAATAGATCTCTGCAAGGGCCCACTTGTCAAGTTGTTAGCCATCTATCTGAAGATAAACATAGCATTTCCTTCCAGCATTTAAGATTGCTTCACTTGTGTGAAAGCTCCTTTACTTGATTTACTTGCAATTGTTCTTTTATATTCCAACACTAGAGTTGCTTTGGTATCAATTGCCTTTAAAGATTGTTTTTTGTCTGATTTTGCAAACATTTCCTTTAAGAAGTAGGATTAAGAATAGGAAAATTTGATACCACTTCTGGCATTTCCTGTGCTTCATCTCTAAGTTTATGAAACCCCCGGGTTGACAATTAAGTGTTGAGGAGTTTGCTTAAGTGAAATTCATGCACCCAACATTTTGGCGCCGTTGCCGGGGAGGCGATTTGAATTGGTAAGAATTTTCCATTTTTGTAATAGAGGTAAGTCTACTGTTATTTTTTCCTGCAGTGTGCTTCTATTGTTTGAAGGAATTTATAGATACTGAGTTATTTTTTTGAAGATTGTAGCTTTTTATTTGAATTTCGTTTTGTCATTTTTTGAAATGAATGCCTAAAAGAGGTAGGGGTCTGAAGCCCACTAGGGGCCAATAAAATACTGACAAATATGAAACCAAATCTCATATTGGGCCTTCTTTTGTAGGCAGAAAGTCCAAACAAATTCAAACTCAACACGTAGGAACAATCCATTTGGGCTCTGGTAGCAGTAGTCCAGGTGTGACACAACCCACAAAGGGGAAGAAGGAGGCTATTAGAACCCATAGTCAGCCTTCTCAGCCTGTTGAGAGCAGTTTGCATGGAAAAATAACAATGGCAGATCAGGAAGACCATGCAGAAGGAACTAGTGAAAATTAGGTAAATGAGGAAAAATCCACTTTTTGATTCCCAATTGTGGATCCTAATACACAAGTACAAATGAAAAATATTTCACCATCAGCTCTTCCTCATTTCTATGGTAAGGTACATGAAGACCCAAACTCTTTCTTATTTGAGTTTGATATTTTGTGTAGAAGTTATGATTATTCATCTGATGCCCATAAGTTAAAGTTATTTCCTGCAACTCTCAAGGACGCAACACTCTGCTGGTTCATGGGACTAGGAGGAAACACTATATCTTCTTGGGAGCAAATGAAGAGGGTGTTCTTGTCAAAATATCAGGAATATTGTAAAACTAGAGATATTCAAGATGAAATCTTTACTATTGTGCAAATGATGATGAGACTCTAGAGGATTACTTGGAGATATTCTTGTATATCCTTCAAAGGTCAAAGCACAAATTTGATCCAAGTACCATTAGAACCTTGTTCTTATGTGGGCTTACTAATGATGCTCGGAAGAATTTAAATATGTTAGGACAAGGGATATTGCTCAAAAATATTTTGATCAAATTTGTGACTTGTGCAGGAAATTATCAAGGAACCAATATAGATTCGGTAAAGGAATTCAGAATAGAAACAAGAAAACTGAATCTACTAATGCTATAATTATTGGATTAGAAAACAAAATGGACAATATGAAAATTGAAATAATGAATACTGTTAGTAAACAAATAGACTCTTTGAAGTTTTAGCAAAAACTTGTAGAAGAGCAAGAGTCATTGTCTATTTTCTATCCAAGATGTAGAAGAAAGCATCCTTTAAGAGAATGTCCTCTAGATATTAAAGAAACTAATAAATTTGCAATTTGTGCAGAGAACCATGCTACAAAAAAATGTCCCTCCATACCTGGGCTGAAAGTTGTACTTGAAGGAGGACAACCTGAAGCTGAATCACTACATACTATGGGAGCACGAAGAAATTGGCATTAGGTAAGTGAAGGTATGTTTCCTGAACCTCCACCACATTTTTTTGGTTATAATGCACACTCATATTCCTACCCTAGCATCGGTCACTCTCAACATTGGCAGCATGGGAACCAATATCAGTATGGACAACCCTCCCAATCTTGGCAACAAGGATGGAGAGGACCAAACCATTCACATCATTCCTATCCTGCACCTATGCAATCATACCTTCCTACATATGCACCTTACCCAATGCCACAACCATCATTACCTCAGTTGAGTCAACCTATGCCACCATTACCTTTACCTCCACCGTTTCGACCCTCTCAACTGCTTGATCAACCTTTACCCAACCCCAATAATAAAGTGGTACAAATGATCCATTCTATGAACCCTCTTTCTTCATCCAGATATCAGACTATGCGAGTTGGAGTCAATGATCTCCAATTGAGATTAGGGAAGGTAGTAACCTCAGAAAATCAAAAGCAGCCTATGGTAATTATGAATGAGAAAGGAGAGGAGGAAACTCCTGAACATTCTGAAAAAGATGACACCATTCAGCCTATCCCTGTACATTCTAAGCCCTTGTCATCTTCTTCCAACCGACCTCCCTATCCAGAGAGGTTAGTTGTGGAGAAGAAAGACCCCATTCCTAAGTCTAGCCTGGCTTCTTAGCTTAGGAACATTTTTATAAGGGTAACTTTGCTCTAAGCTATTAAAGAGATCCCCATCTGTACATAAATCATTAGGGAACTATGTCTCAAGAAGCCATGAAGGAGAGGAATGGAACCTCAAACTATTCAATTTGTTGGTAGAGCAGCGAAGATAATGACGAGATGTATGCAAATGGAAAAATATACCAACCCCGGAAACCCTGTTGTCTCTGTTCAGATAAGTGATTTCCTTGTCTCTAATGTACTTATAGACCTAGGGGCAACCATTAATGTTATGACCAAGAAAACCATGGATCAAATTGGATTGGTCCATATTCGCCCTACTTCCACTGTGCTTGAACTAGCGGATAGATCTAAAATCAAACCAGAAGGGGTATTAGATGATGTGGTCGTTTCCTTAGAATATTGGGAATATCCCGCAGATTTCATTGTGCTTCAGACAAAGAATCTAGTGGGAGGGAATCCCTTGATCTTGGGACGACCATGGATTGCTACGTCGATGCTTATATCAGATGTCATTCTGGTGATATGTATATTTTCTATGGAAATTCCAAGAAAAAGGTCACCTTATATCCACCCGTTAGATCCATTCAAGAGCTCTGAGACACTTTATGGTTAGACTATAGTAGTGATGAGGAGACTCGGCCCGTTTCCTTGATACAACAGAATTGAGTCCTCACATGAGGGTGAGATTCAAGACTTCTTGAACAATCTAGACACCATGCCTAATTTTGAGTCATTGAGTTAGATTTTTAGTCTAGATTTTTAGGAAAGATATGACTCTCTACCTCCATCACCACCATCTCTAGAGACACCTTTGTGTACTCTTGAGCCTGATACTACTCTTATTGAGATTAGTCCAGGTAAATCCTTGTATATCAGTTCAGACTTGGATCTTTCTTAGCAAGAGCATCTTGTGAATTTGTTGCAAAACCATCTTGATGCCTTTGCATGGGGTTATGAAGATATGAAAGGCATCCCTCCTGAAACTTGTACACACCATATCTATATTTAGGATGGAGCCCGACCTGTCCGACAACCCCAAAGGAAAATGAACCCAACTCTAAGAGACGTTGTAAAGGAATAATTGAGAAAACTCTTAGATGTTGATTTTATCTATCCCATTTCTGACAGCCAGTGGGTCTCTCCATTAGTATTATTCCCAAAGAAATATGGGAGATGGTGCATTTGTATTAACTACAGATAATTGAATGAAACCACTCCCAAATATTACTTCCCCCTTCCTTTCATTGATCAGGGACTCGATACCCTTACTGGTAAGAAGTACTTTCCTTTTCTAGATGGCTTTAGAGGATCTAACCAGATACAGATAGCACCTGAGGATCAAGACAAAACCATTTTTACATGTCCATGGGATACATTTTCTTACCGAGTGCTTCCCTTTGGGCTATGTAATTCCCTGGCTACCTTTCAGAGGGCAGTATTGGCTATTTTTGCTGACCTTGAGTGTGTAGAAATCTATATGGATGACTTTTTTGTGTTTGGTGATTCGTTTCAGAAAGCCCTCAAGAATCTAGAAAAAGTGATTTTTCGCTACCAAGAAGCTCATCTTGCCTTGAGTGACAAGAAATGCAGATTAATGTGCAAGGCAGGAGTGGTTCTTGGCCATCTTATTTCCGACAAAGGTATCTAGGTTGGCCCTGCAAAAATAGAAGTCATTTCGAGTCTCCCTATACCCAAAACTCAAAGGGAAGTGAGAGGATTTCTAGGAAATTCAAGATACTATAGGAGATTCATTGAGAATTTCTCAAGGATAGCTACCCCCCTTTTCTAACTTTTGGCTAAGGATAGTGAGTTTTCTTGGTCCACAACTTGCCAACGGTCCTTTGAGACATTAAAGGAAAAATTAGTCTAGACACCAGTTTTGAGAGGACCAAACTGGTCCCTGCCATTTCATATTTCCTCTGATGCCTCAGATACTGCTATTGGCATAGCTTTAGGACAAGAATAAGGCAAACAATCTTATGTTATTTATTTCATTAGTAAAAACTTGTCACCCGCCGAGCTCAATTATACGGTTGTTGAGAAAGAGTTTTTAGCTGTAATTTTTTCTATTAATAAATTTAGACATTATAGTACAGGATATGAAGTCTTTGTACATATTGACCATTCTGCAATAAGATATCTGATGAATAAACCATTAACTAGCGGTAGAGTGACTAGGTTGTTACTATTGTTACAGGAATTTAATATTACTATTGTTGATAAACCATGAAAATCAAATGTAGTAAAAGATTATCTTTTAAGGTTAAATAATCCTAGTGAAGCAATTCATATTGCTGATGATTTTCCTGACGAACATATTTTTGTTGTGTCAACAAAATCCCCATGGTTTGCTGAAGTCACTAGAAAATTACCACCTTACTTATCCGCTCGTGAAAAGCAGAATATCATTCAGAAAAATGCTACATATTCCTGGATCCAAGGAGACCTCTTTTACATTGGAGTAAATCTCATTATCTGTAGATGTGTAAGAGAGGAAGAAGTTTTTAATATTTTAAAATATTCCCATGATGAACCTTGTGGGGCCCACTTCGCTGATAAGTGGACTGCATACAAAGTGTTATGAGCTAGCTATTTTTGGCCCTTGTTTAAGGATGCCAAACAATATGTCAAGTGATGTGATAGATGTCAGCGAGTTGGCCAGCCCAATCAAACCAATGAAATGCCTTTATGTCCTCAGGTTATGATTGAGAATTTTGAAAAATGGGCCATTGATTTCATAGGACCAATAAATCCAACATCATTAAATAAAAATCATATTTTGGTTTGTACAGATTTTGTTACGAAATGGGTAGAAGCTAAAGTTGTTTATTTTGCTACTAAAAGAGTTGTTGTTGATTTTCTTTTTACTGAAATCTTTACTAGATTTGGTGTGCCTAGAGAAATTGTTTCTGACAATGGACCGCAATTTATTTCTGATCTGGTACATGGTGTGATGGAGCAGTATAAAATATGGCATAGGAAATCTACACGGTATCACCCACAAGAAAATGGTCAGGTGGAGTCCACGAATAAGGTGATTGAGTCCATCCTCACAAAGACGGTAAATATGCACAGAAAGGGTTGGGCTGACAAATTACTGGAATCATTGTGGGCATATCAAACCACTTGGAGAAACAACACAGGAGACACACCATATGAGCTGGTGTACGGAAAACAAGTCCTGTTGCTGATAGAATTCCAGATCAAGACTTTCAGAACTGCAGTTCACTTGGGGCTAGATCTCTCTAAAACATAGCAGCAACGTCTTCTACAGTTAAATGAGTTAGATTAATTCTAAAGGGATGTTGTTCAATAGAACATCTTGGTTCAACAACAGTGCAAGAAGTGGCATGACAAGTCTATTCATAAGAAGCAGTTCCAACCAGGTGATTGGGTACTCCTTTATGATTCTATATGCAAAGGAAAATTCCGTACACGTTGGATGGGACCCTATGAGGTGGTAAAAGAGTTCACAAATGGAGCAATAGAAATCAAAATTATTGATGGACAGAATTTTGTGTTCCTGGTAAATGTGCATAGATTGAAGGTATATTTTCAGCCCCTTACTAAAGGATATTTTATGCAATAAGTCCAACAACCATTTGAAAAGGAGTTGGCAGGTGGTAACACCAACCTGTTCAAGATTTGATTCCTTCTTGTCCTTATTGAAAAAATAATAAAAGAAAAAAAATGAAAAAAACAATAAGTATAAAAAGAAAAAAAAATCTGTAATTATGAAAATTAGTTGACTAACATGATTACAGAAGTATCAACCTGAAAACCAGCATGCTAGTAGGAAGATCGAAATTTTAAAATAAAAAGGGAATGTTACTTGATTTTTAGATATGCTGGGTGCCACCAAGAAGAAGCAGGTTCACAACACCGAGCACTTACCCAAGTTTGGGGTAACTAGCATGGAAATTTTTATGCAAGTAAATGCTTACTTCCCACTGCAGTTATTTTTTCTGCACCAGTGCAGGCATATTTCAAGGTAAAAACTTTGCCTTTCTTCTATTTCCATTTCGAAAATTTCCACTAGTTTCTTTTCTAAAATCCCCAATGAATTACCTTCCTCTTTCTTCTAAGAAACTACCCTTGCTCGATTTCGTAAAATCCCTCTTTTCCCTTGAATTTTTTCCCACATCCCATTTCGTTTATCCCTCTTGGTGATATTGTTTCAGGAATCCCTGCTGTAATGTTCCTTCCCATTCTAATTTTTTTTTTTACCCCCCTTCCCACTTCTTTATTCCCTCATAAATTGATTGTAGAATTTGATGCAGTCAATCCAGAAGGCATGCTCATGAAACACTAAAGGATGGAAAATAATTTTTTCTTGTATAATGAGGCAAAATTTTTAAGTCTAGCCACAGAATTATGTTCTATCAGATTTGTTGCTTTGGTAAAATTCCCTGGTGCAATATGCGCAGTGCAAGCAGGTTTAGTGCAGGAACACAGCTGCCTATGAAATAAAGTAAAATTAACACAGTCTAGGAATGTTTTATCAAGGATATTTATGGATCTTTACTTTCCTGCACGGGTACTGATATATAATATCATTGCATGTTTCAATTAATACGATGTTTCATCATTTACTGACTTAGGAAAAATATTTAAAGTGCAAGGTTTATAGGGTTTTGAAATCCAATTTTTTAATAAGTACTGAAGTATGTCTTGATTAAATTATGAGGCAGACTATGGGATAGTACTATTTTCTGATAGCATGTATTCACCTTCCTTGAAATAATTTTGCATTTCTTGTCCATTATTACCTTACTCTGTAACCCAAACATTGTAACTATTGCGCCATCGCCGCATAAACCTCCACTCCACCCAATCATTATGAATCACCTACAGCTGGTTGATATGAATATGTGCCTAATACGAAGAGTTGTTTTCATCATGACCGGGTGAGTGGGACTAAAAAGACGGAGGGTGACGAACCTCCGGCATAAAGCTCTCGGCAAAGCATTGGTGTCACTCACCGGAATTCTTTCGAGGGTGTGATCGGAAAGGGTGAAGTGCAGCTCGAAATGGCACCCATGAGGAGTGAGCCATTGTCTTTACAGGAGATTGATAAAACCGCAGAGTACCGGAACAGTCTTACACTATTGCAAGAATCCGAGTTCTGCCATTCTTACAGAATTTTGATGGGTTCGACATGGTTGTGGTACTGGAGTTCACAAGGACATTCAAAGAAGGCTGAGTCAGGGTCGGATCGTTGAAGTTCAAAGTTACAGAAGAGTTAGTGGGAAAACTACAGGCTTGCCACTTACAAGAGAGCATTGGTTTAAAAAGGAGCAGCTCGGGAAGAAACGATGGCATCAGTTTGTGGTTGAAAAAAAGCTTGAGGTTGACTGGAGGAAGGGACATTCACAAAGTGCAATGATCGGGAAGTGGGGAGACCTCCTATTCATACTGCAGAAATTCATGACTAGAGAGGGATGCTATACGTTGGCGTTCATCACCTTCAGTTGTTGCTGCACTTTAAGTCAGGAAAATTGATTAATTTCCCTTACTACCTCCTCAAGAGTCTTGAGAAAATGGCAAAGGACATACAGAGTGGAAACGTAAGCCAAGTTGCAAACAAGCTCTACCATCATGGGCTTATCACGATTCTGGTTAAGAAGAAGCTGGAAGAAAAAGGAGTAACTTGGGAAGCATTCTTGAAGGAGTTTCGAGAAAGGAGTGCAGAGAAGTTTGCTAGCATGAGTACAAGTAAGAAAAGGAAAGCAGAGACATCGTCTCCTGCCGAGCAGAAATATGAAAGCACACTAGTGCAAGCAGGGAAGAATATTGTTGAAAATACTCCACCCTCGGCTAAGAAGAGAAAGACCAGAACCTCGGTGAGGAGGAAGACTATCTCCCAAGGGACGAACCAATCAAGCTTTCTAATTATAATGAATGAATCACCCCAAGTTTCCCCTAAAGTTCATAATCTCTCAGTGCTTGTAGATGCAGCAGCACACACTGTGGGAAATGAAGAGAATGCGGAAGACGACGTATTGTTGTCAACTTTTGTTAGCAGATTAAGGAAGAGGAAGATGACACCAAGTACCGGTGAAGTCCAAACAGAGGGTCATGAGGATGAAGAAGAGCAGCATATAGAGACCCTCGATAATTTCAGTGAACCAGACATTGAAACCCTCGGTGCTTTCGAGGAACGGGGTACTAAAACCCTGTTGTTTTAGAAGAACAGGGTACTGAAGCCCCTAATATTTTAGAAAGACAGGGTACTGAGACCCCTTCTGGTATGAATGGACCCCAAATTGCCCTATTTTTACCCCATTTCTATAAACATTAACCTTTGTTTTATCTCAACTTAAACCTATCTTTCCTGCACTAGTCTAAGATAACTACCTATTCCTATATATGCTTCATATTTTACATTAAGATTTATTAAAGTGCTTTATTAATAATTTTTACATAAATTTCATGCCTATTAAGTACCTCTTGTAACTTATGATAATTTCCTAGAAGTAATTGAGGAACTTAGTATTAATTATGAGTTTGTATGATCAGTGTAGGCAGATTCCTGCACCGCCACGATGATTGGTCCAAGATTTCCATGAGCTTAATCTTTCCATGTGGACGTTTTGATCCATGACTCTGAGTTCGGTTTTGATTAACTGAGGATGGATATCGGTGGCACACAATCAGGGATGTTTGCCAAGGATGGTCTAAGGCCAGCGAAGTACACGTTCCATTATAATTGTTAGCCGATTTTGTAATGTTTGGTTGTTAGTCTGTTCAGCTGAAATGCCTAAATAAGAAAATGACTGTAAGTAGTGGAATACGGCTAAGGCCAAAAGGATGTACAAAATATAGATTGTAGGTAGAACTAGCTAGCGATCCGTAGACTCTAATTTAATTTTCTATGTAATCTGGTATCGCCCTCAGCTTTGGGTTGGACTCGCACTACTATGTACATTTTCTGATCAAGTAATCCAAGGAATCCACCATATTATTCATGCACTGTGTTTAATTTATCTTTCATGCGTACTTGAGTGTTGAATATATTCGTTTCTTAAAAGGGAAACGAGCTGGTTGGCTAGGGCCCAGCCAACCCAGCTCGTTTACCCTTGTGCTTTCATTATTTAGAAAGACTGTGTGGATATTTCCCTTTGCAGTTGTGTGGTGTGAACAGTTTTATATTTATTTCTGAAGTTTTAATTTAAATCTATTTCGAAGTTAAGTGTGAAATGGATCCGTGGCTTAGGAGTTAATTGAGTTATTTCCTTTCTGTAATTTCTTTCTTGCATTTCTTTACTCGCAGTTCTTGTCTTGATTTTCTTTCGCTTGGATTGTGTAGGAAGCCCTTTTCCTGTACCAGTGCATGTGATTTCCTGCACTCTGGTTCAGTCATTTATTTTACAGCAAATATTGCATTTCTTTCCCTAATTATCATTTTAGTTATTCTTGCAAGCAAATGGGTTGCTAATTTCAGTAATTGCCTTCAGCATTAAAAGTATATTTCTAAAGGAACTGAGAACAAATGCGTGAATTTATCATAGACACGTTATACTTGCATTTGATGCTTTACGACCAAGGAACATAAACACTTTAAGTGGATTACTGGAGTTAGATGATACATGTAGATCACATAGACTACTACTTTGATTACTTCGAAATTGCTTTCATTTCATGAAGTTTACTTCCTTTGCAAAATTTAATTAATTAAAGCATTTATTTTCCATAGATAATTTATCTGAGAATTTCATTTACAATTGCAATTCTTTTTTCAGCACGTCTTTCTTTCAATCTTTTCGAAAGTAAACTAGAAACTTGGTGAAGGAAACTCTGCCTCAGTGAAAGGGCTGGTCTCTTATCACAGAAACAGAGTGCTACAAGCCCTGAGGCTTAGAGCACCTCCACAAAGACATAAATCTTCAGTAAGGGAGGTAAAATATGTTTTTACACAGAGGCACTGGACCTGCACTAGTGCAAGCACATTGCAATAGTACAAGAATAGGTTGCTTGTGTAGAAGGAAGATCAAGAGGAAAACAGATCTCTGCAAGGGCCCACTTGTCAGATTGTTAGCCATCTATCTGAAGATAAACATAGCATTTCCTTCCAGCATTTAAGATTGCTTTAGTTGTGTGAAAGCTCCTTTACTTGATTTACTTGCAAATTGTTCTTTTATATTCCAGCAGTAGAGTTGCTTTGGTGTTAATTGCCTTTAAAAATTGTTTTATTTTTTATTCTGCAAACATTTCCTTTAAAAATTAGTAGGATTAAGAATATGAAAAATTGATACCACTTCTGGCATTTCCTGTGCTTCGTCTCTAAGTTTTTGAAACCCCTTGGTTGACAATTAAGTGTTGAGGAGTTTGCTTAAGTGTAATTCCTGCACCCAACAACCACTATCCACCAACCAAATTTCTTCATGACCTATAATAAAGCCTGCGAAAGAAAAATAAAATAAATAATCATCATCATCAATATTTTTATTCTTAGGCCTCCTTTTGTATGAAGGTTCATTAAGATCAACTACAAAAACGTGTTTCTTCCATTTTCTTTTTCAATCATCATACTTTTGAGGACACCTATTTTGATAGTGACCATGTGCTTGGCAACGAAAACATTGAAAAGTTGACATGTCCCTTCTTTCTTGAGAGGGAGGAGGAGGTATTATTTGTGGAGCATGTCCTTTTCTTGGAGCAGGCCTTCTTCCTGTACTTCTTTGAAATCTTCCAAAATTTCTTCTTCTCTTGCTATTCTTTGAGTGGGATACAAAAGCTTGAGAATATTCACCTGGATTTGGAATCTTTCCTTTAGACATGAGCATATATTCTTCTTGAGTGCATGTAGCCCACAGTTTATCAAAGGTAGGAGCGATTTATTTGTCACTAATGCTTAATGAAAAAGAATCTGGAGTGTCAGGAAGACCATTGACTGCTTAACTTACTAGTTGTTTATTGGGTACAACTTCATCAATAACTTTGAGTTGATCTATTAACTGAGATTTTTATGAAGTATGAATCCATTGTATCATTTTTTGTCATATTAACATCATGAATATGATTCCTTAGACTTCTAGATTGTCCATTGTTGTTGATGGTGTATAATCCAATGAGAGAATCATAAATTTGCTTCGAAGATTCATGATAACTAATATAAGGAATTAGATGATATCTAACAAATTCCACAATGATGCTCATAGCTAAGATATAATCTTTTTTGAACTTGTCTTTTCTTGCTTGATCAACTAGTTCATTCACTTTTCCTTTCAAAATATCCAAGACCTTATTCCTTGCAAGAATAAGGTCAATTCTAGTCTTCCATGCTATGGAGTTTATAGCTCCTTCAAGTTTGTTTTATTTCTTCATGAATAAATTCATGATGCAGATGATCAAACAAGACAAAAGATGTGGGATAGGATCTCTTCAAAGTGATCTCAATTCTCTTCTCCTTCACAAAATATTTGATACCATGTTGATTTTCTAGTTGTAGACAAGACTAGAACAATTTTCAAACTAATTACTACTTTGAATGATACAATTTTAAGCATTTACACTTGAAAATTTCAACCATTAACTTTAGTAGAGCAATATATGTCATAGTAAAAACAATGAAACAAGAGACACCAAAATTTCTTGGGACAAAACCCCACAATGGGAAAACATGGTAGTCTTTCCTTGTGAAAGAGAGAGAGTTCAATTCAGCAAATTGTACATCATAATATTTTAGTCAAAATGTTAACCTTTGACTTCAATAAATTCCAAGTCAAAACCAATCAAAAGGGAGAGAATAAGGGGCCAAATTTCGGCCTGAAGCTCCTCAGTAAAGGGATGAAATTTGGTCCTGTCATTCCACAAAAGAGTTTAGTCAAATTTTGGCCCTTTAGCGAGCAGCCTCAGGTCGAAATTTGGCCCCTTATTCTCTCTCTTTTGACTAGCTTTTACTTGGCATTTATTGAAGTCAAAGGTTAACATTTTGACTAAAATATTATGATGTACAATTTGATGAATTGAACTGTCTCTCTCTCATAAGGAAAGATTACCAATTTTTCCCATTATGGGGTTTTGTCCCAAGAAATTTTTATCAATGAAAAATCAATGATATTGAGATATTCAACCTCTAATTATAGGCAAGTATTTAGTAAAACAACAGAGAAAAGGTCCACACCAATGTTGGTCAACACAGAGATAAGAGAGGTCAAACTTTGCTTGAAAAAATTGTCTTCTTCCTCCTTCGCATGTGTGAAAAAAACTCCTTTGAATAGGTCAAATTGATGAGTTAATATGATCCAGATAAGTGTGGAGCCTCCATTTTGTCTAGATTTTCATACTTTTTGTTAAATAACTCTTACGTCTGCAATGGGTGTTTATAGTCATTATTATCCTTTTTATACATTATTGGGCTATTATTTAGAGGCATTCAGAGGTAACAAGTTAGTGATCTATGAATTCTTCTTGTTTTGTTAATTTGAAAAGATTTGATGTGAAAATATCATTAATAGTAGGCTTTCCTTGTGGCAGGTGTACAATTCATGTTTTAACAATAGTTCTTGTTCCAGAAGTGCAAATCATGTTCTCACCTCCACGATTTTCATACATCGAGTTGTCATGATGGAAAATGATCATATGGGTTTTGAAGAGCGGAGGGTCGACATGCTGATGTGTTCCTTTGATTGCACCCACGTCTTCAAAGCAGTGCATAGAGCTAAGGTCAAAGCATGCAGTCAAACTATTTCTAGAAGTGTGATACTCTCATGACTGTTATGATGAAGATCTCATGACTTGGCACTGGTTGTTGTGATTATATAGAACTTCAAATCAATGCAAATCCATTCAAATAATCGAATTCCTTATTTTAGTCTACAAATCAATTTACAAATTCTAAAATTATACATGTTGTTAATCTTCGATCCGGGTAACTAAGAGGCATCATTGTTATAAATATGAAGGTCGTGAAATATACAAGGAAGATAGTTGTATTCTGTAAATTGCATTTGAGAAACAAAGGTCGATTTCATTAGGCAAGGAAGGGAGGAGTTTGGGCCCAATGGGATGATCGCTGAGGGGGACCATTGGAGCCAAGCTTTGCATTGTTCAATGCTTATGTAACAATATTTCAGTATTAATATAATCTGGCATTCGATTTTGTGTTTTCATTTCTTCTTAATCTTCTGGGATTGTGATTTATCCTTTACAAGGGCAACAAGCTGGGTGGTTTAGGCCCACCAGCCAGTCGGTTGCCCCATACCTTTTAGGATTATTTTTACGTTCTATTGTGATAAATGCATAATGTTTAAGTGTGATTTGGTATAGCTCTGTAATTTCATTCCAAGACTCTTCTTTATGCTTTGATCATCTAAGATTTGTAATTTCATTTCATAGCTCTTTTTCATGCTTGATTAATGATATCATTGTTTCCTTGGATGAAGAATGAGATAAGGAAGGCAGAGTATAAATAATATCTTATTTACTTTACAAGTTAAGAGTGTTTACCCTGATCTTATTTGTTGTCTAATGAGATTTACTTTTAGAATACAATGATGAAGGAAATAATTGCTTATTAAGGCTAGACTGGTTGATTTAATTTATCATGCATTATTTCAAGCATTCATGATTGCCTTGGAGACATTATTTCAGATTTGAAATTGATCTTTGGATTTTTGGAAAACAATATTTATTCTTGTAATTCTAATACTCAAATACTAGAATCAACATGAGGGGAGAATGTAACCTTGTTTTTCTGGCAATGAGAAGTATTCACAGAACTCTTTAGAATGTTTCTAATCAAATGTCACGATTGATATCTCTTCATCATAATCGAATATTGCTTTAGCAATAGATACATAATGTAGAATATCGTTGTGATTAGAAAGAAAGTATTCCACAAGGTCAGGGTAAGCTTTGAATTAGTAGGGAATGAATTTATTTTGTTTGGTTATATTGCATGTTTTACTTCTTTGCAACTTAGTAGGTAATCCTTTGAGAGGTTTTGAAAACTGAATTGCATTCTTTATTTCCTGAATGGTTTGTCAGTTTGAGTAGAATCTACATTCCCTTGTCCCCTAGACAACTGAGGTAGACTTATTGCAGGAGTCACTCAACCCATAAGAGGAGCCAAAAGTAGATTCACAGTGTGTTTACTTTGCTTTGAATAATCTTGTTCCTTTTTCTGAATGATGCCTCTGAATTGTTTTCAAGAGCTCGATTTTTATTCCAAAAATCCTGAGGTCTTCTTGTGGCATATATTTTGCTATGCCTCTAAGTTTACCAGCCCGCATTGACAATTTAGGCGTTGGTGTAAATCTCGCATTTATACCACTCGACATGTTGGCGTTGTTGTCGGGGAGGCATTGTAGGATAAGGCCTCGATTATTTGTCATGCTTTTCCTTTTTCCTTCACGAGTGAGCTTTTTTAGTGTGACTCCTCTTGCTTGTTGAAGCATATTGGATGATATTGCCAGAGAGCTTACAAGCTTGGTTTGTTTTCCTTCGCAAATGAGTTTTTTAGTGTGATTCCTCTTGCTTACTAAAGCATACTGGACGATATTGCCAAAGAGATCATAAGATTGGTTTGTTTTCCTTTATTGCAATTTATTTTTTGAGTTAGTGTGTTTATATTTTTCTAATGCTAAAAGAACCCCCACTTTAAATCCAGGTGCTACCAAGACTTTCCAGCTAGCAGGAAAATTCCAGAAATTGTGATGTTATTCCAAGAATTATCTCAAAATTTAGCAGAAGTTGGGGTCTCTGCTTCACAGAAAGAACACATTTTGGAATCAATTAGAAATATGTCTATTCCTTGGGAAGAAAAGACTCATGAAGATCCAGAAGATTTTCCTAGGGAAACCAAGAAGCTATGGATCATGTTTGATGAGGAGAAGCCATCAGAAGCAAAGACTAAAGAACATCCATCTGATCTAGCCTGCACTTCAGGAGATAAACAAAGAAATTTGGAGGATTTTCATGATGACCAAGAGTATATGGATCCCATTTAATCTTGGTTTCAGATGACTGTCAGTATCCACTCATCCTTTATCATTCAACAATTTGTAGCATCACATCAATTAGTGTAGTTGGTTCCTCATGTTCTAGTATTTTCTTGAATATACCTTTTTAAGTTTGAACATGAGTAGAATTATCCTCTTGTTACGAACATGGTTTCATTGGAAGTATTCCTATACTTGAAAGGAAGTCTTCCGCTTCTTAGGGTAGAATAGGGTAGAAGAATAAATCAATGCCATAAATAAAGATGTTGTAGCAATGCTATTAGGGCTTTGACTTCCAAAGCATAGCCACTAAAACTTCTTTTGATCCACATTGGTTGTTAACACACACATTTGTGGTAAGCCTTGTTGAGTATGATTCACTCTAATACCTCATAATTTTGCAAAGGTGACCATGATTAATCACTCGAATGAGTTGTCATTTGAGATATATATTTTATGTTTC
Source organism: Pinus tabuliformis (assembly GCA_031772625.1). Lineage (NCBI taxonomy): Eukaryota > Viridiplantae > Streptophyta > Pinopsida > Pinales > Pinaceae > Pinus > Pinus tabuliformis. Next base: position 656,021,238 of record CM062818.1, on the reverse strand, counting down.
CCTTAAAAGGTATCATTGGAAAACCTCCTATGGTGGACCACTCTTGTAAAGAGCATAATGAGCCATTCATGAGAACACTAGCATTATTAACTCAAAGAATATTTCTGTCATTATTTGGGACATCTTATTTAAATGAATCTTTAGGGTAATGGAACTAGCCATTAATGATTAGCCATTTAAAAACTTTTCATGCCATCCCGTACTCTTAAGGAGTAGATCCGCCTCCCCACTTATCAAGTAACCTTTGAAGTTAATCATAATCATAGTTTACAAAGCATTTATGGAGGACAGTAGGTCTCATGATGAGCCGACCTACCACGATCATGAGATCTAAGATGTATGACATTATTGTTACTAGTCACCAAGCCATAGTAATGGATTTCAGCTAAGAAGCTAGAAGACAGGGGGTCTCATCATGAGTTGGCTTGTTCATCCATGTTACTTCTTGTGAGTGGCACTAGCATCAACTAGTTACCAAGGCAGGATAGTGGCCTTCATCTAAATTTTAAAATTAAATAAGATAACTTTGAATCTATATCTAGTGAGTGGGACACATGGATTTCGTTGGGTTAAAATACATCCCTGCCGAGGCTATAGACGCCTACGGGAAGTAGGGCCATGACCGTGGTATCAAAGTTAATTGCACACTATGATTTACTCAATTATCTTTCTCTTTCCCTGAAACTCATCATTTTAATTCTTGGACAATGGTTTTAAGATGATTTGAGCATGATGCTTTGAGTTCTATTTTTCAAAACTAGGAATATTTAATGATGTGGTACCCTTAGTGAAGGTAATTCTTTGTACTGGATTAAGAATAAATTTATTTTTGCATCTAGATGACAACAAATTTAGGGTGTTCAATGAAGAATTTGTTGTTTGGTCCAGGAAGATGTCATCTTGTTCTAATTTTTTTTTCCCTTTTCTGGTATCATAACTCACTTCAAAGTTTTATTGTATTTAGAGTGATGAATTGCTTAGTGATGATTACTCACAAGATGTTGATGGACACAATGTGTGTTGATTGTGGCTACCTCTAAAAGCACTACATGGCATAGGTACATGATTTCTCTAATAAGTGCAGGAATCGTGTGACAGCCTTCTTGGAATTGCGCCTTTTCAACAAAGGTTTATTTTTTTATCATTAATATTAATAAGACTTTGAGAAAACAATAAAATTCTAAAAATAAATCTGTGACAAACAAGGAGTTCATTTGAGATAGGACAACAGGTATGTATTTTCAACCATAATGGTGCAAAAGGGGCTGGTCTACAATCTTTTTATAATGTTTTATATAATTACTCCTCTCTTGCACCTGATTTTGGATGACTTGAACTGACCCTGCTAAAGTGATGATTTTCCATTTACATCGGAGATTCCCCTTGTTAATTTTATCATTCTTGCACTCAATGCTTACATAAGGATTGTAGCACGGTTTAGTAGACACTATAATTATATTGCAGACTTGATAGAAAATTTAAAAGGATGTATCAGTGTCTCGCTGATCATTAATCTTTAAGAAATTCCCCCCTATCATCTTCCATGATTTGTCATTCGGTACTCCATGCCCTACACTTTCAGTAAAGATAATGGTATATGCGCAGATATTTTTTTGTGTGTCTGGTACTTCGATGACAAGTGTATGTGCTAGAGATACCATGATTTAATAATTATGATTTCTCTCTCGGAATATATGTCGAATTCTTATGATATTACCCATGCACATATAACACTTATGGATTAAGGTAATTATGGTGTGGAGGCTGTCTGGAATCACTTTTATGATGAAACTCATTCTTGGACCATATCACTGTCATTCCATACAATGAGAAACTATGCATTAAGATGCATGATAAAAACAACAGGCTGAGTGTTAAGAATGAGAAGTTGCGGAAGTTGGCCGAGGATTGGAGCAAGCGAGCTAGATATTATGCTGCTCATAACAAGATTTTAAAGAGAGAAATCAACATGGCCAGGAACACAGGAGGAAAGAACCTGAATATTTCAATTAATACAGTAGGGCTCTAGGCCACAACCTTGCATTTTTGAAATTTTGAAATCCATCCTATGGTTTGGCTTGCATGAGGACGTGCAAGAAGGTTAGCGTGGGGGAGTGTTGAGCCTCCATTTTGTCTATATTTTCATACTTTTTTGTTGAATAACTCTTATGCCTCCACTGGGTGTTTATAGTCATTATTATCCTTTTTATACATTATTGGGCTATTATCTAGAGGCATTCAGAGGTAACAAGTTAGTGATCTATGGATTCTTCTTGTTTTATTAATTTGAAAAGATTTGATGTGAAAATATCATTAATAGTAGGCTGTCCTTCTGGCAGGTGTACAATTCATGTTCTAACAACAATTCCTATTCCATCAGTGCAAATCTTGTTCTCACCTCCACGATTTTCATACATCAAGTTGGCATGATGGAAAACAAGCATATGGGTTTTGAAGAGCAGAGGGTCGACGTGCTGATGTGTTCCCTTGATTGCACCCAGGTCTTCAAAGCAGTGCGTAGAGCTAAGGTCAAAGCATGTGGTCAAACTATTTCTAGAAGCCATGGAGGTTGTTAACAACGTGATACTCTTGTGACTATTATGATGAAGATCTCATGACTCGGCACTGGTCGTTGTGATTATATAGAACTTCAAATCAATGTGAATCCACTCAAATAATCAAATTCCTTATTTCAGTCCAGAAGTCGGTTTACAAATACTAAAATTATATATGATGTTAATCTTCGATCCAGGTAACTCGAAGGCATCACTGTTATAAATATGAAGGCTGTGAAATATACAAGAAAGATAGTTTTATTTTGTAAATTGTATTTTGAGAGATAGAGGTCGATTTCATTAGGAAAGGAAGGGAGGAGTTTGTGCTTAGTAGGATGATCCCTGAGAGGGACCACTGGAGCCAAGCTCTACATTTTTCAATTCTTATGTAACAATATTTCGGTATTAATATAATCTGATATTCGATTTTGTGTTTTCATTTCTTCTGAATCTTCTGGGATTGTGATTTATCCTTTATAAGGGCAACGAGATGGGTGGTTTGGGCCCACCAACCAGACTTTTGCCCCATACCTCGTAGGTTTTTTTATGCATTCTATTTTGATAAATGCATAATGTGTAAGTGTGATTTGATATAGCTCTGTAATTTCATTCCACAACTCTTCTTTATGCTTTGATCATCTAAGATTTGTAATTTCATTTCATAGCTCTTTTTCACGCTTGATTAATGATATCATTGTTTCCTTGGATGAAGAATGAGATAAGGAAGGCAGAGTATAGATAATCTCTTATTCACATTACAAGTTAAGAGTGTCTACCCTGATCTTATTTGCTACCTAATGAGATTTACTTTTAGAATACAATGATGAAGGAAATAATTGCTTATTAAGGTTCTAATTGATTTAATTTATCATGCATTATTTCAAGCATTCATGACTGCCTTGGAAACATTATTTCAGATGTGAAACTGATCTTTTGATTTTGGGAAAAACATTATTTATTCCTGTAATTCTAATACTCAAATACTAGGATCAACATGAAAGGAGAATGTAGGCTTGTTTTATTGGCAACGAGAAGTATTCATAGAACTCTTTAGAATATTTCTAATCAAATGTCACAATTGATATCTCTTCATCATAATCAAATATTGCTTTAGAAATACATAATGTAGAATATCGTTGCGATTGGAAAGAAAGTATTCCACACGATCAGGGTAAGCTTTGGATTAGTAGGGAATGAATTTATTTTGTTTGGTTCTATTCCATGCTTTACTTCTTTGCAACTTAGTAGGTAATCCTTTGACAGGTTTTGAAAACTGAATTTCATTCTTTATTTCTTGAATGGTTTGTCAGTTTGAGTGGAATCTACATTCCCTTGTCCCCTGGACAACTGAGGTAGACTTGCTGCAGGAGTCACTCAACCTAGAAGAGGAGCCAGAAGTAGATTCACAGTGTGTTTACTTTGCTTTGAAGAATCTTGTTCCTTTTTCTGAATGATGCCTTTGAATTGTTTTCAAGAGCTTGATTTTTATTCCACAAATCCCTGAGGTCTTCTTCTGGCATATATTGTGCTATGCCTCTAAGTTTACTAACTCGGATTGACAATTTAAATGTTGGTGTAAATATCTCATTTATACCGCTCAACAATAAGGTCCAACAAATGTCAATTAATATGAGTGTCAAGAGGTGGGTGTTGACCTTGGGGTCAAGCCCCTTCAAATGGTGGGGCCAACTTGTCTAGCTGAGGCTAAAATGGACAAATAAAAAAAAAAAAATCATTTTTCTTTTGACTTTGACAATGAAAATACTGGCCACAACTTTAATTTTCAACAAAATATTAGCCATGATTTTATTCATATCCTTAATAATATCACACTCTATATCGCCTGAAATAACCAAGGTCTTAGAGATTGACCTATCTTGAGAGGTATATTTATTTGAAGGATTTGTTGTAAGGGAAGGAGTTGTGGCTAATGTTGTTGCAAGAGAGCTCTTACTTCTTGTCTGAATAAAAATAAATTATTCTTTTTCTTCATTAGGTGGAGATCCAACTGTCTGTTAGTAGGCCATGTGGCATTAACATCACGTGTTTTTGGTTCTTCTTCTTCATCTTGTTCGTCACTTTCAGTAGTAGAAATCTAACCTCGAGAGGGAGTTTAAGGGTTCATTTTAATGAACAACTTGAAAAATATTTTAGAGGAGGATTATTCAATAAATTTCTTCTTGATATGTACAACTTCATTTTCCCTAATCTTAATGATCTTTTGTAAGCTTTCCATATAGAAAACACCTTTATCTTGTTTCTCTTCCTTAAAAGTAACTTTCTTTGTTGGTTGAGGAGGCTTATTTTCCTATGTTGGAGACCTATTAGCTACATAAATAATTTCCTTATTTATATTTATAGCTTCCAACATGGTTTCTTCCAAAGTGACCTTGCTTGTGCGCTTTACAAACATTGCGGTAAAAGTAGGAAGAGCAACAATGTAGAATTCAATTTGGACATCAACTCTTGGTTTAGATGCATCTGGGATTTTGTTAAGAAGTTTAAGATATCTTTGATTGAAATCCTCAATCTTTTCTTTAGGACACATTTTTAATCTTGTAAGATCAGCTAATATAGTGGTTGGTCATTTATTGTCACCAAATTTCTTGATGAACATGTCTTCGAAAGTATCCCAATTTTGAATAGAAATAGCTTGTAAAGTGAAATACCATGTAGTGGCTTTGTTGTCAAATGTATAAGGAAGCAATCTATAGATGACATCTTCATTTTGAAAACATCTGAGATTAATAGTTAACATAAATTTGTTGATATGGTATTCAGGGGATTCCTTATTGTATGGATTTAATTTAGACAGTCAACATTCCAGATGCTTAGGAAAATCATGTTGATGCTTAAACTGTTACCCTTACCCTTGAGACCAATAGCCACTAAAAAGCCCTTTCAACAATGGGGTTTGGACTTCATTGGAGAAATACACCCTTCCTCTTCTGGCCAACAAAAATGGATTCTTACTGCCACAGACCATTTCACCAAATGGATAGAAGCCATTCCTTCTAGACAAGCCAATGATACAGTGATCATAGGATTCTTAGAGACCAACATCTTGTCTAGGTTTGGCTGTCTTGAAAAGATCATAACCAATAATGCTGTTGCCTTCAAGTCCAAGAAATTGATAAATTTCTACAGCAAATACCATATCACTTTCGGCCATTCCACAGCCTATTACCCTCAAGGTAATGGTCTAGCTGAATCCTCCAATAAAAGCCTGATCAATATTATTAAGAAACTACTAGAAGAGAACAAGAAAAACTGGCACAAGAAACTCACAAATGCACTATGGGCAGACAGACTTACTACAAAGAGATCTATTGGAACTAGCCCTTATGAGTTAGTTTATGGCATGGAGGCTGTGTTTCCTTCATCTCTAGGAGTTCCTGTAACGAAATTGCTACAAGAAGCTCAGGTGGAACCAAATGGCATTCAAAGGAGAATAAATCAGACCATCCATTTGCAGCAGACCAGAGAAAAAGTGCACCAAAGATCTCAAGCGTTACAAGAAAAACTCAAGAAAATATTTGATAAAAGGACTAAAGCAGAAGACTTCTACATTGGAGACAAAGTTCTTAGGTGGGATTCCAGGAGAGAAGACAAAGGAAAATATGGGAAGTTTGACTTCCTGTGGAAAGGGCCATTTATCATCCATGCATTGCAAGGGAACAATACTTACTTTTTGAAGAGCCTGGATGGTACATAAATAGAAGAAGGACCAGTGAATGGTCGAATGCTAAAACATTACTTTGATCCAATTTTTTGATGTATTTTGACTCTAACATGTACATACTATATCCTTAATGATGTCACAGTTGGATTGGATAGTAACTTGCTACAGTTGAAGCCCGAAGAGAAGGCCCTAAGCTTCACAAGTGTGTTGTCATACATACAATAAAGCAACCAGCAAGGGAAAATTTCAGAACACAGTCCAAGTTATTCACAGGGCTCTCTGACCTGCTGTTCTTGACTTTCCACCAGGGAAAGCCATCCCCAAGTGGAGCCACTGTTATACTCCTATACCAATAGGTGTCATATTTCATGATTGACTTGTTGAGCTCTGTAATATGTTCATTCATTTTCCTTGTTGCAAAGGTTTTCCATATTATCAAAAAATCAAAAAATGTAAAAAAGTAAAGAGGGTATGCCCTAAAAGAAAAATTAGAGGGTAAAAAGAATAAAATTGTCAAAAGAAAAAAAAGAGAAGAAATGAACCCCAAAAAAAGAAAGACCAGGAAAGTGTGCAAGTCCAAAAAGCCACTACTTTTTCATTGTCTGTAAATAAAGCATTGTGTGCAACTTGTTAATTCATGCCACAAATGTTGAATGGCCAAGCAACTTAATCTTGGCTAGTTCATGTTTGAATTTCATGTTTTAGAGATAGAGAATAAAAATCTGACCAAATTGTTTAATCTTGGCAGATAAGTAGATAGGTAGAGAAGCAAAGGAGCTCAACAGCTTAATCTGAGCCCTTGGAAGTAATAAGTGAAAACTTAGGTAGGCTTCCCATGCAAAAGAAAAGAAAAGTTGATGAGGGTTTGCCAGTCCAAGTGCACCCAAAAGAAAGAAGGAAAAAATGCTAGGCAAAGTAGGCCAGGTAGGTAGATTGATGTTGCAGAATGATACCTGTGATGGATTATGTTTCAAAAAGTGTGTTAACTTTCACTCCCATCACAAGTGCAAGGCAGATATTTTGATGCAGCTCAAGCGAGGTGGATTTCATAACTAACTCCCCTTCATACTTTTCCCAAATCATTCACTAACTCCCCCAAAGGTATTAAGATCTGCTTAATATCACTCTAAAATCACTTGTCTCATTTCATAAACTTTGCCTAAGTAAATCCCTATTTTACTTAGGGAAATAGCAAATATTCTCCATATAAACCCCTTTTTCCACTATAGCCTAAGTTTTAATGCAAAAAACATGTTAAACTTAACGCTGGTTCATTTCACGAAATTCATATTAACTCTAACTTTATTATATAAATCCCGCTTTATTACCCTATCCCGTATTATGTACATATAATAAAAAAACCCCAAATATTATGTATCCCCTCCCCCAGTCGAATACGACCATATCGTTGTTTAAAAGGGATTAAAGGTTTATTTGAAACCTTTAATATCCTTGCCGCGCGCTCAAAGGAATAATTAGCCACCTGGGCTAACTAATAACCAACCCTACAACCAATAAAATTACGCCCGATACCATTAAAAAACATTGTTTATTTGCATTGGCCCCACGAGTTAACCTCCTGCCATCTCCGCAGTGCGTCCACCGTCAGGTCTGCACTTGTTCATCCAACGGTTGATGATCATTTTGCAACCCCCTAACCTCCGCACTTTAACGTGCGGGGAACTGGCGGTATTGACGCTCGTACTCTGCCACGCGTCGTGCTCCCACTATGATTGCTCGCCCTCTACCCGAAAACCACCCAGCCCCAAAAGAGGTGTGGGAAAAACTGTTTACCCCCCCCCCCGCCGTTGACGTCAACTGTCCTTTGCTGACATCACCCGCCACGTCATCTACCTGTACTCCCACTGATGTCATCCATCCTTTAAAACCAAAAATTCCCGCCAAGCTGCATTTTGTCGAGTAAAAGGATAAAAAGGTCATTTTCACTATGTTTCTATGCATATCACGCTCTCAGGAAAAAATGATATGCTCTAGTTTTTTACCAGAAAGGCTACATCTACGAGCTCACGACTTTTCCAACCCGCCATTTTACAGCTTCTTCCTCTTCAAACACAGTTGAAATCAAACTGAGGGACTTCTGAGCTCACAGAAGAAAGAAACAGAGGTATATAGGGATATTTTGTTACCCTAGCCAGTGGACCTTCAGAAACATGAATGGCCAAAGGAAAGGCGATGAGAAGACATGTTAGCAGTTCTATTTTTCCAGACAGCGGTATGCAGGGGTTAGTTCAGCATTAAAGAGCATCAAAACAAGTCAAAGAGTATCAGTTCAAGCATTAAAGTGTATCAGAGCAATTAAAGTGTATCAGATCAGAATTAAAGAGCGCAATTAAGACAGGAAGTCGGCGTAGAGCTACTACAGAAGACAATTGCAAGCCGAACCCTAAAGGCCTGCCTCCAGCACAACATCAGTCAATTTTTCCTATTTTTGTAAACTCTTATTAGTTAAAACCTAGATATTATCTCATAGCTGTTATGAGATATAGGTTGTACATATTTTGTTGTATAAATACCCCCTCCATTAGAGTTTTGGGGTGGTCTGTGGTGTGTGTAGATTTTCTAGACTTTGTTGTAATACTAAGTATTTTGGAATACAAAGTTGTTGGAACCAACTATTGTCTGGCCTACTGGATGAAGAATTGAAGCAGAGGACTTGTCACAGAATTCTTGAATCAACCTCCGGATCAATAAGTTCCCTATATCTTGTGTTTTACAGTTTTCTTGTTTATTATATCATCTGTGTTTCATAATCTAAATGATAAAGAAAATGGTTAATTCAAAATATGCTTGATTGCACTTTGTTTTCAATCTTTATTGTTCTCTGCGTTTTCTCTAGAATTAGAATAAACAGTGAATTCTTAATTGTTCATCTTTCCTGATACTTTCATGTTGATTATTTGCTAAAGAATTCTTAACTGCTCTTTGTCAATAATCATCCATTTTGCCTCTTCAATATGTTGAAGGATTCTTAACTGCCCTTCACCCATTTGAGCTCATTCCATCTATTTTCCAATCTTTATTTTTTTCCCTGTTTGACTACCTTGCTCTGTGAAGCCATCCTCTATTAAGAAACCAAATCCAGAAAGCCTATTTCTTTGACTCCATCATGCTCAATGGACTGAACTGTTCTGTTTTATCTCACTGTTCTATTGAATCTCACCACCCAAACCTAAACAAAACCCTTGAACTTCATAACTAACCTAATACCTTTAAAAAATAAAGCTAAATCATAAAGAGAGAGCCCTCTTTGGATACAGATTGGCTAGATTTTGTATCTAAAAGATTGGTCTATGGTTACCTCGGCATTATTCCCTTTCTTACAACTTTTGGGAAAAACCTGAGTGATAACACCGGTCATTGATCAAATACTGCATCAATGGCATCATTCGTTGCCAGATAAGGCAAGTCGTACCATTTCTGCGTAGGGTCCTTCTACGCCCTGATGGATACATGATGGAAGTCTGCTTTAAATTTTGCATAGCCCTACAAGTTGGCGTACATCGTAGGTGATAATCGCAGTTTGCGATTGATGGCCATGTAGATGTTCATCTCCATCAAGATCCAAAAGATCTTGTTGTCCTTGACTCATTGCACGTCCTTGGTCACCCACAGCGAAGCGTACTTCGTTGCTTCTGGGAGGTCTAGCGTGACCGAAGGGAACTGACTGTCCTCTGGTAGCTCCCATGCTACCAGCACAATTGACAGCAAGAGCCACGCGTAGTGGAACGTCTTGCTGAGCTCCCGTGCTTCACAACAATTCGCCAGGAACTCACCGTGAAGGTAGTCTGACCAGTTGAATTGGACTCCTTTGGCGCACTAGGCTGCTAGTGTGACGACAGGCACCAGCACCTCATCAGTGCAACACTTCCCCATCACCTTCCCTACTAAGATCTGTGTGGCTACCTTCACAACAAGGTCACAGATGCTGGATATAGGGCCTGCTCTCCACCTTTTCTGCCAAACATCATGGCCAGATTCTTTCTTGTGTAAATCAATTGCGTTATCTGACAAACAACAAGTCAACGAGGACTTTGATGAGCACTTCGGTGACCTCTAGAGCAGCTACTTCTGCCTCCATTCCAAGTTCTGGCACCGACTCCTCTCCTTCGGTATCTATGGCTTCTGTGGGCACCGACATAACGCTTTCCAACATTGCTCGCAACGTCTCTGGTAAGTTTGCAAATGCTGGAGTCTCTTTCAAAGCCTCGAAGAATTCTCGATTTATGAGTGTGTAAGAGCTCAACAAATCAATTCTCAAAATGCCAAGTGTTTTTCGCTGGACAACCACTTGTAATTTATAGGGAATTTTGAATTCAAATGCGATCGTTCCCCCCAAATTTAGTTCATTAATGTCGGAATGGTGGCAGATTTTCAAGGATTTGAGCCATAAATTTTGTCTTAAATTCTGTCCGCCCGCTTCATTTGGCTGCATTTTTACCGTGAAATCATGAACAGTGACCTTAACATTCACTTTCTGGTCGACCTACATGATTCCTCCCTGGGTAGCGCAGCCCCCTTCACGCTGTTGTGAACCCTGTGACACTTCCTTGCATCGCATAGTCCTCAAATCGCGCAACTCCCAAACCCAGGCAGTGTAGTTTATAGTCCCGAGCCTCCTTTCAGCTGCCTGGAGTGCTAAGACTGTACTACCTTCGTCTAGTCACATGGTCGGACCGTAGTTGTATGGCTTCAATTGACTGCCATTCACCTTTCCTAGGAAGGGATCTCCATTCAACTTGACCAGCTGGACCGCCCCTTCGTCGATAATCTCCTTAATGACATAGGGCCCTAACCAGTGCATCCTGAACTTCCCTGGAAATTTATTAAACTCACTGACATATAACAAAACCAGGGCATTTACCTTAAAGGTGTGCAACTTAATGTGTCGATCATGCCATGATTTTTTGCGCTGCTTTAGGACCTGTTGGTGAAATCAGCCAGAAATCTTTCTTCCTCAAGCTCATCTAGTTGTGCGAGCCTTTCCTCCAGGGCTCCGTGATTCATCATACCCATGAGCACCTCTATGCGTAGACTAGGCACAATATATTCCATAGGCATTACTGCTTCGATGCCATAGACCAGCCTAAATGGTGTTTGTCTAGTCAACTTCTTGCATGTCGTTCGATAAGCCCATAGTACTACAAGTATGCGTAGGTACCAATCACTTCGCTGAGCATTTCAAACCTTGGTCAATGTGTTCTCCAACACTTTATTGAATTCTTCCACTATCCCATTAGCCTATGGGTGATAAGGTGTGTTCTTCTAGTGATATACCTAAAATTCCTCCGTTAGCGCACTGATCGTCTCATTCAGAAAGTGCATACCGCTATCACTCATCAAAATCTTTGGACAACCAAATCGCGTAAGTACATACTCAGAGTAACTTTGTAGCAGTCGCACCTGTGCAATCCTTCATAGGTTGTGCCTCCACCCAACGAGTCAAATACTCCATCGCGGTGATAATGTACCTTGCTTCTGTCTTTCCTTGGGGCTGAATGGGTCCCACAAAATCCATTACTCATTTCTCAAAGGGTTGCAATGTCATCTATGGATTCAAAGGAATCTCATCCCTCCGTGATGTTCTGCCAGTCCTTTGACACACATCACACGCCTTGCAATACGCTTTTGAGTCCTGATGGAGGGTTGGCCACCACAACCCTGTACGTAGAATCTTTTGTGCGGTCACTATCCCTACATAATATCCTCCCACGGCGCCCCCATGAGCATTCTCGAGGATGCCACTTATTTCAAACTCGGGTACATATCGTCACAATATCTCATTAGACCCCATTTTGTACATATGCCCAACAATGACAGAAAAATCTTCCGTGCGCACCACTAATTCCTTCTTCTACTAGACAGTGTATCCTTTTGGAGCAATCCTTGTCATTAGGAAGTGTATGATATCCTCAAAATTACCATTTGCGATGCGCACTACAAATAGCTACGCGTTAGGCAATCCCTCCTCCAAATTAGTGGGCTCTTCCCCTGTTTCGATGCGCTACAGATGGTCTGGTCCCGCGTTCAATCATCCAGGCTTCATAATAACTTCAAAATAATATTCCTAGAACAATAACAACCACCTACAAATTCTCCCCCCCAACACAGGCTTATTGACCAGGTACTTCAACGTGGAATGATCTGTGTACATCTTAAAATGGCCTCCCAGCAAGTAGTGTCTAAACTTCTGGAGCGCGTAAACCATGGCTAACCTTTCGCGCTTGATTTTGGAATAGTTCTTTTCTGCCTTATATAACCTTCTACTTGTGAACGCTATAGGATGTTCCAAGTCTTCTCCACCAGCCTGTGTCAGTACTGCTCCCAATGTTATACACGATGCATCAACATGTACATGAAACTCCTTCTTCCAATCCAAGAAGACTAGGATCAGCACAGTGACCATATTTTCTTTCAATACATCTAGGATCTTCTTACAATCCTCATTTCAGCAGAATGTGACATCCTTCTTTACAACTTCTCCATAGGCGCGTGACCTGGGCATAGCCTTTGATAAAATTTCTGTAATATCCCGTATGTCCTAGGGTAGTGCGTAGCTATTTCACACTCCTCAGCGCTTTGAGATTTAGTATCACTGCGATATTCGTGGGATCTACCATCAGTCCTTGCCTACAAACCACATGACCCAGCAAGGTCCGAAAAGGAACATAGAATAAGCATTTCTTCAGATTGACCGCGATCTGGTATCTTCGATAGGTATCCAACATCAAGTGCAAGCTTGTTACATGGCGTTTTTCCAGCCCAAACACAGTCCAATCATCAAAGTACACTTCCAGGAACTTATGAATAAACTCCTTGAACACAACAACAACCATGCGCGATAAAATCGCAGGCGCATTATTCAATCCAAATGACATTACAGTGTACTTAAAACATCCCCATTCAGTCACGAAGGTCGTCTTGCTCCTATCCTCTGGCGTGATTTTGATCTGATGGTACCCAAAGAACCCATCAGTGAAGGAATATGCTTCCTTGCCACCTATATTTTCCAACCCTTCATCAGTGAATAGAGTCAGGAAAGGATCATGTACACAAGCGTCATTCAGCTTTTTGAGATCCACACATATCCTTATTTCATCCTTCTGCTTCTTCTCTTGTACCACCATTAGGCTTACCCAGTCAGATTCTTCCACATGCTCAATTATGCCTATCGCAAGCATCTTGTCTAGCTCTAAGCGGACCTTCTCCTTATATTTTGGATTGAGATGGTAAGGTCTTTGCTTAACCGACTTTGCGTCGAGCTTCAATGTGATCTTCATAACACCTAGGTCCCTGATTATCCCTTTTAGATCCATAAACATGGTAGGGAATAAATCCTGGTATTCGTGGAGTAATTCAACGACCTTGTCCGCCATCTCATCATCCCAATAATCTCCAATCTTCACAAATTTGGGCTCTACCTCCGTACCAATGTTTACTTGTTTTATTTTCAGTGGCACGGTTATATCAGGATTCTCAATCTACGGTCCTTCAACCTCGCAATGGCCTTCTGTTTCAGGGATGTTAATATTTCGCGGATCCTCATCCTCTTCTTCAGTGGTTACGTTATAGCATTCTAGCGCGTGACACAGTTGAGTAGCCCACTCAGGTTGAATTAGGTCCAAAGGACCCTGCGGTACCCTAAATATTGCTACTTTCACCTCTTGTAGTGCTTCATCAATACAATCAAACCAGTATTCAAAACTGAATGTCATTATGAATCCTTTGCATAGAATATCCCATTCACCTGTACCATGGCGGAGCTCTGTTTCTATGTACCAGTTCATCGGGACGACATCTAGGGTGTGACAGAATAAGTGCACCCATTCAGGTTGGGGCTTCTCTCCATAAGCCTAAGCCCATTTGGCCAAGTGTGCGTGCGGATCATCCTGCCCATCATATTTGTCTGTTATTCACACCTTCAGCTTCCCAAAGTGTGTTCTCATCATCCTCCTACATTCGTGCCAATAATCAAAGCTTCCCTTATGCGTACCCCACTATCTTGCAGGCGTAGCACATAGTGCCCAGTCCAACGCCTGGAATCATTGCTTTTTTAGTACCTCCCTCTCAAATGCATCCAAAAAGATATCTACATCATTCAAGGCATCGTAAGTGAGCAGATTTCTTACCTCCGACGACACACAATGCAACGACCAGGTCATCATGTTACAACTTAGTGTAGTTACTTCATGTAACTGATACTGCCAATGCTCTAATTCTTCATCAGAGTTCGAGGTGCAAGAACTCTCGCGATCCCATCTAATTCATCCATCCGCTGTTGGATTCACCCAATCTTGGTATCGCGTTGTTATCTTATAGATACAGTCCAGATCATCATCACTCTCATAATCGTGGACTGGTTCAGTATAGCACGATCCTTCAGCAAGATCTAGGGGTACTATTACGCGTAGCGATTTCTTCTCAAATATCATCTTTCGCTTCTTTAGATTGATAACCCCATTCATATCAGTAGCCTAATCAATTCCCAGGAGCGCAAGGTATGGGTTGCTGTCATCCATAATTTCTATTACTTCAAAGTTAGATAATGCACTCACACCTTCAATATCTATAGTCACCCCTTGTAGCCACCCCATGGGGATGATCTTCTGCTGATTCGCCATCCTTAGCTGAATCAAAGACCATTGCAGCGTGGGTCTCCCCATCCATTACCAAGTTTTCTTTGGTAGGACATTCGTGTCTGACCCCATGTCCAAGATAACCTGATCCATCTCATACTCTCCTATCTACGCAGTCAATCTCATCTCCCATCCTATCCTTGTTTTATGCTTACCAAGCTTTCGTACTACACGCGACTCAGCCGGGGTGTTTTCGGCGCATCTATTTATGAGCTCCTGTAGCCCCTTCACAGCCTTGCTATCGCGCGGTAACTTCATGCAGGTCTCCAGGAAGGTTGTAAGCATAGTAGGGTCCATTTCCTGATTAGGCTTATCCTTGCTTCTTGAAGTGGAGGCTTCAACGAAGCTCTTCTTCACCTCCATGAAGGTTTCACGTGCACACTCCAAATTGAACTCAGTCTCCTTCACTGGAGCTTTGGGAACCCAGGTACTATCTTTGGGTTGTTTCCCCTTATCATCTCCTATTGTGATTCCACTTCGAAGCACTATATTCACATTCGGATCCTCTTCGCGTAGCTCAGACCTCATCATCTATAGATTCTGAGTCGGTTGAGGTGGTAGCGCCCCTTTTTCACGTATCCTTGCTGTCAGTGTAGGACAGTCTTCCATTTCATGATCAAACAGAGTGTAATACTTGCACGACGGACGTGTTGGGTTAGTGCAATCATGGGCATAATGTCTTGGTCCTCCGCAATTGTAGAAAATCAACTGCCCCCGACCTTTGCCAGGTCCTCCTCTGCCTCGACCTCGTCCGTGCCCTTGAAAGCCTGTCTACGCCATCCCCACGCTTTGGTCAAGAGGCCACTTTTCTGCCTAAACCCTATAGGTAGGAGTTCTATCCATCATTAGTTCATAGCTTTTGCAATTACGCTCATTATGCCCTACCGACCTATAGAAGTTATAGAACAGTTGTTGTGGTGTCTGTACAAACTTCTGTAACAAATGACAGTTATCCGTGACATTTTTTCCTGCTACCTAACATATAGCGCACCACAATGCAGGCCCCGCACTTGGTCCTACCTGAGCTTCCGGCCTCAAAGGAATTGGTCCTCCTCTTGCTAGGTAGTTCGCAAAGACTAGACATGGTCTTTGTCATGCCCCCGACCCTTGCATTTCAGGCACCATACCTCTTTGCGCACCTCTGGTCGAATTGTTCTGTCATGCTTCAAGCTTTGCATGTCAAGGCAAAGATTTTTCAACTGCACATGGATTTGCTGAACCCCTAGATTCGAACCTTGCATCGATGTTTCATGCAGTCTCATTGCAATCTCCAAGGCCTCAGCCTGAGTCGTTACCTTTTGTTGTGACAGTGAAACCCTTAGTTGTGGCAGTAGCGAAGCCACAAACCATTCGTGATGTTGTCCGTCTGTCAAGTTCATATTAGCTTCACGAATTTTTCACTTCAATCTCTGATCTAATTCCCAAGGTGTCTTGCCTGGCTACATCGTGATTTCTTTGAACCCCACAATAGACTATGCTTCAGATTTAGGCCTACTGAATTCCCTATTCAGTGTTGTATGGATGTCTGCCACTCCAGCATTCAGATTATCATTAGAGTACTCAATATATCAGGTTAGCGCGCGATCCTACAGAGAACTAACTAATGTTGCCTTCTTCATGTGATCATCTATAACGCCCTGAGCTTCCCATACGGCTTTCACGACGAACCAGAACTGATTCTAGTCCTCATTTCCCAAGACTTTGAACAAAGGCAGCTTTACTAAATTCACCATACTGAACTGTGGTGGAGGTGGAGGTGGTACGGGTGAAGTCGCAGGTGATGGTGGTGAAGTTGGAGGTGGAAGTCACAAGAATCCTTGTCTTATCAACTGAATAGCACTTCGCGGAGAAACCTGCGCTATCCCCTCTTCGTCACCTCGTGGAGGTGAAATCAATGGACTATATTCAGAACCCTTTCTTCCTTCGTTCCTGTAAGTTTTTCCGCTTTGCATAACTTGAAAAATCAAGGCAGTTGCATAACTCACTTTTCGCACAATAACATTTTAATCCAAGTATTCAAATATTAAAAGTACTTACCTTGTGGTCCTTTGAAAAAGCACCGCTCCGCCATGTTGTAGCTGACTAAGGTGTTGACTGAAAATTTAGTTACAAATCCTCCTATGACGCGATTGAGCCAATGATCGACAACGCGGGCGATCTTATCCTTTGATGATTCCAATTTTTGTACTAGCTCCTGGGTCCAAACCATAGGAATGTCAAGTTTCCACCTTCCTTGGCTATCTGCTAGCTTCGCGATCCAATCATATCGCTCAACCGGAAAGGAACAGAAAAAGATCTCATGTATTTCTGTATATAGGTACTTTTCCAGCCATTGTTCCTTTGTCAATCGTGGACTTTTGTTCTCCTGTGCCACGAATTCGTGGATCTTCCTATCCAACCAGTCTCTGATCTCTTTCTTAGTTGGATTCTAGTGATACGACATTAGACATCTCTTATGCAGATTCCGGTCCCAACAACGGAACCATTTTTGGCTTGAGGGGGCCTAACCCAGGTTCATTGTTAGTTAGCCAAACAAATCCATACACTACTGGCCCTTTCGGCATCAGCCCGCGGACCGAAGTCTCACCTGAAGCAATATGGGGCGATGCTGGAACCAAGTTTCCGCACCCTGAGATGGTCGTGATGTCGGTTTATTCTTTCTATTCTCGCTTTCACGCATGTCTCAAAGTTCTAGGGCTCTATCTTCCTAACCCCTTATTCCTCCCTTCGATACCTTTGCAAAAGGGTACAACTCACCTTCACGCAGCCCTAACCTTTGATTCAGATACTTTCATGCTACTAAGGCACCGTATTGCACAGATTGTCAAGTTATCTTAAGAATCCTACTTATCTTATCAGGTAACCACAGTGAGCACCGCGTAAATAGGCATTCTTACTTGTGTTCACTTAACCAACGTAATTACATACATTCGCGCATCATATAAGTATTATAAAGGAAATTCATACATACATGTCAAGATGCATTAACAGGAACAAATACACAGAATTTGTAGAATAATTCTCTTTATTGATATCTTCCAAGTGATTACAAACTCTATCCACCCTACGCACACAGTTGTAGGGGTCCACACACTCAGCTAGGAAATTCTATCCTAGGCCTCTGCGCACTCAGCTGCAGAGACTCTACCTACGCTATGACCGAAAACTTAGACTTCTTACTTCAGAGCTATGACTATCTTACTCCATTCATTCATTCCTTCATTACTCTAAACTACTTAGAGCTTAGCTCTTTTTATACAATCCCATGGTCCGCAGATAATGGGTAGATCTCTTACAGCCAACTTTACTTTACAAAAATAAGGGCGGACAACCCTTTATGACTCATGACACCTTTGCGCTCCGCGACCACAAAATGTAGATACTTTACTATTTCGACTCAAACATGGGCTTTTAGCCCAAAAACTGTCCTTGGGGGATCCTGTTCCCAACAACTTCAACGATCGATCATGTAATAATCTATGAAACTGCTGGGAAAGATTGCGTAGTTGTGAATTTCAGAGGTGAGAGACCCTCAGTTGGATCTGTGCATTGTGCATTCCCGACTGCTAGTGAGAGGTACTGTTGTTTGGAATTGCACAGAGCGCAGTCCAATGTGGCTAGCTATGAACTAGAACTGCACAATGTGCATTTTAGTCCGGCTTGATGGTTGTTGGGACTGCGCATTGCACAATCCTAGTGGGAAAGACTGGGGACTATCTCTTAGAACTTTGTAGAGCGAAGTTAGAGCTAGTCATTGGCATCCTTTGCGTAATTCCTGGAGCTAAGGCAGAGCCTTGAGTTTTAGGAATGCGCAACGCATGGCAGGAGAAGCTAGATCTGAGCCAAGGAACCCCAGATTTTCCCAAGGGAAACATGAAAACGAGTAGATTTGAAAGCATGAGAAAAGGATGGTGCATATATGACTGAATGGTAATGCATGTAATCGAAGGAAGTGAAAAAATCAGTCAAACGGACAAACAATGAAGCTGGTGGGGAGAGTCGCCGCAACGACGACTATTAGTGCAAAAACAGGATTATGCATGCGATGCTTAAGAAAGACAATTGAAAACTTGAAACAACACTTCTACAAGTTGAAAAAAACTAAAAAACTAGTAGTCGTTCAACAAAACATGCAAAACAACACTCACACAAGCCAAGGAAACAAAAGCTACAGAAAAACTAGCAAAGGACTTGAAAAACAAAACTTACTTGGAAAAGTTGTGCAGATCATGCAGAAGGTTCCTAGATGCTTCAGGAATTCCAGAGCTCCAAGGTTGAATGTGAAAATGAGCTATGGCAGTGTCCATTAAATAGATTTGGTCGATTTAGGTTTTATGACGTGCATGCAAAAATCTAGGAAAAAGCGACAAGTGGCGAAAGTTTCTAAAATTAGCTCAAGTGTAACTCCCAGTGCTAAAAATATATCCTCTTTTTGTTTTGTGTTTTTTGTTTTTTTTTTTGGGAAAGGGTTGCCATACATGCATGGAGATATTTCGCAATTCTAGAGGGAACCAAGCAACCTTCCGGCACATGCATCGGGTAGCAATGGAGGGAATGCTTCTATGCAATTCCTGGGATGAGTGGCTCTGACTGCCTCTCGTGCTCTGCACAATTTCCCTTCTGAAGAAAATATTTTAGTTGGGCCTGCGCATTTATGGAGATGAAGCTCACTATTGCGCTGATCTACACAATTCTTGAGAGCAAGGTTCACTATTGGGTTGCTCTACGCAATTCTTGAGATCAAGGTTGGTTGCCCTCTAGGACTACGCAGTTTTTCAAGGCAGTGCAAGAACCGAATCAACCAAGTCACAAGGGGTTATCTTGTGGTTAGACAACAAAGCAAGCAGGCGAACACAAGCTGCAAAGTGACAGATAAATTCAAATGAAAGCATAAGTACCTAAGTAGTGTAAGACAAGTTGCTAAGATTTTAAGGAGGGAGGCTCCTAAACAAAGAGAAGGAAAAATTTTGGAGGGTGGTTGTAGCCACTACAACAGGAAGGCAAGGGTCAAGAAACTTCAAAGGGAAAAATTGCAGGTAAGAGATTGCATGTGTGATTTCCTAGCTGGTTTTGACATGCATGGTAAGCGCATTCCTTTTGTTGTCACTGGCATCGATTTTTCCAGGATTGATAGTGGATTTTAGCCTAGCCTTTCCATTTCAGGATAGCCATGGTGTGATGGGATTGTTCTCGGTTTGAACTTTGAATTGTTGGATGGTTTTGGAATTTGGTGGGAGGTGGTCTAGGAAAATTCCCAAAGCCCTAGGAATCTCTTGACCGGTAATGGCGGGATACATGGCAAAGCCTAAGGGTGGAGACATGAAAATTCCTCAAGAATGGTGAAGAAATTATGGGGCATCCAATCTTAGTTCAGTTTTGTGATCTCGACACCGGTTTAGGTGTGATCACGATATGGAGAGGGCGGAGGTGGTTTGGCCTCTAGCTTCCCTTGGTTTTCTTTAGATTGGTTTATTCCATGAGATCCCACATTCATGCTTGGAATATGGCACATGAGTGATTTGCTGAAAGAAAGATGTGGTTCAGTGAATCTATGGTCGGTTGGAATGTGGGAGTCCTGAACCTGGTCATTATTTTCCTATGTTTAATAAAAGCTAAGTTTCTATTACTTTTGGTAAGGAAATGTACCAGTTATTATATGGCTTTAAGGGTTGTTCTCTTATGGTTATTTATCTGGTTGTATGTTGGTTATAAGCATGGTTATATGACAATTCTCATTCATGGCTCTATTCATGTTTTTACTCATAACTGTATAAATAATGAATGCAAGACCTAATTGATGATATTACAGCTAATGTGAGAAGGTAGGGGCCCTTCTTGTTAAACCTCAGTTAAGTTTTCAGTCCCTTATGTTTAGACTTGCATTCATGACCTATAGGTTAAATATCTACCAAGTGTTTGACAAAATTTCAATCCGGGTTGGGGATGGTCAGGTCAAGTCTTGGTTCTAGTTTGGGTTTGTAAGAATTGTCTTCATGTCTTTTATGAGTTCTAGAAGTTTCATGGATTTTTGGGTAGAAGCTTAGCCATAGCCCTGGAGAGTAGCCTTAATTTCTGCAGTCGCTAGCACAACACTAGAACAAAAAGGCCACAATGAGACTGATGCATGCCTATGGTAGTGATCGGGAACCGATAGTCACATGGAGGCCTTGGTAAGGGAGCTACTGGGGCTCAAGCCCAGGGAAAAGTGGGTTGTCTCAGGGGCTAGACACCTGGAGGGGCTGGGTTACTCTTGGAGGTCCTGTGGCACCTAAGGGAAGTCAGTAAGGTCTTCAATTGTCGACTCCATTTCCTTAAGGTCACATAGGAGGTTGAGTCATATCATAGTGACCCTTAGCTCATGTTTACCTCGGTCAAGATGATGAAAGTAGATAAATGTGGGAGGAGGCGTTACAATGAATATACTCGACTCATCTGAATGTAACTGCAAGAACATATGGATAAATTGTTTGAATGCTATGACAATGATTTAAGAGAATATGGTTGGTGTATTCTTCAGGTAAAATGACATGACTATATAGGCAAATGAGCCCCATTTTGTTGGAAACATGGTCTTAATCATGTCCTCCTCCATGATCTTCACCTTATGGTAACTAGAAAATCCATAT
This sequence comes from Pinus tabuliformis, assembly GCA_031772625.1. Lineage (NCBI taxonomy): Eukaryota > Viridiplantae > Streptophyta > Pinopsida > Pinales > Pinaceae > Pinus > Pinus tabuliformis. Next base: position 655,999,721 of record CM062818.1, on the reverse strand, counting down.
GAATGAGTAGGCTTCTCTACCACCCACATTCTCTAGAATTCCATAGGTGAACAATGTCAGAAAAGGATCATGCACATAGGATGTAATGGATCAATTTGTGAGCGCAAGGAATTATAACTAGGGTTCAATTTCTTTACCAACAAAACCTTATAAGCATTGAGACTTTTAATCCCCAAAGGCTGAAAAGGGTCTCACTCAAGACACGGAACATTCATAATTTAACCAAACATATAAAGATTCATTCAAGATGTAGGAAATACTATATTAATAGCTTAAATAACACATACATTAGAACACATAAGACTCATATAAATCACAACTATGAATATATCTCATCCATTCATATTAGAAACAAGATCTTTACAAGATAGAATCCAAATACATTCTCCAATTACAAGCATTGAGAGATCTACATAAACAACTTGGATATTCTAGACCCTTCTCACTTCTCCTTTCTCTCTTTCTACCCCAAAAGTTAAATAGTCTTTCCTTTACCTCCTCTTTATAAGTTCACCCCCATGGAGACCACACTAACCCATCCCTGAATCAATTACAAAATGGTACAAGTTCATATATTATTACAGATCCTTATCAAATGCATGCATAGTATATTCATCTCTAGTATGCAATGTCTCTAACACAACTTTTTTCCTTCTTGGTGTTGTATCTTTGACGCTTGGTCTTCTATATTTATCCTGGTGTAGCATTCTTTAACTTTTCAAAACTTGGATTTGTTAAAACTTTGGCTATCCCATAGGATGGCAACACTTATGTAGTATAATATTATGAGATTAATGATGATTGTAAGCTATCTTCACTATTTTTTATTTTCTTGGTGTATGTGGGGATGATCATTTTCTTTTTGTGATCTTGTACATAATGATCATTCATTTGACTCTTAATCTTCATTCTTTTTTAGCTTAAACTACGCTAATTTGTTGGATGTGACATTTTGGAATGCAAGATATACTCTTGTCCATAAAATAAGCTTGAGAGTAAAGTGCAATAATAAAGGTAAAATATTTTTAATGCTTTCACATGTCTTTCCTTGATTATATTCAACAAATTGATGTGAAGCGTATCCTTTTACATATAAATGATTCTATCTTCATGCTTTTGTAAAGGACCCACTTGACTCATAGGAAGTTGTGATGGCTGCAAGTTATCTTTGCCATTTATTGTTTTATTGGTTTGTTAATTAGACTAGGTATGCGTTATATGGATATGTTGTCTTTCATGTGTATCATACCTACCTTATGTTTCATATTAAATTTATTTTTATTATTGCATACTCTAAGCTTGAATATAACATATAGTTAAACAAGTTAGATAAATATTTATGAAATTGCTTGTAACATTGCACATTATATTTGCATCTCAGTTACATCACAAATAAACATTATATCTACATTGAACCATCTGGGAAGTCACATGTCCAAATATCCTCTAGCATTGTGTCCTCACATGTGAAGGGTCACTAGCTTAACCTGCTTATACAATGAAATATTGCAAGTATTATCACATTCATTACTCTCTTAACTTCCTATTTAAAATATTCTACCAACTATTCCAATTGTACACCACAACTTTCTATTAATGGCATTAGCACCTAAGCTTACCTTACTCCTAACTAATGTATTGTCATGTCTCCAAATATTACCTTACTCCTAACTAATGTACTGTCATGTCTCCAAATATTACTTTCTTAACTTCCTTATTTTAAATATTCTACCAATTATTTGAACTATACACCACAACTTTCTACAAATAGAATTAGCACCTAAGATTACCCTACTCCTAACTAATATATTGTGATGTCTCCAAATATTACTGCATGTTGGATCCTCAAGCGCGCATAACATACAACCAATCAACTACCTTGATCACGTCCTTTAGCATTTGGCTATTGAGTGTTCCTAGTTATTCTATGTCAAAATTTGTAATATTTGTTATCTTTAACAACTTTAGCCATTGCATGTGCAACTTTCTTTGGTGTTATAAAAGCATACTATCATATATTAACACCAACACACTAGGTTCTAGTACATTCCACTGGATGTTACAATCATGCCATGCTTTCTAGCATTATTTTTAACTACTTGATGGTAGTAAGTATCAACCTATCTTCCTCCAATTGCATGAGGTAATCAATCTTATGTTATAGCAATTGGTTATAAAAAAAAATTATTTCCAGAGTGATGCATAATCTAGGTATGGTTCCAAGGGAATTACAACTTCCTTTCCATATATAAGTCTAAAAATGATATGCTTTGTCAACCATTTATAAGTATTCCTATAATCCCATAGCACTACATAAATGCATTGGTCCCATGCATCCTTCTATACATTACACACCTTAGTAAGCCCATTTCCTAGGATCTTATTAAAGGCATCCACTATGCCATTTTCCTATGGGTACACGAGGGATTCACTAAGGGAGCGATACCATTCCACACACATTCATATTGGGGGATATATATTGAGGAAAAAATGACATAGCATATGAGCATATATTAGGGGGTAAAATGTTTTTATGTTGGTAGGTATAAAAACGTAGTTTAAGGTTAATGGAAAAATATAAAGGGGTATAAAAATTGTTAATGAAAAATGGATACCTACAATATCTAGTGAAAGTGGGTGTTTTTTAAATTAGGAAGGTGTATTGGGTTCGTATTGGTAGGGAGTTAAATAATGTGATTTTTAGAGGCATTTTCCAATATGTAGTCAAATAAGGGGTATCATTTAATATGCCAAGAATGCACATGATATGTCAGAGGTTCATTGAGTGAAGTCCTCGTGTATGGGTAGTACAAAATATTTTTCTAATATTGTATCATAAACTCTTGTGGCAAAGTATGGGTTCTATCATTGAGAAAATGTGTACCTTATCTAGTCATCAATACCCAAGGACATCAAAATCTTTGGATAGTATAATTGAAGATTAATTTCATGCATTATGGTTCCTATAATATAGTCCTTTATCGATATGTCCTTAACCCATTGTATTAAGTATTATGTCATTTTTATGATATACGATGCACCTATACACCATGCACGAGGATTGATTTGTCCAACAACAAAAAATTGTGCACTTCTTAAACGACTCGAGTGCAGTGACAAGGTTGAGAGAAAACCCATCCCTTACTAATTGACTTCCCTATATTCTAGCATACATCACAACATTTTATGTATTCCTTAGAATCTTAGACTATGAAGGGACACCAAAATCTAACATGTAGGACCATTTATGTAGTAGCTTTCTTGCACCAGGTCCACTTGCAATGCCTTGTGCTTCTTGTAATATCATGTCTCTCTCATGGTATAATATGCACCTAAATATTATTCCATCTACTCCAAGTTTTTATAGATTTCCCACAATCAATTGGTAATTGGAACTATGCTTTACAAAATATTAGTGCTACACAAATGTGTATCCCTCTAGTGCACAACCTATGGTTAATAATGTTACAATCTTGATGAATTGGTTTGGGACCACCTCAATTTTGAATATTTCAATTTTTAGTAAGTCATAATCTACATTTTCTCCTAGCTTCATGGATCCAAAGCATAACAAATGGTTGAGTCACACATTATGTTTTTTGGTTTCACCAACACTTCAAATTGATATTCCTAGAATAACAATAATCAATGACAAATTCTCTCACCCAACATTGGCTTGTTGACTAAATATCTAAGGGAAGAGTGATATGTGAAGAACTTGAATGTAGTCTTAATAGGTAGTGTTTGAATTTCTGAAGCGCATATGCCATGGCTAAAAATCCATGCTCTATGGTGGTATAATTATTCTCTAAATAACACAACATTTTTCTAGTGAAAGAAATAGGGTGATCAATGTTTTCATCCCTTGGTTGCACAAGAATTTTGCACCTAGGGTCATAGATGATGCATCTATGTGCACATGGAATTTTTTTATCCTATTTGGCAAGAAAAGTATTGGTGTGTTAACCAATTTCTTCTTAAGGATATCCAATTCCTTTTGGCATTCCTCTGTCCGGTTGTATTTGGTGTCTTTCCTTAATAGTTGTTCCTTCAATGTGGCAATCTTCACATGGTCCTAGATGAGCTTCATATAGTATTCTATATGCCCAGTGGTGTGCATCTATCTTACAAAAGTAGGAGCCTTCATATCCACAATCACTACAATCTGTGTAGGATATTCCAACAAACCCTCTTTGTAAATAAAATGGCCCAATAATATGCCAAAAGGAGTACAAAAATGCACTTTTTAATATTCAATTAAATCTAGAGTTCTTTGCATCTATTAAACATTAATCATAGGAGTTTTATGTGTTCTTTAAATAAGATGAATTCACTCTACTCATCTGATTATACCTTAAAGAACATATGGATAAATTGTTTGAATGTTATGCCAATGATTTAAGAGAATATGGTTGGTGCGTTCTTAATGGACAATGGCATGACTATGTACATGAATAAGGCCCATTATGTTGGGAACAGGGGCTTGATCATGTCCTCCTCCAAAATCTTCACCTTATGGTATCTAGAAAACCCATCACTGAATGAGTAGACTTCTCTACCACCCAAATTCTCCAAAATTCCATCAATGAACAATGTCAAGAATGGATCATGCACATAGGACATAACAAAACCATTTTCGAGTAGAGGGAATTAGACCCAAGGGCTCAAGTTCTTTATCCAACAAAAACCTATAAGCATTGACACTTTTAATCCCCAAAGACTAAAAAGGGTCTCACTCAAGTTACTTACAAGAATCACAGGACATTTAGATAAATATCTTGTGCAAAAGATGAGATATTCTAACATGAAACAAAACATTCATATTTTAACCTAACATGTAAAGATTCATTCAAAATGTAGGAAATATTAGACTAATCACTTAAATAACACACAAGACTAATAGAAATCACAACTATGAAGCTATCTCATTCATTCATCTTAGAAACAAGATATTTACATGATAGAACCCAAATACATTCTCCATTACAAACCTTGAGAGCTCTACATAGACAACTGAGATATTCTATACCCTTCTTATCACTTTTCCTTCCTCTTTTTCTACCCCAAAAGTTACATAGCCTTTCCTTTACATCCTCTTTATAGGTTCCCCCCAATGGAGACCACACTAACCCATCTCCAAATAAATTACAAAATAGCACAAGTTCATATGTTATTTCAAATCCTTCTCAAATGCATTCAAATGCTTGCATAGTATCTTCATCTCTAGCACGTGATGTCTCTTACACAACTTTTTTCCTTGTTGGTGTTGTATATTTGATGCTTGGCCTTCTATGTTTATCTTGGTGTAGCATTCTTTGACTTGTCAAAACTTGGATTTGTTAAGCTTTGGCCATCTTGTAATATGCCAAGACTTATATTGGTATACTCTTTTGAGATTAATGATAGTTGTAAGTTATCTTCACTAGTTTTTTATTTTCTTGGTGTGTGTGGGGATGTTCATTTTTTTGTTGTTGTTGTACATAATGAACATTCATTTGACTCTTAATCTTCATTCTTGTTTGTCTTAAACTATGCTAACTTATTGGACGTGACCTTTTGGAATGCAAGCTATATTCTTGTCCATAAAATAAGCTTAAGTGCAATAGTAAAGGTGAAATATGTTTCATGTTTTTGCATATATTTCCTTGATTATATTCAACACATTGATGTGAAGCATATTCTTTTACATATAATTGATTCTATCTTCAAGTTGTTGTAAAAAGGTCCACTTGACTCATATGAAGCTGTGATTGTTGCAGGTTATCTTTGTCATTTATTGCTTCCTTGGTTTGTTAATTATACTAAGTATGCATTATATAAGTATGTTGTCTTCCATGTATATCACACATATCTTATATTTCATATTAATATTTTTTTTATTATTATTGTATTCTCTAAATTTAAATATAACATATAGCTAAATAAATTAGAAAAATAACTAAAAAAATTATAAGTAACAATACAAATCATATTTGCATTTCTGTAAGATCAAACATAAACATACTTAAAAATGATTAGATAAATTTTAATTCTAATTAATAAATAAACCCTTAACACAAGAACCAATAAAAAAAGCCAGAAAAAGCCTTATTTGAAGGGTTCACAATTTCCACGAAAATAGATATAATTACAAAGTTTCACTGAACTTATTTATATTATTAACTCATGGAAATCCTTGATCACTAATTCCTCGTATAATTATCAAAATAACATTTTGAAAAGTGAGATAGCCTTTTAAATAATTCCTTGCTTGACAATTTTAAATTGTCACTTCTCACAACAAATACCATTTAAAATTGTCACCTCTCTGAACAAAAATAATAAATGCCAAGAGAAATTCCATTACATTGTGTAATGGATGATTCTCTACAAACCTTGTAATGAACCACGCCACTTGTAACCTTATAAAATGTAAGGGATGCTTCTCTACAAACCTTGTAATGAACCACGCCACTTGTAACCTTATAAAATTGTTATTGAGCTGACAATTACATTGTGTGCCAGATGATTCTCTACACACCTTTGTAAAGAACCACCACTTATAACCTTATGACAAGCAATTTAAAACTGTCGCTCTCTAAACAAAAGGCAATTTAAAATTTCCACCTCTCTCACAAAGAGAATTTAAAATGGTCACCTCTCTGAATACATATAATAAATGCCAAAAAGAGGTTCATTACATTGTGCACGTTATGGGTCTCCACAAACCTTTGCAATGAACCACGCCAATTGGAGTATTGAATCTTGATCCCTAACACTTTATGTGATGATCAAAATAGCATTGCACTGGGCCATTTACAATGACATCATGACAAACATGAAAAGTCATTGTCTCTTTAATTAAAAAAATAGTAGATACTACAAGGTGAAAATAACTTCGTCCTTAATCCCTCGGATACTAATTATATTTTGGAATGTGAATATTTGAACATTTTACTAGGATATTTTAGGTATATTTTGGAATGTGAATATTTGAATATTTTGGAATGTGTTTTTTTATTGTGAGGTTTTATGAGATAATACAGTAGTAGAGATTTTAAAATAGAGATTTTCTTTTAAAAGTGAATATTTTTATTGTAAGATTTTATGAAGTAATATGATAGAGATTTGTAAATTAATATTGTAAAAATCTTTTATATAGTATTTTTAGAAATCAACTTTCCATTTAACACATCTCTTTCCCCTCCTTTTAACTTGTCAACCTCCGCTTTCCATTTAACATCGTCGGCGTTCCTTTACACTCTAATGTGCAAATGCTCATATAACTTTATTAGATAAAAAGATTTATGATTAGCATAAAGAAGCTTCTAGGGTTACAACCTGTATTAGTCCTAAACGAAGTATTCTACTAATATTTAAAGAAAAACATTCACCGGAGAAAAGGAACAATGGCGGCCAGTAAAAGAGAGAATATTGTCACTGTGATTCTAATATATTGGGTTATATATATATATATATTATTGTAAAATTTATTTACAATATTTCGTAGATTATTGGTTCAAATTTTACGAGGGAATCGCATGTAAAAAAAAACCGCCATATCATAAAATAAATCACTATCCCACAAATTAGTAAATTATTTTTTCTTTGCTATCTTAACTTTGCTAAAGAATAATAAAGACAAAACACCCACAAAATTATGTATGAAGTAGCTTGTAAATAAATAAATAAAGAACAACTCATAGTGGCGTGTTTTCTTCAAATAGTAATTAACAATTGCGTTATGAGTGGATTTGAAGCTTTCGGAATTGTTTAAATTCTATAATAGAATTGTATTTTTTAATGGAAATATAACTTCTATATTTGAGAAAACAACAAATAAATAATCATTAAATTGGCCTGTCACCTACGCCCGTATGGGCATCTCATATCTAACGTCATCGTGAGCGTGCGTTTATGAAAATTCTATCCATTTCACCTACGCCCATATGGGCAGCGCACTTCCAACGTCATGCTGAGCATATGTATCTCAATAATCTATCAAGTCCATCCACAAACAGATGGAAAGCTGGGCGAAGTGCATTTATTTTATTTTGTTTTTATACTATTTTCAAATTTTTAAGAGGTTTTAAATTATAATTTTAATATAAAAATGGATTTGATTTATTTCAAAATTCTAAAATTTAAATTATATAAATTTATGGTTTGTGTAGGTAATTTTATGGGGAGGGTTGAGGTTGGAATTTATTAAGAATAAATTAAAATTATTTTAAGGTGTTTTCAAATTTGATTGAGCTTCACAGAATTTTGGTTGAGTAGAAAAGTTTATTTTAGAGTCCAGTATGATGTGTAAGGGCGTATGATGTGTAAGGGCGTAGGGTGTTTGAGCAGAGAGGCTCATTTTACAGCCTAGTATGATGTGTAAGAGTGTCCATCCATCATCAAAGTTGAAATTTTGCTCATGTCCACCAAATAAAAATCTAAAAAAATCTGAAAAAAAAAGTAACTATGATGTATAAGGGTATCCGTTATCAAAATTGAAGTTTTGCTCATGTCCACCAAAATAAAAATCTAAAAAAAAAAATACAAAACATTTCAATAATATAAATTCATAAAAATTAGATCCCTCTAAATTCATATTACATCCATATTTAAAATAAATCTAATATCTCAATAATATAAAATTAATTGTTCTTCTTCCATTCCATTCGATAAACAAAGTAGCAAAATTCAATCTTATCACCAAAAATAATTATACATACTTAACTATTTAAAATTACAAATTTTCCAATTAATAAACAAATGGTGTGAAAATCCAAAAAATATCTAGACATATTAATACCAAATGTCCTGGCCCAAAACTTGCGTGTACACCAAAAATAATTATACATAACTATTTAAAATTACAAATTTTCCAATTAATAAACAAATGGTGTGAAAATCCAAAAAAATATCTAGACATATTAATACCAAATGTCCTGGCCCAAAACTTGCGTGTACAATGGCAACAGTGGGGGGACCATGAATGTCGACGGATGGGCCTCACGTCAACTCTAGCAACAGAATAGTTTGAAATTCAGCCGTCACTCAATAAACATGTGCGTTTTGTCAGGGGTTAACATCCAGAGGGAAGAAAAATCCTTACTATGAAAGATCTTGCATACCTGTAGAGTTGAAATGGGCACACCTGTAGATTTGTGTAGAGTTGAAATAGGCACACTTGTAGAGTTGAAATAGGCACACCTGTAGATTTGTGTAGAGTTGAAATTAGTTTATTGAAGATCATGATTTGGAATGTTTTTTTCCCGATGTGTAATTATTATAACAATATTTCAAATATGTAATTTATGTTATTTCAAAGAAATTGAAGTTTGATAGATAAATGTGTAGTCATTACAACAATATTTTTTCTGTTTTCTTCGTTTTCACTATAACAATATTTGTCATCATATTATTTCAAAGAAATTAAAGTTTAATAGATAAATATGTAGCCAATATAACAATATTTCTTGTCATTATATTATTTCAAAAAAATAGAATTCGATAAAATATAACAACCATTTTACTCATCTACCCAAATTAATTATAAAAATAAAATTTCCTTCATCAATAACAAAGTTTAAAGTTCTTCCAAGAAAATTTATTGAGAACTTCGTACAGTAATTACAGTAATGTTCCTTGTGAAAACCGCGCCATATCCGTTCGATTCCCAAATATTCAGCGAATTTGCAATTCACTTAAGCTCAAGGGAATTTACGTACCATTGTAAAATACAAAAACTGACTAGAAGACTGGTAGATAAATTATGCTTTGGTTCTCGGGCTTGTTACGTAATGCTATGGCTGATCTCAATATAAGTCGGTTTATATGAATGTTAGAGTTTTAAAAGAATCAATGAAAATGCTGGGTAATTAAACGGAAATCCACAGGCAGTCTTCTCATAATTTGACAGATTATGCAAAAGGCGAGACTAAAAATACTTTCAAATAAAATAGCCAAAGGAGAGTACTACTTTAATTTTACAGTGTGCACAGCCGCCATGAATAGGTCAAAAAACTACGGCAGGATCCATCGATTTATAAAAGGAGTAAGCACTATGTTAGTCTTGGATGGATGGCAACCCCACAACAGAGATTGGTCCTTTGGCCAACAGCAAATTTATTTCAATCTTTTCCTGCAGAAAGCAACATGGACACGCTTCCAATTTTCTTTTACAGTCTCCATAACTTCCCCTTTTTCAGTCGGGCACGTCGGTGTCTGAAATCGACTGCGCATTGGGAAAAAAATCTGAAATTATTCTATAACTTCAACTTTCCAAGGCCATTGAATTATAGGAGCAGCTTCATTTATATTTTGACCTCAGGCTTACAGGACCATTGGATTGTAGGAGCAGTTTCACTCAGATTAGAAAAGAGAAAGCATTCCAATGCTATGCCCTGCTCTGCAATGGGGTTGAAGATGAAACTGTTAATCAGCAGTGTGTTACTTATAGTCTGTCTATGTACACGCATGCGCTTCGCAGTAGCTGATCCAGAGACTTCTATTGTTTGGAGCGGTTGTGGGAACAGCGGCAATTATACTTATACAAACGGTAGCGCGTTTGGGCATAATCTAAACGAGGTTTTGAATTCACTGGTGAAAAATGTTAATGCCAGCGGATTCAATACCTCTAGTATTGTTTCTCAGGGGGGAACCAGCAATAGCACAGTTTATGGGCTTGTCCAGTGCAGGGGAGATTTAGATTCCTCGGATTGCGAACAGTGCGCATCCACGGCCAAAGCGGACCTTGTTCAGGTTTGTCAAAACACTTCTGGATTCATTCAACTAGACGGCTGCTTCTTGCGTTACGACAATCATAACTTTTACAACGACATTGAGAGTAGGAAGAATTCGGTAGTTAGTGTTCTCTGCAATACTGATAATAGCAGTCAACCACAACAGTTTACAAATGCTGTTAAGGTCCTGCTCTCAAATGTTACCGCTCAAGCTGCCGAGGCTCCCAAACTTTTCGCTGCGGATTCAGTCGCTGCGCCTGGTAATATATCGCAGACTATATACAGCTTCGCGCAGTGCTGGAGAGATCTGTCCCGGACAAGCTGCGGATCGTGCCTAACCGAAGCCCTGACAGATATATTCGAATGCCAAAGTGGAGCTGTTGGGGCACAATTCGGATCTAAGAACTGCTATTTGCGGTACGAGGTCTATGAATTTTTCAATACCTCTGTTCTCTCGCCGCCATCAGGGGAAAGTCCTCCAGTATCTTCTGGTATGTTCTTCACATTGTTCACCATGAAAAGGTACATGGTGCTGTTTTTAGGATTTTGTTTTGGTGAAATAAAAGATAGCCAATTTAGTTAGAATTGTTGTGCAAATTTTGCAGGAGGCAAAAAATCTAATGTCCTTGGGATAATTCTGGGCATAGTAGCTGCCATGGTTGTACTAATTGCAGTCATAGGCATTTGGAAGTGGAAGCTTTCCACTCGTCGGAATCGTCGGCACCTAATTTATCGAACTAGAGGTCCAGAAATTGCTAAATCATTCAGCCTCAAGGATTTTCAGGTTGTGTCTTGTGAACTGTTCACCAATTTGTTTACCGCAACATAAATAGATACTCTGTAATGGTTTTCGCAGGTGACCAAGGAGACATTAGCTTAGCCCCGAGTATTGCGAATGCGGAACTCATTTTCAAGTACGATTTTCTGAGAGAAGCGACCTCCAATTTTAACTTGGAGAACAAGCTTGGAGAAGGGGGTTTTGGATCCGTATTTAAAGTGAGTTCTTGGTATTGCATTGAATTAAATTTGATATTTAAATGTACTGGAAATTAGAAATCAATTTAAAGTTTGTTGATCTGCAGGGGATTTTACCAGATAACAGAGAGGTTGCAATTAAACGACTGTATATTAGTTCAAGGCAAGGAGACGCTGAATTTCTGAATGAAGCAAACCTCATCAGTCGTGTTCAGCACAGGAATCTTGTGAAATTGCTAGGTTGCTCCGTTGAAAACTCTGAAAGGCTACTGGTTTACGAATACCTCCCCAACAGTAGTCTCGACAGGATTCTATTTGGTTTGTACTCACTCTCAGTCGCTACATATATAGATCATAGAGTCCTTAGTTTGTACATATAAATTGCTAATCCTTTTACTTCGCATTGCAGATGCAACGAAACGCCATTTACTTGATTGGAAAAAGCGGTATGAAATCATAGTTGGAATTGCGCGTGGGATGGCCTATCTTCACGAGGAATCTGAGATTCGGATCATTCACAGAGATATTAAAGCCAGCAATATTTTACTAGATGACAAATACAGACCCAAAATAGCGGACTTTGGTTTAGCCAGACTTTTTGCAGAGGATCAGAGCCACATTAGCACTAGAGTTGCAGGAACTTTGTAAGAATTTTCCCTACCAAAGAAATGTTTGAGGTTCCCAAATAATTCATACGGTTAAGATATGGAAATTTGATTAAATATGGCATTTTGCAGAGGTTACATGGCCCCTGAGTACGCTTTGCGTGGACAGCTGACAGAGAAAGCAGATGTATTCAGCTTTGGAGTGCTTCTACTTGAGATTATCAGTGGAAGAAAGAATCAGAGTTCGGGTGAAGACATGGAGTTTCTCATTGAAGGAGTATGTTTCCTTTGGTTCTCATCTTTCTAATCGAATTTTTTTCCAATATGCAGAGCTTCTTGTTAACTAAAGGTTTTTTTTTTATTGGCCAATTACCAGACATGGAGATTGTATAAAACAGAGAGAGCTTTAGAAGTTATGGATCCGACATTGGATGGCAGTTATTCATGGGAGGAAGGGATTAGAGTGATTAAAATTGGTCTTCTGTGCACGCAAGCAGCTGCAGCGTTGAGGCCTTCAATGTCCCGGGTGGTGTGGATGCTGACAAGTGAGCGAGAAGATCTTCCGTCGCCCACAAAGCCTGCTTTCATAGATCTGGATGATGTGGGGGTACCCAACGTAGGCAAGAGAGGCAGAGTTATTGACCCTGACAAAGCATCAAGCAGTAATTGGTCATCGGAAGCACCAACTTCTTCAGCACCTTCCGATATCTATTCTGCAGCAGCTGATCCTTCATCGAGCATTCTGGAGCCAAGGTGAAAGTCAAACAATGCCTGTAGCCTCTTGGCAACGTCCTAACCATTACCTGCTCAGACTGTAGGAGCACATGGTAGAATGCATTTTAAAACGAAGGGCAGTGAAGCAACTGCTCTGGGAGACAGGGGATGCGTTCTGGGAGTTCAATAGCCCAAAGCACCTGATGCATCCCTCATCATCGCCATGGCTGACCATGCATAAACGAGGCCGGCGCATTCGCTGGAAGTATCCTATAAATCCTATGGACGCTGACCCTGGTATAGGCTGTAATCCACTATTTACAACACTAATGGTCATGGAATGTTCAGTTAGCTTAACTGGAGAAGGGAAAGAAGCGGACACAGTACCAGAAGCATTAAATCAATTCAAGTAGTATAGGTACATAATCCTTTGTCACCCATTTGAGTTCCTATTTCCAAATGTACATCTGTGATGGGCCTCAGTGGGAGGGGACAGTGTGTATATATATATTTTTGGTTTTTTCAAGAAGGAGGTGATGTAATTATTAGTGAGATTGTTAGATGCTTTATGTTAATTCGTTCCAGGTACTTTAGAAAGATTTAAATGTAACCTATTATTTACAAAGAGGTTTAAATATAAGCTATTGATTCATTTAGTGGAGTATTGAAACTTGGGCTAATTGAGTGTTGTCTTGGGTTTCTCTTTTATAAATTAAATATTTTAATCAACCATGTGTAACGATAATTTAATATGGGTTTTTCTCAATAAATAAAGAAATTTATCTAAAGTATTCACTAAGCGAAGAACTGAAACTTTGGACTTATTGAGTGTGAAGTGATTCTTTTTTTTCAGAAGGAGTGTGAAATGATTCTTTGCGAAGAAATATAAATATAAACTATTTATTAAGTATTAACTACTGAAATTTGGATTCATTGCGTGTAAATATAAACTATTTATTAAGTATTAACTACTGAAATTTGGATTTTGCGTGTGAATGTGAAGCATGGTGTTTATATTTTATTTTATTTTTATTTTTTTTCCGTTTAGAATAATAAGATATTTGGTTTCATACAATATGTTGTTTAGTTTAACTTTAAAATGAATTTTTCTGTTGTAAATTATTTATTATTTTTTAGTAATATTTAAATGTAAATTATTGAGTAAAGAAATTTAAATATAACCTATTCATTAAATAGAGGATTAAAATTTTGGCACATTAATGTTAAGTGATTATTTACCAAGAAATTTAAAAATATATTATTTAATATAGGAAATATTGAAACTTAAAATTTTGGCTAATTGAGTTTTAAGTAATTCTTTGCCATGTAGTGAAATTTAAAGTTTGACTCATTGGATGTGAAGTAACTCTTTGCCCAGAGATTATCTATAAAGAAATTTAAATATATTATATTTATTAAGTAAAATATTGAAATTTGGTCTGGTGAAACGTGTATTTATTAAGTAAAATATTGAAACTTGAAAATGTAAATATGAAGTATGCTTTTTTAATAATATATTTCATAAAAATTTAAAATGTTTTTTTTAGAAATTAAATTTAAATATAAAAAATAATAGTTATTTCTCTTAATCACACCAAGTAGATTTAATTCACATTAAAATCGCTTTTTTATATTTATATTAAAGTCAATTACAAAATTTTAAATAACAATATTAAAATTTCTAACTTTTTAACTTATTAAAACATCATAATTTAATAATTATAAACACAAAAGTAAACTTTTAAAATAAACAAATACACCTTTTCTTTTTTAAATTCTAATAAATTAATTTGGTATTAACTCTCAATTGCCATCAGAATCATTAACATTATCATTGTTATGTCGGAGTAAATATTTATTAAAAAAAATTAGATCCTTATAAAATATATATATATATATATATATTTATAATATAAAATAAAAATAAAAATTAATTATTTATATAATCAATAGATATTGTAATTTAAAATAATTTATTGTAAAAAAAAATCAATTTTATATATTTATTCATGATGAAACATAAAATTTTAGAAATAAAATATTTTATATATATTTATATTTATAATTTGAAATAACTTAATTTATGATGATGATGATCATGGTTAATGTCCACTGAGACCAAACTTTGGTCTATCGGACTTAAAGAAACAAATTATTTAGTTTGATTTAAGATTTTATTCCTATACTCAAAAAGTTCAGAGAGAAGCCTCCCGAGCTCACTGTAATTTTGACAATGTAAAAGGCTAGGAAGGTCAGTATTGCAACAAAGATTTTGAAACTGAGATCTAATGTGGTTGTATGCGGGGCACTCTAAGAGGAAGTGATTTTCATCCTTGATGTTCGTATTCTCACAGGGATGGCAGAACCTTTCCATCCATGGTGTTTTAAGAATTACCCGACAACCTGTTTCACTATGGAGCTCCTGAGAGTTCGTTCTAATCTTGGATATATTAATTTTCTTCTTTGAGCTAGTTAAAACAGAGAGATACTTTTGATCTTCTAGGGTGGTGTTGATGACCTCCTTATAATATCTTAATTTTCTTTTAGCTGCTAAATAAATCTCACACCACATTTTTTCTTTGAACTTAGAAGTAACAATATTTTTATTGTTATTAATGTTTTGCAATGCAACATTCTCGTCGATCTCCCAATGGTTTAACCAGGCCCTGGTGTCTTTATACCAACCTTGTTTGAGCCTTAGGTGGTTTTGGCTAGAATTTAAAGCTAGCTTAGGAAGTTTATGGTCTCCTATGTTATTGAGTTTGTGCTTGTACAACAGAAGCCTAGTCATAGCTAGTCTCTCGATAAGGGAAAGACCCACTTCTATAAGGAGAATAGGATAGGGTGTGTTGCTTTTAATTTTGAGGTTATACGTTATAAAATGCTTCTGGATTTGCTCAATATTTCTCCAGGATTCTTTAGAGATGCTACAACCCCAAACCTCACATCCATATAAGATAACCGGAGTGACTAAAGTTTCAAAGATGAACTTCTTTCTATCCCACATTATGAGGTTTGCCGTTTTACAATTATTTTCAAGACCAAAATAAGCTTTCCATCCCCCATTACTCATTTTCTCAATGCTATAGTTCTAGTTGAGCTTGTGATGAATATCAATTCCTAGGTACTTGTAGGAAGACACTTCCTCCAAGTTACTATTGTCATACATAAAATTAGCATAAGTGTCCTTCTTGGATTTGATAATCATAACTTGTGTTTTGTCAGTGTTAACAATCATACCCATAGTAGAGCAGAAATCCTTAAGAAGTATAAGTTGCTTATCAAGATCAGATGGGCACCTTGCGAGAAGAACAATATCGTCAGCGTAGAGAAGAAGGATGATGACTATCCCAGCTAAGATCATGCCAGCACATCCTACTTCCTCTAAACAACCTTCTAGCTTATTGATGTAAATGCCAAATAGGGTAGGGGAGAGGGGGCAACCTTGTTTAACTCTGATATTACACTTAATATCTTTCGACCACCCCTCATTGCTCTTTAACTTGGCAATTACATTCTCATATAACCTTATAGCGGCAGCTCTCAACTCAAAAGGAACCTTTAGCTCTTCTAATCTATTCCAAAGGTTGTTTCTAGGAACCGTATCAAAAACCTTTCTAAAGTCCACAAAGCAACAAAAGAGATTGGATTTATCATTGCGGCATTCCTCCACAATGATCTTAAGTGTAACGAGGTGGTCTTTTGTTGAGTGCTGCTTTCTAAAACCTGCTTGGCCTTTAGCCCGCTTACCTTCACTTTCAAGCCATATGCTCAACTTCCTTTCCAAAATAATACCATATAACTTGGCTAGGAGAGGGCTGATCATAATTGTCCGATAATTAGAGGGGTTATTTGTATCCCCACTTTTAAAAATAGGGATAATGAGGCTTTGAGTCCATGGTTTAGAGAACCCTTACTTGATCGCTTGATTGAAAAGCTTGTGAATGTGGGGGATGAGGACATGACCTCCAATTTTTAAGATTTCCGCCTAGTAACCTTCAATGTCCTTAGCTTTTCGATTATCCAAGCGATTAACCCCAAAATCAATGTCTTCTAATGAGAAAAATTCTTTCGTTGTGAGCAGGGTTTCAAAGTTATCCATGAAATTTGGAGATTCATAAAGCTTTTTAAGATAGGAATTCCAGTCGTGTAAATTTTTTTTATTATTATCTTTAGTTTTCCTAGTTAGAATCTACCTCCATAATTTCATAGGAGCTACCTTAGAGAGGTGTAAGAGATTCTCTTGTCTTTTACAAATATAATGCCTTTTTTTCCTTTTAGTTAGGGCTTTGTATATTTTTATCTTGCCAATTTTAAGAGATTCATCAACAACTTTCTTAATTGCTGTCCTCGCACTTTTACAATCTTTGTCATACCATGGGTTGGTTTTGTTATTTCTTTTATTACTTGAAACTTCAATTGAGAACTTGTTAATAGAATATGAGAGGGTTGTAGTAAAATTATGATAGAGATCTTCTATGTTGTCTATATTAGATAAAGGAAGCAAATTAGTTTTTAATTCATTTAGAAAGAGATCTTTTTTATTTCTATCAAAGATTAACTTCTTTTGGCTATAAGGATTATCTTCTATGGGATCTCTATGCATGAAAAAATTGATAGTTATAATTAAAGGCCTATGATCAGAGTCAGGCTTGTGGTCGTTTAAGATGTCAAAATTTGTTATTTCATTGTATAGAGGGAGATCAGAGATAACATAGTCTACCACACTGCTACCAAGCCCATGGATGTAGGTCATCTAGCTAGAATTGGGCCACTTATTTAGACCGTTGCAAATTATGAGATCCTGAGCACTACAGGGCTTGACTAGCTCCAACCTAAACAATTTCTCCTCGAGGTCTTTAGAGCTCCTTTTGTACCGGCTAGCCAGAGGAAGGTCTTCATCTAACCAAAGAAGATTAGGGTTGGAATGATTGCTTAGAAGGATAGCTTGGTTGCTTGAAGTTCGAGCATTAAAGTCACCCATTAAAAGGATATTGCCTTCATTCCATAGGCTAGAATATCATTCTATAAACCATTGTAAGGACTATTTTTATCTAGATTCTTTTTCTTATAGAAGTTAGAATTGATGGGGGGGAATAACAGATTGCTATGTAGGTCTTTTTATCATAAATTTCAGTAATTTCTATCCAACTATATTGGTTGTAAGGGTTGTTTTTATAAATCCTAGCATGGGGAGAGATGTTCTTCTTAATGTAACAGCTATACCCCCAATGCCTCTATGGGAGAATCGCTTATTCCAGGTAGACCATAATGTAAAGCCATCTATGTTAGGGACCTTAGATGCTTCGTGCTTCCAAGTTTCAACAAGCAAAATAATATCAACATCATTCGAGATCCAACTTAGCTTGGGGCCTTTGTTCCATGGAAAACCTCGATAGTTCCAAGAAAGAATATGGAGCATGTTGTAATATTTAAAATAAAAATCCACACTCACGTATCATTTCTCTAACTTAATGTCTTACGTGTTGTTTCTGAGGTAAGACTGCGCAAATGTCTGTTTTAAGAAATTTATTGTTTTTTTTTCAGTGGAACCCTTACTTGGATTGATTGAATGGATCCGTAGACCAATTGTTGGATCAATGGATCTAGAGTTGGATCCGTAGATCGGTTGCTGGAGGATCTGGTGTTGAATGCCTAGATCTGTTGCTGGATTATTAGATTTGTTGATTGGATCAGTGAATCTGTTATTGGAGTCGTAGATCTATTGATCAGACGAACTATTGGTGGTGCTCATGAATTAAAACGTAGGGTGTTGTTGAAATTTTTCTGTCACAATGAATAATCACATTGCAAAGACATACCTTAATGAGAGAAATAAGCTCGATGGGTCAAATTATGCCAACTAGAAAATCAATATACAAACATTGCTCAAGGGTTCTAGTGTGTGGACAATTGTAAATGGATATGAAGCAAAACTGATTGCAACTAGAGGTGCCACAACCGCATTAGTTCAAGATTGGGAAAAGAGGGAAAATAAAGCGAAGGTGTTGTTGAAGATGTCGGTAAAAGATAACATAATCCCTCATATTCGAGACCTTATATCGCAGTCGGGGGATTGAATGTGACAAGTCTTTCATAGCTTGCGATGCGGTATTCCAATAAGCTTCTTTTGATAACTCAACCGGGTCCACAACTTTATCACAAATGACGGTTTGCGGGACTTCACAAGTGTGGGACTTGAGTCGTACTTTCCTATCCCCACTCTTCTGATAGTTGTTGCTCCTGTTGACTCTTTCCTCACTGCGTGTTCCTCTTTGCTCCTTCTGATGAATTCTTCCTATCGGTTCTTCTTGGGCATATATTACATGCGATACTCCCGATATGGCTCCTCCAATGTTAACTCCTCCGATATGTTGGCTCCTCCGATATTTCATGCAATATCTTTGATATGGATCTTACTCTTGAGCATATGTGATATTTTAATAAGAACAGTTTGTAACAGAGTCTTACTCATGGCTTGGCTTTCCTGTGGCTTCTCCTCACTCTTTCGCTCTTACACTTTGGCTTCATGATGGCTTCTCGCTCCTGTTTCTTCACAGATCTGCTCTGCTTCTCCTTGGCTTCATATCATCATTTAGTATCTAGAATATTTCCATATTGACATTAATGAAAATCTAGATCAACAATCTCCTAATGTTCCTCAAGTTTATCATGAGAGTCGAGATACTTCGAAAAGGGGCCCATCTTGTCTTAACAGTGGCCAAGAGTAAGGCCATACTATTAGGAATGACGAATACTTGAGATTCCAACTTTCAAATATTAGCAAGGGATCCTTCCCTGCACTCATCCACCCTATCTAGGGCTTTCAACTACTTCTTCACCTTTCTTTTGCTCATCTCGAGATCCACATGGTGCAAATTTCCCTAGGATGTAGACTTTCTGAGTCGAGTAAGCATATAACACACTCAAGCCACACAAATTCCCATGGCCTACAGCTATACCGATGTGAACAAGCCAGGTGAGGAGGAGAATGAACCATTGGGGAACCCGACTCATCATGTATGGGGTTGTCGCTCGGTACTCCATAAGATGTTAGAGAAGTTCAAGCTCTAGTTCCATCTGATGAGCCCCAAAAATGTACCATTATTTGGGCTCATTCAACCTCCTAATTTGGCTTAGTCCACCATTCTCATTTGTTTATTGCATGTTTTTTATTATTTTTATGTTAATAGAGTGAATTTGGTTAGTCATTATGCCAACAAGTCTAATGGGTGCTTTGTGTAGCCTTTTTGGTCAACTTGGAGACAAAATTGAAGGTCTTAATGAGCACTTGGCAGCCAAATTCGTGGGAGAACAAGCTAGAGGATTTGTAGGAAGGTGTCCCCCTCATTTATGGGCCCTTACCTCGAATTCTCCACCATCAGCTCGGAGTTCAAGGGCCACCGAATCAATGAGCACAAGGGCAGCCAAGCAAGTCAAGTTGGACTGCTGTTAACTACAAGTCTTGGGCAGCCAAGTCCCTAAATTTTAGGAGGACTGTTGGGTCCTCAAATTGTATAAATAAGAGGGCTTAAGACCTCATTCGAGTTAGTCATTTTGGGGAGCTAGTTGTTAGTCATTTTTGGGATTAGCTAGTTAGTCAATTTGGTTAGCCAATTAGTCTTTTTGTAAGCCAGTTTTGGCATGATGTTAGACTCTTGATTATTTAATAAAGGCAGGCAGCTTTGGATCCAATTCTAAGTTTTTAAGGGAGCTATAGCTCTCAGGTTAGGGCCCAACCTGAGAGCAATAGACCTCCCCTTCCTTGTATTGTTACTTGTTTCCTTGCAGCACTTTATTTCCTTTGTTTTGACATGCATTTAGAATTTACAGTCTGCTGATTCGATTTCTTTTGTGTGATTGAGTAGGATTAGTTTACAAGTTCAAGTGCTTTTAGTTGTTTAGATTGGAGTAGGAGGATTGTAATTCATTAGAGTCAAGAAAAGGTTGATAGTGCACTCGCTGCCATCTCTGTTTAGAGATTGGGGGTGTGGGCTGTACCAACCACCAAAAAACGCAGTCTTATGCTTCCATGCAAGCTGCAACATAGTCATTTCCATTGAAGATCCATACATGCACTTTTGATATTGAACAATACTTCTTTATTCCACTTCCATGCACGAGTTTCCTTCACAATTTACATTGCTGTTCATTGAGGTTATATCACAAGTAGCATAGGTTAATGAATTCTCGTTTTGATGCATGACATAAGTAATTTGTTTCATTTACACTGCTCGGTATCATTCCACTTCCTTCTTCTGCTCCCTAACCACGCCTCAAGTCACCTTCTCGACCTCTGTTCAGCTCGTTCACCTTCCAACTCTTTCATTGCCCACGTAGCTTCATCTTTTTGACCTTTCGTTGATCCCATCCTTCTATCCACCAACCACTTCGTGCACTCGTTCTCTGTCCTATTTCTCTGCCCCTGAGTCATCACAAGCTCCATCTCCACCTTACCTATCCACCCATACCACTCCATCACCTCGCCATCACCTAAAACTCCCATGGTAGATCATCCTGTAGAAGTTAGCAGACTTCCTGTAGAAATCCCTGAGTTTCCTGTAGGATCCCCTGCAGACATCCTGTAGGAGCCTGCAAACTTGGTTGCCGAGCATCCAAACATTGTAGACTTCTGTAGACTGATGCTAAGGATCCCCTGGGACCTCTCCTAGCCCCCCTGACCTTTCCCAAGCTTTCCTTCCTTTCGCACCACCTCTGCACAACCAAACCCTAATAAGAAACAAAATCATCATCACTCCAACCACTTAAGCAAAAACACAAAAACATGTTCTTTTCAATAAAAGTAGTTTAAGTTCATGCATTTTACATCATTAGAAGTAATGGCATCATTTCCAGACACTTGCACTCCACCCATTGCATCCTAGAGGTTAAGCTAGTCATATTAGGGTTTACTAGGGTTTCCATGTTTTGGTTGGCTTTCAGTTCATTTTTGCAAAATAGATTAATTTCCTTTAAGATAGCCTTCGTCCATCATTTAGCAAGCTTCTTCTGAGAGCATATAGAAGTTGGATTGAGCCCTAGCGGACTTGTGCCAGCTGACCAAGTGACAATTGCGACAAGAGCTAGTACTTGTGCATACAACATCGTCGCTTCCAAGTTTGTACGAACTACCGGGTTGATAAAATTAGAGATAGGGAGCTCCAGGAGTTGTAGCATTATTGCTACAATACTGGAGCCCACCACCATCTTTCTAGCTTACACCTAGATCTGCAAGTACAAGTCAACACATATAAAAGCTCCATCATACCAGGGGAATCTATCGATATGAACATTCTTAACAATACAATGATTTCACTTATTCCATATAAAAAATAGGAGCTCTATTCTAATGCTGCCATGTTACTTAGAACTGCAGCACCTAGTGGGAGCTTCTCGTTGGTTAGAGTAGACTTGCAAGTTACAAAACCTAGGAGAATCTAACCACATAGGGTTGAGGCTTATTCCCAGACCGACTTAGCATAAGGACAAAACCAGAACAAGAGTTTGATAGTTTCATCCTTGTGGTATAACGGGCATTTATGATGTGATACACCCAGATACTTCAGAAGCTGGATAAGAGGAAGCCTGCCTATAAGAAAGGACCAAGAAAATACAACATTCTTAGACTCAATAAAGGATTGTCGCACTAAGTCGAGTTGAAACATATAGGGAGATTTTTTAGAGACCAATCTCCAAAGCTTGTTTCACTTGGCATCTAAGATTGGCATGGAGTTGAGCCACTGATACCCATCAATTGGATTATACTTCATGAAGCCTTTATAGTAGTGCCACTTATAATCTTTCCACTGCACCACTACACCAGGGATACCCAACTTGAGGAAAAGTTTTTTAGTAACCAAATCCTGGACCCGCTTGTCTGACCTGGAAAGACGAAATTTTGCTTTTGGAGTAGCACGTGACTTCCAACTATGTGTGCAAGCATCAAAGAGATACCCTGCTCGAATGATGTCTTTCTTGTACAATCGTTTGGTTGGGAACCAAGTATATTCTCCCAGAGGTTTTCCTTCATACTGCACCAAAGGAGACCACCAAATGCAATCTTGATCATTGAAATAAAGGCTTGTATGCAAAGAAGCCCCCTTCAGAGCAAGGTGATGCTTAATAGTTCCCAAATATTTCCCAAAACTTTTAGCCACAAAGGTTCCCTAAATTTGGACTTTGGCCAAAGTCAACAACAAAATTTGGAAATTGAGATTCCTCCAAAACCTTTCCCTAACAGGGCCCCTCTCATGATTCAATTGTATATGAGCACTTTCTAGATTAATTGAACTTCCCCCTAATCACCCATTTTGTGCACTAGGCATGGGCTTAATGGAATGGCTTGGTTATCTGCAATAGACTCCATTCCTTTGAACTACAACAAAGCCCCCAATTAACTTAATGGAGGCACTTTTATACCTACAACCTGACCCATAGAAAGTCTTAGAGGAGCTTATCTAGTCAATGATAGGCCATAGTGAACGGAACCCTGCAAGACAAGTAATATACATGGGTAGTAGCTAGAACATTGGAATGTATTTGGAATCCGACCACTAAGGATAGAGGCCATGAAATACACTTGTGCACTTTCTTGGCTATTCGTTGCAACACCACCTCCTAAAGGGCTTTTCGGCGAAGCTTGAAAAGCAAAGGATGCGTAAGCAGGCTTTTTAGTTACTTATTTGAGAGGGGCCACCCAATAAGTCAAATCAATTTCTTGCTCGACTAACAGGAGAGGAATTATATATGTAATTACGATTTCCTGAATGATCCAATCATGAATGAGGTATGCGTGTCCGGCCTGTTATGAATTATATATGTCATTATGCATTTATGTCATCATTATGATTTTCCTTGAAAAATCTCTAGTTATGTTACCTAAATTGCACGTGTGGATAACAGATTTTGCTATTATATATGTCATTATCCATTCATTCATTATATATGTCATTACGGTTTAGAAGACAATGCATATATTATATATGTAATTATGTCATTCATTATAGCAGTAATTCTTCTTGCTATTATATATGTCATTATGCATTCATGACTCGATATATTATATTGCTTTAGCAAAGATAGACACAACAGGATGGATGTTTTTTACCGTACTTCTATTTTTTCCCCTCAAATGGATTTCTTCCCCTATGAGAAGGTAAGTAGGTGCTAATCTAAATGTTGCTATTATATATGTCATTATGGCATGACTCGATAGCTAAAATTACACCAGAAAATGCTGTTATTATATATGTCATTATGGCAGCTCAAAATTGATCATATTCGATCAAGAATTTCTCGAGTTGCAAGAGGGTGCGTAAGCATGGCTCAACTAAAAGGAGAGGGAGATTCTGTCATATCATTATATATGAAACACCACTCGAGTTCATCGTTGCAAGAGCGAGATTCCTTCATTTCATTTATAACGATACACCACTCGAGTTCATTTCAATTCGTTTCATTGATCGAGTGGCAGGAGCGAGATTCCGTCATATCCTTATATAATGATGCACCACTTCATGTAAATGAGTGCTTTGAGGGAGAGGAATTAACCTATCTGCCTTTCATTTCATGACTGCTACGAATAGTTACCCACCTTAAGACCTAGACCTATAGCCTTATACACTTGCCTTCATGAATCACTTAGCTTAGTCAATGCTACTATTTACCTTCTCTTTTAAGGAGAGGATCAACTTACTACTACTAAAAAACATAACCCAATCAACCTATACTCAACATATTGACCAACCACCATCACACCTTCACTCCCTGTACCCCCCATACGCTTTATATTAGCAGACTGCTTACAACACACTTCTGCTACGAATGATTCTACTAGGTACCACTATGATCTTGTTGGGCCAAGCAGAATGAAACTGGCCAACCCATTGATTCAGATAGGATGGAATACTCTGTAGAGTAGGCATGTTATCCACTTATTTTGGTTACCAGACTACTTCATCCAACCTTTGTTAATGGAGTGCATGCGCGCCCTTACCAGCCCATTCATTCTGCTAGGAATACTCTCAGTAGGGGAGGTATGCTGCTATTATTAACCCTTTCATCCCCTTCCTTTTGTAACTCTTTACTCACCTAAATAAAGAGACCTGTTAGCTCTAGAACACTTTCTTTATTAATGCACTTAGTGATTGAATCATGATATTTACCTCTTCTCAGGACGGGATCAACCAACCTTACCCTTCCTTAATCCCTTCACCCTAGGATATGGATGGAGTGATTTTTAACTCATTGATGTAATGAAGCCAGGAATACTAAAGTAGGCATGACATCTATTCACTGGAAGACCTAGACCTCTTAGCCCTAAATACTTTATGAATTAAACTTTAGTTGCTAGGAACTTTGAAGTTGCTAGGAACTTTGAATTGGACGAAAAATCCCTTGCCTACAAAATGACTTTATGTTGGACAGGTTGGATTGTCGAAACTAGCTGCCTTAGGAATGACATATCCCCTACTTACATTGAGAAGGCTTGCTTGGATGGGCCACTTAGACCTTGAATATTTACTTTTTGAAACCTACTTTCTTGATTACTGTCAGTTGTACAGGAACCACCAGTCCTGGAATCGTCAGAACTGCCTCCCCCCTTTAGGAACTATAGCCAGATAGACCCAGATATAATGTACGGGCTTGCTTGGGCAGACCAGTTGTATAACCTTTTGAAGCCTACTTGGATTTCTTTATGTTGGACAGGTTGGGTTGGATTGTCCAAACTATCACCTTCTTGAATTGATTCACTAAAGCCAGAACTTCAGAGACATGACTAGATTATTGATTCGACGAAGAATTTCTTTATTTTCTTCCCTTGCTCCTCGTGATCGATTGTTGAATGACATGGCTGTGGATGGATGGGATGATGGTCAATGAATGAAATCCTACCTGATAATTATGACTCAAATGGAACTGAGGCTTATGAATCAATAATATGCTTATGCAAATAGAAACTGCTAATCCCGGTGGCACATATGATGTAGATTTCGGTACTTATTAAATACTAAAGAAGCCAGGAAGCATTAATAAAGGAAATTAGTCATAGTTTGGGTGAGACTTAAACCAGGGGAAGGCCAAAATAGAGAAAAAGGAGAAGTTGAGAAAGGCGGGGGAGGGGATGAAAATCTAGGTATCTAGGTCCAAAATATTATGATTTCATGGGCTCGATCGATCTATATGGGTCCATCCACCACCTCTTGGGTTTGGCATAAAGTCAAGTTGTTCGTCCCATCCCACCATAAAGAATATGCCTTCCTAACCTATTTTCTTCTTTCCTTTCTTAATCAAGTCAATATATGGGTTCACCCATTAATACCCTTCCACGTATGTCTCACCCCTACCTAGAAATAGAGAGAGAGGATAATAAGCTTCTTCCTAACAGGTCTCTATCTACGGTACCAACTCTCTAACTTATGTATTCGCACCAGCTCTGTCTGTGGGACCAAATCAAATCTATTTGTTTCTTCTCTTTGGAACCCATTCCATCTTTCATTCTAGTACTGGGTCATTCCTTTCTCACTCAACAACAAGCTCTCGTACGCTAAGATAAGGCTGATCTCTGCTCCTGCCTGTCGAAATGAATGCGTAAAGGTAAGATCTTGTATATGTATAATAGAGGTCGAGGTTATGGTTGTATCATCTCAATTAAGATCCTGTAATTTCTCAAGAGAGGTCGCGAGCAGTGTATGGAACTGGGGTGGGTGTTTGGGTGGTTTCCTAAACTAACGAAGGTATTCTGTATTCGACCCTGAATCCCATAATGTGGTATGGAGTCTCATCAGTTAAATGATCTGAAATGATCATACACTTAAAACAAAGTAGAATTGATTATATCATCAGTGATCTGAATGTTAACTTAAGGTATGCTTGTAGTGGGAACAAAAGCAATAAAGAGCGATGCGACATAATTAAAAACATAAGAATCATGCGAAAATAAGTATTGAACATATCAAACACAATGTATACTAGACATCAACATTTATTACGGAGTTCATCCCTGATGGACTATGTCTTTGGGTCTGCTTTATTAGGAATGAACTCAAGAGGTTGATTACATAGCAATTTAATTAGATTGAATTTGCAAGCAGGAAAATCTGATCACTGTCACTGGATAGCTCTCTGAATTGGATTTGCAACGCTTCTTACGATTTTGGGTTCTGTATCCGGATGCTCCCGTAATGCTAGAAACAAAACTGCCAATTACCTCCTCCGATTGCACCTGAAACACAAAATGAATTCACAAAAACTTGCACTAACTCCTCACTTCAAATCCCTAGCTTAAATAGCCCTGCAAATACATGGAAACCTCCTTTTGCTTATTCCATGGTGAATGATTTGACTTGGAGGTTGAAATTATGGTTTGTTTAAGTTTGAAATGACACCTTAACATACACCTATGCATTAATTTATTAACTCCCGTAACTAAAACCCATTTAAAAAACGTATAATAAAACTGGACCCATTAGCCGCTATGCTAACCGGGCGGAGGCTTGACAGCCCATGTGAACACCTATAATAAAATTGTTTTGTTGGCGGTTACTGTTAGCTCTGCTATGCACTTGTGTGTTTGGAGAGCCAAATTACTACCGTGGCCATGTGTTTTTACAAGGAGGGAGCTTGTAGCAGTTTATTTCATCCTTTCCCCTTCGTTTTCTTTATACCCTCTTAACCCCTTCATCTCTATTTCTCTCCCAAAACCCTCTGTAAATCCCTCTCCCGTCTAGCCCCTCAGCGCCAAGGCTTTACCAATATGACCGCGCCTACGCAAAAAGCGCTACCTGCGAAGCTCTGCCATGTCACATCAATCTTAAACATGTGTGTTTAACCTCCGTCGTCCGATCATTTGCCGCACGATCTGACGGCATTCGCACCTCCCGTCGCCGAAACCTGCCCGCGCGTTAACTTGCGATCACGGCAGTTTTCTGCCTGTCCCATCGTCCACGTGTCAACCTCCTATTGTGATTGCTCGGCTATGTGCGTATACCACTCACCTCCGATAAGCGATGCAGGGAAACCACTTACCACCGTCCCACCTGTCCCCACTGATTAATTCTTGCGCAGCTTTCGCCCCCAATCATCGTTGGATCTGCCCACCTCGCGATCCAATGACCCTTGTTCGCCCGTTCCCGCTTCTTCCCGATAGCCCCTGCAATTCAATCTCCGCCATCCATCTGCAAGATCCGACGGCTCACAATCATTCTTACCTCCATGTCCTCCTGATGCCTCCCGCCGATAGATCTCTGCCGCCCATTCAATCGATCCAACGATTGTTGTTTACTTTCGGTCCCACTCATTTGTTCACCATGAAGTCTTCGCCACCTTTGACTGAGCCATGCTTCTGAAGGACAACGACGGCCATCTACCAGTACCCTGTGTAGTTATTCTTAAACAACTGAATTCAAGAGCATTATGGCCAAAAAGCAAGAAGGACGTGCCTCGAGCGGTTAAACGCACTTATCAGTAATGGAGCCTGTTTCATATTATACTCCACCTGTGCAGGAAGGATGGCCGAGCGACAGAGAATGTCAAATTAATTTATTGAAGAAGCAGATTGTAGCAAAGGCCCATTTTAGATAGTTAATGTGGTTGGTGGTTAGTTATGACCCCTCTAGGCATAGGATAGCAGATATTTTTGTAATAAACCTCTATATATACTTAGAAACAAGATGTAATGAGGGTTGATGGTTGTTGTTTTGATGTAAGGTTCAACTTCTGGAGACTGTAACTACTATGATACCTGCAGCGTCTGGTCTTCATTTTCAGCTAATACAAGCTTCTTTTGCTGTTAATTTCTCACTTTCCACTTCTTCTTTGTTCCAGGATGTGCCTGTTATGCATTTTTCATGTGCCCTTGATGTTTGGCATTAGAAGGGCTATCATCCCACCTCTGTGTTAAATTCTAATATGTATCATTGAATGTGTTTGCAGGTTTCTGTTATTTTAATGCCAGAGAGTTGTCATCCTATCTATGCATTAGGAAATAGATTTACAGACCTTTAAACTAGTTGCAGCTAGCCATCACAGGGTCTTGTGCATCTGCTGGTGTGGTCAGTATTCTCCATCTAACCTGTTCCTCAAACTGTGAGTAATTGGTGGTCTAAAGCCTTGTAGTCTGGGGGTGTTCACCCATGTCTAGGGTTAAGCATAGTAGAAGCAGTTATCTGGCTTGAATATGCATCATTCCTTCCATTCATCCACCTATTTCTAATTTTTGTTGAGTTTGTAATGTTCCCGAGCATCTTCGAGATACAACCTAGGAGAGTTTCTTGGGGTGATAACATTAATTGGCGCCATTGCTGGGGAATAAGATTGAAGCTTAGCTTCCCTGGGAGAACGACACAGTTCCAGATTTTGATGATAGACAAGGTTTGGGCACATTTTTGGTTGTAATCATATATCTGGCGACTCCACTGGAGGAAGACCAACCTTTGGCGACTCCATAGTATAGTCCTGGATCAATTTATGAGACATACTCGAAGAAATCCTCAAAAATCACCATCTGAATCAGTGCCTGACCCTGAGAAGATTGTCAAGTTGAAGAAAAAATCACAGAAAGGAGCATCAGGATTAGGTAAGCCCAAGAAATCTTATTTGTCTCTGCATGAGGAGTTTTTAGTTGAGAATACACGATTTGAAGACTTAGAGCCTAGCGTTGCTAGTGAACAAACACCTGTAGAGATTCATAAAGCTCCTTGTCCATCTAGTTCCCCTTTGAATCTCGGTCCAAAGAAGGTTTCCTATACAGTCCATAACATCCCTTTGTCTCTGTCATCCATTTCATCATTTCATACTGCTCAATCTGCTAGTGTCCTTTCACATACCCCAGTCATGGCAGGCCAGCAAGCACCTATGAAGATACAACGAATTGTAGCTGCTAGGTATGGACCTTTGTTCTTGCCTATTCCTTTGAATCCCATGACTACAGGAGAATATCAGAAATATATGCCCAAGTTCACTGGCACAGAGGGAGCAACAGCTGAAGAACACTTTGAGGCCTTTTATAGTTATGCTGATAACTTAGACATAAGTGAAAATGATGTGTGGATAAGATTTTTTGTCCTGAGCCTTAATGGAGAGGCCAGAAAGTGGTTCAGAGAACTAGCCCCTCTATTGCTGATATTGAAGCCTTAGATGAAGCATTTTTGAAGCACTGGGGAGATAAAAAAGACTTGCTATATTACCATATTGAGTTTGGCAACCTGAAGAGGGAAAATGGGGAATCATTCCCTGATTTTAATAAAATATTCAATTGTATGTATAGTAAGATACCAGCTGAGGTAAAGCCTACCCCTACCTCTGCCAAACTTACTTATGCCAATGCTTTTGGCTTTGATTTCTACTTATTATTAAGAGAAAGAAGATGTGCCACTCTAGCTGACATGCAGGATGCAGCACTAGAAGTAGAGTCTAATAGCATGGCTGCAGAAAAGCTCAAAACACATGCTGATAGAAGAAGGAACAGAGGTGAGGCTTCTTCTTCCTCTACCTCATCTTTAGAGCCTAAATTAGATAAAATGACTAAGATGATAGAGTTGCTGGCTGCTGAAATATTTAAGCTGAAGGTTGAGTAGAATTCAGGAAAGACAAGGTAGCAGAACGCATTTGCTCCTAGAAATCCAAATCCATTCAGAAGAGAAAATGAACAATTACAATCATTTAGAAGGGTAAAGAAACAAATGAAGAACAAAAGGTTAAAGCTCCTTTCCAAAATGTAGTCATGGAGGAGGATCAATTTGAAGATGAGGATGAAATTCATTGCATGGAAGATAAAGGCAGTGCTGCCTTTTTGACATTAGCCGCGTATCAAGAGTCACTGCTGCAAGACCAAATGGGTCAAGAATGGGACAGAGAGGCCGTTCTACAGACTGGTGAACAACAAAGATATAATCTGAGATCAAATGCAAAAAATGTCAAAGAGAATCCTGCTCAAAGAGCTGCTGTCCAAACAGAATCACAGAATATCAAATAGAGAGGACCAGCAGCTGATCCAGTCATCCTCAAAGCACCAGTTCAAGAGGTAAAAGGTTCTAATAAGTTACCTTCCTCTTTCAGCTTAGAGTCAGAAGTTCAGAAATTAAAAATATCCGTGCTTCTGGTAGAGCTGGTAAAGAGTCAAGTGTTTAGAAAGTCTATCCTTGAAGCTCTTGAGCTGGAAACCACACAAACCTCCACTGACTCTGTCAATTTGCAAGATGATAAGCCTGTTGTTGTGCTTAGCCCTATGGTTGAACCTGCTGATAATAATTCTCCATCTTTCTATGTATCCTTGACCATTCATGACAAAATCCTCCACAACTGCCTGCTAGACACAGGGGCCAGCCACAATTTGATGCCTAAAGCTGTCATGGAAGAGTTAGGCCTTGATATCACTAGACCATACCATGATTTATTCTCTTTTGATTCAAGGAAAGTGAAATGCCTAGGATTGATTAAAGACCTGGCCATTACCCCAACTCAGCTGCCCATGAAGAGTGTAATGATGGATATTGTGGTAGCAGATGTCCCTCCTAAGTTTGGCATGCTACTATCTAGAGGATGGATTAAGAGACTAGGTGGGACATTACAGAATGATCTATCTTATGCCACTGTCCCAGTTTTTGGAGGAGAAAGCAGGAGATTGTACAAAGAAGCACAACTAGCATACATCATCCGTGATGAGAAGAATCCTACTAATCATCCCATATACGCTGTGGACACCGATTTTGGAGCATGTATCCTCCAAATAGAAGAATCTCAGAAGGCCTCAATGCAACTCAAGAAACAAATAGTTCAGGCCAAGGAGGAGTAAGGAAGTCAAGTTTGGGAGATGTTCTCTGATGGAGCATGTTCCAGGGAGACTACACGAGCAGGGGTGGTGCTGGTATCTCCAGAACAAAAAAGCACACATCTGTCTTTCAAGCTGGCTTTTCAAGTCACAAATAATATAGCAGAATATGAGGCTCTGCTATTGGGCCTTAACGCAGCAAAGGACAGAGGAATTAAGAACCTGAGGGTATTTGGAGATGCTGATTTGATCATTCAGCAAGTGAATAAAACATTTCAAGCAAAGCACCCAAGGCTGAAAGCATACAAAGATGAGGTATGGAGAATCATAGATTCTTTTGATTACTTCTGTATTTCATATATCCCTAGAGCCAAAAATTAGCTTGTTGATTCCCTTGCTATGTCTGCTAGTCTGTTTGTTCCTCCCATGCCCCCCAGACTGGTATATGAAGTCCAAATGAAGTATAGACCATCCTTGCCTGATAATGTCCAGCATTGGAAAGTTTTCGAAGATGATGATGAGATAAATAGGTTTCTGCAAGTCATTGATGAGTTTTCTGAAATGCAAATTGACCAAGAAAATGAAGCCTTGGAAGAAATCCCCAAGCCCCAGCTTAGAAATAAAATTGGAAAAGATAGCATTGTCCAGCTTCCCAACAATCATATTCCTAAGGGTTTAATTCCTTTAGAAACACTGTTTGACCAAAATGATGTGCCTCACAAGGCTACCCAAAAGGAAGACCAATCTGCAGTCTGTAAGCATGACATAGGGAGTCCAGGTCAGCCTAGATACATAAATCTATCTTCCCATCTGTCTGCTGACCAAAGTTCTGAGTATTGCAAATTAATGAAGCAATTTGCTGACGTGTTTGCCTGGGAGTATAGTGATATGAAAATGTATGATAAGAAGATAATCCAGCATAAAATCCCTCTGGAGAAAGACACCATTCCTTTCAAACAGAAGCTGAGACCAATAAATCCTATGCTCCTTCCTTTGATTGAAAAAGAAATTAAAAAGTTGTTGGCTGCAAAGATCATAGTCCCTCTCAGAGATTCCAAGTGGGTAGCCAACCTAGTAGTGGTGAGGAAGAAAAGTGGAGAAATCAGACTGTGTGTTGATTTCAGAAACTTAAACAAATGCTCTAAGAAAGACAACTATCCTCTACCTAAGATGGATCATTTGCTGCAGAAGGTCTCAGGAGCCAAAGTTATGTCTTTCTTAGACTGATTTTTAGGCTTTAATCAGATTGTTGTTCATCCATATGATCAAGAGAAGACTGCATTCACCACTTCTTGGGGCACTTTTATGTATTCCAAGATGCCTTTTGGGTTGATGAATGCTGGAGCCACCTTTCAGAGAGCTATGGATATAGCATTTGTGGGAGAGAAAGATAAGTTTGTCCTTATCTACCTTGATGACATAACAGTATACTCCAGTAGCATCAACATCATTTGCAACATTTGAAAAGAGTGTTCCTGAAGTGCAGATGGTTTGGGATTTCAGTCAATCCTAAAAAATCTCAATTTGCTTTAGAAGAAGGAAAGCTGTTAGGACATTTTGTTTCCACTGCAGGTGTCCGAATTGAACCCGAAAGAGTAAAAGAAATACAGACTTTGTCAGTCCCGAGATCAAAGAAGGATATTCAGTCCTTTCTGGGCAAAATTAATTTTGTGAGGAGGTTTATACCAAATTTTGCAGAACTGATGAAGCATGTTACCTCCATGTTGAACAAAGGATCAGAGGTCAGATGGACTGATTCAGCAAGAAAATCCTTTGAGTCCATTAAGAAGGATATTATGGAGGGTCCCACTTTAATAAGTCTGAATTACAACAGGGAGTTCCATGTATTCTCATTTGCCTCTGAAGACACCATTGCAGCAGTTTTATTGCAAGCAGATGAAGAAGGTTCAAAACATTCGGTGGCATTTTTTAGCAAAAACTTAAGGGATGCTGAATTGAGGTATGACATTATTGAAAAACAAGAATATTCTCTTATCAAATCTTTGAAAGCTTTCAGAGTTTACATTTTTCATTCCAAGATAATTGCATATGTACCCTCTGCTGCAATAAAAGATGTCTTAACACAACATGATGCTGATGGAAGAAGGGCCAAATGGATTGCAAAGTTGATTGAATTTAATATAGAACTGAAGCCCACCAAACTTGTCAGAGGTTAGGGTCTTGCCAGGTTTTTAGCTGAAGAAAATTGCAGATCATTGGATATGGATTTCCTGTGCACAATTGCAAAAATTGGTCAGATAGATAAAGAAGATGAAGCAATTGAACCAGAGAGAAAGCAGTCAGTGGAAGAAAATCTAGCTTCTTGTGATTGGTATTCTGCAATAGTTAAATTCTTGCTGAAGCTAGAAATCCCTTCAGGCTTTACTCAAAGTCAAGCCAGAACTATCAAGCTTAGAGCAATTAAATATTGCATTAATGAAAATCTGCTCTATTGGAAGGATCCATCTGGAGTGATTTTGAGGTGTCTAGACAAAGAAAAGTCAATAGAAGTCATGCAACAGTTTCACTCCAGCATGTGTGGAGGACACCATTATTGGAAAACCACTGCCCACAAGATTCTCAGAGCTGGATACTATTGGCCCACCTTGTTTTCTGATGTGTTTTCATTTGTTAAATCTTGTGACAAGTGCCAAATATTTGAAGGAAAGCAACAGCTAAAGTCCCTGCCCTTAAAACCAATACATGCAAAAGGACCTTTTCAGCAGTGGGGCTTGGATTTTATTGGAGAAATCAATCCACATTCCAGTGGCCAGCACAGATGGATATTAGTGGCCACTGATTATTTTACTATGTGGATTGAAGAAATCCCTACCAGGAAGGCTGATCATAATGTGGTCATCAAGTTTTTAACAGAAAATATCTTTACCAGATTTGGTTGTCCACATAAATTAGTCACAGACAATGCAACATCATTCAGGGCAAAAGAATTAGTGGATATGTGCAATTCAATGGGTATTAAACTGGTTCATTCCACCTCATATTATCCTCAAGGCAATGGTCTAGCAGAATCTTCAAATAAAAGCCTGATAAGGATAATTAAGAGGCTGCTAGAAGACAATAAAAATAATTGGGATTCCAAGCTCAAGTATGCACTATGGGCTGACAGAGTGACCATTAAAAGATCCACAGGGAATTCTCCATTCAGATTGGTATATGGCACCGAGGCTGTGTTTCCAATTCAGTTAATTCTCCCTGTGGCAAAATTCCTTCAAACATAACAGAATGAAGAAGAAGACATGGCAAAAAGGATCACTGATTTGGCAGAGGTACATCAAATTAGAGAGCAGCTGGTTGAAAAGGCTACAACACATCAGAAAAAGATCAAGGAAGCTTTTGACAAAGGGACAAAAGCAAATAATTTTCAGGTTGGAGACTTGGTGCTGAAGTGGGATGCATTGAAAGAGAAGAAACGCAATCATGGGAAGTTTGATGCTTTCTGGATAGGGCCTTTTATCATTTCTCGGATTCAAGGGAATAATACCTTCATACTGAAAAGTATGGGAGGAGAAGCAGTTTTTGATGGCCCAGTTAATGGGCGTTTTCTGAAAATTTATGTGATTTAAGGTCTTTTGGCCTTAAAAGTTGTAAATATTTTGCTTTATCAGTTTTAGTGTAGGTTCAGTCAGACTCCATGCCCAATGGAACACTAGGAATTTTGGCTAATTTGTTTTCATCGGAAAGGCATTGATCTGCAAGTTCTTGAGACCTCACAGGGAGGATCTCATCCCCAGAAGG
Organism: Pinus tabuliformis; assembly: GCA_031772625.1. NCBI lineage: Eukaryota > Viridiplantae > Streptophyta > Pinopsida > Pinales > Pinaceae > Pinus > Pinus tabuliformis. Next base: position 655,964,187 of record CM062818.1, on the reverse strand, counting down.
AGCCAGTGTTAGCTCTGCTATGCACTTGTGCATTTGGAGAACAAAATTACTACCGTGGCTATGTGTTTTTACAAGGAGGGAGCTTGCAGCAGTTTATTTCATCCTTTCCCCTTCGTTTGCTTTATACCCTCTTAACCCCTTCATCTCTATTTCTCTCCCAAAACCCTCTGTAAATCCCTCTCCCGTCTAGCCCCTCAGCGCCAAGGCTTTACCAATATGACCGCGCCTACACAAAAAGGGCTACCCGCGAAGCTCTGCCATGTGACATCAATCTTAAACATGTGCATTTAACCTCCATCGTCCGATCGTTTGCCGCACGATCCAACGACATTTGCACCTCCCGCTGCCGAAACCTGCCCGCGCGTTAACTCGCGATCGCGGCAGTTTTCCGCCTGTCCCATCGTCCACGTGTCAACCTCCTATTATGATCGCTCGGATGTGTACGCACCCCACTCACCTCCGATAAGCGGTGCAGGGAAACCACTTACCGCTGTCCCACCCGTCCCCGCTGATTAATTCCAGCGCAGCTTTCGCCCCCGATCATCGTTGGATCTACCCACCTCGCGATCCAATAGCCCTCGTTCGCCCGCTCCCGCTTCTTCCTGATAGCCCCTGCAATTCAATCTCCACCATCCATCTGCAAGATCCGACGGCTCATAATCATTCTTGCCTCCATTTCCTCCCGACACCTCCCGCCAATAGATCTTTGCTGCCCATTCACTCGATCCAACGGTTGTTGTTTACTCTTAGTCCTGCTCATTTGTTCACCATGAAGTCTTCGCCACCTTTGACTGAGCCGTGCTTTCGAAGGACAACGACGGCCATCTACCAGTACCCTATGCAGTTATTCTTCAACAACTGAATTCAAGAGCATGATGGCCAAAAAGCAAGAAGGACGTGCCTCAAGCGGTTAAACGCACTTATCAGTAAGGAGCTTGTTTCATATTATACTCCACCTGTGCAGGAAGGATGACTGAGCGACAGAGAATGTCAAATTAATTTATTGAAGAAGCAGATTGTAGCAGAGGCCCATTTTAGATAGTTAATGTGGTTGGTGGTCAGTTATGACCCCTCCACGCATAGGATAGCAGATATTTTTGTAATCAACCTCTATATATACTTAGAAACAAGATGTAATGAGGGTTGATGGTTGTTGTTTTGATGTAAGGTTCAACTTCTGGAGACTGTAACTACTGTGATACCTGCAGCATCTGGTCTTCATTTTCAGCTAATACAAGCTTCTTTTGTTGTTAATTGCTCACTTTCCACTTCTTCTTTGTTCCAGGTTGTACCTGTTATGCATTTTTCATGTGCTCTTGATGTTTGGCATTAGAGGGGCTATCATCCCACCTCTGTGTTAAATTCTAGTATGTATCATTGAATGTGTATGCAGGTTTTTGTTATTTTAATGCCAGAGAGCTGTCATCCTATTTTTGCATTAGGAAATAGATTTACAGACCTTTAAACTGGTTGCAGCCGACCATCACAAGGTCTTGTGCATATGCTGGTGTGGTCAGTATTCTCCATCTTCACCTGTTCCTAAAACTATGAGTAATTGGTGGTCTAAAGCCTTGTAGTCTAGGGGTGTTCACCCATGTCTGGGGTTACGCATAGTAGAAGTGGTTATTTGGCTTGAATATGCATCATTCCTTCCATTCATCCACCTATTTCCAACATTTTGTTGAGTTTGTAATGTTCCCGAGCATCTCCGAGATACAACCTAGGAGAGTTTCTTGGGGTGATAACAGTTACCTCAGCGACTTTCCCTCTGGCGGTTCTAGTCTGCGGAGACATGTCACATGCTGACAGTTGTTGACCGTGAGGATTGCTAACCTCCAGGTGCTAACTGTCATGGCTAACCCCCAGGCTCTAACCTCGAGTGCTAACCCTCTCATCTGATCGTTCACAACTTTGACGCGGTTTAATACGCGGTTTTCTATGGAGGGTTTTATAACTTAGGTTATATTTAACATAAGCTTTTGCATAAGGTTTGGTCCGAAAGGTGTTAGGTTAGGGTTTAGGTTTTAATGCTTAGGATAGTAATGTAGCATTAATCTTAAAGTTTTTCAAGGCTTTTTTACAAGGCATAGCAATAGGGATATCATGTGTTTAACATAGGAATAGGCTTAGAATTTAAGCATATGTGTATGATATAGCTTAGAGTTTTCAAAAGGTTTGATTAGGGTTTAGTGCTTAGGTAAAAATGCATTGGTTTAGACTTAGGATTATGAGCATAGGATTCTTAGGGTAAACAATGATGATTAAATATAACTTAGGAGTTAGGGTGTAGGTCTAGGGTTAGGTCATTTAGGTTTCTTTTAACTTTTCAAGACCCATGTTGACTTTGCAAAGTGACATTAGTGAAACTAAAGCCTTTACCAGATGATCGACCCTTGTACATCCTTGTGGTCTCTGTGTGACATTCGTCAATATTGCATGACGACGACCATCACATCTTTGCAACTGACATTGGTGGTGACGACGACAAGACTATGTCGTCGACTAGGTACTTTAACTTTGAATCCTTTAACAAAATCAACCATATCGACCATGAACATTACCGAACCATAAACACATCAATGAATTTGATGATGACACCGATCCTCTGAACCACGAACCTATGAATCTGCTGAAGAAATCGAATACTAAGCACTAAACAGATTGGCTAGATCCTCCTGGATCATTCCTCTCCACTTGAAAGCTTTTGGACTACAAAAGCTGGATTTTAAGTAGAGATTAGGTGAGGGTAGAGTTCCCTCACTCTCCCAATCTCTATCCGCTTTGCCTTGATGATGTACAAATACATTCGATCAACTACTTGAAAGTGCTGACCTTGATGATTATGATCATGGCGCATCTTGAACTTGTGATTTGTTCCATCCATTTGCATTGCGTGCAACTTGCTGATATAGCGAAACATCCTGTAATGATCATGGCATTTACATTCTTCCATCAAAGTACCATGAGTTAGTTATTCAAAAACAGTATTTGTAGAACTTTGTTCAATACATCTGCTTGGTATTAACAATCTACTTTCCGGAATAACTGAAATATTCAAAGACTCCTTTGATTTTGACTTCATATCAATTGCTTGACTTGATTTACTTTCCTATTGACTGATTACTAAGTGAACTTTCTGCACATAACTTATCCAGTTGTGATGTAAAGACTACTATAACTTATTTTGACTTTCAAAGTATCTAAATAATTGTTGATTTACTTGAATCACCATTTCTTCGTCTATTGATTGATATCTCCATTGACTAACACTTTGACTTAATGCATTAGTTTTCAAATCATGATAAGGAAACTTTAGATCTGCTTTTGAAAATGCTTTGTCATCAAAACTTATAGACTTCCTGTCCACTTGGAAAGATGCTTCATTACTTTTTAAAGCATTAAATGATGGTGCAATACCAAAGAAATGTAACACTAACTTCCCCCAATACTGACCTGCACCCATAAAACTGAAAATAAACATACCATCTGAAACAAATCTCGGACTAGACTCACATGTACCATTCCCTGCAATACACTGATGATGATGATAGTTTCTAGAATTCAGTTGAATGACTGAATTAAAATTCATTCTGTCTTTATGAAATTGAGCAAAGGACATCAAATGTATCTCATGTTGCCTATCTTGTTTATGAATATGATGTCTTGGAAAAGAATTAACCACCTTGACCAATTGATCTCTAAACTGAATCTCGTAATCTGAACGAGTATCTCATTGTTCCTTAATAAGAATGAGTACATATATTTTACTTGAACTTATTAACTCCTTAACTTGATTTGCATTAACTAATTCCAAGTTTGATTTGACTTTATGTGCCCTAACAATGAATTCAACCCCATCTTTCTGGAGGTGATATTTATGCTCTTTCCTATAGAACACTGCATCTCGATCATAAAGATAAGGACTCCCTAAGACAACTCCACATATGTCTAATGGAACCACATATAACTCCACTTCATTAATGTAGTTAGCTGTAACTACAAATTTTAATCGACACTACGTTGTGACATGTATCTGAGTTGATTTATTTAGCCATCCTAATGGGTATGGTCTTGGATGATCCCGTGTTTCCAAACCCAACTTATTTACTAAATATTCAGATATCAAATTTGCTTGTGATGCCGTATCAAACATTGTATCAATCTTTGTATGCTTAGATGTTATCCTTATGTGGAAGAGTTAAATTTTTCCTCATTTGGAGGAATTAAATTTGATGGATTTGTAGTAAAATTAGAACTTGAAGCAATGTCAAAAGTTTTACCTTTCGTAACCATAGTAGTTACCTTCCTCTCGTCACTGGAATTTGAACTGAAATCCTATTGGCTTGATGCATTGGCTCTCATTTTTCCCCTCTCCTTAAGGAACTTCTTTGGCTTAAGTTTCGAATGAAGCTTCCAACATCTCGTTTCGTCATGACTGATCCTCTTACAATGAGTACAAGTAGGTCTATCTCTTTGAACTGTTGCCGCTTTCTTCCCTTTTGAACTACTTTTCCCGTTGCCATCCTAGAAATCCTTGCCTTCCGATGGCTTGGATGTTTGTGGTCAAAACTTGTAAGGTCTACCACCTAACTTGATGTGAATATCTTGGACACACACTTCATCAAAATCATCAAGATTAAACATTAACAACGTATGTTGCAAATAAGAATGTAGATTGCCGATGTATTTCAATAAAGTTTCCTGTTAATCCAACTGAATGCCAAGCACAAGTGATTTCTTTCTGAATTCCTGAGTGAACTCTTGAAAACCTTGTCCTTTACCTTGCCACATATGCTGCCAATCAATAACAGCTTACTGCATATAACCTAAAGGATAGAATTGCTTCCTAAGAGCCTTTAGAAACTTAGACCATGACGAGATTACCTTACGCTTATACTTCATGTCTGCTTGGGTTTGACTTTCCCACAAGATTAAGGCAGTACCTCCCATTCTAAGCGTAGCTAATTGGATTTTAGTCTTATCATCATATATGTTTTGTATGCGACAATAAAATTCTAATTGCTTTATCCAATTATCTAATTTCTTAAGACTGATTTCACCATCATAAACTGGTAGTTCAAACTTAACATCAAGTTTAAGAAGAGATGATTTTTTGGGTTTCTTGTCTTCACCTGATTCTAAACTAGAAGAAGAAGAATGTGAAGGAGATGATGATGGAGATGATGGAGGTGAAGAAGGTTTCTCATCCTTCCCTTTTCCTTTGTCCTTCTTCGATGATTTCGAAGAGGAGGCTGCATCTCTCGCCCTCTTCTCTTGAATGAGCTCTCCTAACATCTACTGCATGTTCAAGAAGATCTGCTAAATCTGAGCATCAATCCTCTTAGTCTCTTTAGGAATGTTTCCTGCTTCAGATCCAGTCATCGTTGACTTATGAGAAACTCTTCGCTTTCCTATTTCCAGATTTCCCTCTTCAAGCGTCCCTTCTCCACATTACGACCATGGCCTGGTTAACATTCGCTGGAAATTCTACTATCACAACTTGCTATGATACCAAATTATATGATCTAAAATGATCATACACTTAAAATGAAGTAGAATTGATTATATCATCAGTGATCTTAATGTTAACTTAAGGTATGCTTGCAGTGGGAACAGAAGCAAAAAGAGTGATGCAACAGAATTAAAAACATAAGAATCATGCAAAAAGAAGTATTGAATAGATCAAACACAGTGTATATCAAACAACAAGATTGATTATGGAGTTCATCCCTGATGGACTACGTCTTCAGGTCTGCTTTCAAGATGGGCGTCCGCTTTATTACTAATGAACTCAAGAGGTTGATTACATATCAATTTAATCAGATTGAATTTGCACACAGACAAATTTGATCACTGTCACTAGATAACCCTCTGAACTGACTTTTCAACGCCGCTTACGATTCTGGATTTTGTATTTGGATGCTCCCATAATGCTAGAAACAAAACTGCCTATGACCTCCTCCGACTGCACCTGAAATACAAAATGAATTCACCAAAACTTGCACTAACCCCTCACTTCAACTCCCTGGCTTAAATAGCCCTGCATATACATGGAAACCTCCTTTTTCTTATTCCATGGTGAATGATCTGACTTGGAGGTTGAAACTAGGGTTTGTTTAAGTTTGAAATGACACCTTAGCATACACCTAAGCATTAATTTATTATCTCCTGCAACTAAAACCCATTTAAAAACCTTATAATAAAACTGGAACAGTTAGCTGCTATGCTAACCGAACGGAGGCTTGACAGCCCATGTGAACACTTGTAATAAAACTGTTTTGCTGAAAGGTTACCTCGGCAGCTTTCCCTCTGGTGGTTCTGGTCTGTGGAGACGTGTCACATGCCGACAATTGTTGACTGCGAGGCTTGCTAACCTCCAGGTGCTAACCATCATGGCTAACCCCTAGGTGCTAACCTCCAGTGCTAACCATCTCATGTGATCGTTCACAACTCTGACACGGTTTAATACGTGGCTTTTTGTGGAGGGTTTTATAACTTAGGTTATATTTAACATAAGATTTTGCATAAGGTTTGTTCCGAAAGGTTTTAGGTTAGGGTTTAGGTTTTAATTCTTAGGATAGTAATGTAGCATTAATCTTAAAGTTTTTCAACACTTTTTTACAAGGCATAGCAATAGGGATATCATGTGTTTAACATAGGAATAGGCTTAGAATTTAAGCATATGTGTATGATATAGCTTAGGGTTTTCAAAAGGTTTGATTAGGGTTTAGTGCTTAGGTAAAAATGCATTGGTTTAGACTTAGGATTATGAGCATAGGATTCTTTGGGTAAACAATGATGAATAAAGATAGCTTAGGAATTAGGGTGTAGGTCTAGGGTTAGGTCTTTTAGGTTTCTTTTAACTTTTCAAGACCCATGTCGGCTCTGCAAAGCGACATTGGCAAAATTGAAGCCTTTACCGGACGATCAACCCTTGTACATCCTTGTGGTCTCCGTGCGACATTTGTCAATATTGCACGACGACGACCATCACATCTTTGCAACTAACACTGGTGGTGATGATGACAAGACTATATAGTCGACCAGGTACTTTAACTTTGAATCCTTTTACACAATCAACCATATCAACCATGAAAACTACTGAACCATAAACACATCAGTGAATTTTATGATGACATCGATCCTCTGAACCATGAACCTTTGACTCTGCTAAATACATCGAACACTGAGCACTGAATAGATTGGCTAGATCCTCCTAGATCATTCCTCTCCACTTGAAAGCTTTTGGACTACAAAAGTTTGATTTTAAGCAGAGATTAGGTGAGGGTAGAGTTCCCTCACTCTCCTGATATCTATCCATTTTTCCTTGATGATGTACCGATACATTCGATCAACTACCTAAAAGTGTTGACCTTGATGATGTTGATCATGGCGCATCTTGAACCTGTGATTTGTTCCATCCATCTGCATTGTGTGCAACTTGCTGATATGGAGAAACATCCTGTAATGATCATGGCATTTACATTCTTCCATCAAAGTACCATGAGTTAATGATTCAAAAACATCTTTTAAAACAATATTTGTATAACTTTGTTCAATACATCTGATGGGTATTAACAATCTGCTTTCCGGAATAACTGAAATATTAAAGACTCCTTTGATTTTGACTTCATATCAATTACTTGACTTGATTTACTTTCTTGTTGACTGATTACTAAGTGAACTTGCTACAGAGAACTCATCTAGCTATGATGTAAAGACTGTTGCAACTTAGTTTGACTTTGAAAGTATCTAAGTAATTTTTGATTTACTTGAATCACTATTTCTTCGTTTATTAACGGATATCTCTATTGACTAACACGTTCACTTAATGCATTAGTTTTCAAATCATGATAAGGAAACTTTAGATCTTCTTTCAAAAATGATTTTTCATGAAAACTTATAGACTTCCTCTCCACTTGAAAAGATGCTTCATTACTTTTTAAAGCATGAAATGATGATGCAATAACAAAGAAATGTAACACTGACTTTCCCCAATACTGACCTGCACCCCTGAAATTGAAAATAAACATACCATCTGAAACAAGTCTCGGACTAGACTCACATGTACCATTCCCTGCAATACACTGCTGATGATGATAGTTTCTAGAATTTAGTTGTTATGAAACAAAATCACAAAAAGATAGAAAATATAGATCAACGCCTTAGAATTTAGCCTCTTTGAGGGGGCAACCTCCTTTACATTATACAACTAAACAATTCTTTGATTATACAAATGACAAAACCTCCTTTCTATATATAGGAGTCTAAGGGGTCACAATATAACCAAGCCTACCTAACAATAATAATATAAAGGCACAAAAATAACAATAGTGGGATTCTATGGGGCAAAATAATAACAATAAGGGATACAATGACAATAGTAATGGGGGAATCACTAGTATTATAGGGACCTAACATGCCCCTTTCCTTCAAAAAAGTGTTTTCCTCAATGTGTGAGTATTTATGGATGTTTCTATATAAAATTCTCATCCTCCCATGTCGAATCTTCAACGGGTAAGTTCTTCCACTCGATGAGATACTCTGAAATTGATCGATTTCGTAGCTGTCGAGTTCTTGTTTCTTTGAATGCTTCAGGTTCCAATATGATTTTTCCTTCCACATCAAGTTCTAGCAATATTGTTTGAACTGGAATCTTGTCACCTATAACCTTCTTTAAGCATGAAACATGGAAAACTAGGTGCACTCAGGAAGCTGTAGGAAGCTCCAATCTGTATGCCATTGTACCTATCTTTTGCAACACCTTGTACGAACCGTAATACTTTGGTGATAATTTATTATCCTTCTTAGCTTGCTTGAGGGACATTTTTTTATATGGTTGTAGCCGTAGGAATAACCAATCACCTACACCAAAACTTCTTTCACTGCGATGTTGATCTACCTGCTGTTTCATTCTATTCTGCGCCAACATGAGGTTATCCTTTAAGAGTTGGATAACTTGTTGTTGATGCTCGACATGATCTTCCATTGCTTGAACCTTAAAATTTTCTCTTAAATATGATGTGATGGATGGTGGATGATATCCATAAAGTGCCATAAATGGGGTCATTTTTGTTGCAGTATGGAAGGAAGTGTTATACCACCATTCAGCCAGAGGCAACCATTTGACCCATTGTGTCTGTTTATCAGATACAAAGCAATGAAGATATCCTTCCAAACATTTGTTTACTATCTTAGTTTTCCCATAAGATTGAGGATGATAAGATGATATATGAGCTCACTGAGTACGACAAGAAAATAATTATGTCCAAAAATTTCCGGTGAAAATGGGATCTCTGTTGCTTACAATAATCTTCGGGTTTCCATGTAGCTTTTGAATTGTTTCCATCAATGCAGTAGAAACTTGCTTTAAATGGATGAGATAATGCACAAAAGTGTGCATACTTGGTAAGTCTGCTAACTACCACCATGATAATTCTCTTTCCTTCAGAATTGGGTAAACTTGTGATAAAATCCATTGAAACCTCCTCACAATGTTGGCTTGGAATCAATAAAGGTTGTAATAGTCGTGGGGTCTTAATTGTTTCAACTTTATTTTGTTGGCAAACCAAACATTCTGCCACAAACTTTTGAATATCCAATTTAAGGCCATCCCAAAAAAAATCCTTCTTAACCCTGTGGTAAGTTTTTAGAAATCCTGAGTGCCCTCCTAAGGGAGAGGTTTGCAATTCCCTAAGAATCTTTTGTTTGAGTTGGGAATTCTTACATAGGTATAATCGATCCTTGTACCGTAATGAATCATTTTTTGAGCTAAATGTATTAGATGTACTGGGATCTTGTTGTATCTTTTGAATGAGTGCCCACACTTCCTCATCATTCTTCCATTCATCCCTTTCTTCGTTTATCCAATCTGGTTGGATAATAGAAATGGTGCAAAGAAATGCTTCCACATCCTCATCCTTTCTTGAGAGTGCATCTGCCACAACATTTTTCTTCCCTTTTTTGTAGATGATTTCAAAGTCATATCCCAACATCTTTGTGACCCATTTTTGTAGCTCTTCTGAAGATAATATTTGTTCTAAAAAGTATTTAAGACTATCATGATCTGTTTTTACCTTGAAGTGTCTTCCCATTAGGTAGGGTTGCCATTTCTTAAGTGCATGCAGTATTGCCAGCATTTCCTTCTCATAAATAGCTTTATGTAAATACTTTCCTTTGATTGGACAAATTTCAAAAGCAATGGGTCTTTCTTCTTGCATTAAAACAACACCAATTCCATTTCCTGAGGCATCACATTCCACAATAAAGGTTTTTTTGAAGTCTGATGCAGCTAAGACTGGTGCTTGGCACATTGCCTCTTTAAGATGTTCAAAGGCCTTTGTTGCTTCTAGAGTCCATGAGAATGCATCTTTCTTCAATAATGTTGTTAGAGGTGCTACTATTCTCCCATAATTCTTAACAAACTTGTGATAATACCCTATCAACCCGAGAAATCCTCGTAGATGCTTAATGGATGTGGGGATTTTCCATTCCTTAATGGTTTTAATTTTGCTGGGGTCTACCTTAACATCTTCATGAGATACAATATGACCCAGATATTCCACCTCTTGTACTCCAAAGAAACATTTGGAGATTTTTCATATAATTGTTTCTCCTCCAATAGTTTGAGCACCATGTCAACATGTTGGATATGATCATTCAAAGACTTGCTGTAGATTAGTATATTATCAAAAAATACTAACACAAATTTTCTAAGGAAGGGTTTGAAAATGGAATTCATCAAACCTTGAAATGTAGAAGGTGCATTGGTAAGGCCAAAAGGCATGACCAAAAATTCATAATGACCCTCATGAGTTCTAAATGTTGTTTTTGGAATGTCTTCAGTCTTCATTCTGATTTGATGATATCTTGAATGAAGATCCAAATTGGTGAAGTAAATTGATCCATGCAATTCATCCAATAATTCATCAATGACAGGAATGGGAAATTTATCTTTAATAGTGAGCTTGTTGAGCTCCCTATAATGTGGACACATGCACCATGATCCATCCTTCTTGTGAACCAATACTACTGGAGCAGAGAAACAACTTTGATTAGGTTTAATTATACCAGCCTCTAGCATTTCTGCAACCATACATTCAATTTCACTCTTTTGGACATAGGGATATTTGTAAGGCCTGATTTTTGGAGGAACACTTCCTAGAATCAAATTGATAGCATGATCATGATCACAAATAGGTGGGAGGCCTTTGGGAGTCTCAAATACCTTGGAATGATTGTCCAAGACTTTTTGGAGATCTGGAGAAATGGATGATTTTGATGTGGGAACCTCTAGTGAACATAATTGTGCAATTATACCTCGTTGTTCTTTCTTTACAAGCTTTGTCATTTTGTTAGAGTTGATTATCTTTCCCGGTTTCCCTGTGATACCCCTTAATTCAACTTCCTTTCCTTCTGTATAGAATTTCATGAAAAGTTCTTGAAAATTAAAAGCTATTGTACCCAAGGATTGTAGCCATTAGACTCCTAGTACAACATCAGCACCACCCATTGGAATGGAAAGAATTGGGCTATTCAATACATATTCTCCCATGGATAGCTTGATATTATGGCACTTTCATGAGCAATTTATGGTTCCTCCACTTGCAACCATCACTTGACACTTCGGTGCTGGATATAGGAAGCAATTCAATTCCTTGGCTATCTTACAATGAATAAAATTATGGGTACTTCCCGAATCAATTAACACTATTACCTTTTTCTTCTTGATATTCCCTCCTATCTTGATAGTTTGAGGAGTGGTAATTCCAGCCAATGCATTACAAGATATGGTCGGATTCATTTATTCTTTTTGTATGGTTTTTTCTTGGTGTATATCCTCTTCTTTTGACATTTCTTGTTCCTTTTCTTCCTCCTCTTCACAATCTATGTAAAATAATTTCTTCTCGGCACACTTATGACCTTTAGTGTATTTGCTATCACAACTGTAACAAAGCCCTTTTGCTTTTTTTCTTCCAATTGTTTTGGTGTCAACCTTGTAGGTTGTGGATGGCTAGGGGCAACAACGCTTCCATATTTATGATTGTGAGTGGTAGGCTTCCTTGTTGCCATAATTTTGCTTTCCATTTTTCTTGCCAACCTGAATGCCTTCTCCAATGAATCTGGTTCCGAAAGGCGAACCTCATGTTGGATGTTATCTTTTAAAGTCCCTATGAACACATCAATCCTATGCTCCTCTGGAATATCTTTTACCCTTATATTCAATTTTTGGAAGTCCTCAATGTGCCCATCATTGAACCCTTTTGTTTGAGATTTATCAATTGGCTAAAAAAGTGTTGCTTTTTGTATCCTCATAACGTGCTATCATTTCATCTGTAAAGATAGCCCAAGTGACAATTTGTTTACGAGAGCAAAGCCATCGATACCATACAAATTGATTTGGTTCTAAATATAAAGTTGCAATGCGTACCTTTTGTGTGTTTTGCATATTATGGAGATCGAAAAATTGCTCCATCTATAGTATCCATGTTCCGGGATCCTTGTCGTCAAACTTCCTCATATCGATCTTTGGAACATGGTGGTTCTTCAATCCAACGTTAGAGTCTATGAAATCATTATTAACATTTATTTTGTTCTCATCATGTGTGTCCTTTACTACCCTTTCACCATTAGTAAGCATTTCTTGTAGAAACTTTGTCAAATCCATCTTCAAATCTTCCAAGCTTGTCTTCAAATCTATCTTCAAATCATCCATATTAGCTTCCATGCCATCCATCTTAGCTTCCACGCTGTTCATCTTAGCTTCCACATCATTCATCTTAGCTTCTATGCCTTTCTTTAAACCATCCATCTTAGTTTCCACGCCTTTCTTTAAACCATCCATATTATCTTCTATGTCTTTCTTTAAACCATCCATCTTATTTTTTGTTAATTTTTGTGCGAGTGAAATTTGTTGCACTTGGTCTCGTAATTTTAATATCTCATGTTGCATTTCTTCCTCTTCTTCATGAGTCATGCTAGAGCTTTCAGGTTGCTTACTAGGTGTTTCAATTTTCTTTCTTCGGGGCATCAATTACCGATAATAATGCTTCACTATGCCCTTTGAATTCCTTCAAACTAATTTTTCAAACCATGTTTACGCAAAAATTAAAAAAAAAACTACACCCCTTTTTTCACTTTGTAGGAGCTTGATATTGAATTTGATATATATCTGTAATTTTGGATCTCCCAGGTCTGAAATTTCTTTCTACGGTAACCCTCTGAGTAATATTTCTAACCTTGCAAGTCTGATCAAGATTGGATTCTCCAATGAAGAGTTATGCCAAATCTCCCACGATGACCTAAGTATATACTTGTTCAGTAGAGTGAACTTGTACGACATGTCGTGGTCACTGTTTCAACCTTACGTTCTGAAAATGGTACCCAAAAAACTAAAGTCTGTCCTCTTTCTGCAACTTCTTACAAAAATTCAATCTGATGCTCAGAGAGAAAGTTATTACTATTTTCCCAAAGTGACCTGTTTGGAATGTAATTCGGGGGTCTACAAAAACCCTAACTTCTTGAGATTATATCTCCAAAAATATAGCGAGACAGGATCTGAAATTCGGAGCTGAGGTTCTTCTCAAATAGGTTTTTTTGTTAGCTTCTGAAACTTTGTAGAAAATCATTATAGTGAACATTCCACGATGACCTGATTGAGATGAAATTATGGATCTTGCAAAAACCCTAACTTCCTCAAATTATATCTCTGAAAATATAGCGAGACAAGATATGAAATTTAGACTTGAGGTTCGGCAAGATTTTGTATCAAATGGGGTTTTTTTTTTTTCGCTTCTGAAACGTCACAAAAAAAAGTTATAGCGAAAATTACACGATGACCTGTTTGGAGCAGTGAAACCCTAGAATCCAAATCTCTTATACCAAATGTTATGAAACCAGCTCACAAAAAGATAGAAAATATACATCAACGCCTTGTAATTCAACCTCTTCGAGGGGTCAACCTCCTTTACATTACACAAATGAACAATTCTTTGATGATACAAATGACAAAGCCTCCTTTCTATATATAGGAATCTAAGGGGTCACAATATAACCAAGCCGGACTAACAATAATAATATAAAGGCACAAAAAATAACAATAGTGGGATTCTATGGGGCAGAATAATAACAATAAGGGATACAATGACAATAGTAATGGGGGAATCACTAGTATTATAGGGACCTAACATCAGTTGAATGAATGAATTAAAATTCATTCCATCTTTAGGAAATTGAGCAAAGGACATCAAATATATCTCATGTTGCCTATCCTGTTTATGAATAAGATGTCTTGGAAAAGAATTAACCACCTTGACCAATTGATCTCTAAACTGAATCTTGCAATTTGAACAAGTATCTTGTTGTTCCTTACTAAGCATGAGTACATATCTTTTACTTGAACTTATTAACTACTTAATTTGATTTGCATTAACTAATTCCAAGTTTGATTTGACTTTATGTGCCCTAACAATGAATTGAACTCCATCTTTCTTGAGGTGATATTTATGCTCTTTCCTATAGAACACTGCATCTCGATCATAAAGATAAGGACTCCCTAAGACAACTCCACATATGTCTACTAGAACCACATCTAACTCCACTTCATCAATGTAGTTAGCTATAACTACAAATTTTAATCGACACTGTGTTGTGACATGTATCTGAGTTGATTTATTTAGCCATCCTAATGGGTATGGTCTTGGATGATCTCGTGTTTCCAAACCCAACTTATTTACTAAATATTAAGATATCAAATTTGCTTGTGATCCTGTATCAAACATTGTATCAATCTTTGTATGCTTTGATGTTATCCTTATGTGGAAGAGTTCAACTCTTTTGTCCTCATTTGGAGGAATTAAATTTGATGGATTTGCAGTAAAATTAGAACTTGAAGCAATGTCAGAAGTTTTACCTTTTGTAACCATAGTAGTTACCTTCCTCTCATCACTGGAATTTAAACTGAAATCCTATTGGCTTGATGCATTGTCTCTCATTTCGCCCTTCACCTTAAGGAAATTCTTTGATTTAAGTTCCAGATCAAGCTTCCAACATCTCGTTTCATCATGACCGATCCTCTTACAATGAGTACAAGTAGGTCTGTTTCTTTGAACTATTGTTGCTTTCTTCCCTTTTGAATTGCTTTTCCCCTTGCCATCCAGGAAATCCTCTCCTACTAATGGCTTAGATGTTTGTGGTGAAAACTTGTAAGGTCTACCACCTGACTCGATGTGAATAGAATGGACACAAACTTCATCAAAATCATCAAGATTAAACATTAACAACGTATGTTGCGAATAAGAATGTAGACTACCAATGTATTTCAATAAAGTTTCCCATGAATCCAACTGAATGCCAAGCGCAAGCGCTTTCTTTGTGAATTCCTGAGTGAACTCTTGGACACCTTGTCCTTTACCTTGCCGCATATGTTGTCAATCAATAATAGTTTGCTGCATATAACCTAAAGGATAGAATTTCTTCCTAAGAGCCTTTAGAAGCTTAGACCATGACGAGATTACTTTACCCTTATACTTTATGTTTTCCTGGGTTTAAATTTCCCACCAGATTAAGGAAGTACCTCCCATTCTAAGCATAGCTAATTGGATTTTAGTCGTATCATTAGATATGTTTTGTATGAAACAATAAACTTCTAATGCTTTATCCAATTATCTAATTTCTCAGGACTCATTTCACCATCATAAACTGGTAATTCAAACTTAACATCAAGTTTAAGAAGAGATGATTTTCTGGGTTTCTTGTCTTCACCTGATTTTGAACTCGAAGAAGAAGAATGTGAAGTAGATGACGGAGGTGATGGAGGTTTCTCATCCTTCCCTTTTCCTTTTTCCTTCTTCGATGATTTCAAAGAGGAGGTTGGATCTCTCACCTTCTTTTCTTGAATGATCTCTCCCAACATCTGCTGCATGTTCAAGAAAATCTGTTGAATCTGAGAATCAGTCATCTTAGTCTCTTCAAGAATGTCTCCTGCTTCAGATCAATCATCGTCGTCTTATGAGCAACTCTTCGCTTTCCAATTTCTGGATTGCCCTCTTCAAGCGTCCCTTCTCCACATTGCAACCTTGACCTGGTTAACATTCACTGGAAATTCTACTATCGCAACCTACTCTGATACCAAATTATATGATCTGAAATGATCATACACTTAAAATGAAGTATAATTGATTATATCATCAGTGATCTAAATGTTAACTTAAGGTATGCTTGCAGTGGGAACAGAAGGAAGAAAGAGCGATGCGACGGAATTAAAAACATAAGAATCATGTAAAAAGAAGTATTGAATAGATCAAACACAGCGTTTACCAGACAACAAGATTGATTACGGAGTTTGTCCCTAATGGACTACTTCTCTGGGTCCGCTTTATTAGGAATGAACTCAAGAGGTTGATTACATAGCAATTTAATCAGATTGAATTTGCACGTAGGTAAATCTGATCACTGCCACTGGATATCCCTCTGAACTGGCTTTCCAATGCCGCTTATGGTTCTGGATTCTGTATCCAGATGCTCCCGTAATGCTAACAAAAAGAATTGCTTATGGCCTCCTCCGACTGCACCTGAAACACAAAACGACTTCACCAAAACTTGCACTAAATTCTCACTTCAAATCCCTAGCTTAAATAGCCCTGCAAATACATGGAAACCTCCTTTTTATTATTCCATGGGAATGATCTGACTTGGAGGTTGAAACTAGGGTTTCTATAAGTTTGAAATGACACCTTAACATACACCTAGGCATTAATTTATTAATTCCCACAACTAAAACGCATTTAAAAGCCTTATAATAAAACAGGAACCATTAGCCGCTATGCTAACTAGGCGAAGGCTTGACAGCCCATGTGAACACCTATAATAAAACTATTTTACCGACAATTACCTCGGTGGCTTGCCCTCTGGCGGTTCCAGTCTGCGAAGACATGTCACATGCCGACAATTGCTGACCGCGAGGCTTGCTAACCTCCAGGTGCTAAATTTCCAGGCGCTAACCATCATGGCTAACCCCCAAGTGCTAACCTCCAATGCTAACCCTCTCATGTGATCATTCACACTCTGACGTGGTTTAATACGCGGTTTTCTGTGGAGGGTTTTATAACTTAGTTTATATTTAACATAAGATTTTGCATAAGGTTTGGTCTGAAAGGTGTTAGGTTAGGGTTTAGGTTTTAATGCTTAGGATAGTAATGTAGCATTAATCTTAAATTTTTTCAAGGCTTTTTTACAAGGCATAGCAATAGGGATATCATGTGTTTATCATAAGAATAGGATTAGAATTTAAGTATATGTGTATGATATAGCTTAAGGTTTTCAAAAGGTTTGATTAGGGTTTAGTGCTTAGGTAAAAATGCATTGGTTTAGACTTAGGATTATAAGTGTAGGATTCTTAGGGTAAACGATGATGAATAAAGATAGCTTAGGAGTTAGGGTGTAGATCTAGGGTTAGGTCTTTTAGGTTTCTTTTAACTTTTCAAGACCCATGTCAGCTCTGCAAAGCAACGTCGGTGAAACTGAAGCCTTTACCAGACGATCGACCCTTGTACATCCTTGTGCTCTCCGTGTGACATTCGTCAATATTGCACGATGATGACCATCACATCTTTGCAACTAACACTAGTGGTGACGATGACAAGACTATATCATCGACCAGGTACTTTAACTTTGAATCCTTTTACACAATCAACCATATCGACCATGAACATTATCGAACCATTAACACATCAGTGAATTTGTTGATGACACCGATCTTCTAAACCACAAACCTTTGACTCTGCTGAAGACATCGAATACTGAGCACTGAACAGATTGGCTAGATCCTCTTGGATCACTAACACACGCTAATGTTGTTCGGAGTTCCTTCTAACCGGTATGACTTCTTATCTTCGACTAATGGAAGTGTAATTCTGTTGTGTGTGTGTTACTCTCTTTTGGCTCACACTAATGTGGTACATCTAATTGTTTCATGTTCCTAATTCAAGGTTTCCAACTCTTTGACTAAGCTCCTGGAAGAATGTATATAAAGGAAATGTTCCAAGGGATCTAAAAGGAAGTTATCTATTACTCTATTACTACGATGTTATTATGATGCAGTAATGAAATATATAAAGGCTTCATAATCCTCCTTAAGAGGAACTAAGTATTGGGTATTAAATTCAATTCAATGATATGAAACTGTATGGTAATTTTGGATGCTGCTAGCTAACTAGATAATACGAAGAGTAGCTAATTTGTTATATCGGCTCTTTATCAACTCTCCCTCCAATAATATCACTCTGGTACTGGCTCTAATCTCGCTCATTGCCCATCTTGCCGTTGTTCAACCTGCTTTAATTCATCTCGCTATGGTACCAACTGACTGCTTTGGGCCCAGGTCTTGAATGTAACTCATAAGGAGGTATGTTGAACCAGTCTAATATGTTATATGGATGCAGTCCCGGTCTGCCCGATATGTTGTATTTGCATGAACTGTGTATTGGGTCTCCATCCATCGGACTAATGTGCTTTCCTGAATTGGGTATTGAATCTCCATCCATCTGACCAATATGGGTGATTTGTTTAATAGTTCATTCTGTACCTGACCTTCTATCTGTACTTGACCCTTCATCTTTCTCTGAGACCTTTCCTTCCTTCATCTCGTCCGTAATGTTGTAAGAAGTGTCTTTTGTTAATGCTAATATTGTACAGATTCTCATCTTCGACTCAGCTCCAGGTAGGAACTGTTATTTCTTTCAGCTCATGCTCTTGGTACGACCTATTATTATCTTTGGCTAAGCACTTGCTATGCAACTGGGACTTCTTCCTCTATAGTTAACGCAACTGTAATCTAACGTACTGTTCATGCCTGTCACTTTTTCTCATTGGCTAACAGGATTGTACTTTCATTACATTAAGCTATATTCATATGAACTAGGTATTGAATCTCCTTTCTTCTAACCAATATAATGGAATGGACAAGCTTTCTTTCATAAGGCTCTGGGATTATCTCTCTCACCTCACTAAGTGGGACAAACTCTGTGGGACCATCTATCTCAATATTTTTTCCCAGTTCCCGACTATGAGTAATCTATTTGAAGTATAGTTTGTTTTTAGTTTGAACTAGAGAAAGGAGGGCTTTACTAGAAGATCCCATTATAGAGAGGAGGACTTATCCTTCTTCTTCTGTAGTCCTCGGGTGCGCCAATGTGAACCTTCCCCCCCAAAGTGAAATCACATGTAACATAACCCCCCCCCGCCAACCAAAAAAAAGGACCACTTGTTCCAAACCTAACCAACAATACAGAGGTGAATTCCAAATAGATCCCTTTCTAGCTACCCAGCCACTCTATTGCTAATTCTTCCTTCCTCAAGCCACCAATTGTGTGTCATTATATATGTAATATAAGTAACTATCCCACTCCATAGGTACGACTCATTAGTATCCTTGGGAAGTAGAGATGGCTCATTGGGGCCTCATTGATATGGAATCAGAAGCAAGGATACTATCAATCTGTCTCTTAGTACCCCTAGAAGATCAGACCACTGTCAAGAAGGAAGTGATCATTTGGTGGATACTAGTTTAGGAGGTGGCTAGAGGATCTGGGAACGTAGTCCAAGCATCACCCTCATGTATAAAGCCAGGCGTCTCTATTTTAGATACTGAAAGAAACTGGAGAGGGTCTATGAGTCCCTGAATAGACAATGGAATCGACCTCAGATATCATTATAATGGGACATCAAAATATGAAGTACTCCTATGTCTCAACCTCTCGAAGATGGCACAAAATCTGTGTGAAACTACTCTGCACTAGTCCAAAGGAATACACAAAGCATGCATCCAGTGATATTGTATGTATGAAGGTCGAACAATGAGGCCATCCCTCAACTCCATGAAGTGCTCTGCAAAGCAAGCTATCTTCGAACACAGCCCACCTGGTGGATCTGTCCAAGTTACCTAACATCTTGTATATGCCATCCTAGGTGATGTTTTTCTCAATTCCTGCCTAGTAGGTAAGAGGTAGCTAGGTGCATCAAGGGAGTATCTAAACGTAGGGAGGTGGTCCATAGAGAGACCTATAGACTCCAAGAGATATGAGGCTGCCACAAATAAAAAACGTGACCACCAAGGGGGCTAGCCAAAGCAATGGACTCTAAGAAACAATAATGCAAGTATGGATATCAATGTGAACCAACAATTGAGTCAACGAAACTCCGAACATGATTTAGGAGTGAGACCAGGCTGAACACAGTCTCAAGTCAGAAGGGGAAGGCAGGCACCAAAGTCTGCAAGGATGATGGGCAGAGAAACTGTTTACTTACATCTGATAATGTAAGTAAAGAACTGTGGGCTGATAATGGTGTTCATGAGATATATCTTGGATGATATGTCTTGGAAGTGGTGTCGGAAACGCTATCTCTCAAGCAGAGCTAGGGACCGATAGCCCTTGTTGACATGGAACTCAAGAGCGTACCTCAAACTGAAATGAGGCCCTAAAAACTTGACTCAGAGTACGTATAGGCTCTTGTGATCTTGATCTCTTCTCCTCTATAAAGGATATGATGGTCTGAGAGGACCTTCTTCGACCTGTTGAAGATCATAACCTTCTGTTGTTTCCATTTTCATGAATTATAGGTTTTTGTCCATATTTTCAATTTAAAATGACTTATTATTATATTAAAAACATATTTTAATAAATTTAACTATAAAAAAATATATAGATTAATAAAAAATAAAACAAACACACATAATAAAGATATTTATAAAAGTATTTATATGTTAATATAAACAATATTAGTGAATCATATTCTTAATTTTTGATGATGGCATTCAACAATACAATATATTATTAATTGTTATGTTTTTGTGATGAAATCTTTGTCTTTATTATTTTTTAGTTTAATTAAGCTATATTTAAGCTCTACTAGCTACTTAGTATGTAGTCCTTGTTTTTTTCCATTTAATATATAATATATTCAATAAAAATTGAATATGTTATTCATACAAATTGAATTTAGATAGAAAAGAATAATAGTTTTTCTTCCCACTCGTTCAAAACAAATTTAATTAACAATAAAATTACTTTATTATGTTCATAGCAAATTCAATTTAGAAATTAAATCAAGTTTGATACCTCTATCTCTATCTATTTCTTCCTCTTGCCTTTTTTCATTTGGCACAACAATATATTTAATCAAAGTTTATATAGATTAAAAAACTACAATTCAATTCAACACAAAGAATCGAAAAACATGTTCCAAAATCTTTTAATAATTCTTTTAATCAAATATTTGTAAAATCTTTAAAAGGGAAAACCATATATTAAAATCTTTAAAGACATAAATATTTCCATGTCAAAGTTGTAATAAATTGTAATATTTGAAAATATTAATTTGATGCAGTTTTATTATGTCTTAAGGTGTTTCTCTTTGAGAAGAACTCCCCTGACTGCCACTCTGTACTTTTATACACCATCAGATCTATTATCAGACGATTAAAAGTTCTTCCATCATTAGATGTCATTGTTTTAACTGTCAACCAAATCTTGATTTGTGTAACCGGTCAACTTGATCTACATTCCTCTGCACTTGTAAGATATAAGAACCCACCTAGTTGATGAAAATGATCTGTTAGTGGCAAGAGCTACAAGGAAACCACTCTATGTGTGCATGACATGAGTGACAGGTTTCTTGGCCTCCTCGATTACCAAGCTCTTACTCCACAAGGGCTAGACTTTCCATGCTACCGTGCGATCCAGGTAATTCCATTCTCTTCCTCCCCTTAATCCATGAAGGGGCTACGGGAAATAGGTTGGGCAGAGAGCATGATCTGTTGGTGACGGGGAAGATCATCAAACACACATTGAATTTGTTATCACATTCTCATAACCCAAACTATCGTAGACCACTGGAACGAACTGATAATCCTACCAACCCCAACTGCAACAAGGAATGTACGGGTATGAGGCCAAAACAGATCCCATCCTGCAAAGACTTAAAGGAGTTTGGGAGCATAAAATGAATCAAGAGAAATAAAGCATCCTAGAAATGAAAGTAAGAAGTACAGGTCAAATAAAGCTGGAACATTGAACGTTTTGACGACGTGCACCAAGGCCAAAACCATAAGTACATTTTATTCTGTAAAAAAAAAGTCATGCCTCATTAATTTATGTGATAAATTTAACACGTAGAATTGATCCATCTAAAATCTGTCTAGAAATAAAAATCATTTTTTGTTAATTTGTTCTTTAATTCCCTTAAGTTGTAAAATTGTATTTGAATGCCCAAATACTAGTGCTTTGTTTCCTGGACTTCATTAATCTTATCCCAAATATTAGTGCGTTGTTTATTGGTCTTGGATATTGTGCGTTATAGGTTGATATAATCATATCCAAGAAAAAAATAGTGAAATAACCAGTGGTAAATTAGTTAGATCAAAAACACAAAACTCGAACCAATTTGATCATGATGCGCATTTTCCACTAGGCTCTGTTCGATGGTAACTAAGATATGTTTGAAGGCTTTCAGTAAGGAAAACAATTTCAAAGTTCTGTTAAATTTTCTCCCAGCGATATTATGTTTTAGCTCACACTCGATGACTCTTGAGAGATTTGAAATTTTTATATTGATTCTATAGCTCTTGCTCTCTCCTCTTGGTTTTGGGATACTATTGCTTTTATTAAAATTGGGATGCACAATGGGGATTATTTTGTTTGATACTTTTGTTATGTGGGTGTTTACTTACAGGTGATGTGATGAGCTATGAGCTCTGTGTGATGGAGGCAGTGATAGCGCATGTAGGATTTGTTTTTGAATCTGATAATGTTGGTGCATTTTCCACTTCTTGAGGAAGGATATTGATGACATTCACGAAATATATTGCCAAGTTTAAAGAAAAAAGTTTCCTTATATTTATGTAATTTTGATCTTTCACATATATTCTTTTTTCTTAGCTTTATAATGTTGTTTTGAGATACACCATTTTAGTGAATGTGTTGCAGTGTGGAGATCGTGCAAATGAGGGTTCAGATCAATATTAGTAAAATATGCACAATTTAGATATGCTATTGTCATTTTTCTTACAGTATAGCATGAGTTTCTTTTGCATCATTCAACGTGAGGATTCATTACATTTATAAATTTCTATTAAGTGTAATTAATAAATTTATTGCATAAATATTCTATTTATTATTATAGAGTAGTCTCCAATGTTTGATATTTGGAAAGTGAAAATCATTTATACCTTTCTTCCATATAGAGAATTGCACCCAAGATGGAAATGGGATATTGTTTGATATTTTGGAAAATGAAAATAATTAATTTTATTATATATAGTGATTGTTGCACATTTTTTGAATTTCATTATAAATGCCAATCAATCAATTGATAGTTACACCCAATATGGAAATGAAGATTCCAATATGATTTTTCATGTATACCCTTTCTTCCACATTGAGCGTTGCACCCAATATGGAAATGGAGATGTCATCATATGGTTTTATTTTTTTAACCCCTCTACCTCTAATTAAGATTAACCTTAACCATTGCAACCATTTTCCTAAACAATTTCAACATCTACCTACCTAGTAGACAATTTGATTAACAATTAAAGCTTGAGACTAATCATTTTACCATGATATTTTAATAACATTTTCTCACCAAGTAGATAATTTGACTATGCATTAAAGTTTAAAGTGATTCCAATCATTTAGCTCTTTTGATACCTTTCTTCCTATGGTAAGGATAAGTCTTAATGATGACAATCTTCTCTCAAATAATTTCAACATTTTCCAACCACTTAGATAATATCATTAAACAAATAATTTCAACATCTTACAACTATTTAGAAAATATAATTATGTATTAAATATAATCCCAGTGATAACATCCCACTAGTGGACAATAAGTTCTTCCATCCAATAGACGGGTTAGCCTAGGTCTAAGCTTAGCATAGTTAAAAAAACAAAAAAAAAAACAAAAACAACGGAATAGATGAAATGTTGTAGAGTGATTATGATAATAAATGTATTTATTATTATTATTACAATGGTGCATATTTAAATATATTATTTTATTGGAGACATTAATGTATATATAATAAATTATTGTTAAATTTATAAATTTATTTATATGTATTTTTTTATTTAAATAGCTAATAATGTATTTTCATACTTTAATGTGAGTTTAATATGTGAATTTTATTTATTCATTTTAATATCATGGTATTAGGTTTTTCAAACAAATGTTCATCTTTATTGGGTAAAGTAAGGATGCATATAATATATAATCAATTTTGATTTTAACAATAACATTGTGGAATGACTTTGGGCTATAAATAGATATTTATATGAAATTCTAATTACACATTGATTGACGATTTAAGAACTTAGAGTTGAGTAGTCAAAATTATACATCTAAATCTTCTAGCTTGATTTAAAGATGAGTATTGTGCCTCTTTAATAGTGGGTTTCCCTCCTAATATTCTACTTGCTTTTCATTATAAATAGTGTTTGATTTCTTATGTGATTGATTACAGTCTTGATAATAAACTGAATGGTACATTGATGTTATTAATTAAACCTATAATATGTTGTTACAATCACTTTTACCCCAATTCTTATCTTGCATTAGCAATCTTTTAAAATAATTTAATCTTCTAGGGATATGAATTCACATCACACAAGAGCTTTTGTAATTTTAAGATGAATATTGCTTTCTCTTTCTCTTAGAATTTGTGTTTAAAATGTCATATATATATTAATTAAGAGCAATATAATTTTGAATACTTTTGATTTTATCATTTCAAATTTGTTTGGTTCAATTTGGAATTATAATTATTTTTGAAATACAATTTTAGATAAATACAATATATATTGATTTATTTTTATATGAATTTCAAATTTCAAATTTAATTATAACTTTAGTTTTATTATAAAATTTAAATTTAATTTCATCAAATATTGAAAAATTTAAAGTAATATAAATAGTTTTCACAAAAGGTAGAGGTTGAGAAAGTATTAAAGTTCACCTTTACAAATTTCATCAAAATTTTCAAAGAAGTGTTTCTCTTTAAATTCATTCAACAATGCTAAAGGAACCTTTATTTTTACATGGAGTATGTCTTGTGTTAAAACTTTATCAGTTAAAAGTGAACTCATGAAGATTTTTATTTTGACAAGCATTTTAATTTCCAAAGAAACTTTAATCTCTTGTTTGTGGGTTGTTGATATCATCAATTAAAAGGGCTTTGGTATCCTAGTCTAGGCTCTTAGTCCTTTCTAGGATTCAAAGACCAAATGTGTCTATCTTCATTATTTGAATTTACCATACTTGTGGTAGAGTATAGTAATTTGATATTTTCAGCATCCTTTAGTTCAAAAGATTCCTATTGGCTTCAACTTGATCTTCTTATAATTTATCCAAATTCTATTGATGCATGTCACTATGATCCGCTCCACATAGTGATAAAAATAGAATGATACAAAGGTTTGCTAGAGTTTGAATTGGGGGGACAATGTAAATGGATTTGAATGAAACCCAAGAGAGCTATATCAAATATTGAATCCCAAATAAAGTTGGCATATACAAATAGGTTGTGGATAAATTCCAACCATTCAAGTAGGAAAATAATTCAAACAAAAGTGTTTCCAGTGCAATTAGATATGGATGTTCAAACAAAAGACCAAATCAGGGTCTTCTGATCAATAATTGCTGAGGATAGAGATGAAGATCTTTTCTATCTCTACAGTGCCTTCCTTGGCAACCACAATAAATAAACAAAAAGAGAGAACTTGGTACTTTGGATTCTCCTATCATGTGAATGATGCAATTCCTGAGACCCCCATCTTTAACTAAGATCCAAAATTCTACTTACACTCTTTCGTAACATCTGGTGGCACTTTTCAATGTCAGTTTAATGCTACCCTTCCTAAGGTACTGCCTTATGCGTTTCCTTTGCAACATCTGGTACAATTGCTAGTTACAAATTTTGTTATCTATATAAAAAGCATCATTAAATATAATATTAATATTACATTATTATTATTATTATTATTATTATTTTTTATTAATAATTTGATGAAAGGTTTATATCTAGGACATTCCTATTAAGACATGATAAATTTAGAATTAGATATATTTAAGCTGATTTATAAAAATTGAATTAAAATAAAAATATAATAATCATTCTTCCCAACCATCAAAAATAAATTTAATTAATAATAAAATTACTTATATTCATATTAAATTCAATTTCAAAATCTCAAATCACAATATTAATATTCGTAACTTTTTAACTTATTAAAACTATAATAAATTATAAATTATAAATCAAAAAACAAAATTTTAAAATAAACATATATATATTTTGGTTTTAATTCTAATAAATTAGATTTGATTTAGTAAATATTAATGATGATACCCCTACACATATATAAAATCAGTAAAATTACATCTTATAATTAAGTTTTGATTTACGAATAATTTTATATTTATACACATATATTCTTTTAATTTTTATAGATAACTCAATCTATATGATGAATATTGATATAAACTCAGTTAACATTGTAATATCGAAAAACATAGATCCATAATTACATACCTCTTCCCAAACGTAAACTCCTTTTTCTGCATGTTAATCAAATAAATAGTAAACCTATAATATAATAAACTTAGGTTTGGCAAATGAAATAACTATTGCATTAACCTTGGATGTATAATTGACCTTAATTACAATATTACAATATACAAAGCAGTCTTCGGGCATATTACAATATGCTCCAGGCACCTGTACCAATATAACCTCATTGCTCACGAAGCGTATAGGCTGACCAAAGACTTCATCTGCCACTTACTCTGTAAGACATCCACCATTTGCTGCGCTTTTTGCCTTTTTATTCTCATAGTAGAGGGGGAGGAGCGCTTTCTTCGCGCTTTTTTCCTTTTAAATATAGCAGAAAATGGAGAATCTAAACTGGGATCTTCAAAAATTTGAAGACAAAAGATACATTTTAATTTGTAAGATTACTTATATTTTGTTTTCTTTTAATATTGGAAAATTAAAATAAATTATTTTTTATATAAAAATAAAAAATAATTCTGAATTTAATACATATCTTTTTTTTTAGATCTAGGATAATCGGTAACTAGTGAGAGTTATCCTGAGCAGGCCCAGGATCAAATCCAACTGGTTGCCACTATAAACCTAGGCTAGGTGCAACAACCTGCAAGCCGCACACAATAGCAATTAACTTATGCCTCAACAAGAGCCGAGACGTCCGCACACAATAGCAATTAACTTATGCCTCAACAAGAGCCGAGACGTCCGCACACAATAGCAATTAACTTATGCCTCAACAAGAGCCGAGACAAGAGCCGAGACGTCCACTCTGGGGTCGCCTACTCTTCTAGCCAAGACACAACAGGCCATATACTCAACGAGATTTGAACCTCCGTCTCGTGGGTTTCACCCAGCGAAACTTACCGTTAAACCCCATATCACTGTATGAATTTAATACATATCTTACTTGTGATACTTTTTAAATTGTTAAGTTATACCACATTTTAATGGTATAACTTGTTAAGTTATGCCACATTCTAAATCGTTAAGTTATACCACATTCTAATTGTGGGTTGGACCACATTTAGAATGAAACTATGGTAGATGGTTTAATGTTTTATCAACTTTATTTGTGAACGAAGGTCGATTTACATTTTGGAAAAAAACTAATATTGGCTATTGTGAACGAGGTAATGTTAGAATGAAACTATGGTAGATGGTTTAATGCTCTATCAACCTCACTGGGTGAACAAAGGTCTTGTTGGTGAATCCACATTTAACTTTGAAAAAAAACTAATATTGGCTACTATGAACGAGGTAATGACCTTTCAAGTCTTTTATTATTCTAGTTATTCTAATGACATTAGATGCCAACATGTATAAATGTTTATTACTAGCAATTTAAATGTCAACATGAGAATTGAGGGATATTGACTATAAATGTTAACATGTATCAATGTTTATTACTAGCAATTTCAATTATTGACACGTGGATGACCATTGCTTGTTTATGGTTATATCATCGTCGGTCACCCAAGTCCATGGCTTTGCGCGCCAAGCATGACTTCAACCTTCCTTTTCACCTTTAGGTGAAATTGCTAGTATACTATATTGTCCTAACTCAGTTTTAAAATGATTTTTTTTAAATGTGAATATTTTTTTTATATATTTTATTGACATTTAAGTATTTCAACTTTGGACTCACGGAGTGTGAAGAAATTTTTTACTAAAAATATAATATAAATATAAAGTATTTCTTTATGAAGACATATAAATATAAAGTATTTATTAAGGTAACTATTTAAATTTGGATTGATTGACTTGACATATTTCCACTGCCTAGAAGTTCCACTAGCTCTCAAACTCCTCTATTAATCACTTTCACTTTTCACTCAAGGTTTGCTCGTGTCACCTTGGATGATTTTCGTATTTATTGTTTAACAATTTATGTTCATTCGTTAAAGATGCAAACTCTTCCTAAGATGACAGTTGCTCTCACAAGCTGTACACTCCAATTGCCCACCAAACTTTTTTTTTTCAACAGAGAAATCGTTGTTGTAACCACTCTCAGACATGCCCACTTGACTTACAGAAGGTAATGAATTCAAATTCAACATATCAACGGCAACACTCTGCCCCACTTTTTCCAGCCCCTCATGGATGTCGTGCGTGGATTCAGCGGAGACAGGTAAGAAGTTTCGTCCGGGCAACACTTTTGTCATCCATCGCTTTCTACCATTCCAAGCAAATAAAAAATTCAGCTGTCTCGCCATATTTTTAAGAAATGCTTATACTTGTACATTAACAGCCAACTCCCACAGTTTTCGCTGGGATACGTTAGGTTTTTATTTGAAGTATGGAATGGGCAAACCGCAATACTTTTACCCTATTTTATACTCAAACCTTTGTATTATTCTATTTTTATTTTTATCATTATGTGGAGTAACCTTTGTATTATTTTATTTTTATCATTATGTGGAGTGGATCATAGTGACCTGCATCAAATGATTTTGGATAATTATAAGAAGATTAAGTTCAAGCCAATAGGAATTTTTTGAACTCAAGGGTGTTGAAAATATCAAATTATCATACTCTACCACAAGTATGGTAAAAAACGAAGATAGACACATTTGGTCAGGACTAAGAGCCTAGACTAGGATTTAACTATCTGAAAGTTAGGTTAATCAATCCAAACTATTTAAATTTGGATTGATTGACCTAAGTATTTATTAGATGGTTTAATGCTCTATCAACCTCACTTGTGAACGAAGGTCCTGTTCATGAATCCACATTTAATTTTGGAAAAAAAATTAATATTGGCTATTGTGAATGAGGTAATATTAGAATGAAACTATGGTAGATGGTTTAATGCTTTATCAACCTCACTAGTGAACAAGGTCTTGTTGGTGAATCCACATTTAACTTTGAAAAAAAAACTAATATTGGCTATTATGAACGAGGTAATGACCTTTCAGGGACTCCATTATTCTAGTTATTCTACTGATCGTAGATGCCAACATGTATAACTGTTTATTACTTGCAATTTAAATATCAGCATGAGAATTGAGCGATATTGACTATAAATGTCAATATGTATCAATGTTTATTACTAGCAATTTCAATTATTGACATGTGGATGACCATTGCTTGTTTATGGTTATATCGTTGTCGGTCACACAAGTCCATGGCTTTACCCGTGCTAAGCATGACTTCAACATTCCTTTTCACCTTTAGGTGAAATTGCTAGTACACTGTATTGTCCATCTCAGTTTTAAAATGATTTTTTTTTTTTAAATGTGAATATTTTTTCTATATATTTTATTGAGATTTAAATGTAAATTATTAAATAAAAAATTATATAAACTATTCATTAAATGTAGTATTTCAACTTTGGACTCACGGAGTGTGAAGAGATTCTTTACTAAAAATATAATATAAATATAAAGTATTTTTTTATGAAGATATATAAATATAAAGTATTTATTAAGGTAACTATTTAAATTTGGATTGATTGACTATGAAAGCATGGTATCAATGATCAAATTTGAAAGGTT
Organism: Pinus tabuliformis; assembly: GCA_031772625.1. NCBI lineage: Eukaryota > Viridiplantae > Streptophyta > Pinopsida > Pinales > Pinaceae > Pinus > Pinus tabuliformis. The sequence continues at coordinate 655,934,091 of CM062818.1, read as the reverse complement.
GGTCTTAATTTAATTTGGCAGGACATATATTCACCTAACTCTTGAAAGATGAAAAGTTATATAAAAAAAAATTGTAACAAGTATATATTAAATAAACTCTTCATAAAAAAATTGCCAAAATGAAATAGTGTGCTTCTAAATATTCAAAATTTTAAATTAAAACCCACCGTTCACATGTTTCTAGTCTTAAATAGCTTGTATTGCACTTACCTAGCTTATGGTATCTATTAAATCCTTTCCTACCCCATGTCCCTTTACCCTTGCTCCATTACTCTTGCAAACACGCAGATTGATTTGATTGAAAGTGATTTCAATTTTACTCGATTGAAATTCATGAAACTCATTTTATAAATCTCGTCTTGAAAGATCAAGAAAAGTGGAAATCCCACCATGATTGGATTTCTTCTTGAGTTACAACAAAAATTAGGAGTGTATTGGTCAACTTCAAAAGCCTCCAACTTGAAGTTCAATATAAAAGTTCATGGACAATTGTTCAAAACTTCCTACAAATATATGTTCATAGATATTTTTTCTTTCTAGGGCACTAGATAGTGAACCTTTTTTGGAGCCTTGAATGAGATCTATTTGTAGAAATTGTATAAAGAATGAGATTATGGGTGAATGCATGAAGATGGGTTACACTATGCAATTTCAAAATTTTACTTTTTTATCCAATTGAAGCCCTCAAAATTTAAATGAAATGTTTGTCCTTGCAAACTTTCACACATCTTAAGAGTTATGTGTGTGTTCATGTAGCATAAATTTGTCTAGAATGTGTAATTTAATATACATACATACACACATATATATATATATATATATATATATATATGTATGTATGTATGTATGTATGTATGTATGTATGTATGTATGTATATGTGTGTGTGTGTAAAATTATATTTTTTTGTTATTTTTCAAAGTTGGCAAAGTAATACTTCAATTGCATTTTGCAAACATGTGTTCACATAATATTTTTTTTCAACTGTTTAAATAAATTGAAAACTTAGAGTACCCTTTTGAAGAGGACATGTAAATGAAGATACTAGTATTTTTTGAAAATTTTTCATTGTGGGTGAAAGCATGGAGTTGAGTTACAATTTTTTGTGAAAGAGGGCATCGTTGGGTGGAAAAATTGTGGCTCTATTAAGCCTCTTGGGCGCTAAAAGGGTAACTTGATTGAGGGTTAAAAACTAACCCTTGATCAAGCTATAACACTCGATTGAGCCTTTTTTTTAATATATACCTCTCGCGGTCTGCGCACGCCATTTGTACACACTGCGAGAGTTCGACCGAGAGTTGGAGAGTAGCTTGACTGAGATTATTGGAGCTTGATCAAGAAATGGAACATTCAAATCAATCTCGCCAACCACCCTACCAATATCGTAGAGGGTCAAACGAAGGTAGGTACTACTCTATCCTTTGTCTTTCTTATTTATTTATTTTTGCAAAATGTAACAAATTAATTTAAGAAAGAAAACATCCATGTACAAAAACCATGAAAACCAATTAATTAAAAAAAAACAACCATACAAAATCTACTAAAACGACAAAAAAACCTTTCAAAAAAACTTAGAAAATCACAAAACCAACCAAGAAAGCCATAAAAAAGAACCTTAAAAACAACTTAGAAAACCACAAAACCAACATAGAAAACCATAAAAAAAGCCTTCCAAAACAACTTATATAACCATAAAAAATACCTCAAAACAACCTAGAAAACACTTAGAAACCACAAAAAAAAACTATAATTTAGTTTTTAAATTTGTTTCTTACTTGCAATGTTTTGTGTATTACATGCATATTTTGTGACTTTGAATGGTAAAAACATTTTTTTCTAATTATTTAAGGTTTTAAAGTTTTTCTTTAAGAATTTTGTGAAATAAATTTTCAATTTTTTATTTTTTAAAATGCATTTTTAATTTCTAGCAAATTAATTTAACATTGACATGTTGAATATGGTTGCTCATAATAAAACTATATTTATAAAATAAGAAAATTTATTTTATTTTATTATTTTAAATTTAAATTAATTTATATTTTAATTTTTTTAAATAATAAATATAGTAAGAGTCTAGTTTATATATATATATATTAATTTTTAAAGTTAAAAATCTAAAAAATAAAATTTTGTTATATATATATATATATAAACTATATATCATGTCATTGTATATAATTATAACATTTTACAACATATATATAATTATATAATATAACATATAACTATTATTTAACTATAACATCACATAACTAGATATTATAGTTCTATATATAAAATATATAACATGGCTTAGTTTTACAACCATTTAACATAACATAATTTGTCAAATTTAGCATACATAACATAAAATTAGTTAACATAACAGTTCTATAATTATTTAACATAACACACACATATATATAAAGTTATAACATCACATAGGGCTCTCTCTCCCTCTCTCGTTTATAACATCAAATAGTTTTATAACTATTTAATATAGCTTTTTATTTAACCTTTAACATAACATGAAATTATATCTCTCACATATATATAACTAGATAATTGGTAACATAATTATAGAAATAAATATATAGTTAAACTATTATACTATAACATCATATAACTATATGTCATAGCCTATATATATATATATATATATATATATATATATATATGGGGTAACATAGTTCATAACATAACATAGTGTAACATGTACATTGTTCATAACTACCAGCCTAGATCCATCTTAACCCTGGATCTATCAAGCACCGAGAAGGATCAAATCTCTTGAGGTGAAAACTTATTTTTTGAGTGCAAAATTTGAGGAAATATTTGCACCTAGAGGGATATGATCCCTCTCGGTGCGTGATAGATCCTATCTTGCTCTTCTCTCCCTCTCCTTCTCTCTCCTTCTCTCTCTCTTCCCTCTCGCTCTCCTCTCTCTCTATCTGCCTCTCCCTTTGTCACTCCCTCTCTCTCTCCACCTTTCTCCCTCTATGTATTTCTTCTTCCCTCCTTCCCTGCCCCCTTCAACTCCATCTCTCTCTCCTCTCTCTTCCTTCCTCTGTCTCCCCTTCTCTCCCACCTCCCTCTGTCTCTTTCCCCATCACTCACTCTCTCTCTCTTCCCTCCAACTATGTCACCATCTCCCTCCCTCTCTCCTTCTCTCTCTCCTCGCCATATTTTTGTCTCCCTCTCTCTCTCTTCCCCTTCTCTCCCTATCTCTCTCCATCTCTCCCTTGTCACTCCATCTCTCTCTCCATTTCTATCTCTCTATGTCTTTGTTATTTACTCCCTCTCTCTCCCCCTCCAACTCCATCTCTCCCCCTCACCTCTCTCTCTCTCTCTCCCACCACCCCCCTCTCTCTCTAACCCCATCACTCACTCTCTCTCTCTACCCTCTAGATTTATCACTATCTCCATTCCTCTCTCTCCCCCACCCCGCCCTCTCTCTCTCTATTAAATTTGAACTCATTGTATTGTGTTTAAGAAAGTATCTAAATTAAAAGAACTCAATTGGTTGTAAAATATTAAACCTAAATTTTGGATAAATCAAGTAAAAAAAAATACAATAATGAAAAAATTAAAAAGATCAGGCACTATATTTTCTCTATTATTGTTAATCACTTTGATTAACAATAATATAAAAGTATCTTCGTATCTTTATATGTATAAGTATTCTCATTTTTTTTTTTTTTTAAACTATGATTTAATTTCTATGGGAATATTTTTAGTAGTAGTGAGGACAAAGGGTTTAGATATATCTCAAAAGTAATTATCACCTTTTCCCTTTTAGGTTCAATTAAAAATTTGTTATAAATTAAATTAAAATATAATATTTTACAAAATATTTTGATTGTGAAATAAGCTATGGTTTTTTGGCATGTGATATTGATAAGCCATGTTATTGGCCCATGGTATTGTAACACAACCTATTTACAAGTTAATGATATCCATGTTAAAGTGGGGATGAATATCAATGGTTAAGAATCTTGTCATATTGTTATAAAATATTTTGATTGTGAAATAAGTTATGTTTTTTGGGTGTGTGGTATTGATAAGCCATGGTTTTGGCCCATGATATTGTAAAAAAGCCTATTTACAAGTTAATTACAAAATCAAAATATAACAAATTGAATTTTATTATTTTTAACACTCCGGTTTATATTACTTTTAACTTTTTATTTATTATTTTTAAATTTTTGTTTATTACTTTTAACTTTTTATTATTTTTTAATTGAGTCAACATTTAAAATTGTTTACATACTTACATTACACTCACATTTACCTGATACCGGGCTAGAGAGCACCTCTCGACGCAATAACCTAATATAACTATAACTATAACATTTAACATAACATAATTACACAATAAGGCATTCCTTTGGGAAGAACTCCCCTCCCATGCTACCTGTGATTTCGTCTTTCATTGATATGGGTGTTAGATAATAGAAATTGATTGGGACATCAGATTGATTTGACCAGTATTAGTAAGTTACAAAAAACTGCATTGGTAAAGGAAACCAAAGAGATGACTCGTGACACACCAGTCGAGTGTCTCATGTGATGGATTGAAGCTTAGATCCGCGTTTCCGATTTCAATCTCAAGAGATATAGAAGGGTCTCTTCTACTATGGCTGGCACACCGACAAGCATCAAGTGGCCCGACTCATCAAGAAGCTCGCTTCTCTGAATCGAACCTTCAACCTTGCCCTAGCTCAACATTACTTCCAAGTGTTTCTCTTAACCATGGTACATGAATGGAGTGGAATTAATCATTTGCACCTAGAGTTTGCTTGTTTTCTCCCACTTGGGATAAAAACTTTCAGTCTAGTATTTGAGCCCCTTTATTCTATTTTGGCCAAGTATTTCGGAGCTTCGTAAAAGGAAATCTTGTGTTAAAGAGAAAAAGAGTGCAGTGGGTGAAGCAATGATTGATCCTATAGAGTTGAAGTATGATTGGAAAGACAGAGTGTCTTAATTTCATGTCAATGGATTAGCTTCAACAAATTGTTAGCCTGTTAAGGTCCCTGCATGGGGAAATCATTCAATTGGTGCAGAAACTACAACTCCTTGTTGGAGATAGATGGCTTGATGAATACGTGGATGAGAGTTCAAAGCTCTGAGATGTGTGTCATGTACTGAAATGTGGGATTATAGGCCTGGAGAAATACTAGATTGTTGTAGAGATATTTTCCATGACAATAAATGCCTATAGCATCCCAACAAGTCAACAGTGCAGACAGGTGATGAGGAGCATATCAGGGCGTTGGAGACCATATGGGATGAGACGATGTGGATATCTCAGAATGAAAAGAGTAACATGTGGCCCTAACAATAATTCCTTTGTGAGTGGGTTAGCCAAAGCTCAATCTGGTCAATACAACCCAATAAATGAGTAGCAATACATCACAAAAGAGATGCATACTGCCTCTAGAGATGTTGAAAAACTAGTGGATCAGTTTCTGATCTAATTCTAATAGGGTCCTTCAACAGTGAATAAAGTAAGATTTGAAAGGAATGGGAATTCTATGCAATTGATTCCTTTGGACTATCAGGTGGTATCATTACTGGTTGGAAGTCAAATCTAGTCCTAACTAATTCATTTGTTGAGATTTTAGGTTATGCAAGGTCTTCTTTAGCAAAATCCTGGGACATATAGTTACTACGTTGAATGTGTATGGCCCCTATGAGGATAAATAGGTATTTTGGGATCAATTTTTTTCTTTACTGTTTTCAGAAGTGGAAACGTGATTTTAGGTGGAAATAAAAAATTCACACTTAGTAGAAGGGAGGTGTGGGGTTGTCCAACTCGGTTGGATAATCTGGGTGACTTTCTTTCTTTTCAGATTGAGTCTGTTGGGTTGGTTGATGTGGAACCAATCTCCATGGGAGAATTCAATTGTTGTGGACAATTTGTGTTTTAGGTCTTCCTTTTTTGCCTCATCATCTCACCTTCAAAAAAGAGTGGACGCTGAGATAAACCGGGTAAAGTCCTCTATCAAGACTACCATGTATAATAGACATGTATTTTTTTAATATGATTTTGGAAAGACACAATCCTTGATGGGGAACCTCTGGATCCAACTGGATCTAGGGGTTCCTAGCAGGGAACCAACAACATTGTTGACTACCAGGAGAGCCTCATTAACAAAATTGAACAGTTCGAATAATGACATTCTTTGTGGAAAGTTTTGATTGAAGAAGATTTCAAGGAATTGGGGAAGCATACTGTGATCAAGTATCTATAAAAATAAACCTAACCTTGATCATGGTCCAGTTCGATGTGTTGAATTGAAGGAGTCTGGTTTAATGAATGACTATAACCTTATAGCATAGTAGTGTTATTTGTTGACTTTGTGGCTATCTAACTAGTGATCTTCATAAGGCAAAGTGGCTATGGAGCCACGAGAGAAAATTCCATATGCTATCCACTAATTCATTTGTTGTTCTTTATGGTTATGCATGTTCTTCTTTAACACAAGCTTGGGACAACCAGTTATTATGTTGAATGTGTATGGACCCTATGAGGATAAATAGATCTTTTGGGATCAATCTTTTGCTTTAAAGCTTTTATAAATGGAAACGTGATTTTAGGTGGAAATGAAAAATTCACACTTAGTAGAAGGGAGGTGTGTGGTTCTACAACTCGGTTAGATCATCTGGATGACTTTCTTTCTTCTCAAGTTGAGTTTGTTGGGTTGATTGATGTGGAATCCATCTCCATGGGAAAATTCAATTGTTGTGGAAAATCTGTGTTTTAGGTATTGGATTTTTCAAATATTCACCATCACTCTAAATAATCATTAAAACATGTGAAGCAACACTAGAATCGATTGCCTCTTTGGATTGGAGTGTTTCATAGGAAACCATGACCTCAGTTGGATTGTCTAAGATCAAGCTAGAATCTACTTCTCTTTTGCACTCTTGATCTTAGGCTAAACGTTGCAATCCACTAGAAGCTAAACATACTCCTGTATATTGATACTGTAAGTCTTCCCCACTTCTTATGTAATGGCACTCTATCTCCATCAATGTGCTCTCACTACTGTAGTTATGAAGCTTTTGCTGCATATCAAAAGGTTGTTGTTTCCCCTCATCCAAATGCTTGTAAACCATTTTTAAGTTACCATAGAAATATGAGAATGACATCTTCTTCTCAAGTTTTCTCTTTGAACCCATATTTTTACCATTAAAACAAAATACAAAGGGGCCATATCTCACTATCTCACTTTTTTAACAGATTTTTCAAGTCAGTTGATTCATTGAACACTTGAGAAAAATTGAATTGAAAGAAATAATTGCTTCCAACTCAAGAAGCTCCTTCTTTCTACCAAAAAATGTTGCATTTCTTGAAAATAGATATTCATCACCTTCAATCCCAACCTTCATTACCTTCTTTCTTTTTGAAACTCCCCCTCCCTAGCATGGTGCTCAAAAGGCTAATGACCCTCATAACGTTGCCTCCAATTCCCAATATGTGCCTCCAATTCCCACTCGTCAACGACCCTCGTTAGCCCCTCCACAACCTCCTTCCAATGCTTCTTATCTTTTCCATACAAAATCCATAGATCACCCCTTTGATTCTCCCATAACTCCCCTCTCTTCTCAATTATATCTCTGGCTAGGTAATCTCTAGGACCGAGATCAAAGAACAAAGGAACCAAATTCTTTCTATCCAAAAAAGGTTTGAACTCCTCTATACTATATGGATTTGAAAAAGTCTTTCTAGTAATAATAACAACACCAAATGTTACAAAGATTAAATCCTTTTCAGTAATTTCATGGCTTCTAGAGTATGTGTAACGAGCCCTGTTAGTAACAAAGCAACCAATCTCCTAAATCTCTAGCTATGCATTAAGCCATTTAGTGAAGTGAAGAAGATATGCCTTTTGTCCATGCGTTCCATTGTACACATCACAACTTCTGAGCCTTGCAAAGGATGACAAAGAGGACAAGCTCCTTGTAAATGAAATATTCTTTGATGCGTTGCTTACTTGCAATATATTTTTATGACCCACAACATTGTCGAGGTCTATTGGGCACCTGTCATTATGTGATACTCAATTTCTTTGTGCATTGTTTGATGAAGACTCCTTGAATAATGACCCAAACTTTTGAGTATCATCCAACAACTTTAGTTTGATGAATGAAGGGCCATAGGAAGAAGTTGGTATCTAATTAGAGAAGTTTAATAATGAATTTTGAGCAGAGATGAAATGGATGTTTGTGAAAATTTGTTCCTTCTAATATTCGAGGGATCGAAGTCACTGTTGGAGGAACCATTCATATCAGATTTGTTGTACTCAATTAACAAAGTGGACTAAGATTCACCATTGTTTGAAGGAAGAGGAGGAGATTTTGGAGAATAAAATGGGGATTGAGAGGCAATTGCTAGTATATATATATATATATATATATATATATATATATATATATATATATATATATATATATATATATATATAGATATAGATATATATAGATATATATATAAGTTCATTTTTCAACAATGCATTATTGATAGATAAATTAAATCCATCATGAAAAGTGCATTTGGTCTAGTGAATAAAAGAATTTAGACTCTTTTCTAATTTTCACTATATTGTTTCATTATGCAGTCTATTGTACAAGAAACATTGTCTTAATGTTCTTGCACCTAGTACATATCATGTGTTAAAGTCAAACATTAAAAGCGTAAAGTCTATTGTAGTACTTGGTTGGCATGAAATTTTATTAGTTTTGTAAATAGGTTTATTTCAAATTTTTACATATATATTTACATATTTGTGAGTTATGAATAAAATGGATTATTTAGAAAAATGAAAAAGTGTGAGGGTATACTCGATCACTTCTTTGATTGTGTTTACAAGGAACTGAATGTACTTTGGTTGATAAATTAGCAAAAAATGGACTCTAAAGTTTAGGACTTCAGGCTAGATTAGTCTATTTGAGTTTAGAAATGGTTTTTTTGTCAACATTTTTTTCTTGGATTAATTTATATGTATTATATGTAATATGCCAAGGTATTCCGTTTACGCACCCCAACTACAGGCCATCGTAGTGCAAGAGGTTATGTTATATGTGGTCGGACTCATGATAGATCACGTAAATCACCAAGAGTTCATGTTCTCCTAGTAGATCTTGCCTTTGACGCCAATCACAGTGTCAGAGGTAGTTTTTCTATCTCTATTGATGACCATGCTACATGAAGTGGACCTTCTTCGCCCATTTTAGGTACACCTCTTGCATTTTCAAACCCTCTGTTATCACTCAGGTTGTTCCCAAAAGTTGTAAGAAAGGGAATACGACTGAGGTAACCACAGACGAATCTTTTAGATACAGATTCTGGCCAATCTGCATCCAGAGAGGGCTCTCTCTTTATGATTTAGCATTGTTTTGAAATGTTTTAGGCTAGTTATGAAGTTCAAGGGTTTTGTTTTGGGTTTGGATGGTGGAATTCAATAGAACAATGAGGCAAACTGAATAGTTCAGTCCATTGGGCATGATGGAGTCAAAGAAGGATGGCTTTCTGGATTTGGTTTCTTAACAGAGGATGGTATCACAGAGCAAGGTAGTCAAACCTGGAGCAAATTTAGGCTGAAATCAGATGGAATGGACTCAAATGGGTGAAGGGAAATTAAGAATCCTTCAACATATTGAAAGAGGGAAAATGGATGATTACTGTTAAGGAGCAGTTAAGAATTCCTTAGCAAATAGTCAATATGCGAGAATCAGGAAACAGGAGCAATTAAGAATTCACTGTTAAACAAATTCTGAAGAAAACACAGAGAATAATAAAGACTGAAAACAGAGTGCAGTTTAAGCAAATTCTGAATTAATCATTTTCTTTACCATTCAGATTATGAAACACAGATGATATAGCAAACAAGAAAACTGTAAAACATGAGATATAGGGGACTTATTGATCCGGAGTTTGATTCAAGAATTCTGTGACAAGTCTTCTACATCAATTCCTCATCCAGTAGGCCAGACAATAGATGGTTCCAATAGTTCTTTATTCCAAAGTTCAGTATTACAGCAGAGTCTAGGAATGCCCACCAACCCCAAATACTTCGTTTGGGGGGGTATTTATACAAAATATCTTTACAAAATATCTGATGGAGATAATATCTAGTGATGACTAATCCCTTTTTTACAAAAGATAGAGACAAACAGTCTCGAAAACAGGGAAAGGATAAACTGATGCTGTGCTGGCTATTCCATCTTTATTGGATGTACTGGAGGTAGGTTCTGCGAGTCGGTTTACAACTGTCTTCCACTGATACTCTGTGTTGGCTACTCTATCTTTGTCGGATGTTCTTGGACCCTGATCAGATACACTTCAACCCGCTTGAGCCTCATTTATCTCTGTTTATCTTATCACGGAAAAATAGCCTGAAATCTACGTTTTACCTAAGAGAAATTTACAAAATCCCCAACATGTCTTCCCACCATTGTTGCTCTGGCAATTTATGCTTCTGAAGTTTCCTTAGAGTTTCATCAGTCTCTGTATATCTGAAGAAATTAGGCTGGATGGTGAATAGATGTTTTACCTCATGTTCAATGTAGAATAAGTTCTCCAAGCTATCGTAGAGAACTTGGCCTGTGGGGAGTGCTTTTACTCCTGAAGCACTTGTTGACGAACTAACTTGATCAGCAACATATTTGTTCAATTTATGTACATAATCTATGTGTTTCATAAGCCGGTCATTATTTCCTAAAAGACTTGGTAGCCCTTTATCCTGCAAAACTGTAAACCTTTCCATGAAAGAATTAATTTCTACTTGCATATCCTGGCATCTTCTTTCCAAATTCTGCATTAAAGTTCTCTTGGTTAGAACTCTTTTGATTTCCAAAATGGTGCCTGTCCTGTCTGGGATGCCGAGTTGTTCCAGTTGTTCCCTATTTCTGTTATTCAAAAAATGTATGAGCCAGTTGGCTTGATCAGGCATTTGTCCTAATAAAGCTCTTGATTTTTGAATTTCTCCATGTGTTGCATTCACTAAGTCAATCTACTCATAAATAACTTGGATAGATGGCCAAACATTATTTAGGGATTGATTGATGTTGGTCCAAAGAATTCCTTTGATTTCTGCCAGAGGCTTATCCATAGTGAGATCCTTCTCTAATGTTCTCACTTTATTCTCTAATGCTTTAACCTCTCTTATTTTCTCTGCCACACTTATTTTGGATTTATCATAACTCTTTTCTACTTTTGCCAATTGCTCTTTCACTCGTTTCAATTCTGACACTTGGAGTCTCAATTCTTCCATGGCCTTTATCAATTCTTCTGTGCTCATATTAGTACTGTTGCCTGGTGCTGCTCCTGCTGATGATGTACCTGTGATTACCTCTATTGTGACTGCTGGGACATTTGGGGCCAATTCTGATCCAATTGTTGAGGGGACTGCAGTTGTGACTGTAGGGATTACCTCAGGTGGCTGGGAGGTCAACTCTCCCTGCTTCTCTTTTAATGCTTTTTCCAGTGCCTGCTCTGTATCAGTTAATCTTTCATTGAGTTTCATGAGCAGGTCCATCATGTCTTCCTCTGATTTTTGCTCTATAATTTCTGCAGTTTGAGGGTGCCTTGAAGGAGGTAGCTTCAGCTGTTTCCTCAGGGCAGCAATGTCCTCTTCCTTCTTCTTGATTAGTGCCTTTATGCCTTTAGCATCTTTGGGGTCATGTCCCAGTTCCATGATGATCTCTTCTAAGGATTTGATTCTGTTATCCTTGGCCAGAGAAGAAGCTTTCTCCCAATGTAACTGAGCTGTTGTGTTGTCTAAGGAACTTTGTAACTGGTGGGCCAACATTGCTTTGTCAGTTAGTGTGGAATAAACCATTTCCCCAGTCTGTTTGTGAAGTTCAATTTGGTCCAGTGGATGAATGTCTTTGGCTAGGACCTCCAAGTTTGTTATGATGTAATCTGCTGCCGACTAGGGTTGCTGTACCTTTGGCTTAAAATAACTCATTAACAGTTTGCCTTCTTTAATGTCATAGGCAAACATCAATCTTTGCTGGGTTGAGGGGGCCATTTTCAAGTATTGATTAAAGATTTCAATTCTCACGAGGTCATTCCTTGCATTTATCTCTGTGAAAGTTTTCTTAATGTCTGAGGCCTATTTGCTTTGTGGCCTGGTGGACAACACCTCTACGCTGTGCTGCCTTTCTAGCTCCTGCCTATGGGAGCTAGTTGATGTTTCTATCATTGGGGAAGTCTGCTGGCTGACTACCCTCTCGCCTCTTAGATTGTCTGTCGTTTCTTCAATAACTTCCTCTTCTGACAGAGGATTCAGTCTTTATCTCTTTGCTCCTGGTTGTTCAGCAGGTCCACTGATAGGTGTGGGCTCTTCTCTGTCTCTCTTCTTGCTTCTTTCCTCATTTAGAGGAGTTTGCAGTGTTGGAATTTCTGGTGCTCTAGTTTGGGATGGAGGAATTTGCCCCTGATTCTGTTCTTTTGACATTGCTGGCTGATCTGTCATTATAGGATGCTCTGTGGTATCTACCTCTTTACCCTTTGAAGTCCCTATGACTAATGTGCTAGTTTTTTGTGCAGGCTACTGAGAAGTTCCAGCAGAGGATGTTTCAACTCCTGATTGTTGAGGCAGCTTGAAAGATACCTGTCCAAAAGAGTCCAGGTCAAGGGTTTTTTCAAGATCTTTCATAGCTATTTCCATCTTTTCCTATTCACTAATTTCTTCTATTAAGGTCCCTTCTACCCATTCTTCCTGATTTGCATACTGTTCAATTTCTGGGATCCTATGATGTACATACACTGATAGCTTGTTTCTTACCCTTCTGTCACTTATGAAACTACATGGGTCATATGGCACCCATTGAAAACTCTTCTTCAATCTAAGGTGGTCTTCTAAGATCTTTTCGACATCTTTCCACGTATCCCTAGAATGGATAACATAAGGGCCTAACTGGTTTTTGATTCTCAGCTGAGCCTTCTTCTTTACATTACAAAAGTGGGTTAAGTCTGCATTGATGATCTGCCTAAAATATTCTAATGCAAATAACCTCATGGGCACATATTTAGGCAACTTAAAAGGACAAAGTTCAAACCCATACATTTTGATCTCTGTGTAATTTTGGTATAGGTACCAGTCACATATCCTGTACTGTTTAGAAAGTTGCAAAATCTTCTTCATATCACCAGTGATCCTAAGAGGAGGAGCTCCTATCACCAGAGTGGAGGCTGGGTGTACAAATAAGTCAATGAATTCACTATAAGTATAAGGGGATTCACAGGTATCATGGAAGACTGAGCTCCAAAAGATCACAGATCTCCGATTTCCTTTTGAGTCTAATTTCCTGATGGGAAATGGAAAGCTATCTAGCTGATAATATAACAATGGATGGTATATAAAAGATGTGTATTTGAAGACTCCTTCTCTATCCAAATTTATAAATTGATCATGGATTTTGTTGGCAATAAAAGTGGCATAGTCATACTTGACAACAAGGGGTTGTCCTAGAGTAAAGATTGATAATAGAACCAGGGTGATATCATCCACATATTCACTAGACCTAAACCCCAAGATCAAGGATATCATGTCAACAATAAGTTTACCAGTTTCAGTGAAAAAAGCGCGCAGATAAGGAGGAGGGCCTTTAGGTTGGTGCATTGGTATCATGAATATCTGAGCAATATGAGTTATCTCTGAGTTGGGCAATTGAGAAGCTTTTTACAGTAAAAATCCCATGGAAATATGGGCAAGGGGCTCAATGGAATGGAAATATATCATCTCATTGATGGATTTAGCAGTTATGGAAAAAATGACAGTTTGGGAAGGTGACATAACTGCTCTATGGACAGGGTCATAGTTGGCACAACATTGGTGAATGATGTCTGGGAAAACATGGACTGAGGGAAGGAAATACATGGGAAGGTTTGATTCCCAAAGTCCAAAAATATCAGAGTTGCTTAGATAACTATCCCTAATTTGGCAGAAGGCCTGAAGATGATTATAATCAGTGGTTAGGTCCTTTATTTGAAAATCTTTGTCTGCAAGAGGCAGGTAATCTAAGTCTTTGTGGGGAGCATTGATGGGTGCGACGTTCAGAGCTGCAGGTGTTTCCATATTTGGTTCTTGTATTTTTAAACTGGAATTCGAGATTTTTGTGGAAAATTTGGACTAAACAGTAGGTTTAGGAATCTTTTTATGGACTAAACAGACTGTTCTCAACTCAAATTTGGCTTTCTCAGGTAGAATTTTTAGTGGAAAAGCGAAATTGCAGGTTTGCAGGGCAAAAACGGATAAATACCTGGATTACGGAGGTAAACTGTGTATCTGCAGGTCGAATGGTGGACTGCAGAGCACGACACTAGAGTTTCATGGCCAGGTGATGGGCTAACTGCTCGGACAGTCAACTGGACGTATTTTTCATGGAGCGCAGTTTGCAAAGAATCGGGGTGAAAATGACATTTTATCGTTTATTTAACGAAAATTGATTTGGCAGGTATTTTTTGGCATTTATTGAGTGGATGTCACCAACATGATGTCAGGGGGGTACGGGACAAATGACATGGCAGTATGGATGGTGACATGGCAGGTGACATTAGCGAGGGATGATGTGGCAGGATGACGTCAGTGAAGGGTCAGCGGGAGGGTGATAAGCTGTTTACCCCGCCCCACTTTTGGGCTGGGCAGTTTTGGATGGGGGGCCGCGAGCAGCATGGGAGTGTGACGCATATCCACTATACAGGAGCGAAACCGCCAGTTTCCCGGGCGTTAAATTTCAGCGATAGAGGGGGGTACGATATAGATCTCGGCCGTTGGATGCGAGGGCCGAGATCGGACGACGGACGTGTATGAAACAAGGCGGGAAATTAACGCGCGGGACAACTGTATTTAAACAATGTTTTTAACGGTTTCGGGTGATTCTTATTGGTTTGCGGGGTGTTTTAAGTTAGGTTATTAATTAACCAAAGGTTAATTAATTCTGAGGTTATGCACGCGAAGGGTTATTACAAGGTTTCGGATAAACCTTTAATCCCCAATTACATAGTGATATGATTTATAATTAAACTAGGGCGAGATATGTAGTAATGCGGGGTTTTATATAGATTTATACTATACGGGAAAGGGGAACATGTATAGGGAGTTATACAATAATGTTAATAGTTAATATGAGAGATGTAATGAAAAAGCGCTAAGTTAAAATGTTTAAGAACTTAGGCCGAAAGGAAAAAGGAGTCTATACAAGGAATATGACCATTTTTCCTAAGTAAAGTAGGAATTCACTTAGGTAATGACGAAATGGAATGAGATGGATTGAGTTTAAGGATATTAGGTAGATCTTAACACCCTTGGGGAAGTCAGTAAATGATTTCAGGGAAAAACATGAGGGAAGTTAGTCATGTCTCGCTTGAGTTGCTCCAAAATATAAAACTGCCATGGTACCTGTGATAGAGGTAAGATTTAACATTCTGAGAGACAAAATCAATCACAAGTATGCTTCTACAACACCAAAACTACCTACCCAGCCTACTGTACCTAACATTTTTTCTTCTTTCTCTTTGGGTGCACTTGGACTGGCAAACCCTCATCAATTTTCTTTTCTTTGCATGATAAGCCTATCTAAGTTTGCCCTTATTTCTTCCAAGGGCTCAGATTAAACAGTTGAGCTCCTTTGCTTCTCTACCTATCTACTTATCTGCCAAGATTAAACAGTTTGGACAGATTTTTATTCTCTATCTCTAAAACAGGAAATTCAAACATGAACTGGCCAAGATTAAGCTATTTGGCCATTCATCAATTGTGGTAAAAAGTTCAACAAGCTATACATGATGCTTTATTTACAGAAAATGAAATAGTAGTGGCATTTGGACTTGCACACTTTCCTGGTCTTTTTATTTGGGGTTCATTTCTTTCACTCTTTTGACCATTTTATTCTTTTTACCCTTTGATTCTTATTTTAGGGCATACCCTCTTTACATTTTTTCAAACTTTTTGATTTTTTTACAATAGGGAAAACGTTTGCAACCAGAAAAGGTATGAACATATTGCAGAGCTAATCAAGTCAATCATGAAATATGACACCTATTGGTATAGGATCATAACACTGGCTCCACTCGGGGATGGCTTTCCCTGGTGGAAAGTCAAGAACAGCAGGTCAAATGGACTTCTCCATAACTTTGACTGTGCTCTGAAATCTACTTTTGCTAGTTGCTTTATTTTATATATGACAGTTACACTTATGAGGCTCAGGGCCTTCCTTTTAGGCTTCACCTTTATCAAGAGGTTGGATCAAAGTAGTGCTTCAACATCCGACCATTAACTGGCCCTTCTTCTGTTTCTGAACCATCCAGGTTCTTCAAAAAGTAAGTATTGTTCCCCTGTGAGGCCTGGATAATAAAAGGTCCCTTCCATAGGAAGTCAAACTTCCCATGTTTTCCTTTGTCTTCTCTCCTAGAATCCCATTTTAAAACTTTGTCTCCTAAGTAAAAATCTTCTGCCTTGGTCCTCTTATCAAATATTTTCTTAAGTTTTTCTTGTAACACTTGGGATCTTTGGTATACCTCTTCTCTGGTCTGCTGCAAATGGATGGTCTGATTTATTCTTCTTTGAATGTCATTGGGTTCCACCTGAGCTTCTTGTAGTAATTTCATTACAGGGACTCCTAAGGATGAAGGAAATACAGCCTCCATATCATAGACTAGTTCATAGGGACTAGTCCCAATGGATCTCTTGGTAGTTAATCTGTCTATCCACAGTGCATTGGTAAGTTTCTTGTGCCAGTTTTTCTTGTTCTCTTCCAACACTTTCTTAATAATATTAATCAGGATTTTATTGGAGGACTCAGCTAGACCATTGCCTTGAGGGTAATAGGTTATGGAATGGCCTAAGGTGATGTGGTACTTGTTACAGAAATTTATCATTTTCTTAGATTTGAAAGCGGCAGCATTGTCAGTTATGATCTTTTTAGGACAGCCAAATCTAGAGAAGATGTTGGTTTGTAAGAATTCTATAATCACTGTATCATTGGCCTGTCTGGAAGGAATGGATTCTATTCATTTGGTGAAATAATTTGTGGCAGTGAGGATCCATTTATGTTGGCCAGAAGAGAGAGGATGGATTTCCCCAATGAAGTCCAAACCCCATTATTGAAATGGTCTTTCAGTGGAAATTGGTCTAAGGGGTAGAGGTAAAAGTTTCCTTTTGCCTTCAAAAACTTGGCATTTGTGGCAAGCAGCGACAAACTTCTTGACATCAGCGAACAAGGTGGGCCAATAAAATCCAGCCTTTAGGATTTTGTCTGCAGTTGATTTCCAGTAAAGGTGTCCACCACAGTCCCCTGCATGAAATTCTTTGAGGATTTTGTCAGCTTCTTCTTTTACTAAACAATTCAATAGAATACCTTCATGATTTTTCCAAAAAAGAGCATTATCCAAAATACAAAATTTTGAAGCTTTCATTTTTAAAAACCTTTTCTTTGTTTTGGATAACCCTGGAGGAGCCTGCAGGTTTAATAATACATGAGTTATATCAGCATACCAAGGTGATTCTAAGAAGGCCTGGCTGATTTGTGGAGTCGCCATCTCCTGTTCATTATCCAGTTCATTAATATCCAGGGCTTGAAAGTTTGTTTCAGTCATGAGTTTAGTCAATCCCTGTCCTTTTATAAGCTTTGTAGGTTTTATTTCAATGTCATACTCCAATATATTAGCTATCGATTTGCCTCATTTTCCTTCAATTCCATCCTGAGTCAGGATGTCTTTGACAACAGCACTTGGTACATAAGCTATTACATGGGAGTACAATATGTAGACTCTGAAGTCTTTAATAGCTTTCACAAGTGCATAAGCCTATTTTTCCATGATTGGGTATTTTAGCAGTGCATCTCTAAGTGCTTTACTAAAAAAGGCTATGGGTTTTTCACATTCTTGATCATCTTTTTGTAGTAAAACAGCAACAATGGCATGTTTTGATGCAAATGAAAATATTATGAAGTCTCTATCAAATTTTGGACTTGTAAGGACTGGTGTTCTGGTCAAAGCCATTTTAATTTCTTCAAATGCTTGTTTAGCTTCTAATGTCCATTTAACCTTGGAATCTTTTTTCAACATATTGTTCAGCAATCTAATTAATTCAGCCAAATTAGGTATGAATCTTCTTAAAAAGTTAATTTTTCCTAGGAAAGCTTGAAGTTCTTTGATATTTCTGGGGTGGGGTATTTGTAGAATGGCTTCTATTCTATCAAGATCAATTTTGATGCCATCTTGGGATATTATATGGCCTAACACCCTCTTTAAATTTTATGTGTTTATGTCTTGAAATTGCCTTTAATTTTTCAATTGTCTTCAACTAATGTTTTTGAATTTAATGTATATGGTATTATGCTTCTAGTTTGTTAATTATATATATGTTAAATTATGTTTATTATTTACAGGTCTTCAGTAGGGAAAAGTTGAGGATCAAAGTGTAGCATCGATCCCTTCGTGGGATGATGCTACAACTCAGATCACATTATAGGATGTTACAACCTATCAAACACGGATCACAACAAAGATATAGAATATCCTTGCCAATTCACGGACTCATCTTGCATTGTTTTTATGCTGGCTAGCATGACTAGGTTGATTGAGACATATCGGAGGTCGGGCCCACATAGCCACATATTACAGTTCATACATAGGGTTAGGAGGCATGAGGTTAGAGGCCTAGATTCTTGGGAGATGGTGAAAGAGGCCACCAAGGACATTGATGTTCGTGGGGAGTTTTTCAACATCCCTTTGGATCTCCCTGCTAGACATAAAGGTATGATCCCACTGAAATATTTTAGTAATGTTTATGCAACCCCTTTTTGTATGATAGATTCAATGGAGCTTGGGGAAATTTCCCCAGCCTTGACCAGATCACCGTTTATTTTTCTGAGCATTTATAGGTGTAATTTGTGTTACATATGAGGCTGGATTACACTAATACTAGATCTCATTTTTATGGTACTAACAAGGGACATACCTATGAGTGTGAGGGGGCTCGTAGGGACCCTGGGCATGTACCACCACGTCTGATGATATGATTAAGAATATTAGTTTTGTTGTGCTAAGATACTCCTCAGATTTTAAACAAAATGTTATTCATGTGCTTAAGGATTCATGAGTTCATTGCAAGGGAAAATGAGCTTTTATGTTAATTTTATGAGCAATTTAACATAAAATAGAAACTGAACAACAACATATAAATGTACAGAACATCACCAAAAACTCATCACAACAGGATCATGATGACGGAGTCCACCCCTCCTGGGCTACGTCTCCTTGGTCCAGCTTCCAATGGCTTGGGCCTCTCTATCATGCTCAAACGTGTAAAAATATGTGTTTACAATGCTCAAATTCTTCTGAAACCTACTCTAATGAGTCAAGAATATCTAAAAAATGGATACCTAGCCTCTTTCTGCACCCAAATAGGTTGAAAACTAGATAAGTTATGACCTCTCCTAGTTTTTCCACTATTCGCTCTAGAATTTGCCCAAAATCTGGCACCGAACCCCCATTTTCTCTCGATTTTCCGCTAATAGGCCACCAAATCTGCCGAAATCGGAGCAGATTTATCGTGCTGTTAATTTGGCCGTCAAGGCCTAAAAATTAGAAAATAGGGTCATATGGGGGCCATGCACCCAGGGGCTAGCCCCAGGCGCTGGTCCCTTTTCCTCCGGTGGTCGCATAAACTGCTGACGTCTTAGAGCGGCGTTCACATGGGATACCCTGGTGGTTTTCCATGATGGTCAAGCTCCGGTGGTGACATAACTGCTGGCGGCTTGCACATAAGGTGTCACATGGGATGGTTAAGTCCGCCCAACTTCCAAATTTGAAAGAGTTATGGTTTAAATATTCAGCGCGAACTTATATGGTTAAGACCCACATGTATGGTACGATGGTGAATGGTTGAGTTGTGTGTTCAGAGGTCACCGGTTCGACCCCTGTTGCCTTCGCTCGAACTATAGAAACAATTTGGTGGCCTCACGGGCTACCATGTGGCGGCCTCCGGTTGGGCCATGTGTCAGCCTGTGGTTGGCCATCATTCGAACCAATCAGAACCACAAAATTTCAACCATTCAGAATGTGCCACTTGGCACAACTTCATTAGCTGAAAAATTCTTTGACTAGGGCAATGTCCAAATCACCTGCCCAGTCAGTGCCATGTCAGTAGTATGGACTGCTGACTGGGTTGTCCTTTTTTTTAAAATTCGTCTGTTTGGGAAAGTGAACATAACTCATTTTTGGAGTCATTCAAAGTTCATTTTTCATGAAAGGAGTTGTTCTGTATTCAAGATGACGAGCACTACGTGGTCGTCTAGGTTCTGCACCAATCTAACAAATTTGAAATTTGAGCTAATTTTTGAGCACCTGATCATTCCTCCCCACTGGAAGCCTTTTGGACCCCAAAATATCACTTTCAGTTGTCCAGTACGTGAGGGCACATCTCCCTCACCTTTCCAATCTCGATCCATTTATCACTGATTTAGAAATTGTAATCTACACGATGCTTGTTGTGCCTTGCTTTGTATTGGCCTTTTCTCTTTTCAAGCTGATCTTGCACTGTTTGATGTACCATTTGGAGTCGTTCAATGAACTATTTGTCTTTTTCCATGTTACTATTAGTAACAACATCCTTCTTACCAAGATGCTACAACACATTATGATGCAAATGGTAAACAAAAAGCTCTACTTGATTCCCTTGACTCAAGCTTGAATGTACATCTTGAAAGTATTTATTTTGTTGAACATAACTTTCATGTAAAACAAAATGATTCTTGAGGAAATTAATTATACAAGCAATATGCCTAGAAAGTACATCAACAAACTTGTCACTTATAATTCCTTTTGACCAAGTGGAATAACAGAAGAAAACCCATCCAACGAAAGTGCCTTTGTCGCTGCAACTTAAACACTGCACCATTGAAAGTTTATGAATGAAATGACATTGGCTTACCATATTGCATAAGGACTGTGCCCATGGCATAGTCGCATACAGCAAATTGAAACTCAAATGACTTTTTCAAATATAGAAGAGAAAGTATAAAGGCTGAATTCATCTTTTGTTTGAAAGCATCAAATGCCTCTTATTGTTTGCCTCCCCACTGGAAGACCTTTTGCACAATTGTCAAAGAATGCAAATGAGCTACAATAGAAGAAAAATTAACAAAATATTTCCTCTAACGTTGGGCTGCTCCCAAAAAACCTCTTATCCAAATGAATATCTTGAGCATTGACCAATCCATAATGGAATCAATCTTGGATAGGTCTAACTTCAGCTCACCTTCTCCAATATTATGGCCCAAGTACATCAAAGAAGTTTTATCCAACATATACTTTGAAATCTTCAATAACGAATGTTCTTGACATATGATATCATGTATTAGTTTCTCACATATGACATGTTCATAATGAAATTTTCTGAAAATGAAAATGTCATCCAAGTAGATTATCATGTCTAGAAATGGCTTCAATACATCTTTCTTCATATGCATGAAAGTAGTAGGAGCATGGAAAAGATGAAAAAGAATAATAAGACATTCAACCAAACCTTGCTTGGTTTTGAATGTCATCTTCCATATGTCTCCTTCAACAACTCTACTTTGATGATAGCCACTTCTTGAATCCCATTTAATGAAATGCTTTCCATTCTTCTTGGGCGCCAAAACAATAGGTGCACCACATGGTGAAGCAGATGGTTTGATGACCCTTTTCTTCAAAAATCATTGGATTTTCTTTGTTATTTCTGCACTTTCCCTTCTTGACATCTGATGCATGTCAATGTTAGAAAGAAGACACTTTTGCTACAATGGTATTTCATGTTGGATTCTCCTCTTGAAATGAAATCCCTTTGCTTTCTAAAACACCTCATCATCATGGTTAACTAAATCAACCAAATCAGTTTTAAATTTTGAATTACAACCATCAAACGCTTCATAACAACATCAGCATTGGGTTTGATCATAAGAAGCACTAAATTCTTGCTTGAATTCACTAGTTTTTTCATCTGCCCCGCATTAACAAGTGAAAGATTTAATTTCGTGCTATGAGCTCTCACAATATAGTTTACTCCATATTTGAACAAATGGTATTTGTTTTCATGTCTATGGGAGATATATTTTCTATCATAGAGGTATGATTTGCCCAAAATTATACCACATATGTCTAATGGCACAACATCAAGCTCCACTTCATCTATGAAATTTGCAGTAATGGCGAATTTCAATTTACACTTTCTAGTAACTTGCAATTGTGCATTGTCACACACCCATCCAAGTGGATATGGTTTATGATGTGGAATGGTTTCCAATTTTAAAATTCTGACAATGTTTTCAGAGATAAGATTGGCTTGAGAGCCACTGTCGAAAAGTGTATCAATTTTTCTATGTTTTGAGATCACCCTTATGTGAAACAGTTCTATCCTCTTCTTTTCATTTGGAGTTTCATTGTGTGAATTTGAAGTAGTAGTGCTATCAATGGATTCTTTTCCTTTCATACCCATGGTTGTAATTTTAGTTTCATCACTCGAATCGGATCCCAAATCCTGTGAGTGGTTGCAGTTGTCTTTTGTTTTCCCTTATTGTTTAATTTCTTTGGTTTCATTTCAGGATGAATTTTCCAACAATGAGCTTCATCATGACCCTCTTTGGAACAATTTTTGCATGCTAATTTATCTCCTTCCTTCTTGATAGATGCATTTTTCTTTCCCTTCCCTTTGAAACCCTTTTCTTTTCCTTTACTCTTAAATGGATTTTTACTACCTTCTTCTAGAGTGTTTTTCCCTCTTGCCTCAAGATGAGTGGCTTGCACACACACACATCATCTAGATTATTCAGATTAAACATTAATATAGTATACCTAAGGTAACTATGTAAACCCCATATGTACTTCAACAACGTGTCTCGTGATTGCAAATCTACACATAACATTAGAGACCTTTTCTGAATTCTTGAGTGTAATCTTTCACATTTTGACCTTTAAGTTGTCTAAAGTTCTTCCAATTCATGATGGCTATATGCATATAAGCTAGAGGGTAGAATTGTCTTTTAATTGCAACAATGAAATCAAACCAACAAATTGAGATCTTACCATGTTTTTTTATCTCCTCTTATGTCTTTGATTCCCACCATACTAGTGTTGCACCCTCCATTTTCAAGGAAGCTAACTGAATCTTTATGTCATCCTCTTGAAGTTTTCGAATTCTCCAATAGACCTCCAACTGGAGAATTCAATTATTAAGATTTTGTGCATTCACTTCACCATTACACATGGTCAACTCAAATTGAACATCAAGTTTTAGTAAGACTGATTTACTAGTTCTTTTTGAGTTATGTTGATGAGTATGAGTAAGGGTTGTGTTAGTGGAAGATGGTGAAGATGCCTATGAAGACAGAGATGAAGAAGATGGTGGATAGGGTGGAGGTTTACCTCCATTTCCATTACCTCTTCCTGAAGAAACTTTTCCTTTGGGGGGTTTGGAGCTTTCACTCTGCAGCCCGGTATTCCTCTCTTCATAGAGGACCTTCACCATCTCTGTCATATCAAAGAAAGCCTTCCTGGAGACCTTCTCATCTTATGTCATGTTTGTACGTTCTCTTTCATGAGACATGCTCACTGGAGTCTCAATTGCAACTTGAGGATGAACTGGTGTTAGAGATTGTGGTAACCTTACCCTCCTTCAACTTGACCCAACTTCAGGGCTTCCAACTAGCTTCCCTTCTCCTCTTTTGAGTTTTAATCTTGTAAGCATGACATAAACTTGCAAATAGTTAAATCCTTCTTGCACAAAGCAAACCTAGTGCTCTGATACCAAAATGATCTGAATAAGAGTATTAGTTTTGTTGTGCTAAGATCCTCCTTAGATTTTAAACAAAATGTTATTCATGTGCTTAAGGATTCATTAGTTTATTGCAAGTGAAAATGAGTTTTAATGTTAATTTTATGAGTAATTTAACATAAAATAGAAACTGAACAACATCATAGAAATGTATAAAACATCACCAAAAACACATCACAACAGGAACATAATGAAGGAGTTCACCCCTCCTGGGCTATGTCTCCTTGGTCTAACTTCCAATTGTTTGGGCCCTCTATTATGTTCAAATGTGTAAAAAAATGTGTTTGCAAAGCTCAAATGCCTCTGAAACTTGCTCCAATGAGTCAAGAGTATTAAAAAATGGCTACCTAGCCTATTTCTACACCCAATTTGGTTGAAAACTGGAGAATTTATGACCTCTCCTAGTTTCTCCACTATTCGCTCTAGAATTTGCCCAAAATCCAACACCGAACCCCCATTTTCGCCCCATTTTCTGCTAACGGGCCACCAAATCTGCTGAAATCTATGCAGATTTGTTAGATGATTAATTTGGCAACTGAGGCCTAAAAACCGGAAAATAGGGTCATATGGGGGCCATGTGCATAGGGGCTAGCCCCCGACGCTGGCCCCTTTTCCTCTGGTGGTCACATAAAATGTTGGTGGCTAAGAGCGACGTTCACATGGGATACCCTAGCGATCAAGCTACGATGGTGACATAACTGGTGGCGGCTTGCACATAAGGTGTCACATGGGGCGGTTAAGTCTACCCAACTTCCAAACTTGATAGAGTTATGGTTTAAATATTTGACGCGAACTTATATGGTTAAGACCGACATGTATGGTGCGATGGTGAATGGTTGCATTGTGTGTTGGGAGGTTGTGGGTTCAAACCCCACTACCTTTGCTCAGATTATAGCAACATTGTGGTGGCCTCTGGGGCTGCCTTGTGGTAGCCTCCGGTTCAACCACGTGTCAGCGCGTGGTCGGCCATCATTCCAACCAATCAGAACCACAAAATTTCAACCATTCAGAATGTGCCACTTGGCATGATTTCATTAACTGAAAAATTCTTTGACCAGGTCAACGTCCAAATCACCTGCCTAGTCAATGCCACGTCAGCAGTACAGACTTCTGACTAGGTTGTTCTTTTTTTTAAAATTCACCTATTTAGGAAAATAAACATAACTCGTTTATGGTGTCATATGGAGTATGTTTCGTGTGAAATGAGTTGTGCTAGATTCGGGATGACGAGCACTACGAGGTCATCTAGGTTCCACAACCATCTAACAACTTTGAAATTTGAGCTATTTTTTAGCACCTGATCATCCAAGGTTCTTGCCACTATCGTCTCGAAGATTGGTATTACCGACAGAGCTAGATGAGTTGTCGTACCTTAGTGGTGAGATGCGGGAGAATATTTCAGACAACATGCAGACATCATTGGCTAGTGTGTGTGTTGCATTAGATGGGGAGATTAGGAGACCACCACCACTGCCTCATGACCCACCAGTGCCCTTATATGATGATGCATTTCTCTCGAGTTTACCCTTCCAGCTTTTGACACATACATGTATTATCGTGATGCCATTCGTGAGACTTGGAGGGTGCATGACTTGCATGACACATACCAGGTATATATATATATGAAACTTTTGACTCTCATTATCAAATGATGCATAAATATTTATATTAAAATTTCTAGTTCGTATTAGATTGCATTTATATTCATAATTTCATGATAACATGTAGACACGTCCCAACTACATGGATGACCCTATGAGGTCGTCCGAGGGGGCAGATGATCAACCAGGGCATCCTCGACCAGAGCATGTTTCCATGGATTCTCCTCCACCTCCACCTTATATGTTCACTAATATGGAGATTCATTATGTACAACCACACAAACCAACAATTGAGGTAAACTTTTTTATTCCTAAGATTTCAACATTTTCTTTTTTTTAATTACATAAATATGCTATTTAATTTGTAGACTAGTTATAATTTGTCCTTGCCATTGTGTACACAGGCCCATATGCAAAGTGTCATTGATGCCATTGTTATGTGGAGACATGAGTGGGATTCTGGGTTTAGAGGCACTGATGATGTAGGTCCATCAGTGCATGCCACAAGCACAGGAACACCAAACCCATATTCATGATCAAACCCCCATCCTATCTGGCTTGCATTTGGACTCAAGTTAGGTTAGTAGATTGATTCATATGTAATTAAAAATGTGGTTCAATATCATTTATTTCTATATTATTTATTTTGTACAAATAATGACCTAATTAGTTTGAATTTGAATGTGTTATATTGCAGTACCAACTTATGAACACTTACTTTTCGCAACAGAAATTACATAGGAGTTCTGGTGGTACTTAGAGTGTCATAGTTTGTATATTGTCAAACTCATTTCATAGGGAATATTCACTTGTGTAATACAGACTTTGTATATTTTCATACATGAACAGTTTATGGATGTACATCATGGACATCATTTTAGTTTATGGATGCTTATTATTCAGTAATTTGTATATATTTTCATATAGATAATTTATTGATACATGTATTCACTATTTTAGTTTATGGATTTGTATTAATCTTGTTTATGGATGCTCATTAATTTTTGAAGTTTATGGATCTGTTAAAATCATTTCGCTAATTTAATAGTTTTTCCATATACTATAACTTTTATTAGTAAGACTAAGAAAATAAGTACAATCTTAAGTTATGATACAAGTCACTTTGATACTTAAAATGAATTAAATATATCAGAATTCCAATCATACTTCATATTGGCTTGTAGAAAGTGTCTTTTAGTGCAATCAACATGTATGCTATTACAATTCAATTTTTAAAATGAATTATTTGAATTATGTGTGTGTGTGTGTGTGGCCCACCCATAGACCATTTCATGGACAAGTTTTTTAACTATTTCAATCAATTTCTTATCTCAAGATTCAACTAAAAAACACAAATATGGTTTAAATCAGTTTTATTCAATTTTAATATTAAAAGATGTCATGTAAACAACAAATAGGTTTTATTCAACATTATTTATTTTGAGATTATCTACAAGAGCTTAGTCATAAATGATATAATCAATCGTATTGAAATTTAATATATAGGTCAAACAACAATAAATGGAAACATTTCTATAATTTTATATAATTTTATCAATTTTCCTAAAGCTACAAGTATTTATCCAAGTATTTCCATCAATTCCTTATGATGGAAATTTATGTTTTATTCAATTTTCAAAAACTCAAATATGGTTGAAATTAGTTATATATTCAATTTTAAAAGATGGAGAGAAGTAAAAGTTACAAATACAAGTTTTATTCGATTTTATTTTGTTTGAGGTTATATACAAAAGCTTAGTCATAATCCACGTCGTCAATATTTTTTGTGCTTACACTGAAATCAATGCACAATGTTAAACCAATTACCTTGAAATTAATGTACACCATATATCTAGTTACATCGTTTATCAGAAATCAACATCTTCGCTGAAATCAATGCATCTAATGCAAGCAATCAAATAGGACGTGAAATCAACATCTACACTAAAATCAATGCATCTAATGCAAACAAGAAAATAGGATAAGAAATAAACATCTACATTGAAATCAATGCAACTAATGCTACAAGCAATCAAATAGGATTAGAAATCAACATCTACATTGAAATCACTAGCAATAAAATAGGATCATGAATCAACATCTACACTAAAATCAGTGCATCTAATGTAAGCTCAATCAAATTAGATTATAAATTAACATTTTTAATAAAATGAATGCATTTAATGCAAACAATGAAATAGAATTAGAAATCAACATCGACATAGAAATCACTGCTTCTAATTTACAATAAAAACAATGTAAACTTTGAAATGGGCCCGTTTCGTAGAGATAGCAAAAAAGTGACATGAATTTGAAAATGGGTGATGCAAAACACACATGTTTTTTTTAAAGCATAGTTTTTGGCACTGTGAATTTTTTTATGTACATTATGTTTTAGAATAGTAGTGATTTTCATGCTGACTTTAAAAAGTGGTAATTCTGCATCAGGCCCTTTTTTAAAAAGACCTACTTTTTGACTTTAAATTTTCTAATGTATAAAATGTAAATAATTATTTTCTAAATTTAATAATTTTTGAAGTGGTGTTCTTCTTCATATTTTTTTTTTTTTTCTTTGTAGTGAGGTTTTCATTGTTTTGCATATTTAAAGAAAAAGGTCGATATTTTGAATTTTTGATATTCTACATATTTATACATCGTTAATTAATATTTCAATCCACATGAAATAATTGTCTCTAAAAAACAATAATTTTTAACAATTGACATAAAAATAACCGTTTTTAACATAAATATAACTAAAAAACCACACGTTTTGATAATCTTTTGTAATTTTTTGCTAGAGATGACATGTCAAAATCACAATTTTTATAGGAAAATTTTAACTATAAATGGTTAAATAATAGTTCATTTTTTTTTATGAATTTCATCTCAAAATAATAATAATAATCACTGTTTTTTTCAAAAAATAATGATTAACATAAAAATTAATGCGAAAATCACATAATACAAATATTGAACGCATAACAACCTTAATTGAGTGCTTATTCTTCTCATAAAATGTCAAAGTCAAAACATTACAAGTATAACTAATTAATAGTTACAAAAAATGAACTTGATTTCCCAGCATAACTTAAATTTAATCAACAATGTCACGTAATCCAAACTCTTCGTCCTCCAGAGTTTCATCATTGTCTTCTTCCACAATATTTTTTGCTTCATTTTGCTCATTTTTCTCCTCTAATGGATGTTTGTTGTTTGTGAATCTCCCAATGTATGTCTTTCCCATCGTTTTGTGTAATGGTCGTTGGGGTTCCTTTGCCTTTTTTGCCACACGTGATTCACTAAAGTCCCCTTTATTCAACCCAATTTCTTGCATTGCATCTGGAAGAAATTGAAGAGCATTAATTCTTTGCTGAATAAAATTGCACTGTATTGAATCTTTTTCAATGGCAATGCAATTTCTTCTTTTTTGAAGGCTACATGTTAGTGTTGTACCTAATTATCAAGCACAAAAGGAATAATGAAGTAAATTAGTACAATGACATATAAATTAATAAATAACATATTGAAATTCAATTCCATATAATAAAACTTACCTGAGCCAGAAAATAAATCCAAAACCCAATCTCCTTCATTTGAACATATGTCTATAAGATAGTTAATTAATAACTGTTGTTTTTTATAAATGTTAACTATCTCTCCTTTTGCTTCTTTGTCTTCATATGTTAGTTTTCTCACAACAACATCATAAGTCAGTGTTTGGCTATGAATCTTTCCATCTACCCGTTTAAAAATCATAGACATATAGCTATCATCTTTTGCCCAACTATCAATATGGATGAACTCACAATCATTTATAAATGGTTGATCTTCACGATTAAGAAGATTTGACTTTTGCTTGTAACATGAAATAGTAATAGTTAAATTAACTTGTACATAAACGAATTTTTTAACATTAATCAAATATACATTTTAAATGTTTTACCATGTAAGCTGCATCCTTGAATTTGTTTTTCCCTTGAAGCTTGACAATGACATTGCCAATTGTGTCTCAGAATGAAATGTCACAAATCTCCATAATGGTGATGACGCGACTTCTAGAAATCCCACAACTAATTTATTGAGAGCTTGATAAGTATAAGGGTCACTATCATAGTCAATGTTTGGAATATTGAAACCATGGGGAATATCTGCAATAACTAGGGCATAATCCCTTTTAGGTATGAGTTTAAAATGTCTTCACAATCACCTTGTATTACTTGATATTGAATAGTGTCTAGCCCATTTCAAATAAAATGAGTAAGAGTTGGATCAAGTTCAACATTCTTAAGACGTTACTTCTTTAGTCTTTCGATCTTTATTTTTTCAATAAAGGTTCTAAAACTATCTGGTGCTCCATTTTCATCCTTATTTATCTTTTATAAAATAAACAAATATATGTGTAAGTTATAAATTAAAAATAATATATAGATAAATAAAAATGAATGTATAAATCAACATACCTTTTTAAATGCAAGATAATTTTTTTTTAATGTTGATGTAGAACTTGAATCTGGATAGTTGCATACAACATCATCCTGTTGAAAAGTGTGCAACAAGAAATGCTTGTTGAAAATGCAACAAGATGATGGAGCTTAGTGGAAAGGAGTCGCCTGCACTAAGTGGGGCCGCAGGAAAATTATGGTTCAAAGTCTATTTTTGGATCACAGCAGGAGTGATCAGAGTCTATTTTTAGACTGCTAGTCAAAAATAGAAAAGTCAAATATTATTGTCTCATAATAATATTTAGACTATAAATTTTATCTTATCCTCTTGGAGCACTTCAGTTTGAGCTACAGATGTGGCACATGCAGCTGTCAGAAGGAAATACACTTTCTTTGTGGGTCAGTTGAGCTATTGCATGCAGGACATCAGTTAGAACTCATGTGGTTGAGTTCTGTGGAGTTGGATGAGCAGTTAATGGAGTTGTGTTCAGTTTGACTTAGTTGAACTAGTTGTATTTAGTCTAACTGATCAATAGGCTAAGTGATGAGTTGTGTGAATTAGTTATTAATTAATTCACTAATTATTAACTCATAATGCAATTGAAGAATACATCAGTTAACTCAGTGCATGTACAGTTCAGTAGAGACAGGTGTTAGAGGTTGAGATTGCTATCAGTTGTGCATGAGATTGTGCACATGCATGGGATTGAGTTATGCCAATGATCTCTGCGTAGTGTGGGCCAATACCAAGTGAAATATAGCTTGTGCTCACGTGATTTACAGTGTGGGTGATTTTCACAAGGTAAATAGGAGTTTGGATCAGCCATTCTCATTCATTCTTAGCAGGTATTGTGCAGTGGAGGCAGGAAAGCAGTGGAGGAGATTTGGAGATCAGATCTGAGCTGTATTGTGTGTAACAGGTGGAGATAGTACTGAGTACTTGTGAGGAGTATTGTACTATGTTTATTACATGTTCTCAATCAATCTAATATACAGATAGTTGGGGTTTTTAGCGAGATGCTTTCCCCGGGAAAATACTGTGTTGATATGTGTGATTGATGCTTCTATGTCTGCATGTTATTGTTTCTGCTTCTGCAAATTGATGATCAACGTAGAGGAGGTTATGTATTATGCATGTATTCCGCAATAGTGTATAATCGAGATAATCTCTGTTGAATATGTGTTTATTATTCAAAATTTCTACACATCCCAACTATCTTCATTCAACAATTTAACCATTTGTTCTTGAATTTTCATGTAAACTTTGTGACTGCATAGATAAAGTAAAAAAAAGTTAATATAATGATATGTATAAAAAATGCTACCAAGAACAATATGTTATATTTAAAAGAAAATTATAATCTAGAAATAAATAAAAATAATTCAACAAACTTACTTTTGAAATTCCTCAGATATTTCCTCCAATGATAATTCCCTTGACCTCACACGAGATAATATTGTTTTGACAAGTTTTTCATCCTTCACTCCTTTCATTGCTCTCCAAGGTGTGATAGTCATATCTTCTGGAAGCTGCTTCATTTCAGGACCTGATTTACTATTGCTACATATCAATGGCTTAGACTTTTCGACTTTCTGGTTTTTAATGCCAATGTTCTCCCACATGCTAAAAATCTCATTAATCAACTCCCATATCTCTCCAGTTCTAAATGCCAACTGGAAAATGTTATCAACGCCTCTGAATAAATCACTAAATTTGCTGATTTTTCCACCTTTTGAATTGATTTTCTCTTCAATTTGATAGCCTATTTTCATACAACATACCTTTCAGAAATCTACAGTAACATTTATCCTATACCTGCCACATTTTTCTTCAAATTCACTATAATAAATCTAACCCTTCAGATGAAGTCATAGACATCCTATATTCATTATCTGAATTATGATCCCATGCCACTAACTTTGCTTTGTATCTCATAAACCAACATAAACGATACATTTCATTGTTTCAAAACGTGGGTTATTGGGATAGTCCTCCATTAATTGTCTTTGAGCTTCTACAGAATGGTCCCCCCCCAAGCACATAATAATTGTATTCAAAACATTGTGACTTATCAAAAGCTTCTTTGTTGGGAATGTTTATGTGATGTGAGTAATAGTGATAATGAAATTTATTATATAGGTGAAATTACGAAGATGTTTTACCATACAGTTAATGTGGGATTAATTTGTTTTAAAAAAATTTAACATGTTAATTTTGTTATGGCGATATAGGAAACTATGATAAAGCGAGTATTATGGAAATGTTTTACAACGCAGTGAATGTGGGATTATTTTGTTTTAGAAGGTATTATAAAAAATTTAAAAAAACATTCAATTGTTTAGTAAATATTATATAGTTTAATTAAAATAATTTAGGTAAAAGTTTTAGTTTACAATTTTAAATTTAAAGATTTATTTCATAAAAAATTTAGTTAAAAGTTTTTAATAAATTGTAGAATAAAATAATGAAGGGAAATACATGAAACAAAATTTTTGGAGGGAAAATTTCATTTTCTAAGCTATATAATATCTTTAGGAGAGTATGCATTTGTATCATTCAACCTCTTCTATTTGAAAAGGATGGATTCTTCTGATAGTGAAGTTTTGCTTTGTAGAGCATCAACATCTTCATCGCGTAACAACTCTAATCATATTGATGAATATAACAGAAATTCTTCCACTATGAATAGAAAGTCAATTCTTCCACTTAGTCCTAATCCTAAGGACTATGAGAGCAGCACTGATGAAAGAGGTGATGAAGAATTTTAAATAAATAAAGAGTCATTGATTCCAGTTAGTCCTAATCCTAAGGATTATGAGAGCAACAGTGATGAGGAGCGTGATGAAGAATTTCAAAAGAATGGAGTGTCACGATGTCCACTTAGTCCTAATTCTATAGACTATGAGAGCAGCAGTGATGAAGAGCATGATGACAAATTTCAAAATAATGGAGTGTCACGGTGTCCACTTAGTCCTAATCCTATGGACTATGAGAGTAGTAGTGATGAAGAGCATGATGACGAATTTCAAAATAAGGGAGTGTCACGGTGTCCAATTAGTCCTAATCCTAAGGACTATGAGAGAAACAGTGATGAAGAGCATGATGAAAATTTTCAAAAGAATGGAGTGTCACAGTGTCCTCTTAGTCCTAATCCTATGGACTATGAGAGCAGCAGTGATGAAGAGCATGATGACGAATTTCCAAAAAATGGAGTGTCACGGTGTTCACTTAGTCCTTATTCTATAGACTATGAGAGCAACAGTGATGAAGAGCATGATGACGAATTTCAAAAGAATGGAGTGTCACAGTGTCCACTTAGTCCTAATCCTAAGGACTATGAGAGTAATAGTGATGAAGAGCATGATGAAAAATTTCAAAAGAATGGAGTGTCATGATGTCCTCTTAGTCCTAATCCTATGGACTATGAGAGCAACAGTGATGAAGAGCATGATGACGAATTTCAAAAGAATGGAGTGTCACGGTGTCCTCTTAGTCCTAATCCTATGGTCTATGAGAGTAACAGTGATGAAGAGCATGATGACAAATTTCAAAAGAATGGAGTGTCATGGTGTCCACTTAGTCCTAATCCTATGGACTATGAGAGCAGCAGTGATGAAAATCATGATGAAAAATTTCAAAAAAATGGAGTGTCATGGTGTCCTCTTAGTCCTAATCCAATGCACTATGAGATCAGTAGTGATGAAGAATTTCAACTGAATAGAGTGTCATAATGTCCACTTAGTCCTAATCCTATGGACTATGAAAGCAGCAGTGATGAAGAACATGATAAAGAATTTCAAAAGAATGAAGTGTCATGATGTCCACTTAGTCGTAATCCTATGGACTATGAGAGCAGTAGTGATGAAGAGCATGAGGAAAAATTTCAAAAGAATGGACTATCACGGTGTCCTCTTAGTCCTAATCCAGTGGACTATGAGAGCAGCAGTGATGAAGAGCATGATGACAAATTTCAAAAGAATGGAGTGTCACAGTGTCTACTTAGTCCTAATCCTATGGACTATGAGAGCGATAGTGATGAAAAGCATGATGAAAAATTTCAAAAGAATGGAGTGTCACGGTGTCCTCTTAGTCCTAATCCTATGGACTATGAGAGCAATAGTGATGAAGGACAGGATGAAGCACTTAGTCCTAATCCTGATGACTATAAGAGTAGCAGTGACAAAGGACATGATGTAGCATTTTTAGTAAGTAAACAGTCACATTTTCGATGTAGTCCTAATTCTATGGACTATGAGAGCAGCACTGACAATGCACATGAGGAAGAATATCCAATAAACATTGAGTCAAATTTTCCATTTAGTCCCAATTCTAAGGACTATGACAGTAGCACTGAAGAAGGGGAAGATGAAAAATATCCTCCAAGTTAGTATTCGAAAAGAACAGTTGATCATAGTGTGGATAACATTCCTCATAATGATGATGAAAATGCTTATACAAATGATGATCCAATGATGGAGATGTTGCCAAGAAATATTGTATCGAGGAGTAGGAGCAGACCTTTTCGTATCAATGCAAGATGTTCTATTTACACAAGGGGTAGAGCAGAATATCTGATGAGAAGAAGTTCTATCAGCGCTCTCATTTCAAGTGAATGTTGTCAAAAAGATTGCTTGAAACATATGGGTTTCAAATTTGCATTAGAGAAAATGAAGAGATATTTGTCAATGAATAAAAGCATGCAAAATTCATATTTAGTTGGGTGCATGCAATCTACATTGTCAGGTTATGATTATCATATTGGGTCTTTATTTATCTGTAGAAAGGCTTTTAAAATGTTTCCTTTGATGAAGAATTTTCGTCTCTCAAGAATCCAAGAAAATTTGGAAAAGGATCCTACATTTTATTCAGAAGTACGTCATAAATGACAGTTTGGGCCAATATCAAATACTGCAATGTCATGGATGAAAGATTTCTTTTCAAAGCATTGAGAGTGTATGCCAAATAGAGAGATAATACATATTCTAGATAATTTTTCAAGACAAGAAATCTACAACTTATACAAAGAATATGCAGAAGGTGCTAAGGGACATGGTCGGTTTATTACATATCAATATTTTGTGAAGGTATGGAAGAAAGAATTCAACAATGTTCATATTCCTAAGAAGACAAGGATGGGGATTTGCAGTACATGTGCTTCTTTTAAATGAAAAAGGGACAAATGTGAAGGGTCAAAAAGAGGTAAGCATTCATAAATTTAACTTTTAAAATTGTATAGTCATCAACTATGAAAACATATTTCTTAATGGCTTTCTTTTATGTTGTGTAGATTCAATTGTCAAACAACTTTAGGAGCATCGTGAACAACAAACAAGTGAAAGGAAAAAGTTGTACAAGCATCGAAAGAAGTGTTATGATAATCCAAATAAATATTTGAGTTTGATAATTGATGGTATGGACCAAAAGAAAACACTTTTACCACATTTTTTTCGCACACCCAAAAATTTACAGGAGGAAAATTTTATTCAGTATCACTTGGTCAGTTGTATGGTCTTCAATGGGAAAATGTTGCCAAGGGTGTACTTCACAGCTCCAAATATTCATAATGATGCAAATCTGACAATAACCATAATTCATGATGTGCTTTCTCATGGTCTGGTAATCGTCCTGAAGTTTTGTATCTACAATTGGACAACACTTGCCGTGAAAACAAAAATCAGGTTGTTTTTGGATATATAAACATGCTTATTGAATTGAGAATTTTTTAGAAGGTGAAGGTTGGTTTCCTTCTTGTTGGGCACACTAATGACCATATTGGTAAGATGTTTAGTCATTTTTCAGTCACATTAAGGAGGAAGGAAGTCGGGAGCTTGCCATAATTAATTGAATGTATTAAGAAATCATACATGCCAAAGTCTACTTTTGATGTGTTGGAATAAACTGTTGACATGCGAAGGTTTATTCTAGGATTGCATGGTGAGGAGAAATGCATTGAATAAATTAATGACATTAGTTTCCAACATCAATTTCGTATCAAAAAAATCGATGGGAAAACACTAATATGGGGCAAGAAGTATTCAACTATTGCAAAATGGGCATTGTCATCAGGTTTGGAAATTTTCAAGTTCATCCAGATCATCCAATATTTGCATCAGAAATATTGTTATTACAATCAGTTGGTGAAGTTCATAATGCATGCAGACAGAATAGAGATATAAATTATTCTGATTTCCTAAAAGAAATTAAAAAAATGTATTAGATATACATATGAGTACTTTGACATTGTTGATTCAATTTGGTGGGAGTCATTTTTCAATAATCAAAGTGATATCATTTCAACAACAACAAATGAAGATATACTTTTGAAAAATCCATTTATTTGGCCACAAAATGTGTCAAATGAACATGAGGAAATAAACATTGTTGAACAACAACAATCTCAAGGTATTATTAATTCTTCACAGGCAGAGGAAAGAGAGATGTATATTGGTTCCAGAAGATCTCGTTCACAATGTGAAGCAATGGAAGACCTTTACAGGGGTTCAGTACAGGATATTAAGGAGGGTTGCATGATCGCAGTGCTAGCAGATGGAGATCCCAATGGCTATCCATTCTGGGTTGCTAAGGTTATAAAGGTCTTTATAGAAAATGAGGATGTTACAGGTGTTGAATTACATTGGTATGCCACAAATACATACACATTCAATGGTGTGTATAACCCAGAGATGGTAGTTGACAAAAAAATGGCGGAAAGAGAAAAAAAGGGTACAAATATAAATCGTTGCCACACAGACATCTTAAAATTGGAGGATGTTGACATACTTGTTTATGACTTCAATTTAACAAAGAGAGGAACTCTTTGCTTCAAGACCATAGAGATTCTGAAAAGGTTGTTACTAGAAGGAACAATGTTGAGATGGGAGTCTGCTGAAACCAATCGTAGATCTAGAAGAATTTTGAAACCTGAAATGGTGGGCATGCATGTGGACTCAGATGGGGCACTAGTTGATGAAAGAGAAGAATATGGAACATCTTTGTCAGCATCTATTCATTCATCTGAAGATGTGAATTCTGATGGTGTGCAAGAAAATATGAGTGATTTTGAATAATTGTCTAAGACAGTTTATATAACTGATGTTTGCATCGTATCTTGAAATAAAAATTTTGATTTCCATATGGTGTTAAATCAGAAGTTATGAGTCATTTTTATGTTGTTGGATTATGTCTTAATTATGATAATTTTTATTGTTTAGAATATCTACAATGCAACATTAAATTAGAGATATAATGTATGTTTCATTCAATATAAAAATAATGACATTTTGATTAATTTAGTCATGTAATTTGTTCATAATGTCATGGTTTTTTAATTTTATGGTTGAAAAAATTCAATTTTTTTTTGTATTTAGAATGTCATGGTTGAAAACATGTTGAATTTATACTTAGGAAAGAAAAATGTTATTCTACCAAAAACATTCGTGTGTTTTTTTCCTCATAAACAACTGATTTTTTGCACATAAAAAATCAGTTTTACTAGCATTTTTTAAAAATGTTGAAAATTGACCCTAAAAAAAAAAATCATCGTTCCAATATCAACACCTTTTCGTTTTCAAGGTGTTTTTTGCACGAAAAATTCGTTTTCACTGCCATTTTTAAAACATATTCAAAATTGACCCTGAAAGAAAAAAACCATTGTTCCAGTATACGCAGTTTTTGTTTTTAGCACTGTTTTTGATGTTTTTTCAGGGTTTTTTGGCCAAAGTTTCCATTTTGAGTTTATAGTTCCCATTTCAAAGTTTACATTGTTTAAATCAAATATGATTAGAAATCAACATTTGTACACTGAAATCAATGCATCTAATGCAAGCAATTTTTTTCCCTTTCTCTCCCCCCTACACATATATTGATATCTCCCTCCATCTCTCCTTCTTTGTCTCTCTATGTCACCCCTCTAGAAACACTCTCTCTCTCTCTTCATATCTCTCCATCTCTTCCTCCCTCCCACTATCTCTCTCTTCTTCCCTCTCTCCCCCTTCCATCTATATCTCTATCTCCCTCTGTATCTCCTTCTTCATCTCTCTATATCACCCTACAAACATACACATTTTTTTATCAATATCTATCTAGATCTCGCTCCCTCCCTCTCTCTCTCTCTCTCTTCCCCTTCTCTCCCTTTGTCTCCCCTTATATCTCTCTTGCCTCCTACTCTCCTCTCTCCCTCTCTCTCCATCTCCCTTGTCATTCCCCCCTCTCTCTCCACCTTTCTCTCTCTATATGTATTTCTTCTTACCTCCCTCTCTCTCTGACTCCAACTCCATATCCCTCTCTCCCTCCCTCTCAAGTCCTCCCTCTCTTCTTTTTTCTCCCACCTCCCTTTATCTCTCCCCCATGCCACTCACTCACTCACTCACTCACTCTTTCTCTCTCAAGCTTCATCCTGCAACTTTGTTGACTATCTCCCTCCCTCTCTCATTCTCTCTCCCCTTTTTCTCCATCTCTCCTTTTCCTTTAGATCTCACCCCCAAACATACACACTCTCTCTCCATCTCTCTCTTGTCACACACACTCTCTCTCTGTTCACCTTTCTCTCTCTATATGTCTTGATCTTCTTCATTCCCTATCTTTTCCTCCAACTCCATCTCTCGAGCTCCCTCTCTTTCTCGAGGACTATCTCCTCCTCTCCCTCTCTCTCACTCTATATTTTAAAAAAAATAAATTACTTTGACAATTATTATTTTTTTGTATGTCATACAACGATATATATATATATATATATATATATATATATATATATATATATATATATATATAGATATAGTATGTAAGATTTCAAATGTGTGTTTTACATTCACCTAGAGGGAAAATGATAATTTTCCATGGAAATATTATCTAAAATTTTCCAAAATATTAATGTTCCAACTACAGCTATCAAAGATACAAAGAGTGCTTCATGTCTTCCAATTGAAACTGTTTAGGTTTTATTTCTTTAAAGGTAGCTTTAGGTTATGATTACTTTAGGATTTTAAAAATATTATATATTTTATTATGTTAGATTTATAAAAAAATAGGTTAAATAAAATTAACATATATTGAGTCAGCTTGTATGACTCTTTTTGTGTTAATGGTCAACTCTTTTGTTGATGCCTATGGTGTATATCAACCACATTTATTAATGTGGTTGTGCTAGTATATATTATAATATAAGAAATTTTATATTACATTAAAATTAATAATATTATATTAATCCAAAATTAATAAATTTAATATTAACATTAAAATATATTAATATTAAATTTTTTATATTAATATCATTTCATCATTTAATTTAATAATAATAATAATAATATTTTAATATTAATATTAAATTTAATAAGGTTTTTACATGACATTATAATTAAAATTGTAATAAGATTTGGAATTTTAAAATGTGATAAAAGTTTAATTTTATACCATTCAATTTTATATTTTTTATAAAGGCTCATTCAAGCCATAGTGCTCAATAACAACATATATGAATGGATCGAGGGTTTATGAAACCCCTACGTAGAGATATTTAAATTTGAAAATTAGGCGCTTGATCAAGCACTTTAAGCACTTGATTGAGCCTCTTAAGTCCTAAAATCAGTAATTCTAGCACCTCTTCTGCAAAATTTCCTGCAACTCCATTTTGTACCCTAGCGGACTTAGGACTAGTTTTGTTCTTATGTGGCAGAGTTGATCACGTTGGATTCATGAAGGAATCCTCTATCCAATGATATATGAGTTTGACATTTTCGAATTTATATGATAGTTTTCATCTAATTTCGTTTAAAAATAATGCTTGAAAGTTTTTTGAACAATTTTAAATAGGTTGAATAAAAAATCAATATCATAAAATATATGCAACGAAAAAACTTCAAAAAATACCACTATTTTCGTTTACGAGACCTCTTCAAAAGGGTTCTTTTGGTTTTTCAATATATTTAAATAGTTGAAAAAAACTTACGTGAACACGTGTCTATGAAATGCAATTGAAATATTACTTCGCCAACTTCGAAAAATATTAAAAACTATATTTTTGAATTAAAAAGTCAATTTTTAATAGGAAAAACTTAGCTTTGTCTGGGTAGATCATGTTTATATATATATATATATATATATATATATATATATATATATATATAACGCATTTTAGAGTAAGTTATGCTACATGAACACACACATACCTCTTAAGATGTGTGAAAAATTGAAAGGTCGGGCATTTCATTTAATGGAAAATCGACATATTATATGACACTAAATATTTTTACAAAAAATATCGTTAAGACAACAAAATAATTCTCCACAACTTGTCTTTTTACTTTGAATCAAAATTCATGGTGCTTATATGAATTTTGAGGTCTTTAGTTCAATAAATGAGGAAAAACTTGAAATTACATCTTCACATTCGACCCAAAAGTGTAAGCCATCTTCTTGCTTTCACCCTTGTGTATATTTTATGTTATTTATTTTTTATTCAGCCTCTTTAAAATTGTCCCAAAAAAACTCAAGCATTATGTTTAAAAGAAATTAGATGAAAAATATCATATAAATTCGAAAATGTCAAGCTCATATGCCATTGGATAAATGATTCCTTCATGAGTCCAACATGTTCAACTCCACCAACTAAGGACAAATTTTTCCCTATGTCCGCTAGGGTACAAAATGGTGTTGCAGAAAATTTTGGAGAACATGTGTTGAAATTGTGGGTTTTAAAACTTCAGAAGCTCGATTGAGCTCTTAAAATGCTCGATCAAGCACTTAAAATGCTTGATTGAGCACTTAAATGTTAAATTCAAATAGCTCGATCAAGGGTTTTGTAAACCCTCATTCAAGCCATTTACGTGGTTAACTAGGGGCTTGATTAAGTTATATGGCTTGATTGATCTATGTAGCTTGATTGAGCCTGTATTAAAAAAAAATCTGGATCCCATGACTTAGATTTTAGAATCAATAAAGATCTAAAATTTAATCCATAAATAATTTAATGAAGTTGTTGTGATATTATTTTACTAAAATGAAAATTCAATTGGATCTAGATTATGAACAACATTGGAATTTTTTTATGTTATTGCGTTGACATGCACAATATACAATCCAGTATGGGAGCAATGTGTAAGTATATTTGTTCGTGCTCAAGATATGCCTTGAATCATAAATTTACCTTCCGCAAATTTTTTATCAAATTAAAATTCCATTTTTTTTGTTTAAATTTTCGTTATCATGTCATGTAGAAAGCTTATTAAATTTAAAAAGTTTCAAGAAGTTTCAATTGGAATACATAAAACCTAAATAATTTCAATTGGAAGACATGAAGCGCTCTATGTATCTCTAATGGAGGTAGCTGGAAC
This sequence comes from Pinus tabuliformis, assembly GCA_031772625.1. NCBI lineage: Eukaryota > Viridiplantae > Streptophyta > Pinopsida > Pinales > Pinaceae > Pinus > Pinus tabuliformis. The sequence goes on along the minus strand of CM062818.1, from coordinate 655,892,915 downwards.
ATTAATATTTTGGAAAATTTTAGATAAGATTTCCATGAAAAAATATCATTTTCCCTCTAGGTGAATGTACAACACACATTTGAAATCTTGCACTTTAAATGTGTATTATATAAAAAAATAAATTGGTGTATGACATCAAAAAAATAAAAATAAAAATTTAAACATAATATTTTAATTGTCAAAGTATTTTAAAACTTTTGAGATATATTTTTATTATAAAATTTAATCCTTAAAATGTTTAGAAATATACTTGCTTTTTTTTTGGTTGATAAGTGGGTGAATCCTGAAAATCACTCTTACCCTGTGGCTAAGAGGCCACGACTCAGGGGCATCTAAGCCGTCAAAGTCACTTGGGGATTGCACCCAGCCTGAGCCACACCAGCGGAAACCATGCTAGATTTTATGGTATCGGCAAGACTAGAACCAGTGACCTTTTGCTTATGGAGTGCCTTAATAGTGCGCTCTTTCACTGACTATTCTAAATCTCTTTGATTTTTTAGAAATATACTTACATCATCTATTGAATTTAAATAAAAAACACACATGTTCTTAATATTTAATTTAAAATTTTAATACTAACATAAATTTAATTAAAATTTCAATGTCAATAATCAACTCTTTATGAGATACATAAATATAAATATATAATCATGAGCCAGGTAAGAGTGTCGACGCATTCAAACGAGAGGTGGAGGTTGGTTAAAGCTAAGTGCTAAATTTTGTGAATTTTTCAATGATTTGTTCGTGGTGTATTTTTTTAAATATGTAGTAAAGAAGTGGTATGGATTTCCTCTACGGTTGTTGTGACTCACTATTAACCAAAGCAAACCATTTGATTCCAATGTGACAAGTGGTGATATAAATGATATTTAAATTAAATATGTTATTCTTTCATTTGAAATTGAAAATTCGTTCGAATATTTTTCATATGATGTGTTGGATGATGTATTAGACGAAGAATATTCTCTTGAAATCAAATCTTGTCCACTCATTTATTTGAAAATCAAAATTCCTCAAGCCTAATTCCAATATAGACCATGCCTATGATGTAATTAATATATTAGGATGTATATTAGCTCCAAATATATATGGGAGGGAAGAACAAAGACCTAGAGTGATAGAGGTGGAGACATAGAGGGAGTGACAAGGGAGAGATGGAGATAAAGTGAGGGAGAGAGAATAAGAGGAGTGAAGAAAGAGAGAAGGAGAGGAGAGAGGGGGGGAGAAGGGTAAGAGAGAGGGGGGGACACAAAGATGGAGATAGGCAGACGAGGGGTGTGTGGAGGAGAAAGAGAGAGAGCCTGAGAGATGGAGTTGGAGGGAAAAATAGGGAGGGAAGGTTCAAGACATATAGAGAGAGAAAGGTGGAGAGAGAGAGAGGGAGTGACAAGGGTGAGATGGAGAGAGAGTGTGTATGTTTGGGGGTGATATATAAAGACAAAGAAGGAGAGATGGAGATAAGGGGGAGAGAGAATGAAAGAGGGAGGGAGATAGTCAATAGAGTTGGATGGGGGAGAGAGAGAGAGAGTGGGGGAGAGACTGAGGGAGGTGGGAGAGAAACAGAGAGAGATGAAGGAAGAGAGAGAGGACTTGAGAGGGAGGGGGAAAGAGAGGAGGTAAGAAGAAAGACATATAGAGAGAGAAATGTGGAGAGAGATATATAGGGAGTGACAAGGGATATGGAGAAAGCGATAAAGAGGAGAGTAGGAGGGAAAAGAGATATAAGGGGAGAGAGAGGGAGAGAAGGGGAAGAGAGAGAGGGAGAGGGAGAGGGAGAGGGAGGGAGATATATATAAATATGGAGAAATAACGTGTATTTTTTCCAGGTGAAATAGAGAGATGAAGAAGGAGAGATAAATGGAGATAGAGATATAGATTGGGGGGGGTGGGAGGGAAGAAGAGAGTGATAGAGGGAATGAGGGAGAGATAGATAGATATGAAGAAAGATACCGTGTGTGTTTAACGGGTGATATAGAGAGACAAAGAAGGAGAGATAGAGGGAGATATTGATATCGATGGAGGGGGGATAGAGAGGGAAGAAAATTGCTTGCGCTAGATGCATTGATTTTAGTGTACAGATGATGATTTATAATCCTATTTGATTTATTACATTATATGCATTGATTTATGTGTAGATGTTGATTTCTAATTCTATTTCATTTCTTGCATTAGATGCATTGATTTCATTAAACACGTTAATTTCTAATCCTATTTGATTGAGATTGCATTAGATTCATTGATTTCAGTGTAGATATTGATTCCTAATCCTATTTGATTACTAGCATTTGATGCATTGATTTCATTGTAGAGGTTGATTTCTAATCCTATTTGATTGTTTGCATTAAATGCATTGATTTCAATGTAGATGCTGATTTCTCATCCTATTTGATTGTTTGCATTAGATTCACTCATTTCAATGAAGATATTAATTAGATTAACATTGTGCATTGATTTCTCTAAGCACAAAAAAATTATTGATGACATGCATTATGACTAAGATTTTGTACATAACTTTGAATGAAATAAAATCGAATAAAACTTATATTTGTAACTTTTACATCTCCACATCTTTTGAATTAATAGAACTTATTTCAATCATATTTGAGTTTCTTTAAATTGAAAAAAAAAAACTTATTTCAATTATAAGGAATTGATTGAAATACTTGGATAGCTAAGTAAATTTAGGAAATTTGATAACATTATATAGAATTATAGAAATGTTGTTGTATATTGTTTTTTTCCTATATATTAAATTTCAATACAATTGACTTTTATCAGGTTGTGACCAAGCTTTTGTAGATAATGTAAAAATAAACAATATTGAATAAAATTTTTTTGTTGTTTACATGACATTTTTAAATTTGAATAAAACTTATTTCAATCCTATTTGAGTTTGTTAATTGAACCTTGAGATAAGAAATTGATTGAAATACTTAAAAAAGTTGACCATGCAATGGTATATGGGTGGGTCACAATTTTTTTCATATATAGATTTTTTATTATAATATGGATGAATTTAGAATTCAAATAAATTATTTTTAAAATTGAATTGTAATAACATAAATGTTGATTGCAGTAAAAGACACTTTCTGCAAGCCAATATGAAGCATGATTGTAATTCTTTCCATGTTCAATATTAAATTAATACATGATATATTTTATCTCATTTTAAGTATCAAAGTGACTTGCATCATAGTAAGAATGAACTTATATCATATTATGACTAAGCTCTTGTAGATGAACTCAAAATAAATAAAATTGAATAAAAATGATTTGTTGTTTACCATACATCTTTTAAAATTAAATTTAAAACTTATTTCAATCCTATTTGTGTTTTTTAATTCAACCATTATATATTTTAGTTAATTTTAAGTATCAAAGTGACTTGCATCATAACTTAAGATTGTACTTATTTTCTTAGTCTATGAAACTAGAAATCAAAATTGTTATATTTTGTAATAAAAGTTATAGTATATAGAAAAAAAATTAAACTAGTGAAATAATTTTAACATATCCATAAACATAAATATTAATGAACATCCATAAACAAGATTAATACAAATCAATAAACTGAAGTAATAAGCATCCATAAATTGTCTATGTATGAAAATATACAAAGTCTGTATCACATGTGAATGTGGTCTATGAAATGGACCTAAAAATATACAAACTATCCAATGTAAGTACCACCAGAACTCCTATTTGAGTTCTATCGCGTAAAATAAGTGTCCGTAAGTTGATAATGCAATATAACACATTCAAATTCAAATGAATTAGATCATTATTTGTATAAAGTAAACAATATGGAAATAAATGATTTTTTATCACATTTTTAATTACATATATGAATCTACTTACCTTAGTCGAGTCCAAATGCAATTCAAATAGGTTGGGGGTCTGATGAATCTGGGTTTGGTGCTCCTCTTACTGTGGCTCAATGATTGGACCCTACATCAACAAACCACATCGTTAGTGCCTTTATACCCAGAATCCCACTCATGTGTCCACAAAATTGCGACATCAAAAACACTCTGCATATAGGATTGTGTCCACAATGGAAAGGACAAATTATAATTAGTCTACGAATTAATTAGCATATATGCGTAACTTAAAAAAAGAAAATTTGAAAATATTAGGAATAAAAAGCTCACCTCAATTGTTGGTCCATGTGGTTGTACATAATGACTCTCCTCTACATGAGTGTTATGAGGTGGAGGTGGAGGTGGAGGAGAATCCATGGAAACATGCTCTGGTGGAGGATGGCCTAGCTGATAAATTCCCCTCTTGGATGACCTCATAAGCTCATCCATGTAGTTGAGATGTGTCTACATTTTATCATGAACTTATTAATATAAATACAATCTAATACGAACTAGAAATTAATATAATAATAATGCATAATTTGACAATAAGAGTCAAAAGTTTCGTATATATATGTACCTCATTTGTGTCATGCAGACCATGAACCCTCAAAGTGTCACAGATGGCATCACGATATAGACATGCATATGACAAAATTGGTTAGTGGGTAAGCTCGCGAGAAATGAATCATCATATAAAGGAACTAGTAGGTCATGAGGAAATGGAGGCAGTTTCATAATCTCTCCATGAAATGCAACACATTCACTGATCAATGACGCTTGCATACTATCTACAATGGTATCCCTGGTCTCAACACCAAGTTGCAATGACTCCTCTAGCTCTGTCGGCAATACCACGCTCTGAAACAATATTGACAAGAATCTCGAAGGTGGTGGTACATGCCCAAGGTCCCTAGAAGCTCCCTCACGGTCATATGTACGTCCCAAGCTGGCTTCATAACAATCAGATCTGATATTAGTGTAATCTAACCTCATATGTAACACGAAATTTGGATATATATGCTTGGAAAAATAAATGGTAACCTAATCATGGTGGGGGAACCGGCCCCAAGCTCCAATGAATCGATCATACACAAAAAGGGTTGCATCAACATTCTTAAAATATTTCAATGGAATTCAACATTTATGTCTAGCAAGGTGATCCAGAGGGATGTCAAACAACTCCCCACGAACATGAATATTCTTGGTGGCCTCTTTCACCACCTCCCAAGTATGTGGGCCTATAACCTCATGCCTCCTAAGCTTCTGTATGGACTATAGGAGGCAGCTCTATGGGCCCGACCTTCGGTATGTCTCGATCAACTTATTCATGCTATCCAACATCAAAGACAAACTACACCTAGTAGGTGAACTAGTAGGGATGTTACTCAGCTCTTGTGTGATCCACATATGTTGGGTCGTAACATCCTCCAATGTGATATGAGTTGTAGCATTGTCCCATGGAGGGATTGATCCTGCACTGTGATCCTTCATCTTTGCCTTACTGAGGGTCTATAAATCATAAACATAATTTAACATATATATTTAACAAACTAGAAACATAATAACATATACATTAAATTCAAACACATCAATTGTAGACAATTTAAAACTTAAAGACAATTTCAAGACATAAACACATAAAGTTTAAAGAGGATCTAAAACTGCAGGAGGTGTACCTGGAATAGGCGAAGAAGGTCCACTAGAGGTAGCATGATCATAATAAGAGATAGAAACACTCCCTCTAACACTCTGATTGGAATAAAAGGCAGGATCCATGAGTGGAACGTGCACTCTGAGTGGGCTATGTGATCTATCACAAGGCTGACCATGTATAACATATCCCTTCGCACTCTCATGGCCTGTGGTTGGGGTGCGTATATGGGATGCTTCTGCATATTACATATAATATAGATACTAATACAAGAAAAAAATGTTGACTAAACTATTTTATATATATATATATATATATATATAAAGTAATGCAAGAGGAAAATGTTGTCTTAGAAAGAATGTTGACAAAAAAAACCATTTCTAAACTCAAGAAAAATAATCTAGCATGAAGTCCTAAACTTTAGAGTCCATTTTTTGATAATTTATCAACCAAAGTATTGAGTTCCATGTAAACACAATTGAAAGAAGTGATCAAATATACCTTCACACTTTTTCTCGTTTCTAAATAATGCATTTTATTCATAGGGCATAAATATGCAAATATATATGTAAAAGAATTGAAATACACCTAATTGAAAAACTAATAAATTTCATACCAACCACATACTCCAATAGACTTTAAGTTCTTATAATGGTTGCCTTTGACACATGAAATGTACTAGGTGCAAGAACATGAAGACAATGTTTCTTGTACAACACACTACATAATGAAACAATATGGTACAAATTAGAAAATAGTCAAAATGCTTTTATTCACTCCAAATGCACTTTTCATGATGGATTTAATGTATCTATCAATGATGCATTTTTGAAATTTGAACACGCACACACACACATATATAATGTTATTTTTAAATGATGGTATGTAAATTTTATAGTTATAGTTATGTTGTACATGTTAAACTATGTTATGTTATAGTTATAATGTTGTGTTATACATAATTTATAGTTATTTAGTCATATATATATAATAAGTTTATGTTATGTTAAATAGTTATAGAACTATGTTATGTTATAAACAATATATATAAAACTATAATATATAGCTATGTGATGTTATAGTTATAATAGTTAAATATATATAGTTATATAATTATATAGTTATGTTATGAACTATAACTATAGTTATGTTACTTGCTACATTATGTGTGTGTGTGTGTGTTAAATAACTTTATATTATTAAGTCGATAGGATTTTTATGGTGAGGTTCTTCCTTAGGAAGTTGTAGCAGATTCGTCATCATAGAAAATATGCCAAATTGACGGTTGTTAAAGAAGTGGGAATTTCACGGTTGACAAACGCGCAAACCTTAAAATAGTGACCGCATAGACTTGGAGCTCGTATGCCACTTTATATTATGCGGGGCGTGAAGTTTTCGATGTGCCTAACCCTTGGGGCTTAGGTGGAAACTCAAGGCCAAAGCCCTTTGGTATGTTAAACCCTTTGGCTTGAAAGGGGGCTGATTCTTTATAATAATGTGTTGCATGTTTGTTCCTTTAAAAGAAGACTTCGGGACTTGGTGGAAAAGGGGGCCGATTCTTTGACATATTGCGTTATAAACAACCCCCACATGGGACCAAAACATATGCAAATGGGCCTTTGTAATATTGCAATCGGTGATTTCATAGTATTGCATTTGGTCACACCCTCTGAAACTTGTGATCGTTGATCACCTTTCTATTTAAATCTTGGTCATGTGGTTCTTCATATGGATGTAGTCTAGCCCCCTTATCAGAGCTCCCAATCCCGACAATTTTCAATTGGAGGTTTCACTCCAATGCACACTATGCCTCATCCTCCAATCGCCAATTTTTTATTTCTAACATCATTACTACCACATCACTGCCACATGTCATCTTGTGAGTGTCACATGTTTCACCCATTTTTTTCCCCTTCTGGCCCTGAAAATGTCAAAACCGCCTTCCATGTGTCCACTGTATGGGCACGTTATTTCTGATTTCATCCTCCACGTGGCCCTTATCGAAACTAATCACTGACTGCCACGTGTATCTCATCGGATCCAGTGTTTGTTTGGTGTGTGTCCTTTATCGGATCCAATCGTTGTGCGACATGTGTCCCTTTGGGAGGAGAGATAAAAGGCTTTTCTTTCTCTATTTTTGCGAGAAAATCCTTTGTAAATTGATTATTGGCCCTCCTGACACTTTAACACTAGAAGCATATCCCTGGAACTTTTATCGCATATCGCACATTGCAACCGCCGATCACCGATATGACCATAAACCTTTGAACTGCGGGATGCGAGATCTCTAATCGTCGATATGCGATATCGTAGATCGCATATCGACACTTTTATGCGTGACCTACCACCCTTTGCAAATCACCAATTGCGATCTCCGATGAGGCTTAGACCCCTGACTGTTGATCTCTGATATGGCTTGAACCCTCCAATCCTCCGATATGCGGGATCCAGGACTTCAATTAGGAATTTGTAATAGTAATGAGATAATAATATTGATACCTTAGATTTTTGCTCAATAATTAAAAAATATGTGAACATTTTGTATTCAAGACAGACCTTGATACATAATTTGGCAATGAGTCTCAAATTGCAAGTGTGCTGGTCTGATGTAGGCTATAACTTTTTATTTCTTAGAATGCAGACTTCCTACAACAATTGAAGCAATTACCATCAGTTGGGTGTTTAATAAACAAGGAATTATCCTTGGGTTCTAAGCTTCGCAAGCTCAAAATAAAACTCTCGATTAGCATATCGAGAGATTGGCATATGTTCCTTTGACTTCTTTGTTCAAATACACCAAAGGAATTAAAGATTTGTCAAGATTATATGCACAAATAGAGCCCCCTCATAAGAATATCGAAGAAAACATATTGTAGGTCCAGAATATCACAGGTCGCATATCAAAGGTCTAGAGATATCAATGGTCACAATATCGGAGCATCAGGTATATCAACACATCACAACATCATAACTTCTTAAGGTGGCAACCTTTAAATAATTCTGATATTCATAGTGTGCCATGTTGTGGTAAAAACACAACCCCCCCATTATTAACTTAATTATCACTATGGGGACCCTTTGTTTAAATGGTTAGTCGTATTACTATTTAATTTTTATACTATAGATCGCTTCAATGAGTTCAATTTGTTCCTATCTTCGTATCATAATTTTTTCATCGCATTTGGTTGTTTGGTTTGTAAATGGCAGCTAATTGCAGATTGGATATTTTCACTGCCTTGGCCTATTAAAATGTATATTACCTTTTTATTTTATAAGTTACAGTTCTTTGTTAATATTTGTTTTTTTATTTTGTATTTTTTAAATATTTATTTAATTCATTACATAGCCCTCGAGACCAAGACCAAGTCTTATATTGTGAAGTGGATTTTATAATACGAATTTTCTTATTGATAAAAGAAGAGAAAGACATAATGAAAAGAATGCATATATCAAATTTAATATCATAGCTTTGATATCGAAGAAATTCATTTAAAATCCCTTATATTCAAAGTCTGATCCATAAAGTGGCTCTTTTTTCAATAATCAAATGATTGTATTAAGTGGCCATATAACTTTCAGAACTAAATAAAGAATTTGTCGGAGGACCCACATTCCACATCATTGTTTCCGCTCTTGCATATCGGAGGAGGTGCATATCAAATATTTCCTTTCGAGACATATTTAAAAAAAATTGGACAACACTTGCTTCGATCTACGATAGCGATATTTCAATCTCGTCGATATGTTGATACAACATATCCCTCCGATCTTCGATAGAGATATAAACTCCCGCTCCGATCTCCAATAATCTCTCCATCGTCGATATTCCAATGCGTCTCCCACTACGACTTAACAGGAACATCCAGGATTTGATATCCTGAGTCGATATACGTATTAACGATGGTCTAATCGGAACATCGCATTCGCCCCTTACATCAAAACTTTTTATCTAGTAACAGTCATAAAACCTCCAAAATCTTAAACCTCCAATTTTCGATATTCCTTCAGATTTGATGAGAATATAAACAATTGTTTAATGTTGATATCACGTTCGCTCCTCATCGAGACTTCTTTACATCGCAAGTTTTATATTATTTCCATTGTTAAAATTTGCGATATCCATTTCTTTGATACTTGTTAACATCTACCACTTGTCACCTCCTATGGACCGTTGTTGTATAAATTTAAAAAGCTGTGATATATATGGTTTTGGGGCATAAATAGGTCGTTAAAACTCAAAGAACGAAATGAACAAAGCTGGGGCCGAGAACCAAGAACTATGGGCCATATCAGAAGTGTGAAATATCGCAACTCCCATGTTAATTCTCTGATTGGAAACATTCGATGAGAGGGGCGTATGGTTGCTTTCCAGGCTGAGCGAAGGCAGTCATGTGTTATGTAAACGAAGGTCAGCATACTATAACAAACAATGGGTTCTCCATACTACTTCAACCACTTTATAATATATAAATGAACTACAACCACTTGGTATGAGGTTCAAGACTTTTGGATATCGGGGATTTCAAATGAATTCCTACGATACCAAAGCTCCGATATATTAATATGTTCACCACTTGTTTTTTAATTAAGGCTTAAAGCCTATCAATGATTCTTGGTCTCAGGGCCTATGTATAAAATAGAAAGTAATTATTTGCAAAATATTTACAGTTGAAATCAAAATTTTTAAAATCCTAAATTTTAGAGTAGAGAAGGCCTTTTTCCATGATTTGAATCTTTACTACAGAGCCCAGAGATGGTATTTATACATGCTGGGAATACTAACAATCTCCCTTGAATTTATCAATAGATGGAGAAAATAAAGGTAAAATAGAGCTGAATTATTTGTTTAGATCAAATTATCGTTGAATATGAATGGCTACTACTTAAGGAGATGCCCAATTTAGCTCATCCTCGGATAAGACCAAATTCAATTGCTTCAACATCGATAGCAATTTCCTGCCCATTTTAGATCCATTTTACCACTAGAGGAGTTATTTTAGAGATCAGTTTCTGGATCTGTTAGTATATTTCATCCTGGAAGCTTCTCTACCAATACATGACCAAAATTAGTCAAAACCAGGGAGAAAAACAAGCCAAAGTATAAGTAAACTATAAAATCAAAAATATGAGTTATGAGACCGAATTAAAACAAATTAAATGGCCTTTTTTTTATTTAAACATTACAACTATACCAAATAGTGACATGTGGCAGCGTTTGACTGCAATCAGAGGTAGGCCCATTGGAATTTTTTATAATGTGTGCAAACAAAAAAACGTTGATATTGGGAGGCTTCAATATGGAGCAGATGCGATTTCACATTTAATTGTTTTTTTTTTTAACTATATCGGTTCTAATTATTGGAGGTGAATGGATTATCGGGGGTTTTACGAATGTTACCATTTAAAAGTTCCAATATACAGGCGGATGTGATATTTTGATTAGATCATCGTTAATACACATATCGGGTCCAAATATCGGAGCCTGGGAGAGATCGGAAGTCGAAGCAAGGATATCGGAAAATCTTAGATGTGTATTGGATAAAATTTGTGATATAAGTTGAGACCTGGTAATAGGCAGCGGAGTAGTGATGTGGAAAGGCAAGGCGTCGGAGAAGTGGACCCAAAGATTTATGAGCTCAAGTATTTATATGTTTAACGTTATAACATAAATGCACAACTTATAATAAGTATTAAGGCCTTGGTTGGGGCCCCTATAAACAATAACACAACCATTTTGTTAAATGAGCCTGGGACTTTAGATTATCGTTTTATTATACCACAATAATATTATGATCTAACTTTGGTTGATGTGAATTTTAAACCATTTAACAGTTTCTTTTAATATGCCAAAAGTCACATTAATAATATGAATCTGACTTTGGTTTAAATGATTTAATATGCCTCTTTATATGGGTTGAACTTTGGATAGCAGAGATTTCCAAAAGGATTCTTTTGATGACAAAGTTCCGATGCCCAAAAGGTCGTATTGATGGTTTGTTATACATCCCACATTTTTAATTAATGATTAAGGCTAAAAGCCTATGAATACTTCTTGGTCCCGGGGGCTATGTATAAAATAAAAATAAAATATTTACAAAATATAAATTAATATTTACAATTGAAAATTAATTATTTACAAAAGTTAAAATAATATACACCTTGCACACTTTTTTACCGAGGTGACAAAATGATCAAACTTCAAAGGAGTTCCATTTGCAAACCGCATAACGAAATGAGATGAAACAAGTATCAATGGAAAGCTTTCTAAAATTTGAATTCAATAAAACACTCAAAATAGAAATCTGATGAAAATGAAAAGAAAAACCAAAATTGTAGGATACTTAATCAAATGAAAATCATAAAAGGTGTTTTAGCGAAAAATTTAAGGAAAGGGTCCCCACTATTTCAAATAATGGGGGGTGTTTTGGGTTTTCCCTACAACAGGCTTAAAGCCTATGAATGCTTCTTCATCTCAAGGGCTATGTATAAAATAAAACTAAATTAATTACAAAATATTTGCAATTGAAATTTGAATTTTTACATATAAATCAATTTATGAAACAAAAGTATTGTACAATCTATACGATTTTACTGAGAAATCGCGAGCTCGAGCTCTGCAGTCTAGGGTTTGAACATCTATAGCGATGGCAGGCTCTGTAAATCTGCAGCACTCTGCAATCACTGACGGATTCAGGTCCTTCTCTTTAACGGACTGAGGGTACACACCCTCATGGAGCCCCAGCCGGGGGGGGGGGGGGGCAATGAACCTCCCCCACAAAGCGACAATGAACAGTTCGTGAATACAGAAGGAAAGGGAGCTACAAATCAGAATGGGAAAAATGAAGCTCCAGAAAGCCAGCAAGCAAGACAAGATGAAAAATCACCAGAAGTTCACTTTGCTACATGCAAACCAGTAGCCTCTGTTCGCCCAAGGGTTGAACTACCAGGCCATCGAATCGATGCGAGGATCCAGTTCATGAAAGATCATGCTCTAATAGGGAAATTCATTGGTCTGTGGCCAACCGAAAAAGCTTTAAGAAGCTGGATAAACGCGAAATGGCACCCTAAGGGGCATATCACCCTGCAGCTGGGGCCGAAAGGGTTTTTCACTACCATCTTCAACTGCTTGGAGGACAGAAATAGGGTTCTTGACGGCGGACCCTATTTCTTCAATGCAGCTGGTTTGTTTCTCAAAGGATGGGTGGAGCGCTTCAACCCAGATAAGGAAGACCTCAACTGGGCTCCGGTGTGGATCTGCTTATACTTACTTCCAGTGGAATACTGGGAGGAAGACTCCCTACTGGCGATAGGAAACACCCTAGGTGAGTTTGTCAAAACAGTGGAGGAAACGAAAACATGCAGATATACTTCTTATGCTAGAATCTGCATATACATGAATCTCAATCAGGCTCTTCTAGATGCGGTAAGCATTTTTCACTTTGATATTGAATGGATACAAATGATTGACTATGAACATGTGCCCTTTCGATGTCGAATATGTCATGCACTTGGGCATTTATTCAGGGACTACCCTCTAACACAGAAACACCCTCCCGCCTCGGATCCGGAAGCCTCTGAAGCAGGTGGCTTCATCAAGGTCACAAATCACTGGAGAACCCACAAGAAACATGCTCCAAAACCAAAGGTAGCGCAAACCAGTCAACCAGGGCCATCTACAAGCAACAATTTTGATGCCTTAGCCAACCAGACGGAAATGCAAACAAATCTGTCGGAGCCAGAATCCATGAGCGATGACCATTCAAAGGAAGGAAAACCCACAATATCACAAGCAGATACTCAAGGCAAGGAGGCTTCGATCTCAGACAAACAAAAAGAAATATTATGGAGTGCTCAAGCCATGCAGTTGGAGATCCCAAACCCAGATGCTAGCTTAGAAGAGGAACCAATGGAAGAACCAGATTACTCTCAATTTATGGAGGAAGAAATAGAAACAATAGACATTGGGGATCTAGACCTTCCCAGTCTCGAAAAGGCTTGCACCACAAACAACTTCGACAACATTCCAGCAGGACAGCTTAAGAACCTGGAAGAAGTATTATCTCGGGCACAGAGGCAGAAATCTTTGGGTATACAGACAGGAGGCCCATGGGATGGTCTATTCATCGCCAAAGATATCAAAAAGCGAGGAAGGAAAACCATTCTACAGAGAACAATCAAGGTTGGCCAAATCTTAGTGGAATCAGGCAGGTATGCCAAGTTAACCAAGTACTATCGTCCTGAAAACACTCTTTCTCAATGAAGTTAATCTCTTGGAATATAAGAGGGCTCAATGGCCCCAGGAAAACCTGAATCCTTAAAAACATGATAAAGCAAGAAAACCCTCAGGTTCTATTCTTGCAAGAGACAAAATGTGATTCCAATGCACTTGATAGACTAGCTGCTAAATTCTGGCTCGGGAATCATAACATAGCAGTAGATGCAGATGGCGCCTCGGGAGGCCTAGCCATTATATGGGACTCCAGAGCCATCGCGCTCAACAACTTTCATGCACACAGGAATTTCCTCCAAGAAATTTTTCATGTCATAGGCACAAACCAACATGGGCTCTTAACTAATGTTTATTTCCCACGGGAAACATTTCGAAAAGTGGAGATCCTAAACTCCATCTCGGCTCTCAACCAGAACAGACCGCACCCACTATGGATCGCAGGAGGTGATTTCAACATGGTCACAAGACTGGAAGAAAGGAGAGGGGGCAGATGTAGAAGTTCTCAGGAAGGATCGCTTTTGAAGGACTTCATCCAAAATAACTGGCTTATCGACCTCCCTTCTAATAATGGAGTTTTCACTTGGAACAACAGACGAGCAGGGAACCAGCAAATTGCTTCTCGGTTGGATAGGTTTCTACTCTCTGACAATGCCATTCATCTTGGGGGTGATTTTGCGGCCTCCATCCTGCCCTTCACGGGTTCTGATCACTGGCCCATTTCCCTCCAATGGTCTCGACCAGGAAACAATATCCGCAGGCCTTTCCGCTTTGAAGCCTTCTGGATGACCCACCCAGACTTCCACAAATTAATCAACACAGAATGGAAAAGCTTCCATCCTCCTCCAGGCTCCAAAATGTTCCAATTCCAACAAAAGCTTAAGCACCTAAAAGGTAAGATCAAGCACTGGAATCACACTTCATTTGGCAATATTTTTCAGGGGAAAGCAAACATTGAGTTGGATATGAAGCAGCTACAGCAGAAGATCATCACAATGGGCAGATCAGAGGACCTGGCAGAACAGGAAAAAACCCTTGAATTGCAACTAGCAGAAAAGGAAAAGCAGGAAGAAACGTTGTGGAGGCAAAAATCAAGAATCAGGTGGCTCAAAGATGGAGAGAAAAACACCAAATTCTTTCATAGCACCACAATCCAGCGCAGGATGCATAACAATATAACTCATATTCAAAACGAGCAAGGCATCAGAGTGGAAAAGCATGAAGAAATAGAGACTGAACTTTTAAATTATTTCAAGCAAGTGCACAGAGAACCAAACATAGACAGATCTCAGGCCATAGAAAAAATTACCCGCAATATTCCCAGACTTATTCTAAAGAGCATAATCAAATGCTCCTCAAGCCTGTTGATCTCCAAGAAGTGGAAATTGCAGTGCGACAACTAAAAGTCGGCAAAGCCCCAGGACCGGATGGATTCACCTCTAATTTCTTCCATAATTTTTGGGACCTAATCAAGACTGAGGTCTGGCAGGTGGTTGAAGAGTCTCGCTCTCTCCGATGGATGTTTCCAGGGGTAAATGCTACATTTATAGCCCTGATCCCCAAGGTGGATAAGCCAAGCAAGCCAGACAAGTACAGGCCGATAGCACTCTGCAACATAATCTATAAGATTGTCTCTAAAATTATAGCTTCCAGACTCAAGCTCCTGCTTCCACTCATCATCTCGCCTGAGAAATCCGGATATGTTGAAGGAAGACAGATCACGGATGGGATCATCCTTACTCATGAAATAATTCATTCTCTAAAGATCTCCAAGAAGCCAGGTATGCTACTCAAACTAGATCTTTCAAAAGCTTTCGACAACCTAAGTTGGAAGTATATTGAAAAGATTCTTATAGCATTTGGTTTTGATGCTTCCTGGGTCCGATGGATTATGAGCCTCATCTCATCCTCATTCTTCTCTGTTCTAATTAATGGCATACCCTCTGCGACCTTTCATCCTACTCGTGGTATCAGGCAGGGCGACCCCCTCTCCCCTTTCCTGTTTATCATTATGGCAGAGGGTCTAGGGCGAAGTATCAAACATGCTCAGCAAGCTTTCCGTCTCAAAGGCCTCTCCTTTCACAACTCCCCTGTTTTCACCCATCAACAATTTGTTGATGATAATATGCTTTTCGGGCATCCCTCAGTCCAAGAGGCTAGACAACTTAAAACTCTTTTAACGGACTTCTCGGAAGCCTCCGGTGCCTCTATCAATCACTCCAAATCTCAAATCTTCTTCTTTCATACTCCCTCAGTTACTCAGTCAGCCATTTTACACATCTTAGGCTTCTCCTCTGCTAAACTTCCCTCCTCGTATCTAGGAGCTCCGCTCATAGCCTCTGGCTTAAAGCACTCTTCCTGGAGAACCCTCCTAGATAATCTGGAAACGCGGCTCTCCTCCTGGACTCACAGATCTCTTAACATGGCTAGCCGTCTTGTTCTGATTAAAGCTGTCCTTCAAGCTATGCCCTTATACCTCTTCTCCATCCTTGCAGCTCCCAAATGGGTTCTTAAAGAACTCAAAACTATCCAAAGAGCGTTTCTCTGGGGCAGCAGTGGACTTCGACTCAAATGGGCCTTGTTAAATGGGAAATCGCTTGACTTCCAAAGAAAGGAGGCAGCATTGGATTAAGAGACCCCACTCACAGCAATGTTGTTATGGGGGCTCGAATCTGGTGGAAATGGCTTTCGGAACCTCCCACTCCTTGGGCCTTGTTATGGACAGCCAAATATGTGGGAAATTGTCCAAGGGAGGAACTCATCAGAATATCAGAGACTAGCAATGGCTCAATCATGTGGAACTCAGCCAAACAGCACAAGAACCTCATACAGCAGCACAGCTTTTGGGAAGTGAAGAATGGTGATCATGCCAGATTTTGGGACGACTCTTGGCAACAGATGCCCAAACTCAGGGACCTTTTCCCACCAAATGTTCCCCTGGAACAGGATATGCACCCCCAAAACACGGTGAGGAATTTTTGGCGCAACACCTCACATCAAGACTACAGAGAGTGGCTCAAAGCGACTCAGATCATAGAACAGGGGACGAGGCAAGACCAGCAAATCCTGGATACAGAATTAACAAAAAGGAAAATTCAGCACTCTGAGGAAAAAGACATTCTTAGATGGGGATATGAAGAAAGGGGAACCTATTCCACTAGAGAGGCCTACAATATACTTATCAAGGAACAAATGAGGCTAGACCCGCTCTGGAGCAAAATATGGGATCCATCCATCTGGCCGAAAGTGTCTACCTTTCTTTGGCTCCTCTGTCACAAGAGGATTCTCACATGGGACAATCTGAGAAAAAGAAACTTCAGTGGTCCCTCCATATGCCCCAACTGTAAAAAGGAAGAGGAAACCATTGAACACCTCATGTATTACTGTCCATTGGCACACAAGCTCTGGAAAAAAATCAACTTCCGTTGTCAAAAAGAAGGAGGAGCCAATGGAGATATAACTGCTACAATACGCAACTGGGACCCCCACCCCTTTCAAAGCAAGATCTTGAACTTTCTCTGGAAGCTCATCCCAGGATTTGTGATATGGGCCATATGGAAGGAGAGAAATGGTAGAATTTTCAAAAATCAATCCAGACCGCTGGATGACATATGGAAAATCATTAATCAAAACATTGAAGAAACCATATCTCTAAAAACATGGTACCAAGAGGATCTCCCCACTCTCCCTCAGGAACAAACAATCTGGAATAATTGGAACTTCCACAGAAAGCAAGAACAACTGATCAAAGGAACAAAGCCTCCGAGAGGTCCCTCAACGGCGAAATGGTTCCCTCCCCCCAGGAACATGTATAAGCTAAATTTTGATGGTGCATCAAAGGGTAACCCAGGGAATTCTGGCTTTGGAGGGATCTTCAGAGATTATAAGGGAGCTAATATCATAACCTTCTTAGGCTCACAAGGGTGGGACACCAATAACTTAGTAGATTTAGAAGGTCTTTGGCAGGGGCTACTTTTTGCACAAGATAGGAATCTCTTCCTGCTCTTAATAGAGGGAGACTCTCAAATCCTCATCCAGATGGTCTCGAGAATTCTACAGGGCTCCCCCTCCTCCAAGATCAATAACAGTTGGAGAATGGCTCAACGGCTACTGCATATTGAGCGCTAGTTTTCCTCCCACAGAGCGATCTCCTTGAAACACATACAGAGGGACGGGAACAAAGTTGCAGACCTCTTGGCTAATATGGGAGTTGAATGTGGGCGGCATTTACATGTTGGATCACCCGCAAATTTAATCTCTGAATCTCAATTCCTCGACTTCAATAATCTTGTGCAGAAGGAAATGCCTGAGATTGAAGAAATACTCCCGGATCCGGGTGGCACCATCGACCTTACTGTTTCCCATGCAAGGAATCAATGTCCGGTACTACCAGCTACAGAGCAGCGTGGCCTCCCGGGACTTAAACTCATGCAAGCAGGGGAAGGTTATTAATGTTGGATCAGTTGGCGGATTCACATTTATGTTCTGCGTTGATCGACACAACATTCCTACTGTTATAATCATGCCGCTCCATAGCTCTTTCACCATGCCTTGTGCTCAGTCACGCGGTAACGAAACCTGGTTTGTGGAGGCTGTTGGTGATGGACTAATTCTAGTTCACTGCCGCGAGCTCCAAGCCAACTCTATCAAGGGTAATTTCTCCCCTGTTCTGGATTCATGTATTGTGTTGTTGTCTGCAAGTTTTGTGGTCGTCTGTAAGTTCTGTTATATTGTATTATTGGTTGCAAGCTCTGTTGGGCACCCCTCTCGCCTCAATCGACTCTGTCCTGTTGGTTCTCCCGTCCATAATCCATTTGCGCCCTACCTCCTGTCTGTCATCATGGTTCGCTTGGGCAAGAGGCAACGTTCAGGGGGGCATCGTGACAGTCGCTTGCATCCTCCAATCGATCATGCCATGGAAACTATGTCGGAACCCTTCAATCCCTCCCCCATCCATGAAGCTGGGCCTTCTATAAGTTCTGGTTGTAAGCCTATCCCGAACAGTGCTTTCCAAACCACGCACTTTAAATTTCAAAGTAATCTGCATATGCCCCTTGTCATTGCTCACATCACCATTATTCTTTCGGAAGAGGAAAACCAAGTCTCCCCTTTGGCCTGCATCGCCCCTGATCCTTCCCCAAGTAGTGAGCATTCCTCGGACAAAGACAGCATGGAGAATTGGAAAAATGAGAAGTCTGAATAGGAGGAATTTCTCAAAAATCTTCCTCCCTTTGAAGATATAGGACCTGTGGCTGAGGACGGGACTCATGGCGAGGCAGGCCATGCCATGGCAATCCCTGGCAAGGACTTGAGCGGTAATGAAGGTCTGAAGACTGGTGATATAGGTCTGGCTGAGAAGAAGAACCATGGCCTGGCAAAGGAGAAGTAGCGCCACTTGGGACTGTCTCTTTTTTATTTCGGCTACTGTTTCAGGCTCGCGGTCAAGGTTCAGTGCTAATGTCCTACTGTTTTTTTGGCTTCCAGATGGGAATTTGGTGACACATTATGTGCTGGGTTGCAATGTTTTTGTGTTTCTATGCTGGCTCAGTTCTCCTTCTCGGCAACACATGTCTCTCTTTATGTCTGTTATCTGGTTTCTTGATCTTTGTAACTAGTTTCCCCAGCTTATGCCTGTAAAGGGGCAGTTATGTTCTGTCGAGTGCTTCCAAGCCTCGATACTATGTAAAAATATTTTGCCTTACAGTTAATAGAAGTTAGTATTTGCAGAGAAAAAAAAAATGTACAATCTATACATTTTAACAAGCCAAAGGAGTGAAAAACATCCAATCTTCTATTAGGTGCCATAGACCAAATGTCCAAATGAGACCAAAAAAAATTATGGTAGGAACAGATTGAACTCATTGAAGCAATCCAGATTCTCAAAAACAAATAGTAATATGACCAACCATTCAATTAAAGCATCCCCATGCTCAAAATTAAGTGAATAATGAGGGGTTGTGTTTTTTGCCACAACACGCTGGCAATGTAGTAAAGGACACAAGATAGCCCCTTACAAAGTTTCACAATACAACTAGTCCCATTATACTAGTCAAACCACCACTTAAACAGATATAGATCTAAGTTACAAATCTCGACTTCATGGATTTCCCGAGGACATTTTTCATGGTCAACACCGCTGAATAAAACAAATACGTTTCGACAATATTTAGCAGTGTTTTATCTAGGGACTTCCAATCGATGTATCATTAACAATCATATATTGCATTTAGTAGTCCTATTGGCATGTCTTTGCGCCCTTCCGATGCAAATGCTAGTGTTAAATAGTTATAGAACTATGTTATACTATATTTTACATATAGAACTATAATATATAGCTATGTGATGTTATAGTTAATATAGTTATGTTATGTTATAGTTAAATATTATATATATAACTAAGTTATGTTTTGTTATATAGTTATATGATGTTTTATAGATTTATATGTTATATAGTTTCTAGTATATATATATATATATATATAACAAAATGTTTCTTTTTGAATTTAATTTTAAAGATTAATATTTTAGTTAAGTAATTAATTTTTTTAAATGTATCATACTATATTTATTATTTAAAATATAAATTAATTTAAATTTAAAATAATAAATAAAATAAAATTTCTTATTTGATATTTAATAGAGGTTGAACACCATGAGCAACCATATTCATCATGTCAATCTCAAGCTCCTAATTAATTTATTTATTGGTTAAATAGTTTGGTTGTTTTTTGTTTTGGAGTTTTTTGGGGTATATTCTGAGTCAAATTTCTCCGAAATTTAAAATGTATATTAAATAACAAAAAACTAAAAAACATTTTTTTCACTAAATTCCTAACGAAAACTTTAAAACCTAAAATAATTAGAAAATAACATTTTTACCATTCAAAATCAAAAAATATTCATAATAAACATGCTACCAAATTGCAAGTAAGAAAAAAAATTTAAAACCTAAATTATAATTCTTTTGGTGGTTTCGAAGCATTTTCTTGGTGGTTTTGAGGTTTTCTAGGTTGTTTTTGTGGTTTTCTAGGGTTGTTTTTGTAGTTTTCTAAGTGGTTTTGAAGGGGTTTTTTGGTGGTTTTCATGGTTAGCATTGTAAGTTTTTGTTTTCAAATTAATTTATTAATTTTGCAAGAAAAATTAAATAAAAAACACAAAAGGGATAGGAAACCTACCTTGGTTTGATCCTCTAGGAGATTCACGGGCTTGTTGGAGGGGTTGGTTATGTTGCTCCATACTCAATGGCTCGATCAAGCTTCAATACCTCAGTGAAGCTCCTAGTTATCCCACATCTTGTGCAAAAATGATGTGCGTAGACCGTGGATGCGTGTTTTAATAGAAAATTATGGCTCAATCGAGCTTTAGACCTTGATCGAGCCATATAGCTTAATCAAGCATTAAAGCTAGATCGAGCCTTTTGTTTTAAACCCTCGATCAAGCTATTTTTTAGCACTCGAGGAGCTCAATCGAGCCCTCCCATTAGGGGAATTTTGAGGTCTAAAATGGGCCTTCTAAGGAAATTATAAAATAATAATGGAAATCATAAAATAAGATTAGATTACATCATTAAATTTTAGAGGGAAAAAAAGAAAAAACTATTTTTTCAACTCGTATTTTCAACTTATCTCCCTATGGGTTTACTCAATTTTCGAGCGGCAACACTCATTGGATGCATAATTTGATTCCTCATTTAGGGAGTACCCATGCTGCACACTTTTGATGGACCTTGATACTTGAAAAAAGGGAAATACATGAAAAACGTGATTGCAATCGCGTTTTTTCATGTATTTCTCATTTTTCGTGTAGCAAGGTCCATCGAAAGTATGCAACATGGGTACTCCTTGGATGAAGAATTAAATTTTGCATCCAATGGTAATCTCTCTCAAAATTTGAGTAAACCCTTATGGAGATATGTTGAAAATACGAGTTGAAAAAGTAGTTTTATTATTTTATTATTTTTTTTACTTTTTTACTCAAAAAATGGTGAATCATCCCCCATGGTTGATATCATCATCTTGAATCTTATTGGTTCTTATATAGTTTATTTTTGCTGTACATTTTTCTTAGGAGGTCCATTTTAGACATCAAAAATCCCCTAATGTTTTTTCACCTACACGCACCTCTCTTGCCAAAAAGTGTAACCAATCTATATGATATCACCCTTTTGTTCCTTTTTCTGGTGGAGTTGGGGGATCATATCATCCATTCGAGGATTAATTATCTAAAGTTTTTAGAACAAGAATGGCCTGATTATTGGTTAATGCAAAAAGGTCTTCAATAACTTAATACAAATTTCATTATAAGCATACATCTATAAAATGAATATTGTAGTAGATGAGACTAATGATTGGATTGGATGGGATTAGGGGAGAAAATATCAACTTCACTAGAAATTATTGCAGTAAATGAGATTATATGATTGGATGGGATCAGGTGGGAATCTCAACGTCACAAGAATATATTTGTAGATGGTAATATTATGTATGTAATCAATCTGTCAACAACAGGATAAGGCATGACCGAAATCATATCTTAGATCTTCTAGAATTATCTTGTTTGATGTCTAGTGTGTATTATTCTAAATATGTTCATCTCATTCATATTTATTCCTTTACTAAATATGAAATTTCTTTCTAATTTGTAAACTGCGATGGATATTCCACTGGATAGTTCATCACAATAGATCTGAAAATATTATCATAAAAATTCCAAAATTCTACACTATTACAGTTTTATTAAATTTCAAGATTTGTATATCTAACTGTAATTAGTGCATGCATGCAAATGGAAATTATGTTGAAAAATAGAGAACGATAAAATAATCTCTCTCTCTCACACACATAAGACATAATATATGCTCTAGAAAATCCTTTCAGGAAAAACCCAACTAGAAGGTGAGGCCACTTCGCTCTCTTTCCTTGTCTCGAAATATGGCTACAGGTACAAAGAAGTATGGCTTGTGGAGTGAACTGATATAGTGCACACATCCTCTTTGTGTGCTCCACCTCTTATCCCTCTTGGCTATCTTTTCTCAACTATGGAACAAAATGCACTCAAAATAATGGAATACCTCTTCCTCCTAGTGGCTCGGTTATAACACAACCGATTGTCTACTAGTGGTTAAGTTTTTACTACCTCAACTCTTAACTAGAATTACAATATAGACTCTTCTAGAGTCTTTTACATCAAAATCGTGTGGCTAACCCCTCTTCCATAAATTATGGGGCTTGACGCGACATTCTCTCAAACCATGATGGTGAAAATAGGAAGGTCAACTTCTGAGTGGCATAACTTTCGCATACATATTCCCATTGATGTGATTCTTGCGCCATAGGAAAGGTCTATGTGTGTATAATAACATGAAAAGATGTTTCACTAAACCAACAAATTTTTACCCACAAAATAGTCGTTTGACGCCTCAAAATGCTCATGAAAGGTTTGAGACCTTGTTTTTCGAAATTAGGTCCCGTCGGTAAAATAGTGTCCCGTGCACTGATTCCTACACTTTTTCCACTATGAATGCATCAAGATGGATGAAAAACAATACAGTGATCCAATCCAAATCACTTTCTTTTTTCTTCTTTTGGGGGCAAATAAAATCAATTTTCAAATAATTCAAAATCCATTTTTAAATATTGCAAGCACATGCCAGTTTTGTTGATATTCCCTTCTTTATTAAAATCTAAAATTCCATACTAGACATTTACAACTACACTTTAGATCCCAATTCTTTGAATCTGATTGAACTCCCATGCATTTATGATCCATAATATCCAAAATATTTGGTAGTGAAAGTACCCATAATCACTTGAATTAGATTGATTATTTTATGTATTCACATAATTTAAGTTATTGCTATTTGTTATCTGATAATTAATATAATAATTTTCAATAATACTACTATCACATAACAAATGGAATTTTGAGAAAGTATAACATCTGTGTAGTATCACATAACCATGTAGTCTGTTTGTATAATTTAATTGAATGTCTAAATGTGATATATACCTTTTTATAATATACCATCAACCAAGTATCTAGTCCATCAATTTGTTTGTATTAGACCTGTAAGAATATTGTATTGGAAGGAAATCTAATGAATTTCAACTTAACTACATTATATTAAGAATTAAAGAAGAATCGTGAAATACTATATGGTTTAATAGTTATCCAGTTTTTTTTTTTAATATTTTTGTAACTTTATATAAGTATGGACTTAATTTGTTTGATATTTCATTGCAATATTTGTATGTATCCACAAATCTTCCACCATTCTACTTCTATTGTTATAAGGTGAGAGAAATAAGTGTCTTAATCTGTGGTTATATGTTGAGTATTAACCCTGTGGGAGCATTAAGTTTCATGTGTATAACAACTCCATGATTGAGATGGATCTGTGCCGAGTACACATAGGTAAAATAAGAATCAATCGATCCTTGTGTAAAACTTGGTTTTTCCCACTCAAAATTTGGATGTACATGGGTTCAATTGATTTCTTCTCTCTTCATAAAAGGCTTAATGGGAGAACGAATTTGAGTTGTTATATTTTTTCCATATGGTCCAGGCTGAAGTAGAAGAAACAATAAATGAAACAAACATCATTGTCGAACCATTCTTGGTTGGTTGGCCTTGATAGCCCCATATTAAGGTGGCGGAAGATGTCGCATTCAGCTGACCAGAGCCTCCACTCTATCTTGATTTTTTTTTCTTTTTCTTGATCAACTGAATACTACGATTTCCCCCGCCTAAATGTGGGGCTATTAAATCCAAACAACAAATAATGGTTAGACAATGCTATTTTTTTCATTTATTGTTGCTTCTACTTCATCCTAGACCATATAGAAAATATATAACAATTGAAATTTTTTCTCCATGAAGTCTTTTATGTAGGGAGAAGAAATAAATTCAATCCATGTAAATGTAAATTTTGAGCATACATAACCAAGTTTTACACAAGGATTAATTGATTATTTTTTACCTATTTGTACTTAGCACAAATTCATTTCAATTTTGGAGTTGCTATACACCCAAAACTTAACGCTCTCACTAGAGTAATACTCAAAATATAACAGATTAAGACACTTAATTCTCTCACCTTGTAACAACAAATGCATAATGGTGGAGGAGTTGCAGACAACATAAAAATATTGCAATGAAAATCAAACAAAATAAGTCCATCTTGAGAAAAAATAATCAACATTTTCGACACATTCTGCATTGCGATACCTATCGAGATATGTGCGGAAGTCGACTCTTGTCACTTTTCCCTAATGTAGAATCACCTAGAATGAAGCTGAAGAACATGTTGACCTATGCCTTTTCTAATGTGTTGATACTTCTTAGACTCCTACCGCTTTTTCCTATAATAAGCCAAAGAACATACTAAAGAAGTGGTTGCATAAACGTTTTGGAAATTGATGGAGAACTAGGGTGAAAAATTATGGGTTTTGTTTAATTTTTCATTCTCACCAACCCGCCACCTGAAAATTAACTTGCCATTGTTGGATAGTCTGATGAATCACTGTCATGCAATTTAGTAGACTACTCCTTGAAATGCTAATTGCATAGTTTGTACATCAATAATTTAAAAATGAGAACAAGGAAACTAGATGACAGAGGTCCAACAGTCTAGCCTCCATCCCTAAGATATCCGGGTCGTCACAAAACATTTTGTGATATTTTTTTTTTAACAAATATAAATACAAATTTTAACATTTATTTTATGCTTAATTTTAACTTTGTACTTCTAAAACCTGCTCAACCCCTCTTAAAAGATTGTAATGTGTTCAATTTTGAACCCTTTCTGTTAATCATATAGGTCAATCATATGGAAACTGACCTTGGTGTAACCTGTAAACCGTTGTTTCCAACACTAATGAGTAATGGTCACAGAATATTGATTTAGCTTAATTGGAGAAGGGAAAGAAGCCGACACATTATAACAAGCATTAAATCCGTTCAAAATATAGGTACAAAATCTTGTGTCACCCATTGAAGTTCCCTATTCCCAATTCTTCATTTATGGTGAGCAATCGATGTATGTATATATATATATATATATATACATATATACATATATATATATATATATATATATATATATATATATATATATACATATATAATATATATATATATATATATATATATATATATATATATATACATATATACATATATACATATATACATATATATATATATATATATATATATATATATATATATATATATATATATATATATATATATATATATATATATATAATACGTGTTATATAGAGGTAATATAATATAGGCGTTATATAGATTCTTAAATGCAAAGTGGGATACTACATATTTTTCTACACACATTATGATTTCTTTCCCCTCATACCTCATTTTGTGAAGACTGATTAATTATATTCTTGAAATGTTCTATGTACTTGGTGTTAAAAATGCAATGTTCTGTATTAAATAAAATGAAACCCACAGGTCAGCTCTACGAAACAAAGTCTGAACAAGGAGAGTTTGGCTCTGCAGAATGCTCTACATTGTTCATGTACATCACACATTTAGGGAAGTTAGAACCATAACCTAAAAAATAGAAACTAATTCCTATCTTGAGGTCTCATGAACCAACTCACTATTCTAAGATATTCTCCATTATCTCTAACACTCCCCCTTAATGGAGAAGGGGTTCACAAATATGCCTAACATCTCCCTAAACATTTCAAACTTGATTTTTCCAAGAGGCTTAGTGAAAATGTCTGCAACATTATCACATGTATTACAATATACCAAATGGATTTATTTTGATTGCACTTTCTCCCTGACAAAGTGGAACTGTGTATCAATGTGTTTAGTGTTTTTGTGAAACACCGGATTATTAGCAAGTTTGATTGAACTCTAATTGTCACATCTGATTGTTGTTGCATCTTTTTTTTCTTCCCCAACATCCTGGAGAAGTCTCTGCAACCAAACTGCCTCACATGTTGCTGCACACATAGCTTGATACTCTGCTTCCGCTAAAGACAAGGAAACTATGTTTTGTTTCTTACTGCTCCATGTAATCACCCCGGATCCAATGCTGAATGCATAGCCTATTATGGATATGCGATCGTTTATATTTCCAGCCCAATCTGAATCTGTAAATCCTGTCAATCTAACATCAGAGGAACCAATATAAATAATACCGTAATCTACAGTACCTTGTAGATACCTCAAAACACTTTTCGCTGCATTCCAATGACTTTCAAGTGGCTTGGACATGTATTGACTTAGCACACTGACTGCATAAGCCAAATCTGGTCTAATAGTGGTCAGGTAGATTAAGCTCCCAACCAGCTGTCTGTAAAGTGTCGCATCTACCTCTTTAGAGCCATCCTCACTCTGCAGTTTGATGTTCTGCTGTAATGATACTACTGTAGGCTTACACTGATCCATCCTAAATCTTTCTAGTAGTCTTTTGACATACTTTCCCTGGGACAAAATTTTTTTTCCTGAATCTCTCCAAATCTCAAGACCCAAACAGTATCTTAATTCACCAAGGTGTTTCATTTTGAACACCTGTGAAATCTGTTGCTTGATTTCTTTGATTAGATATGTAGCATCACCTGTAATAATCAAATCATCTACATACAAAGAAATCAACACTAAGCGCCCTTGTTCATCTTGCATGGTATAAATATTAGGGTCGTTTTTACTTTTTTTGTAGCCAAATTGCAGAAAAAATGAATCAATCTTTTCATACCAAGACCTGGGTGCTTTCTTTATTCCATAAAGAGCTTTCTTTAATCTACAGACTAAATGTTCTTTCCCTTTCTAGACAAATCCTTTAGGTTACTCTAAATAAACCTCCTCTTTCAATTCTTCATTTAAAAATGCAGACTTTACATCTAGTTGGTGAATCATCCAATGTTTCTTAGTAGCTAAAACAATCAACATTCTGATGGTATTAAGTTTAGCTACAGGGGCAAAGGTTTCTTCATAGTCAATGCCTTCTTTTTGTGAATACCCCTTTGTTACCAATCTAGCTTTTAATTTATCTATGGTTCCATCTGCATTAATCTTGGGTTTATACAACCATTTACAACCTATGGTTTGTTTCCCTCTAGGAAGTTCAACCAGTTCCCAAGTGTTGTTCCTAATTATAGATTCATATTCCTATTCCATAGTTGTTTTCCATTCACTACATTCATTTGCTTCATTATAACTAGAAGGTTCAACAACATTCATCATACTAGTTATAAAAGCATTTTCCCTATATCTTGCAGGAAATTGAGCTTTCCTACCTGATCTCCTAAGTGGTGGGGTAGCTTCAAACCTTATCTAATCATCATTTTCTTTTTCTTCCCGCTGCTGCTTTTGTTGTTGTTGTTGTATTGTTGTTGCTGTTGTATCTGTTGTTGTTGTTGTTGTTCATCTTCTGCCTTTGTCTGCTGCTGATCCTGATTGTTTCCTGTTTCTTCACTTTCTTCTTCCACCAAGTACGGAATATCCCATTCCTCATTGTGCTTATCAGATTCTTCATGATCCTGCTCATGGAATATGACATCTCTACTAACAAAAATCTTGTGAGTAGAGGGATTAAATAATATATAAGCTTTATATTGTGAACAATACCCTATAAAGGTACATCTGATGGCTTTTGAATCTAGTTTTCTTCTATCTTCCTTTGGAATATGGGCAAATTCTTTAGACCCAAATACTCTTAAATGTTTTACTGCAGGCTTAAATCCATATAATGCTTCATAAGGAGTTTTAAACTCAAGACTCTTTGTAGGACTCCTATTTTTTAAGTAAACTGCAGTATTCAATGCTTCAGCCCAAAAACCATTCGACAGATTCTTACCTTTCAACATGCTTCTAGCGCATTCCACCAATGTTATGTTCTTTCTTTCTGTTACTCCATTCTGCTGAGGAGTATTGGGTACTGTGAATTGTTGAGGAGTATGGCGTACTGGGGATAACTGAAGATTCACTCATGGATAACTCATGCATGTCAGTTCAGACAGAGACACAGTTGAGATCAGATGGAGGGACAATGTACTATCAGTTGCTAGGATATTCCTTATGAATATTCCTTGCATGCAGAAGGAATATTATTCCTTATGGATTGTGTAGTTAGACCTGAGGTTACAACAAGTATGATGTGGCCAATTCACACATGTTATGACATTGGACCCCAATCAAAACTGCACAAGGAAATAGGAGCTTGGAGGACTTGTGTAGCCTATATATTCAGGCCTAGGTAGTCCATGAGCTTCATCATCAGAGTACAGAGAGAGCAGGATAGCTTTTGAGCTGATTCTTTTTGTATGTTGTTGAGGATTTCCACTTGATTGATAATACAGAGATGGGGTTTTAGGCTGGTGCTTTCCCTAGGTTATATCTTCTGTGTTATGGTTGATTACTTCTCATTCTCAGTTATATCTGTTCATGCTTGATGTTTCTCATGTTCAATTAAGCTTCCGCAAATTTTATGGTAGATGTAGATCTAGTATTATGCTTTAGTACATTGCATATATCAGTTTGATTTGCAGGTGAAATTTCTACATGATATCAGTGAGCTAGCTGATTTGTAGAGAAAATTCTACATGAATTGTTGTAATATTCCATGGTATTTACAATACTTGATAAGCTCATCCTTCCTGTATTCTCCCCCTTGATCAGAGCGAAGAATTTTTGTCTACTTCCCTGTTTGCTTTTCAATCATGTTTCTGAATTGCTTAAAGTATTGAAATGTGTGACTCTTCTTACTCAAGAAATATACCCAAGAAAACTTTGTGCAGTCATCAATAAACAGTGAAAAATATAGTGCACCTATTAATGACTTTGTTTGCATGGGTCCACAAAGATCTGTGTGCACTAATTCAAGTATATCTCTCTGTTTCTTCTCTCTCGAACAGGGAATTTTTCTCTATGCATCTTTCCTAATGTATAGGCATCACAATCATTATGCACTTGTTTTAACATAGGAAGATCTCTTACCATTTCCTTTTTCTGAAGTAACAATAAATCATTGTAGTTGATATGACCAAATCTCTGATGCCACAGCTCTTCTGTAGTCAAACCCACTGTTGTTAAATCTCAAACTGGTGTTGGTCTTACATCCAATTTGTACAAACCTCCTGTTTGAATTCATGTAGCAATAGTCTTCATGCTATCTAGCAGATCTTTAATATAGCGGTTACATTTAAAAAATTCAACTTTAAGATCTTGATCTATAATCATGGATACATAGATCAAGTTCTTTGTTATACCGGGCACATACATAACATTATAAATTTGTCTTACATTATCATTAGGTAAAATGACAGAAATTTTCCCACACCCTTTGATTCGATGACTTCTGTCATCATCTTGGTAGATTTGTGCTTCGTCATTGATTTATTTAAAATATTCAAACCATTGCTTGTTCCTTGTCATATGTGTTGATGCTCCCGAATCTACATACCAGATGTCTGCATCAACATTCTCATCATGGTCTGCCATGAACAATCTGAAATTTCGCTCATGATTATCATTCGCGAGATGACCTACATGTCGTTTTTGCCTCTTCTGTTCTTCATGATATTTCTTCTTCTTGCACTCCCTAGTTATATGACCAAGTTTTCCACAATAAAAACATTTAATTACAGAGTTGTTTCTATTTGGATTCATACCTTGGGTCGGATTTTGTCTTTTTTGTGAGCTTCCTCCGTTTTGCTGTTGTAGATTTCCTTTTCCTCTGTAGAATTTTTTTTCGCCATCAATGCAATATCGACACTCTAGGGCTTTAGAGTCGATCTTCTTTCTTCTTCTTGCATCAGTATTCCTGTCAGTTCTTCAAACTTCGAGATTTTCTCTCTCGCATTTATCCCAGTGATGAACATTTGGTAGTCATCGGTCACACCATTCATGGTAATTGTTACAAGATCTGTATCTTCAACTTTATGACCAATGTCTACCAATTTGTTCTTCAGATATTTGATCCTTGCTATGAAGGTAGCAATTGTTCCATTCTCCTCTATCTTTAGAGATACGATCTTGCTCTTCAGGAACAAAGGACGATTTGTATTTCTGATCTCATACAGATCCTTCAAAATTCCCCAAATTTCGCTTGTTGATTTATATTCTCTCCTATTTGGTATGATGCAGTCTTTCACTGACATCTTCAGCAACGTCCTTGCTTTATCTTCACGCTTCTCGCAATCTGGGACTGATGTTGATCCAACTGTTGGCTTCTGCTCATCCCCATTTGCAATCGTCCAAGCACTCTGCACTTCTAGCGGAGTCTGCATCTTGAATTTCCAATCCGCATAATTGAAGCCATCGAGCTTGTTATGCTCATTCAAGCACGCTTCAAACATTTGATTATTCATCTTGGCGATTTAAAAAATTTGACAGGTAAAAAAAATGTTAGATTTACCCCAAAACTGTGTCAAAGACAGAGATCGTTGATCTCCAATGTTGTTTGATCTCATAGCACGCATGCAGATCATTGTGGCTTCCTTCACGACCTCTACCATGGCCTCCTCGACAAACCTCAGCCTCTAGGCATTGTTTTGTTATCAGCCTTTGCCAAGACGCAACCTTCTCTCGGCCTCCACGCAGCCCTCACTAGTTCGCACAGTCAGCACGAGTTAGCACCATGGACTCACAAAGGTCTTCGCAACTATACACGTGATAGCTACAACGGTCGACAAAATGAAAACACAGAGAAGGGACACAATGGGATCATCGCATTTGTGCACCTAAAACCTGCGATGATTTCAGCGCAGTCGTGCCCTCCACTCAGCGTACAAGTTCCTCAACCCTAATGCTCTGATACCATGTTCAAAATGCAATGTTCTGTATTAAATAAAATGAAACCCACTAGTCAGCTCTATGAAAGAGAGTTTGAACCAGGAGAGTCTGGCTCTGCAGAACGCTCTACATTGTTCATGTACATCACACATTATATAGTAATCATAGATTTAGGGAAGTTAGAACCATAACCTACAAAATAGAAATTAATTCATATCCTGAGGTCTCGTGAACCAACTCACTATTCTAAGATATTCTCCATTATCTATAACACTTGAGAAAGATATTTAAATATAAACTAATTATTTATTAATTGGAGTTTTGAAAATGGGCTCATTGAATGTGAATGCGAGGTATGATGTTTTTAATTTTTATTTTAATTATATAATGAAAAAAATATTTAACATGAACCATATGTAGAAAACGTCTTTTTGTTTGTTTTTGGGTTGCAAATATTGTAGCTTAAAAAAAATAGTTGTAATCTAATTTAAATGATTATTATTTTTTTTTAATTTATAAACCGTGTTTATCTTAAATAATATAAATGCAAATACATGTGTTTAAATTGTTCAAGTAAACCATGATAGACACTCAATTAAAAATACACCTAGGGGTAGGCTAGGTTGTATTGATATTTAAGCGAAGAATAACATAGGCAAAACAAAAAAGAAAGCTATTGAGATTGGGACACAACGGTATATAGTAAAGATGAAATATGAAACTATTTACATTGATATGTCTTGTGCGACCCAGCTGCAACTACTATAAATTTGGAGAATGGATTGTAAGATAAGATAATTTGATCGAATTAGTTGACCTCATTGACAAATTAAAAAATTGAAGATATTCTGGAAAATTGACAACTCACAACTTGTTTGAACACGGAAGATTTAGACATATTTTAGACAAGCTAAGCCTTTAGAGGAAATTAACAACAAACAACTACTTTGACAATCAAAGCTTTTCCCTTTCTCACGAAATAAACGAAAACTTGTTTTTGGACAATTAAATCTTTGTAATGAGATTGACCATTAATAACTTGTGCGATAACTCCATTACCGTGAAATGAATTGGTATTAATATTCAATATTTATCTTTATAGGTTTGATCTCAATATTAAAGTTAAATTTAAATTTGATATATATATATATATATATATATAAAAGATGTGAGGAAGTGAAGGTTGGGGATATTATTTATATATATATATATATAAAAGATGTTTGCGAAGTGAAGATGGGGGATTATATATATATATTTTTTGCTTCAAGTAAATTTCAATAGTAGAGGTGCTTGAGAAGAACTTCCAATGTTTATTCTCACTTTGAGGAAAAATTTCTAACTCTAACAAAAAAATTCTTGCCTTTAATAAATTTTCTTGGGATATAAGCACTTCCAAATCCAAATTTCTCAAACCATGGTATATGTTCAATGATGTGGGCATAAATCTTGTATGCATTAGTGTTTGTAATGGTGATCAATATTTTCTAATTAGGAAGATGAGGCAAGTTTGCAATGGATACACAGTTAGAAATAATTAATTCCTACTTGTCTATGGTTGTAATTCTCCATTTGAGGAGTTTGTTCCTACATAATAGGAATTTAGTTTCTCCTAGTTTAGTGTGTTGTTGAGATAATCTCTCAACCACACTACTGTACGTCTAACATGGAATTCATATCTTGAGACTATTGCTTGTATATATATGTGTGTAAATTTCCTCATTAATATATAGAACATATTTGAGTGTGTGTGATATTTTATCTTGGTATCAGAGCGTCAGAGCCCGTGAGGGCCTGGGCCAGGGAAATAAAAGAGGATATTTTGGTTAATTTTTAATTTTTAGTTTGTCCATCGAGCATCGAACAGGGTTCCGGTGAGCTGGGCGGTGTTCTGGAGCGCTGAGTGTTGCTTCTGCTTTGAAGAGATCTTGGCAGCCCTTTAGGGAGATCAGCAACAGTTCTTTTGTAGATCGGTGTTTTCTTTTGAAGTGAGACCTCGAAGCACTGGAGGTTGACAGTCGAGATTGTTTCACCGTGGCGGATTTAAATAATCTGTTTGGCATCTTCTACATCGACGACATGGAGTTTCTTTCAACCTAGCCGTGAAGGAGGCAGGATCAGATCAGAAGCAGTGGATATGTGGAGCAGATCGAGGCAATTGGAGTTTAATGTGGCAGTGTGATCTATCTTTATTTGGTGAAGTGTAGACGAGTGTTTCCACAATTTTAATGAAGGGTCGCTGAGCCACCTGTTGACGAAGGAGACCTGGTGAGGATCTAAACCTCAGAAATGCGTTGCTGCTATTTTATCTTGGGGTCAGAGGGGTCGATCCAGTGGAGGGAACTAATAAATGAAGTGTGCTGCTCGACCTAATTTGATTGGAGTGGAGCAATTGCAATTGCTTCTCCCCTGCTTATGTTCTTAGCTTGCATTTGTTATTTGAGGGTTATTATTATTTCTTTTAATATTATTACGAAATGTCTCATCGCTCGATGCCCATGAATAGTTTTGGAAAGTTTGGTATTCAATGAGCTGCGCCTGTGTGTATCCGTTTTTTCTTCTTTAATTCATTTATTTGATCGACCCAATCTCCCATAACCGCTAGAAATCAAATTGCGTCCATTTATTGCTATCTGGTTCGTGGTCGGGCTGGTGTGGCTTTTAGGATGACCTTGGTCCGATCTCTCGGATCTGTCAGTGGAGGTGAATGGTTTGATTGTGGGCGCCACAGTTTCGTGGAGGCAACAATCGGTGCAGCTTGGTCAAACCGACGGTTCAGTGGAGTTCGAGTTGGCGATGCAGCCGGAGGTTGAGTGGTGGCAGCTTGGAAACAGTTTGGCCTATCTGGAGCTGTGGCATCTGTATTAATTGGAGATCTTGGATATTTGGAGATCACTGATTTGGAGATATCCATGATTTCCCTATCGGCTCAAATCCTTAAAGATTGTGAAAGATTTGGTAATTGAAAGCTGGACAGTGTCAAAGTCTGTATGTATTGGCATATGGAGCAGAGGAAGGCAATGGATAGTGAACCAGAGGATCTTCAATTCCTCG
Organism: Pinus tabuliformis; assembly: GCA_031772625.1. NCBI lineage: Eukaryota > Viridiplantae > Streptophyta > Pinopsida > Pinales > Pinaceae > Pinus > Pinus tabuliformis. The sequence goes on along the minus strand of CM062818.1, from coordinate 655,858,351 downwards.
GCGTCGCAGCGATCGTTGGAGAGGCTTTCAAGATCCTGCGCTCCTGCGCTAAATTATAGAGGCCGGCAGTCCGGCCGGAGAGAGGACTATGCGGGAATTGACCCGGGAATGGACGGAGCTCTTCGTCTTTCTTGCGGCCTATGTGGTCTTCGTTTTGGCCTTCTCGTTGCTATCCACGACGGTAGTGGTCTTTGTCTATTACGCGACCTTTGTATCGATCTTCTTTCTGCTCATACTCTCGGTGGAAGTGAACCAGTCAAATTCGCTGTTCTTTATTTTTGGTCTGATTCCTATAACCGCCCTCTTCATCTGTGGATATGTGTATCTAAGCATGGTCTGGCACCTTGCCTACGTTATCTCCGCCTTGGAGGACAAATATGGCCTGGGCGCCATGCGGAAAAGCAGGAATCTCATTTTGGGAAATCGGATCACGGCCTTGGTGCTCGAAACTCTTTACCTCATATTCGGCGGAATTATTGGAGGGTTTTTTGGGTATGCTGTCCTTCACGGGGACCGCCATGGCGTGGGCACTGCAGAAAGAGGCGCGTACGGCACAGTTCTTGTTGGGTTGCTGTGTTTTGTTAACTTGATGGGGCTGTTGACACAGAGTGTGTTTTACTTTGTGTGCAAATCTTATCACCATGAGAGCATAGACAAATTGGTGGTGCGGTGAGCATGGAGCATGGAAGGGTTGGCGCAGGTAGTGGGTACGGATCGATGGTGCCGCGTGGATTCAATTGCTGGTGACTTCAATCGCTGGAGATTTGTGATGTCTTGGATTGGCAGATCTATGTCTCGGTGCAGCATAAGAGAGTGCAGATCGTTGCAGGAGCGGAGGAGGTCGATCTGATGCAAATCATTGTAGGATCAAGGAAGTCAAGCCAACGGCGCATGCTGAGCAGGTGACCGATTGAAAGTCGCTGGTGCTTGGTGCATTCTCAAGAAGTCCTTGCTCGACTATACTACAAGCTTGCGGACCTGTTGTGTTCCACCTCCAAAGTTGCAGAGTGGTCGTGTTGCAGAACAACGTTGGAATTGTGAAACGTGTGATCGAAATCGTGGGTATAGCATAGCGTAAGGGTTGTCGGTGGTGGAGCAACGGATCTGGTGTGTGCCATCATGAAGCAGAACGGTGGAGCAACGTTGTGAATTACTCCAGATCGTGGAATGTGCTTCCAGATTGTGCAGATCTGTGGTATTTCCTAGCAGATCGGTGGAGCTGTGACCTTGAGAGCAGTTTTTTTTTAGTTGTTGGAGAGACATCAAGCATTGCTGCATTAGAGTTGATGTTTGTCACAAGGCCGTAATGTAGTCTCCCCCCAACTTCAAAGATACACAAATTTCCAGCGACGAATGCAGAGAATTCATCAGTGGTTTGATGGTGCAGCGATGATGGATCTCAGTTGTGTTATGGAGCTCTGTGCATTTTAGTTTTGGTGGAACAAACTTGCTATTGAATCTGTGATATTATTTTAATTTCTTGTGTATGCTCGGTGTGGATGATGTGAATTCATAAATATTGTAAATCTGGTTAAGAATGGGATGTATTGTTGTGACATTTAATCTGGCCAACTATTGTCACCAGTTTAAGTCTATGTTGGAATTGGCCATTCTAACAATAGACAAATTTATTTACAGGAATTCTTAACAACCAGATAGGGCATTAGAGGAGTTGCATCAGAGATTGGAGGATGATCGAGATCGTGTTGCAGATTGTTAGCGAGCATGAGGCAGTATGCTTAGCTTTGATACTGTGAGTAGGGGAAGTGGCATTATGTTGCGATGCCAGGAGAATTGAAATGTGATGGAGGATTGGACCATGGAGTCCTGAATTACTATTCTTGAAGGGAAAATTGTGTTCTCTTCGTGTGGCTGTGAGTGCCTATGTTCTGTTTTTTTTATCAGTGGACCCCTCACAGATGAGGTAAAGGAGCAGTGACAATGTTTATGGTGGACAACAAAGTAGATGTTTGTTTGAGTTAGTGTGGTTTGTGGAATAGACTCCCTAGCATGTTATAAGCAAGTCCAGTTGTTGTAATGGTCATTGTATGTACCCAGAAACTCCAAAATGTGGAATGTAAGATTTTTTAAAAGGCATCTGAAAGTTCGTGGTGATCTCAAAACCACTTTGTAATGGTTTATGGTCAGCCTAAAACCATCTTTTGTCATTGTAAAGTGAGGGTTGGTGGTGAGCCAGAAACCATCTATAGAGTCTTTGTGGCTGAAGTGCTTTTGTGACCAGCTTACCTTTGTGGTAGAATCACCTCTGTGGCTTGAGGTGCCTTTGTGGTCGGGTGTACACGAGAGCTTTGTGCTCAATTGAGCAGGTGGACTGCAGAACACCTAGCTCGGACTCAGATGATTTTTAATTTTCTGAGTAGAAGGGGATTGGCACATTTTTCGCGCTGACAGTCGCGCCAGGATGCGCAACTAGCGCGTCTGTTAGGCCATTAATAGCGCCACCGTGCCAAAATACCATATTGGTGCGGAATTTTACAGAAAGATCGCGCCAATTCACCTTCAAGGGGATCGGGAATCCTCATCTTCGTTTGACGATTTGCGAGAGGAGGCAGATCGGAGAAGTTGTGGATCTGTCTAGGGGTGGTAGATTGTGTTTTGGAGGTTCTGTACATGCAATTCCCCTGATGGTGGTGGATTTGACTATCATGACAAGTAGTCATTAAGGGGGGGAGTTAGAAATAATTAATTCATACTTGTCTATGGTTGTAATTCTCCATTTGAGGAGTTTGTTCCTACATAATAGGAATTTAGTTTCTCCTAGTTTAGTGTGTGGTTGAGAGAATCTCTCAACCACACTACTGTACGTCTAAGTTAGAATTCCTATCTTGAGACTATTGCTTGTATATATATGCGTGTAAATTTCCTCATTAATATATAAAACATATTTGAGTGTGTGTGATATTTTATCTTACACAACCCAACTTTATTTTGAAGATGTTGCAAAAGCATCAAGATGACTTAACAAATGCTAGAATTGTTACAAATTGTAATTATTTTGGCATGTAGAGTTAGCTAAATATGGAGAGTTAGTTAACCGAGTGAATGTTGAGTTTAGTGATAGATGACTTCTAGTGTGTGGTTGCACGTGGGTAAATGTCAACATATTTTGGGCAAGTAGCTAGTTATACCCTCACCGGGTTCGTTATAAGCATCGTGTTTTGTATGATCAATAAAAGAGCAACAACCCGTGTTTTATGTGTGAATTAATTTTTTGTCTCCTGTGCCTTTCCCACAAATTGATATAATAACAAGTTACAAAGAGAGAAAGAAAACGGATTTGCGGTAATCCGAGTGAGAGGAGAAATTATTTTTTACAAAGCGCTATAACGCACCCGAGGAGAAATTTATTTTTTACAAAGCGCTATAACGCACTCGAGCTCAGCAGAGAGCCACGTTACTCGTCGTTGCATTGTGTCGATTTGCATGCACGCGGCTCACGTTCGTTGGTGTAGCGTTAGAGGACTAACGGTCTCCTTCCTCATCGTGGGAATGTTAGCACGCTATCCGTTAGCACAAGGGACGCGTCTTATATGCTGCGAAGAGAAAGATAACTTTTTCTATTGTTGGTAGGCTTAATGGAAAACCGCGTTATAAATCTTACACGTACAGTGTTCCGCCGTTCCGCATGCACCCGGATTCGATCTGTGGTTGGAAGCGTTAAAGGACTAACTCGAAAGTTCATCGACGTGAAAGGCATTAAAATGCAATAGTTTAAACATGGAAAGTCAGTGCATTGAGTGATTGAGGGTTGAGTGTTTGAGTGTTGAGTTAAGTGATAAATGACCTGTAGTGTGTGGTTGCATGTGGGTAAATGTCAAGATATTTTAGGCAAGTAGCTAGTTGGGATAAATATCATCGGGTTAATTATAAACATCATGTTTTGTGTGATCGATAGAAAAGAAACAGCCCATGTTTTATGTGTGAATTCATATTTTGTCTCCTCTGACATTCCCACGAGAATAATGCCAAAACATAACATAAAAACTTCAAAATGCCTATTTCCACATCTTGATTAAACTTCTTGAATGGCCATGAAATACTTACCATGTGATTTATCTTCCATTCATCGGAAGGATAATCTCCTCTCGAGCTTGGCACCTCTGGAATAATTTGGATTGTCTTGGACTGTCTGCAAAAGTTTAGATGTTGCTCTAGCACTCACAATCATTATTTGGAATGTTCTCGTCAAGTCTACTTTCTAATTCCTTTTCGTGAATTTCCCCAATGATTAAGATTGTAGATATAAGTCCATATGAAGATGCTGCTAAGCTAGAAAGCCAATTGAAACACATCAGAAATTAGAGAAGAGAATCACTCTCTTGAATTTATCAGCTATAGAAACGACTTAGGAAAGTGTGGAAATCAACACATTGGGTTTTAAATTATAATGAAGCATTGGCAATAGTAAGTTTAAAGTCTGAGGACTAAAATCTAGTTGGAATTACGGTGCCAATGAAAAGCATATGTTATCTCATATTTTTTTTTGGGCAAACATTGGGTTCTTTTGGCATAACAATATATTTAAGAAAAGTTTAACATGTTATTTATAGAAATTGAATTAATATGAGAAGAATAATAGTCATTTTTCTCAACTACTTAAAATAAATTTATTCAATTAAAATTACTTATATTCATATTAAATTTAATTTCAAAATCTCAAATCACAATATTGATGTTCTTAATTTTTATTTTTTCAAAGAAATGAGTAAGAACTTGTATTATTGAAAATTTCTGGTTATTAAGCCAAATGTTTTACATATTCCAATCTTCCTTGGAGGTTTGAAATTGAGTATGATGGTTCAATACAAACTCTCCAGAGAATTCCCCATGTCAAAAAATTTTCAAACCCTTTCCAACTAAAAATTCTCAAAAAAACTCTCAATATTCAAAAATATTTACGTTCCATTATTCACTACTTTTGTCTTGATTTAGACTAATTTTATGTTTTGTTTTGCCAAATGTCTTTTCCTTTTTTTCCGACTTGTGACCCACCTAAATGAAATGCTCCAAAATCTCCGCTGGAGTGAATTATGAATTATATATCATTAATATAAGCAAAAAAAAATTGATTGCAGTCCTCCTACCTTTGCTCATGCAGAATGTCCAGACTTGCCACCATGTCCCGCAACTGCTCCACAATTGATATAAGAGAAAGCACATGTTCCACCGGGCCCGACGACAAGACTCGATTGTGGGGAACCTCGCCCTCTTCGTCAACTCTACCCGCCCGTCATCAGCTCTCTCCCCATTTGCGCTTCTACGACCGCCACGAATATGGCAGTGAAGTGGAGAATCTGGACTCGATAAATTTTGAAGCGAAGAGATACGTTGTACTCGGCAAGGATTTTGAAGCGGAGACACCATTTTAAAGTTTTTTTTAATAAGTTAAAATAAATTATTTTTATATAAAAATAAAAAATAATTTAAAATTTTATGACTATTTTAATGTCGTATTGTTTATTCGGTGAAGTTGTACCTATTTTAAATAAAAAATTTAAATACACTTAAATAAATATATTATTAATTTACTATAATATAATTTGTGTATTGTTTATTTTGTCAAGTTGTACATATTTTAAATGAAAATCTTTATTATCCTATTAAAATTTTAAATATATTTCTATACAATTTATACAATTTGAGTGAGATTGGATCTAATAATTAAAAGCATATGTAAAGCATATGTTTTTTTCGAAAAAACAAAAATATAAAATCAGATACCCTAATAGAGTATATATATCATAACCTTAAATAATAATAATAATATATAATATAATAAGAATATATATATTATGATTTTAAATAATAATAATAATAATACCTAATATTAATTTATCAGGTACACAAAATTTTCGTAACACTATTTTCATATATATATGAAAAACTTCACTTTTGAATAAATCCAATTAATTCTGTAGCTTTCCGATACCATTGAATTATAAAAGCAGCTTCATTCAGAATTTCACTTCGGGTTTACTGGTCCTTTGGATTGTACTCACTACATTAGGAAAGACAGAGCGTTCCAACGCTATGCGCTGCTCTGCAATGGGGATGACGATGAAACTATTAATCACCAATGTGTTACTTATAGTCACTCTAGCTACGGGGATACGCTTAGCGGTTGCTGATCCGGAGACTTCTACCGTTTGGAGCAATTGCGGCAATTATACATATACAAACGGGAGCGCGTTCCAGCTTAATCTAAACAAGGTTTTGGATTCACTGGTGAACAATGTTTATGCCAGCGGATTCAATACCTCTAGTATTGTTTCTCAGGGGGCAAACAGCAATAGTACTGTTTACGGGCTTGTTCAGTGCAGGGGAGATTTAGATTCTTCCGATTGCAGACAGTGCGCATCCACGGCTAAAGCAAATCTTGTTCAGGTTTGCCACAACACTTCTGGATTCATTCAACTAGATGGCTGCTTCTTGCGTTACCACAATCATAACTTTTACAACGACATTGAGAGTAGCAACAATTCGGCTCTCTGCAATGCTATAAATAGCAGTCAACCACAGCAGTTCACAAATGCTGTTAGGGCCCTGCTCTCAAATGTTACCGCTCAAGCTGCCCAGGCTCCCAAACTTTTCGCTGCAGATTCAGTCCCTGCGCCTGGTAGTATATCGCAGACTATATACAGCTTAGCGCAGTGCTGGAGAGATCTGTCCCGGACAAGCTGCGGATCGTGCCTGACTTTTGCCCTAGAATATATGTTCAAATGCCAATCTGGAGGTCAATTCGGATCCCAGAACTGCTACTTGCGTTACGAGGTTTATGAATTTTTCAATACCTCTGTTCTGTCGCCGCCACCAGGGAAAAGTACTCCAGTGTCTTCTGGTATGTTCTTCACATTTTTTACATTGAAAAGGTACTGTTTTTAAGATTTTGTTTTGGTGAAATAAAAGATATCCAATTCAGTTAGAATTGTTGTGCAAATTTTGCAGGAGGCAAAAACTCTAATGCCCTCGGGATAATTCTGAGCGTAGTAGCTGCCGTGGTTGTATTAATTGCAATCATAGGCCTTTGGAAGTGGAAGCTTTTCTCTCGACGGAAGCTTCAGGATCAGATTTATCGAACTAGAGGTCCAGAAATTGCTAAATTGTTTAGCCTCGACGATTTTCAGCTTGTGTCTTGTGAACTGTTCACCAATTTTTTTACCTTGTAATGGGTTTCGCAGGTGACCAAGGAGAGATTAGCTTAGCCCCGAGTATAGCGAATGCGGAACTCATTTTCAAGTACGATTTTCTGAAAGAAGCTACCTCCAATTTTAATTTGGAGAACAAGCTTGGAGAAAGGGGTTTCGGATCCGTATTTAAAGTGAACTCTTGGTCCTGCATTGAATTAAATTTGATATTTAAATGTAATGGAAAACAGAAACCAATTTGAAGTTTATTGATGTGCAGGGAATTTTACCAGATAACAGAGAGGTTGCAGTGAAACGACTGTATATTAGTTCAAGGCAGGGAGACGCTGAATTTCTGAATGAAGCAAATCTCATCAGTCGTGTTCAGCACAGGAATCTTGTGAAATTGCTTGGTTGGTCCGTTGAAAGCTTAGAAAGGCTACTGGTTTACGAGTACCTCCCCAACAGTAGTCTCGACAGGATTCTATTTGGTCTCTACTCACTCTCAGTCGCTACATATAGATCAAAGAATCCTTAGTTTGTACATATAGATCGCTAATCCTTTTACTGTGCATTGCAGATGCAACGAAACGCCATTTACTTGATTGGAAAAAGCGGTATGAAATCATAGTTGGAATTGCGCGTGGGCTGGCCTATCTTCACGAGGAATCTGAAATTCGGATCATCCACAGAGATATTAAAGCCAGCAATATTTTACTAGATGACAAACACAGACCCAAAATAGCAGGCTTTGGATTAGCGAGTTTTTTGCAGATGATCGAAGCCACGTTAGCACTAGAGTTGCAGGAACTTTGTAAGAATTTTCCCTACCAATGAAATGTTTGAGGTTCCCAAATAATTCATACGGTTAAGTCTTTAAGACATGGAAATTTGAATAAATATGGCATTTTGCAGAGGTTACATGGCCCCTGAGTACGCTTTGCGTGGACAGCTGACAGAAAAAGCCGATGTATTCAGCTTTGGAGTGCTTGTACTTGAGATTATCAGTGGAAGAAAGAATCAGAGTTCGGGTGAAGACATGGAGTTTCTCATCGAAGGAGTATGTTTCCTGTGGTTCTCATCTTTCTAATCGAATTTTTTTCCAATATGCAGAGCTTCTTCCTAACTAAAGTTTTGTTATTTATTTTTGTTTATATTGGCCCATTACCAGACATGGAGATTGTATAAAACAGAGAGAGCTTTAGAAGTTATGGATCGGACATTGGATGGCAGTTATTCATGGGAGGAATGCATTAGAGTGATTAAAATCGGTCTTCTGTGCACGCAAGCGGTTGCAGCGTTGAGGCCTTCAATGTCCCAGGTGGTGTGGATGCTGACAAGTGAGCGGGAAGATCTTCCCTCGCCCACAAAGCCTGCTTTCATAGATCTGGATGGTGTGGGGGTACCCAACGTATGTAAGCGAGGCAGAGTTATTGACCCTGACAAAGCATCAAGCAGTAATTGGTCATCGGAAGCACCAACTTCTTCTTCAGCACATTCCAATATCTATTCTGCAGCAGCTGAACCTTCATCCAGCATTCTGGAGCCAAGGGGAAAGTCAGCCAATGCCGGTAGGAGCACATGGTAGAATGCCTTTTTAACCAAAGGGCAGTGAAGCAACTGCTCTGGGAGACAGGGGATGCGTTCTGGGAGTTCAATACCCCAAACCACCTGCTGCATCCCTCATCATCGCCATGGCTGACCATCCATAAACGAGGTCCGTGCATTCGCTGGAAGTATCCTATCAATCCTTTAGACGCTGACCCTGGTATACGCTGTAATCCACTATTTACAACACTAATGGTCATGAAATGTTCAGTTACCATAACTGGAGAAGGGTAAGAAATGGACAGAGTACCAGAGGCATTAAATCAGTTAAAGTAGTGTAGGTACATAATCCTTTGTCACCCATTTAAGTTCCAATTTCCAAATGTACAGCTGTGATGGGTCTGAGTGGAAAGGGACAGTTTATATAATTTTTTTTGTTTTTTCAAGAATGAGGTGAGGTGAGGTGATGTAATTATTAGTGAGATTGTTAGATGCTTATATTAATTTGCTCTAGGTACTTTAGAAAGATTTAAATGTAAACTATTCTTTACAAAGAGGTTTAAATATAAGCTATTCATTCATTTGGTGGAGCATTGAAACTTCGGCTAATTGAGTGTTGTCTTGGGTTTCTATTTTATAAATTAAATATTTTAATGAACCATGTGTAACGATAATTTAATATGGGTTTTTCTCAATAAATAAAGAAATTTATCTAAAGTATTCATTAAGCGAAGAACTGAAACTTTGGACTTATTGAGTGTGAAGTGATTCTTGCGAAGAAATATAAATATAAACTATTTATTAAGTATTAACCACTGAAATTTGGATTCATTCATTGCGTGTGAATGTGAAGGATGGTGTTTATATTTTATTTTATTGTTAATTTTTTTCGTTTAGAATGACAATATATTTGGTTTGATATAATATGGGGTTTAGTTTAATTTTAAAATGATTTTTTTTAAATTTTTTTTAGTAATATTTAAATGTAAATTATTGAGTAAAGAAATTTAAATATAAACTATTTATTAAATGGAGTATTAAAATTTGGCGCATTACATGTTAATAGAAATTTAAAAATATATTATTTAGTATAGGAAATATTGAAACTTACAATTTTGACTAATTGAGTTTTAAGTAATTCTTTGCCACTTAGTGAAACTTAAAGTTGGACTTATTGGATGTGAAGTAAGAAATTTAAAAATATATTATTTAGTATAGAAAATATTGAAACTTAAAATTTTGGCTAATTGAGTTTTAAGTAATTCTTTGCCACGTAGTGAAACTTAAAGCTTGATTCATTGGATGTCAAGAAATCATTTATAAAGAAATTTAAATATATTATATTTATTAAGTAAAATATTGAAACTTGAAAATGTATATATGAAGTATGTTTTTTTTTTAATAATATATTTCATAAAAATTGAAGATGTTTTTTATAGAAATTAAATTTAAATATAAAAATAATAATTATTTCTCTTAATCACACCAAATAAATTTAATTCACATTAAAATCACCTTTTTATATTTATATTAAATTCAATTACAAAATTTTAAATAACAATATTAAAATTTCTAACATTTTAACTTATTACAACCATAATAATTTAATAATTATAAACACAAAAGTAAACTTTTAAAATAAACAAGTACACCTTTTCTTTTCTAAATCCTAATAAATTAATTTGGTATTAACCTCAATCGCATGAGAATCATTAACATTATCATCATTTTGTTACCATAAGTATTTATTAAAAAAAATCAGATCCTTAAGTAAAAAAATATATTTATAATATAACATAAAAATAAAAATTAATTATTTCTATAATCAATAGATATTGTAATTTAAAATAATTTATTGTAAAAAAAACTAATTTTGAATATTTAATCATATGATGAAACATAAAATTTATATTATATATATATATATATATATTTATATATATATATATATATAATTTGAAATAACTTAATCTATACATAAATGTTGATATTACATCTTTTAATATTGTAATATTTAAAATAAAAATCCATACACACATATCTTTTTCCTAACTTAATGTCTTGCACATTGTTTTTGAGGTAAGACTATGCAAACGTTTCTTTTACGATTTTTTTTTATTTTTTTTAGTGGAACCCTTACTTGGATCGGTTGAATGGATCCGTAGATCAATTGTTGGATCAATGGATCTAGTGTTGGATCCGTAGATCGGTTGTTGGAGGATCTAGGGTTGAATCCGTAGATCAATTATTGGATCAATGGATCTGGTGTTGGATCCGTAGATTGGTTGTTGGAGGACCTGGTGTTGAATCCATATATCTGTTGCCGGATTACTAGATTTGTTGATTGGATTGGTGAATCTGTTATTGGAGTCATAGATCTATTGATCAGGCGAGCTACTAGTGGTGCTCGTGAATTAAAAATCAAGGCTTTGTTGAAATTGTTCTGTCACAATGAATAATCACATTGCAGAGACATACCTTAATGAGAGAAATAAACTCGATGGGTCAAATTATGCCAACTAGAAGTTCAAGTTACAGACATTGCTCGAGGGTTCTAGTGTGTGGACAATTGTAAATGGAGATGAAGCAAAGACGATTGCAATCGGAGGTGCCACAACCACGTCAGTTCAAGATTGGGAGAAAAGGGAAAATAAAGCGAAGGTGTTGTTGAAGATGTCAGTAAAAGACAACATAATCCCTCATATCTAAGACTACAAAACTTCTAATGAGATTTGGGTGACACTCAATGATTTGTATGAAACGAAAAATACAAATCGTGTGTTTGTTTCTGAAGAGTAAGATTCTCTCCATTATAATGGAAGAGAATGAATTCGTTGATGCATTCATCTCACAGATTAAATAGCTGAGAGACAAGTTAGGCGACATAGGGGAGAAAGTATCCAGCACTGGTCTCGTCACGATTACCTTAAATGAAATGACAAAGTATTATCAAATGTTCATTATAGGGCTTGCAGCAAGGGAGAAAGCTCCCACCTTTGAAGAGTAGATAGGGATTTTGATGCAGGAAGAAGAGAGATGTAAGAATATGAAGCTTGACAATGTAGATCTGACATTGGTGGAAAAGAAGAAGTTCTTCAAAGGAAAACAATGAGGAGGACATAAAATCGTTGGCTCATCCCTAAAAAGTCCATTTCAAGGTATGTCATCTACTAACAATGATTTAGGAATTAGGTATTTGTACTCTCGTAGAACTGGTCAGATTGTTAGAGATTGTTATAAAAATAAGAATTATGAAAACAGACATAGACACAAGAGGCATATAGGGAATTTTGTTGGCAAAGATCTAAATCATGATCTTAAATTATTTGTGCCTGATGCTACTCATTCTACTGAGACCGATGAGGCTGGAACTTGGTTTGTGGATTCTAGAGCATCCACTCATATGACATGTAATAGATATTGGTATGAAAATTTTAAGGAGACCAAAAATGGTGCGAACATCTACCTGAGAGATGGCAGAGAATATAAGATTAAAGGGTATGGCGATAATCCTGTGATATTGCCTAATGTTAATATTAGGCTCCTCCAGAATGTCATGTATGTGCCTAGTATTAAAAAGAATTTGATCTTTATATCCATGATTACAGATAATAATTTAAAGATAGAATCTTTCAAAACTTACTATGTTGTAAAGGATTTGCTAGATCATCAGAAGTTAGTTGCATCAGGAGTAAGAGTTGGAGGCCTATATAAGTTGAATGTTATAAGCATGCCACATCAAGCTTTAACTTCAATGACTATGACAATAGAGAATATTTGGCATCAAAGGTTTGGTCACATCAACCTTCATGATTTATTGTTGCTACAAAAACAAGGTATGGTTGATGGACTTCCTATTTTAAGAAATGAACATATTGATTGTGAAGGTTGTGCACTTGGAAAAATGCACAGGGATGAATTTCCCTCTAACTTAAATAGGAGAAAGAAATATATACTTGAACTTGTGCATATCGATATTTGTGGACTTATGGAGACAAGGTCCTTAGGTGGAGCTTACTATTTTTTATTTATTTATTGATGACTGCACAAGGTATACCAAGGTATACTTTCTTCGAAGGAAAAGTGATTCTTTCAAATACTTTAAAGAATTTAGAAATATGGTTGAAAAGCAGACAGGTAAGGTCATTAAAACCCTCCACTCAAATCAAGGGGGATAATACAAGCTTGGGAACTTCATCATATATTGCAAAGATCATGGAATAATACAATAGTTTACAGTACCTCATACTCCACAACAAAATGGGGTTGCAGAAAGAAAGAATAGAGCTCTAGTGGAGTATACACATAGCATGATTAAAGGTAAGAATATTTCCAATGGTTTTTGGGCAGAAGCTATTAGTACTGCAGTTTACTTAAAGAATAGAAGTCCAACTAGGTGTCTTGATCTCAAGACTCCATTTGAGGATTTGTATGGTTTTAAACCTGCAGTCCATCACTTGAAAGTATTTGGTTCTAGAGATTTTGCGCACATTCCTAAGGAAAATAGGAATAAATTGGATGTTGAAGCTATACAATATATATTTTTAGGGTATTGTTATGATTTCAAAGCATATAAGATGTTTAATCCATCTACTCACAAGGTATTTGCGAGTAGAGATGTTATCTTCCATGAACAGGTTGATGAAGGGAATAAGGATAAAAGTTATGAGGAGTGGCACATGCCTTTAGTGATTGATGACAACAATGATGAAGCCAAAGGCAATCATTTACAACTGTGGTAGATAGAGGAATCTAGTGTTGTGGATACATTCAATAACCGAAGTCCATTAAGAGGTGAGCAAGAAATCACACAAGATATAATTGAGGCAAGTTTGTTACCAAGAAGATCAGGACGACATACTCACGTACCCATAAAGTACAAATATTATGTTGTTATGACTAGTGTTTTAAATGTTGTTGAGCCCATGAATTATAATGAAGCAAATCAGTATGATGAATGGAGGTCAACAATGAAAGAAGAGTATGAGTCGATAACTAAAAATAAAATTTTGGAATTAGTTGAACTCCCAAAAGGAAAAGAGCCCATAGGTTGTAAATGGCTATATAAATCTAAGCTCAAAGGAGATGGTAGTGTATACAAGTATAAAGATAGATTGGTGGCCAAAGGGTACTCACAGAAAGAAGGGATTGATTATGAGGTTAGACTTTTGCTCCTGTAGCTAAGTTAAATACTATTAGGATGTTAATAGCTCTAGCTACAACGTACAATTGGACTTTGCACTAGCTAGACGTAAAATCTACTTTTCTAAATGGAGAGTTAAAGGAAGAAGTATATTTAATGCAACCTGAAGGATTCATTAAAAGCGATAGGAACACTTCATGTAAATTAAAAAATAAAAATGTATGGGCTGAAACAAGCTCCTAGATCTTGATATGAGAAAATAGACTCTTTCTTCTTACAACAAGGTTATAAGAGAACCAAAAACAATCCAAATATGTATACCACATTTGATTCAAAGGGGAATATTGTGTTGATTTCCTTATATGTTGATGATTTAATTGTTACTGGAAATTATGATGTATTGGTTGAAGAAATTAAAGTGTAGATGTCACAGTTATTTGAAATGAAGGACCTTGGAGAACGACATTATTGTTTGGGTCTTGAGGGATGCTGGCCAAAATTTTGTTACTCAAGGAAATTATGTCAAGGAATTGTTGAAGAAATTCAAAATGGATTTGTGTAAAGCTGCTTCACTACCTATACAACAGAATGTTAAATTTCAAAGTGATGATGGTTCTAAAGAGGTGGATGCTACATTCTACAAAAAAATAGTTGGAAGTTTGATTTATTTGACTACAACCAGACCTAACTTAGCATATTCAATTAGTGTGTTGAGTCAGTTTATGACAAAACCTCCTGAAAAGCATTGGATGACAACAAAAGGTGTCGTAAGGTATCTTAAAGGAACCATAAATTTTGGCATTAAATAAACTGATTCTTTTGATGTTAAACTAACAGGCTATTCAGATTCAAATTGGGTTGGAAATTTGGACGATAGAAGATCTATAACTGGATATGATTTTTTTATTGGGTCCGAGGTCATTTCTTGGAGCAGTAAAAATCAGAGTATTAGGTTTTATGTGTAGCCACTTGTGAAGCAATTTGGATGAGAAGACTTCTTCATGATGTAGGAGAAGAACAAAAGGATGCTACGGTGATTAAACATGACAACTAAAGTTCAATCAAGCTGGAAAATAATCCTATTTTTCATAAAATCACAAAACATATAGATACTCAATTTCATTTTGTTAGAGAAAAGGTTCAGTCCAAAGATATTTTTCTTGAATATTGTAACACCTGTGAAAATGCAGTTGATATCTTCACCAAGCCTCTTGGGAAGATCAAATTTGAATTGTTTAGGGAGATGTTAGGTGTGCAAGTGAATCCTTTCTCCATTAAGGGGGAGAGTTGAAATTAATGGAGAAAGTTTGTTTCACGGTTGTGTGTGTGTCTTAGTTTAGACTTAGTTCCTATTTTCTAGGAGATAGTTTTGATCTCCCTAAATTGAATGTAATCTTATTTATTTCTTATTTTATGATCAATGGAATAGAGTGATACTGATTGGGTAGTCTCCAAATGTAGCATGTCTCACCTGTGAGCTGCAAGTTTCATTCTAATTTGTCTTTCCATTTTTTACCTGTGCCACTATATGTATAATTGATCTCTAATTAAATTCTCTTCCATTAGTAAACTTGACGTCAAAAAAATATCACTATTATATAAAACAATCTTCATTTCACAATATGTTCTAGGAACTTGTGCTAATATAAACTCATTGTCCTCTAAGCGTACTTCTTAGGCTTACCAGAGAATTCATCAGCCACTTACTCCATGGGACATCCTAAAGTTTTTTATTTTTAATCAGACTGTAAAGCGGGAAGAGTCTGCCCCATGGGAAAACTCCCCAAGGTTTCCAATATTTTAGGGGTCTCTTTCCTCTTATTGAGGTAACGGTTCTTCTAATGTTTTGCCACTACATTGAGACTGGCTTCCTCCTAACCTAATTTATTTATGTATTATTACGTGAGAGAAGAGAGAAATAATACTTAAATATAACTTACAAGGAATCAATCAATTTCCATGTTTGATTTTAGGATTAAATTTTAGCTTAGATTTGCATTCACCAAATATTGAAGGAAGTCGAAAAGCAAGAACCATGATTTAATCCATGAAAAATCTCCCTAGTTCTTCATATAAAGTTTCTATCTTACTATAGAGCTCATTCAAATATCAGGTTATCTCTTCCTTGTTTATTTTTCTTTATCAAATTCCAATCTTCAAAGAAACAAGTTGGGAAAACATCAAAAGATCACATACATAAAATTCATATGAGAAAAACTTTATTATAAACAAATATATCCGTATTTAATAGAATTTTACATGATTAAGCCAGACATATAATCAATTTATTATAAAAGTTTTTGTTTTTCCCTTGATAGATATTTTTATCAATTTTAATATAGTTTAGAATTATAATTTTAAATTAGTGTGGTTTTTCGTTGTTGATTGTGTATAATCAAAGTTTTCCATTTTTATATTAAAAATATATTTTCAATTATAGATTATTATGATTTCACTGCAAATCATATACGACTTGATTTTGGTGCAAAATACTTAAATAAAATACAAATTAAAAATTAAAAAAAAAAAACTACCTATACTTAGTTTATATAATTCTCAAGTAAAATACAATATGTCCATGCAAGGGCACGGGTTTGTACATTTTCATCATTGTCACAATCAGTAAATCTCCAAGAGATCGATGCTAATTAAAGGAGTTAATTGTATATTTATTATTGTCGGGAAAATGATTAAAAGTTTTGTCTTTTTTGGTTTTATAGATAATGAAAAATCATTATCTCCCCAAATGCAAAATAATTGCATTCATAGGATTTTAACAAATAAAATCTTATGTAGCCATTCTAGTAGCACTTCATTTTTCCACCTCTCAACACAACCGATCTCATTCTCTTGCATGGTCGCTCTCGGCCCTCATAGTTCATCTATGCAATTGTACTAACCATGGCCTTGTTCTTTGGCTTCACGCCCCCACTAGTCAACTCATTAACTAAGCACTTAAGCACTTCATCCAATCACAACTCCCCTTTCTCTCGATAGTCTACTGCAACTTTAAAACCCACATGAGCCTTCTCTCCAACCTTGTGGTCAAATACACACCCCGTGTTCGCCTTCAGTCTTGTTTTACAGCCCTACGACATCAAGAAGGGGGTGGGGGGAGTCCACACTCCCAGCACAAAGTTTTGCAAATAAATCAAATGGTGGCATTTCAGTAGGGAATATCCATGGTTTGTAGGGCACACCCCCTATGACGTGAGTTGAGAGAGTGTTGGGAGGGGGGGGACCACTCTCGCGGTTTCCTCTCTTGGAACCCTGAGTTAGCACTGCAGCCAATACACCAAAATCTCTAGTCCTTCCTATGGCAAACATCCTCTTGTCACCCCAAGTCTCTTGGCCTTCGGTTCAATGGCCTTAACTATTGTCCTAGGAAGTAATGTTTAAGGTGATGTTCAATGTCGAGCCCTCAATTGTCATTGCATAAATCGACCTCCCTTGATTTCATAGAAAATTCTATGAGTTCTGATTCCTTCAATCACCTCCAAATTTTTCTCCTCCACTCTAATGTCAATTCTACTCATGAGGTTTCAACCAAGATTGTCCTTACCTCCATTCCTCTTGAATTGCCTCTCCACCTCAACATTCTATCCTGCAACTTTATCAAAGGGTTGGTTCTTGTTCTCGTTCTCCTCTTGAGGACTATCATCCAAACTATCCAAACTCTCTAAGGCTCTTCTATATTTTCTCTTCAACCTTTCTACTCAAAATGACAGGCAGGTCTCTAAGGTGTCACACTCTTAATATCTAACAAAGTGTTCGCTACATTGATACCAGGTTGGCGAAGTCATATATACACTTTGATTAAGAGAAATCATATGACCACATATACGTGAAGGGAATTCAACTCATATTCGTTACTCATATAAAAAATATTTACAATAATTTACAAGGAATCTTTGTTGAGCCTCTAACCTTCATGAGTTCGGATCCTCAAACTTTTTCTAGTAGACTATGGCTACTTAGGTTGACCCCACACACACACATATATGTTTCCTTTGATTAGCCATAATATCTCTTAACGTAAAAGAACTGTTTGGAAATTTTCCATTATTCCTAAAACAAACTCACAGTCCAACTTGGCACTTGTTTCTATTACACTCGCCTACTTGGGAAATATACCAACTCATCTAAAATATCCTAGTGGCCTAATATTCTGTATTATTTCTAGAATTAGGACATTGTCTTTGCATCAAAATCGTAATTTCTCACAAATTACAATTCAAGGAAATCCATTCCCCTTTGGAAAATTGCATGACCCCTGTAACAACCCTAGTTGAATTTCCATGTAAAAAAAGATATAAGACCAAGGTCACGGGACATGTATTCCAAGCTAAATGATGGGAAAAACATCGTAGTTAGTGTCTATTTCAATTTATTATGACTATGGAAATTGGCAAAGACAAAATTGGCATTTTATTTATGAAAATAATGGAAAATAGGAGAAAAGGAAGGTGAAATGTCATATATTCGCATGAGAGGGAAATTGAAGGAAAAATGAAGGAGAAAATAGAGCCCTCAATGATAAAAAGGCTTATGAGGATCAATCCATGGCTTTTGTGAGTTGAGACTTTTGTCAGTTTAGTTTTGGAGCTCTATACTATTCTCTCATTCTCTCACACTTAGAGCATTATTGGAGCATGCTTGGAGCACTCTAGTATTCACTTAGATTTCGAGGAATAAGGAAAAGGAAAGAAAGAAAGCACAAGGGAACATGTGGATCAGCAACTGTAGTTGGATTGCTTTTCAGGTATAGAGTTGCATGTATGATTTCCTTACTAGTCTTGGCATGCATGGTATATGCATGTGGTTATTTGGTTTTGATTTTTCATTGACATGGAGGATTGTTTGGATTGACAATGATTTTTCCTAGCCTTTCCATTTCCTAGATAGCCATGTTGTTGTGGGTTTTCCCTTTTATTTTCTTATTAGTTCTCAAGTTCTTTATGGTTGTGGGTTGAATTATTAGTTCTTGGAGCCTTGGTTGGACAAACGCTTTGGAAGCCCTAGAACATCTTGGGTTGAGTTACTAGTCCTGGAAGCCTTGGTGGAAAAACACTCTAGATCCCTTAGTGGATTGAGTCACCAGTCCTGAAGCCTTGGTTGGGCAAGCACTCTAGAGCCCTGCGACAATTGTGGGTTGAGTTACTAGTCTTGGAATCAGGTTGGAACAAATGCTCTAGAGACCTAGACAACTTGGGTAGAGACCTATTTGGTGATGGTTAGTGATGCCTAACCATGAGGTGGAATCAATGGTTGAGGGTTGAGGCAATTTGGCCTCTAGAAGCCCTAGTTTGGTTTTGTTTTGGCTATTCCACGCAATCCCACATTCATGCTTGGAATTTGGCATGAGGATGATTAGCTAAAAGAAATATTTGGTTCAACCCAATCTATGGTCAAGTGGTACGTGTAAGTCCTTGACTTGGTTGGAATTTTCATATGTTAATAAGAGGTATTTTCTATTGTGATCTATGAGCATATGTATCGATTATGATGGTGATATTATGGTTGAGTTGCCATGATTTATATGTTGGTTATTGTTGGTTTATACGTTGGTTTTTATGTTGGTTATACATTGATTATATGATGAATATTGTTTATGTCTCTTGACATGTTTGATGAATATATGAATGGTTGATGATTGCATGTACTAACAAATGTTATTGCATCTATTATGAGAGGGCATTAGACCTTCTTTATGATTCTCATATAAGTATCAAACCCCTATGTTTAATTGACAAAATGTTTGTCATGGTTAGTCTTGGTTAGGTCAAGTCCTTGATAAAGTTTTGTGTTAGAGGCTTTGTCTTTGTGTCATTTATTGTTTTGGAGAGTTTCATCAAGTTCTGGGTAGACACTTTGTCTTTAGTGTCATTTATTGTTTTTGGGACTAGAATCACTCCCTTGCAGGCTTATGCATACAACTGGAGGTCTACAACCAAATTTAGGCTGTGTTATTCCTACATATGGGAGTCCAAGTCAGTGAGAAAGCAATCTGACTTGGGGTTTGGGCACCTGGAGGGGTGGTTTAGCTCTTGGGGGTCTTGTAGCTCCTAAGGAAGGTCGTTAAAGTTGCGGTTTGTCGACTCCACTTCCTTAACTATACTTAGCAAGTTGAGTCATATCACAGTAACTGTTTGTCACATGTTTACCTTGGTAGACCGGTGAACTTGGGTAAATGTGGGAGGAGGGTGTTACAGAGTGGTATAAGAGCTCCCAACTTCAAACACTTCGACTAGATTGGCAGAATGTGTTTGTAATGCATGCAGGTTAGTTGTCTATGTGATGGTTATGCATGCATTGTGATAGTGAGTGTTTCATTTTGTGTCATCATGATACTGATATGTTGGCCAAGATAGAGCAGGAGAAGCAGATTATTAGAGCAAGGTTGTAGCACTGGAACTCGAGGTAAGAAAATATCGTCATACAGGTTTGTATGTTGGGCATGTAGGTATGTTGGTTAATGGTTTTTATAAGAATTATGGTTATGTACATGCATGTCATTCTATTATTGTTGTGTTTACATGCATGATAGATTCTATTTAATCAGTGCAGTCATATGCATGTGTGTTAGATAATCATGAATGATAGTAACTTATTTACTATATGCATTGTGGTCATATGCATGATGATTATGGTCATTGCAGTTAAGATATGATGTTATATGTATCATTCTAATCTGGATTTTCCTTTGCATATGGTTATGGTTATGATATTTAGGTAAGAGTTGATATACTTGTGATATTGTGTCATACTAATCTAGACTGACTTGTGCAGATGTGATAATCTCCCCTAAGATACATTGAGGTATGAGTTTGATTGTTTATTTGGTTATATAACAAGGTATGTTTACATGCTGTTTGAATGTTTGATTAATTGCATGATATCAATATTGTGTCTATAAAATTGCATGAAGGATTGATCTTGTTTCAAGATAGTTTACTAACACAATATGTGTTGTGATAGCTGATATGTACTTGAGTGTAAGTGGGGGCTAGTTGCAGTATTATGAATGGTGATTGTGAGTTGATTGTTGGTTATGACATAGGTATTAGTTTTGATAAAGGATGATTTAAAAATCAATAGACACGATGTCTTGATCTTTGGAACATGTGACAGACATGTGTGATCAGTTACAGGGAAACATGCTCGGTATTAGCATGACAAGGTATTAGATGATTTTTTTATATAACTAGAAGTGAGGTGATGTGACAATACATAGTAAGACTCGATTAAAACAAGATAAAAGTTAAAATAAAAGATTTGGATGAGAATTAATTTGGCTAGGTTTGGAAACCATAATTCCAAATGAATGAGTTCTTTGCATGAATACAAGAAATCTTCTTAACCTTGATTTTTCTTGACATTATGTGATTTACGAACATGTACTTGATAGTAAATAATTGGTTTCCAGTTATGGTTGGATCCGTCAAGGAATTGGAGTTCCTTGAGAGATGATATATCTGCGGGTGTTCAAATGCAGGATAACTTGCTCAATACAATAAGCTAAGGTAACCAATATATTTTATATTTGTTTATGCATTGACAATTATGTGTTTACGGCAGTATGATGCAGGGGATTGCATGGCTAAAGAGACTGCCATGAAATATTGAAGAAGGCTCGAGTTGAGCTTTCCCTTGGTGATCTAGATCTTTTACTTCAAGGATGCATATAGAATTAGATTTAAAAGAGCATGTAACCAAGTAACATAAACAAATAAAAGAAACGGAAATCAAATGCAACCATGAGATCAAAGGCACACAAAAACCTTGATAATGAAGTTCACCTGGTGTGGGCTATGTCTTCGGACCCTAATCAATGTAGGGAGGCCTCTTTCATTAATTGGTAGTGAAATCAAATTACAAGAAATTACAAAATGACACCTTATACCTCCACTTCCAGAGATGGCTTGAAATGTAAACTTCTGCTAAAGAAACAAACTGCACGGTTGGATTCCTGGTGAAAAATCGTGAAAATTGGCTATAAAGTCGACCCTGTTTTGGTTTGGTCAAAATATGGACCCCAAGAATCTCAAAGATTCCTTCCCATGGGTTAACTGAAGTTTGGTTGCTTAGGTGACGAAACTGACTTCACCACTGCGTTCCTTACAGAAAAATTAGTAAATTGAGTATAAACATGGCCTATTTTTTCTTTGGTGATTTCTAAGGCTCTACGGAATCTAAAGATTCCCTACAAGATTCCTTAGAGTATTCTCTTTGAATATTGCTCAAAAATATTATCGGACCTCGACTCTCGAAATCTGTGCCCAAGGGGCATGGTTCTAGCACGCATCAAGTTTTGTTCCTCTGCACTTGGCGGGGATCGCTCTCCTCTTGGCTCAACGACGAAAATAGGTTTTTGTAATATAATTTGAACATTGGTTGTAATGAACACTTGGTGGTCTAATAATGGAGTGGCCAATTTGGGGTTCGGAGGCCACAGGTTCAAACCCGTGGGTCTACCAGCTCGTATTAATTTTCAATAAAAACATAAACTGTTGTTTTGATATTTTTAATAAAAAAACATTAACCGTTTCCATGCACCACTAGCAATTCCGAAATTTGTTAGGCGTCACCACATTTCTTAACGAGGCAATAATTTCGCCGCTGCCGATGGTCATATTCCGGTGACTACCGCTGGTCTAATTTGTCACCTACTTAACTGACCACCAACCAGGTGCCACATGTCGCTCTATAATGGTCTATACCGTCATGTCACCCTGCTGATGTCATGTTGCCACGTGTCACTCTATGATTGGTTCGTACCGTCGCGTCACCCTATTGATGTCATGCTGCCACATCTCGCTCTGTGATTGGTCTTTAATACCATGTCACATGCTAACATCATCATCCATACAACTGATGTCAACATCCATACAGATGATGTTAGCATCTGTACAACTAACATCAGCATGCCAAGTGTCCCTACCTGTAAAAATTTTAGTTGTTTTCAAAAAACTTCAACAAGAAATAACTTCTTCATACAATGTCAGTTTTAGGTGTAATTCATGTCGTTGGATTCAAAATGACGAGCTCTTCAATTTGAGATTGGTTTCATTGCATTTTGAGGATTTATAAAATTTGGCCTTTTAGTATCCTCTTGGATCATTCCTCCCCACTAATGAGCTTTTGGGCTTCCAAAAGCTTTATCAATCAATTGTAAAGTGATGGAATCACTCCCTCACTTTCTCCTTTTCAATCCAATGGGCTTTACTTGGATGCATTCCCTTGAAACCAATACAAAGGTAATCCACATCTCTCCATCATGAAGTCCTAGTTCTCCTATTAAGAATGATATCTTCAGGTAGCTTGTCCAAGTATTTAGGTGCAAAATCATCCATTGTAGGAACCTATCCAACCTCTTCGGTGTCCATGATCAAAGGAGGCTCATAAAGCTTCAAGTTTTCAATGTTCACCACTGAGTACATCTGCATGTATGTTGGAAAATCGAGACGAAAAGCATTGTCTCCAATTTTATCTAATATGGTGAATGGACCATATTGGATTGGTATCAACTTCTTTCCTTCTCATTTCATTCTGTATTTGTTGATGTGGAGCCACACCCTGTCTCCAACCTGAAATTGGTGATCAACTTGGTGCTTGTCATGTCGAGCCTTGTATCGAGCTTGAATTTTCTCCAATTTATCCTACACTGCCTAGTGAACCATTTGAATTCGTTGAATAAACTTTCATGCTTTGTCCTTGTCATATTTCTCACTAGAATCTTCATCTCTCCCAAAGACCATGTCTAAGGGATCCTTTGGAAAATATCCAAAGCATGTCTCAAACGGTGAGCTCTAAGTGGAAGAATGAACTACCCTATTGTATGCATGTTTCACATAAGGAATTTTCTCATCCCACAACTTGGGATGCTTGCCACAATATCCCCAGAGTAAATGTATCATTGTGTGGTTGATAGCCTCTTTTTTTGTCGGTTTGCGGGTGAAATGTTGTACTCCTGTTCATCTTGGTGTCCATCATTCTCCACAAACTTGTCTAGAACTCTCCAATGAAACGAGAGACTCGATCAGACATAATGGATATGGGAAACCCAAATTGGACCCATACAAATTGGAAGAAGAGATGAGCAATTTTATCTACAACGATCTACATTTTACAAGAAATTAAGACACACATTTTTCTCAATCAACCTATAATGACATACAAATAGTCATGACATCTCCTAGACAAAGGAAAACGACCAACAAAATCCATTGACACACTTTCCCATGGATGACTTGGAATAGGGAGTGGTGTGTAGAGCCCCAATTTTCTATTAGTAGGCTTTCAAAATGAACACAACACACATCCCTTTACATATCGAGTCACAATATTTTTCATGTGAGGGCAGTAACAAAACCTTTGCAAATGACACAAAGTTTTCCCTACACCAAAATTACCTGACACAAGAGAGGTGTTGTCCACTCTGATTACATGTATTCTTTCATTGGTAGGGATACAAAGGTTTCCAAGATGGCACAACAATTTTCCCTACAAATGGTAATTATCTACCTGTGATCCATGAGTCAAATTTGCATAAATATCCTTAAAATCTTCATCATCAACATAATGTTCAACATAACTTTCAAATTATAAAGAAGCATTTTGAAAAACTATAGATGCACAAATAGGAGGGCGAGAAAGCATATCTACCACTTTGTTGCTAGTGCCCTTCTTGTATTTTACTACTAAGTGAAATTGTTGAAGGAACCCCATCCATTTGAAGTGACGTGTCTGTTGAAGCTTGGTTTGCGACTAGAGGTACACCAAGGGCTGGTGATTAGTGTGAATAATGGTCACCTTTCCAATCAAATAGTGCTTCCACTTCCTCATGCTTTGGACCAAGGCATACAAATACTTGTCATATGTGGGATAGTTCATAACAACTTGGGAGTATTTCTTCGAATGGTAACATACAGGTTTCCTTTTTTGGATCAACACGACTCCCATGGTGTACCCACTATCATCTGTCTCAATCTCAAAAGGTTGTTGGAGGTCAAGTAAGGTCAAAATTGGTGTGGTACTAATCTTCTCTTTCAGTGTATAAAAGGCTTTCTACTGCTTTCCTCCCCACTGAAAGGTTTGCTTCACACTTGTCAATGCATGCAAGGGGTATGTGATGACGAAGAAGTTGGCAATGAATCTTCTCTAGTATTGTACTGCACCCAAAAATCTACGAACCTCAGTAACATTGGTGTGTTTAGGCCATTTTGCAATCACATAAAATTTAAAATAATTTATTTTTAACTGTCCACCTCCAACAATGTAACCCAATTAAACCAAAGAGGTCTTACCAAATTCACACTTAGACATTTTTACATACAAATTTTCTTTTTATAAAACATCAAGAACCTTTTTAACATGACTCACATGATCTTCCCATATTCTACTGAAAACAAGAATGTCATCAAGATACACAAGTACAAAATCATCAAGAAAAGGTCTGAAAATGTCATTCATCACCCTCATGAATGTGGTTGGAGTATTTCACAGTCTGAATGACATCACCAACCATTCAAATAACCCTTATTTTGTCTTGAATGCAGTATTCCATACATCCTGTTCTACAATATTGACCTAATGATACCCACTATGCAAGTCTAGTTTTGTGAAATAGACAACATTTTTCAATTGATATAATAAATCATCAATGCAAGGGAGAGGGTACCGATTCTTCACCATTATTTTGTTGAGTTCCATGTAGTCCATGCACATCCTCCATGTGCCATCCTTCTTTGGCACCAACACGATGGGTGAGCTGCATGGAGAATAACTTAGTCTTATGACCCCTTGTTTCAGCAATTCCTACACTTGTTTCTTTATCTCCTCCATCTCAATGGCTGAAAACATGTACATACCAATATTTGGTAAAGGAGCATCGTGTTGTAAGTGAATTTCATGTTGGATCTCACACTTTGGAAGAAATCCACTTGGTTCCTGAAAAATATCATTAGAGTTAGAAACAATTTCATACAATTCTTTTTTATGAGTGTGATCAAAACCTTGGAAAGCTTCAAATGTCTCCATGTCTTTTGCTCTCACAAGCATGAGCATGCACCCTTTGCTGGAATTGATCAATATCTTCATCTCACCTTCACTTACAAGACTGGCACTGATCGTGGCACAACGAGCTCTAACAATGTATTCCACCTCATCTTTCGTGAGATGGTACTTGTTTTCACGATGAAAGAAAAATTATTTTCTGTCATGCGAATATGGACTCCCCAATACAATGACACATATATCCAAAGGTACAACATCAAGGTCAACCTCATCTACTAGCTTGGATGCAATCACAAATCTAGCCATACATTGTTTGGTTACATGTAATTTGGGTTTATCACACACCCAACCAAGAGAATAGGGTTTCATATGAGGCTTGGTATCCAACCCTAATTTCTTAACTAAGGATTCTGAAATCAAGTTTTCTTATGAGCTTGGATCAAACAAGGTTTCCAATTTAGTATGTTTCATCACAAATCTAATATGGGACATTTCAGTCCTCTTTCATTCATTAGCAAGAGACTCATTTGAAGAACTTGTACTTGCATGAAATTACTAATTTTCATTAGCATGAAGAGAAATGTTACCTTGTATGCTCACTGTTGTGGTCTGTGTCTCGTCACCGAATATGAATCTAAGCTCTTGTTGCACAGTTTTCACTATCTTTTGCTTGCTCTTTCCACCAAATCTCTTTGGCTTCAAATATAAATTCCAACAGTGTTCATCATCATGGTATTCCTTCTTGCAATGTGTGCAATATGGCATTAACCGTTCTTCTTTCTTGGTTGTATTTGCCTTCTTGTCCTTTCCCTTTCCTTTTCCTTTGAACTTGCCATTATGAGGTTTGAAAGATGATTTCTTGGGCTAATATTCTTTGTCATTCTTTCGCCTACTTTCAAGGTGAATGGCCTTCACACTGGCCACATCAATAATAGTAGGCTCAAACAAGAACAAAGAATCCATGATGTAACTATGTAAAGCACCAATATACTTTGTTACAATTTCTGGCGAATCAAGTGAAATGCCCAAATTTAAAGCTTGTTTTCTAAACTCTTATGTGAAGCTTTGTACATTTTGACCCTTTCCTTGCCTAAAATATTTCCATTCCATTAATGCCTTTGGTTGATAACCCAAAGGATTGAATTGATACTTTAATGCAGAAACAAAATTGTTCCAAGAAGAAAGGAGATTACCCAAGTGTTTGCTACCTTTCTGTAACTTGATCTCCCACCAAGCGAGAGTAGTGCCACTCAACTGAAGAGATGATAATTTTATTTTGGCCTCATCTTCCTCGATCTTCTAAATCCAACAATATACCTCGATCTGTCTAATCCAATTGCTTAAATTCTATGCATTACCTTCTCCATTATATCTGAGCAAATAAAACTTTACATCTAGCTTAAAAAATGGCTTTTTAGATGCATTCCTATGATGCTTTTAGAATGGTGAGAAGAGGAAGAAGAAGATCTGTCACTTGAAGATGGAGAGGGAACAGGATCTTATCCTCCACATCCATGGTTTACCGAGGCATTATCATCTAGATCTTTCTCCTCATGCTTAATTTTCCTCTCATATTTTGCAAACAATTTTTCCACTTTCTCCACCATGGTGAATAAGATCTTGCAATAATTTCGCTCTTCTTCCAACCGAGCTTCCTCATCTGCCATGTTCTATCTTCGTGCTACATGCCCAACTTTGGGATCAAAGGATTTGAGTTTTCCTTCACCTCTTTGGAGCTTGTTCCTAGTTAGCATTCTCTCATGCAACTTGCATCGAGAAGCCCTGATTTGATACCAAACTTGATCCAAATCTTTTACTTCAAGGATGCATACAAAATTGCATTTAAAAGAGAATGTAACCAAGTAACGCAAACACATAAAATAAGTAGAAATAAAATACAACCATAAGATCAAAGGCATACAAACAACTTGATAATGAAGTTCACCTAGTGTGGGCTATGTCTCTGGACTCTGCTCAATGTGGGGAGGCCTCTTTCATTAATTGCCAGCAAAATAAAATTACAAGTAATTACAAAATGACGCCTTATACCTCCACTTCCAGGGATGGCCTGAAAATTCAAACCTCTGCTAAAGAAACACAATACATGGTTGGATTCCTGGTGAAACATCATGAAAAATGACTATAAAGTCAACCCTGTTATTGTTCGTTCAAAATATAGACCCTGGGAATCTCAAAGATTCTATCAAAGATTCCTTCCTGTGGGTTTACTAAAGTTTGGTTGCCCAGGTGATAAAACTGACTTCATCATTGCGTTCCCTATGGAAAATCGAGTAAATTGAGTATAAACTTGGCCTATTTCTACTCTTGTGATTTATGAGGCTCTAAGGAATGTAAATATTCCTTGCAACATTCCCTGTAATATTCCCAGGGGATATTCCTCAAAATATTCTCAGACCTCATCTCTCGAAATTCGTGCCTATGGTGCACAATTTCTGCACGCGTCAAGTTCCACTCCTCTGCACTTGGCAGGGCTTGCTCTCCTCCTAGCTCGATGATGAAAATGGGTTTTTATAATATAGTTTGAACATTGGTTGTAATGACCACTTGGTGGTCTAACAGTGAAGCGACCAATTTGGGGGCCGAAGGTCGTGAGTTCAAATCTGCGGGCTTATCGACTCGTATTAATTTAAATAAAACATAAACCACCGTTTTGATTCTTTTATAAAAAAAATTAACCGTTTCCACTCGCCGCTGGAAATTCCAGCGCTTGTTAGGGGTCACCGACTTTCTTAACGAGGCGACAATTTTTCCGCCGCCGGTGGTCGTCTTCTGGCGACTGTCGCTAGTCCAATTTTTTGCCCACTTAACCGAATTCCTATAGGGCGCCACATTATTTCTCTGTAATTGTTCTATACAGCCACATCATCTTATTGATTTCATGATGCCATGTGTTCCTATGTGATTGGTCTATACCGCCACGTCACCCTATTGACATCATGGTGCCATGTGTGGCTCTGTGATTGGTCTGTACTACCACATCAAATGATTTCATCATCTGTATGGCTGATTTCATCATATGTATGATTGACATCATCATCCATACTGCTGACATCAGCACGCCAAGTGTCCTTACCTACAAAAAGTTTAATTGTTTTTTAAAAAATGTTAGTGGGCCATAACTTTTTCATTCGATGTCGGTTTGAGGTGGTGTTCATGTCTTTGGATCCAGAACGACAAGCTCTTCAATTTGAGGCAGGTTTTATTGTGTTTTGAGGATTTCGAAAATTTGGCTTGTTAGGATCCTCTTGGATCACTTGGAAGCATTGGGAACCCACGGGGTTGATTCATGGTGTTTGTTTCTAGTTTTCTACTTTCGGTGCTTTGTGATTTGTTTGCGATTGATTTACAATTTTTATTTTATTTCAAGTGCATGGCCATGCCACTTTGTTTGTGGTGTTTTATTTTTATTAGTTTTCATGGTTTCTTCCTATTTGTTTCTTGTTCTTTCTTTTTATGTTTTCAGGGTCTTGGGAATTGGTTGGGGGAAGAGGAAAGTTAATAGAGTTCAGGGAGAGTTGAATGAAACCCAACAAATAATGTAAGACTGGGATGAAGCTCAATGTATGAGTAAAGGGCGACTGAAGGTAAGAATATGTCATCTAGTTGGATTAGTGGGGTCCATTAGGGTAAATGGATGATGGTAAGATAGTCATGAGAAAGGTAACCAGGAAAGGTAAAGTAAAAGGATTTGAGGCGTCAGATGCCTTGACTATGTTAGGAACTATTGTTCTTAGTGTTTTGCATGTTATGCATAGATAAATGAAGTTCTCTTAACCTTGACCTTATAATATTTGGTAATTGTGTTGTGATTATGATTATGTTGATGTCTATGTATGTATATATGTATGTATGTATGTTATTGTCTAACAAGGTCGTCAAAGATCATGATTTTTTTATGCTAATGTTTATATGTATATATAGGTATGTATGTATGTCATTGTATGACAGGGTTGTCATAGATCAGGCTTGTGGAAGAATGATTTCTTATGCAGGTGAATGACATGAACAAGTTCCTGGTCTTATGGGGAATCAAGTGGAAGAGTAGCATGATAGATCTATGAGGTTAGTATCATGTGCTTATGAATTGATATTATGTCTTTATACTATGTCTATGTTTATTCTATGGTTTGCAAGATGAATGTTCATCCTTGGTCTGCCTACCTACTAGGTAGGATTAGGATCAGGGGCCTAGCTAACGTGTGAAACACTCCGCCTGGGGAGTACGGTCGCAAGACTGAAACTCGGGCACACCTCCTATGACGTGAGTTGAGAGAGTGGGGGGCATGGGGAGATCCACTCTCACAGTTTCCTCTCCTGAAACTCTGAGCTAGTGTTGCGGCCAATACACCAAAATCTCTAGTCCTTCCTATGCCAAACACACTCTCGTCACCTCGAGTCTCTTGGCCTTCAATTCAATGGCCTTCACTATTATCTTAGGAAGTAGCATTCAAGGTGATGTTCAACGTCGAGCCCTCGGGTCTCGTTGTACAGATTCAACTCCCTCGGTTTCGTAGAAACTTCTACAAGCTCTCATTCCTTCGATCACCCCCAAATTTCACTCCTCCACTCTAATGTCAATTCTACTCATGAAGTTTTGACCAGGTTTGTCCTTACCTCCAGTCCTCCTGAAACGCCTCTCCACCTCAACACTCTAACCTGCAACTTTATCAGAGGGTTGGTTCTTTTTCTCATGGCCCTCTTGAGAACTATCATCCAAACTACCCGAGCTTTCTAAGGCTCTTGTCTTCAATCTCTTTAGTCAAAATGATAGGCAGGTCTCAAACGTGTTACAATTCTAATATCTAATAGAGTGTTCACTACATTGATACTACGTTGGCGAAGTCATATATATAATTTGATCTCACAGTCTTAAGGATGTGGTCCAATGGTTAGGTGGGAAGGTTTGATCCTTATAGGTCTTATGGACACTCCTAATATCTAATAGAGTGTTCGCTACATTGATACTAGGTTGGAGAAGTCATATATACAATATGATCACACAGTCTTAAGGATGTGGTCCAATGGTTAGGTGGGAAGGTTTGATCCTCATAGGTCTTGTGGTCTAATCTTGGGCAGGACTATGTATGCATGTGAGTTGTTCCAAACTTGATTTCTTCAGTTGAGAAAATATGCAATTTGATTACACAGAGAAATCATAAAACGACACATACATATACATGAAGGGAATTCAAACCATATTCATTACTCAAATAATAAATATTTACAATAGTTTACAGGGACTTTTTGTTTGAGCCTCTAACGTTCATGAGTTTAGCGCCTTAAACTATGTCTACTTGGATTGACCCAACATACACACACACATATTTCTTTTGATTGGCCATAATATCTCTTAATGTAAAAGAATTGTTTGGACATTTGTCCATTATTCCTAAAACTAACTCACAACCCAACTTAACACTTGTTTCTATTACACTAGCCTACTTCGGAAAAATACCAGCTCATTTAAAATACCCTAATAGCATAATAGTCTAGTTTTTTTCTAGAATCAGGACATTGCTTTTACATCAAAATCCTAATTTCTTACAAATTATAATTGAGAGAAATCCTTCCCTTTGGAAAATTTCATAAGCCCTTTGGGTCTAGACAAAAATGAGCTTCCTAGAGGTTGATGCTCTTGCATCATACGAGTCCCCAAGTTGAAATTTTTTCATGACCTCCTAGTCACGTGCTTTAATTGTGTTGCATTCCTCCTGGATCGCAAAATTTGTATTGTTGTTGATCTCGGTCTTGTTGTAGTTGTTGTGTGACCATATTCAATGTTTTAGGGTCTCATACCCTATTTTTTAGTTGCTTTTTTATTGCGTTGATTAAATATTTCGTGACCAACCACATTTCCTCAATTGTTGCCTTCTTTCTTTGGTGGTTTCCAAAAAGTATCATGACCTATGCTTGGGTCATCATTGTTCTCAAAACACAATTCATCCAATCTACTACTGTATTCTGCTCTTCCATACGATGTCCAAAAATTATATCAATTATGATTTTCACTTTACAACTCAATAAGCTTCCAAATTGTTGTTCCATTTCTTCTTGGGTGTATCCTGGCTGCATATATATTTCCTCATTAAGTCTGGAGTTGCATGGCTTCCTCTATATTTCCCCCTTCTTCTCATCTTCCTTTGAGAACATTGGCTATCCCTTTTTTGCATACTCAACTACACTCTTGGAAACATTTTCATCATTTAATTTATCAAATTATTTAGATGCATTGAGCACCTTAGCCTCTTCCATTTCCATGGCTACATTCTTTATACAATATTCCTTAATCTCGGGATTATCCAACCAGTCCCCTAGAAATTACAAATCCCTTTCCTATTGTGTCAGCATGATATTTGTATGCTAACATTTTTTCTCATTGTGGGTGTCTCCACAAATCAAATTTTTATATTTTCTTCTTTTTATAATAGCCTTCCATAGATGTCCTTCATCCTTTACGTGGCTCTTCATAACCCAACTTTTCTTTGTTTGTTTCCATAGTTGCTTTCATCAATTGATGGCAAGAATCCCTTTAATTGTTTTCACGAGATAATTTCATTTCTTCTTACTTCTGGTTCCATGCATCTATCTCTATTCTTCCTTCCTTATTTAGGATAATCAATCCATGGTCTATACCTGCCAATGCACCTTTATAGTCATTCAACAAAATTTCATTTTCTAAAGGTAATTGCATTAACTTAGCATCTGCAACTTCATTCTTTTCATTTTCACCAGTGATTACACTCCCTTTCACCCTCACAAGTTTGTTTCCCCTCATTTCATTTGATGAACCCTCCTTGTCTCTATCTCTTAGGGACAATTTTGTCTTATCTTATTCCTCCTTTATGAAAAATTTAATGGTTTCCTATTTTTATTACCTGCAAGAATTGCATCCACACATAATCTCTCAAATTAAAAAATACAAGGTTCTTTAGCCTCATTCTCTATCATTAACTTCTCTGACTATTTTGGAATTTTTACACCATCCATGAGACTTCCCTTCGATCTCCTTTCCTCATCATCACCATCTTCATCAAGAAGTGGTCCTTGTTTTGGTTCACATATTTAAACATTATCTCCCTCATACTCAATTTTCCTAAGTTATTTCCTCTCTAATGAAGCACTTAGGTTGTGCTTCAACCTTTTTTGCAGAAAAGTCCATTTCACCTTTTTCTTCCTCAACACCCAATCATCTCCATGATCTTCTTCCATTTCTTGCATCTGCAGCATTATGCTAACTCTTTCCTTTAAGTCAACCATTTCTTCGTCAAATTCCTCTTGACCCTTCCTTCCTCTTATGCCATTTTCTTTGGCATCTTATTTTTCTCTATTGTGGCTTGTACTTGAACCTTTGGAATGACTATCACTAATCATCTTCTCCTTCCTTTTGTGAGCTTCCTCTAGCCAACTGTAAGCTATAATCAAGCCATAGTAACACGTCTTCTCGATTAACATGCTACCCCAATACCTCACCAAGATTCCTTTACAACTTAGCCTTTTAGTATTCCTCTCGTTCTCTGATCTAGAACCTTCTAAGCACTCCTTGCTCTTCTAGGCTTCTACACTATGCTCACCTCTCTTGATAAATCCTCTCATTCTCTTATCCTTTCTCTCGAGGACTTCTTCTATACTATTCACTATCTAACCTTACCTGGAATATCTCTCTATAGCTTCTTTGTTGCAAGGTTCTTTGCCACAATTCTTTTTCTACTATGACCTGGAATTTTCAACTTCTTCACTAGGTTAAAATAAAATTATAAAGAAATTTTTTACCTCCGAGATATCCTTAGCATTTATATATTCTATTGTTCATAAAAATCATTAGTTCCCTCTTGGTTGCGACTATTTCCACCACTCCTTCTTGGCTTATTTCTCCAATATGATTCGACTATGATTTCTCCAATCCGTTGAGCACTTGACTGAGAATTTCCTTAATCTGCTTTGTCCCAATTCTAGTTCAAATCCTCTGCTTTTCAATTTACCTCTCTAATCCTGCCCTTTCAAAAATATCTAATTGCTAGTTATTGCTCAAAATAAATAGAGCAATCATTACATATTTGAAGCCTTTGGTCTTCCATCTTCTTCTCTTGTTGTGTTCAAATTACGGTCCCTTGTCTGACATATTCCTCGATAGGAAGATAAATGAGTAAACCTATGATAAAATTCAATGAGACCTCCTTCTAATGTTGACTTGGAATGGCTAATGGTTGTAAAAGATCCGGGGTCTTAATTGTATCAACTTTGTTTTGTTGGCAGGCCAAACATTCTGCCACAAAATTTTTAATATTAGGTTTAAGGCCATCCAAAAAGATTTATTCTTTACCACGTGGTAAGTTTTTAAAAATCATGAGTGTAGTCCTATAGGAGAGGCGTGAAATTCCAAAAGATCCTTTTGTTTGAGTTGGGAGTTCTTACATAAATATAAGTGATCTTTGTACCATAATGGATCATTTTTCTAGATGAACGTATCAGATGGACTAGGATCTTACTGCAACTTTGAAATGAATTCCCACACCTCTTTGTCATTCTTCCATTCATCCCATGCTTCATTTATTGAATCAAGTTGGATAATATATATGGCACAAAGAAATGCTTCCACATCCTCGTCCCTTCTTGAGAGTGCATTTACAACAACCTTTTGCTTAAATTTTTTTGTAGATGATTTCAAAGTCATAACCCAAAATATTTGTGACCCATTTTTGCTGCACTTTTAAAAATCATCTTTGTTCCAAGAAGTATTTAAGACTATCATGATATTTTTTTATCTTGAAGTGTCTTCCCATTAGGTAAGAATGCCATTTATTCAGAGCATGTAGTATTACCAACATTTTATTCTCACAAATATGTTTGTGTAATTTCTTTCCCTTGATCAGACGACTTTCAAAAGAAATGGGTCTTCTTCTTGCATTTAAACAACACCAATGTCATTTCCTGACGTATCGCATTGCATAGTAAAGGTTTTTGTGAATTCTGGTGTAGCTAAGACCGGAGCTCAACACATTTCCTCTTTAAGATGTTTGAAGGCCTGAGTTTCTTCCAAAGTCCAAAAAAATGTATATTTATTTAGTAATGTTGTTAGGGTGTCGTTATTTTCCCATAATTCTTAACAAACTTGTGATAATATCCTGTCAACTTGAGAAATCCTTGAAAATGCTTTAAGGTTGTGGGGATTTTCCATTCCTTTATGACTTTAATTTTGTTAGGTTCTACCTTAACACCCTCATGACATATAATATGACCCAAATATTCCAACGTACATTTGTTTCTCCTCCAATAGCTTGAGCACCCTGTCAGCATGTTGATCGTGATCTTTCCAAGACTTGTTGTAGATTAGTATATCATCAAAAAATACTAACACAAATTTTCTAAGGAAAGGTTTGAAAATGGAATTCATCAAACCTTGAAATGTGGAAGGTGCACTAGTAAGGCCAAAAGGCATGACCAAAACTTCATAATGATCTTCATGAGTTCTGAATGTTGTTTTCGAAATGTCTATTGTCTTCATTCTAATTTGATGATATCCTCAGAGAAGATTTAACTTGGTGAAGTAAATTGCTCCATGTAGTTCATCCAATAATTCATCAATGACAGGAATGGGAAATTTATCATTAATACTGAGCTTATTGAGATTTTTTATAATCTAGACACATATGTCATGATCCATCCTTCTTGTGCACCAATACTACTCGAAGAAGAGAAAGAACTTTGGCTAGGTTGAATTATACTTTCCTCTAGCATTTCTGCAACCATGCATTCAATTTCACTCTTCTACGCATAAGGATATCTGTAAGGTCTGATATTTGGAAGAACATTTCCTGGAATCAATTGAATATGATGATCATGATCACGAATAGGTGGGAGACTTTTGGGAGTCTCAATTACCTTGGAATAATTTTCAAGGACTCTTTGGAGACATGGGGAAATGGATGACTTAGATGTTTGGACATCTAGTGAGCATAATTGTGCAATTACCCTTCGTTGTTATTTCTTCAAAAGATTCATCATGCCATTATAGTTGATTATCATCCCAGGTTTCCCTATGATACCCCTTAATTCAATTTCCTTTCCTTCGTAGAAAAATTTCAAGAAAAGTTCTTGGAAATTGTAAGATATCATCCCCAAAGGTTGTAACCATTAGACCCCTAATACAACATTGATACCATCCATTGGAGTGGAAAAAATTGGACTATTCACTACATATTCCCCTATGGTTAGATTGATATTATGGCACTTCCTCGAGAAATTTATAGAAAATAATAGTTATTCCTCTAATCACACAAAAATATATTTAACTCACAATAAAATCACTTTTGTATATTTATATTAAATTCAATTATAAAATCTCAAATAAAATTCCTAACATTTTAACTTATTAAACTATAATAATTTAAGAATTATAAACACAAAAGCATTTTTTTAAAGTAAATAAATAAACATTTTCTTTCTAAATTCTAATAAATTACAATTGGTATCAACCACAATCACCATCGTTAACATTATCATCATTCTACACAATAAATGTTTATTTAAAAAATAATTATTATTAAATAAATAAAAATATACAATTTTTTTATATTTTACAATATCAATTTTAAATAATAATAAAAAATTATATATTTTATTTATTCATGTGATAAAACATAAAATTTCATATTATATATATATATATATATATATATATATATATATATATATATGTATATATAATAAAAATCCACACTCACGTACCTTTTCCCCAACTTAACCTCCTTTCTCATTGATAATCAAATAAATAGTAAATCTACGATATAATAAACTCAAATTTGGCCAATGAGATGATAACATTTTCATGCATATGTTGTTATTATAGTTGGACTGCTTCGGTTGCCTTAATGATATATGTTGTCTAACTTACATACTTGTGTATGAACTGATTCACACGCAATTATATGAATATTTTTGTTAATGCGTTGCATATGTTTTTAATGTTGTCACCGTCCGTGTCGACTGTTCTGTCGGACATCAGACAGACCTTTCACTTGAACCTTGCTATAACAACCGTCACACTCGTCTCAAACTGATCTGTGAATGCTATACATGTTATCTTACCTTGTATGATGTGATTGCCGCATTTGAGTGGACTGCTCCGCCGGAAGTTGTGCATGTCCTTTGTGTTGTGTGTTCCTAGCTCAGTTGGGACTGATTCCTTTCAACTCGGAACTCGCCTTCACCTCGTTCCCCCTTCGAAGTGTTGGAACCTCTCATACACCTTCCTTGACTCATTGCATCAGTCACACCCTTGCTGCTGACAGAGTTATCCTACTTGCCTCTGTGCGACATCGCGGTCAAGGCATTACCTTACAACCCACTGTTGGGACTCCTACACAAAACGGTCTGAGGTCTAATTGGGACTTCTTACTGGGGAGATCCCATTGACATGTTGACGAGTCCAGCACCGTCAACATTTCTGGCGCTAGAAGGAGGGCCTGATGACAAGTTGTGTCCTCTCATCCAATTTTGAACCTTTGCATATCTTTCATGGAATCTTGCAGTCTTCTTCCCCCGCGGTGTTTTCCAAATCGTGAAGATGTCTCCATCTCAGGGAAGCTTTTAAATATCTTGTCCACTCACACGTATGATGGTGAAGGCGAAGTGGCATGGCCTGAGCACTTGCATAACTTTGTTTCCATGATTCATGAGGACGATGAGTTTTCTGACGAATAGGTTAATTTGTTGCTTGCATACACACTTTGCAAATCTCCATTTCATTGGGTGCTCATCCTACCGGCTGACACCGTGCACTCATTTGAGCACTTCTGTGATCTTATTAAAGACATGTTCTATCATTTTGATCCAAACCTGACCAGAAACTGTTACAGCAACGGAGGGCTTTGCATGAATTCGTTATTGATTTTTGGCAGTGCTTTCGTGACTTGCAGTTTCAAGCTCTGAGGAGCTAGATGAAATTTGCTTATGTTTGGGACTGGTTTGAGTACTACCTTAAGAAATCTGCCCATCCCAAGAGAAAGTTTGAGATCAATCCTCGCTCAACATTCTTCATTGATCGAGCTACGCAATATCATGTGGAAGAGGGCATTGTCTCAACTGACTGTCTGCCTTCCTCTTATTCAACAGCTCCACCACTGCCCAGTGATGTTGAGGATCATGCTCACACACTTGTTCATCCTTCACACCCTCCCAACATCACTTCACTCAATTGTCGTGCATATTTGGTTGTGAGTCCTTCGAGTCCTCATATGCATTCTTTTCTACGACCTCCGTCTTCGCACCCGGGTGTTCCTGTGGATAATGTTGTCTTTTCTCCGTCCATTCTTGACTTTTCACTTGTTGTGAACGAGGAACAACCCACTGATGGAGTTGGTGTTTCACAGCCAACATGTGATGTCATTCATGAAGAGTATGAGTGAGAGCTTGAGCATCAACACTCGACGAAGGATGACTCCCTCCCGTCTGAGCCCCCTCCGTTCTTTCCTAACATCATTGGTGAACCTTCCATCCATGATTTCGCATGTGTGTCTTCATCCACGAATGCACCCATTGTTGATCTTTTGCAGGACACACCGTATGTTAGCCCATCATCAAACAACGAAGGGGACCAATCATTCATTGGAAATCCACTTGATCTTTCATCTGCTTTTTTCAGAAAAGTAGAGGGTGAACATCCTTCCTCCTCATCTACCCCTCTGTGTGATTCACAAACCATGAGGATGTCGACCAACATCCTGAATTTTCTGACCTTGGTTGTCATGATCTCTTCACCTAATCATCCGATCACAATGTTGATTCACTCGTTGTTAGTCTGTCTAAGCCACTGGTCTACGAATATCCATCTTTCAACGAAGTCGAAACCCCATAGAATGTCAAGGCACTTTAGCCCGAGCTAATGGTTATGTCATGCACTCATTGTCTTGAGGTTGGTTTCGCTTCAGATTAGGAAATTGTTCAAACACTCAAGGCTCCTCATCACTCATATGTATGCACTCAATATCAATATAACGCTCATATTTTACTTCCTCCACTCGAACTACACGTTCCATTTCTCATTCATTGGAGGGGTCTTACATTGCAAGCATGCATGCACGACGCAAGTTATCTTTGTTTCTTTCGTTTCTTGCATGTCACAGTCAAGAGCGTGCTTATGCTTCAAAGTTGCACATAGTGTCACACAACACCATGATAAGTCTGCGGACTGCCCGTCATGCACATGCATGCACTTATGTCCCATGGGCACTTTGAATCATGAAGTGTGATTGTCTTCATTGTTATATCTTTCTTGCTTGTTGGTTTGCACAACTAGGTTGCTCGTGGATCAAGCCTTCACCAACATGGGTCTACCAATGTGTCGGTGGCTGCACTGGAAGTATCACTTCACGTGATTAGGCCCATGTACCATTAGTGTAGGAGTAGGAGTAGTGTTTGCCTTCAGTTGTTTGCTTGCATGCTTGTTTTCTTACGTGCTTTGTTTGCTTGTTTGTTTGTTTACTTGCTTCGCTTTCATTTTTTCTTATGCTCTTGCTTTTTTTTGTTGATTGTTAGTTTGTTCGCTTGTTTTGTTCATAGGTTAGTTTTTCATGAAACCATGTATGACTCTTGATGTGAGATGGGTAAAGTACAAGAGGGCTTGTACAACTATCACTACTTGGTTATTTGTCATCTTACCTCTGTATGATGAGCTTGTTACTTTTAGTCCATGATACGCTGAAGGAAAATACATACTGTTCGAAGTGACCCTTGGTATAAACACAACGCTTACACGCTAACTAGTGTCACCTTCTCTAGTCGATTGTTTTTGGGTTAACCCTTATCAGCTCAGTCAAGTAGAGTAAGGTAAGGGGGGAAACCTTAACGGGCATGTCAGAGACATAATAAATTACTTCTCTGTTGGAACAACCTATTCTTCTCTCAATAAGTCGGGATCCCTCTTCTGCCTTTGAAATGAATAAGTGCTATGCACAGTGAAAAATGAAAAAAAAAAATGAAAAGTCGAAAATTCAAAATGAAAAATGAATAAGGCAAAAGAAGAGAAAGGCTTCCTGTGCAGGGAGGTGATGCAAGTAACTCCACCAGGGTACTGACCAAGCTCGCTGACACTGGAGCCACGCTTGTGTTCCTATGTGACTCCACTGGGGTACTGTCTAGTCCTGCTGGCAATGGAGCAACACTAGAGATGAAACTACACCTCTAACAACTATTCTTATTGTGCACCTATATACCCCTCAAGCCCAATCGAAAGAAATGTGTTTCCTTGGCTTGGAATGTGTGTCAATCGACAAAGAGTTTGGCAGATGTTACATCTTACAATCAAGCTAGTGTGAAGCCAAGATGAGCTTAGAGCTGAACAATACTTCCAGAGGTGTTAGACTTGCTTTTCACAAACAAGGTCCATTCAGAGAGCTAGAGTTCTACCAGTGTGTCACAAAGTGTTGTAGTCGCTACAACCACCCTCCAAAATTTTTCCTTAACTTATTTTGGAGCCTCCCTACCAACCTTACACAACACTTTGTCTTGTTTCATTGAGTACTCAAGCTTCAAGTGTTTTCCTCGCACAAAGGAGCCTGTTGATCACAGTTGATCCATTCCCCTCACACGCTACTCACCAAGACTTGGTCTAGCTGCAGGCTGGGCAGCTT
Source organism: Pinus tabuliformis (assembly GCA_031772625.1). NCBI lineage: Eukaryota > Viridiplantae > Streptophyta > Pinopsida > Pinales > Pinaceae > Pinus > Pinus tabuliformis. Next base: position 655,817,852 of record CM062818.1, on the reverse strand, counting down.
CCCCTTGAAAATTGCGCATTTCTGGAGGGCAACCAACCTTCCCTCTAGGAATTATGCAATCCTCTCTCACAGCCTGCTGGGCACCAGGATTGCGCAATCCTGCCAGCCAACCCTCCCAGCATGATTTGCGTAAATTTTCCCAGCAGCATGCTGTTCAGCCCAGGATTTGCGCAAATCTGGGCAGAAGTTGACTGCTCTACCAAGAAATTGTGCAAACCTCCTGGGCAGTCAGCCCAGCTCCTAGCCAGAAATGTACATTTTTCTCCAGCAGTAAAGCAGTCTCTTGCGTGTGCAGCTGAGTTGACCAGTTCCCTTCGGGACTGAGCAAAACAGACTTGCATGCATGGGTTGTTTCTCCCAAGGCAGCATGCAAAGGCATCCCTTGTTTCAGGGATCTATGTTTAGCAGTTGAAGGTTACATGCAAGGAGAAATTCTGAAACCTCCCACCAAGTGTCGCTTCCCCTAGATTCGTGGCATGCACGTCACAACCTCGATGTTATCAAAACTCATCAACTGGACGCTACAAAAATCATTCCTTACATCAACCTTACAGCTCTGACATCCCACATCACATCTAGGAGTAGTTAACACATTTAGCTCTGTTGTTTTGGGGTAAGCCCGCTTCCCATGCCTTGTGCTGCATTTCTGTCGCTTTTTGTGTTTTCGCTTGTGGGAGTATTGTTTACTGATTTCTTTGAATGCTTGTTGTCGTTTACATATATACTAGCTTTGCCTAGCTCTGTTTCAGTTTTCGTTGTTATCTCACTATTATCGCATGCATGAAACTGTTTTGCATGGACATTCGCCTAACTGATGAACTGACTCACCCACATGCATGTTGATCTATTTGTTGAATCTTTCATTCATGTTTTTCATGCACTGTTAATCACTTTTGCTATCACGTAGTGTTGCCATGCATTCACTGACCTACTTGCTTTCAGTTGCCTGTGAAAGAGTCCAGCCAACTTGGCCTAGGCTCTGCCTTCACCAAGGCTAGTTTGCGTAATCTAGGAAAAGAAGGCTCACCTTCCTCTCTAGAAATGCACATTCTCTCCCAGCATTGGCCTCTAGGATTGTTTTGCGCATTTCTAGACAACAATGGCTTCTTGGCCCAAGAAATTGCACAAATCTGTCTCTGGGCTAACAGTCCTTCCCAACTGGAATTGCGCATTGCACAATCCCAATAGTCAATAGCCAGACTGGACTGTGCATTGCACAGTTCCAGTAGTCAGTCAGTCTTCCAACATCCGAGACTGTGCCTTGTGTAGTCTTGGCAATCGGTCTCCCGACATCCCAGTCGAAATTGCGCAACTTTCATGATCATTCACCCAAGTATGTTGCAAGTCAGTTCTCATGTTCATTTTGGTTTTCGACTAGCATATTGTTTTCCATGAGTGTTTCCATGTTTCTAGGTATCACAGGTGTTCATCTACCTCTGAGAAGTAGAGGTACAATGGTTTCCAGGAGAGTAGAGATGAAGACACTGTTCATATGACATTTGGGGATACAGTCGATCAAGTGTCTATGGACTTTCCTACCCATGAAGACATCAAATTGTACGTACACAAGGACAACAAGATATGACATCAACAACATCACAACGAGCAACATCATGAACAGCAATTGAAGACAGCATACCAAATGCAACGAATGTAAGAAGAGGGTTGTTGACAACATGGAGGTAGAACAAGGTTGCAAGCTCAAGCAAGTCCATTGATGATGAAATCAACTTTGGAGACTGCAACTATGAAGTGACGATGTGACATGAAGATCGCACGAAGGTAGAAGATGGAACAAAGCAGGAGTTGCATGTGCTGAAGTAGCAACTCAGGAAGAACATGAAGCTACATAGACAGACGAATGAGTTGCAACAATAACAGGAACAACAGCGGGTACAACATGCACTTACGGATGAAACTACGCTCATACAAGTTAAGGATCCACCCCAGTAGCTGACAAAGAGAAGACATGGTGAGCAATGTTGTTGATCAGATGCAAGGGATTCAACAACATGCATGTCGTTGAGTGCATACATGCAATCCAACCCATTCAACACACTCACCAAGGCAAAGACAAGAAGCAAGTCCAACTGGGGCTGAACATGCACTTCGGCAAGTTGATGCGCATGACCACCAGCACACACTTGAATAACAACACGGACACTATGCATAAGTGTGTTTCTGGTTTAATGTACCCAAGAAGAACATGCGCATGTTAGTAGACGAGTTGGATGAAGGGGCCAAACCAATGCACGGTTGCAACAGAGGCAAGAGTTCGCTTCAGCAAGATGTCACCTTGAGGTACATGCACACCATCACGGATGACCAAGCTTGGCATCAGCTCACCAGCTTCACCATCTCAAGCATGTCAAAGAGTTGGTCTCACCACATCAAACCGAGTGTCAGTGATGTCTTGCAAGGCTTGCTCAACCCATGTTGTCTCACATGAGTACATGTGCATTATAATGATGAGTCATGTCAAGTGTAAGTCGAGTGTCAACAATTGGATGTAACAGTCATAGAGTAGGTGAAGAGTCATGAGGGTAGTTGAATTGTCACAAAGGGGGAATGTCAAGGGTCACCCCACCCTTTGCTATAAATAGTCGCTCACAACTCATTGTATAGGCTTTTGGTCAGCCAAGCTTCTACTAAGACTATCTTGAAGAAGGTTTGGACAATATTGTAACGTGCCTTGGCTTCTCCACTACACAGAGCTAGTACATCTCTTTGGAGGAGTAGGCGGATGTGGTTGTAACCTTCCATTGTTGGGGCTAACAGGTTTACATGGATGTATCATATGATTGTGACTTACACTTCTTTATATAATAAGAGCCAACACATTTTCATGCATATGTTGTTATCGTAGTTAGACTGCTTCGATTGCCTTAATGATATATGTTGTTTAAATTATGTACTTGTGTATGCCTGATTCACACACAATTATATGAATATTGCTTTTGATGTGTTGCATATGTTGTTAACGTTGTCACCATCCGTGTCGACTTCTCTGCTGGACATCAGACAAACCTTTCACTTGAACCTTGCTATAATGACCGTCACACTCATCTCAGACTGCTCCATGAGTGTTGTACATGTTATCTTACCTTGTATGATGTGACTGTCGGATCCGAGTGGACTGCTTCGTCGGACGCTAAGCATGTCCTTTGCGTTGGTGTTCCTAGCCGAGTTGTGACTGATCCATTTCAACCTGAAACTCACCTTCACCTCCTTCCCCCTTCGAAGTGTTGGAACCTCTCATACACCTTCATTGACTCACTGGATCAGTCACACCCTTGCTACTAATAGGGTTATCCTACTTGCCTCTATGCAACATCGCGGTCAAGGCATTACCTTACGACCCACTGCTGGGACTCCTACACCAAACGGTCTGAGGTCTAATTGGGACTTCTTACTGGGGAGATCCTGTTGACATGTTATCGGGTCCAATGCCGTCAACAAGATCTAAGTTACAAATCTTCACTTCATGGATTTCCCCAAATGTTGATCAGGACATTTTTCCCGATCAACACCATCGAATAAAACAAATATGTTATGACAATATTTAACAGTGTTTTATCTAGGGACATTCAATCTGATGTATCATTAACAATCATATATTGGATTTAGTAGTCCTATCAACGTGTCTTTGTGCCCTTTTGATGCAAATGCTAGTGTTAAATAGCTATAGAACTATGTTATGTTATATTTTATATATAGAACTATAATATATAACTATGTGATGTTATAGTTAAATATAGTTATGTTATGTTATAGCTAAATATTATATATATAACTAAGTTATGTTTTGTTATATAGTTACATTATATATATATATATATATATATATATATATATAAAACAAATCATTTTTTTGGATTTTTAATTTTAAAGATTAATATTTTATTCAAGTAATTAATTTTTTAAAATGTATCATACTATGTTTATTATTTAAAATATAAAATAATTTTAAATTTTAATTTTAATTTTAAATAATAAATAAAATAAAATATCTTATTTGATCTTTAATAGAGGTTCAACACCATGAGAAACCATATTCATCATGTCAATCTCAAGCTCCTAATTAATTTATTTATTGGTTAAATAGTTTGGTTGTTTTTTGTTCTGGAGTTTTTTGGGGTATTCTCAATCAAATTTGTTCGAAATTTAAAATTCATATTAAATAACAAAAATAAAAAAAAAATCAATTTTTTTTCAATAAATTCCTAACGAAAACTTTAAAACCTAAAATAATTAGAATACAATGTTTCTACCATTCAAAATTAGAAAATAATCATAATAAACATGTTACAAAATTGCAAGCAAGAACAAAATTTAAAACCTAAATTATAATTCTTTTGGTGGTTTCGAAGCGTTTTCTTGGTGGTTTTTTGGTTTTCTAGGTTGATTTTGTGGTTTTCTAGGGGTTTTTTTGTAGTTTTCTAAGTGGTTTTGAAGGGCGTTTTCGGTGGTTTTCATGGTTTTAGTATCGTAAGTTTTGTTTTCAAATTAATTTATTAATTTTGCAAGAAAATTTAAATTAGAAACACAAAAGGAATAGGAAACCTACCTTGGCTTATTGGAGAGATTGGTTGTGTTTCTCCATGTTCCAATGGCTCGATCGAGCTCCAATACCTCGGTCGAGCTCCTAGTTATCCTACATTTTATGCAAAAATGACGTGCACAGATCGTGGGTGCATGTTTTAATAGAAAATTATGGCTCAATCGAGCCTTAGGGCTTGATCAAGCCATATATCTTGATCGAGCATTAAAGCTAGATCAAGCCTTTTGTTTTGAACCCTTGATCAATCTATTTTTTAGCGCTCTAGGAGCTCAATCAAGCGCTTAAACTACTTGATCAGGCCCTCTTTTTTCACCTCCATGTGCCTCTCTTGCCAAAAAGTATAACCTGTCTCCATGATATTGTTGGGTTGTGTTATATTCTTTCCACATATTTATGTTGTGTTGTGTTATATTCTTTCCACGTAGTTAACAGGGGGTTTGAAGGGCACCCGTAACCACACTTTATGGGGTCTGGGGCAGCGCCCCGGAAAATTTTGGTTTTGGAGCCTATGTTAGGTTGGGCAGACCCACCTATGGTTTTGTGCATGATTTTCGCACATGTTTTTTGGACGCGATGGTTTTCGGTCCATGGTATTGGATGCTTCGGCATGTATAAATATGTATTGTAACATTGAAAGGAACATAATGAAAAATCAAGCTGGTAGTCCCGGTTTTGGGATCCAAGGGAAAAACTCTGTGTATATGTGTTTTATGTGTTATGATCTCACATTGTTTATTTTCTGTGTTTCAGAATTCATATGTAGATAATTTCTGTACAGGGTTAAAAACTACATTTGGTTTCAAAGCTGTTTTGGCTTCAAGGGGATGCCTTTGTTGCTAAGGGGTTTTGCTCGGGCCTGTGGTAGACCCTGTTCAGTGGGAGATCTGTGAGATCGATTTTGGTGGTGAAAGAAGATGGCGAGCAGTGGAAAAAAAGAGATCAAGAAATTTAATGGTTAGAGTTTTGAGTTGTGTAAACTCAAGATGGAGGATCTGTTGGTGGATAAAGACTAATGGATCGCGGTAGATCCGGGTACTAAACCAACGGGAGTGTCCGATGAAGAATGGAAGAAGTTGGATCGGAAGGCAAAGAGCACAATACGATTGTGTGTCTCAGATTCAGTATTGCTGAATGTATCAGGGGAAGCTACGACAAAGGCTTTGTGGGACAAGTTAGGGCTTTGTACCAATCTAAGTCTCTGGTGAATAAACTGTTCCTACGAAAAAAACTGTATAACCTGAAGATGAAAGATGGAGAGTCGGTAACAGAGCATCTGAATGCATTTAATAATGTGGGAAGTCAGTTAGTATCTGTTGATATTAAAATTTCAGATGAAGATAAGTGCATCAGTTTGTTGTGTTCTCTACCAGGTTCGTGGGATAGTCTGGTTATTGCAATAGGCAGCAATGCAACTGCCTTGCATTTTGATGAAATAGTCTCATCCTTGCTGACGGAGGAGATGAGACGGAAAAATATGGAGATCCAAAATGGTGATGCCTTGTCTGTATGAGGGCGGACCCAGAACAGAAATAAAAATAAGTCATCGAGTGGGAGATCTAAATCTAAAGGGAGATATAAATATCCAGGAAAACCTGTAAAGGTGGTGTGCTGGAAATGTGGAAAGGAAGGGCACTACAAAAGGGACTGTAAATATAAATCTCTTGACAAAGGAAAGGGATTTAATGAGGCTCCTTCTGTAGAGGCGAAAACCACCTCAGATGAAGGTGGGGATGTGTACTTGGCTTCTTCAAGTACACATGTAGATCATGAGGCATGGTTGATTGACTCAGGTGCATCCTTTCACTTCACTTCCCATAGAGAGTGGTTCTGCGAGTATGAGAAATATGATGGTGGTGATGTCTTCTTGGGGAATGACAGGAAGGCTAGAATCGTTGGTCGTGGAAAAGTAAAGTTGAAGTTGCAAGGTGGAAGGGTTAGAATGCTTCCAGGTGTTCTACATATTCCTGCATTAGCCAAAAATTTGATTTCTGTTAGCAAGCTGGATGATGCAGGTGTAAAAACAGTGTTCGAGAAGGATACCTGTAAGATGGTTTGGGGAGCACTGGTATTGATGCAGGGAGTTCGGATTGGAACTTTGTACAAGCTGTGAGGTAGCACTGTTATTGATGGGTGCAATAGTTCTGTGGTTCCTGAAAGTGGAGCAGAAAATCTAGTGGTCTTTGGAGAGAAGACCATGTTGTGGCATCAAAGGCTTGGACATATTGGAGAAAAGGGCCTTCAGATACTTCATGGTAAAGGTATGGTAGAAGGTATGAATAATAGCTCTCTGGATTTTGATTTCTGTGAAAATTGTGTATATGGGAAGCAGAATCGGGTGAGTTTCCCCTCTGGTAGTAAGAGGGCGAAACAGATATTAGAACTTGTGCACAGTGATGTGTTTGGACCTGTGAAGGTTCCATCACTGGGTAAGTCTGTGTACTATGTATCATTTATAGATGACTTCTCAAGGAATACATGGATATATTTCCTTAAGAAGAAATCTGAAGTCTTTGACAGGTTTAAAGAATTTAAGGCTCTGGTGGAAAACCAGACAAAGAAGAAGATAAAGGTGTTGAGGACAAATAACAGTGGATAGTTTCATAGTAAGGAATTTGAAGAATTCTGTAAGAAGTGTGGTATAGAACGGCAGAAGACTACACCATATACACCTCAGTAAAATGGAGTTGCAGCAAGAATGAATAAGACGTTGATGGAAAGGGCAAGAAGCATGCTCAGTGGTGCCGAGTTAGGATAGGAATTCTGGGCAAAGGCAGTGGATACTACATGTTACCTGGTCAACAGGTCACCTTCATCAGTGTTGGAGGATAAGACTCCACAAGAGGTATGCACTGGTAAGAAACCCTCTCTTTCACATCTGAGGGTATTTGGATGTGATGCATATGTACATGTTCTAAAGGAGAAATGAACCAAGTTGGATAGTAAATCTAAAAAGTGCATCTTTATTGGGTACAAGGATGGTTTAAAGGGTTATAAGCTTTGGAACCCAATCACACAGAAGGTTATGTATAGCTGAGATGTGGTGTTCAGAGAGGTGAAAGATGTTATTAAACATGAAGTCCAATGAAAAGAACCTGAGAAGATAGAGTTTGAGCTAAAGGAGGAAGAATCAGACTCTACAACAGAAGAGGAATCAGAAGATGAAGAGCCACAAACTCCTGCTGTGAGAAGATCAGTTTGAGAAAGAAGGCAACCTGAAAGGTATAGTCCATTTGCTTTCTGTTCAAATTTTGCTTTATCTGTTACTGATGATGATCCCAGAACTGTGAAGGAAGCAGTAGATTCAGAGGATGGAAAATTATGGAAAGAGGCCATGGTTGATGAAATGGCATCTTTGCACAAACATGAGGCTTCGGATCTGGTGGAGTTGTCGGCTGGAAGGAAACCCATTGGCAGCAAATGGGTATTCAAAAAGAAGACAAATGCAGAAGGAAAAGTGGAGAAATACAAAGCTCGGTTGGTAGCAGAAGGTTATTCCTATGTGCCGAGAATTGATTTTGGTGATATTTTTTCTCTTGTTGCCAAGGTAACTTCTATTAGATTACTTTTATCTGTTGCTGCTACTTTTGATTTTGAGGTAGAACAGATGGATGTGAAGACAACATTTCTTCACGGGGATCTGGAAGAGGAAATATACATGAAGCAACCTAAAGGCTTTGCAGCGAAGGGAAAGAAAGAATTGGTATGCAAGTTAAAGAAGTCTCTGTATGGGTTAAAACAATCACCAAGGATGTGGTATCAGAAATTTGATACATTTATACGGGGACTTGGCTTCACGAGAAACAAAGAAGATCACTGTATGTATTTTAAATTAATTGGTGACCGTGTTATTTATCTGGTCTTGTATGTGGATGATATGTTGCTGGTTGGAAATGACAAAAAAATTATCCAGGATTTGAAGACCCAATTGTCCTCCAAATTCGACATAAAAGATCTTGGTACTGCAAACTATATTTTGGGCATGGAAATTAAAAGAGATCGGGCAAAGAGGAAGCTTTAGTTAAACCAAAGGAAGTACGTCGAGACAATACTGCAGAGGTTTAATATGCAGGATAGTAAACGGTGAAGGTTCCTATTCCTGTAGGTGTGAGGTTATCTGTTGAACAATGTCCCAAGACACAAGAAGAGGAAGAGGACATGTCCCGTGTTCCGTATGCAAGTGCAGTCGGTAGCCTGATGTATGCAATGGTCTGTACTAGACTAGAAATTGCACATGTAGTGGGAGTATTGAGCAGGTTTATGTCAAAACTAGGAAAGGAGCATTGGAGAGCATTGAAGCGGGTTTTCAGGTATTTGCGTGGCACTAGTGATTATGGTTTGTGCTACGAAGGAAGACCATGATTGGATAGAGTGTTGGATATTTGTGGCTTTGTTGATGTAGATTGGGCCAAAGATCTGGATTAGAGAAGATCTACAAGTGGGTATGTGTTTAACCTATTTGGAGGTGCAGTCAGTTGGATGAGTAAGAAACACTCTGTAGTGGCACTATCAACTACAGAGACAGAATACATGGCAGCCACTCATGCAAGCAAGGAAGCAGTTTGGTTGCAGAGATTGTGTTCAAGTATGGGGTTAGTATAGGAAGCTATAAGGATAGACTGTGACAACCAAAGTGCAATTTTCTTGGCAAAAAACCCTGCATATCATTCAAATACAAAGCACATTGATGTTTAGTATCACTTTGTGAGGGATATGATAGAAGACAAAAAGGTGTTTCTAGTAAAGGTGGACACTTTGAAGAATACTGCAGATGCATTGACAAAACCTGTGAGCTTTGAGAAGTTCTCTTGGTGTAGAGAGACAAGGGGCATTTCAGGGCTGGGAAAATGACTAAGCTCTCTTGTGGCCCCCTGTGGAAAGAAAACAACAAGTGGGAGAATGTTGGGTTGTGTTATATTCTTTCCACGTAGTTATGTTGGGTTGTGTTATATTCTTTCCACGTAGTTAACAGGGGGTTTGAAGGGCACCCGTAACCCCACTTTATGCGGTCCGGGGCAGCGCCCCAGAAAATTTTGGTTTTGGATCCTATGTTAGGTTGGGCGGACCCACCTATGGTTTTGTGCATGATTTTTGCACATGTTTTTGGGACACGATGGTTTTCGGTCCATGGTATTGGCTGCTTCGGCATGTATAAATATGTATTATAACATTGAAAGTAACATAATGAAAAATCAAGCTGGTAGTCCCGTTTTTGGGATCCAGGGGAAAATCTCTGTGTATATGTGTTTTATGTGTTATGATCTCGCATTGTTTATTTTCTATGTTTTAGAATTCGTATGCAAGTAATTTCTGTACAGGGTTAAAACCTACAGATATCACCCTTCTCTTCCTTTTCTAGTGGAGTTGGGGGATCATATCATCCATTCAAGGATTAATTTTTTGAAGTTTTTGGAACAAGAATGGCCTAATTATTGGTTAATGCAAAAAGGCATTTTATAACTTAATATAAATTACATTATAATCATACATCTATAAAAGGAATACTGTAGTAGATGAGACTAATGATTGGATTGGATGAGATTAGGAGAGAAAATATCAACTTCACTAGAAATTATTACAGTAAATGAATTATATGATTGGATGGGATCAAGAGGGAATCTCAGCATCACTAGAATCTATTTCTAGATGGTAATATTATGTATGTAATCAATCTGTCAACAACAGGATAAGAGATGAAGGAAATCATATCTTAGATCTTCTGGAATTATCTTGTCTGATGTCTAGTGTGTATTATTTTAAATATGTTCATCTCATTCATATTTATTCCTTTACTAAATATGAAATTTCTTTCTGATTTCTAAACTGCGATGGATATTCCACTAGACAGTTCATCACAACAGATCTAGAAATATTATATTAAAAAATCCAAAATTCTACACTTTTACAGTTTTATTAAATTTCAAGATTTGTATATCTAACTGTAATTAGTGCATGCATGCGAATGGAAATTATGTAGAAAAATAGAGAATGATAAGATAATCACACACACACACACATAAGACATAATATATGCTTTGGAAAACCCTTTCAGGAGAAAACCCAACTGGAAGGTGAAGTCTCTTCGCTCTCTTTCCTTGTCTTGAAATATGGTTGTAGGTACAAAGAAGTATGGCTTGTGGAGTGGGATGATACAGTGCATAAATCCTCTCTGTGTGCTCCACCTCTTATCCATCTTGGCTATCTTTTCTCAGCTATGGAACAAAATTCACTTGAAAGAATGGAATACCTCTTCCTCCTAATGGCTCGGTTATAACACAACCTGATAGTCTACTAGTGGTTAAGTTTTGACTACCTCAACTCATAACTAGAGTTATAATATAGACTCTTCTAGAGTCTTTTATATCACAATCATGTGGCTATCCCCTTTTCCATACATTATGGGGCTTGACGCAACATCCTCTCGAACCATGGTGGTGAAAATAGGAAGGTCAACTTCTGAGTGGCATAACTTTCACATACATATTTTGATTGACGTGATTCTTGCGACATTGAAAATGTCACTGTGTGTAGAATAACATGAAAAGATGTTTCCCTTAAGAAACAAATTTTTACCCACAAAAAATGTCATTTTATGCCTCAAAATGCTTTTGGAAGGTTTGAGACCCTGTTTTTCCAAATTGGGTCATGTCGGTAAAAAGGGTCCCGTGAGTTGATTCCTACTCTTTTTCCATTATGAATGCATCGAGATGGATGAAAAACAATATAGTGACCGAATCTGAATGACTTTATTTTTTCTTCTTTTGGGGGCAAATAAAAATAACTTTCAATTAATTCAAAATCCATTTTTGAATATTGCAAGCACATGTCAGTTTTGTTGATATTCCCTTCTTTATCAAAATTTAAAATCTAAAACTCCAGACTAGACATTTACAACTACACATTAGATCCCAACACTCCTATGAGAGGTATACTCATGACTCTTTGAATCTGATTGAACTCCCATGCATTTATGATCCATAATATTTGGTAGTGAAAGTACCCATAATCACTTGAATTAGATTGATTATTTTATGTATTCACATAATTTACGTTATTGTTATTTGTTATCTGATTATTAATATAATAATTTTCAATAATACTACTATCACATAACGGATGGAAATTTGAGAAAGTATAATGTCTGTGTACATCCCATAACCATCTAGTCCATTTGTATAAATTAATTGAATGTATAAATGTGATATATACCTTTTTATAATATACCATCAACCAAGTATCCAGTCCATCGATTTATTTGTATTGGACCCATAAGAATATTGTATTGGAAGGAACTCTAATGAATTTCAACTTAATTACATTATATTAACAAAAAAAGAACAATCATGAAATAGTTATCCAATGTTTTAATATTTTTGTAACTTAGTACAAGTATGGACTTAATTTGTTTGATGTTTCATTGCAATATTTGTATTTTATCCACAACTCTTCCACCATTCTACTTCTATTGTTATAAGGTGAGAGAATTAAGTGTCTTAATTTGTTGTTATATGTTGAGTATTAACACTGTGGGAGCATTAAGTTTCATGTGTATAACAACTCTAGGATTGAGATGAATCTGTGCTGAGTACACATAGGTAAAATAATAATCAATCAATCCTTATGTGAAACTTGGTTGTTCCCACTCAAAATTTGGATGTACATGGGTTCAATTTATTTCTTCTCTCTTCATAAAAGACTTAATGGGAGAACAAATTTGAGTTATGTTTTTTCCATATGGTCCAGGCTAAAGTAGAAGCAACAATAAATGAAACAAACATCGTTGTCTAACCATTCTTATTTGGTTTGACTTGATAGCCCCATATTCAGGTGGGGGAAATTGTCACATTCAGCTCACCAGAGCCTCATCTTTATCTTTATTTTTTTTTTATTTCAATTGAATACTACAATTTCCCCACCTGAATGTGGTGCTATTAATGCCAACCAACAAATAATGGTTATACAATGTTATTTGTTTCATTTATTTTTGCTTCTACTTCATCCTAGACGATATAGAAAATATATAACAACTGAAATTTGTTCTCCCTCGAGTCTTTTATGCAGAGAGAAGAAATAAAATCAACCAATGTAAATCTAAATTTTGAGCAGACATAACCAAGTTTTACACAAGGATTAATTGATTATTTTTTACCTGTGTACTCAACACAAATTCATCTCAATTTTGGAGTTGTTATACACCCAAAACCTAATGCTCTCACTAGATAAATACTCAACATATAATAACAGATTAAGACACTTAATTCTCTCACTGTGTAACAACAAATGCATAATGGTGGAGGAGTTGCAGACAACATACAAATATTACAATGAAACATTAAACAAAATAAGTCCAGCTTGAGAAAAAATAATCAACATTTTCAACGCATTCTGCATTACGATACCTATCGAGATATGTGCAAAGGTCAACTCTTGTCACATTTTCTTGATGTAGAATCAATTAAAATGAAGCTGAAGAACATGTTAACCTATGCCTTTTCTAATGTGTTGATACCTCCTAGACTCCTACTACTTTTTCCTAGAATCGCCTAGAGTGAAGCCAAATAACACGCTAAAGAAGTGTTTGCATAAATATTTTCGAAACTGATGGAGAACCAGGGTGAAAAATTATGGGTTTTGTTTAATTTTTAATCCTCACCAACCCGTCACCTGAAACTTAACTCGTCGTTGTTGGATAGTCTGACGAATCACTGTCATGCAATTCAATAAACTACTCCTTAAAATGCTAGTTGCATACTTTGTATGTCAATAATTTTAAAAATGAGAACAAGGCAACTAAAGGGTAGGGGTCCAACAATCCCCAGCCTCCATCCCTAAGATATCCGGGCCGTCACAAAACATTTTGTGATATTATTATTATTTTGTTTTTAAAAAAATATAAATAAAAATTTTAACATTTATTTTTTTGCTTAATTTTAGCTTCACACTTCTAACACCTGCTAAACCCCTCTTAAAAGATTGTGATGTGTTCAATTTTGAACCTTATACGTCAATCATATGGAAACTGAACAGGGTGTAAGTTGTAAATCGTTGTTTCCAACACTAATGAGTAATGGTCACAGAATGTTGATTTAGCTTAATTGGAGAAGGGAAAGAAGCCGACGCATTATAACAAAGCTTTAAATTAGTTCAAAGTATAAGTACAAAATCCTATGTCACCCATTTAAGTTCCCTATTCCCAATTCTTCATTTATGGTGAAAGATCGACAATCTCTCTCTCTCTCTCTCTATATATATAGGTAATATAATATAGGCATTATATAGATTCTTAAATGCAAAGTGGGATACTACATATTTTTCTACACATATTATGATTACTTCACCTCATACCTCATTTTGTGAAGACTGATTAATTATATTCTTGAAATGTTCTATGTACTTGGGAAAGATATTTAAATATAAACTATTCATTTATTAAGTGGAGTATTGAAAACGGGCTCATTGAGTGTGAATGTGAGGTATGGTGTTTTTAATTTTAATTATATAATGAAAGATATATTTAACATGGACTACATGTAGAAAATGTCTCTTTGTTTGTTTTTGGGTTTGCAAATATTGCAGCTTAAAATAAAAATAAAAAATTAAGATTTAATATATTTTTAATCCAATTTAAATGATTATTTTTCTTTAAAAATCTATAAATTCGGAGTTTTTGGTGTGATTTGTGTTCTCTCATATGGTATCGGAGCTCAAGGGAGTTGTTGGGAGAGGCCTAGTGGTAAATAGCTACGTGAGGGCGACTGTTGTGCTAAGTGTTTGAGTGTTTTCCTTTGAGTGTTTGAGTGTGTAGAGAGCATGAGCTATTGTTGCTGTGGGAAAGAGACATAGTGTGAAGCAGTTGAGTTGAGTTTTCAACTTTGCTATGATTGTTAAGGCATAGTCAACCTGAGGAGTAAGACAATGTGGAGCTTCCTCGAACTACGTTAGAAGAAGCGCACTAAGGAGTGCCTATAGTCGTGTTTATGTTGAGAAAGGTTTGTGATGGCTCGTTGGCGTAGAGGTTGAGTTGTGAGAGCTATGAGGTAGCCCTGTTGTTCATGAGCACATAAGGATAATCATTGTCATGTGCGTTGAGTTTCCTGTGGAGTCCCGCAAGGTGGATCGAACCATATTGTCAGTAGAGGACACCAGATGAAATGAAGAGGAAAATGAATTGAACGCTACTGCAAGTGATCTCTTTCGTTCGTTGAGACCGACGTGAGGATTGACCAATTTCTGTTGTGGAGTCAAGAAAATTGTTGTGCCTGTTTTCATTATTGTGGCTTGACGAGGCTGTGTTTGGCCAAAGTCATGAGGAAATTGGTAGTTACTGCGAGGTGCCAAGGTGAAGTGCGAAGATCGATGAAAAATTGGTGTTGTTGGTTTCAAAGGCAGTAAACAATTTCGAAAGAACGGGATCTGCAAGGAATCTTATGCAGCTCTCTCGTAGGCTATCGTGGGCGATGACTAGTCTAGAGGAAAAGAATGCGTCGCTGAGAGCCTGCATCTGTAAATATGGAGCTTCAAGGCAAAGAACATGCATGCTCTGAACTTGGATTTGGTGCTTTGAGGAAAAGAGGTGAGTGGTCGCTCCAAGGAAATTAGCCAGAATGCTCAATGTGAAAGAAAATATAAGTGGCGTGTCTATTCTAAGGTGAAGCTATTAGGGTTTGAATTCAAGTTTATCTTCAAGTTCGAATTTCAATAGTGGGATTTGTGGAGAGCAGAGAGAATGGATTTCGGTCATTGATTTCTCAAGCCATGTGAGTTGTTGCAAAATTGCGTAAAGCCCAAGTTGCCTGACATCTTGGAGGTTGGAAGATCAAGCTGAAGTTTGGATTTAGAGTGTTGGAACGCTGCATAAAAGGAGATCCATTCAGAGCCATGGATCATAGTCAAGTGTGAGGGATCTATTTTGTCAGGAGAGTCGCTCACTATTCTAGAGTCAACCATTGTGACCCATCTCAATGTGCATGGAGTCATGGGAGAAGTGTCGTGAAAGATGTGTGGTCCTTTGAAGCAGTGCTTTTTATTTTCTGATTTGGGGCTTTTCAAGTTTGAGCCGAGTTATAGTGAAGGGAGATCTTCCAGACATATTTGTTAGCTGTGGATAAAAAGCCGACAATGGTGTTTTTGGTGTTGGCCCACTGCACGATCTTCATGTAAGGCCAAGTTGAGAGATGATTGTGGAGATCGAGCTAGAGAGATGATCGTAGGAGCTAATCAGCTTAGCGTGGAGCTACAGCCTGTGACTGGTGCATGTGTATGAGAGTGCCAATCTTTTGAAAAGAGTCTCTATTTTTGGGTTGGAGTAGTGTGTTCATGTGAAGTTGTGTGAAGAGCCTAGTTCGAGTAGTTGAAGAGGACGATTGCAACTCGTGGACGTGTATTAGAAAGCTGAGAAATGAGTGGCATAACATTTGATAGTGATATTTTTTATGATGTTTTTTCAAAGAGTCCATTTGGAAGTATTTTTGGGCTGGGTAATATTTTTTATTCGGTTAGTATTTTTCAGTCAGAATAATTATTCAATAAACATAATGGTTTTATTGATGACCGTGAATATCAAGAGGTGCGATCTATTCCACATGTTCCTGTAATCACGGAGAGAAGAAATTTCTTCTCCGAGAACCCAATTGTTAGAAATTTGATTAGATCCGCTACTAAGATGGTTGCGACAGTGGAGGATAAGACCATGGATGTTTTTCAAAGGTTGCACATGTTCAAAGATGAGTGTATTTTGATGGATGAAGAGGAACTTGGTTGCACACTTTACAAGGCTCCTTGTGATGTAAAATGGGGAGAGCATGAATCAGATTACCTTGTTTTCATTGTTCGGGATGTTGCCTTGCATCTAAATCTAGAAGAGGTTGTTAAGTACATAAGCAAAGATCAGTTGACGAAGCTCATGAGGAAAGAAAGAAAGGTGAAGATGAAACTGTATCAACAAATGAAAAAGCATGGACCCTTTAGCAAGAAGGAAAAAATGAAAGATGTGTTATCAAATCGTGTGTAAGCCTAGCTGAGACTTAGACCAACAGGCATGTCAATTAAGAGTATGTTTATGTCTTATGAATTGTGTTATAGGGTATATTGTGTGTTTGTCATGTGGTTGGAATTAAGGGGGAGCGTTGGAAAACATTAATTCCAACCAACCAACCTTCTGCATTAACTCTATTAGTTAGGAAGTCTTCTCGAGAGTTGAGGAGGTTGTCTCATAGCTTCTGGAGACTTCAGATAGCTTCCCAAAGAAGCCATTGTCACTGACAATCCAGAAGCTTCATCACGATGTATAAAATGTTTTCTCTGGCAATGTAAATTCAGATTTTATGGTGTGATCTGCGTTCTTTGATAGGATCATAAACATCTCTTGCTTCACGTAAATTTCAATAGCAGAGGTGCCTCTTTGCTTCATCCATGTGCGAAGCCTAACATACTTAAATTGGATCGATCATAACTCGCATCTAGTGAACTTGATTTTCTCCTTGAGGTCATTTAGTGAAATTGAAATGATGCATAAGAAGATAGTCTTTTTCGAATACACCATAACTTTTTATCTAAAAGAAGTTGTGTGCCTAAGAAGAACTTCCAATGTTTGTGATAGGACAATTCCCACTCTCAGGAAAAATTTCTAACTCTAACAAAAAATTTCTCACCCTTAATAAATTTTCTTGGGATATAGGCACTTCCAAATCCAAATTTATTAAACCATGGTATATGTTCAATGATGTGGGCATAAATCTTGTACACATTATCATTTGTGAAGGTGATCAAGATTTTCTAATTAAGAAGGTGAGTCAATATTGCAATGGATACACAACCCAACTTCATTTTCAAGATGTTGCAAAAGAATCAAGATGACTTCAACAAATGCTAGAATAATGCCAAACCATAACATAAAAAGTTCATAATTTATATCCGTACATCTTGATTAAACTTCTTGAATGGCCATAAAATACTTACCACGTGATTTGTATTCTTTTCATCAGAAGGATAATCTCCTCTAGGGCTTGGCACCTCTGGAATAATTTGGACTGTCTGCAAAAGTTTAGATGTTTCTCCAACACTCACATAATCATTATTTGGAATCTTCTCATCAAGTCTATTTTATAATTCCTTTTCATGAATTTTCCCTAATGAATAATGTTGTAGATAGAAGTCCATATGAAGATGATGCTAAGTTGGAAATACAATTGAAACACATCAAAAATTAGAGATGAGAATCACTCTGCTTGAATTTATCAGCTATAGAAATATGAACACAAGTCACAGGAAGTAAACTCCAAAAGCGTGGAAATCAACACATTGACTTTCAAATTATAAAGAAGCATTGGAGATACTAAGTTTAAAGTTTGAGGACTAAAATCTAGTTAGAATTACACTGCCAATGAAAAGAATATGCTGCCCCATTTTCTTTGCAAACATTGGGTTCATTTGGCATAACAATATATTTAATAAAAGTTTAACATTTTATTTATAGAAATTAAATTAATAAGAAAAGAATAATAGTCATTCTTCCCAACTACCCAAAATAAATTTATTTAATTAAAATTACTTATATTCGTATTAGATTTGAAATTCCAATATTGATGTTCCTAATTCTTTTTTTTCAAAGAAACGGGTAAGAACTTGTATTATTGAATTTTTTTGGTTATTAGGCCAAATATTTTACATATTCCAATATTCCTTGCTGGTTTGAAATTAAGAATGATGGCTCAATCTAAACTCTCCAACAAGTTCCCCATGTCACAAAAATTTCAAACACTTTCCAACTAAAACTTCTCTAAAAAACTCCCAATATTCAAATGCATTTACATTGCATTATTCACTACTTTTGTCTTGATTTAGACTAACTTCATGTTTTCCTTTGGAAAATGTCTTTTCCTTTCTTTCCAAATTGCTTCCAACCCATGTTTTCTTCTATTTCCAACATATCATTGATGTTCCAACTTTTCAACTTAATAAAACTATAATAATTTAAAAAATTTAAACATAAAAGTACAATTTTATAGTAAACAAATAACCCATTTTTAAAAAAATCAAATAAATTAGATTTGATTTTAGTGGATATTAACTACCATCACTATCATCAATATTATCATCATTTTAAACTATAAATATTTAAACATAGTTACGATCAAACGAGAAAGTGAATTGCCACCCGTTTTTTTGAAGTAGCAAAAAAGCACCTGATTTTGAAAAGTGGTGATGCTAGAATAATTTTTTTTTTTAGCATATTTTTGGCACTTTAAATTTTCTTTTGTATCAAGTATGAACATTTTTTTTTTTTTATGTTTGTGATTTTCATGTGATTTTGAAAAGTTCTGATGCAACATCAACCCCCTTTTTTAGAGGGTTGATTTTTGACACTTCAAATTTTCTAATGTCTTCTTCTTCCCATAAGAATTTTTTTTAAGTGTATTTTTTGTGTTTTTTTGTTTTTATTTTCCTCAATTTTATTTGTAATGAAATCTTCATTTTTTTCGCGTAGTTAAAAAAAAAAATGGTCAATATTTTAAATTTACTATTTTCTATATGTTTATGTACTGTTAATTAATATTTCAATGGACATCAAATAATTGTCACTAAAACTAATAATTTTAAACATTTCACAAAAAAAAAAACACATTTTCTATATAAATACAATGAAAAAAAATACGCATTTTCAAAATTTTTGTCAAAAACGACATGTCAAATAAACAATTTTTATGGGAAAATCCTAACAAAAAAAAAAAACAAAAAACAAAAGACAAAAAACAAAAAACAAAAAACAAAAAAAAAAACAAAACAAAAACAAAAAAAACAAAAAAAAAAGCTATTCACATAAAAATTACAGTGAAAAACATATAAGACAAATATTGAACATATAACAAAAGTAATCAAATGTTCATCCTTCTCATAAAATCTCAAAGTCAAAACATTACAAATAAAACTAATGAAGATCTCTCAAAATTGAGTTTGATTTGCAATAATAACTTAAATGTCATCAACAATATCATATAATCCATGTTCATCGTCTTTTGCAGCTTCATTATTTTCGTCTTCCACAATATTTCTTGCTTGAGTTTCCTCATTTTCCTCGTCTACTGGATCTTTCATATCTGCAAATCTCCCAAAGTGTCCTTTTCCAATCATTCCATATAGTAGTGGTTGTGGTTCCTTTGTTTTTTTTTCCACACGTGATTCATTAAAATCTCCTTTCTTCAAACCAACTTCTTGCATTTCATCTAGAAGAAATTGAAGAGCATTAATTCTTTGTTGAATAAAATTGCATTATAGAGGGTCTCTTTCAATCGCAATGGAATTTCTTCCTTTTTGTAGGCAACATGCTAGTGTTGTACCTAATCATCAAGCACAAAAACAACAAGTAAATTAGTATAAACACATAAAAACAAAAAAAATAAATATTAAAATTCAATTTTATATATTAAAACTTACCTGAACTTGAAAATAAATCCAAAACCCAATCTCCTTCATTTGAACATAAATCTATAAGATAGTTAATCAATGTTTGTGGTTTTTGATAAATGTTAACTATCTCCCCTTTTGCATCTTTATCCTCATATGTGAACGTTTTTACGACTGCATCATGAACCAATACTTGGCTATGACTCTTTCCATCTACTTGGTTTAGAAGAATGGACTTATAATTATCATCTTTTGCCCAAAATTCAACATGGATGAACTCACAATCACTTTTAGTTGGATGATCTATGGAAGAAATGAGATTTGACTTTTCCTGTAACATGACATAGTAAATGTTCAATCCACTTGTACATACAAAAAAATTACATTAATCAAACATACAATTTCAATGTCTTACCATGTAATCTGCATCCTTGAGTTTGGTTTTCCCCTGAATCTTGTTAAGAACATTGCAAATTGTGTGTCTGAATGAAATGTCACAAATCTCCAAAGTGGTGATGTTGTGACTTCTTGAAAGCCTATAACCACTTTATTAAAAGCTTGATAAGTGTAAGGCTCACTATCATATTCAATGTTTGGGAAATTGAAGCCATGAGGAATGTCTGCGATAACTAGGGCATATTCCCTTTTAGGTATGATTTTTGCAATATCTTCACAATCACCTTGTATTATTTGATATTGGATAGTCTCCAGCCCATTCCAAATGAAATGATTAAGAGTAGGATCAAGTTCAACATTCCTAAGACGTTGTTTTCTCAGCCTTTCCAACTTAATTTTTTCAATGAAACTTTTGAAAGTATTTGCTAGTCCATTCGCATCCTTCTTCGACATCTTTAATGAAATAAATAAATATAAGTATAAGTAATATAATAAAAATAAAAAATTATATGAATAAAATGAATGTAAAATTCAACATACCTTTTTGAATGGAAGATACAAATATTTAAGTGTTGATGTAGAACTTGATTCTGGGTAGTTAAGTACAACATCATTCCAACTCCCTCCATTCAACATTTTAACCATATGTTCTTGTATTTTCATATAAATCTTATGACTGACTAAATAAAATAAAAATTGTTAATATAATGATATGTGTAACAAATAATACCAATAACAATATGTTATATTTAAAAGAAAATTATAATCTAAGAAAAATTAAAATTAATTGAAAAAAATTACTTTTGAAATTCTGAGCACATTTCCTCCAATAACAATTCACCTGACTTCACACGACATAATATTGATTTGAATAGTTTTTCATCTTTCACACCTTGCATTGTTCTTCTAGGTGTGATAGTCATATCATCTGGAAGTTGCTTCATTTCAGGACCTGTCTTACTGTTGGTACATATTATGGGTTTAGACCTTTTAACCTTCTAATTTTTTACACCAATATTCTCCCACAATTTGAAAATGTCATCAATCAATTCCCATATCTACCATGTTCTAAATTCCAACTGGAAAATGTTATCTATTCCTCTGAATAGTTCTAAATTTAATTTGCCACCTTTTGATTGGATTCTATCCTCAATTTGATAACCTTTTTCCATACAACATTCCTTCCGAAAGCTTAAACTTATATTAAGCTTATCCCCACCACATTTTTCTCAAAATTCATTATGAATAAATCTAAAGCTTTGAACGAAAGTCGTTGACATTCCATACTCATTATCTGCATTATGATCCCATGCCGATAACTTTGCCTCCGTTTCTTTTAAACCATCATAAATGATGCATTTCACTATTTCAAAAAGATAGTTTCTAGGATATTCCTCGATAAATTTTATTTTGGCCTCTGCTAAATGGTTCCCTCCAATTACATAATATCTGTACTCAAAACATCATGCCCTATCAAATGCCTCCTTATTGGGAACCTGATTTGGATCAACAAGAATCACATAAGGCACCACATGTGCATATGGATTGTACTTGAACAATGTTTTCAAATTATAGACACATAGGTGATGTGCCTTTCTAATTTGATATTGAGATTGTCCTTCATTTGACCTATAGAATTGGGTGACATTAAGCTCAAATATTTTGCCACCATTAACTAATTTATTCTTCCTCATGTGATTCCAAATGACATTTTGTTTTGTTTTCATAATGCCATCCTCTAAATCAGCGTCAGGTGTTATGATTTCTTTGTTGCCTTTAGAACTTTCACTTTGTTCTTCATTGTCGCTTATGATTTTTATAGATTCCCAATTTTTTATTTCTTCTTCTTCCTAGTTGACATTTCTTCTTCTACAGAAATAATCTCCTCATCATCAAGTGGAAGAGTGACATCCATGGGCATTTTTCTTTTCAGTGTTTTATCTCTTTTCTCCTTCCTTTTCAACAACAGTTCTAACCTCCTCCTCACTAATGGAAACATATTTTTGAGCTTCAGCGTGAGCTACAACTGCCACATCTTCAAAAGAAACATGTTTACTTTTGTTAGATTGACCCAACGTATGGATTCTTTGTTGATCCGCTGCATGTACCATTGTAGCGTTATGGATTGTTGATCTTTGCCTCATTCTCTTTTCTTGTTCTCACTCTATATGGAAAGTGTTGATGACATTCATAATATTTGGTTCCATATAATAAATACCCTCCAGCATTATTGAAAGACTCTCAGCAAAATCCTATCAAAGAAAATAAAATATGTCAATGATCAATCATTTATAAACAATTTAATGATCATTACAATAATACATTACACATAAATATAAATAAGCATAATTACAATGTTATTTGAAATGTTAAATGAGATTTCTTCACACAATGGTGTAGATTCTTGATCTATGTCATACTTGTACTTTCTGAGACAATATCTAACATTTTCATGTGACTTGGGCAATTTTGCAAGAACATAAATAGTGCTTGAATTCAGCACCAAACATATGTCTCGTACTCTGCCTATCACCTCATATGGTTCACCCAAATAAATCATACCACGGTATACATAGAGATGCGTAGTATCATCAGATTCAACAACTTGAAAATGCCATGTACACTCTATTTTATTTATTTCTCATTAAGTCATCCATTCAGAAACAATCTTTGGTGCACTTGATGGATCAGTTGGTCAACTTTTACTTTTGGTATGTTCAACAGTCTTCAAAACATGTCCACCTGCAACTTTAGATAATGGAATTGTTGTCTTTGTCCAAACATATTCACAGAGACCTTCCTTGATGTCATCTTCCTAAGATATATATATAAACCATATATATTACTTAAAAATTAAAAACAATATAATCAAAAATTTCACACTATAATTGTTATTTAAAAATAATAAATTTTAAAAAAAGTTATAAAATTTATATCCCCAAATTTATAAAGTATTTATTATATACAAAATTTATTTATATATTTTTGAAATTAATAAAAAAATATTAAATATAAATTAAAATAAATAAATAAATAAAATTATATGATTTATATCAACATTTTTATAAAAATATAATTACATACTAAATTTTAGATTATTAAAATAAAAACCCATATAAAAATAATAATAATAAAAAATAAATAAAATAAAATATTATATATTAATTTTTCAATTATTAAATCAACAAATTATATACAGAGGAAAAATTAAAAAACAAAATATTATATATTAAATTTTAGACTATTAAATTCAACATATATATGAAATTTTAAATTATTAACAAATTATATATAAAAAACAATTTTTTAAAAATTGTTAGATATTCAATTAAAAAACAATAAAATTAACAGTAATATATATATATATAAATGTTTTTTTATGATATTTAAATTTTACAAAAACAAATGTATTAATAAAATTGTATTAAAAAATTATATATATGTATATATGTTTTTTTATTATTTTAAAATTTGTTAATCAATTATTTTAAAATTTTATAATAATAATTTTACTCTAATTTTAATTTTAGTTTAATTTTTTTTTTAAACCTATTATATTAAAAAAAAAAGATTTTTTTTTGGGTTTAAAACCTAATATATTAATTAAAATTAAAAATTAATTTAATTTGCTTTTTTTTTCATGTTACATATATATATATATATATAATTTACACAAATTAAATCATATATATATTAATTTACAAAAATTAAATCATTTAAAAAATAAATAAATTTGGTTTTTGTTTTAATTTTTTATTGATTTATTTTTTTATTAATTAAGAAATTTTTATTATAATTTTTAAAAAACAATTATAATTTTTTTGTTTAATTTTTTATTAACTAAATTTTTTTATTTTATTAAAAAAAAAAAACAAAACAAAACAAAACAAAATTATTTTTGGGCCTGCCCTTTGACCGTTGGCTGGGGCCGGGCGGGCAGAGGGGAGCTGCATGCAACCCTCTCCGCCAGCTCAGGCCCCTGGCCAGTGGCTAAATGGCCAGGCCAAAAAATAATTTTTTTTTTTTAATAATTTAAAAGAAATCATTCATATATATAATAATTTAATTAACAAATAAAAAATTATTATATTTAATGAGATTATAATTTAAAACAAAACTAAAAAAACAAATTTAAATTTTTAAATAATAAAAAATAAAAAATAAAAAATAAAACAAATATAAATTTTAATTATAATTTTTAATAAATGAAAAATAAAAATAAAAAAAATTCAATCTTTTTTAGAAAACTATAATTATAATTTAAAATAAAAATAAAACAATTAATTAAAAAAAATTGTTTTTTTTTTATATAATATTAAATAAAAACCAAAAAAAATTATAAATTATTATTTGATAATTAAAAAAACATATAACAAATAAATTTATATAAAAGGCAAAAAAAAACAAAATTCTAAATATTTGTTTTTTAAATTTAATTTTAATTGAAATTTTCTAATATTTTCAAAATATACATTTTAATTTTAAAAAATAAAATAGCAAACAAAATAAGAATTAAAAAATAAAATAAAATTTTATTAATAGTGTTTAATAAATATAGTTTTAATTAAAAATCACAAATATATAACAAAAAAAAGTAAATATATCTTTTTTCCTAATTGAACCGTTTTTTTTTTTTTTGAATCCATGCAATAATTTTATGCTTCCCAAAAAAAAAAATGACACCCATTTT
Source organism: Pinus tabuliformis (assembly GCA_031772625.1). NCBI lineage: Eukaryota > Viridiplantae > Streptophyta > Pinopsida > Pinales > Pinaceae > Pinus > Pinus tabuliformis. Next base: position 655,792,806 of record CM062818.1, on the reverse strand, counting down.
TCTTTTCAAAAGCCTAAAAATTTTAAAAATTTCTTAATTTTTCTCCCAAAAATCCTACAAATTTGTGTTTTTTTTCCTTTTCATCCCTATAAAAATAAAAAATAAAAAAGAGATTTTTATGTGGTTTTTCCCGTAGAAACAAAAAATTTCCCCAAATTCATCTATAAATAGTCGATACAGAAACAAAACTAACCTTTAAAATGCATAAAACTCATGTTGATTGTAAAACTCCCTGTGAATGTTCTATCTATGACAATGCAGCTCCTCCACAAAATCGCTCCAAACTTTTTAGCAAGACCCAGAAGACTTGATGTGATGTGATGAATAGAAACGATGAATTTTATTTTATAGCGATGATTGTGGGAATGATTTATCGTTTCTTGAATGTGGGATTAAACTTAAAATTAAAATAAAATAATTTATAGTTAATATTATAGCTTTAGGTTAGTTTACATTCATTATGGGATAAAAAAAATATTAAATATAAAAATTAATTTACTTACATAGTCGATGTTAAATAATTTAAATAGAAAAAATATTTTGAGTTTCTATCAATATTTTGAATAGAAACTAGGGTGAAATTTTCCAAAACCAAAAGTTTAGTAATATGTTTTCAAGTAAATTATAGATGAAAATTTTGGAGGAAAAAATTTAAAACAAAATTTTTGGAGGGAAAATGTTCAACGAAAGTTTTTGGGGGCAAACTTTGGAGGGAAAATTTTGAGAAAAAAAATTTTGGGGGAAACTTTAGAGGGAAATTCTCAATCTCTAAGTTATATATTGTCATTGGGAGAGAGTGCATTTGTATCATTCGACATCTTCTGGTTGAAGGTCATGGATTCTTCTGATAGTGAAGTTTTTCTTTCTTCAGCATCAACATCTTCGTCATGCAACAACTCTATTCATTTTGATGAATGTAATAGGAATTCTTTCACTATGAATAGAGAGACAAATTTTCCACTTGGTCTTAATCCTAAGGATGATGAGAGAAACATTGATGAAGGGCAGCAAAAAGAATTTCCTATGAATAGAGAGTCAATTTTTCCACTTCGTCCTAATCCTAAGGATTATGAGAGCACCACTGATGAAGGGGGGGATGAAGAATTTCTGGAATCAAAGTTTCCACATAGTCTTAATCCTAAGGATTATGATAGCGACATTGATGAAGGGGGTGATGAAGAATTTCCCGAGTCAAAGTTTCCACTTCCTCCTAATCATAGGGATTATGAGAGCACCACTGATGAAGGGGGGGATAAAGAATTTGCAGAGTCAAAGTTTCCACTTCCTCCTAATCCTAAGGATTATGAGAGAAGCACTGATGAAGGGGGGGATGAAGAATTTGCAGATTCAAAGTTTCCACATAGTCCTAATCCTAAGGATTATGAGAGCAGGACTGATGAAGGGCGGGATGAAGAATTTGCAGAGTCAAAGTTTCCACATATTCCTAATCCTAAGGATTATGAGAGCAGCACTGATGAAAGGGGCTATGAAGAATTTGCAGAGTCAAAGTTTCCACATATTCCTAATCCTAAGGATTATGAGAGCACCATTGATGAAGGGGGGGATGAGCAATTTGCAGAGTCAAAGTTTCCACATATTCCTAATCCTAAGGATTATGAGAGCACCACTGATGAAGGGGAGGGTAAGGATGAACAATTTCCAGTAAATAAAGATTCAAAGTTTCCACTTAGTCCTAATCCTAAGGATTATGAGAGCACCACTAATGCAGGGGAGGATGAAGAATTTCCATTAAATAGAAATTCAAAGTTTCCACTTGTTCCTAATCCCAAGGATTATGAAACCACCACTGATGAAGGGGAGGATGAAGAATTTCGTGCAAATGATAATTTGACTATGAATAGAGAGTCATATTTTCCACTTAGTCATAATCCTAAGGATTATGCGAGCATAGGTGATGAAGGGGAGGATGAAGAGTTTCTTGCAAACAATAATTTTAGAGGCACAAATGTCAATAATGCATTTTCTCTAAGTGAGTGTTTAAAAGGTAGTTGTGGTGATGATGAATTGAGTCCTCCAAGGGAGGTTTTCAAAAGCAGGGATGAAGATGGTGAAGAATTTCGTTTGAGTCAAGATTTCAAAAGCGCAATTGTTGGTAGTGAAGAATTTCCTTCATGTGAGGATGGTAATGAATATTTTCCAAGCAATGATGGTGATGAATTTTCTATCTATCTTCGTCAATATAATATTCCTCCTACTAATGATGAAAATGTTTTTGCAGATAATAATGAAATGGGGGAGACGTTGCAAGCAAATATTGTATCTAGGAGTAGGAGTAGGCCTTTTCATATCAATCCAAAATATTCCAGTTATACAAGGGATAAGATAGAATATCTCACAAGTAGAAGTTTTGTCAGTGATCTGATTTCAAGTGAATGTTGTCGAAAAGATTGCTTGAAACATATGGGTTTCAAGTTTGCTATGGAGCAAAGGAAGAAATATTTGTCAATGAATAAAAGCATGCAAAATTCATTTTTAGTGGGTTGCATGCAATCTACACTGGCAGGTTATGATTATCATATTGGGAATGTATTGATATGTAGAAAGGATTTCAAAATGTTGCATTCAGTTGGTAATTTTCGTTTGTCAAAAATCCAAAACATACTGGAAAAAGACCCTACATATTATTCAGAAGTACGTTATAAAATAGAGGTTGGACCATCAGCAATTACTGCAATGTCATGGATGAAAGACTTCTTTTCAAAGCATGGAGAGTGTATGCCAAATAAATACACAATACATATTCCAGATAATTTCTCAAGATGAGAAATCTACAACTTATACAGAGAATATGCAGAAGGTGCTGAAGGAGATGGTAATTTTATCACATATTCATATTTTACAAGGATATGGAGGAATGAATTCAACAATGTTCATATTCCTAAGAAAACAAGGATGGGGATTTGCAGTACGTGTGCTTCTCTTAAATAAAAAAGAGATAAATTTCAAGGGGTAAAAAGAGGTATGCATTCATAACATTAATTTTAAAAATTGGATAGTTATTAACTATGAAAATATATTTATTAATAGATTTCTTTTATTTTATGTGTAGACTCCATTGTCAAAGCACTTCAAGAGCATCACAATCAACAAAAAGTGAAAGACAAAAATTGTATAAACATAGAAAAAGGTGTTGTGATAATCCAAATAAATATTTGGGTTTGATAATTGATGGTATGGACCAAAAGAAAACACTTCTGCCACATTTTGTCCGCACACCAAAAAATCTATAGGAATAAAATTTTATTCAGTTTCACTTGGTTCGCTATATGGTCTTTAATGGGAAGATGTTGCCAAGGGTTTACTTCACAACTCCAAATATTCATAATGATGCAAATCTTACCATAACTATAATCCATGGTGTGCATTCTCATTGGTCTGGTATTCTTCCTGAAGTTTTGTATTTGCAATTGGACAACACAAGCCGTGAAAATAAAAATCAAGTTCTTTTTGGATATCTAAACATGCTTGTTCAATTGAGAATTTTTAAAAAGGTAAAGGTTGGTTTAATTCTTGTTGGGCACACTCGTGACCATATTGATCAATGTTTAGTCGTTTTTAAGTAACATTGAGGAGGAAGAATGTTGGGAGCCTTCCATCATTAATTGAATGTATTAAGAAAGAATATATTCTAGAGTCGGTTTTTCATGTGCTGGAGGAAACTATTGACATGTGAAGTTTTATTTTGGGATTGCATGGTGAGGATAAATGCATTGAACAACTTAATGACATTAGCTCCCAGCATCAATTTCGTATCAAAAAAATTGATGGCAAAACACTTATATGGGGCAAGAAGTATTCAACTGTTGCAGAATGGGGGCCGTCGTTAGGTTTAGCATTTTTTAAGTTCATTCTGGATCATCCAATATTTGCATCAAAGATAATATTATTACAATCAGTTGTTGAACTCAATAATGCATGATGTTGTTGATTCAGTTTGGCGGGAGTCTTTTTTCAAGGATCAAAGTGATATCATCTCAATATCAAGAAATGAATATACACTTTTGAAGACTCCATTTATTTGGCATCAAAATATGCCAAATGAACATGAGGAAAGAAACATTGTTGAACAACAACAATCTGAAGGCATTATTAATTCTCAACAGGAAGAGGAAATAGAAATATATATTGGTTCTAGAAGATCACGTGCACAACGTGAAGCCATGGAAGACCTTTACAGGGGTTCTGTGCAGGATGTTAAGGAGGGTTGCATGATAGCAGTATTAGCAGATGGAGATCCACTTTGCTATCCATTTTGGGTTGCGAAGGTTATCAAAGTCATTAAAGAAAATGAAGATATTACAACTGTTGAGGTACATTGGTATGCCACAAGTACCCACCCATTCAATGGTGTGTACAAGCCAGAGATGGTAGTTGAAAAAAAAAATCACAGAAAGAGAAAAAGAAAGGGTACAAATATAAAACGACGCCGCACAGACCTATTAAAATTGAAGGATGTTGACATACTTTTCTATGACTTCAATTTAACAAAGAGAGAAACTCTCTGCTTCAAGACCATACATATTTTGAAGAAGTTTCTACCAGAAGGAACATTGTTGAGATGGGAGTCTGTTGAACCTAGTCATAGATCTAGAAGACTTTTGAAACCTGAAATTGTGGGCATGCATGTTGACTCAGATGGGGCTCTAGTTGATGAAAAAGAAGAATATGGGTCATCTTCATCTGCATCCAGTCATTCATCTGAAGATGTAGATTTGATGGCATGCTAGATCCTATGGATGATTTTGAATAAATGTCTAAGACATTTTATGTAAATGAAGTTTGCATGGTAACTTGAAATAAATATTTTGATTTCCATGATCTCACATGAATTTATGAGTCATCTCTATGTTTGTTGGATTTAATGTTTTAATTAAAAGAAATTCATGTCTTTAGAGATGTTTGCATGGTAACTTGAAATAAATATTTTTGACTTCCATATGATCTTACATGAAGTTATGGGTCATTTCTATGTTTTTTGGATTATATGCTTTAATGTATGTGATATTCAATCTAGGAAAGTTGATATTTTGATTAAAAGTAAATAAATATTAGAAATTAATGTTGATTTTTTAAATTATTCAGTGATATTGTCATGATATTATTTATTGTTATCATTTGGTATAAGATAGTTTTAAAATTGTTGAAATTTTAATGCTTCATTAAAAAGAACACTTCATTTAGATGGTCGATTTTTAGGTTTTTCTTACAATAGGATAAGTTGTCTCAGGCTAAAATTTGAAAAGAGCTATAGTTTTATCCTTTGAAATAAAAATTACTCTTGGAATAATGAATCTTTCATTTACTTGTTCATTTTTAAAAATTGTTTTAGTCATATAATTTGTCCATAATTTCATGGTTGAAATGTGTTACAAACTGAAGGTTTAATTACAAGGTTGAAAATTTGTCAAAATGTTAAGGTGTTTTTGAATTATGATATTTTATCTTTAATGCTATGGTTGAAAAAATTACAATTTCAAGCTTTTTTAGAGTCAATGTATTTTATCTTTAACAACATTGATGGAAATAGTTGGAATTATCAAGATTTGAGACATGATATTTTATCTTTAACATCATGTTCGAGAATTCTTGGAATGTTACAGTTTTTCAAAGTCCGGATATTTTATCTTTAACTCCTTTGCTAAAAATTACTCTTGGAATAATGAATCTTTCATTTACTTGTTCATTTTTAAAAATTGTTTTAGTCATATAATTTGTCCATAATTTATTGGTTTAAATGTGTTACAAACTGAAGGTTTTTAATTACAAGGTTGAAAATTTTTCAAAATGTTAAGGTGTTTATGAATTATAATATTTTATCTTTAATGCTATGGTCGAAAACAATTACAATTTTAAGGTTTTTTAGAGTCAAGATATTTTATCTTTAACAACATGGATGGAAATAGTTGGAATTATCAGAATTCGAGACATGATATTTTATCTTTAACATCATGTCTGAGAATTGTTGGAATTTTACAATTTTTCAAAGTCCGGATATTTTCTCTTTAACTCCATTGCTAAAAAATGTCAAAATTGTAACCCGATTTTTTTTTGTTATTCCAGAATAAACAATTTTTTTAAGGGTGTTTTTTTTATCCATTTTTCTAAAAAAATAATGGTTTTTACTTCCATTTAAAAAACATGTTGAAAATTTACCCTAAAAAAAAACATCGTTATGGAATAAACACTTCTCAATTTTGGGTTGTTTTTCATTTTTTTTGGGGTTTTTGGGCTCGAGTACCCGTTTTGAGGTAATAGTTCCCGTTTCATCCATAACTATGTTTTTATTTTAAAAAAATAGATTATTATTTTTTTGTTGATCAAAAAGTGTCTATTAAGTTATAAAAAAGGTACATTTTATAGTCTAGTTCCTCTCTGCTCTCTAGGCTTCAATCCGACCATATTTGTTAGTCAGAAAAAAAATTACAAAAACAAATAAGATATTGCCTTGTTTCAAATAAGCTACATAGACAAAAGGCCCTACTTTCCAAAAAACTAACAACACCAAAAAATAACCAGCTGAGCATTTACAAAGGAGGTTTTGGTGCCTTAGCAACACCATGATCGACTTGATGACCAAAACCTTCATGCACATGGAATTCAACATGAGATAGATGAGCTTCTATTTCATCCAACCGCTCGTTAATTTTGTGTTGGCTTCGACGAACCGAGGCGAGATGCTCCAAAATCTCCCCTTGGGTGAATTGTATATCATTAATATACGTAACAGTTTCATTGCCGTCTTCATACCTTTACTCATACAGAATGTCCAGACTGGCCACCATGTCCCGCAACTACTCCACAATTTATGTAAGGGAAGGCACCTGTTCCACCAGGCCTGATGACAAGACTTGGTTATGGGGAACCTCGCCCTCTTCGTCAACTCTACCCACCCCCTCATCAACTCTCTCCCCATTTGTGCCTCTACGACCGCAACCCTGTAGGGCACGACCCCATTGATGGATCATCCCTGCACTAAGCATGCAACACCAACTCCGCTGAGAGTACAGGACACCTAAGCCATGCCCATGCCACCAATTAACACAATTCCATCACTTAGGAGGTTGTGTAGCTCCCCACCACCCACAATGGCCAAGATTGTTACCACCCCCTCCCTGACTACAAAAACAAAAGAGATTCCCAAGTGGGCTGGCACAGGACCCCCCAACGATACTAATTCGCCACAAACAGTAATCCACGAATTCACCACAAAGAGTACTCCACATACTCTCAAAATACACAGTAAAAGGACCAACAAAAAACTACTCTTCACAACACCCAAGACAAGCCACAAGCATTAACTGTATTAAGTAGGAAGTCTTCTCGAGAGTTGAGAAGGTTGTCTCACAGCTTCTGGACACCTTAGATAGCTTCCCAAAGAAGCCACTGTCACCAACAATCCAGAAGCTTCATCACGATGTATAAAATTATTTCTATGCAATGTAAATTCGGAGTTTGTGGTGTGATCTACGTTCTCTGATATGGTATTGGAGATCAGGTGAGTTGTGAGGAGAGGTGAGCTATGAAGAGAGGTCGAGTGGTAAATAAATGTGTGAGGTTGATTGTTGTGCTAAGTGTTTGAGTGTGTAGAGAGTGTGAGCTCTTGTTGTTGTGGAAAAGCGACATAGTGTGAAGCGATTGAGTTGAGTTTTCAACTCTGTTATGATTGTTAAGGCATAGTCGACCTGAGGAGTAAGACAATATGGAGCTTCCTAGAACAACGTTAGAAGAAGCACACTAAGGACTGTATGTAGTCATGTTTATGTTGAGAAAGGGTCGTGAGGGATCGTTGGCATAACGGTTGAGTTGTGACAGTTGTGAGGTAGCGTTGCTGTGGACAACAGTGTTGTTCATGAGCACCAAAGGATAATCATTGTCATGTGTGTTTTCATGTAAGAGAACGTGTGTGGTTCGTGGACCTGTGTGTTGAGTTTACCGTAGAGTCCTTAAAGGTGGATTGGGCCATATTGTCAGTAGAGGACACCATATGAAATGAAGAGGCGAATGGGATTGTGGACCCGGCTTCCTTTTGATTTTATTGCCTTTTCTATCAGGACCCGTATGTTTAAGGTGTTATGGGTGCTAGGTGCCGACTCTTTTTGTCTTGCCTCCGATGATATTTGCGGGGAAGTTTGTTCGGCTTCATTTTCTTTCTAGCTGTTGATAGGATTGTGGATTCGTTGGTTTGGTTTGTAGTCTCGGTGGACAGCACACTGCCCGGGACCCACAGGCCCTCATAAGCACCGTACTTTATGTAAATATTTTCCTTTTTTAATGTTATAGAAGGCTTGACTCTTGCTTCAGCAAAAAAAAAGAAATGAAGAGGCGAATGAATTGAATGCCTGTGCGAGTGATATTTTTCGTTCATTGAGGCCGACATGAGGATTCACCTATTGTTGTTGTGGAGTCAAGAAAATTGTTGTTCCTGTTGTCATTATTGTGTCTTGATGAGGCTGTGTTTGGCCAAAGTCGTGAGTAAATTGGTTGTTACTATGAGGTGCCAAGGTGAAGTGCAAAGCTTAGTGAAAACTTGGTGTTGTTGGTTTCAAAGGCAGTAAGCAATTTCAAAAGCGGGGGATTTGTAAGGAATCTTGTGAAAATCTCTCATAGGCTGTAGTGGACGATTATTAGCCTGGAGGAAAAGAACGCGCCACTGAGAGCCTGCATATGCCAATATGGAGCTTCAAGACAAAGAACGTGGATGCTTTGAACTTGGATTTGGTGCTTTGAGGAAAGGATGTGAGTGGTCGCTCCAAGGAAATGAGCTAGAATGCTCAATGTGAAGGAAAATATAAGTGACATGTTTGTTCTAAGGTGAAGTTATTAGGGTTCGAATTCAGGTCTGGATTCAAGTTCAATTTTCAATAGTGGAATTTGTGGAGCGCAGAGAGAATGGATTTCGATCATTGATTTCTCAGGCTGTGTGAGTTGTTGCAAAATTGTGTAAAGCCCAAGTTGCCTGACATCATGGAGCTTGGAAGATTGAGCTGAAGTTTGGATTTAAAGTTCTAGACCACTACAAAAAAGGAGATCCACTCATAGTTGTGGATCATAGTTAGGTGTGAGGGATCTGTTCTGTCAGAAGCGTCACTCACTATGCTAGACTCAACCGTTGTGACCCATCTCAGTGTGTATGGAATCGTGGAGAAGTGGCATGAAACCTATGTGGTCCTTTGAAGCAGTTCTTTTTATTTTCTGATTTATGGCTTCCGAAGTTTGAGTTGAGTTGTAGTGAAGGGAGATCCGCCAGAAAGATTTGGTGGCTTTGGATATAAAGTCCACTGTGGTGTTTTTGGTGTTGGCCTACATGCAGTATTTGCATGTAAGGCCAAGTTGAGAGTCGACTATGGAGATCAAGCTAGAGAGCTGACTGTGGGAGCTAATTGGCTAATCATGGAGCTGCAACCTGTGATTGGTGAATGTGTAGGAGAGTGTTAATCTTTTGAAAGGTGTCTTCGTTTTGGGTTGGACTAGTGTGTTCATGTGAAGTTGTGTGAATAGCCTTGTTCGAGTAGTGGCAGAGGAAGATTGCAACTCATTGACGTGTATTAGGAAGATGAGAAATGAGTGGAATAATTTTGATAGTGATCTTTTTGATAATTGTTTTTCAGAGAGTCCATTTGGAAGTATTTTTGGGCCAGGTAATATTTTTTATTCAAGTAGTATTTTTGAGTCAGAAGAATTATTCAATAAACAAAATGGTTTTATTGATGACCATGAATATCAGGAGGTGCAGTCTATTGCACATGTTCCTGCAATCACTGAGAGCAGAAATCGCTTCTCCAAGAACCCAATTGCTAGAAATTTGATTGGATCCGCTTCTAAGATGGTTGCGACATTGGAGGACAAGACCATGGATGTTGTTCAGAGGCCGCACATGTTTGAAGATGAGTGCATTTTGATGAATGAAGAGGAACTTGGTGGCATACTTTACAAGGCTCCTTGTGATGGAAAGTGGGGAGAGCATGAATCAGATTACCTTGTTTTCATTGTTCGGGATGTTGCCTTGCATCCCAATCTAGAAGAGGTTGTTAAGTACGTAAGAAAAGAGTAGTTGAAGGAGGTCATAAGGAAAACAAGAAAGGTGAAGATTAAACTGCATCAACAAATAAACAAGCATGGACCCTTTAGCAAGAAGAAAAAAATGAAATATGTGTTATCAAATCGTGTGTAAGCCTAGTTGAGACTTATACCAGTATGCATGTCAATTAAGAGTATGTTTGTGTCTTATTAATTGTGCTATATGGTATATTATGTGTTTGTCATATGTCTGGAATTAAGGGGGAGTGTTGGAAAACATTAATTCCAACCAACCAACCTTCCGCATTAATTGTATTAGGTAGGAAGCTTGCTCGAGAGTTGAGGAGGTTGTCTCGCAGCTTCTGGAGACTTCAGATAGCTTCCCAAAGAAGCCACTGTCACCAACAATCTGGAAGCTTCATCACGATGTATAAAATTCTTTCTCTAGCAATGTAAATTTGGAGTTTGTGGTGTGATCTGCATTCTCTGATAGGATCATAAACATCTCTTTCTTCACGTAAATTTCAATAGTAGAGGCACCTCTCTGCTTCATCCATGTGCGAAGCCTAACATACTTTAATTGGATCGATCATAGCTCGCATTCAGTGAACTTGATTTTACTGAAATGATGCATAAGAAGATTTGTGATAGGACTATTCCCACTTTGAGGAAAGATTTCTAACTCTAACAAAAAATTTCTCACCCTCGATAAATTTTCTTGGAATATAGGCACTTACAAATCCAAATTTCTTAAACATGGTATATGTTCAATGATGTGGGCATAAATGTACATTGTGATAGGACTATTCCCACTTTGAGGAAAAATTTCTAACTCTAACAAAAAAATTATCACCCTTAATAAATTTTCTTGGGATATAGGCAGTTCCACATCCAAATCTCTTAAACCATGGTATATGTTCAATGATCTGGGCATAAATATTGTACACATTAGCGTTTGTGAAGGTGATCAAGATTTTCTAATTAAGAAGGTGAGGCAATATTGCAATGGATACACAACCCAACTTCATTTTGAAGATGTTGCAAAAGCATCGAGATGAGTTCAACAAATGCTAGAATAATGCCAAACCATAACATAAAAACTTCAGAATTCCTATCCCTACATCTTGATTAAACTTCCTGAATGGCCATAAAATACTTACCGCGTGATTTGTCTTGTATTCATCAAACGGATAATCTCCTCCAAAGCTTGGCACCTTTGGAATAATTTGGACTGTCTGCAAAAGTTTAGATGTTTCTCCAACACTCACATAATCATTATTTGGAATCTTTTCGTCACATATATTTTCTAATTCCTTTTCAGGGATTTTCCCTGATGATTAAGATTGTAGATATAAGTCCAAATGAAGATGCTGCTAAGCTAGAAATCCAATTGAAACACATCAAAAATTAGAGAAGAGAATCACTCTGCTTGAATTTATCAGCTACAGAAATATGAACATAAGTCATAGGAAGTAAACTCTAAAAGTGTGTAAATCAACACATTGGGTTTCAAATTATATAGAAGCATTGGCAATACTAAGTTTAAAGTCCAAGGACTAAAATCTAGTTAGAATTACACTGGCAATGAAAAGTATATGCTGCCCCATTTTCTTTGCAAGCACTGGGTTCATTTGGTATAACAATATATTTAATAAAAGTTTAAGATGTTATTTATAGAAATTGAATTAATATGAAAAGAATAATAATCATTCTTCCCAACTACCCAAAATAAATTTATTTAATTAAAATTACTTATATTCATATTAAATTTAATTTCAAAATCTCTGAAATATTGATGTTCCTAACTCTTTTTTTCAAAGAAATGGGTAAAAACTTGTATTCTTGAAAAATTATGGTTAATAGGCCAAATCTTTTACATATTCCAATCTTCCTTGGAGGTTTGAAATTGAGCATGATTTTCAATCCAAACTCTCTAACGAGTTCCCCATGTCACAAAAATTTCAAACCCTTTCCAACTAAAAATTCTTTGAAAAAACTCCCAATATTCAAATGCATTTACATTCCATTATTCACTACTTTTGTCTTTTTTTGGACTAACTTCGTATTTTCCTTTACCAAATGTCTTTTCCTTTTTCCATCTTGAGTCCAACCTTTGTTTCTTTCTATTTCTGACATATCATTGTTCCAACTTTTTAACTTAATAAAACTATAATAATTTAAAAATTATAAACATAAAAGTAAAATTTTAAAGTAAACAAATACCCCATTTTTAAAAAAATCTAATAAATTAGATTTGATTTTAGTGGATATTAACTACCATCACTATCATCAATATTATCATAATTTTAAACTATAAATATTTATTAAAAAAAATTAGATTATTATTTTTTTGTTGATCAAAAAGTGTCTATTAAAATATCAAAAAAGCACATTTTACAATCTAGTTCCTCTCTCTCGATTTCACTTCGACCATATTTGTTAGTCAGAAAAGAAATACAAAAACAAAGAAATTATTACCTTGTTTCAAAGAAGTTACATAAACAAAAAGGCCTTACTTTCAGAAAGCTAACAACACCACCAGCTGAGCATTTACAAAGGAGGATTTGGTCCCTGAGTGACACCATGACAAACTTTCATGTACATAGAATTCAATATGAGCTAGATGAACTTCTATTTCATCCAACTGCTCGTTAGTTTTGTGTTGGCAGGAGAGATACTCCAAAATTTCCTCTTAAATGGATTGTATATCATTAATATACCTAATAATTTCATTGCGGTCTTCATACCTTTGCTAATACAGAATGAACATTAATGAAAAAAAGGGCATATGTTCCACCATGCCTGACGACAAGACTCGGTTGTGGGGAACCTCTCCCTCTTCGTCCACTCTACCCGCTCGCTCATGAGCTCTCTCCCCATTTGCGCCTCTACGACCACCACGAATATGGCAGTGAAGTGGAGAATCTGGACTGGATAAATTTTGAAGAGATACATTGTACTCGGCAAGGATTTTGAAGTGGAGACACCAATTTAAAGTTTTTTAGTAAGCTAAAATAAATTATTTTTATATAAGATAAAAATTAATTTAAAATTTTATGACTATTTTATTTGTGGTATTATTTATTTGGCCAGGTTGTACCTATTTTAAATAAAAAAATTATATATATATTAGTTTAGCATGGCATGATTTGAGTATTGTTTTTTTGTTAAGTTATAGTCAGTTGTACTTATTTTAAATAAAAAAATTAAATATATATGTATATATATATTTATTATTAGTTTACCTTACCATGATTTGAGTATTGTCTTTTGTTAAGTTATATATATTTTAAATGAAGAATCTTATTATAGGGCTAAGAGCATGTATTTTTTTTAAAGAGATTACAAATTTAAAACCAAAAAGAAGAATATGTATACTATGACTTTAAATAACAATAATAATATTTATGTATGGTTTGTATAAAAATTATATAGAAAAAATTTAATAAAATTATTTTCATTCACAGGGTCATTGGACTATAGGAGCAGTTTCACTCACATTTCAACGCTATGCCCTGCTCTGCAATGGGGATGACGATTAAACTATTAATCACCACTGTGTTACTTGACTTTGGGCTTATTGCGTGTGAAGTGATTCTTTGAGAAGAAATATAAATATTAACTTTTTATTAAATATTAACTACTGAAATTTGGAAATTTGGATTCATTGTATGTGAATGTGAAATATGGTGTTTATATTTTATTTTATTATTTAGAATAATGATTTATTTGGTCTGATATAAATATAAATATAAATTATTTATTAAGTATTAATTACTGAAATTTGGAAATTTAGATTCATTGCATGTGAATGTGAAGTATGGTGTTTATATTTTATTTTATTTATTTAGAATAATGATTTATTTGGTTTGATATAATATGTTGTTTAGGTTAATTTTAAATTTTTTTTTTTGAGATTTAAATTATTATTTTTTTGTAAATTATTGTATAAACTATTTATTAAATAAAGTATTATAACTTTAGATCATTAAGGGTGAAGTGATTATTTACTAAGAGATTTAAATATATGTTATTTAGTAGGTGAAGTATTGAAATTTAAAACTTTGGCTAATTTAGTTTTAAGTAATTCTTTGGGAAGTATTGAAACTTAGAAGTTTGGCTTAGTGAGTGTAAAGTGATTTTTTGTCAAGAAATTAAATGTGAAGTGGTTTTTTACACAAAAATTTAAATATATTATATTTATTATATAAAATATTGAAATTTAGAAGTGTGAAATGTGAGTGTAAAGTAAGGTGTTATATATATATATATATATTATTTGATATAACAATATACTGAATAAAAATTTAAGATGTTTTTTTAGAAATGAAATATAAATATAGAAAATAATAGTTATTCCTCTAATCACACAAAAATAAATTTAATTCACAATAAAATCACTTTTGAATATTTATATTAAATTTAATTACAAAATCTCAAATAAAATTCCTAACATTTTAATTTATTAAACTATAATAATTTAAGAATTATAAACACAAAAGCTTTTTTTTTAAGTAAATAAGTAAACATTTTCTTTCTAAATTCTAATAAATTACAATTGGTATTAACCACAATCACCATCGTTAACATTATTATCATTCTACACAATAAATATTTATTTAAAAAAAATTATTAAATAAATACAAATATACAATTTTTTTTATATTTACAATATCAATGGTAAATAATTCTTTTTTTATATATTTTATTTATTCATATGATAAAACATAAAATTTCTATATATATAAAAAATAAAAATCCGCACTCACGTATCCTTTCCCCAACTTAACCTCCTTTCTCATTGATAATCAAATAAATAGTAAATCTACGATATAATAAACTCAAATTTGGCCAATGAGATGATAACATTTTCATGCATATGTTGTTATTGTAGTTGGACTGCTTCGGTTGCCTTAATGATATATGTTGTTTAAATTATGTACTTGTGTATGAACTGATTCACATGGAATTATATGAATATTGTTGCTAATGTGTTGCATATGTTGTTAATGTTGTCACCATCCATGTCGACTACTCTGTTGGACATTAGACAGACCTTTCACTTGAACCTTCCTATAACAATCATCACACTCGTCTCAGACTGATCCGTGAGTATTGTACATGTTATCTTACCTTGTATGATGTGACTGCCGCATTTGAGTGGACTGCTCCATCGGAAGCTGTGCTTGTCCTTTGTTTTGTGTGTTCCTAGCCGAGTTGGGACTGATCCCTTTCAACTCGGAATTCACCTTCACCTCCTTCTCCTTTCGAAGTGTTGGAACCTCTCATACACCTTCCTTGACTCACTGCATCAGTCACACCTTTGCTGCTGACAGAGTTATCCTACTTGCCTCTGCGCGACATTGCGGTCAAGGCATTACCTTACAACCCACTGTTGGGACTCCTACACAAAACGGTCTGAGGTCTAATTGGGACTTCTTACCAGGGAGATCCCTTTGACATGTTGGCGGGTCCAACATCGTCAACATTTCTGGCACTAGAAGGAGGGCCTGATGACAAGCTTTGTCCTCTCATCCAGTTTTGAGCCTTTGCATATCTTTCATGAAGTTTTGCACTCTTTTTCCCCGCCGTTTTTTTCAAATCATGAAGAAGTCTCCATCTCGAGGAAGCTTTTTGATCTCTTGTCCACTCACACGTATGATGGTGAAGGCGAAGTGGCCTGGCCTAAGCACTTAAATAACTTTGTTTCCATGATTCATGACGAAGATGAGTTTTCTAATGAACAGGCCGGTTTGCTGCTTGCATACACACTTTGCGAATCTCCATTTCGTTGGGTGCTCAGCCTACCGGATGAATTTGAGCACTTCTACAATCTTATTTAAGACATGTTCTATCATTTTGATCCAGACCATCTTGACCGGAAACTGTTACAGCAATGGAGGGATTTGCATGAATTCATTATTGATTTTTAGCAATGATTTCGTGATTTGCAGTTTCAAGCTCCAAGGAGCCAGATGAAATTTGCTTATCTTTGGGATCAGTTTGAGTATTGCCTTAAGAAATCTGCCCATCCCAAGAGAAAGTTTGAGATCAATCCTTGCTCAACATTCTTCGTTGGTCAAGCTATGCAATATCATGTGGAAGGGGCACTGTCTCAACTGACTATCTGCCTTCCTCTTATTCAACAGCTCCACCAGTGCCCAGTGATGTTGATGATCATGCTCACACCCTCCCAACATCACTTCACTCAATTTTCGCACAGATTTGGTTGTGAGTCCTTCGAGTCCTCATA
The DNA here is from genome assembly GCA_031772625.1 of Pinus tabuliformis. NCBI lineage: Eukaryota > Viridiplantae > Streptophyta > Pinopsida > Pinales > Pinaceae > Pinus > Pinus tabuliformis. The sequence goes on along the minus strand of CM062818.1, from coordinate 655,776,515 downwards.
TGCCTTCTTTTCTACGACCTCCGTCTTCGCACCCGGGTGTTTCTCCGGATGATGTGGTCTTGTGTTCATCCATTTCGGACTCTTCACTTTTTGTGAATGAGGAACAACCCACTAACGGAGTTGGTGTTTCACAGCCAACATGCACTGTCATTCATGAAGAGTATGAGTGAGAGCTTGAGCATCAGCACTCGATGAAGGATGACTCCCTCCCGTCCAAGCCCCCTCCATTCTTTCCTAACATCGTTGGTGAAACTGCTATCCATGATTTTGCATGTGTGTCTTCATTCACGAATGCACCCATTGTTGATCTTTCGCAAGACGCACCGTATGTTAGCCCATCATCCAACAATGGAGGGGACCAATCATTCATTGGAAATCCACTTGATCTTTCATCTGCGTTTTCTGAAAAAACAGAGGGTGAACATCCTTCCTCCTCATCTACCCCTCTGCTTTTTCCGAAAAAGTAGAGAGTGAATGTCCTTCATCTTCATCTTCCGTAATTTGCAGTTTCCCTAAATGACACCATGACAAACCTTCATGTACATGGAATTCAACATGAGCTAAATGAACCTCTATTTCATCCAATCACTAGTTAATTTTGTGTTGGCAGGGAAGATACTCCAAAATCTCCTATGAGATGAATTGTATATCATTAATATACATAATAATTTCATTGTGGCCTTCATAACTTTGCTCATACAAAATGAACATTAATGAAAAAAAACATGACTCGGTTGTGGGGAACCTCGCCCTCTTCGTCCACTCAACGCGCTAGCTCATGAGCTCTCTCCCCATTTGGGCCTCTACAACCACCACGAATATGGCAGTGAAGTGGAGAATCTGGACTCGGATAAATTTTGAAGTGAAGAGATACATTGTACTCGGCATGAAGAGATTCATTGTACTCGGCAAGGATTTTGAAGTGGAAACACCATTTTAAAGGTTTTTTTAATAAGTTAAAATGAATTATTTTTATATAAAATAAAAATTAATTTAAAATTTTATGATTATTTTATTTGTCGTATTGTTTGTTTGGTCAGGTTGTACTTATTTCAAATAAAAAAATCATATATATATTAATTAGTAGTTAGCCCCAAGAGTTAGTTTAATCGGTCAAATCAAGTGCCTCGCCAATGGGAGGTCATAGGGTCGAATTCCGAAAGCTCTTGGGGTTAGGTCAGTAAATAGGCCGAGGGGTGTTGATGCCCTTCGGGTGGCGTCCATTCAGTGCTTAAAACCACCCTGGACGTAGCGGCTACCCACTGACCCGGGTATCCGTGAACCAGTAAGTGAAAAAAAAAATTAATAGTTTACTGTAACATGATTGGAGTATTGTTATTTTGTGAAATTATACATATTTTAAAAGAAGAATCTTATCACTGGGCTAAGAGCATGTGTTTTTTTTTTTCTTTTAATTACAGATTTAAAACCAAATAATAAAATATGTATACTATGACTTTAAATAATAATAATAATATTTACTATAAAAATTATATAGAAAAAATTTAATGAAATTATTTTCATACATATATATTTTATATAAAAATCACCTTAAATAAATTGAACTCATATAAAAAGAGGAGATCATTGAATTGCCCTTTTTCTTACAGGATCATTGATTCACTTGTTTAAATAATTGTAATCAGTTTTTTTTAAGAGCAATCAAGATGAAATATTTTTTTGAAAGCCACAACCACAACAACAAAAATTTTTCAATCTGTCGCTGAGAAAGCCACTTTCCAATTTGTGAGTCTCAAAGACTTAACTTTTTGAGTGGGGCACGCCGGTGTGTGAAATTCAATTAATTCTGTAGCTTTCCGATACCAATGAATTATAAAAGCAGCTTCATTCAGAATTTGACTTCAGGTTTACAGGGTCATTGGACTGTAGGAGCAGTTTCACTCACATTTCAAAAGAGAGAGCGTTCCATTGCTATGCCCTGCTCTGCAATGGGGATGACGATTAAACTCTTAATCATCACTGTGTTACTTATAGTCTCTCTATGTACGGGAATGCGCTTCACCGCAGCTGATCCAGAGACTCCTATTGTTTGGAGCGTTTGTGGGAATAGCGGCAATTATACTTATACAAACGGTAGTGCGTTTCAGCTTAATCTAAACAAGGTATTGGATTCACTGGTGAACAATGTTTATGCCACCGGATTCAATACCTCTAGTATTGTTTCTCAGGGGGCAAACAGCAATAGTACTGTTTACGGGCTTGTCCAGTGCAGGCAAGATTTAGATTCTTCGGATTGCAGACAGTGCGCATCCACCACTAAAGCAAATCTTGTTCAGGTTTGTCAAGACACTTGCGGATTGATTCAACTAGACGGCTGCTTCTTGCGTTACGACGATCATAATTTGTACAACGATATTGAGAGTAAGAAGGATACACCAAGTAATATTCTTTGTAACAGTGGGAACAGCAGTCAGCCACAGCAGTTCACAACTGCTGTGGGAGCCTTGCTCTCAAAAAGTACCGCTAATGCTCAAAAGAGCCCCAAAATTTTCGCTTCAGATTCAGTCGCTGCGCCTGGTAATATATCGCAGACTATGTACAGCTTCACACAGTGTTGGAGAGATCTGTCCCGGACAAGCTGCGGATCCTGCCTGACTTTTGCCTTTGAAAATATATTTGCATGCCAAAGTGGAGCTCTTGGGGCACAATTCGGATCTCAGAACTGCTACTTGCGTTACAAGGTCTATGAATTTTTCAATACCTCTGTTCTGTCGCCGCCACCAGGGGAAAGTACTCCAGTGTCTTCTGGTATGTTCTTCTCATATTTTACATCGAAAAGATATTGTTTTTAAGATTTTGTTTTGGTGAAATAAAAGATATCCAATTTAGTTAGAATTGTTGTGCAAATTTTGCAGGAGGCAAAAAATCTAATGTCCTCAGAATAATTCTGGGCCTATTAGCTGCCATGGTTGTATTAATTGCGATCATAGGCCTTTGGAAGTGGAAGCTTTTCTCTCGACGGAAGCTTCAGGATCAGATTTATCGAACTAGAGCTCCAGAAATTGCTAAATTGTTTAGCCTCGAGGATTTTCAGCTTGTGTCTTGTGAACTGTTCACCAATTTGTTTACTTTGCAATGGGTTTCGCAGGTGACCAAGGAGAGATTAGCTTAGCTCCGAGTATAGCGAATGCGGAACTCATTTTCAAGTACGATTTTCTGAGAGAAGCTACCTCCAATTTTAATTTGGAGAACAAGCTTGGAGAAGGGGGTTTTGGATCCGTATTTAAAGTGAGCTCTTGGTCCTGCATTGAATTCAATTCATATTTAAATGTAATGGAAAACAGAAACTAATTTGAAGTTTATTGATGTACAGGGAATTTTACCAGATAACAGAGAGGTTGCAGTGAAACGGTTGTATATTTCTTCAAGGCAGGGAGACGCTGAATTTTTGAATGAAGCAAATCTCATCAATCCTATTCAGCACAGGAATCTTGTGAAATTGCTTGGTTGCTCCGTTGAAAACTCGGAAAGGCTACTGGTTTACGAATACCTTCCCAACAGTAGTCTCGACAGGATTCTATTTGGTTTTTGCTCACTCTTCAGTCGCTACATATAGATCATAAAGTCCTTAGTTTGTACATATAGATTGCTAATCCCTTTACTGTGCATTTGTAATGCCCCTAGTTAATCGTTAGTGTTTAAATTAAAAACAGTAAATTTAACTGTTGGTTATGGTTATGTTTGGTGAAATTGAGTAATTATTATCGCTGTTACTGTTTTAATTAATTTTGTTGATAATTGTTATTGGTTGCCATTAAGTGTGGTTTGGAAATAAAAACAACTGTTAATGGTTATAGAGCTTCCTCATCAGAGGGATATTAGAATTAAAATATGACATCTGTCAGAAAGGGGAAAAAACCCTAACTACCTTCAGATGGCGGTTGAGACCCTCATACTTATTGTCAAAAAAGAAAAGAAAAGGGGTTGCTACGTTTGGTAAGGACCAGATAGCAAGGCTCAAGAAAAGTTGCAATTTGGCAGCGAACGCTACGTCTGGTAAGGACCAGATAGCGTATGTTGGGAAGCAGAGAACTCCCTGAAACTGCTATGTCTGGTAAGGACCAGATAGCGTAACTCTGGTAGTGCCAGAGGGTTTGCAGACAGCAAGAATCTTGCAGGAGTGCTTGGGGGTGGAAGGTCGAGGAGGACCCTCCTAAGGTCGGGAGGTTTGACAAGCGCACTAAGAGGTTTGCCTCTGAACAGGTATGTATGATCGAGAATTTGGTAGCCTGTATAATGCTGTTGAATTAATTAAAAGCTATGACAGAGCAGGAAACTGCGTAAGGTATAGGGGAAATATCTTCTGAAAAATGCAAGTAGTAAAAGACTTGAACTATGTTTAGATATTTTTCTTTTAAAAGATTGAAACTCTTGTGTGACTGCCATAAAGAAAGGACAATCAAACAGGAAAAGAACAAAACCCAGAATAGAGTTAGGATCACCGATTTTCCTCTGGAAATGAACCCTGAGTAAACCAAGTAACTGCTAAATGGAAAAGAATTCCATGAACATCTATCACGGTATGTGGATCTAATCAAAACGATAATATTGAAAATGATAATATAGAAGCCTAGATACATAAAATTCCATAGAGCGATTCCTACGAAATAGAGGAAGCAATAACAGGTCGATAAAAAATAAATAGACCGTGTGCTCTTAGAATAATTTTCCGAACAGTGACTGCAGGTCTCTTCCGCTAAATACAGAAATTAGAAATTTAAATGTGTCATGCGTTAACGAGATAAGGGGGCTAAGGAGGCTTGTGCTCTCGCCAAGAATTTGTCCTACCCCTGTGCCAAAACGTTCCAAATCAATTGTGGAACACCATTGTGAAATGGGCGGCCGTGGCCGGTATGAACAGGGTAGAGAAGTCGGCGAATAGTCACCAAGACGAAAACAATAAACCACATTTAACAAGCAAACACAGCATGCACATATTGGAGTTAATAATCCTAATCGAAAATAGGAATTTACAAGAATTCTGCAGAACAGAGAAATGTAGCGAAAGTTTTTCCAGTGAGCAACTGTATTCATAAATCAAAGTAAGATATCGGTAATAACCCAACAGAAGCCTCAGAATCCATTATAAGCCGTAACACTTAACTATGAAAATATACATATATATTCATTAACCAGTTAAGAGAAATTACAACAGCTGTAACCACTAATAAACATGAATGTTCACCGCAGGGATAACCCTCGGCCCTGTATCAAATACAAAATATAAAAGAACATGTAGTGAGCGCAGCCCGGTTGGGCATCGCCGCCATACCAGTTCTGGGCAGAACCCAAATTTGCCACAGAGAAACCAGAGTGGGTTATCGATTCTCCCATATTCAGGGGATGATTCATAACAAAAAAAAAGAAAAGAAAACACCGTAGCTCAAACATAGATTCGGCAGTTTGCTAAGAAGAAAGTCAGCCGGAACCTACTCTCAGAATCTTCTCATAATTTTTACATATATGGCGTCGGTTCCTCTTACCAGGAAGCGGAAAGAGGATGGACGGAGCTGTTTTCCACCATGCGCTGGTCACGGTACCCGTATTCCGCACCTGTGATGGAAGAGAAGCCAGAAAACAAAGAACGAATGAGTACCAAAACCATAGTAAAGTAAAAGAATTTTAAAAACCGTAAATGGAGTAGTGTTTACTGTGAGCAAGGAGGTGCATGTATACCGTGGTCATGGCTGGCGGGCGAAACCTCTATCTTCTCCATGGCTAGACATGTAGGTAGTCTGCACTGTGCGAAAATACCAATCGCCAGAGACTTGCTAAGGTTGAGAGTCAATGTGAAAATGAACTGCAATGGGCCAAGTGCGACATAGGAAAACCCTTAAGACTTTTACCCATACCTGGTTTGATATCAACCGTCGATTTGGGAGATCCCATCTCCACCGTAGAAATGGGCGCGGGATTTTTCCGAAGGAACGCTGTCACATGGGCTCATCCGTGCCATGTACTAGGCGCATTAAGATCCGCCTTCAGCGTTGGTAACTGGAGTAGCAACCGGCATGTTGCAGCTTAAGCCAGCTGGCTGGTTACACGCCTCACACGCCAGGTGGACTCATGTGAAAGCCCAGGTCTTAGAGCGCCAAAAATGGTGGTTGGAAAACGTTAACCGGAGCAAGCTCTCCAGCAAACTCGAAAACCCAAACCTGACTAAATAAATGCTGGCACGGGTAGCCTTGTTCACGGTTGGAGATCATAAATAGCAATTGCAGAATCCGCAGGATGAAGACTTAATTAAAATATCAAATCATTCAAACCATAATGGTAAGTATAACCATGCAAACCATCGGATACTTCTCGAGACTGTGGATAGGGTTAAGTTTAATTATTAACCAAGTATCATAATATTACCATAGCCAATGATACACGCATACGCCTAATACCAACATGCGCACATTTAATGTTACCATGGATAAACACTTATAAAGTGCTGAGACTAGGTATAATATTGCCGTGTGTAGAATGCATGTAAAGTGCTGATATAAATATTGTGACTAAGAATAATATTATCATAAGCAAAGTATATGTAAGTGCTGATGTCATTAGGGGTAAATAAATTTTTTTTTTTAGCAGGTAGAAGTTTTACAAGTGGTATCAGAGCGAGGTTGCAACTCTGTGACCTCAGGTCAACCATAACTGAGAAACTGATATAAATAATTGAATTAATGAGCAAGTAGGGGTTATGAGCAAGTAGGGGTTATCCAACGATGTATTGCATGTAATATCTGTGGAAAAGGAACTAATCTTCTGAATAGGTGACAACAGAATGAGAAGAACGAGCAGCGCTCCTCATGGAAATATGGACAGACCAGACAACGTCACCCACCCTCAGGGAAATCCTGAGATTTGGGTGCAGCTAGGGGAGGAGGCACGCAGCACCAATTTGACCATATTGGAGACGGTCCAGGAATTGAAGAACGAGATGGCTCGTTTGCGTGAGGACAACACCAGATTAACCATGGAATAGGAAAGGATCCTGAAAAGTTTATCAGATAAACAAAACCAGCACCAGCCTAACCCCAGTCCGGAGCAAAAGCATGTATCAGAAGAACAAGATTACCATACTGATCAGGAAGAAACAGAGGGAAGGGCGGAGGCTCGAGGTGAGAAATCTGACAACGCTTCTGAACATCAAACCTCAAAAAGACAGCGGATAGAACTACAAGGAGAGTTTCGGAAGATTAAGCCGCCGCATTTTGATGGGGAGTCCGAGGAGGCTGCGGAAGCCTGGTTAATAAACATGAACAAATATTTCCAAGTTTACGAATACGACCACCATCTTAAGGCACGACTGGCTATTTTCCAGCTGCAGGCCAAAGCTACATTATGGTGGGAGGAAGTCAAGATGGTGCGGGGAGTGAGTGAACAGGATATAACTTGGGAAATTTTTCAGAAGTACTTCAAGGAGAAATACTTGACTGAACACTTCTACGATGAAAAAGCACGGGAATTTCATGATCTGCGGCTTGGGCAGCAGACCATGGATGAATTCATTACCAAATTTACATCTCTACTCCGCTATGTACCATACATACGGGAGGAAAAGGCAAAAGTGCAGCGGTTTTTTAGCAGTCTGCCCCAAACAATGCGGGAAATGATTGAATTTGATAACCCGAAGACCATGGATGAAGCGATTCAGAAAGCTAGAATATGCTATCAGCAGAATAAACAAAAGAGAGAAAGTTTTGGGAAGCGTTGGGTGGATAGAAAGGGCGGCAAAACCACTATGGGAGTTAAGGGAGCTCGTGGCAGTTTCAGCAAAGGAGGCTCAAAAGGGCCCAACAGTAGGAATCAGTCTAGAAATCAGCTCAGAATGAAACCACCTAATGAGCCCAAATATAGCGAGCAGCCGGGCAGAGTTGATAATGAGGGGACAGCTAGACCGCCAGTACAGTGCTGGGGTTGTGGCGGGCCACACTATATTAAGAACTGTCCTCACCGAAAGGGTAGTGATCAGGTGTCCCAGGTTTATGAAGCTTCTACAGTGGGAGATGTAGCTCGGTCCATACCAAGAATAAATGCCGCTCTCGAGGACCGTCAAGCTGATTACCAGCCAACGATGGTAGAGTTCGAAGGTAAGATTTTTGATCGAACTGTTTCTGTTTTAGTAGACCCAGGAGCTACATTAAGTTATGTTAGCCCCAAAGTAGTGGAAAGCTGTAATTTACAATCTGTTAAGTTTAAGAGTCCATGGTTGGTTCAGCTAGCTACCGGGGCCAAAAGGCGGGTGCTGGCCAAGGTCAGCAACTGCCCATTAAAGATAGCTGGACAGACAGTGACAACAGAATTAAATGTACTTCCTCTCGGCTCCTATGATGTGTTAATTGGAATGGACTGGCTGGAAAGGCGGTGGTCCATAATAAATTGCAAAACCAAGACAATTTCCTACCGGGATGAACTGGGAAATGAACAGGAAATTTAGGGTATCCTGAAGCCAGTACAGATCCGGCCAATTACTGCCTCACAACTGGCTAAATGCATCCGGAAAAAGTGTCAAGTATATGCAGTTCAAGTGGGTCATGCCAAATCTGAAGATAAAGATAATGCATTGGAAAGCATACCGGTAGTGCAAGAATTTGCAGATGTGTTTCCCGAGGAAATACCAGGACTGCCCCCTAAAAGAGATTTGGATTTTACCATAGAGCTGGTGCCTGGTGCAGCCCCAGTGTCTCGAGCACCGTACCGGATGAGTGTGCCGGAATTAACAGAATTAAAGATGCAGCTGCAAGAGCTGTTGGACAAGAAGTACATCCGTCCCAGTGTATCACCCTGGGGAGCCCCGGTACTGTTTGTTAGGAAAAAGGATGGAACTCTCCGTATGTGCATAGATTATCGACAGCTGAATAAATTGACAGTGAAAAACAAATACCCACTACCCCGTATCGATGAACTGTTCGATGAGGTGAAAGGGGCGATGATATTTTCAAAGATCGATTTGAGATCTGGTTATCATCAAATCAGAATTAAGGAAGAGGATATAGCCAAAACTGCTTTTCGAACCCGTTATGGGCACTATGAGTTCGTGGTACTGCCTTTCGGGTTGACCAATGCACCTGCAACGTTTATGTGCCTGATGAATAGTGTATTTCATCAGTATTTGGATAAATTCGTGTTAATTTTTATTGATGATATACTGATATACTCTCGGAATATTAAAGAGCATGAGGAGCATCTCAGACTTGTGCTACAGACTCTACGGGAACATCAGTTATATGGAAAATTTAGCAAATGCGACTTTTATAAAAAGCAGATCCAGTATTTGGGGCACATCATCACCGAGAAAGGCATTGCTGTGGACCCTGAAAAGATTAAAACCATAATGGAATGGCCAACACCAAAGGACGTGGTAGATATCAGGTCTTTCATGGGGCTGGCTGGATATTATAGGCGGTTCGTGGAAAGTTTTTCCAGGGTTGCATACCCCATCACCTCCTTGCAAAAGAAAGGGAAAATATTTAAGTGGACAGCGGAGTGTCAACAGAGTTTTGAGCAACTCAAACACTTGCTCACCACTGCACCTGTGCTGAGCATTGCAGACTCGGAAAAAGATTACGTAGTCTGCACAGATGCAAGCAAAGAGGGTGTAGGAGGGGTGCTGATGCAAGAGGGGAGGGTGATCGCGTATGAATCCAGAAAATTGAAAGAACATGAACATAAGTATTCAGCCTATGATTTGGAACTCACTGCTGTAGTACATGCGCTAAAAATGTGGCGCCATTATTTGGTGGGAAGAAAATTTTTATTGATGACAGATCATCACAGCTTAACTAGCTACTTAAGTCAACCAACTTTAAACGCTAGACAAGCTAGGTGGGTGGACTTTTTGGGCAGTTTTGATTTTGAAATCAAACACTTAAAAGGAAAAGAAAACCGGGTGGCGGATGCATTAAGCCGAAAAGCGCATTGTCTCTATGAAATTGGCCTTAGTGAAGGACGGTCTACCCTTAGCAAAGAAATTATAGAGGCTGCTGAGCAAGATCAAATCTACCAGCAAAAGAAACAACTTGTGCAGAATTCAAACATCCACATCATGCAACAAGGTTACGAATTGGACGCAGCAGGCATTTTATGTTACAAGAAAAGAATATGTGTACCCGACCGGAGCGATATTAAGAGAAAATTCTGGATGAAAATCATAAAAGTCCTTATGCGGGACATCCGGGTTATCAAAAGTTAATCACTTCGCTTCGGAAGGAATATCACTGGCCAGGCATGAAAAGGGACGTAACGGAATATCTGGCACGATGCATAGAATGTCAGCTAATTAAAGCTGAACATTAACACCCCGCGGGTTTGCTACAACCATTACCCATACCAGAATGGAAGTGGGAAGTTATTACCATGTATTTTATTACAGGGTTACCGAAGTCCAAGAAGAACAATGACTCTATTATGGTTGTAGTGGACAAACTCAGTAAGACATCCCACTTCATACCAGTTCAATCTACGTATCGTGCAACCCAAATTGCAAATGTTTTTATGCAGAACATATTTAAGCTCCACGGGCTGCCAAAAACTATAATATCTGATCGCGATGTCAAATTCACATCAGCTTTTTGGAGGACCTTGTTTGAAGGTCTGGGAACTCAATTGAATTTTAGCACCGCATATCATCCGCAGACTGATGGGCAGACTGAGCGGGTGAATCAAGTGTTGGAGGACATGCTGAGGTCTTATGTGATGCAACAACCCACTCGGTGGGAAGAGTATTTGCATCTTGTGGAGTTTGCTTATAACAATGGATATCATGCATCCTTGCGGATGAGCCCATTCGAAGTACTTTACGGCAGAAAATGCCGCACGCCATCCAGTTGGAGTGGACCGGAAGACAGACTCATGCTGGGTCCTGAAATGTTAAAAGAGATGGAGGCAATGGTTAAGAGAGTGCGGGCTAATTTAAAAGTAGCCCAAGACAGACAAAAAAGTTTTGCAGATCGTAAAAGGACCTTTAGGGAGTACCAAGTGGGAGAACATGTATATGTTAGAATTCGGGCAAGGAGAAGCGCTTTACAATGGAATGGTTGTGCCAAATTGGCACCCCGTTTTTGTGGACCTTTTCAGATTTTAGCACGAGTGGGGCCGGTAGCTTATCAGCTAGCCCTACCTAGCCACATCCGGGTCCATAATGTCTTCCACGTGTCAGTTTTAAAAAAACATGTCTATGACCCTAAACACATAATTAGCTGGCAGGACATACAGGTGGAACCGGAAGGAGAATTCCTAGTCGAGCCGGTGAGCATATTAGATCGGAGAAGGGTCGTGCTGCGGAAACGAGTCATCACCCAGGTTAAAGTGCAGTGGCAACACTTTGGGCCAGAAGAGGCCACTTGGGAGGATGAACATAGCATGAAAGTAAATTATCCCGAATTGTTTATGGGTGAACAACATCGGGACGATGTTGAACTTCAGGAGGGGGAGAGGTAATGCCCCTAGTTAATCGTTAGTGTTTAAATTAAAAACAGTAAATTTAACTGTTGGTTATGGTTATGTTTGGTGAAACTGAGTAATTATTATTGTTGTTACTGTTTCAATTAATTTTGTTGATAATTGTTATTGGTTGCCATTAAGTGTGGTTTGGAAATAAAAAAAACTGTTAATGGTTATAGAGCTTCCTCATCAGAGGGATATTAGAATTAAAATATGCAATCTGTCAGAAAGGGGAAAAAACCCTAACTACCTTCAGATGGCGGTTGAGACCCTCATAGAGGAAGGATACTTAATGTCAAAAAAGAAAAGAAAAGGGGTTGCTACGTCTGGTAAGGACCAGATAACAAGGCTCAAGAAAAGTTGCAATTTGGCAGCGAACGCTACGTCTGGTAAGGACCAGATAGCGTATGTTGGGAAGCAGAGAACTCCCTGAAACTGCTATGTCTGGTAAGGACCAGATAGCGTAACTCTGGTAGTGCCAGAGGGTTTGCAGACAACAAGAATCTTGCAGGAGTGCTTGGGGGTGGAAGGTCGAGGAGGACCCTCCTAAGGTTGGGAGGTTTGACAAGCGCATTAAGAGGTTTGCCTCTGAACAGGTATGTATGATCGAGAATTTGGTAGCCTGTATAATGTTGTTGAATTAATTAAAAGCTATGACAGAGCAGGAAACTGCGTAAGGTATAGGGGAAATATCTTCTGAAAAATGCAAGTAGTAAAAGACTTGAACTTTTTCTTTTAAAAGATTGAAACTCTTGTGCGATTGCCATAAAGAAAGGACAGTCAAACAGGAAAAGAACAAAACCCAGAATAGAGTTAGGATCACCGATTTTCCTCTGGAAATGAACCCTGAGTAAACCAAGTAACTGCTAAATGGAAAAGAATTTCGTGAACATCTATCACGCTATGTGGATCTAATCAAAACGATAATATTGAAAATGATAATATAGAAGCCTAGATACATAAAATTCCATAGAGCGATTCCTACGAAACAGAGGAAGCAATAACAGGTCGATAAAAAATAAATAGACCGTGTGCTCTTAGAATAATTTTCCGAACAGTGACTGCAGGTCTCTTCCACTAAATACAGAAATTAGAAATTTAAATGTGTCATGCGTTAACGAGATAAGGGGGCTAAGGAGGCTTGTGCTCTCGCCAGGAATTTGTCCTACCCCTGTGCCAAAACGTTCTAAATCAATTGTGGAACACCATTGTGAAATGGGCGGCCATGGCCGGTATGAACAGGGTAGAGAAGTCGGCGAATAGTCACCAAGACGAAACAATAAACCACATTTAACAAGCAAACACAGCATGCACATATTGGAGTTAATAATCCTAATCGAAAATAGGAATTTACAAGAATTCTGCAGAACAGACAAATGTAGCGAAAGTTTTTCCAGTGAGAAACTGTATTCATAAATCAAAGTAAGATATCGGTAATAACCCAACAGAAGCCTCAGAATCCATTATAAGCCGTAACACTTAACTATGAAATATACATATATATTCATTAACCAGTTAAGAGAAATTACAATAGTTGTTACCGCTAATAAACATGAATGTTCACCGCAGGGATAACCCTCGGCCCTGTATCAAATACAAAATATAAAAGAACATGTAGTGAGCGCAACCTGGTTGGGCATCGCCGCCATACCAGTTATGGGCAGAACCCAAATTTGCCACGGAGAAACCAGAGCGGGTTACCGATTCTCCCATATTCAGGGGATGATTCATAACAACAACAAAAAAAAGAAAACACCATAGCTCAAACATAGATTCGGCAGTTTGCCAAGAAGAAAGTCAGCCAGAACCTACTCTTAGAATTTTCTCATAATTCTTACATATATGGCGTCGGTTCCTCTTACCAGGAAGCGGAAAGAGGATGGACGGAGCTGTTTTCCACCATGCGCTGGTCACGGCACCCGTATTCCGCACCTGTGACAGAAGAAAAGCCAGAAAACAAAGAACGAATGAGTACCAGAACCATAGTAAAGTAAAAGAATTCAAAAACCGTAAATGGAGTAGCGTTTACTGTGAGCAAGGAGGTGCATGTATACCGTGGCCATGGCTGGCGGGCAAAACCTCTATCTTCTCCATGGCTAGACATGTAGGTAGTCTGCACTGTTGAAAAATACCAATCGCCAGAGACCTGCTAAGGTTGAGAGTCAATGCGAAAATGAACTGCAATGGGCCAAGTGCGACATAGGAAAACCCTTAAGACTTTTACCCATACCTAGTTTGATATCAACCGTCGATCTGGGAGATCCCATCTCCACCATAGAAATGGGCGCGGGATTTTTCCAAAGGAACGCTGTCACATGGGCTCATCCGTGCCATGTACTAGGTGCATTAAGATCCGCCTTCAGCGTTGGTAACTGGAGTAGCAACCGGCATGTTGCAGCTTAAGCCAGCTGGCTGGTTACATGCCTCACACGCCAGGTGGACATCATGTGAAAGCCCAGGTCTTAGAGCGCCAAAAATGGTGGTCGGAAAACGTTAATCGGAGCGAGCTCTCCAGCAAACTCGAAAACCTAGACCTGACTGAATAAATGCTGGCACGGGTAGCCTTGTTCACAATTGGAGATCATAAATAGCAATTGCAGAATCCGCAGGACGAAGACTTAATTAAAATATCAAATCATTCAAACCATAATGGTAAGTATATCCTTGCAAACCACCGGATACTTCTCGAGACTGTGGATAGGGTTAAGTTTAACTATTAACCGAGTATCATAATGTTACCATAGCCAATGATACATGCATACGCCTAATACCAACATGCGTACGTTTAATGTTACCATGGATAAACACTTATAAAGTGCTGAGACTAGGTATAATATTGCCGTGTGTAGAATGCATGTAAAGTGCTGATATAAATATTGTGACTAAGAATAATATTACCATAAGCAAAGTATATGTAAGTGCTGATGTCATTAGGGGTAAATAATTTTTTTTTTTAGCAGGTAGAAGTTTTACAGCATTGCAGATGCAACGAAACGCCATTTACTTGATTGGAAAAAGCGGTATGAAATCATGGTTGGAATTGCACGTGGGCTGGCCTATCTTCACGAGGAATCTGAGATTCGGATCATCTACAGAGATATTAAAGCCAACAATATTTTACTAGATGACAAACACAGACCCAAAATAGGAGACTTTGGATTAGCCAGGTTTTTTGCAGATGATCGGAGCCACGTTAGCACTAGAGTTGCAGGAACTTTGTAAGAATTTTCCCTACCATTGAAATGTTTGAGGTTCCCAAATAATTCATTTCGTTAAGTCTTTAAGATATGGAGATTTGATTAAATATGGAATTTTGCAGAGGTTACATGGCCCCTGAGTACGCTTTGCGTGGACAACTGACAGAGAAAGCGGATGTATTCAGCTTTGGAGTCCTTCTACTTGAGATTATCAGTGGAAGAAAGAATCAGAGTTCGGGTGAAAACATGGAATTTCTCATCGAAGGAGTATGTTTCCTGTGGTTCTCATCTTTCTAATCGAATTTTTTTCCTATATGCAGAGCTTCTTGCGAACTAAAGTTTTTATTTTTATTTTTTTTGATATTGGCCAATTACCAGACATGGAGATTTTATAAAACAGAGAGAGCTTTATAAGTTATGGATCGGACATTGGATGACAGTTATTCATGGGAAGAATGCATTAGAGTGATTAAAATCGGTCTTCTGTGCACGCAAGCGGTTGCAGCGTTAAGGCCTTCAATGTCCCGGGTGGTGTGGATGCTGACAAGTGAGCGAGAAGATCTTCCCTCGCCCACAAAGCCTACTTTCATAGATCTGGATGGTGTGTGGGTACACAACATAGGTAAGCGAGGCAGAGACAAAGCATCAAGCAGTAATTGGTCATCCAAAGCACCAACTTCTTCTTCAGCACCTTCCGATATCTATTCTGCAGCAGCTGAGCCTTCATCGAGCATTCTGGAGCCAAGGTGAAAGTCAACAAATGTCGGTAGCCTCTCGGCAACATCCTAACCATTACCTACTCAGACGGTGGGAGCAGCATATTGTCGAAGAGAATATATGGTAGAACCAGGCTAGGATTACATGCAAATGATTTTAGACACTAAAATTTCATAAACTGATATTGGTCATGAGATTTGCTTGTATCTTCCTACATTATCTACGGGGTATGGGTGACGCCTCGGAATGCCTTTTAAACGAAGAGCAGTGAAGCATCTGCTCTGCAAGATTTAAACGTAAACTATTCTTTGCAAATAGGTTTAAGTATAAGCTATCCATTCAGTGAGTGGAGTATTGAAACTTCATTGATGGTCGTCTTGGGTTTCTATTTTATAGCTTAAGTATTTTAATGAACTTTGTGTAACGATATTTTAATATGGGTTTTCGATAATAAAGAAATTTATATAAATTATTCATTAAGTGAAGTATTGAAACTTTGGACTTATTGCATGTGAAGGGATTTTTTGGGAAGAAATATAAATATAAACTATTTATAAAGTATTAACTACTGAAAGTGAAGTATTGAAACTTTGGACTTATTGCGTGTGAAGTGATTCTTTGTTAAGAAATATAAGTATAAACAATTTATTAAGTATTAACTACAGAAATTTGGATTCATTACCTGTGAATGTGAAGCATGGTGTTTATATTTTATTTTATTTATTTAGAATAATTGTTGGGAATAATGCTTAATTAGTTATGTAAATTGCTGACAATGTAACCAGCAGATTTTGTGTTCTCTGCAAAATTAAAGCAGCAGATTGTTAGGGTGGTCACTGCTGGAAAGTGTTGAAAATTAGCTGTGATGTCAGTAGATTTGTTTCAGAGTAGATTTTAGTAATAGTTTTACTATATAAGAATGTAGTTAATAGTTGAATTTATATATGAGATTTGCAGCATTTCTTAGCTCACACAAACTGTGTTTTTTAATTGTTTTATCCTTCTTTTTATATGTATTTTTCTTCATAGTACTGTGGCTTCTCAATTGGCTTGAAATAATTCATTTCATATTTTACAAGTGGTATCAGAGCAGGTAAAATTATTTTGGGTTAAATTTGTATTGTTGGAATTTCGCCAAAGTTAATCATGTCAAATTCTAACCAGATGCTAGTTCCAGAATTTGATGGCAACGATTATGATTATTCGTGCATTAAGATGCTAACCTTTTTGATTAGAAAAGATTTGTGGGAGATTGTTGAATCAGGATATGAGGAGCTAGCTGATTGGAATGCTCTTACAGCTAATGAAAGAACAACAAGAAAGGAAGCAAGGAAGAAGAATGCTCAAGCTTTGTTTCACATTCAGATAGCTCTTGATAAGAGCTTATTTCCAAGAATATTAGGAGCAAAAATTGCCAAAACTGCCTGGGAGACTCTACAAGAAGCTTACCAAGGTAGTGATCAAGTTAAGGTGGTCAAGCTTCAGACATTGAAGCGAGATTTCGAGAATTCAAAGATGCAAGAAGCTGAAAGTATCAGTGGCTATTGTGTGAGAGTCAAAGATGTGGTCAATAAAATGGCTACACTTGGAGAAGCTGTAAGTAATGAAGTTTTAATTAAAAAGGTATTGAGATCTTTAACACATAGATGGAATCATGTTGCAATAATCATGGAAGAAAGTAAGGATTTGACAAAACTACAGTTTGATGAATTGGTTGGATCTTTGATGTCTCATGAAGAAAGATTTAAGGAAAGTTTTGAAGCTGTAGAGAAAGCTTTTTCCTCTAAATTACAAATTACAAAGAATGAAGATGCAAGTAGCAACAGTACCAAAAGCCATCAAGGTCAAAGTAAATGGCAAAGCCAAAATTATTCAAGAGGTAGAGGAAGAGGTGGCTCAAGTGGAAGAGGTAGTTTCAGAGGAAGAGGTAGAGGTAGATTTGATAAGAGAAATGTTCAATGTTACCATTGTAACAGGTATGGTCACTTTGAAAGAGAATGTAGATTGAAAGAAGGTAAAAATGCTAATTATGCTCAAGAAAGTGGTGAGTATCCTCCAGATCACTTATTTTTATCTTATGCCAAAGGTGAAAATACTAGTAAAGATGTTTGGTACCTAGATTCTGGATGCTCTAACCATATGACAGGGAATGAGAAGTTGTTTTCAGCAAAGGATGGAAGTTTCAAATCCAAGATCCAGCTTGGTGATGATAAGTCACTGGAGGTTACTGCCAAAGGAGCTATGGAGGTCCAAACAAACGAAGGTATAAAGAGTATTCATGACATTTATTATACTCCACAATTGAAGCATAATTTGTTGAGCGTTGGGCAGCTCTGTGAGAAAAATTATAAAGTAGTCTTTGAAAATAAGACATGTACTATATATGATAAGAATAAGGGAAATAGGGTGATCATTGTTGTGCCTATGACAAGAAATAGGATGTTTCCCTTGAGGTTTGATGAACATAACAGCAATCTTGCTAATATGGCTTATGAGAATTCGAGTTGGTTATGGCATCTCAAGTATGGGCATTTAAATTTTCAAAGTTTGAAGTTTCTAACCTCACATGCATTAGTTTCTGGTTTGCCCAAGGTAGAACAGCATAAGGAGGTTTGTGAAGGATGTGCTAAAGGAAAGCATGCAAGGGAAAGGTTTCCAAAGAGAAGTGCATGGAGGGCTCATTACCCACTTCAGCTTGTTCATTCAGACATATGTGGTCCTATGCAGACTAAGAGTTTGGGTAAGTCATCATATTTCATCACTTTTATTGATGATTACTCACGAAACTATTGGGTATATTTTTTGAAGGCCAAAAGTGAAGCCCTGGATACATTCAAGAAGTTCAAAGCCCTTGTAGAAAATGAGAGAGGGTGCAAGATCAAATGTTTGCGGACTGACCGTGGGGGAGAATTCTGCTCAAAAGCTTTCCAGAGTTATTGTGATATGAATGGCATCAGGAGGCAGCATACTACATTATACACACCCCAGCAGAATGGCATAGCTAAAAGAAAAAATCGTACTGTGGTTGAAATGGCAATATGCATGCTACAAACTAAGGGATTGAGCAACACTTATTGGGGAGATGCAGTTGCTATAGCAGTATACATCCTCAACTGTAGCCCCACCAGTGCACTGGAAAATATGACTCCTTATGAAGCTTGGTATGGAAAAAGGCCTAATGTTAATCATTTCAAAGTTTTTGGTTGTTTGGCTTATGTGCATGTACCTGATCAGAATAGAAAAAAAGTTAGATGCAAAGAGTGAGCTATGTATTTTTATTGGGTATAGTGAAACAAGCAAGGCTTATAAATTGTATAATCCTCTAACTAACAAGCTTATTGTTTCAAGAGATGTAATTTTTGATGAAGGGGGAGTTTATGGTCATCAAAAAGGCCATGTTGAGAAGACAAAATCTGTTTTGAATGATGATATAATTGTTGATAATGATCATGAGCAGCCAACTAATGTTTCTGTAACTAGTGGCTTAACTCCACCAAGCAGCCCTTCATCAATTTCTTCAACATCAAATTCAAGTCCAACTTCTTCTCCAAGTTCTACAAGGAAGGTAAGAAGATTGAGTGATATTTATGAGAGGAGTGCAAATCAAGCACATGAAGAAAGCCCAATTGGTGAGATAGTCAATTTTTCTTTATTAGCCAAGGCTGAATTTGAACCATCATGTTTTAAAGATGCATGTACTAATGAGGTTTGGATGCAAGCCATGCAAGAAGAGATGGATTCCATTCAAAGGAATGACACTTGGAAGTTGATAGAGCTTCCACATGACAAGAATAAGATTGGCACCAAATGGGTCTATAAGACTAAATTTAACAGTGATGGGAGTGTTGAAAGACACAAAGCAAGATCAGTTGCTAAAGGATTCACACAGAAGTATGGAATTGATTATGAAGAGACATTTGCACCAGTAGCAAGACAAGAGACCATTAGAATGTTGATTTCATTAGCAGCTCATAAGAAGTGGAGCATACATCATATGGATGTGAAAAGTGCCTTCTTGAATGGGTACTTAGAAGAGGAAGTATATGTGGAGCAGCCACAAGGTTTTGAAGTGGAAGGAAAGGAGAATAATGTCTACAAGTTGAAGAAGGCTTTGTATGGCCTTAAGCAAGCACCAAGAGCATGGTATGCAAGGATTGATGGATACTTTCAGGAAAATGGCTTCCAGAGAAGTAAGAATGATCCTACCCTTTACTACAAACAAGAAGGTATTAATATTTTAATCATAAGTTTGTATGTTGATGATCTATTGTATATGGGTAGTAGTTCTAAGATGAATGATAAATTCAAAGTTGCTATGATGAATGAATTTGAGATGAAAGATCTAGGCATCATGAAATATTTTCTAGGAATGGAGGTTTATCAAAGTAAGGATGAGATTTTCATTTGTCAGACAAAGTATGCACAGGATATGCTAAATAAATTTGATATGCTTGATTGTCATCCATCCCCTACTCCAAGTGCTCATGGAGAGGTGTTATGTAGAGATGATGGTGCTGATTTAATTGATGAGAAAACTTACAGAAGTATTGTGGGGAGCTTGATATTTCTAACCCACACAAGGCCTGATATTACATATTCAGTTTCACTTGTTTCAAGATATATGACAAATCCATCTGAAATACATATGAAGGCAACCAAGAGGATTTTAAGGTATGTGAAAGGCACTCTAAATTTTGGTATTCATTACTACTCTTCTGAAAAGTTCAATCTTGTTGGATTTAGATTTAGTGATTCAGATTGGGGAGGTAGTCTTGATGACCGTAAGTCCACATCTGGAAATTGTTTCTCTTTTCATTTTGGTTTGATTACATCGAGCTCAAAAAAACAAAGCATTGTTGCCCTCTCATCCACAGAAGCGGAGTATGTTGCAGTTACCTCAGCAGGTACGCAAGCTCTTTGGCTCAGGAAAATTCTGGAAGAAATTGGAGAAAAACAAGTTCAACCTACAGTGATTTATTTTGATAATGTAAGTGCCATCAAGTTAGCAAAGAATCCAGTTCATCACAGCAGGAAAAAGCATTTTGACCTGAAATATCACTTCATTAGAGATTTGGTGTAGAAGAAGGATATTGAATTGAAGCATATAAATACTCAGCATCAACTAGCAGATATCTTCACCAAAGCAGTTGCAAAAGATCAGTTTTTGGCACTACGAGATAAGATAGTAAATCCTCATTAATCATTAAGGGGGAGTGTTGGGAATAATGCTTAATTAGTTATGTAAATTGCTGACAATGTAACCAGCAGATTTTGTGTTCTCTGCAAAATTAAAGCAGCAGATTGTTAGGGTGGTCACTGCTGGAAAGTGTTGAAAATTAGCTGTGATGTCAGTAGATTTGTTTCAGAGTAGATTTTAGTAATAGTTTTACTATATAAGAATGTAGTTAATAGTTGAATTAATATATGAGATTTGCAGCATTTCTTAGCTCACACAAACTGTGTTTTTTAATTGTTTTATCCTTTTTTTTTATATGTATTTTTCTTCATAGTACTGTGGCTTCTCAATTGGCTTGAAATAATTCATTTCATATTCTACAATAATGATTTATTTAGTTTGATATAATATGTTGTTTATGTTAATTTTAAAATGATGTTTCCAAAAGTAAATTATTATTTTCTTTTTAATAAGATTTAACAGTAAATTATTGAATAAAGAATTTAAATATAAATTATTTATTAAATAGAGCATTAAAACTATCCATTTTCTTTTGACTAAGATTATTGAATACAATAATTTAAATATTTTTATTCATTAAATAGAGTACTAAAACTTTAGTTCATTAAGGGTGAAGTGATTATTTATCAAGAGATTTAAATATATGCTATTTAGTAGGTGAAGTATTGAAACTTAAAACTTTGGCTCATTAAGTCTTAAGTAATTCTTTGGGAAGTATTGAAACTTAAAAGTTTGGCTAATTGAGTGTAAAGTAATTCTTTGCCAAAAAATTGAACGTGAATTTAAATATATTATATTTATTAAATAAAATATTGAAATTTAGAAGTGTGAAATGTGAATGTGAAGTAGGGTGTTTTGTTTTTACTTTATTTTTTATTTGATATAACAATATATTTAAGAAAAATTTAAAATGTTTTTTTAGAAATTAAATATAAATATAAAAAATAATAGTTATTCCTTTTAATCACACAAAAATAAATTTAATTCACAATAAAATCGCTTTTGTATATTTATATTAAATTCCATTACAAAATCTCAAATAAGATTCCTAACATTTTAACTTATTAAACTATAATAATTTAAGAATTATAAACACAAAAGAAATTGTTGAATTTAGGCTTATGTGATCTATATCGGTTTTTAGAGGAGTTTTCGGTGAAAATCACATCATAATTCATTTGTCGACGCGTATCGAACCAACAAGTGTGGTTCAATGGGACAAGTTGAAGAACTAGACCATGGCTACAGGATGAATTGGTTCTTCAACTTGTCGTGACAATGAACCACACTTGTTGGTTCGAAAAGTGTCGACAAATGAATTATGATGTGATTTTCACCGAAAACTCTTATAAAAAGAAAAAGAATTTTTTTTAAGTAAATAAATAGACAATTTCTTTCTAAATTCTAATAAATTAAAATCGGTATTAACCACAATCACCATCATTAATATTATCATCAATCTACACAATTCCACCTCTCAACGCAACCAATCTCATTCTCTTGCCTAGCCACTCTTGGCGTTCCTAGTTCCTCTATGCATCGATCCTAACCATGGCCTCGTTCTTTGGCTTCATGCCCCCACTAGTCAACCCATTAACCAATCAATTAAGCACTTCAGTCACAAATCCCCTTTTTATCCATAGCCCCCTGCAGTTTTAATACCCACAAGAGCCTGCTCTCCAGCCTCGTGGTCAACTGCACACCCTGTGCTCGCCTTCATTCTCGTTTTACAACCCTCTGATGTTAGTGAGGGGCGGTCCACACTCCCAGTTCTAGCGCAAAGTTTTGCAAATAAATCAAATGGTGGAGTTTTAGTAGGGAAGATCCATGGTTTGCAAGGGCACACCTCCTATGATGCAAGTTGAGAGAGTGGGGGGTATGGGGAGATCCACTCTTGCAGTATCCTCTCCTGGAACTCTGAGCTAGTGTTGTAGTCAATACACCAAAATCTCCAGTCCTTCCTATGCCAAACATCCTCTCGTCACCTCGAGTCTCTTGGCCTTCACTATTATCTTAGGAAGTAACGTTCGAGGTGATGTTCAACATCAAGCCCTTGAGTCTCGTTGTACAAATTCAACTCCCTCGGTTTCATAGAAACTTCTACAAGCTCTCATTCCTTTGATCACCTCCAAATTTCTCTCCTCCACTCTAATGTCAATCCTACTCATAAAGTTTCATCCAAGTTTTTCCTTACCTCCAGTCCTCCTGAAACGCCTCTCCACCTCGACACTCTAACGTGTAACTTTATCAGACGGTTGGTTCTTTTTGTCGTGGCCCTCTTGAGAACTCTCATCCAAACTACCCGAGCTCTCTAAGGACCTTCTAGCTCTGCTCTTCGATCTCTTTAGTCAAAATGATAGGCAGGTCTCAAACGTGTTACAATCCTAATATCTAATAGAGTGCTCACTACATTGAAACTAGGTTGGCGAAGTCATATATACAATTTGATCACATGGTCGTAATGATGTGGTCCAATGGTTAGGTGGGAAGGTTTGATCCTCATAGGTCTTGCGGACACTCCTAATATCTGATAGAGTGTTCACTAGATTGATACTAGGTTGGGGAAGTCATATATACAATTGATCACACAGTCTTAAGGATGTGGTCCAATGGTTAGGTGGGAAGGTTTGATCCTCATAGGTCTTGTGGTCTAATCTTGGGTAGGACTATGTATGCATGTGAGTTGTTCCAAGCACGATTTCTTCAGTTGAAAAAATATACAATTTGATTACACAGAGAAATCATATGCCCACGCCCACATATACATGAAGGGATTTCAAACCATATTCATTACTCAAATAACAGATATTTACAATAGTTTACAAGGACTCTTTGTTCGAGCCTCTAACCTTCATGAGTTTGGATCCTTAACATCTGTCTACTAGACTTTGGCTACTTGGATTGACCCAACATACACACAAACATATTTCGTTTGATTGGCCATAGTGTATCTTAATGTAAAATAATTGTTTGGACATTTGTCCATTATTCCTAAAACTAACTCACAACCCAACTTGACACTTGTTTCTATTGCACTGGCCTACTTAGGAAAAATACCAGCTCATTTAAAATATCCTAATAGCATAATAGTCTAGATTCCTTCTAGAATTAGGACATTGCCATCAAAATCCTTCCCCTTTGGAAAATTTCATAAGCCCTTGGGGTCTAGACAAAAATGAGTTTCCTAGAGGTTGATGCTCTTGCATCATACTCCCCAAATTGAATTTTTTTCATGACTGCCTAGTCACATGCTTTAATTGTGTTGTAGTCCTCTTGGATCCCAAAATTTGTATTGTTGTTGACCTTAGGCTTGTTGTAGTTGTTGTGCGACCATCTTCAATGTTTTAGGGTCTCATACCCTATTTTTTAGTTGCTTTCTTACTGTGTTGATTGAATATTCCGCAACCAACCACATTTCCTCACTTGTTGCCTTGTTTCTTTAGTGGTTGCCAAAATGTATCATGAATTGTGCTTGGGTCATCATTGTTCTCAAAACATAATTCACCCAATCTACTACTACATTCTGCTCTTCCATATGATGTCCAAAAATTAGATCAATTATGATTTTCACTTTACAACTCAACAAGCTTCCAAATTGTTGTTCCATTTCTTCTTGGGTGTATCCCGGCTGCATATATATTTTCTCATCAAGTCTGGAGTTGCATGGCTTCCTCTATATTTCCCCCTTCTTCTCATCTTCCTTTGACAGCATTGGTTATCCCTTTTTTGCATACTCAACTACACTCTTGGAAACATTTTCATCATGTAATTTATCAAAATATTTAGATGCATTGAGCACCTTAGCCTCTTCCATTTCCTTGGCTACATTCTTTATACAATATTGCTTAGTATCTCGATTGTCCAACTAGTCCCCTAGAAATTACAAAACCCTTTCCTATTGTGTCAGCATGGTATTTGTATGCTGACATTTTTTCTCATTGAAGGTGTCTCCACAAATCAAATTTTTCTCTTTGCTTCTTTTTATAATAGCCTTCCATATATGTCCTTCATCCTTTACATGGCTATCTTCATAACCCAACTTTGCTTTGTTTCTTTCCATAGTTGCTTCCATCAATTGGTGGCAAGAATCCATTTGATTGTTTTAAGGGGATAATTTCATTTCTTCTTGCTTCTGCTTCCATGCAGCTATCTCTATTATTTCTTCCTTCTTTAGGACAATCATTCCATGGTCTATACCTGCCAATGCACCTTTATAGTCATTCAACAAAATTTCATTTTCTAAAGGTAAATGTGTCAACTTAGCATCTGCAACTTCATTCTTTGCATTTTCATGAGTGATTACACTCCCTTTCACCGTCACAAGTTTGTTTCCCCTCATTTCATTGGATGAACCCTCCTTGTCTCTATCTCTTAGAGACAATTTTGTCTTATCTTATTCCTCCTTTATGAAAAAAATTAAGGGTTTCCTATTTTTATTACCTGCAAGAATTGCATCCGCACATAATCTCTCAATTTAAAAAATACAAGGTTCTTTAGCCTCATTCTCTATCATTAAATTCTCCAACTATTTTGTAATTTTTACACCGTCCATGAGACTTCCCTTCAATCTCCTTTCCTCATCATCACCATCTTCATCAAGAAGTGGTCCTTGTTTTGGTTCACATATTTAAACATTCTCTCCCTCATACTAAATTTTCCTAAGTTATTTCCTCTCTAATGAAGCACTTAGGTTGTGCTTCAACCTTTTTTGCAGCAGAGTCCATTTCACCTTTTTCTTCCTCAACAACCAATCATCTCCATGATCTTCTTCCATTTCTTGTAGCAACTGCAGCATTATGCTAACTTTTTCCTTTAAGTCAACCATTTCTTCGTCAAATTCCTCTTGACCCATCCTTCCTCTCATGCCATTTTCTTTGGCATCTTATTTTTCTCTACTGTGGCTTGTACTTGAACCTTTGGAATGACTATGACTAATCATCTTCTCCTTCCTTTTGTGAGCTTCCTCTAGCCAACTGTAAGCTATAATCAAGCCATAGTAACATGTCTTCTCGATTAACCTGCTACCCCAATACCTCACCAAGATTCCTTTACAACTTAGCCTTTTAGTATTCCTCTCGTTCTCTAATCTAGAACGTTCTAAGCACTCCTTGCTCTTCTAGGCTTCTACACTATGCTCAACTCTCTTGAGAAATCCTCTCATTCTCTTCTCCTTTATCTCGAGGTCTTCTTCTATCCCGTTCACTATCTAACCTTACCTGGAATATCTCTCTGTAGCTTCTCTGTTGCAAGGTTCTTTGCCACAATTCTTTTTCTACTACTACCTGGAATTTTCAACTTCTTCACTAGGTTAAATAAAATTCTAAAGAAAATTTTTACCTCCAAGATATCCTTAGCATTTAGATATTCTATTATTCATAAACATCATTGGTTCCCTCTTGGTTGGGACTATTTCCACCACTCTTTCTAGGCTTATTTCTCCAATATGCTTCAACTATGATTTCTCCAATCCGTTGAGAACTTGACTGGGAATCTCCTTAATCTGCTTTGTCCTAGTTCTAGTTCAAATCCTCTACTTTTGAATTTCCCTCTCTAATCCTCCCCTTGCAAAAATATCCAACTGCCAGTTATTGCTCAAAATAAATAGAACAATCATTACCACATATTCGAAGCCTTTGGTCTTGCATCTTCTTCTCTTGTTGTATTCAAATTACAGTCCCTTGTGTGACATCTTCCTCAATAGGAAGATAAATGAGTAAACCTATGATAAACTTCAATGATACCTCCTCCCAATGTTGACTTGGAATGGTTAATGGTTGTAACAGATTTGGGGTCTTAATTGTAACCTCCTCCCAATGTTGACTTGGAATGGTTAATGGTTGTAACAGATTTGGGGTCTTAATTGTATCAACTTTGTTTTGTTGGCAGACCAAGCATTCTGCCACAAAATTCTGAATAAATTAGATTTAAGGCCATCCAAAAAAATTTCTTCTTGACGATGTGGTAAGTTTTTAAAAATCATGAGTGCAGTCCTATAGGAGAGGCATGAAATTCCAAAAGAACCTTTTGTTTGAGTTGGGATTTCTTACATAAATATAATCGACCTTTGTACCATAATGGATCATTTTTCTAGATGAACGTATCAGATGGACTAGGATCTTGCTGCAACTTTTAAATGACTTCCCACACCTCTTTGTCATTCTTCCATTCATCCCATGCTTCATTTATTGAATCAAGTTGGATAATATAAATGGCACAAAGAAATGCTTCCACATCCTCATCCCTTCTTGAGAGTGCATTTACAACAACTTTTTGCTTCGTTTTTTTGTAGATGATTTCAAAGTCATAACCCAAAATATTTGTGACCCATTTTTGCTACTCTTCTAAAGATCATATTTGTTCCAAGAAGTATTTAAGACTATCATGATATTTTTTTATCTTGAAGTGTCTTCCCATTAGGTAAGAATGCCATTTATTCAAAGCATGTAGTATTACGAACATTTTCTTCTCACAAATATGTTTGTGTAATTTATTTCCCTTGATCAGACGACTTTCAAAAGAAATGGGTCTTCTTCTCGCATTTAAACAACACCAATGTCATTTCCCAATGTATCACATTACATAGTAAAGGTTTTTGTGAATTCTGGTGTAGCTAAGACCGAAGCTCGACACATTGCCTCTTTAAGATGTTCGAAGGCCTGAGTTTCTTCCAGAGTCCAAAAAAGGTATATTTATTAAGTAATGTTGTTAGGGTGTTGTTATTTTCCCATAATTCTTAACAAACTTGTGATTATATCCTGTCAACTTGAGAAATCCTTGAAAATGCTTTAAGGTTGTGGGGATTTTCCATTCTTTTATGACTTTAATTTTGTTAGGTTCTACCTTAACACCCTCATGACATATAATATGACCCAAATATTCCAACGTGCATTTGTCTCTCCTCCAATAGCTTGAGCACCCTGTCAGCATATTGAACGTGATCTCTCCAAGACTTGTTGTAAATTAGTATATCATCAAAAAATGCTAACATAAATTTTCTAAGGAAGGGTTTGAAAATGGAATTCATCAAACCTTGAAATGTGGAAGGTGCACTAGTAAGGCCAAAAGGCATGACCAAAACTTCATAATGATCTTCGTGAGTTCTAAATGTTGTTTTCGAAATGTCTTTTGTCTTCATTCTAATTTGATGATATCCTCAGAGAAGATTTAACTTGGTGAATTAAATTGCTCCATGTAGTTCAACCAATAATTCATCAATGGCAGGAATGGGAAATTTATCTTTAATAGTGAGCTTATTGAGATTTTTTATAATCCAGACACATATGTCATGATCCATCCTTCTTGTGCACCAATACTACTAGGAGAAGAGAAAGAACTTTGGCTAGGTTGAATTATACTTTCCTCTAGCATTTCTGCAACCATGCGTTCAATTTCACTCTTCTAAGCATAGGGATATCTGTAAGGTCTGATATTTGGAAGAACACTTCCTGGAATCAAGTGAATATGATGATCATGATCACGAATAGGTGGGAGACTTTTGGGAGTCTCAATTACCTTGGAATAATTTTCAAGGACTCTTTGGAGACATGGAGAAATGGATGAATTAGATGTTTGGACATCTAGTGAGCATAATTGTGCAATTGCCCTTCATTGTTATTTCTTCAAAAGATTCATCATGCCATTATAGTTGATTATCTTCCCAGGTTTCCCTATGATACCCCTTAATTCAATTTCCTTTCCTTCCTAGAAAAATTTCAAGAAAAGTTCTTGGAAATTGAAAAGATATCATCCCCAAAGATTGTAACCATTAGACCCCTAATACAACATCGATACCATCCATTGGAGTGGAAAAAATTGGACTATTCACTACATATTCCCCCATGGTTAGATCGATATTATGGCACTTCCCCGAGAAATTTATAGAAAATAATAGTTATTCCTCTAATCACACAAAAATAAATTTAACTCACAATAAAATCACTTTTTTATATTTATATTCAATTCAATTACAAAATCTCAAATAAAATTCCTAACATTTTAACTTATTAAACTATAATAATTTAAGAATTATAAACACAAAAGCATTTTTTTAAGTAAATAAATAAAAATTTCCTTTCTAAATTCTAATAAATTACAATTGGTATTAACCACAATCACCATCGTTAACATTATCATCATTCTACACAATAAATATTTATTTAAAAAAAATCATTAAATAAATAAAAATATACAATTTTTTTATATTTTACAATATCAATTATAAATAATAAAAAGAAATTATATATTTTATTTATTCATATGATAAAACATAAAATTTCATATTTTATATATAAATAAAAATCCACACTCACATACCCTTTCCCCAACTTAACCTCCTTTCTCATTGATAATCAAATAAATAGTAAATCTACAATATAATAAACTCAAATTTGGCCAACGAGATGATAACATTTTCATGCATTTGTTGTTAATGTAGTTGGACTGCTCCGGTTGCCTTAATGATATATGTTGTCTAACTTACGTACTTGTGTATGAACTGATTCACACACAATTATATGAATATTGTTGTTAATGTGTTGCATATGTTGTTAATGTTGTCACCGTCCGTGTCGACTGCTCTGTCGGACATCAAACAGACCTTTCACTTGAACCTTGCTATAACAACTGTCACACTCATCTCAGACTGATCTGTGAGTGTTGTACGTGTTATCTTACCTTGTATGATGTGACTGCCACATCTGAGTGGAATGCTCCGCCAGAAGCTATGCATTTCCTTTATGTTGTGTGTTCCTAGCTAGGTTGGGACTGATCCCTTTCAACTCGGAACTCGCCTTCACCTCCTTCCCCCTTTGAAGTTTTGGAACCTATCATACACCTTCCTTGACTCACTGCATCAGTCACACCCTTGTTTCTGATAGAGTTATCCTACTTGACTCTGCGCGACATCATGGTCAAGGCATTACCTTACAACCCTCTGTTTGGACTCCTACACAAAACGGTCTGAGGTCTAATTGGGACTTCTTACCGGGGAGATCCTGTTGACATGTTTGAGGGTCTAGCACCGTCAACAATTCTGGCGTTAGAAGTAGGGCCTGATGACAAGTTGTGTCCTCTCATCCAATTTTGAACCTTTGCATATCTTTCATGGAATCTTGCACTCTTCTTCCCCGTGGTGTTTTCCAAATCGTGAATATGTCTCCATCTCGGGGAAGCTTTTCGATCTCTTGTCCACTCACACACATGATGGTGAAGGCGAAGTGGCCTGGCCTGAGCACTTACATAACTTTGTTTCCATGATTCATGAGGAAGATGAGTTTTCTGACGAACAGGCTGGTTTGTTGCTTGCATACACACTTTGCGAATCTCCATTTCGTTGGGTGCTTAGCCTACCGGTTGACACCATGCACTGATTTGAGCACTTCTATGATCTTATTGAAGACATGTTCTATCATTTTGATCCAGACCATCTTGACCGGAAACTTTTACAACAGTGGAGGGATTTGCATGAATTTGTTATTGATTTTTGGCAGTGATTTCGTGACTTGCAGTTTCAAGCTTTGAGGAGCCAGATGGAATTTTCTTATCATTGGGACTGGTTTGAGTACTGTCTTAAGAAATCTACCCATCCCAAGAGAAAGTTTGAGATCAATCCTTGCGCAACATTCTTCGTTGATTGAGCTGCGCAATATCATGTGGAAGAGGGCACTGTCTCAACTGACTGTCCGTCTTCCTCTTATTCAATAGCTCCACCATTACCCAGTGATGTTGAGGATCATGCTCACACACCTGTTCATCCTTCACACCCTCCCAACATCACTTCACTCAATTTTCGCACAGATTTGGTTGTGAGTCCTTCGAGTTCTCATATGCATTCTTTTCTACGACCTCCGTCTAAGGAACCCGGGTGTATCTCTGGATGATGTTGTCTTTTGTTCATCCATTCCGGACTCTTCACTTGTTGTGAATGAGGAACAACCCACTGATGGAGTTGGTGTTTCACAACCAACATGCGATGTCATTCATGAAGAGTATGAGTGGGAGCTTGAGTGTCAACACTCGACGAAGGATGACTCCCTCCCATCTGATCCCCCTTCGTTCTTTCCTAACATCATTGGTGAACCTACCATCCATGATTTCGCATGTGTGTCTTCATCCATGGATGCACCCATTGTTGATCTTTCGTAAGACACACCGTATGTTAGCCCATCATCATACAACGGAGGGGACCAATCATTCATTGGAAATCCACTTGATCTTTCATTTGCTTTTTTTGAAAAAGTAGAGGTTGAACATCCTTCCTCCTCATCTACCCCTCTGTGTGATTCATCAAACCATGAGGATGCCGACCAACATCCCGAATTTTTTGACCTTGGTTGTCGTGATCTCTTCACCTCATCATCCGATCACGATGTTGATTCACTCGTTGTTAATTTGTCTAAACCACTGGTCTACGAAGATCCATCTTTCAACGGAGTAGAAACCCCACAGACCGTCGAGGCACTTTAGCTCGAGCTGATGGTTATGTCTTGCACTCGTTGTCCTGAGGTTGGTTTCGCTTTAGATTAAGAAATTTTTCAAACACTCAAGGCTCCCCATCACTCATCTGTATGAACTCAATATCAATCTAACACTCATATTTTACTTCCTCCACTCGACCTACATGATCCCATTTCTCATGATTTGGAGGGGTCTTACATTGCAAGCACTTGTGCACGACGCAAGTTATCTTTGTTTCTTTCGTTTTCTTGCATGTCACAGTCAAGAGTGTGCTTATGCTTCAAAGTTTCACGTAGTGTCACACAACACCATGATAAGTCCGCGGACTGGTCGTCATGCACATGCATGCACTTATGTCCCATGGGCACTTTGAATCACGAAGTGTGGTTGTCTTCATTTTTATATCTTTCTTGCTTGTTGGTTTGCACAACTGGGTTGCTCATGGATCAAGCCTTCACCAACATGGGTCTACCAATGTGTCGGTGGTTGCATTAGAAGTATCACTTCACGTGATCAGGCCCATGTACCGTTAGTGTAGGAGTAGGGGTAGTGTTTTCTTTCAGTTTTTTGCTTGCATGCTTGTTTTCTTACGTGCTTTGTTTGCATGTTTGTTTGTTTACTTGCTTCACTTTCATTTTTTCTTATGCTCTTTCTTTTCTTTGTTGATTGTTAGTTTGTTCGCTTGTTTTGTTCATAGGTTAGTTTTTCATGAAACCATGTATGACTCTTGAAGTGAGAAGGGTAAAGTACAAGAGGGCTTGTACAACTATCACTACTTGGTTATCTATCATCTTGCCTCTATATGATGAGCTTGTTACTTTTAGTCCATGATACATCGAAGGAAAATACGTACTGTTCGAAGTGAACCTTGGTGTAAACACAACGCTTACATGCTAACTAGTGTCACCTTCTCTAGTTGATTTTTTTTTGGGTTAACCCTTGTCAGCTTAGTCAAGTACAATAAGGTAAGGGGGAAACCTTTACAGGCATGTCAAAGACACAATAAACTACTTCTCTATTGGAACAACCTATTCTTCTCTCAATAAGTCGGGATCCCTCTTCTGCCTCTGAAATGAATAAGTGCTATGCACATTGAAAAATGTAAAAAATGAAAAGTCAAAAACTCAAAACTCAAAATGAATGAGGTGAAAGAAGAGAAAGGCTTCCTGCATAGGGAGGTGATGCAAGTAACTCCATCAGGGTACTAACCAGGCTCGCTGGTAGCAAAGCCACGCTTGTGTTCCTATGTCACTCCACTAGGGTACTATCCAGGCCTGCTGGCAGTGGAGCAACACCAGAGATGAAACTAAGACTCTGATGACTATTCTTATTGTGCACCTATATAACCCACAACCCCAATCGAAAGAAGTGTGTTGCCTTGGCTTGGAATGCGTGTCAATCGACCAAGATTCTGGCGGATGCTACATCTTAAAATCAAGCTAGTGTGAAGCCAAGATGAGCTTAGAGCTGAACAATACTTCTGGAGGTGTTAGACTTGCTTTTCACGAACAAGGTCCATTCAGAGAGCTGGAGTTCTACCAGTGTGTCGCCAAGTGTTGTAGCGGCTACAACCACCCTCCAAAATTTTTCCTTAACCTATTTTGGAGCCTCCCTACCAACCTTACACAACACTTTGTCTTGCTTCGTTAAGTACTCAAGCTTCAAGTGTTTTCCTCGCACAAAGGTAGCCTGTCGATCACAGTTGATCCATTCCCCTCACACACTGCTCACCCAGACTTCGTCCAGTTATAGGCTGGGCAGATTCCCCTTGAAAATTGTGCATTTCTGGAGGGCAACCATCCTTCCCTCCAGGAATTATGAAATCCTCTCTGACAGCCTGCTGGGTACCAGGATTGCGCAATCCTGCCAGCCAACCCTCCCAGCATGATTTCTGTAAATTTTCCTAGCAGCAGGAAGTTCACCCCAGGATTTGTGCAAATATTGGCAGCAGTTGAATGCTCTACCCATAAATTATGCAAATCTCCTAGGTAATCAGCCTAGCTCCCAGCCAGAAATGCACATTTTTCTCCAGTAGTAAAGCAGTCTCTTGTGTGTGCAGCTGAGTTGACCGGTTCCCTTCGGGATTGAGCAAAACAAACTTGCATCCATTGGTTGTTTCTCCCAAGGCAGCATGCAAAGGCATCCCTTGTTTCAGGGATCTATGTTTAGCAGTTGAAGGTTACATGCAAGGGGAAATTTCGAAGCCTCCCACCAAGTGTCACTTCCCCTAGATTCATGGCATGCGCGTCACAACCTCCATGTTATCAAAACTCATCAACCGGACGCTGCAGAAATCATTCCTTACATCAACCTTGCAGCTTTGACATCCCACATCACATCTAGGAGCAGTTGGAACATTCATCTCAGTTGTTTTGGGGTAAGCCTGCTTCCCATGCCTTGTGCTGCATTTCTGTCGCTTTTTGTTTTTTTTCTTGTGGGAGTATTGTTTGCTTGATTTCTTTGAATGCTTGTTGTCATTTACATATATACTAGCTTTTCCTAGCTCTATTTCAGTTTTTGTTGTTATCTCACTGTTATTGCATGCATGGAACTGTTTTGCATGAACATTCGCCCAATCGACAAACTAACTCACCCACATGCATGTTGATCTGTTTGTTGAATATTTCATTCATTTTTTTCATGCACTGTTAATCACTTCTTCTATCACTTAGTTTTTCCTTGCATTCACTGACTTACTTGCTTTCAGTTGCCCGTGAAAGAGTCGGGCCAACCTTGGCCTGCGCTCTGCCTTCACCAAGGCCACTTTGCGCAATCTAGGAAAGGAAGGCTCACCTTCCTCTCCAGAAATGCACATTTCTGCCCAGCACTGGCCTTTGGGACTGTTTTGTGCATTTCTGGATGACAGTGGCTTCTTGGCCCAAGAAATTACGCAAATCTGTCCCTGGGCCAACAGTCCTTCCTAGCTGGAATTGCACATTGCACAATCCCAACAGTGAACAACCAAACTGGATTGTGCATTGCGCAGTTCCAGTAGTCAGTAAGTCTCCCAGCATCCTAGACTGTGCCTTGTGCAGTTTTGGCAGTCGGTCTCCCGACCTCCCGGTTGAAATTGTGCAAACTTCATGATCATTCACCCAGATATATTGCAAGTCAGTTCTCATGTTCATTTGGTTTTCGACTAGCAAATTGTTTTCCATGACGGTTTCCATGTTTCTAGGTATCGCAGGTGTTCATTTGCCTCTAAGAAGTAGAGGTACAATGGTTTCTAGGAGAGCAGAGATGAAGACATTGTTCATAGCACATTTGGGGATACAGTTGATCAAGTGTCTATGGAATTGCCTACCCACGAAGACATCAAATTGTTCGTACACAAGGACATTAAGATATGACAGCAACAACATCACAGCGAGCAACATCATGAACAACAATTCAAGATAGTATACCAAATGCAACGAATGCAAGAGGAGGGTTGTTAACAACAAGAAGGCAGAACAAGGTTGCAAGCTCAAGCAAGTCCATTGATAATGAAATCAACTTTGGAGATTGCGGCTATGAAGTGATGATGTGACATGAAGATCGCATGAAGGAAGAAGATGGAACAAAGTAGGAGTTGCATGTGCTGAAGCAACAACTTAGGGGCCCGGGTAGGCGGAGGGGAGATGCACACAGCTCCCTCCGCCCGCCCGAGCCCCCAGCCAGTGGCCAAATCGCTGGGCCAAAATAATAAATTTATTTATTTATAAAAAACATATATATATATATATATATATATATATATATATATATATATATAAATAATTAATAAATAAATAAATTATTATATTTAATGAAATTATAATTTAAAACAAAACTAAAAAAACAATTAAAAAACAAATTTAAATTTTTGAATAATAAAAATAAATAAATAAAACAAATATAGAATTTTAATTATAATTAAAAAAAAAAAACCAATTTTTTAAGAAAACTATAATTATAATTTAAAATAAAATAAATTTAAGATAAAAATAAAACAATTAATTAAAAAAAATAAAATAAAATAACAATAAAACAAATAATTATAAAGATAAAATTATAATTTTAAGTTAAAAAAAAAAACAAATAAACAAACAAATCAATAAGTTGTTTTTTTTTATAATATTAAATAAAAACCAAAATAAATTAAAAAAAAAATATTTTTTTTTAAATTATTATTTGATAATTAAATAACATATAACAAATAAATTTATATAAATGGAAAAAAATAGAAAAAAAAAATTCTAAATATTTGTTTTTTAAATTTAATTTTAATTAAAATTTTCTAATATTTTTAAAAATATATATTTTAATTTAAAAGAAAAAAAAAAAAGGAATTAATAATAATAATAATAAATAAATAAATAAAAATAAAATTAGTAATAGTGTTTAATAAATATAGTTTTAATTAAAAAAAATAAAAATCACAAATATATAACCAAAAAAATTAAATGTATTTTTTTTTCTAATTCAATAAATTTTTTATTTTTTTTTTGTTTCCATGCAATAAATTTAATGCTTCCCAAAAGAAATGAAAAAAAAAAAATAACACCCATTTTTCCTTTCAAAAGCCTAAAGTTTAAAAAATTTCTTAATTTTTCTCCCAAAAATCCTACAAATTTGTGTTTTTTTTTTTCCTTTTCATCGCTAAA
Organism: Pinus tabuliformis; assembly: GCA_031772625.1. Lineage (NCBI taxonomy): Eukaryota > Viridiplantae > Streptophyta > Pinopsida > Pinales > Pinaceae > Pinus > Pinus tabuliformis. The sequence goes on along the minus strand of CM062818.1, from coordinate 655,740,867 downwards.
AAAAAGAAGAGTTTTTTATGTGGTTTTTCCCGTAAAAACACAAAATTTCCCCAAATTCATCTATAAATAGTCGAGATAGAAACAAAACTAACCTTTAAAATGCGTAAAACTCTCGTTGAATGTAAAACTCCCGGTGAATGTGCTATCTATGACAATGCAGCTCCTTCGCAGCTCCTCCGCAAAATCGCTCCAAACTTTTTAGCAAGACCCAAAAGACTTGATGTGATGTGATGCATAGAAACGATGAATTTTATTTTATAGCAATGATTGTTCGAATGATTTATCGTTTCTTGATTGTGGGATTAAACTTAAAATTAAAATAAAATAATTTATAGTTAGTATTATAGTTTTAGGTTAGTTTACATTCATTATGGGATAAAAAAAATATTAAATACAAAAATTAATTTACTTACATAGTCGATGTTAAATAATTTAAATAGAAAAAATATTTTGAGTTTCTATCAATATTTTGAATAGAAACTAGGGCGAAATTTTCCAAAACCAAAAGTTTAGTAATATGTTTTCAAGTAAATTATAGATGAAAATTTTGGAGGGAAAAATTTTAAAACAAAATTTTTGGAGGGAAAATGTTCAACGAAAGTTTTTGGGGGCAAACTTTCGAGGGAAAATTTTCAGCAAACTTTTTGCGGGGGGGAACTTTAGAGGGAAATTCTCAGTCTCTAAGTTATATATTGTCATTGGGAGAGAGTGTATTTGTATCATTCAACATCTTCTGGTTGAAGGTCATGGATTCTTCTAATAGTAAAGTTTTTCTTTCTTCAGCATCAACATCTTTGTCATGCAACAATTCTGTTCATTTTGATGAATGTAATAGAAATTCTTTCACTAAGAATAGAGAGACAAATTTTCCACTTGGTCTTAATCCTAAGGATGATGAGAGAAACATTGATGAAGGGCAGCAAAAAGAATTCCCTATGAATAGAGAGTCAATTTTTCCACTTCGTCCTAATCCTCAGGATTATGAGAGCACCACTAATGAAGGGGCAGATGAAGAATTTCCAGAATCAAAGTTTCCACATAGTCCTAATCCTAAGGATTATGAGAGCAACATTGATGAAGGGGGTGATAAAGAATTTCCCAAGTCAAAGTTCCCACTTCCTCCTAATCATAGGGATTATGAGAGCACCACTAATGAAGGGGTGGATAAAGAATTTGTAGAGTCAAAGTTTCCACTTCCTGCTAATCCTAAGGATTATGAGAGAATCGCTGATGAAGGGGGGGATGAAGAATTTGCAGATTCAAAGTTTTGACATAGTCCTAATCCTAAGGATTATGAGAATAGCACTGATGAAGGGGGGATGAAGAATTTCCAGAGTTTCCACATATTCCTAATCCTAAGGATTATGAGAGTAGCACTGATGAAGAGGGGGATGAAGAATTTGCAGAGTCAAAGTTTCCACATATTCCTAATCCTAAGGATTATGAGAGCACCACTGATAAAGGGGGAGGTGAGCAATTTGCAAAGTCAAAGTTTCCACATATTCCTAATCCTAAGGATTATGAGAGCACCACTTATGAAGGGGAGGGTGAGGATGAACAATTTCTAGTAAATAAAGATTCAAAGTTTCCACTTAGTCTTAATCCTAAGGATTATGAGAGCACCACTAACGCAGGGGAGGATGAAGAATTTCCATTAAATAGAAATTCAAAGTTTCCATTTGTTCCTAATCCCAAGGATTATGAAACCACCACTGATGAAGGGCAGGATGAAGAATTTCGTGCAAATGATAATTTGACTATGAATAGAGAGTCGTATTTTCCACTTAGTCATAATCCTAAGGATTATACGAGCATAGGTGATGAAGGGGAGGATGAAGAGTTTCTTGCAAACAATAATTTTAGAGGCACAAATGTCAATAATGCATTTTCTCTAAGTGAGTGTTTCAAAGGTAGTTGTGGTGATGATGAATTGAGTCCTCCAAGGGAGGTTTTCAAAAGCAGGGATGAAGATGATGAAGAATTTCGTCTGAGTCAAGATTTCAAAAGCGCAGTTGTTGGTAGTGAAGAATTTCCTTCATGTGAGGATGGTAATGAATATTTTCCAAGAAATGATGGTGATGAATTTTCTATCTATCTTCGTCAATATAATGTTCCTCCTACTGATGATGAAAATGTTTTTGTAGATAATATTGAAATGGGGGAGACATTGCAAGCAAATATTGTATCTAGGGGTAGGAGTAGGCCTTTTCATATCAATCCAAAATATTCCAGTTATACAAGGGATAGGATAGAATATCTCACAAGTAGAAGTTCTGTCAGTGATCTGATTTCAAGTGAACGTTGTCGAAAAGATTTCTTGAAACATATGGATTTCAAGTTTGCTATGGAACAAAGGAAGGAATATTTGTCAATGACTAAAAACATGCAAAATTCATTTTTAGTGGGTTGCATGCAATCTACACTGGCGGGTTATGATTATCATATTGGGAATGTATTGATATGTAGAAAGGGTTTCAAAATGTTGCATTCAGTTAGTAATTTTCGTTTGTCAAGAATCCAAACAGACTGGAAAAAGATCTTACATACTATTCAGAAGTACGTTATAAAAGAGAGGTTGGACCATCAACAATTACTACAATGTCATGGATGAAAGACTTCTTTTCAAAGCATGGGGAGTGTATGCCAAATAAAGACGCAATACATATTCAAAATAATTTCTCAAGACGAGAAATCTACAACTTATACAGAGAATATGCAGAAGGTGCTAAAGGAGATGGCAATTTTATCATATATTCATATTTTACAAGGATATGGAGGAATGAATTCAACAATGTTCATATTCCTAAGAAAACAAGGATGGGGATTTGTAGTACATGTGTTTCTCTTAAATCAAAAAGAGATAAATTTCAAAGAGTAGAAAGAGGTATGCACTCATAACATTAATTTTAAAATTTGGAAGTTATTAACTATGAAAATATATTTATTAATAGATTTCTTTTATTTTATGTGTAGATTCCATTGTCAAAGCACTTCAAGAGCATCGCAATCAACCAACAAGTGAAAGACAAAAATTGTATAAACATAGAAAAAAGTGTTGTGATAATCCAAATAAATATTTGGGTTTGATAATCGATGGTATGGACCAAAAGAAAACACTTCTGCCACATTTTGTCCACACACCAAAAAATCTACAGGAAGAAATTTTTATTGAGTTTCACTTGGTCAACTATATGGTCTTTAATGGGAGAGAGATAAATTTTTCTAAATGTCTGGAAGAAATAAAAAAATGTATTAGAGATACATATGACTACTTTGATGTTGTTGATTCAGTTTGGCGGGAGTCTTTTTTCAAGGATCAAAGTGATATCATCTCAATATCAAGAAATGAATATACACTTTTGAAGACTCCATTTATTTGGCCTCAAAATATGCCAAATGAACAGGTGGAAAGAAACATTGTTGAACAAAAACAATCTGAAGGCATTATTAATTCTCAACAGGAAGAGGAAATAGAAATATATATTGGTTCTAGAAGATCACATGTGCAACGTGAAGCCATGGAAGACCTTTACATGAGTTCTGTGCAGGATGTTAAGGAGGGTTGCATGATAGCAGTATTAGCATATGGAGATCCACTTTGCTCTCCATTTTGGGTTGCGAAGGTTATCAAAGTCATTAAAGAAAATGAAGATATTACAGCTATTGAGGTACATTGGTATGCCACAAGTACCCACCCATTCGATGGTGTGTACAAGCCAGAGATGGTAGTTGAAAAAAAAAATTTGCAAAAAGAGAAAAAGAAAGGGTAGAAATATAAATCATCGCCGCACAGACCTATTAAAATTGAAGGATGTTGACATACTTGTCTATGACTTCAATTTAACAAAGAGAGGAACTCTTCGCTTCAAGACCTATCGTATATCTAGAGGGAACATTGTTGAGATGGGAGTTTGTTGAACCTATCATATATCTAGAATAATTTTGAAACCTGAAATGGTGGGCATGCATGTTGACTCAGATGGGGCTCTAGTTGATGAAAGAGAAAAATATGGGTCATATTCGTCTGCATCCAGTAATTCATCTGAAGATGTAGATTCTAATGGTGTGCCAGATCCTATGGATGATTTTGAATAAATGTCTAAGATGTTTTATGTAAATGAAGTTTGCATGGTAACTTGAAATAAATATTTTGACTTCCATGATCTCACATGAATTTATGAGTCATTTCTATGTTTGTTGGATTTAATGTTTTAATTAAAATAAATTCATGTCTTTAGATATGTTTGCCTGGTAACTTGAAATAAATATTTTTGACTTCCATATGATCTTACATGAAGTTATGGGTCATTTCTATGTTTTTTGGATTATATCCTTTAATGTATGTGATATTCAATCTAGGAAAGTTGATAAAGTATATAAATATTAGAAATTAATGTTGATTTTTAAAAATTATACAGTGATATTTTCATGATATTATTTATTGTTATCATTTGGTATAAGATAGTTCTAAAATTATTGACATTTTAATGCCTCGTTAAAAAGAACACTCATTTAGATGGTCGATTTTTAGGTTTTTCTTACAATAGGATAAGTTGTCTTAGGCTAAAATTTGAAAATGCTATAGTTTTATCCTTTGAAATAAAAATAACTCTTGGAATAATGAATCTTTCATTTACTTGTTCATTTTTAAAAATTGTTGTAGTCATATAATTTGTCCATAATTTCATGGTTGAAATGTGTTACAAACTGAAGGTTTAACTACAAGGTTGAAAATTTGTCAAAATGTTAAGGTGTTTCTAAATTATGATACTTTATCTTTAATGCTATGGTTGAAAAAATTACAATTTCAAGGTTTTTTAGAGTCAATGTATTTTATCTTTAACAACATTGATGGAAATAGTTGGAATTTTCAAGATTCAAGACATGATATTTTATCTTTAACATCATGTCCAAGAATTCTTGGAATGTTACAGTTTTTCAAAGTTCGCATATTTATCTTTAACTCCATTGCTAAAAATTACTCTTGGAATAATAATTTTTTTATTTTTTTATATTTAGCGGAATCGGCAATAGCAGTGGTAATGTACTCGCGTTACACGGGGTCGAATCCCACCAGCTGCCACTATAACCATTAGGAGGAACCGCCTAGCCCGCAAGAACGGCCCCTCAGGATAAGATGAGACTTGAACCCGTGACCTACACAGCGGCACAAATGACTTAGTAGACCGTCCGCTGGCCACAAGACCAAACCCCTACAGGCTGGAATAATGAATCTTTCTTTTACTTGTTCATTTTTAAAAATTGTTTTAGTCATATAATTTGTCCATAGTTTATTGGTTGAAATGTGTTACAAACTGAAGGTTTTTAATTACAAGGTTGAAAATTTTTCAAAATGTTAAGGTGTTTCTGAATTATAATATTTTATCTTTAATGCTATGGTCGAAAACAATTACAATTTCAAGGTTTTTTAGAGTCAAGATATTTTATCTTTAACAACATGGATGGAAATAGTTGGAATTATCAGGATTCGAGACATGATATTTTTATCTTTAACATCATGTCCGAGAATTGTTGGAATTTTATAGTTTTTCAAAGTCCAGATATTTTCTCTTTAACTCCATTGCTAAAAAATGTCAAAATTGTAACCCGGTTTTTTTTTGTTATTCCAGAATAAACATTTTTTTTAAGGGTGTTTTTTTATCCATTTTTCTAAAAAAATAATGGTTTTTACTTCCATTTAAAAAACATGTTGAAAATTTACCCTAAAAAAAACCATCGTTATGGAATAAACACTTTTCAATTTTGGGTTGTTTTTTCATGTTTTTTTGGGGTTTTTGGGCTCGAGTACCCATTTTGAGGTAATAGTTCCCGTTTCATCCGTAACTATGTTTTTATTAAAAAAAAATAGATTTTTTTTTTTTTTTGTTGATCAAAAAGTGCCTATTAAGTTATAAAAAAAGCACATTTTACAGTCTAGTTCCTCTTTGCTCTCTAGGCTCCACTCCGACCATATTTGTTAGTTAGAAAAAAAATACAAAAACAAATAATATATTGCCTTGTTTCAAATATGCTACATACACAAAAGTCCCTAATTTCGAGAAAACTAACAACACGAAAAAATAACCAGCTGAGCTTTTACAAAAGAGGATTTGGTGCCTTAGCAACACCATGATCGACTTGACGACCATAACCTTCATGCACATGGAATTCAACATGAGCTAGATGAGCTTCTATTTCATCCACCGCTCGTTAGTTTTGTGTTGGCTTCGACGAACCAAGGCAAGATGCTCCAAAATCTCCCCTAGGTGAATTGTATATCATTAATATACGTAACAGTTTCATTGCGATCTTCATACCTTTACTCATACAGAATGTCCAAACTGGCCACCATGTCCGGCAACTACTCCACAATTGATGTAAGGGAAGGCACCTGTTCCACCAGGCCTGATGACAAGATTCGGTTATAGGGAACCTCGCCCTCTTCGTTGACTCTACCCACCCCCTCAGTAGCTCTCTCCTCGTTTGTGCCTCTACAACCGCAACCCTGTAGGGCACGACCCCATTGATGGATCATCCCTGCACTAAGCACACAACACCAACTCCACTAAGAGTATAGGACACCTGAGCCATGCCCACGCCACCAATTAACACAATTCCATCAGTTAGGAGGTTGTGTAGCTCCCCACCACCCACAATGGCCAAGATTGTTACCACCCCCTCCCTGACTACAAAAACAAAAGAGATTCCCAAGTGGGCTAGCACAGGACCCCCCAACGATACTAATTCGCCACAAACAGTAATCCACGAATTCACCACAAAGAGTACTCCACATACTCTCAAAATACATAGCAAAAAGGACCAACACAAAACCACTCTTCACAACACCCAAGACAAGCCACAAGCATTAACTGTATTAAGTAGGAAGTCTTCTCGAGAGTTGAGAAGGTTGTCTCACAGCTTCTAGAGACTTCAGATAGCTTCCCAAAGAAGCCACTATCACAGACAATCCAGAAGCTTCATCACGATGTATAAAATGATTTCTATGGCAATGTAAATTCAGAGTTTGTGGTGGGATCTACGTTCTCTGATATGGTATTGGAGCTCAGGTGAGTTGTGAGGAGAGGTCGATTGGTAAATAACTGTGTGAGGCCGATTGTTGTGCTAAGTGTTTGAGTGTCCTCCTTTTAGTGTTTGAGTGTGCAGAGAGCGTGAGCTCTTACTTTTGTGGGAAAGCAGCATAGTGTGAAGTGATTGAGTTGAGTTTTCAACTCTGTTATGATTGTTAAGGCATAGTCAACCCGAGGAGTAAGACAATACGGAGCTTCCTAGAACAACGTTAGAAGAATCACACTAAGGAGTGTATGTAGTCATGTTTATGTTGAGAAAGGGTCGTGAGGGATCATTGGCATAACGGTTGAGTTGTGAGAGTTGTGAGGTAGCGTTGTTGTGGACAATAGTGTTGTTCATGAGCACCGAAGGATAATCATTGTCATGTGCATTTTCATGTAAGAGAACCTGTGTGGTTCATGGACCTGTGCATCGAGTTTACCGTAGAGTCCTTAAAGGTGGATCGGGCCATATTGTCAGTAGAGGACACCATATGAAATGAAGAGGCGAATGAGTTGAACGCCTGTGCGAGTGATATTTTTCGTTCGTTGAGACTGACATGAGGATTCACCTATTGTTGTTGTGGAGTCAAGAAAATTGTTGTTCCTGTTGTCATTATTATGGCTTGATGAGGCTGTGTTTGGCCAAAGTCGTGAGGAAATTGGTTGTTACTGTGAGATGCCAAGGTGAAGTGCAAAGCTTAGTGAAAACTTGGTGTTGTTGGTTTCAAAGGCAGTAAGCAATTTCAAAAGTGGGGGATTTGTAAGGAATCTTGTGAAAATCTCTCATAGGTTGTAGTGGACGATGACTAGCCTAGAGGAAAAGAACACGCCACTGAGAGCCTGCATATGCCAATATGGAGCTTTGACACAAAGAACGTGGATGCTCTGGACTTGGATTCGATGCTTCGAGGAAAAGATGTGAGTGGTCGCTCTAAAGAAATGAGCTAGAATGCTCAATGTGAAGTAAAATATAACTAACATGTTTGTTTTAAGGTGAAGTTATTAGGGTTCGAATTCAGGTCCAGATTCAAGTTCGATTTTCAATAGTGGAATTTTTGGAGTGCAGAGAGAATGGATTTCGATCATTGATTTCTCAAGCCATGTGAGCTGTTGTAAAATTGTGGAAAGCCCAATTTGCCTGGCATCATGGAGCTTGGAAGATTGAGCTGAAGTTTGGATTTAGAGTTCTAGACCACTACAAAAAATGAGATCCATTCATAGTTGTGGATCATAGTCAGGTGTGAGGGATCTGTTCTGTTAGGAGTGTCGCTCACTATGCTAGAGTCAACCGTTGTGACCCATCTCAGTGTGTATGGAATCATGGAGAAGTGGCATGAAACCTATGTAGTCCTTTGAAGTAGTGCTTTTTATTTTCTGATTTAGGGCTTTGGAAGTTTGAGTCGAGTTGTAGTGAAGGGAGATTCGCCAGAAAGATTTGGTGGCTTGGATATAAATTCCATTGTGGTGTTTTTGGTGTTGGACCACATGCAGTATTTGCATGTAAGGCCAAGTTGAGAGTCAGCTGTGGAGATCAAGCTAGAGGCTGACCGTGGGAACTAATTGGCTGATCATGGAGCTGCAACCTGTGATTGGTGCATGTGTAGGAGAGTGCTAATCTTTTGAAAGGTGTCTTCATTTTGGGTTGGAGTAGTGTGTTCATGTGAAGTTGTGTGAATAGCCTAGTTGGAGCAGTGGCAAAGGAAGATTGCAGCTCATTGACATGTATTAGGAATATGAGAAATGAGTGGAATAATTTTTGATAGTGATCTTTTTGATAATTGTTTTTCAGAGAGTCCATTTGGAAGTATTTTTGGGCTCGGTAATATTTTTTATTCGAGTAGTATTTTTGAGTCAGAAGAATTATTCAATAAACAAAATGGTTTTATTGATGACCATGAATATCAGGAGGTGTAGTCTATTCCACATGTTCTTGCAATCTTTGAGAGCAGAAATCTCTTCTCCGGGAACCCAATTGTTAGAAATTTGATTGGATCCGCTTCTAATATGGTTGCGACATTGGAGGATAAGACCATGGATGTTGTTTAGAGGCAGCACATGTTTGAAGATGAGTGCATTTTGACGAATGGAGAGGAACTTGGTGGCATACTTTACAAGGCTCCTTGTGATGGAAAGTGGGGAGAGCATGAATTAAATTACCTTGTTTTCATTGTTTGGGATGTTGCCTTGCATCCCAATCCAGAAGAGGTTGTTAAGTACATAATAAAAGAGTAGTTGAAGGAGCTCATAAGGAAAGCAAGAAAGGTGAAGATGAAACTGCATCAACAAATGAACAAGCATGGACCCTTTAGCAAGAAGAAAAAAATGAAATATGTGTTATCAAATCATGTGTAAACCCATCTGAGACTTATACTAGCATGCATGTCAATTAAGAGTATGTTTGTGTCTTATTAATTGTGTTATATGGTATATTATGTGTTTGTCATATGGTTGGAATTAAGGGGGAGTGTTGGAAAACATTAATTCCAACCAACCAACCTTCCTCATTAACTGTATTAGGTAGGAAGCTTGCTCAAGAGTTGAGGAGGTTGTCTCGCAACTTCTAGAGACTTCAAACAGCTTCCTAAAGAAGCCATTGTCACCAACAATCTAGAAGCTTCATCACGATGTATAAAATTCTTTCTCTAGCAATGTAAATTTGGAGTTTGTGGTGTGATCTGCATTCTCTGATAGGATCATAAACATCTCTTGCTTTACGTAAATTTCAATAGTAGAGGCGCCTCTTCGCTTTGTCCATGTGTGAAGCCTAACATACTTTAATTGGATCGATCATAGCTTGCATTCAGTGAACTTGATTCTGTCCTTGAGGGCATTCAGTGATATTGAAATGATGCATAAGAAGATTTGTGATAGGACTATTCCCACTTTGAGGAAAGATTTCTAACTCTAACAAAAAAATTCTCACCCCCGATAAATTTTCTTGGAATATAGGCATTTACCAATCCAAATTTCTTAACCATGGTATATTTTCAATGATATGGGCATAAATGTACATTGTGATAGGACTATTCCCACTTTAAGGAAAAATTTCTAAGTCTAACAAAAAAATTATCACCCTTAATAAATTTTCTTGGGATATAGGTAGTATCAAATCCAAATCTCTTAAACCATGGTATATGTTCAATGATGTGGGCATAAATATTGTACACATTAGTGTTTATGAAGGTGATCAAGATTTTCTAATTAAGAAGGTGAGGCAATATTGCAATGGATACACAACCCAACTTCATTTTGAAGATGTTGGAAAAGCATCGAGATGAGTTCAACAAATGTTAGAATAATGCCAAACCATGACATAAAAAGTTCAGAATTCTTATCCCTACATCTTGATTAAACTTCCTGAATGGCCATAAAATACTTACCGCGTGATTTGTCTTGTATTCATCAGAAGGATAATCTCCTCCAAGGCTTGGCACCTTTGGAATAATTTGGAATGTCTGCAAAAGTTTAGATGTTTCTCTAGCACTCACATAATCATTATTTGGAATCTTTTCGTCACGTATATTTTCTAGTTCCTTTTCAGGAATTTTCCCTGATGATTAAGATTGTAGATATAAGTCCAAATGAAGATGCTGCTAAGCTAGAAATCCAATTGAAACACATCAGAAATTAGAGAAGAGAATCACTCTGCTTGAATTTATCAGCTACAAAAATATGAACATAAGTCATAGGAAGTAAACTCTAAAAGTGTGTAAATCAACACATTGGGTTTCAAATTATAAAGAAGCATTGGCAATACTAAGTTTAAAGTCCGAGGACTAAAATCTAATTAGAATTACACTGCCAATGAAAAGTATATGTTGCCCCATTTTCTTTGCAAACACTGGGTTCATTTGGCATAATAATATATTTAATAAAAGTTCAACATGTTATTTATAGAAATTGAATTAATATGAAAAGAATAATAATCATTCTTCCCAACTACCCAAAATAAATTTATTTAATTAAAATTACTTATATTCATATTAAATTTAATTTCAAAATCTCAAATCGCAATATTGATGTTCCTAACTCTTTTTTATCAAAGAAATGGGTAAGAACTTGTATTCTTGAAAAATTATGGTTAATAGGCCAAATCTTTTACATATTCCAATCTTCCTTGGAGGTTTGGAATTGAGCATGATTTTCAATCCAAACTCTCTAACGAGTTCCCCATGTCACATAAATTTCAAACCCTTTCCAACTAAAAATCCTCTGGAAAAACTCCCAATATTCAAATATATTTACATTCCATTATTCACTACTTTTGTTTTTATTTAGACTAACTTCGTGTTTTCCTTTGCCAAAGGTCTTTTCCTTTCTTTCCATCTTGAGTCCAACCCTTGTTTTCTTCTATTTCCGACATATCATTGATGTTCCAACTTTTTAACTTCATAAAACTATAATAATTTAAAAATTTTAAAGTAAACAAATAACCCATTTTTTAAAAAATCTAATAAATTAGATTTGATTTTAGTGGATATTAACTACCATCACTGTCATCAATATTATCATAATTTTAAACTATAAATATTTATTAAAAAATTAGATTATTATTTTTTGTTGATGAAAAAGTGTCTATTAAAATATCAAAAAAAGTACATTTTACAATCTAGTTCCTCTCTTGGCTTCACTTCGGCAATATTTGTTAGTCAGAAAAGAAATACAAAAACAAATAAATTATTACCTTGTTTCATAAACAAAAAGGCCTTACTTTCCAGAAAGCTAACAACACCAAAAAATAACCAGCGGAGCATTTACAAAGGAGGATTTGATCCCTGAGTGGCACCATGACAAACCTTTATGTACATGGAATTCAAAATGAGCTAGATGAACTTCTATTTCATCCAACGCCTCGTTAATTTTGTGTTGACATGGGAGATACTCCAAAATCTCCTCTTGAGTGAATTGTATATCATTAATATACATAATAATTCTATTGCCTGACGATAAGATTCGATTGTAGGGGACCTTAGCCCTGTTCGTCCACTCTACCCGCTCGCTCACGAGCTCTCTCCCCATTTGCGCCTCTACGACCACCACGAATATGGCAGTGAAGAGATAAGTTTTGAAGTGAAGAGATACATTGTCCTCGGTAAGGATTTTGAAGTGAAGAGATACATTGTACTCGGCAAGGAATTTGAAGTGGAGACACCATTTTAAAGTTTTTTTTAATAAATTAAAATAAATTATTTTTATATAAAATAAAAATTAATTTAAAATTTTATGACTATTTTATTTGTCGTATTGTTTATTTGGCCAGGTTGTACCTATTTTAAATAAAAAATTATATATATATATTATTATTAGTATTGTTTTTGTTTTTTGTTTTTTGTTTTTTTTTTTTTTCAAAAGGTGGAAAAACCTATCAAACTCAGTTTGTCAAACCAACAGTGAGGGCAGCCATCTCTGGCTGCTATCCGCGAATGTCAGTTGACACATCACTGTTATCAAGGAAAACCACGCCACCTGAAATAACCCGCTGGTGGTCCGTAAGGGAGCAGGCTTTCACTCCTGCCAGATGCCTCTGGGTCTTGGGCCGTTAACCTGTTTCCTTACGTCCGAGGAAGACGAGCTCTTAGCCAAGCAGAAGCAGTTTTAGGGCATACTATTATTATTAGTATTGTTTATTTGGCCAGGTTGTACTTATTTTAAATAAAAAATTATATATATATATATATATAATTAGTTTGTACTGCTTTTTTCAAGATATACATATTTTAAATGAAAAATTTTATTATAAGGCTAAGAACATGGTCTTCTTTTAAGAAATTACAAGTTTAAAACCAAAAATAAAATATATGTATACTATGACTTTAAATAATAATAATAATATTTACTATAATATAGTTTGTATAAAAGTTATATAGAAAAAATTTAATATTTTTTCCATATATATATTTTATATAGAAATCACATTAAAAAAATTTAACTCATATAAATAAAATTCATTGAATTGTCTTTTTTTCTTACACAGGATCATTGATTCACTTGTTTAAATAATTGTAATCCACTTTTTTTTTTTAAGCAAGCAAAATGAAATATTTTTTTGAAAGCCACACCAACAACAAAATTATTTCAGTCTTTTGCTGAGAAAGTCACTTTGTGAGTGTTCCAATTTTCTTTGAGTCTCAAAAACTTCAATTTTTGGAGTGAAATTCAATGAATTATAAAAGCAGCTTCATTCAGAATTTGACTTAAGGTTTACAGGGTCATTGGACTGTAGGAGCAGTTTCATTCACATTTAGAATAATGATTTATTTGGTTTGATATAAATATAAATATAAATGATCTATTAAGTATTAATTTTCAAATTTTCAAATTTGGATTCATTGTATGTGAATGTGAAGTATAGTGTTTATATTTTATTTTATTTATTTAGAATAGTGATTTATTTGGTTTGATATAATAGATTGTTTAGGTTAATTTTAAAATTATTTTTTCTTAGATGTAAATTATTCATTTTCTTTTTTAATAAGATTTAACTGTAAATTATTGAATAAAAATATTTATATATATTCTATTTATTAAATAAAGTATTATAACTTTAGATCATTAAATGTGAAGTGATTATTTAATAAGAGATTTAAATATATGTTATTTAGTAGGTGAAGTATTGAAATTTAAAATTTTGGCTCATTAAGTTTTAAGTAATTCTTTGGGAAGTATTGAAACTTAAAAGTTTGGCTTAGTGAGTGTAAAATAATTTTTTGCTAAGAAATTAAATGTGAAGTGGGTTTTTACACAGAAATTTAAATATATTATATCTATTAAATAAAATATTGAAATTTAGACGTGTGAAATGTGAATGTAAAGTATGGTGTTTTTATATTATATTATTTTGTTTTTACTTTTTTATTTGATATAACAATATATTTAATAAAAATTTAAGATGTTTTCTAGAAATTAAATATAAATATAGAAAATAATATTTATTCCTCTAATCACACAAAAATAATAAAATCACTTTTGTATATATATTTGGTCAAGTAAAAGTGGAGCCTTCAATTAATCTGAAAAAAAAAAAGATTACATATGGTACATGTCTTTACAAGTGTAAAGACCAACAAAAGACAGACACGTTGATGATAAACAAACAACATGGTCAACAAAGCCCAAAACCTTACACACAAAAACAAAATTAGACCCCTAGTCATTATTCCTAAGTGTTCAAACTGTTGACATCTCCCCAATTCTTATCATTCAATTCTTATCGCTCATTCTCCACCATTGATCTTACCTTCAATTGGACAGTTGATATTCTCTCCGATCAACAGAGTTGCACGGTGATCCTGCACCGTAGATCAAAACCCATTTGATCCGATGGTCCTCAATGATATCGCATCGAAAACTTGCTCGACACTTACCTGCTTCACAGAGCCGATATAAATTATAAACCTTGGACTATAAAAATTCGGGTCCACTCTTAGACTTAACCTCCGACCATTTTAAAACCCGATATCCATTCGATGACGAAGGCCATCAAATCCTATGGCTTGCGGCCCTTCAACTATCATGTTGTTTACCAAATACTCAACCCCCGTAGTTAGCTATGATGTAAACATTGACTGTGGGATCGACGGTTAGGATTTACTGCGGGAGTTCAACCAGGCTCTCCTACTTCTGCTAGTCTTCCTCCTGCTCATTATTCATGGTCTGGAAGTATGCCATGTCTTTGGCTGCCTGTCGTTGACAATCATCACGTAGTTTACCATAGGGTATAGACTCTCAGTTGTACCGAATATAGCTTTCCTTATATAGCACTCCTTCATTCGCCAGAAGATTAGCTAACATATTGGATTTTCTTCGCACATGAATGAAGCTAATGGTTCTCAGGGGTTCTCAGCTTCTCAAGAGAGGAGATAAGCTTAAGTTTGTCTAATCTTTTAGGACTATAGATTTTAGTGATCATGTAGATCTCCTTATCACCCAAAGGTTGAATCACCAGCGACAAATAGTTCCTAGAAGATTTAGCATCTAGGATTCCAAGTTTTTGAGGATCCCATAGAGTAAGAATCCCACACGCCAAGTTATCCACTTTAACCTCTAGATATTCATACTTGATTAACCATTTGTTGTGTATCTCTCTGATCTTGTACATCGAACATTTTGTTTCCTAAATAAAAACCATATCTAATTTTTCTTCTTTCATTCTACTGCTAAGAGTTCTTTGTTTCCTTTTACTTCCTAGACCCCTAATTTTCCAGGTTGTAAGCTTCATTAAGAAAGGTTTGTAAACGAGTAACTAGTAAGATCCCTCATCTTACCTGAGTTAATCATAAGTTTCCCACATTCGGTCAACAACTCATTCTGTGTTTTTCTTCCTCTTTTCCTACCCGGGTTCTTAGAAGAATGCATCGGTGTATCGTCCATCATTTTCACTCCCATATTCTTCTAGATAACATGGTTTCTTTTGACTCCAGAGCACTTCATTTGTGATCTCTAGAGGAAGAGCTGTTGAACCCTGTCAAACTCCTCTTTTGGAAAAGATTCTACCCCTTTGGTGATTCCCTGCTCCAGAAACTTTTCTAGATCTAAATTCTCCCTCTCTATAATATCCTGCATTTCATGGTCTTCCATTCCAGCCTCACTTGGGGTCATCTCTTGGTCCCTACTGAACTCCATAATGCTCGACATATCATCCTTTTGTTTGTTGTTTTCTGGTATATCCTCCATATTAGTATCACTTTCCTTCTAAGTGGGAATATTCTCTGATTCTTGGTTTGTCTCGTTGTTTTCGACTTCATCTTCTAAGATCTTGAAACTATTCTGACTCGGTTGTCCGTATTCATTAATTTTCTTTTGATACCACTTGCCTCCTTTCTCTTTACCCCCAACCTTAATAAAACCTTTGGTATCCTTACCTATAGTGGCTTTTGTATTGCTCTCCAGCTTGTTCAATGGGGAGTCCATGTATAGGTGCTCATGCTCATGGCACTTACGACACCTAAATGGGACGTGTTCATAGTCCACCACCTACACCCATTCCTCGTCATACACTTCTAAAATGATTGCATCCATAAGTGCCCCAGATAAGTCCATTTCCACACATATCCGGGCGAAGGAAGTGTATTTGCCTCTTAGAGTAGCATCTCAGATCTTTATAAAATGCCCTAGCTTTTTACCGATAGCCTCTAGAGACTCTGGCAGCCAATAATCTAAAGGAAGGGAATAGAGTCTTATCCATACCGACACCGAGGTGAAATTTTCTCGTTCTAGGACAAAGTTCATTACCCATGGTCTCATATAAAGGCCTGCAGAAGCGTAAAAACAGGGTCCTCCCTCGAACACTCTTTCTTTATCCTCTAAGCTTGTGAACACCACCGTGAAGAAGCCCTCAGATCCAAGGCAAAGGTAAATTTCCCCCTTTGGTTTCCAGTGGTCCCTTATCCATGCTTGTAAAGACTTCTCCGTAGGCCAAATCCCCATAAATTTACAGGTAATAGCATACTCTGACATGTGGTCTCTATGTACCTGCAGTGTTAGGTCACTTAAAATGACTCGAGGAATAGCGGTCGACTTGGGTTTATAGACCCCTAATGTACTCAAATGACTTTCTTTCGGACTACTAACCTCTATCCTCTTCTCCTTACTGGCTTCCTCATGATTCTCTTCCTGTCCTTGAGGTCTGAGAGTTTCCGATTTTTTTGTATTCTTAGCCTCTGTTACCACCTTCGTTGGTTTCTTGAAGTGATGTGATCCAACTCCCTTGCTTTTGTCTGCAACCACTTGACTATAGGAGGGAGCTGATCTCCCTCCTCTGCCCCCCGCCATGGTGACCAACTACAAAACCCTAAAGCAAAATCTAACCTCTGCCACTAGATATAGAGCCTCAGGATCACAATTAATACACTCTTGTATATTTATATTAAATTCAATTACAAAATCTCAAATAAAATTTCTAACATTTTAACTTATTAAGCTATAATAATTTAAGAATTATAAATAAAAAATAATTTTGTTTAAGTAAATAAATAAACATTTTATTTCTAAATTCTAATAAATTACAATTGGTATTAACCACAATCACCATCATTAACATTATCATCATTCTACACAATAAATATTTACTTAAAAAAATTATTAAATAAATAAAAATATACAATTTTTTTATATTTACAATATCAATTATAAGTAATTTATTATTATTATTATTCATATGATAAAACATAAAATTTCAATATATATATATAAAATAAAAATCCACACTCACGTACCCTTTCCCCAACTTAACCTCCTTTCTCATTGATAATCAAATAAATAGTAAATCTACGATATAATAAACTCAAATTTGGCCAATGAGATGATAACATTTTCATGCATATGTTGTTATTGTAGTTGGACTACTCGGTTGCCTTAATTATATATATTGTTTAACTTACGTACTTGTGTATGAACTGATTCACACGCAATTATATGAATATTGTTGTTAATGTGTTGCATATGTTATTAATGTTGTCACCATATGCTTTGACTGCTCTGATGGACATTAGACAAACCTTTCACTTGAACCTTGCTATAACAACCATCACACTCGTCTCAGACTGATCCATGAGTGTTGTACGTCTTATCTTACCTTGTATGATGTGACTGTTGCATCTGAGTGGGCTGCTTCGCCGGAAGTTGTGCATGTCCTTTGTGTTGTGTGTTCCTAGCCAAGTTGGGATTGATCCCTTTCAACTCAGAACTCAGCTTCACCTCCTTCCCCCTTCAAAGTTTTGGAACCTCTCATACACCTTCCTTGACTCACTACATCAGTCACACACTTTTTGTGACTGAGTTATCCTACTTGCCTCTGTGTGACATCGCAGTTAAGGCATTACCTTACAACCCACTGTTGGGACTCCTACACAAAATAGTCTGAGGTCTAATTGGGACTTCTTATCGGGGAGATCCCGTTGACATGTTGGCGGGTCCAGCATCGTGAACATTTCTGGCGCTAGAAGGAGGGCCTGATGACAAGATGTGTCCTCTCATCCAATTTTGAACCTTTGCATATCTTTCATGGAGTCTTGCACTCTTCTTCCCCTGTGATTTTTTCAAATCATGAAGATGCCTCCATCTTGGGGAAGCTTTTCAATCTCTTGTCCACTCACATGTATGATGGTGAAGGTGAAGTGGCTTGGCCTGAGCACTTACATAACTTTGTTTCCATCATTCATGAGGAAGATGAGTTTTTTGACGAACAGGCTGGTTTGTTGCTTACATACACACTTTGCGAATCTCTATTTTGTTGGGTGCTTAGCCTATCGGCTAACACCGTACACTCATTTGAGCACTTCTGTGATCTTATTCAAGACACGTTCTATCATTTTGATGTAGACAATCTTGACCAGAAACTGTTACAGCAATGGAGGGATTTGCATGAATTCGTTATTGATTTTTGGTAGTGCTTCCGGACTTGTAGTTTCAAGCTTCGAGGAGCCAGATGAAATTTGCTTATCTTTGGGACCGGTTTGAGTACTGCCTTAAGAAATCTACCCTTCCCAAGAGAAATTTTGAGATCAATCCTCGCTCAACATTCTTCGTTGATCAAGCTACGCAATATCATGTGGAAGAGGGCACTGTCTCAACTGATTGTCCGCCTTCCTCTTATTCAACAGCTCCACCACTACCTAATGATGTTGAGGATCATGCTCACACACTTGTTCATCCTTCACACCCTCCAAACATCACTTCACTCAATTTTCGTGCAGATTTGGTTGTGAGTCCTTTGAGTCCTCATATGCTTTCTTTTCTACGACCTCTGTCTTTGCACCTGAGTGTTCCTCCGGATGATTTTATCTTGTGTTCGTCCGTTCCAGACTCTTCACTTGTTGTGAACAAGGAACAACACACTAATGGAGTTTATGTTAAGGATCCACCCTAGCAACTGACACAGAGAAGACATGGTGAGTAGTGTTGTTGATCGCATGCAAGGGATTCAACAACATGCATGTCATTGAGCACACGCATGCAATCCAACCCATTCAACACACTCACCAAGGCGAAGATAAGAAGCAATTCCAATTGGGGCTAAACATGCACTTTGGAAAGTTGATGCACATGACCACCAACACACACTTGAAGTTCAGCACGGACACTATGCATCAGTGTGCTTCCGGTTCAACGTACTCAAGAGACCATGTGAATGTTAACAGACGAGTTGGATGAAGGGGTCGAACCAATGCACCGGTTGCAACAGAGGCAAGAGTTCGCTTCAGTAAGATGTCACCATGAGGTACATGCACACCATCACGGACGACCAAGCTTGGCATCAGCTTACCAGCTTCACCATCACAAGCATGTCAAAGAGTTGGTCTCACCAAAACAGACCGAGTGTCAGTGATGTCTTGCAAGGCTTGCTCAATCCATGTTGTCTCACATGAGTACATGGGCAATGTAATGATGAGTCATGTCAAGTGTAAGTCGAGTGTCAATAGTTGGATGTAATAGTCATAGAGTAGGTGAAGAGTCATAATGGTAGTTAAGCTGTCACAAAGGGGGAATGTCAAGGGTCACCCCACCCTTCGCAATAAATAGTCCCTCATAATTCATTATATAGGCTTTTGGTCAACCAAGCTTCTATTAAGGCTATCTTGAAGAAGGCTTGGACAGTATTGTAACGTGCCTTGGCTTCTCCACTGCACAGAGCTAGTACATCTCTTTGGAGGAGCAGGCAGATGTGGTTGTAACGTTCCATTGTTGGGGCTAATAGGTTTACATGGATGTATCATATGATCGTGACTTACACTTCCTTATATAATAAGAGCCAACACATTTTCATGCATATGTTGTTATTTTAGTTGGACTGCTTCGGTTGCCTTAATGATATATGTTGTTTAAATTAAGTACTTGTGTATGAACTGATTCACACGCAATTATATGAATCTTGTTGTTAATGTGTTGCATATGTTGTTAACGTTGTCACCGTCTGTGTTGACTTCTTTGTAGGACATCAGACAGACCTTTCACTTGAACCTTGCTATAACAACCATCACACTCATCTTAGACTGATCTGTGAGTGTTGTACGTGTTATCTTACCTTGTATGATGTGACTATCGGATCCGAGTGGACGACTTCACCAGAAGCTGTGCATGTCCTTTGTGTTGGTGTTCCTAGCTGAGTTGGGACTAATCCATTTCAACCTGAAACTCACCTTCACCTCCTTCCCCCTTTTAAATGTTGGAACCTCTCATACACCTTCCTTGACTCACTAGATTAGTCACACCCTTGCTGTTGACAGGGTTATCCTACTTGCCTCTGTGCGACATTGTGGTCAAGGCATTACCTTACGACCCACTGCTAGGACACCTACACCAAACGGTTTGAGGTCTAATTAGGACTTCTTACCGAGGAGATCCCCTTGACATGTTGGCGGGTCCAGCATCGTCAACAAGATCTAAGTTACAAATCTTGACTTTATGGATTTCCCTAAATGTTGATCAAGACATTTTTCCCGATCAACACCGCCGAATAAAATAAATATGTTATGACAATATTTAGTAGTGTTTTATCTAGGGATGTATTCAATCTAATGTATCATTAACAATCAGATCTTGCATTTAGTAGTCCTATCAGCATGTCTTTGCGCCCTTTCGATGCAAATTCTAGTGTTAAATAGTTATATAACTATGTTATGTTATATTATATATATAGAACTATAAGATATAACTATGTGATGTTATAGTTAAATATAGTTATGTTATGTTATAGTTAAATATTATATATATAACTAAGTTATTTTTTGTTATATATATATATATATATATATATATATATATATATATATATATATATAACAAATTAATTTTTGGATTTTTAATTTTAAAGATTAATATTTTATTTAAGTAATTAATTTTTTTAAATGTATCATACTATGTTTATTATTTAAAATATAAAATAAATTTAAATTTAAATTTAAATTTAAAATAATAAATAAAATAAAATATCTTATTTGATCTTTAATAGAGGTTGAACACCATGAGCAACCATATTCATCATGTCAATCTAAAGCTCCTAATTGATTTATTCATTGGTTAAATGGTTTGGTTGTTTTTTATTCTGGAGTTTTTTGGGGTATATTCTCAATCAAATTTGTTCGAAATTTAAAATGCATATTAAATAACAAAAAATAAAAAATAAAAATCAATTTTTTCAATAAATTCCTAACGAAAACTTTAAAACCTAAAATAATTAGAAAACAATGTTTTTACCATTAAAAATCAGAAAATATTCATAAAAAACATGCTACAAAATTGCAAGTAAGAACAAAATTTAAAACCTAAATTATAATTCTTTTGGTGTTTTCAAAGCGTTTTGTTGGTGGTTTTGTGGTTTTCTAGGTTGATTTTGTGATTTTCTAGGGTTTTTTTGTAGTTTTCTAAGTGGTTTTGAAGGGATTTTTGGTGGTTTTCATGGTTTTAGTATTGTAAGTTCTTTTTTTTTCAAATTAATTTATTAATTTTGCAAGAAAAAATAAATTAAAAACTCAAAAGGAATAGGGAACCTACCTTGGCTTGAGCCTCTGGGAGATTGACGGGCTTATTGGAGAGGTTGGTTGTGTTTCTCCATGCTCCAATGGCTCGATCAAGCTCCAATACCTCGGCCAAGCTCCTAGTTATCCTGCATTTTGTGTAAAAATGACGTGCACAGATCGTGGGTGCGTGTTAGAATAGAAAATTATGGCTCGGTCGAGCCTTAGGGCTTGATCGAGCCATATATCTTGATCGAGCATTAAAGCTAGATCGAGCCTTTTGTTTTAAACCCTTGATCAAGCTATTTTTTAGCGCTCGAGGAGCTCAATCGAGCACTTAAACTACTCGATCAAGCCCTCTTTTTTCACCTACACGTGCCTCTCTTGCCAAAAAGTATAACCTGTCTCAATGATATCGCCCTTCTCTTCCTTTTCTAGTGGAGTTGGGGGATCATATCAGCCATTCGAGGATTAATTTTCTGGAGTTTTTGGAACAAGAATAGCCTGATTATTGGTTAATGCAAAAAGGTCATTTATAACTTAATATAAATTACATTATAATCATACATCTATAAAAGGAATACGATAGTAGATGAGACTAATGATTAGATTGGATGAGATTAGGAGAGAAAATATCAACTTCACTAGAAATTATTACAGTAAATGAGATTATATGATTAGATGGGATCAAGAGGGAATCTCAGCATAACCAGAATCTATTTCTAGATGGTAATATTATGTATGTAATCAATCAGTTAACAACAGGATAAGACATGAACGAAATCATATCTTAGATCTTCTAGAATTATCTTGTTTGATGTCTAGTGTGTATTATTCTAAATATGTTCATCTCATTCGTATTTATTCCTTTACTAAATATGAAATTTCCTTCTGATTTGTAAACTGCAATGGATATTCCAATGGATAGTTCATTACAACAGATCTAGAAATATTATATTAAAAAATCCAAAATTCTACACTATTACAGTTTTATTAAATTTCAAGATTTGTATATCTAACTGTAATTAGTGCATGCATGCGAATGGAAATTATGTAGAAAAATAGAGAACGATAAAATAATCTCACAGACACACACATAAGACATAATATATGCTCTGGAAAACCCTTTAAGGAGAAAACGCAACTGGAAGGTGAAGTCGCTTCGCTCTCTTTCCTTGTCTCGAAATATGGCTATAGGTAGAAAGAAGTATGGCCTGCGGAGTGGGCTGATACAGTGCAAAAATCCTCTCTGTGTGCTCCACCTCTTATCCATCTTGGCTATCTTTTCTCAGCTATGGAAAAAATTCACTTGAAAGAATGGAATACCTCTTCCTCCTAGTGGCTCGGTTATAACACAACGTGATAGTCTACTAGTGGTTAAGTTTTGACTACCTCAACTCTTAACTAGAGTTATAATATAGACTCTTCTAGAGTCTTTTATATCACAATCGTGTGGCTAGCCCCTTTTCCATACATTATGGGGCTTGACGCGAGATCCTCTCGAACGATGGTGGTGAAAACAGGAAGGTCAACTCCTGAGTGGCATAACTTTCACATACATATTCTGATTGACATGATTCTTGGGTCATTGAAAACGTCCCTTAAGAAACAGAGTTTTACCCACAAAAAATTTCATTTTATGCCTCAAAATGCTCTTGGAAGGTTTGAGACCTTGTTTTTCCAAATTGGGTCTCGTCGGTAAAAAAGGGTCCCATGAGCTGATTCCTACACTTTTTCCACTGTGAATGCGTCAAGATGGATGAAAAAAATATAGTGATCCAATCTGAATCACTTTATTTTTTCTTCTTTTGGGGGAAAATAAAAATAACTTTCAATTAATTCAAAATCCATTTTTGAATATTGCAAGCACATGTCAGTTTTGTTGATATTCCCTTCTTTATCAAAATTTAAAATCTAAAACTCCATACTAGACATTTACATCTACACCTAGATCCCAACATTCTTATGAGAGGTATACTCATGACTCTTTGAATCTGATTGAACTCCCATGCATTTATGATCCATAATATCCATAATATTTGGTAGTGAAAGTACCCATAATCACTTGAATTAGATTGATTATTTTATGTATTCACATAATTTATGTTATTGTTATTTGTTATCTGATTATTAATATAATAATTTTCAATAATACCACTGTCACATAACGGATGGAAATTTGAGAAATTATAATGTTTGTGTACTATCACATAACCATCTAGTCCGTTTGTATAAATTAATTGAATGTATAAATGTGATATATACCTTTTTACAATATACCATCAACCAAGTATCCAATCCATCGATTTGTTTGTATTGGACCCATAAGAATATTGTATTGGAAGGAACTCTAATGAATTTTAACTTAATTACATTATATTAACAAAAAAAGAACAACCATGAAATAGTTATCCAATGTTTTAATATTTTTGTAACTTTATAGAAGTATGGACTTAATTTGTTTGATGTTTCGTTGCAATATTTGTATTTTATCCACAACTCTTCCACCATTCTACTTCTATTTTTATAAGGTTAGAGAATTAAGTGTCTTAATTTGTTGTCATATGTTGAGTAGTAACCTTGTGGGAGCATTAAGTTTCATGTGTATAACAACCCCAGGATTGAGATGAATCTATGCTGAGTACACATAGGTAAAATAATAATCAATTAATCCTTGTGTGAAACTTGGTTGTTCCCACTCAAAATTTGGATGTACATGGGGTCAATTTATTTCTTCTCTCTTTATAAAAGACTTAATGGGAGAACAAATTCGAGTTATGTTTTTTCCATATGGTCCAGGCTAAAGTAGAAGCAACAATAAATGAAATAAACATCATTGTATAACCATTCTTAGCTGGTTGGACTTGATAGCCCCATATTCAGGTGGGGGAAATTGTCACATTCAGCTAACCAGAGCCTCATCTCTATCTTTAACTTTTTTAATTTCTTGGTCAACTGAATACTACAATTTCCCCCACCTGAATGTGGTGCTATTAAAGCCAACCAACAAATAATGGTTATACAATGTTATTTGTTTCATTTATTGTTGCTTCTACTTCATCTTAGATGATATAGAAAATATATAACAACTGAAATTTGTTCTCCCTTGAGTCTTTTATGCAGACAAAAGAAAAAATCAACCAATGTAAATCTAAATTTTGAGCAGACATAACCAAGTTTTACGCAAAGATTAATTGATTATTTTTTACCTGTGTACTCAACACAAATTCATCTCAATTTTGGAGTTGTTATACACCCAAAACCTAATGATCTCACTAGATTAATACTCAACATATAATAACAGATTAAGACACTTAATTCTCTCACCTTGTAACAACAAATTCATAATGGTGGAGGAGTTGCAGACAACATACAAATATTTCAATGAAACATCAAACAAAATAAGTCTAGCTTGAGAAAAAATAATCAACATTTTCAACATATTCTGCATTACAATACCTATCGAGATATGTGCGAAGGTCGACTCTTGTCACATTTTCCTGATGTAGAATCAACTAAAATGAAGCTGAAGAACATGTTGACCTATGCCTTTTCTAATGTGTTGATACTTCCTAGACTCCTACCGCTTTTTCCTAGAATTGCCTAGAATGAAGCCAAAGAACACACTAAAGAAGTGTTTGCATAAACGTTTTGGAAACTGATGGAAAACTAGGGTGAAAAATTATGGGTTTCGTTTAATTTTTCATCCTCACCAACCCACCACCTGAAACTTAACTCGTTGTTGTTGGATAGTCTAACGAATCACTGTCATGCAATTCAATAGACTACTCCTTAAAATGATAGTTGCATACTTTGTATGTCAATAATTTTAAAAATGAGAACAAGGCAACTAAATGGTATGGCCGTCATAAAACATTTTGTGATATTATTATTAATTTGTTTTTTAAAAAATATAAATAAAAATTTTAACATTTAATTTTTGCTTAATTTTAGCTTTGCTTCTAACGCTTGCTAAACGCCTCTTAAAAGATTGTGTTGTGTTGAATTTTGAACCCTATACGTTAATCATATGGAAACTAAACATGATGTAAGTTGAAAATCATTGTTTCCAACACTAATGAGTAATGGTCACAAAATGTTTATTTAGCTTAATTGAATAAGGGAAAGAAGCCGACACATTATAACAAGCATTAAATTAGTTCAAAGTATAGGTACAAAATCCTGTGTCACCCATTTAAGTTCCCTATTCCCAATTCTTCATTGATGGTGAAAGACCGATGATATATCTATATATATATTATTAAGTAATGAATCCATACAGGTGAGGAAAATTTTAGATAGAGGAGGAATGACTTGTTATAGAGTTTTATAAACCCAATGTTTCAGACCAGGGGATGCGTCAATAGATATTCTGAAGTTATATATATTCTTAAATGCAAAGTGGGATACTACATATTTTTCTACACATATTATGATTGCTTCACCTCATACCTCATTTTGTGAAGACTGATTAATTTATTCTTCAAATGTTCTATGTACTTGGGAAAGATACTTAAATATAAACTATTCATTTATTGAGTGGAGTATTGAAAATGGGCTCATTGAGTGTGAATGTGAGGTATGGTGTTTTTTATTTTTATTTTTAATTTTAATTATATAATGAAAGATATATTAAACATGGTATACATGTAGAAAATGTCTCTTTGTTTGTTTTTGGGTTTGCAAATATTGCAGCTTAAAATATATAAAAAAAAAATTAAAATTAAGATTTAGTATATTTTTAATCCAATTTAAATGATTATTTTTCTTTAAAAATCTATAAATTGTATTTATTTTAAGTAATATAAATGCAAAATTACTAACTAAAAACTTGTTTGGGATAATTAAAATTTTATAATGAGATTACAATCAATAACTTGTATGATAACTCTATCATTGTGAAATGAATTGATATTAATATTCAATATTTATCTTTGCATGTTTGATCTTAGTATTAAATTTAAATTTTATGTTAACCTTCACTTTCTATATATATAAATATAAAATATGTGTAGGAAGTGAAGGGCGCAGATTATCTATATATATATATATATATATATATATATATATATATATATATATATATATATATATATATATATATATATATATATATATATTCCTTGCACTATCATGATAATATGTTGATGAGGGATCTGTTGGAAAACATTAATTCCAACCAAACAACCTTCCACATTAATTGTATTAAGTAGGAAGTCTTCTCGAGAGTTGAGGAGGTTGTCTCGTAGCTTATGGAGACTTCAGATAGCTTTCCAAAGAAGCCATTGTCATCGACAATCTAGAAACTTCATCATGGTGTATAAAATGTTTTCTCTGGCAATGTAAATTCGTAGTTTGTGGTGTGATTTGTGTTCTCTCATATGGTAGTGGAGCTCAGGGGAGCTGTGAGGAGAGGTGAGTTGTGAGGAGAGGCCGAGTGGTAAATATCTACGTGAGGGTGATTGTTGTGCCAAGTGTTTGATTGTTTTCCTTTGAGTGTTTGAGTGTGCAGAGAGAGTGAGCTCTTGCTGCTGTGGAAAAGCAACATAGTGTGAAGCGGTTGAGTTGAGTTTTCAACTCTGTTATGATTGTTAAGGCATAGTCAACCCGAGGAGTAAGCCAATGTGGAGCTTGCTTGAACTGCATTAGAAGAAGCGCACTAAGGAGTGCCTACAGTAGTGTTTATGTTGAGAAAGGTTCGTGATGGCTCGTTGGCGTAGAGGTTGAGTTGTGAGAGTTGTGAGGTAGCCCTGTTGTTCATGAGCATAAAAGGATAATCATTGTCATGTGCGTTTTCGTGTAAGTGAACGTGTGTGGTTCGTGGACCTGTGCGTTGAGTTTCCTGTGGAGTCCTGCAAGGTGGATCGAGCCATATTGTTAGTAGAGGACACCAGATGAAATGAAGAGGCAAATGAATTGAACACTTGTGCGAGTGATCTGTTCTTTTTGCTGAGACCGATGTGAGGATTGACCAATTTCTGTTGCGGAGTCAAGAAAATTGTTGTTCCTATTATCATTATTGTGGCTTGACGAGGCTGTGTTTGGCCAAAGTCATGAGGAAATTGGTTGTTATTGCAAGGTGCCAAGGTGAAGTGCAAAGATCAATGAAAAATTGGTGTTGTTGGTTTCAAAGACAGTAAACAATTTTGAAAGAACGAGATCTGCAACGAATCTTATGAAGCTCTCTCATAGGCTATAGTGGGCAATGATTAGCCTAGAGGAAAATAATGCACCATTGAGAGCCTGCATCTGCAAATATGGAGCTTCGAGACAAAGAACATGGATGCTCTAAACTTGAATTTGGTGCTTCGAGGAAAAGAGGTGAGTGGTCGCTCCAAGAAAATTAGCCAGAATGCTCAATGTGAAAGAAAATATAAGCGACATGTCTATTCTAAGGTGAAGTTATTAGGGTTCGAGTCAAGTTCGTCTTCAAGTTTGAGTTTCAATAGTGGGATTTGTGGAGCGCAGAGAGAATGGATTTCGGTCATTGATTTCTCAAGCTAGAGAGATGACCGTGGGAGCTAATCAGCTGAGCGTGGAGTTGTAGCCTGTGATTGGTGCATGTGTAGGAGAGTGTCAATCTTTTGAAAAGTGTCTTTGTTTTGGGTTGGAGTAGTGTGTTCATGTGAATTTGTGTGAAGAGCCTAGTTCGAGTAGTGGAAGAGGACGATTGCAGCTCGTGGATGTGTATTAGGAAGCTGAGAAATGAGTGGAATAATGTTTGATAGAGATATTTTTTATGATGTTTTTTCAGAGAGTCCATTTGGAAGTATTTTTGGGCTGGGTAATATTTTTTATTTGGGTAGTATTTTTCAGTCAGAATAATTATCCGATAAACAAAATGGTTTTATTGATGACCATGAATATCAGGAGGTGCAGTCTATTCCACACGTTCCTGTAACCACAGAGAGAAAAAATTGCTTCTCCAGGAACCCAATTGTTAGAAATTTCATTGGATCCGCTGCTAAGATGCTTGCAACAGTGGAGGATAAGACCATGGATGTTGTTCAAAGGCCATACATGTTCGAAGATGAGTGTATTTTGATGGATGAAGAGGAACTTGGTCGCATGCTTTACAAGGCTCCTTGTGATGGAAAATGGGGAGAGCATGAATCAGATTACCTTGTTTTCATTGTTCGGGATGTTGCCTTGCATCCAAATTTAGAAGAGGTTGTTAAGTACATAAGCAAAGAGCAGTTGACAGAGCTCATAAGGAAAGAAAGAAAGGTGAAGATGAAACTGCATCAACAAATGAACAAGCATAGACCCTTTAGCAAGAAGGAAAAAATGAAATATGTGTTATCAAATCGTGTGTAAGCCTAGCTGAGACTTAGACTAGTAGGCATGTCAATTAAGAATATGTTTATGTCTTATGAATTGTGCTATAGGCTATATTGTGTGTTTGTCATGTGGTTGGAATTAAGGGGGAGTGTTGGAAAACATTAATTCCAACCAACCAACCTTCCACATTAAATCTATTAGTTAGGAAGTCTTCTCAAGAGTTGAGGAGGTTGTCTCGCAACTTCTAGAGACTTTATATAGCTTCCCAAAGAAGCCATTGTCATTGACAATCCAGAAGCTTCATCATGATGTATAAAATGCTTTCTCTGGCAATGTAAATTCAGAGTTCGTGGTGTGATCTGCATTCTTTGATAGGATCATAAACATGTCTTGCTTCACGTAAATTTCAATAGCAGACTTACCTCTCTACTTCATCCATGTGTGACGCCTAACATACCTAAATTGCATCGATCATAGCTCACATTCAGTGAACTTGATTTTCTCCTTAAGGGCATTTAGTGAAATTGAAATGATGCATAAGAAGACAGTCTTTTTCGAATACACAATAACTTTTTACCTAAAAGAAGTTGTGTGCCTAAGAAGAACTTCCAATGTCTGTGATAGGACAATTCCCACTCTGAGGAAAAATTTCTAACTCTAACAAAAAATTTCTCACCCTCAATAAATTTTCTTAGGATATAGGCACTTCCAAATCCAGATTTATTAAACCATGGTATATGTTCAATGATGTGGGCATAAATATTGTACACATTAGCATTTGTGAAGGTGATCAAGATTTTCTAATTAAGAAGGTGAGGCAAGATTGCAATGGATACACAACCCAACTTCATTTTCAAGATGTTGCAAATGCATCAAGATGACTTCAACAAATTCCAGAATAATGCCAAACCATAACATAAAAAGTTCATAATATATATCCGTACATCTTGATTAAACTTCTTCAATGGCCATAAAATACTTACCATGTGATTTGTCTTCTATTCATCAGAAGGATAATCTCCTCCAGGGCTTGGCACCTCTGGAATAATTTGGACTGTCTGAAAAAGTTTAGATGTTTCTCCAACAGTCACCTAATCATTATTTGGAATCTTCTCGTCAAGTCTATTTTCTAATTCCTTTTCATGAATTTTCACTGATGAATAAGATTGTAGATATAAGTCCATATGAAGATGATGCTAAGCTGGAAAGTCAATTGAAACACATCAAAAATTAGAGAAGAGAATCACTCTGCTTGAATTTATCAGCTATAAAAATATGAACATAAGTCATAGGAAGTAAACTCCAAAAGCATGGAAATCAACACATTGAGTTTCAAATTATAAAGAAGCATTGGAGATACTAGGTTTAAAGTTTGAGGACTAAAATGTAGTTAGAATTACACTGCCAATGAAAAGCATATGCTGCCCCATTTTCTTTGCAAACATTGGGTTCATTTGGCATAACAATATATTTAATAAAATTTTAACATGTTATTTACAGAAATTGAATTAATATGAAAAGAATAATGGTTATTCTTCCCAACTACCCAAAATAAATTTATTTAATTAAAATTACTTATATTCATATTAAATTTAATTTCAAAATCTCAAATCACAATATTGATGTTCCTAACTCTTTTTTTTCAAAGAAATGGATAAGAACTTGTATTATTGAAAAATTTTGGTTATTAGGCCAAATATTTTACATATTTCAATATTCCTTGTTGGTTTGAAATTGAGAATGATGGCTCAACCCAAACTCTCTAACGAGTTCCCCATGTCACAAAAATTTCAAACCCTTTCCAACTAAAACTTCTCTAAAAAAAATCCCAATATTCAAATGCATTTACATTCCATTATTCACTACTTTTGTCTTGATTTAGACTAACTTCGTGTTTTCCTATGGCAAATGCATTTTCCTTTCTTTCTAACTTGATTCCAACCCATGTTTTCTTCTATTTCCAACTTATCATTGATTTTCCAACTTTCAACTTAATAAAACTATAATAATTTAAAAAATTTAAACATAAAAGTAAAAGTTTAAAGCAAATAACCCACTTTTTTAAAAATCAAATAAATTAGATTTGATTTTAGTGGATATTAACTACCATCACTATCATCAATATTATCATCATTTTAAACTATAAATATTTAAACATAGTTACTGATCAAACGAGAAAGTGAACTGGGACCCTTTTTTTTGAGGTAGCAAAAAATCACCCGATTTTGAAAAGTGGTGATGCTAGAATAAACTTTTTTTTTTAGCATATTTTTGGCACTTTAAATTTTCTTTTGTATCAAGTATGAACATTTTTTTCCGATGTTAGTGATTTTCATGTTGATTTTGAAAAGTTCTGATGCAGCATCAACCCCTTTTTTTAGAGGGTTGCTTTTAACACTTTAAATTTTCTAATGTCTTCTTCTTCCCATAAGATTTGTTTTTTTTAATTGTATTTTTTGTGTTTTCATTTTTCTTTTCAATTCTCTTTGTAATGAAATCTTCATTTTTTCGCATAGTTAAAAAAAAATGGTCAATATTTTAAAGTTACTATTTTATATATGTTTATGTAATGCTAATTAATATTTCAATGGACATCAAATAATTGTCACTAAAACACAATAATTTTAAACATTTCACAAAAAAACACATTTTCTATATAAATATAATGAAAAAAATACACATTTTCAGAATTTTTGTTAAAAATGACATGTCAAATAAACGATTTTTATGGGAAAATCCTAACAGAAAAAACTTCAAAAATAGAATTTTTAATGAATTTTATGTTAAAAAATAATAGTAATCATAGTGTTTTTACCAAAAAAAAAACTATTCGCATAAAAATTATAGTGAAACTCAGATAATACAAATATTGAACATATAACAACAATAATCAAATGTTCATTCTTCTCATAAAATCTCAAATTCAAAACATTACGAATAAAACTAATGAAGATCTCTCAAAATTGAGTTTGATTTGCAATCATAACTTAAATATCATTAACAATATCATATAATCCATGTTCATCGTCTTCTGCAACTTCATTGTTTTCTTCTTCCACAATATTTCTTGCTTGAGTTCCCTGATTTTCCTCATCTACTAGATCTTTCATGTCTGCAAATCTCCCAAAGTGTCATTTTCCAATCATTCCATATAGTGGTGGTTGTGGTGGTTGTGGTTCCTTTGTTTTTTTTGCCATGCGTGACTCATTAAAATCTCCTTTCCTCAAACCAACTTCTTGCATTTCATATGGAAGAAATTGAAGAGCATTAATTCTTTGTTGAATAAAATTGCATTGTAGAGGGTCTCTTTGAATTGCAATGCAATTTCTTCCTTTTTGTAGGCAACATGCTAGTGTTGTACTTAATCATCGAGCACAAAAACAATAACTAAATTACTATAAACACATAAAAACAAAAAAATAAAATATTAAAATTCAATTTTATATAATAAAATTTACCTGAACCAGAAAATAAATCCAAAACCAAATCTCTTTCATTTGAACATAAATCTATAAGATAGTTAATCAATGTTTGTGGTTTTTGATAAATGTTAACTATCTCCCCTTTTGCATCTTTATCCTCATATGTTAACGTTTTTACAACACCGTCATGAACCAATACTTGGCTATGACTCTTTGCATCTACTTGGTTCAGATGAACGGACTTATAGTTATCATATTTTTCCCAACATTCAACATGGATGAACTCACAATTACTTGTAATTGGCTGATATCTAGAAGAAAAAAGATTTGACTTTTGCCTGTAACACGACATAGTAAATGTTCAATCCACTTGTACATACAAAAAACTTACATTAATCAAACATACAATTTCAATGTCTTACCATGTAAGCTGCATCCTTGAGTTTGGTTTTCCCTTGAAGCTTGTTAATAACATTGCAAATTGTGTGTCTAAATGAAATGTCACAAATCTCCAAAGTGGTGATGTTGAGACTTCTTGAAAGCCTGTAACCACTTTATTAAAATCTTGATAAGTGTAAGGCTCACTATCATATTCAATGTTTGGGAAATTGAAACCATGAGGAATGTCTACAGTAACCGAGGCATATTCCCTTTTAGGTATGAGTTTTGCAATGTCTTCACAGTCACCTTGTATTATTGGACATTGGATAGTCTCTAGCCTATTCCAAAGGAAATAAGTAAGATTAGGATCAAGTTCAACATTGCTAAGACGTTGCTTTCTCACCCTTTCCAACTTAATTTTTTCAATGAAACTTTTGAAAGTATTTGGTACTCCATTCACATCCTTCTTCAACATCTTTAATGAAATAAATAAATATAAGTATAAGTAATATAATAAAATAAAAAATTATATGAATAAAATGAATGTAAAAATCATCATACCTTTTTGAATGCAAGATAAAAATATTTAGGTGTTGTTGTAGAACTTGATTCTGGGTAGTTGAGTACAACATCATTCCAACTCTCTTCATTCAACATTTTAACCATATGTTTTTCTATTTTCATATAAATCTTATGACTGAATAAAGAAAGTAAAAATTGTTAATATAATGATATGTATAACAAATAATACCAACAACAATATGTTATATTTAAAAGAAAATTATAATCTAAGAAAAAGTAAAATTAATTGAACAAACTTACATTTGAAATTCTTAGCACATTTCCTCCAATAACAATTCACCTGACTTCACATGACATAATATTGATTTGAATAGTTTTTCATCTTTCACACCTTGCATTGTTCTCCAAGGTGTGATAGTCATATCATCTGAAAGTTGCTTCATTTCAGGACTTGTCTTACTGTTGGTGCATATTATGGGTTTAGACCTTTTAACCTTTTGATTTTTTACGCCAATATTCTCCCACACTTCGAAAATTTCATCAATCAATTCCCATATCTCCCCTATTCCAAATGCCATCTGGAAAATGTTATCTATGCCTCTGAATAGTTTTGAATTTACTTTGCCACCTTTTGATTGGATTCTATCCTCAATTTGATAACCTGTTTCCATACAACATTCCTTCCAAAAGTTTAAACTGACATTAAGCTTATCCCCACCACATTTTTCTAAAAATTCATTAGGAATAAATCTGACCCTTTGAACGAAAGTCATAGGCATTCTATACTCATTATCTGCATTATGATCCCATGCCAATAACTTTGCTCCCATTTCTGCTAAACCATCATAAATGATGCATTTCATTGTTTCAAACAGATAGTTTCCAAGATATTCCTCGATCAATTGCCTTTTGCCTGTAACACGACATAGTAAACGTTCAATCCACTTGTACATACAAAAAACTTACATTAATCAAACATACAATTTCAATGTCTTACCATGTAATCTGCATCCTTGAGTTTGGTTTTCCCTTGAAACTTGTTAATAACATTGCAAATTGTGTGTCTAAATGAAATGTCACAAATCTCCAAAGTGGTGATGTTGAAACTTCTTGAAAGCCTGTAACCACTTTATTAAAAGTTTAATAAGTGTAAGGCTCACTATCATATTCAATTCTTGGGAAATTGAAACCATGAGGAATGTCTGCAGTAACCAGGGCATATTCCCTTTTAGGTATGAGTTTTGCAATGTCTTCACAGTCACCTTGTATTATTTGATATTGGATAGTCTCTAGCCTATTCCAAATGAAATAAGTAAGATTAGGATCAAGTTCAACATTGCTAAGACGTTGCTTTCTCAGCCTTTCCAACTTAATTTTTTCAATGAAACTTTTGAAAGTATTTGGTACTCCATTCACATCCTTCTTCGACATCTTTAATGAAATAAATAAATATAAGTATAAGTAATATAATAAAATAAAAAATTATTTGAATAAAATGAATGTAAAAATCATCATACCTTTTTTAATGCAAGATAAAAATACTTAGGTGTTGTTGTAGAACTTGACTCTGGGTAGTTGAGTACAACATCATTCCAACTCTCTTCATTCAAGATTTTAACCATATGTTTTTCTATTTTCATATAAATCTTATGACTGAATAAATAAAGTAAAAATTGTTAATATAATGATATGTATAACAAATAATACCAACAACAATATGTTATATTTAAAAGAAAATTATAATCTAAGAAAAAGTAAAATTAATTGAACAAACTTACGTTTGAAATTCCTAGCACATTTCCTCCAATAACAATTCACCTGACTTCACATGACATAATATTGATTTGAATAGTTTTTCATCTTTCACACCTTGTATTGTTCTCCAAGGTGTGATAGTCATATCATTTGAAAGTTGCTTCATTTCAGGACCTGTCTTACTGTTGGTACATATTATGGGTTTAGACCTTTTAACCTTTTGATTTTTTACGCCAATATTCTCCCACACTTCGAAAATTTCATCAATCAATTCCCATATCTCCCCTATTCCAAATGCCATCTGGAAAATGTTATCTATGCCTCTGAATAGTTTTGAATTTACTTTGCCACCTTTTGATTGGATTCTATCCTCAATTTGAAAACTTGTTTCCATACAACATTCCTTCCAAAAGCTTAAATTGACATTAAGCTTATCCCCACCACATTTTTCTAAAAATTCATTATGAATAAATCTGACCCTTTGAACGAAATTCATAGGCATTCTATACTCATTATCTGCATTATGATCCCATGCCAATAACTTTGCCTCCATTTCTACTAAACCAGCATAAATGATGCATTTCATTGTTTCAAAAAGATAGTTTCCAAGATATTCCTCGATCAATTGCCTTTTGGCCTTTGTTGAATGGTTCCCTCCAATTACATAATATTTTTAGTCAAAACAACGTGTCCTATCAAATGACTCCTTATTGGGAACTTGATTTGGATCAACAAGAATCACATAAGGCACCACATGTGCATATGGATTGTAGTTGAACAATGTTTTCAAATTATGGACATGTAGGTGATGTGCCTTTCTAATTTGATATTGAGATTGTCCTTCATCTGAACTATAGAATTGGGTGACATTAAGCTCAAATATTTTGCCACCATGAATTAATTTATTCTTCCTCATGTGATTCTGAATGGCATTTTGTTTTGTTTTCATAATGCCATCCTCTAAATCAACACATGGTGTTGTGATTTCTTTGTTGCCTTTAGAACTTTCACTTTGTTTTTCACTATTTCTTATGATTTTAACAGATTCGCCAGTTTTTTATTTCTTCTTCTTCCTGGTTGACATTTCTTCTTCTACATAAATAATCTCCTCATCATCAAGTGAAAGAGTGACTTCCATGGGTAGTTTTCTTTTCAGTCTTTTATCTCTTTTCTCCTTTTCAACAACATTTCTAACCTCCTCCTCATTAATGGAAACATATTTTTGAGCTTCAGCGTGAGCTACAACTGGCACATCTTCAAAAGAAACATGTTTACCTTTGTTAGAGACCCAACATATGGATTCTTTGTTGATCCCCTACATGTACCATTGTAGAGTTATGGGTTGTTGATCTTTGCCTCATTCTCTCTTCTTGTGCTGACTCTATATGGAAAGTGTTGATGACATTCATAATATTTGGTTCGATATAATATATACCCTCCAACATTATTGAAAGACTTGGGCAATTTTGCAAGAACATAAACAGTGCTTGAATTCAGCACCAAACATATGTCTCGTACTCTTCCTATCACCTCATACGGTTCACCCAAATAAATCATACCATAGTATAGATAGATGTGTAGTATCATCAAATTCAACATCTTGAATATGCCATGTATACTATGTTTTATTTATTTCTCGTAAATTCAACCATTCAGAAACAATCTTTGGTGCACACGATGGGTCAGTTGGTCGACTTTTACTTTTGGTATGTTCGGCAGTCTTCAAAACATGTCCACCAGCAACTTTAGATGATGGAATTGTTGTCTTTGTTCCAGAAATATTCACAAAGACCTTCCTTGATGCCATCTTCCTAAGAAACAAATATATATATATATATATATCTATATATCTATATATATATATATATATATATATATATATAAACATGTAAATTAGTTAATAAAAAACCATATATATTACCAAAAAATTAAAAACAATAAAATAAAAAATTCCACACTATAATTGTTATTTAAATATAATAATAAGTTAAATTATATGTAATTTTTAAAAAAGTTATAAAATTTATATCTACAAATTTATAAATAATTTATTATATATTAAATTTTAAATTATTAAATTCAACATATATAGGAAATTTTATATTATTAACAAATTATATATAAAAAACAAATTCTCAAAAATTATTAGATATTCAATTAAAAAATAATAAAATTAGCAATAATGTATATAAAAAAACTATATATAATTTTTTTATTATATTTAAATTTAAAAAAAAAATGTATTAAAAAATATATATATATGTGTGTGTTTTTTTTTTGTTTTGTCGTTTTTTGTTTTTTTTTTTTTATTATTTTGTTTTCAAATTTGTTAATGAAATTATTTTAAAATTTTATAATAATTTTATAATTATAATTTTATTAAAGTTTTAATTTTACTTCTAATGTTCTTTTGTTTGTTTAATGTTTTTCATTTTAATTTTTTATTGATTTATTTTTTTATTAATTAAGAAATTTTTTATTATAAAATATTTATAATTTTATTAAAAAAAATTATAATTTTTTTGTTTTAATTTTTTACTAATTAAAATTTTTAATTTTATAAATTAAATTAAAAAATAAACAAAATTATTTTTGGGCCTGCCTTTTGGCCATAGGCCAAGGGCCTGAGCGGGCAGAGGGGAGGTGAAGTCAGCCCCCTCCGCCCGCCTGGAGCCCCGTCCAACGGCCAAATGGCCGGGAAAAAAAGTAATTTTTTTTTTTTTTAAATACAAAAATAAATCAAATATTTTTTAAATAAAAAAATAATTTAATTAACAAATAAAAAAATTATTATATTTAATTAAATTATAATTTAAAACAAAACTAAAAAACAATTAATAAACAAATTTAAATTTTTAAATAATAATAAAAATAAAAACAAATATAAAATTGTAATAAATGAAAAATTAAAATAAAAAACCAATTTTTTTAGAAAACTATAATTATAATTATAATTTAAAATAAAAATAAAATAATTAATTAAAAAATTAAAATAACACTAAAAAAAATAATTATAAAAATAAAATATATTTTGGTTGTTTTAATTATTAATAAACCAAACAAATCAATAAATTGTTTTTCTTATAAATTTAAATAACAAAATATATATATATATATATATATATATATATATATAAAATTAAAAAAACATATAACAAATAAACCTATATAAGGGAAAAAAAAATCTAAATATTTGTTTTCTAAATTTATTTTTAATTAAAATTTTCTAATATTTTCAAAAACATATATTTTCATTTAAAAAAAAAAAGAAATAACAAACAAAGTAAGAATTAAAAAAAAAAAAAAAAACAAATTAAAATTTTATTAATAGTCTTTAATAAATATAGTTTTAATTAAAAAATTATAAAAAAACAAAAAAAATTAAAAATCATTGATATAAAAAAAAAAATTGTTTTTTGTTCTAATTGAACAAATTTTTATTTTTTTTTCAATAATTTTAATAAATAAAAAAAAATAAAATAAATAAACAAAAAAACAAACAACAACAACAACAACAACCATAAATTTGTAGAATTTTTCAGAGAAAATTTAAAATTTTTAGACTGTTGAAAGGAAAAATGAGTTTTTTTTTTTTCATCACTATTAAAATATTAAACAAAAAAAAAAAAGAAGAAAAAAAGACAAAAAGAAGAAGAGCTTTTTATGTGGTTTTTCCCATAAAATCACAAAATTTCCCCAAATTCATCTATAAATAGTCGAGACAGAAACAAAACTAACCCTTAAAATGCGTAAAACTCTCGGTGAATGTGCTACCTATGACAATGTAGCTCCTCCGCAAAATCGCTCCAAACTTTTTAGCAAGACTTAGAAGACTTGATGTGATGTGATGAATAGAAACGATGATTTTATTTTATGGAGATGATTGTGGGAATGATTTGTCGTTTCTTGAATGTGGGATTAAACTTAAAATTAAAATAAAATAATTTATAGTTAATATTATAGCTTTAGGTTAGTTTACATTCATTATGGGATTAAAAAAAATATTAAATATAAAAAATTAATTTACTTACATAGTTGATGTTAAATAATTTAAATAGAAAAAATATTTTGAGTTTCTATCAATATTTTGAATAGAAACTAGGGTGAAATTTTCCCAAAACCAAAAGTTTAGTAATATGTTTTCAAATAAATTATAGATGAAAATTTTGGAGGGAAAAATTTTAAAACAAAATTTTTGGAGGGAAAATTTCCAGCGAAAGTTTTTGGGGGCAAACTTTGGATACAAAATTTTCGGCAAAATTTTTGGGTCGGAAACTTTAGAGGGAAATTCTCAATCTCTAAGTTATATATTGTCATTGGGAGAGAGTGCATTTGTATCATTCGACGTCTTCTAGTTGAAGGTCATGGATTCTTCTGATAGTGAAGTTTTTCTTTCTTTAGCATCAACATATTCATCATGCAACCACTCTATTCATTTTGATGAATGTAATAGAAATTCTTTCACTATGAATAGAGAGACAAATTTCCCACTTGGTCTTAATCCTAAGGACAATGAGAGAAACGTTGATGAAGGGTAGCAAAACGAATTTCCTGTGAATAGAGAGTCAACTTTTCCACTTCCTCCTAATCCTAAGGATTATGAGAGCACCACTGATGAAGGGGAGGGCGAGGATGAACAATTTCCAATAAATAAAGATTCAAAGTTTCCACTTAGTCCTAATCTTAAGGATTATGAGAGCACCATTAACGCAGGGGAGGATGAAGAATTTCCATTAAATAGAAATTCAAAGTTTCCACTTGTTCCTAATCCCAAGGATTATGAAACCACCATTGATGAAGGGGAGGGTGAAGAATTTCGTGCAAATGATAATTTGACTATGAATAGAGAGTCATATTTTCCACTTAGTCATAACCCTAAGGATTATGCGAGCATAGGTAATGAAGGGGAGGATGAAGAGTTTCTTGCAAACAATAATCTTAGAGGCACAAATGTCAATAATGCATTTTCTCTAAGTGAGTGTTTCAAAGGTAGTTGTGGTGATGATGAATTGAGTCCTCCAAGGGAGGTTTTCAAAAGTAGTGATGAAGATGGTGAAGAATTTCTTCTGAGTTAAGATTTCAAAAGCGCAAATGTTGGTAGTGAAGAATTTCCTTCTTGTGAGGATGGTAATGAATATTTTCCAAGCAATGATGGTGATGAATTTTCCATCTATCTTCGTCAATATAACATTCCTCCTACTGATGATGAAAATGTTTTTGCAGATAACAATGAAATGGGGGAGACATTGCAAACAAATATTGTATCTAGGAGTAGGAGAAAGCCTTTTCATATCAATCCAAAATATTCCAGTTATACAAGGGATAGGATAGAATATCACAAGTAGAAGTTCTGTCAGTGATCTGATTTCAAGTGAATTTTGTCGAAAAGATTGCTTGAAACATATGGATTTCAAGTTTTATATGCAGCAAAGGAAGGAATATTTGTCAATGAATAAAAGCATGCAAAATTCATTTTTAGTGGGTTGCATGCAATCTACACTGGCAGGTTATGATTATGATATTGGGAATGTATTGATATGTAGAAAGGATTTCAAAATGTTGCATTCAGTTGGTAATTTTCGTTTGTCAAGAATCCATAATAGACTGGAAAAAGACCCTACATACTATTCATAAGTATGTTATAAATAAGAGGTTGGACCATCAGCAATTACTGCAATGTCATGGATGAAAGACATCTTTTCAAAGCATGGAGAGTGTATGCCAAATAAAGACACAATACATATTCTAGATAATCTCTTAAGACAAGAAATCTACAACTTATACAGAGAATATGTAGAAGGTATTGAAGGAGATGGTAATTTTATCACATATTCATATTTTACAAGGATATGGAGGAATGAATTCAACAATGTTCATATTCCTAAGAAGACAAGGATGGGGATTTGCAGTACATGTGATTATCTTAAATAAAAAAGAGATAAATTTCAAGGGGCAGAAAGAGGTATGCATTCATAACATTATTTTTAAAAATTCGATAGTTATTAACTATGAAAATATATTTATTAATAGATTTCTTTTATTTTATGTGTAGATTCCATTGTCAAAGCACTTCAAGAGCATCACAATTAGCAAACAAGTGAAAGACAAAAATTATATAAACATAGAAAAAGTGTTATGATAATCCAAATAAATATTTGGGTTTTATAATTGATGGTATGGACCAAAAGAAAACACTTGTACCACATTTTGTCGGCACTCAAAAAAATCTAAGGAATAAGATTTTATTCAGTTCCACTTGGTTAGCAGTATGGTCTTTAACGGGAAAATGTTGCCAAGGGTTTACTTCACAACTCCAAATATTCATAATTATGCAAATCTTACCATAAGTATAATCCATGATGTGCTTTCTCATTGGTCTGGTATTCTTCCTAAAGTTTTGTATTTGCAATTGGGCAACATAAGCCGTGAAAATAAAAATCAAGTTCTTTTTGGATATCTAAACATGCTTGTTCAATTGGGAATTTTTAAAAGGGTAAAGGTTGGTTTCCTTCTTGTTGGGCACACTCATGACCATATTAATCAGATGTTTAGTCATTTTTCAGTAACATTGAGGAGGAAGAATGTTGGGAGCCTTCCATCATTAATTGAATGTATTAAGAAAGAATATATTTCAAAGCCGGTTTTTCATGTGCTGGAGGAAACTATTGACATGCGAAGGTTTATTTTTGGATCCATGGTGAGGATAAATGCATTGAACAACTTAATGACATTAGCTCCGACATCAATTTCGTATCAAAAAAATTGATGGCAAAACACTTATATGGGGCAAGAAGTATTCAACTATTGCAGAATGGGGGCTGTCTTCAGGTTTAGCATTTTTGAAGTTCATTCTAGATGATCTAATATTTGCATCAAAGATAATATTATTACAATTAGTTGTTGAACTCAATAATGCACGAAGGCATAAGAGAGAGATAAATTTCTGAATGTCTGGAAGAAATAAAAAAATATATTAGAGATACATATGACTACATTGATGTTGTAGATTCAGTTTGGCAGGAATCTTTTTTCAAGGATCAAAGTGATATCATCTCAATATCAAGAAATGAATATACACTTTTGAAGACTCCATTTATTTGGCCTCAAAATATGCCAAATGAACATGAGGACAGAAACATTATTGAACAACAACAATCTCAAGGCATTATTAATTCTCAACAGGAAGAGGAAAGTGAAATATATATTGGTTCTAGAAGATCACATGTGCAACGTGAAGCCATGGAAGACCTTTACAGGGGTTCTGTGTAGGATGTTAAGGAGGGTTGCATGATAGCAGTATTAGCAGATGGAGATCCACTTAGCTATCCATTTTGGGTTGCAAAGGTTATCAAAGTCATTAAAGAAAATGAAGATATTACAGCCGTTGAGGTACATTTGTATGTCACAAGTACCCACGCAGTCAATGGTGTGTACAAGCCAGAGATGGTAGTTGAAAAAAAAATTTGCAGAAAGAGGAAAAGAAAGGGCACAAACATAAATCATCGCCACACAGACCTATTAAAATTGAAGGATGTTGACATACTTGTCTATGACTTCAATTTAACAAAGAGAGGAACTCTTCACTTCAAGACCATACATATTTTGAAGAAGTTGCTACCAAAAGGAATAGTGTTGAGATGGGAGTCTGCTAAACATAGTCGTAGATCTGGAAGACTTTTGAAACCTGAAATGGTGGGAATGCATGTTGACTTAGATGGGGCTCTAGCTGATGAAAGAGAAGAATATGGGTCATCTTCATTTGCATCGAGTCATTCATCTAAAGATGTAGATTCT
Source organism: Pinus tabuliformis (assembly GCA_031772625.1). Taxonomy (NCBI): domain Eukaryota; kingdom Viridiplantae; phylum Streptophyta; class Pinopsida; order Pinales; family Pinaceae; genus Pinus; species Pinus tabuliformis. Next base: position 655,698,189 of record CM062818.1, on the reverse strand, counting down.
GATGGTGTGCCAGATCCTATGGATGCTTCTGAATAAATGACTAAGACATTTTAGGTAAATGAAGTTTGCATGGTAACTTGAAATAAATATTTTGACTTCCATGATCTCACATGAATTTATGAATCATTTCTATGTTTGTTGGATTTCATGTTTTAATTAAAAGAAATTCATGTCTTTAAAGATGTTTGCATGGTAACTTGAAATATATATTTTTGACTTCCATATGATCTTACATGAAGTTATGGGTCATTTCTATGTTTTTTGGATTATATGCTTTAATGTATGTGAAATTCAATCTAGGAAAGTTGATATTTTGATTAAAAGTAAATAAATATTAGAAATTAATGTTGATTTTTTAAATTATACAGTGATATTGTCATGATATTATTTATTGTTATCATTTGGTATAAGATAGCTTTAAAATTATTGAAATTTTAATGCCTCGCTAAAAAGAACACTTCATTTAGATGGTCAATTTTTAGGTTTTTCTTACAATAGGATAAGTTGTCTTAGGCTAAAATTTGAAAAGAGCTATAGTTTTATCCTTTGAAATAAAAATTACTCTTGGAATAATGAATCTTTCATTTACTTGTTCATTTTTAAAAATTGTTTTAGTCATATAATTTGTCCATAATTTCATGGTTGAAATGTGTTACAAACTGAAGGTTTAATTACAAGGTTGAAAATTTGTCAAAATGTTAAGGTGTTTCAATTATGACATTTTATCTTTAATGCTATGGTTGAAAAAAATTAAAATTTCAAGGTTTTTTAGAGTCAATATATTTTATCTTTAACTCCATTGCTAAAAATTACTCTTGGAATAATGAATCTTTCATTTACTTGTTCATTTTTAAAAATTGTTTTAGTCATATAATTTTTCCATAATTTCATGGTTGAAATGTGTTACAAACTGAAGGTTTTTAATTACAAGGTTGAACATTTGTCTAAATGTTAATGTGTTTATGAATTATGATATTTTATCTTTAATGCTATGGTTGAAAAAATTGCAATTTCAAGGTTTTTTAGAGTCAATGTATTGTATCTTTAACAACATGCATGGAAATAGTTGGAATTATCAAGATTCGAGACATGATATTTTATCTTTAACATCATGTCTGAGAATTCTTAGAATGTTACAGTTTTTCAAAGTCTGGATATTTTATCTTTAACTCCATTGCTAAAAATTACTCTTGGAATAATGAATCTTTCATTTACTTGGTCATTTTTAAAAATTGTTTTATTCATATAATTTGTCCATAATTTATTGGTTGAAATGTGTTACAAACTGAAGGTTTTTAATTACAAGGTTGAAAAGTTGTCAAAATGTTAAGGTGTTTTTGAATTATGATATTTTATCTTTAATGCTATGGTCGAAAAAAATTACAATCTGAAGGATTTTTAGAGTCAAGATATTTTATCTTTAATAAAATGGATGGAAATAGTTGGAATTATCAGGATTCGAGACATGATATTTTTATCTTTAACATCATGTCCAAGAATTGTTGGAATTTTATAGTTTTTCAAAGTCTGGATATTTTCTCTTTAACTCCATTGCTAAAAAAATGTCAAAATTGTAACCTGATTTTTTTTTTTGTTATTCCAGAATAAACAATTTTTTTAAGGGTGTTTTTTAAATCCATTTTTCTAAAAAAATAACGGTTTTTACTTCCATTTAAAAAACATGTTGAAAATTTACCGTTAAAAAAACATTGTCCTAGAATAAACACTTTTCAATTTTGGGTTGTTTTTCATGTTTTTTTCGGGTTTTTGAGCTCGAGTACCCGTTTTGAGGTAATAGTTCCCGTTTCACTCGTAACTATGTTTTTATCAAAAGAAATAAATTATTATTTTTTTTGTTGATCAAAAAGTGTCTATTAAGTTATGAAAAAAAGTACATTTTAAAGTCTAGTTCCTCTCTGTGCTCTCGGCTTCACTCCGACCATATTTGTTAGTCAGAAAAAAAATTACAAAAACAAATAAGATATTGCCTTGTTTCAAATAAGCTACATAGACAAGAGGCCCTACTTTCCAGAAAACTAACAACACCAAAAAATAACCAGCTGAGCATTTACAAAGGGGGATTTGGTGCCTTAGCGACACGATGATCAACTTGATGACAAAAACCTTCATGCGCATTGAATTAAACATGAGCTATATGAGCTTCTATTTCATCCAACTGCTCGTTAGTTTGTGTTGGCTTCGACGAACCGAAGAGAGATGCTCCAAAATCTCCCCTTGGGTGAATTGTATATCATTAATATACGTAATGGTTTCATTGCAGTATTCATACCTTTACTCATGTAGAATGTCTAGACTGGCCACCATGTCCCACAACTACTCCACAATTGATGTAAGGGAAGGCACCTGTTCCACCAGGCCTGATGACAAGACTCAGTTATGGGGAATCTCTCCCTCTTCGCCAACTCTACCCACCCCCCATCATCTCTCTCCCTGTTTGCACCTCTACGACCGCCACCCTGTAGGGCACGACCCCGTTGATGGATCATCCCCACACTAAGCACGCAACACCAACTCTGCTAAGAGTACAGGACACCTAAGCCATGCCCATGCCACCAATTAACACATTTCCATCACTTAGGAGGTTGTGTAGCTCCCCACCACCCACACTGGCTAAGATTGTTATCACCCCCTCCCTAACTACAAAAACAAAAGATATTCCCAAGTGGGCTAGCAAGGGACCACCCAACGATACCTAATTCGTGCCACAAATAGTAATCCACAAATTCACCACAAAGAGTACTCGACATACTCTCAAAATACACAGTAAAAATGACCGACACAAACCACTCTTCCTAACACCCAAGACAAGCCACAATCATTAATTGTATTAAGTAGGAAGTCTTCTCAAGAGTTGAGAAGGTTGTCTCGTAGCTTTTGGAGACTTCAGATAGCTTCCCAAAGAATCCACTGTCACCAACAATCCAAAAACTTCATCATGATGTATAAAGTTTTTTCTTTGGCAATGTAAATTCGGAGTTTGGGGTGTGATCTACGTTCTCTAGTATGGTATCGGAGCTCAAGTGAGTTGTGAGGAGAGGTCGAGTGGTAAATAAGTGTGTGAGGCCGAATGTTGTGTTAAGTGTTTGAGTGTGCAGAGAGTGTGGGCTCTTGCTATTGTGGGAAAGCGACATAGTGTGAAGTGGTTGAGTTGAATTTTCAACTTTGTTATGATTGTTAAGGCATAGTTGACCAGAGGAGTAAGACAATATGGAGCTTCCTGGAACAACGTTAGAAGAAGAACAGTAAGGAGTGTATGTAGTCATGTTTATGTTGAGAAAGGGTTATGAGGGATCGTTGGCATAGCAGTTGAGTAGTGAAAGTTGTGAGGTAGCATTTTGTGGACAACTGTGTTGTTCACGAGCACCGAAGGATAATCATTTTCATGTGCGTTTTCATGTAAGAGAATGTGTGTGGTTCGTGTACCTATGCGTTGAGTTTCCCGTAGAGTCCTTAAAGGTGGATTGGGTCATACTGTTAGTAGAGGACACCATATGAAATGAAGAGGCGAATTAATTGAATGCATGTGTGAGTGATCTTTTCGTTCGTTGAGACCGACATGAGGATTCACCTATTGTTGTTATGGAGTCAAGAAAATTATTGTTCCTGTTGTCATTATTGTGGCTTGAGGAGGTTGTGTTTGGCCAAAGTCATGAGGAAATTGGTTGTTACTGTGAGGTTCCAAGGTGAAGTGCAAAGCTTAGTGAAAACATGGTGTTGTTGGTTTCAAAGGCAGTAAGCAATTACAAAAGCGGGGGATTTGTAATGAATCTTGTGAAAATCTATCATAAGTTGTAGTGGATGATGATTAGCCTAGAGGAAAAGAATGTGCCGTTGAGAGCCTGCACATGCGAATATGGAGCTTCGAGACAAAGAACGTGGATGCTCTGAACTTGGATTTGGTGCTTCGAGGAAAATATGTGAGTGGTCGCTCCAAGGAAATGAGCTAGAATTCTCAATGTGAAGGAAAATATAAGTGACATGTTTGTTCTAAGGTGAAGTTATTAGGGTTTGAATTCAGGTCTAGATTCAAGTTCGATTTTCAATAGTGGAATTTGTGGAGCGCAGAGAGAATGGATTTCAGTCATTGATTTCTTAGGCCGTGTGAGCTATTGAAAAATTGTGTAAAGCCAAAGTTGCCTAGCATGGTGGAGCTTGGAAGATTGAGTTGAAGTATTGATTTAGAGTGCTAGACCACTACAAAAATAGAGATCCATTCATAGTTGTGGATCATAGTCAGGTGTGAGGGATCTATTCTTTCAAGATCATTGCTCACTATGCTAGAGTCAACTGTTGTGACCCATCTCAGTGTGCATGGAGTCATGGAGAAGTGGCATGAAACTTGTGAGGTCCTTTGAAGCAGTTCTTTTTATTTTCTGATTTAGGGCTTCCAAAGTTTGAGTCAAGTTGTAGTGAAGGGATATCCGCTAGACAGATTTGTTGGCTATGGATAAAAAGTCGACTGTGGTGTTTTTGGTGTTGGCCCACATGTAGTAATTACGTGTAAGGCTAAGTTGAGAGTTGACTGTGGAGATTAAGATGGAGAGCTGACCATGGGAGCTAATCGACTTATCATGGAGCTGTAGCCTATGACTGGTGCATGTGTAGGAGAGTGCTAATCTTTTGAAAGGCGTCTTCATTTTGGGTTGGAGTAGTGTGTTCATGTGAAGTTGTGTGAATAGCCTAGTTTGAGTAGTGGCAGAGGAAGATTGCAGCTCATTGATGTGTATTAGGAAGATGAGAAATGAGTGAAATAATTTTTGATAGTGATCTTTTTGATAATTATTTTTCATAGAGTCCATTTGGAAGTATTCTTGGGCCAGGTAATATTTTTTATTCGGGTAGTATTTTTGAGTCAGAAGAATTATTCAATAAACAAAATGGTTTTATTGATGACCATGAATATCAGGAGATGCAGTCTATTCCACATGTTCCTGCAATCACTGAGAGAAAAAATCGCTTCTTCGAGAACCCAATTGTTAGAAATTTGATTGGATCCACTTCTAAGACGGTTGCAACATTGGAGGATAAGACCATGGATGTTGTTCAGAGGCCGCACATGTTTGAAGATGAGTACATTTTGATGAATGAAGAGGAACTTGGTGGCATACTTTACAAGGCTCCTTGTGATGGAAAGTGGGGAGAGCATGAATTAGATTACCTTGTTTTCATTGTTTGGTATGTTGCCTTGCATCCCAATCCAAAAGAGGTCGTTAAGTACGCAATAACAGAGTAGTTGAAGGAGCTCATAAGGAAAGCAAGAAAGGTGAAGATGAAACTGGATCAACAAATGAATAAGCATGGACCCTTTAACAAGAAGACAAAAATGAAATTATATGTGTTATCAAATCGTGTGTAAGCCTAGCTGAGACTTATACCAACATGCATGTCAATTAAGAGTGTGTTTGTGTCTTATTAATTGTGCTTTAGGGTATATTATGTGGTTGTCATGTGGTTGGAATTAAGGGGGAGTGTTGGAAAATATTAATTCCAACCAACCAACCTTCTGCATTAACTGTATTAGGTAGGAAGTCTGCTCGAGAATTGAGGAGGTTGTCTTGCAGCTTCTGGAGACTTCAGATAGCTTCCCAAAGAAGCCACTGTCACTAAAAATCTAGAAGCTTCATCACGATGTATAAAATTCTTTCTCTAGCAATGTAAATTCAGAGTTTGTGGTGTGATCTACGTTCTCTGACAGGATCATAAACATCTCTTGCTTCTCATAAATTTAAATAGTATAGGTGCCTCTCTGCTTCGTCCATGTGCGAAGCCTAACATACTATAATTGGATCGATCATATCTCGCATTCAGTGAAATTGATTTTGTCCTTGAGGGCATTTAGTGATATTGAAATTATGCATAAGAAGATAAGCCTGCTCGAATACACAATAACTTTTTACCTATTCGAAGTTGTGCACCTAAGAAGAACTTCCAATGTTTGTGATACGACTATCCCCACTTTGAGGAAAGATTTATAACTCTAAAAAAAAAATTCTCACCCTCGATAAATTTTCTTGGAATATAGGCACTTACAAATGCAAATTTCTTAAACCATGGTATATGTTCAATGATGTGGGCATAAATGAACATTGTGATAGGACTATTCCCACTTTGAGGAAAAATTTCTAACTCTAACAAAAAAATTATCACCCTTAATAAATTTTCTTGGGATATAGGCAGTTCCAAATTATAAAGAAGCATTGGAGATACTAAGTTTAAATTTTGAGGACTAAAATCTAGTTAGAATTACACTGCCAAGAAAAAGCATATGCTGCCCCATTTTCTTCGCAAACATTGGGTTCATTTGGCATAACAATATATTTAATAAAATTTTAACATGTTATTTATAGAAATTGAATTAATATGAAAAGAATAATAGTCATTCTTACCAACTACCCAAAATAAATTTATTTAATTAAAATTACTTATATTCATATTAAATTTAATTTCAAAATCTCAAATCACAATATTGGTGTTCCTAACTCTTTTTTTTCAAAGAAATGGGTAAGAACATGTATTATTGGAAAATTTTGGTTATTAGGCAAAATATTTTACATATTCCAATATTCCTTGTTGGTTTGAAATTGAGAATGACGGCTCAATCCAAACTCTCCAACGAGTTCCCCATGTCATTGAAATTTCAAACCCTTTCCAACTAAAACTTCTCTAAAAAAACTCCCAATATTCAAATGCATTTACATTCCATTATTCACTACTTTTGTCTTGATTTAGACTAACTTCGTGTTTTCCTTTGGAAAATGTCTTTTCCTTTCTTTCCAACTTGATTCCAACCCATGTTTTCTTCTATTTCCAACATATCATTGATGTTCCAACTTTTCAACTTAATAAAACTATAATAATTTTAAAATTTTAAACATAAAAGTAAAATTTTAAAGTAAACAAATAACCCATTTTAAAAAAAAAAAAAAAATTAGATTTGATTTTAGTGGATATTAACTACCATCACTATCATCAATATTATCATCAATTTAAACTATAAATATTTAAACATAGTTACCGATCAAACAAGAAAGTGAACTGGTACCCATTTTTTTGAGGTAGCAAAAATTCACCCGATTTTGAAAAGTGGTGATGCGAGAATAAACCTTTTTTTTAGCATATTTTTGGCACTTTAAATTTTCTTTTGTATCAAGTATGAACATTTTTTTTCGATGTTATTGATTTTTATGTTGATTTTGAAAAGTTCTGATGCAACATCAACCTCTTTTTTCTAGAGGGTTTATTTTTGACACTTTAAATTTTGTAATGTATTTTTTGTGTTTTCATTTTTCTTTTCAATTTTCTTTGTAATGAAATCTTCATTTTTTTCGCGTAGTTAAAAAAAAAAATGGTCAATATTTTAAAGTTACTATTTTCTATATGTTTATGTAGTGTTAATTAATATTTCAATGGACATCAAATAATTGTCACTAAAACACAATAATTTTAAACATTTAAAAAAAAAAACACATTTTCTATATAAATATAATGAAAAAAATACACATTAGATTTTTTGTCAAAAATGACATGTCAAATAAATGATTTTTATGGGAAAATCCTAACAAAAAAAAAAAAAAAACTTTAAAAAATAACATTTTTAATGAATTTTATGTTAAAAAATAATAGTAATCACAGGATTTTTAGAAAAAGAAAATTATTCACATAAAAATTACAATGAAAATCAGATAATACAAATATTCAACATATAACAACAATAATCAAATGTTCATTCTTCTCATAAAATCTCAAAGTAAAAACATTACAAATAAAACTAATGAAGATCTCTCAAAATTGAGTTTGATTTGCAATCATAACTTAAATGTCATCAACAATATCATATAATCCATGTTCATCGTCTTCTACAGCTTCATTGTTTTCTTCTTCCACAATATTTCATTTTTGAGTTTCCTGATTTTCCTCGTCTATTGGATCTTTCATGTCTACAAATCTCCCCAAGTGACCTTTTCCAATCATTCTGTATAGTGGTGGTTGTGGTTCCTTTGGTTTTTTTGCCACACGTGATTCATTAAAATATCCTTTCCTCAAACCGACTTCTTGCATTTCATTTGGAAGAAATTGAAAAGCATTAATTCTTTGTTGAATAAAATTGCATTGTAAAGTGTCTCTTTCAATTACCATGCAATTTATTCCTTTTTGTAGGCAACATGCTAGTGTTGTACCTAATCATAAAGCACAAAAACATTAAGTAAATTAGTATAAACACATAAAAACAAAAAATTAAAATATTAGAATTCAATTTTATATAATAAAACTTACTTGAACCTGAAAATAAATCTGAAACCCAATCTCTTTCATTTGAACATAAATCTATAAGATAGTTAAATAATGTTTGTGGTTTTTGATAAATGTTAACTATCTCCCCTTTTACATCTTTATCCTCATATGTTAACTTTTTTACGACAGCATCACGAACCAGTACTTTGCTATGACTCTTTCCATCTACTTGGTTAAGAAGAATGGACTCATAGTTATCATCTTTTGCCCAACATTCAACATGGATGAACTCACAATCACTTGTAATTGGCTGATATCTAGAAGAAATAAGATTTGACTTTTTCCTGTAACATGACATAGTAAACGTTCAATCCACTTGTACATACAAAAAATTACATTACTCAAACATACAATTTCAATGTCTTACCATGTAAGTTGCATCCTTTAGTTTGGTTTTCCCTTGAATCTTGTTAATAACATTGCAAATTGTGTGTCTGAATGAAATGTCATACATCTCCAAAGTGGTGGTTGTGACTTCTTGAAAGCCCGTAACCACTCTATTAAAAGCTTGATAAGTGTAAGGCTCACTATCATATTCAATGTTTGGGAAATTGAAACCATGGGGAATGTCTGCAATAACCAGGCATATTCCCTTTTAGGTATGAGTTTTGTAATGTCTTCACAGTCACCATGTATTATTTGATATTGGATAGTCGCGAGCCCATTCCAAATGAAATGAGTAAGAGTAGGATCAAGTTCAACATTCCTAAGACGCTTCTTTCTCAGCCTTTCCAACTTAATTTTTTCAATAAAATTTTTGAAAGTATTTGGTACTCCATTCGCATCCTTCTTTGATATCTTTAATGAAGTAAATAAATATAAGTATAAGTAATATAATAAAATAAAAAATTATATGAATAAAATGAATGTAAAAATCAACATACCTTTTTGAATGCAAGATAAAAATATTTAAGTGTTGCTAAAGAATTTGATTCTAGGTAGTTGAGTACAACATCATTCCAACTCTCTTCATTCAACATTTTAACCATATGTTCTTATATTTTCATATAAATCTTATGACTGAATAAATAAAGTAAAAATTGTTAATATAATGATATGTATAACAAATAATACCAACAATAATATGTTATATTTAAAAGAAAATTATAATCTAAGAAAAAGTAAAAGTAATTGAACAAACTTACTTTTGAAATTTCAAGCACATTTCCTCCATTAACAATTCACCTGACTTCACACGACATAATATTGGTTTGCCTAGTTTTTCATCTTTCACACCTTGCATTATTTTCCAAGGTGTGATAGTTATATCATCTGGAAGTTGCTCCATTTTAGGACATGTCTTATTGTTGGCACATATTATGGGTTTAGACCTTTTAACCTTCTGTTTTTTTACGCCAATATTCTCCCACAAATCGAAAATGTCATCAATCAATTCCCATATCTCCCCTGTTCTAAATGCCAACTAGAAAATGTTACCTATGCCTCTGAATAGTTCTGAATTTACTTTGCCACCTTTTTATTGGATTCTATAATCAATTTGATAACCTCTTTCCATACAACATTCCTTCCGAAATCTTAAACTGACATTAAGCTTATCCCCACCACATTTTTCTAAAAAATCATTATGAATAAATTTGACCCTTTAAACGAAAGCCATAGAAATTCTATACTCATTATCTGCATTATAATCCCATGCCAATAACTTTGCCTCTGTTTCCCGTTAAACCAACATAAATGATGCATTTCACTATTTGAAAAAGATAGTTTCCAGGATATTCCTCGATCAGTTGTCTTTTGGCCTCCGCTGAATGGTTCCCTCCAATTACATAATATCTATAATCAAAACATCGTGTCCTATCAAATGCCTCCTTATTGGGAACTTGATTTGGATCAACAAGAATCACATAAGGCGCCACATGTGCATATGGATAGTACATGAACAATGTTTTCAAATTATGGACATGTAGGTGATGTGCTTTTCTAATTAGATATTGAGATTGTCCTTCATTTTCCCTATAGAATTGGGTGACATTAAGCTCAAATATTTTTCCACCGTTAATTAATTTATTCTTCCTCATGTGATTATGAAGGATGGCATTTTGTTTTGTTTTCATAATGCCATCCTCTAAATCAAAACTTGGTGTTATGATTTTTTTGTTGCCTTTAGAACTTTTACTTTGTTCTTCACTATTGCTTATGATTTTAACAAATTCGCCAATTTTTTATTTCTTCTTCTTCCTAGTTGACATTTCTTCTTCTACAGAAATAATCTCCTCATCATTAAGTGGAAGAGCGACATCCATGGTTATCTTTCTTTTCAATGTTTTATCTCTTTTCTCCTTTTCAACAGCAGTTCTAACCTCCTCCTCCCTAATGGAAACATATTTTTGAGCTTCAGCGTGAACTACAACTACCACATCTTCAAAAGAAACATGTTTACCTTTGTTAGATTGACCCAACGTATGGATTCTTTGTTGATCCCATATATGTACCATTGTAGTATTATGGATTGTTGATCTTGGCCTCATTCTATTTTCTTGTTCTGACTCTATATGGAAAGTGTTGATGACATTCATAATATTTGGTTCCATATAATAAATACCCTCCACCATTATTGAAAGAATCTCAGCGAAATCCTATCAAAGAAAATAAAATATGTCAATGATTAATCATTATAAACAATTTAATGATCATTACAATAATACATTACACATAAATATAAATAAGCATACTTACAATGTTATTTGAAATGTTGGATGAGATTTCTTCACACAATGGTGTAGATTCTTGATCTGTGTCATACTTATACTTTCCAAGATGATATCTAACATTTTCATGTGACTTGGGCAATTTTGCAAGACATAAACATTGCTTGAATTCAGCACCAAATATATGTCTCGTACTCTGCCTATCACCTCATATGGTTCACCCAAATAAATCATACCACAATATAGATAAAGATGTGTAGTATCATCAGATTCAACATCTTGAATATGCCATGTACACTCTGTTTTATTTATTTCTCGTGAATTCATCCATTCAAAAACAATCTTTGGTACACTTGATGGGCTAGTTGGTCGACTTTTACTTCTGGTATGTTCGACAGTCTTCAAAAAGTGTCCACCTACAACTTTAGATGATGGAATTGTTGTCTTTGTTCCAGACATATTCACAGAGGCCTTGCTCAATGCCATCTTCCTAAGAAACAAACAAATATATATATATATATATATATATATATATATAAAGTTAATAAAAAACCATATATATTACTTAAAAATTAAAAACAATAAATAAAAAATTTCACACTATCATTATTATTTAAATATAATAATAAATTAAAGTATATGTAATTTTTAAAAAAAGTTATAAAATTCATATATACAAATTTATAAAGAATTTATTATATACAAAATTTATTTATATAATTTTGAAATTAATAAAAAAAATATATTAAATATAAATTAAAAAAAAAAACAATTTTATATGATTTATATCTACATTTTTATAAAAATATAATTACATACTAAATTTTAAATTATTAAAATAAAAAACCCATATATATATTACAAAAATAAAAATAAAAATATTATATATTAAAATTTTCAATTATTAAATCAACAAATTAATATTATATATATATATATATATATATATATATAAACAAAATATTATATATTAAATTTTAAACTATTAAATTCAACATATATATGAAATTTTAAATTATTAACAAATTAACAAATTATATATAAAAAACAATTTTTAAAAAATTATTAGATATTCAATTAAAAAATAATAAAATTAACAATCATGTATATGTATGTATATAGATATATATATATATATATATATATAAATTAAATTAACAATCATGTATATATATATATATATACGAATGATTATTTTAAAATTTTATAATTATAATTTTATTAAAATTTTAATTTTAGTTTTAATTTTTTTTAAACATATTATATTTAAAAAAATTGAATTATTTTTGTTTAAAACCTAATATATTAATTAAAAAACAAAAAATAATTTTATTTTTTTTTAAATGTAATATATATATATATATATATAAAACTTAAATCATTTAAAAATAAAATAAATTTGGTTTTTGTTTTAATTTTTATTGATTTATTTTTTTATTAATATATTTTTTTATTAATTAAAATTTTTAATTTTATAAATTAAAAAAAACAAAAAAAACAAAAACCAAAAAAACCAAAAACAAAACAAAATTATTTTTGGGCTGCCCATTGGCCACTAGTGGGGGGCCCGGGCGGGCATAGGGGAGCTACACACAACCCCCTCCAACCACCCGGGCCCCCAGCCAGCGGCCAAGTGGCCAAGCCAAAATATATATATATATATATATATTTTAAAAACAAATTAAATATTTTTTTTATTTAAAAGAAAAAGAAAAATAATCAAATATTTTTTTTTTTTAATTTAAAAATATTAATAATAATAATTTAACTAACAAATAAAAAAATATTTTTTTTTCTCAATCAGTCTACTCCTATTATTTATACAAAAAGTGTTACAACAAGGCAGCTGCCTTGAAAATTCTTGCCATGATGTTGGCATTTTACAAAAAAAAATCTTGACCTCTGTCCGCGGAAGACCTACAACAGTGCTTTTAACTTCCATAAAACTCAAAATTGACACACAGCTTTCCATCGCTAAACATAAACAAAACATTAACTGACAGAGACCTAAAACATACATGAACACCGAGACTCAAAAGGGAGGTGAACTCCTTCTTCATAAGCAGCACAAAACGGAGGCATGGGCTGGTTCATTCGTCATCTGAGGTATAAGACTGTTCCTCAACGACCCGACATCCAAATTGAGCTGAGTCATCAGAGTCGGACGGATGGACCTCTGAGCCTGTAGGCTCTCCTCTTGCTGGCGTGCTCGGACCTGCGTTGGCTTCAGAATTCACCACAGAAAGGCCTCCTATGACTTGGCACTGGTTAACATTTGGATTTGTTGTCCTCTGATCTGCAGGAACCCCAGGATGAGCTGCTCCCGAACCGCTGGCATTCTCACACTTTTCAATCGTAACTGAGACTATGAAGGAGGAGTTTTCCAGGGAACACGGAATGCGGAAACGGGCAGTGGGATGTGCATTATGCTCACAGTCATCGATCCTAGCTCGCCCTCTTCCCCTACCTCTGCCACTTCTGGTTTCTGGATAATTGAAGCGACCGAACTCCAACGCATCTGAGGATGGGTCCAAGGTGGGGGTGGATAGCTGATGGGTGGCGCAACCACGGGAACCGCCTCGCCTACTCCCCATTCTGGGCCTTTCTCGTGGCATTTTGTTATACCGAGGCTTGACAGAGGAGCGAATGCACAGAGAGGGATGACAAAGAAACGAGTGCTCAGAGAGAAGCGGAGACAGAGCCCAAACAAGTCCGTGAGCCCCTGGAGCCAGAGCCAAGCGAAAGACGAGGATGGAGAAAGCTCTTGAGCCGAGCGAAAGATTGACGAACAGAAGCGAACTAACAGAGTGGCTCAGGGAATTGCTCAGAGCAGCGACCTTTATGGAGTCGAAGGCCTACAATGCAGCCGCGGGAGTGACGAACATACTGAGAGCCATTGCGCAATTAACCAGGAGACTGAAGGACAACATTAATGTTGCCATTAATAGAGGTGTGTGAGACCAGCTCGCCATCCCATAACCATTACCCGTGGCGCACTTGGGGTGACACCTGCCCACTCGATGTGCCTCCAACGTACCCTTTGGCCTGTCAATCACCCACATCCGGGAGCGAGTAGTCCTGTTGCACCAGAGAAGTGCATTCATGTTTGAGTTGTTCATCATCTGAGTCGCCGAGAGGTCTTGAGAAATATGGGATCTGCTGGTTTACCCCTTGATTGGCCAGTCTATCTGCTACTTTGTTGGCAGTGCGTCTTACATGCTTGAAGGTGATGCTTTGGGGATTCCGGAGCCTTTCCTCCAAAAGTTCCAGTCTGCTGAGCAGCGTCCAGCTAGAAGCTATCTTGGCTGCCGAGGTACCTTCTTGAATCCTGGTGGCTGCTATTATTAGGATAAGGGAATCTCCCTCGACCTCTAATGGGAAGAAGTTTTTTTTATCTGTAATGCAAATCCCTTTCCACAGTCCTTCCAATTCAGCATCGTTGTTGGTGTCTTTGCCAATGGTTCCATAGCAGATATGCCGTACTACGCCCACATTGTTCCCGAAGACCCCCCCAAATCCCGTCGGCCTGGGATTGCCCTTGGTTGCCCCGTCAAAATTCAATTTGTATGAGTTGATTGCAGGACGAGACCAAGTGAGAGGAGAGGCAGAACTGGTTGGTGGACGAGCTTTGACATGGGCCAAAAAGGACAGGTCCAGATTCCAGGTGTTTATGATGAGACGTTCCTGAGGTGATTCTGGCAGATCCGTGTCTTGCCAGTGTCTGATAGCTAGAGTTTCTTGGAGATTTTGTTTCAGAAGAAGCCACAGAGTGTCAATTGGCCTGTTGATGTTGTTAAAAAAATTTTTGTTCCTTTCCTTCCAGAGTATCCAATACAGAAAGCCTGGGATTAGATTCCATGGAGAGTTGAGAAGAGGAATTTGAAAAGAGTGCTTTGGCCATTTTCTGATGGTTTCTGTGATATCTCCCATCCATTCTCCCGATCTTCTATTGCATTGTTCAATTTTCTCCCATAACTGAGTAGCTAGAGGACAAGTCTCCATGAGATGCCCAATGGATTCAGAGTTGAGATTGCAATTGGGGCATCTCAATGGGCCAATGAATCCTGTTTTTTGCAGATTGTCCCAAGTGAGGATACGCCTCTTGCTTAAGAGCTATAGAAAGGTGGAGACCTTGGGCCATATTCCTGGTTGCTAGACCCTTTCCCATATCTGATCCTTGTCTATCTGGGAAGCTGAGTAGCGAAGCTGGTAAGGTTCCTTGGTGGTAAACATTCCCCTTAGCGTATGTCCCCAACACAGTTTGTCCTGCTGGTTTGAATATTTGATTCTTCTATGATTTAACTCCTGATCGATCTCGGTATAGGTTTCCCATTGCCAATTGGCCTGCCAGGTGCTAGCGGTTTTCCATAGTTGAAAATCTTGGAGCGTTTGCTGCTACCAAAATTAATGAACATGGGTGAGATTTGCTTGTTGCATAGAAACCTACCAGATTGGCTTGTGGAATAGAGCGGCTAATTTTGGGAGTTGTTGCCAAGAGTCATCCCAGAACCTAGCTGTGGTACCTGAATGAATTTCCCAGAAGCTATGCTCTTGAATAAAAGTGCTATGAAGCTTTGCCGCATTCCAAATCAAAGAACCTAGGGTTGTAGTGCTAATTCTTATGAGGTCGCTCCATTGACTTCCTGGGGCATATTTTGCTTGACATAGTCGCGCCCAGGGTATTTGTGGTTTGGAGAACCAATTCCACCATATACGAGCTCCCATTGTGTTGTTGCTTTGGAGAGGATCCCTTAATCCAAGCCCACCCTCTGATTTTGGCTAGCAGACCTCCTTCCAATTGACAAGAGCCCATTTCCTGTTGAGACCAGAAGATCCCCACAGAAAGTTTCTCTGAAGATTGTGGATTGCTTTGAGGACCCATTTTGGCACTGCCAGGATAGAAAATAGATACAGTGGCATGGCCTGGAGAACAGATTTGATCAAGATGAGTCTGCTGGCCATATTGAGAGAGTGGAAAGTCCAGGACGAGAGCCTTGAATCCAATTTGTCTAGAAGAGTCCTCTAGGAGGCATGCTTTATGGCTGAGTCCAACAAAGGAGCCCCCAGGTATTTAGATGGAAGCACTGCTGTAGAGAATCCCAGAATACGAGCGATGTTCCTTTGAGTGGTAGCAGGGGTATTAAAAAAGAAGAGTTGGGATTTGGAGGCATTGATAGAGGTACCAGAGGCTTCAGAGAAGAGAGAGAGCAGATTTTTGAAGGCTTTAGCCTCTTGAGAGGAGGGGTGGCCAAATAGCATAGTATCGTCTACAAACTGTTGGTGGGATAAGGGATGAAGACCATGGAGAGAAATGCCTTTTAGAGCTTGAGAGGAAACGGTAGAGTGAAGCAAACGACTGAGCCCTTCTGCCATGAGGACAAAAAGGAAGGGGGATAGGGGATCCCCTTGTCGAATACCACGTGAGGGGTGGAAGGGCAATGAGGGGGAGCCATTGAGCAGGACCGAGAAACAGGGAGAGGAGATGAGATTCATGATCCATCTTGTCCAAGTGGTATTGAAGCCAAATGAAAATAACATCCGATGAATATAGTTCCAGCTAAGTTTGTCAAAAGCTTTAGAGAGATCAAGCTTTAGAATCATACCTGGCTTTTTCAGAAGCTTCAGAGAGTGGATTACTTCATTTGAAAGAATGATGCCGTCCATTATCTGACGCCCTTCTACGTATCCAGTCTACTCCGGTGAGATGAGAAGAGGGAGGAGAGGTTTGAGCCTGCTCGCCAGTACTTTAGAGATGAGCTTGTAGATGACGTTGCATAATGCAATCGACTTGTATTTGTCGGGCGTATTTGGTTCATCCGGGCCTTTAGGTACTAGCGCTAAGAAAGTGGCATTTAGGGAGGGGAGAATCCAGTGCATAGATCTTGATTCCTCCACTAATTCCCATACCTCTGTCTTGATGAGCTCCCAAAACTCGTGAAAGAAATTGGTGGTGAAACCATCAGGACCAGGTGCTTTGCCATCCTTGAGTTGGGCCATCGCAACTTCTACTTCCTGTTGGAGCAGTTTATTGTTATGGTCCTCCATTATGATTTTAGGAATGTGCTGCATGATGGTTCTAATTGCTTGATCTCTGCTTCCTGGAGGCTCCCTGAGAATTTCTTGAAAGTAATCTTTAAATTCCTTTTCCATGTCTTCATGCACTTCTAATCTTCCCCTTTTCTATTGTTGATGAATGCAATGTTGCTTTGCATTCTTCTTTGGATGGCGGATCTATGGATGAATTTTGTATTCTTCTCCCCTTCCTTGAGCCACCGGATTCTGTACTTTTGTCGCCATAGGATTTCTTCTTGCTACCTGCAAGCCTCAATTTTAGTCCAAAGGGTCTGCTCCTGATGCGCCTGCTCTTCTGTCCTACCCTCCAAGATGATAGTCTATTGAAGTGAGCTCATTTGCTATTCCAACTGTTTTCGATTCTCAAAAACGTTGCCAAACTGAGTGCGGTTCCAAACTTTGAGAACTTGTTTCAGGTTTTTTAATTTCTGTTGGAATTGGAACATTTTGGCTCCTTCAGGTGGGATGAAGGATTGCCAGGCCTCACTAACCACTACTTTGAAGTTAGGATTTGAGAACCAGAAGGCTTCAAATCGAAAAGGTCTGTTGCATCTTGTACCTGGCCGTGACCATTGTAACATAATGGGCCAGTGGTCTGATCCTCCTTGGGGTAATATGGAAGCATGAAAATCCCCTCCCAAGTGTATGGCATTGTCCGAGATGAGGAACTAATCTAGCATGGAAGAGATATGCTGAGTAACCCTACGCTTATTGGTCCAGGTATATACTCCATTGGAAGTCCGAATATCCATTAATTGATTACTTTGAATAAATTCTTTGAAGCCGCTACTATCACCTTCTAACCTTGTTATGCCACCGTGTTTCTCCTCCAGCGTCATTATGATATTGAAATCGCTGCCACCAATCCAGAGGGGGAACTGCCTGTTAGAATTGAGAATGGTGAGAGTATCCAATAGTTCCAGTTTTTGCTGTAAATTTTGCGGAAAATATACATTTGAGAGATGCCCGTGAATGTTTGTTCCGATGAGATGGAAGGACGCTTGGATGAGGAAATGGGTAGCATGAAAGTCTTGAAGAGTGAGAACCTGCGGGTTCCACATAATTTCCAGTCCTCCGGAAGCCCCAGAGGCATCTACTGAAACTGAGCAGCTGCCTGACCAGACCTTATTGAGGATTCTTTCTATAGCAGTGTTATTACTTTTCGTTTCTTGAAGAAAAATTAATGATGGTTTTTCTTGTTGGATCAAGTTTTTTAACATTTTTTGTTTTGAGGGGCTATTGAGCCCTCTCACATTCCAAGAGATGAGCTTCATGAGGAATAGTGGGGTTTGGGTTTGTAGAACTTTGTCAACTTAGGGAATCGCCCGGATTCCATAAGTATTTCTCCTACGATAATGGTCCTTTGCAAATCTGTTTTGCGCCCTCTTTTCTTCGTTTCTTTAGAATTTTTTTTCCATCCCAGTGGCTTCTTGCTTGTATACCTAGACCTTTATTGCACTGAGCTTTGGTAAGAACTCCTTCTAGCCTGTCGATTTGCCATGGGGGTATTGAGTTGTATTCTTTCTGCTTGCATGATGTTCCCAATTTGAGGATATCCAGACCATCCAAACTAACATTCTCTAGATCCTCATCCATTATTGTGGGGGTACTCTGATCTTCCATGGATGCGTTGTCATGCAGACTAAGGGCTAGAGCAGCATCTAGCTCCATTGTAGAGGACTGTTGGCCTGACTCTGGAACTGTTTTCTCCGAGGTAGAGGGATGTAAGCCAGTACCTAGAACAAGTTTCTCCGAGTCAGAGGATATTAGTAGGCTGGATGGATCGGATGCGGAGGATGGCCAAGAAGCTTTGATAATCTGGGAGGATGAGGGTGGGGAGGGAATCGCTTGAGGATCGGAGCTTTGATTCTCTGAGGGATCTTGAGAGGAGAGTAAAATGAATCTGTTCTGGGAATCAGGCCTTTTGGGGCTTTCTGGGGCTGCAGGATTTTTCTTTGCATGCCTCCGGCGATTAGGGACTTTAATGAATCCTTCAGAGTCTTTACTAGATTCATTAGCAGAGGTTTTGGCCTGGGTATTCAGGGACATTCTCGGAAGAGATGGCCATGTTCATGGCATTTCCGACAACGAAAAGGGATATGCTCGTAGTCTAATGGTTGGATCCATTCAAAATCATCATGAAAGAGACTTACCAAGTCTGCAAGAGCTTTGGTCAGTGCATCTGGACACAGATCCTGGTGTATGAGGTGTATCTACGGCTTTTGGTTTCCTCAGCAACTTTGATGAAAACCCCCAATCTATTGCCGATGTCCGCTAGCGTTTCCTCTTTCCAGTATTCCACAGGAAGGGAGTACATACATATCCATACTAGAGCCCAACTGAAATCTTCCTTATCTGGGTTAAACCTAGCTTTCTAGTCACAAAGGTATAGACCTAAGGAGTTAAAGAAGTACGGGCCGCCTTCAAATATGCGAGATTTGTCCTCCACGCAGTGCAAAATGGCCGTGAAGAAGCCTTTGCAGCCAAGCTGCAGAGTGACTTGTCCATTGGGCTTCCATTTTGAAGCGATCCAGCCCTGCAGAGCCTTTTCAGTTGGCCAAAATACTAGGAATTTGCCTATGAGCGCATGGTCCTGCATAAATTGGATTTCACTGTTGATTCGATGACTGGGGAGGTCGACTTTGATTTGTTCTGCAACTTTCAGAATGCATGTTGCCAAGGTCGCCTTTGGTTGTGACGTTGGAGACTTTTGGTTCACGCCTTTGTCTTTGTCATCCGCTTCACGTGTTGCTGAGGGGTAAACATCATTATTGACTGGATTGGATCCCTGATATGTTTCTGGGAAACCGCCAGGAGGGGACAGAGGTACTGCAGGCTTGGAAATGTCAGAGGCGGAAGCGTTGAAAGGAGGGGGGGAGGATCCCACCCCTCCCGAAGGCGCATCCATGGGAAGGAGGTCAGTAGGTGCGCTGTGGCATGAGCTTTGAAAACCAGGAGTATGCAGGGATTAGGGTTGTCTCGTACTGAGCAGAGCAAGGCATTCGCAGAGCTCTCAGGAGGGAAAATCACCGTTATGAAATATGAAATATTATTAGATACACTCACACGTCCAAAAACATTTGGTCCCAAATAAAAAAATTATTATATTTAATTAAATTATAATTTAAAACAAAACTAAAAAACAAATTTAAATTTTTAAATAATAAAAATAAAACAAATAAATTTTTTTAATTATAATATTTAATAAATGAAAAATTTAAATAAAAAACCAATTTTTTTTAGAAAACTATAATTATAATTTAAAATTAAAATAAAACGATTAATTAAAATTAAAATTTTATTAGATATGATTTTTGGGATTCAACTGCATTAAGTAAGTCATTCATCTATGACCATTTCCATGAGAGATAGTCATAATTGACTAATTTCTCATGATTTTTTAATAGTCCACTTAGCACTCATTACATTGGATGATGCTCACATGGGTGAAGAAGTGGGATTGAAACTAGTGCAATAAATCACATACCGTCAATCATCACTTCTAGGGCTTACACCCAGTAACCAGGACTTCCCAGGAGGTCACCCATCCCAGATTGCCTTTGGCTCAAGCGTGCTTAATTGTGGAGTTTTCCCCGCAATCAAGCCCACTTATCTTGCTACCCCATTTGCAAAACCTTAACAAGTATTATGCCTCATGAACCACTCTAGTAGAGTTCCCTTCACTCTTTTTGAATTAAGTATTGGGGGTTTTCGCAGTGCATTAAATTAGATATCATTTTTTGGGATTCAATTGCGTTAAGTAATTCATTCATCTATGACCATTTTCGAGGCTTGCACCCAATAACCAGGACTTCCCGGGAGGTCACCCATCCCAGATCCCCTCTGGCTCAAACACGCTTAACTGTGGAGTTTTCCCCGCAATCAAGCCCACTTAGCTTACTACCCCATTTGCAAAACCTTAGCAAGTATTATGCCTCATGAACCATTCAAGTAGAGTTCCCTTCACTCTTTTTGAATTAAGTATTGGGGGTTTTCACAGTGCATTATATTAGATATCATTTTTTGGGATTCAATTGCATTAGGTATTTCATTCATCTATGACCATTTCCATGAGAGGTAGTCGTATCTGACTAATTTTTCATGATTTTTGAATAGTCCATTTAGCACTCATTGCATCAGGTGATGCTCACATGGGTGAAGAAGTGGGATTGAAACTAGTGAAATAAATCACATAGCATTAATCATCACTTCTAGGGCTTGCACCCAATAACCAGGACTTCCTGGAAGGTCACCCATCCCAGATCCCCTCTGGCTCAAGCACGCTTTACTGTGGAGTTTTCCCCACAATCAAGCCCACTTAGCTTGCTACCCCATTTGCGAAACCTTAGCAAGTATTATGCCTCATGAACCATTCAAGTATAGATCCCTTCACTCTTTTTGAATTAAGCATCAGGGGTTTTCGCAATGCATTATATTAGATATCATTTTTTTGGATTCAACTATGTTAAATAAGTCATTCATCTATGACCATTTCCACGAGAGGTAGTCGTATCTGACTAATTTATCATGATTTTTGAATAGTCCACTTAGCACTGATTGCATCAGGTGATGCTCACAGGGGTGAAAAAGTGGGATTGAAACTAGTGAAATAAATCACATAGTGTTAATCATCACTTCCGGCGCTTGTTGTCGATAACTAGGACTTCCCAAGAGGTCACCCATCCTAGATCGCCTCTGGCTCAAGCGCGCTTAACTGTGGAGTTTTCCCCACAATCAAGCCGACTTAGCTTGCTACCCCATTTGCAAAACCTTAGCAATTATTATGCCTCATGAACCATTCAAATAGAGTTCCCTTCAATTTTTTTGAATTAAGTATTGGGGGTTTTCATACTGCATTATATTAGATATCATTTTTTGGGATTCCACTGCGTTAACTAAGTCATTCATCTATGACCATTTCCATGAGAGGTAGTCGTACCTGACTAATTTTTCATGATTTTTGAATAGTCCACTTAACACTCATTTTATGTTAAAAAAAATAAAATAACAATAAAACACATAATTATAAAAATAAAATTATAATTTAAATTAAATAAGAAAAACAAACAAACAAATCAATAAATTGTTTTTTTTTTTATATATATAATATTAAATAAAAACCTAAATATTAGTTTTTTAAATTTAATTTTAATTAAAATTTTCTAATATTTTAAAAAATAAAATAAAATTTCAAAAAAATAACAAACAAAAAAAAGAATTAAAAAAAATTAGTAATAGTGTTTAATAAATATGGTTTTAATTAAAAAAATTATAAACAAAAAAAGTAAATGCATTTTTTTCTAATTGAAATTTTTTTTTTGTGTTTTTCCATGCAATAATTTTAATGCTCCCCCCCAAAAAAAAATAGGAAAAAAAAAAGAACACCGATTTTTCCTTTCAAAAGCCTACAAAAAAAAAAATAACACCAATTTTTCCTTTCAAAAGCCTAAAAATTTCTTAATTTTTCTCCCAGAAATCCAACAAATTTGTGTTTTTTCTTTTTTTCCTTTTCATCCCTATAAAAATATTTTTTTAAAAAAGAGTTTTTTATGTGGTTTTTCCTGTAAAAACACAAAATTTCCCCAAATTCATCTATAAATAGTCGAGACAGAAACAAAACTAACCTTTAAAATGCGTAAAACTCTCATTGATTGTAAAACTCTCGATGAATGTGCTATCTATGACAATGCAGCTCCTCCGCAAAATCACTCCAAACTTTTTAGCAAGACCGAGAAGACTTGATGTGATGTGATGAATAGAAATGATGAATTTTATTTTATAGCGATGATTGTGGGAATGATTTATTTTTTCTTGAATGTGGGATTAAACTTAAAATTAAAATAAAATAATTTATAGTTAATATTATAGCTTTAAGTTAGTTTACGTTCATTATGGGATAAACAAAATATTAAATATAAAAACTAATTTACTTACGTAGTCAATGTTAAATAATTTAAATAGAAAAATTAATTTGAATTTCTATTAATATTTTGAATAGAAACTAGGGTGAAATTTTCCAAAACCAAAACATTAATAATATGTTTTCAAGTAAATTATAGATGAAAATTTTGGAGGGAAAAAATTTAAAACAAAATTTTTGGAGGGAAAATGTTCAGCGAAAGTTTTTGGGGGTGAGGGAAAATTTTCGACAAAATTTTTGGGGGGGAAACTTAAGAGGGAAATTCTGAATCTCTAAGTTATATATTTTCATTGGGAGAGAGTGCATTTGTATCATTCGACATCTTTTCGTTGAAGGTCATGGATTCTATAGTGAAATTTTTCTTTCTTTAGCATCAACATCTTCATCATGCAACAACTCTATTCATTTTGATGAATGTAATAGAAATTATTTCACTATGAATAGAGAGACAAATTTTCCGCTTGGTCTTAATCCTAAGGATGATGAGAGAAACGTTGATGAAGGGCAGCAAAAAGAATTTCCTGTGAATAGAGAGTCAATTTTTCCACTTCCCCTAATCCTAAGAATTATGAAAGCACCATTGATGAAGGGGGAGATGAAGAATTTCCAGAATCAAAGTTTCCACATAGTCCTAATCCTAAGGATTATGAGAGTGGCATTAATGATGGGGGTGATGAAGAATTTCCCAAGTCAAAGTTTCCACTTCCTCCTAATCATATGGATTATGAGAGCACCACTAATGAAGGGGGGATAAAGAATTTGCAGAGTCAAAATTTCCCTCACCTCCTAATCCTAAGGATTATGAGAGCAGCACTGATGAAGGGGGAGATGAAGAATTTACAGATTCAAAGTTTCCACATAGTCCTAATCCTAAGGATTATGAGAGCAGCACTGATGAAGGGGGGGATGAAGAATTTTCAGAGTCAAAGTTTCCACATCTTCCTAATCCTAAGGATTATGAGAGCAACATTGATGAAGGGGGGGATGAAGAATTTGCGGAGTCAAAGTTTCCACATATTCCTAATCCTAAGGATTATGAGAGCACCACTGATGAAGGGGGGGATGAAGAATTTCTAGAGTCAATGTTTCAACATATTCCTAATCCTAAGGATTATGAGAGCACCATTGATGAAGGGGAGGGCGAGGATGAACAATTTCCATTAAATAAGATTCAAATTTTCCACTTAGTCCTAATCCTAAGGATTATGAGAGCACCATTGACGCAGGGGAGGATGAAGAATTTCCATTAAATATAAATTCAAGGTTTCCACTTGTTCCTAATCCCAAGGATTATGAAACCACCACTGATGAAGGGGAGGATGAATAATTTCGTGCAAATTATAATTTGAATATGAATAGAGAGTCATATTTTCCACTTAGTCATAATCCTAAGGATTATGCGAGGATAGGTGATGAAGGGGAGGATGAAGAGTTTTTTGCAAACAATAATTTCAAAGGCACAAATGTCAATAATGCACTTTCTCTAACTGAGTGTTTCAAAGGTAGTTGTGGTGATGATGAATTGAGTCCTCCAAGGGAGGTTTTCAAAAGCGGGGATGAAGATGGTGAAGAATTTCGTCTGAGTCAAGATTTCAAAAGCGCAGATGTTGGTAGTGAAGAATTTCCTTCATGTGAGGATGGTAATGAATATTTTCCAAGCAATGATGGTGATGAATTTTCTATCTATCTTCGTCAATATAATATTCCTCCTACTGATGATGAAATTCTTTTTGCAGATAATAATTAAATGGGGGAGACGTTGCAAGAAAATATTGTATCTAGGAGTAGGAACAAGCCTTTTCATATCAATCCAAAATATTCTAGTTATACAAGGGATAGGATAGAATATCTCACAAGTAGAAGTTTTGTCAGTGATTTGATTTCAAGTGAATGTTGTCAAAAAGATTGTTTGAAACATATGGATTTCAAGTTTGCTATGGAGCAAAGGAAGTAACATTTGTCAATGAATAAAAGCATGCAAAATTCATTTTTAGTGGGTTGCATGCAATATACACTGGCAAGTTATGATTATCATATTGGTAATGTATTGATATGTAGAAAGGATTTCAAAATGTTTCATTCAGTTGGTAATTTTTGTTTGTTAAGAATCTGAAACAGACTGGAAAAAGAACCTACATACTATTCAGAAGTACGTTATAAAAGAGAGGTTGGACCATCATCAATTACTACAATGTCATGGATGAAATACTTCTTTTCAAAGCATGGATAGTGTATGCCAAATAAAGACACAATACATATTCCAGATAATTTCTCAAGATGAGAAATCTACAACTTATACAAAGAATATGCAAAAGGTGCTGAAGGAGATGGTAATTTTATCACATATTCATATTTTACAAGCATATGGAGGAATGAATTCAACGATGTTCATACTCCTAAGAAGACAAGGATGGGGATTTGCAGTACATGTGCTTCTCTTAAATAAAAAGGAGATAAATTTCAAGGGACAGAAAGAGGTATGCATTCATAACATTAATTTTAAAAATTGGATAGTTATTAACTATGAAAATATATTTATTAATAGATTTCTTTCATTTTATGTGTAGATTCCATTGTCAAAGCACTTCAAGAGCATCACAATCAGAAAACAAGTGAAAGACAAAAATTGTATAAACATAGAAAAAGTGTTATGATAATCCAAATAAATATTTGGGTTTGATAATTGATGGTATGGACCAAAAGAAAACACTTTTGCCACATTTTTTCTGCACACCAAAAAATCTACAGGAAGATAATTCTATTCAATTTCACTTGGTTAGCTGTATGGTCTTTAATGGGAAGATGTTGCCAATGGTTTACTTCACAGCTCAAAATATTCATAATGATGCAAATCCTACCATAACTATAATCCATGATGTGCTTTCTCATTGGTCGGCTATTCTTCCTGAATTTTTATATTTGCAATTGGACAACACAAGCCGTGAAAATAAAAATCAAGTTCTTTTTGGATATCTAAACATGCTTGTTCAATTGGGAATTTTTAAAAAGGTAAAGGTTGGTTTCCTTCTTGTTGGGCACACTCATGACCATATTGATAAGATGTTTAGTCATTTTTCATTAACATTGGGGAGGAAGAATTATGGGAGCCTTCCATCATTAACTAAATGTATTAAGAAAGAATATATTCCAGAGTCGGTTTTTCATGTGCTGGAGGAAACTATTGACATGCGAAGGTTTATTTTGGGATCGCATGGTGAGGATAAATGCATTGAACAACTTAATGACATTAGCTTCCAGCATCAATTTCGTATCAAAAAAATTGATGGAAAAACACTTATATGGGGCAAGAAGTATCCAACTGTTGCATAATGGGGGTCGTCTTCAGGTTTCACATTTTTGAAGTGCATTCCAGTTCATCCAATATTTTCATCAAAGATAATATTATTACAATCAGTTATTGAACTCAATAATGAACGAAGGCATAAGAGAGAGATAAATTATTCTGAATGTCTGGAAGAAATAAAAAAATGTATTAGAGATACATATGACTACTTTGATGTTGTTGATTCAGTTTGGCGGGAGTCTTTTTTCAAGGATCAAAGTGATATCATCTCAATATCAAGAAATGAATATACACTTTTAAAGACTCCATTTATTTGGCCTCAAAATATGCCAAATGAACATGAGGAAAGAAACATTGTTGAACAACAACAATCTCAAGGCATTATTAATTCTAAACAGGAAGAGGAAAGAGAAATATATATTGGTTCTAGAAGATCACATGCACAACGTGAAGCCATGGAAGACCTTTATAGGGGTTCTATGCAGGATGTTAACGAGAGTTGCATGATAGTAGTATTAGCAGATGGAGATCCACTTGGCTATCCATTTTGGGTTGTGAAGGTTATCCAATTCATTAAAGAAAATGAAGATATTACCGTTGTTAAGGTACATTTGTATGCCACAAGTACGCACCCATTCAATGGTGTGTACAAGCCAGAGATGGTAGTTGAAAAAAAAATTCACAGAAATAGGAAAAGAAAGGGTACAAATATAAATCGTCACCGCACAGACCTATTAAAATTGAAGGATGTTGACATACTTGTCTATGACTTCAATTTAACAAAGAGAGGAACTCTTTGCTTAAAGACCATACATATTTGGAAGAAGTTCATACCGGAAGGAACAGTGTTGAGATGGGAGTCTCCTTAACCTAATCGTAGATGTAGAAGACTTTTGAAACCTGAAATGATGGGCATGCATGTTGACTCATATGAGGCTCTAGCTGATGAAAAAGAAGAATATGGGTCATCTTCATCTGCATTCATTCATTCATCTGAAGATGTAGATTCTGATGGTATGCCAGATCCTATGGATGATTTTGAATAAATGTCTAAGACATTTTATGTAAATGAAGTTTGCATGGTAACTTGAAATAAATATTTTGACTTCCATGATCTCACATGAATTTATGAGTCACTTCTATGTTTGTTGGATTTAATGTTTTAACTAAAAGAAATTCATGTCTTTAAAGATGTTTGCATGGTAACTTGAAATAAATATTTTTGACTTCCATATGATCTTACATGAAGTTATGGGTCTTTTCTATGTTTTTTGGATTATATCTTTTAATATATGTGATATTCAATTTTGGAAAGTTGATATTTTGATTAAAAGTAAATAAATATTAGAAATTGATGTTTATTTTTTAAATTATACAATGACGTTGTCATGATATTATTTATTGTGATCATTTGGTATAAGATAGTTTTAAAATTGTTGAAATTTTAATGCCTCATTAAAAAGAACACTTCATTTAGATGCTCAATTTTTAGGTCTTTCTTACAATAGGATAAGTTGTCTTAGGCTAAAATTTGAAAAGAGCTATAGTTTTATCCTTTGAACTAAAAATTACTCTTGGAATAATGAATCTTTCAATTACTTCTTCATTTTTAAAAATTATTTTAGTCATATAATTTGCCCATAATTTCATGGTTGAAATGTGTTACAAACTGAATGTTTAATTACAAGGTTGAAAATTTCTCAAAATGTTAAGGTGTTTCTGAATTATGACATTTTATCTTAATGCTATGGTTGAAAAAAATTAAAGTTTCAAGGTTTTTTAGAGTCAAGATATTTTATCTTTAACTCCGTTGCTAAAAATTACTCCTGGAATAATGAATCTTTCATTTACTTGTTCATTTTTAAAAATTGTTTTAGTCATATAATTTTTCCATAATTTCAAGGTTGAAATGTGTTTCAAACTGAAGGTTTTTAATTACAAGGTTGAAAATTTGTCAAAATGTTAATGTGTTTCTGAATTCTGATATTTTATCTTTAATACTATGGTTGAAAAAATTACAATTTCAAGGTTCTTTAGAGTCAATGTATTTTATCTTTAACAACATGGATGGAAATAGTTGGAATTATCAAGATTTGAGACTAGATATTTTATCTTTAACATCATGTCCGAGAATTCTTGAAATGTTACAGTTTTTCAAAGTCTGGATATTTTATCTTTAACTCCATTGCTAAAAATTACTCTTGGAATAATGAATCCTTCATTTACTTGTTCATTTTTAAAAATTGTTTTAGTCATATAATTTGTCCATAATTTATTGGTTGAAATTTGTTACAAACTGAAGGTTTTTAATTACAAGGTTGAAAAGTTGTCAAAATGTTAAGGTGTTCCTGAATTATGATATTTTATCTTTAATGCTATGGTCGAAAACAATTACAATTTCAAGGTTTTTTAGAGTCAAGATATTTTATCTTTAACAAAATGGATGGAAATAGTTGGAATTATCAGGATTCGAGACATGATATTTTTATCTTTAACATCATGTCCAAGAATTGTTGGAATTTTATAGTTTTTCAAAGTCTGGATGTTTTCTCTTTAACTCCATTGCTAAAAAATGTAAAAATTGTAACCCGATTTTTTTTTGTTATTCCAGAATAAACAAATGTTTTTTAAGGGTGTTATTTTTATCCATTCTTCTAAAAAATAATGGTTTTTACTTCCATTTATAAAACATGTTGAAAATTTACCCTAAAAAAAACATCGTTCTGGAATAAACACTTTTCAAATTTGGGTTGTTTTTTCATGTTTTTTTGGGGTTTTTGGGCTCAAGTACACATTTTGAGGTAATAGTTCCCGTTTCATCCGTAACTATGTTTTTATTAAAAAATTAGATTATTATTTCTTTTGTTGATCAAAAAGTGTCTATTAAGTTATAAAAAAAGTACATTTTACAGTCTAGTTCCTCTCCGCTCTCTCGGCTTCACTCCGACCATATTTGTTAGTCAGAAAAAAAATTACAAAAACAAATAAGATATTGCCTTGTTTCAAATAAGCTACATAGACAAAAGGCCTTACTTTCCAGAAAACTAACAACACCAAAAAATATCCAGCTGAGCATTTACAAAGGAGGATTTGGTGCCTTAGCGACACCATGATCGACTTGACGACCAAAACCTTCATGCACATGGAATTCAACATGAGCTATATGAGCTTCTATTTCATCTAACCGCACATTAGTTTTGTGTTGGCTTTGAAAGTCAGAGGCGAGATGCTCCAAAATCTCCCTTTGGGTGAATTGTATATCATTAATTTACATAATGGTTTCATTGCAGTCTTCATACCTTTAATCATGCAGAATGTCCAAACTGGCCACCATGTCCCGCAACTAATCCACAATTGATGTAAGGGAAGGCACCTGTTCCACCAAGCTTGAGGACAAGATTCAGTTATGGGGAACCTCTCCCTCTTCGTCGACTCTACCCACGCCCTCATCAGCTCTCTCCCCGTTTGCACCTCTATGACCACCACCTTGTAGGGCACGACCCCGTTGATGGATCATCCCTGCACTAAGCATGCAACACCAACTCCGCTGAGAGTATAGGACACCTAAGACATGCCCACTCCACCAATTAACACAATTCCATAAATTAGGAGGTTGTGTAGCTCCCCACCACCCACAATGGCCAAGATTGTTACCACCCCCTCCCTCACTACAAAAACAAAAGAGATTCCCAAGTGGGCTGGCACAGGACCCCCCAACGATACTAATTCACCAAAAACAATAATCCACAAATTCACCACAAGGAGTACTCCACATACTCTCAAAATACATAATAAAAAGGACCAATGAAAAACTGCTCTTCCCAACACCCAAGAGAAGCCACAAGCATTAATTGTATTAAGTAGCAAGTCTTCTCGAGAGTTGAGAAGATTTTCTCGCAGCTTCTGGAGACTTCAAATAGCTTCCCAAAGAAGCCACTGTCATCGACAATCCAAAAGCTTCATCACAATGTATAAAATTCTTTTTCTAGCAATGTAAATTCAAAGTTTGTGGTGTGATCTACGTTCTATGATATGGTATCGGAGCTCAGGTGAGTTGTGAGGAGAGGTGAGATGTGAGGAGAGGTCGAGTGGTAAATAACTGTGTGAGGCTGATTGTTGTGCTAAGTGTTTGAGTGTCCTCCTTTGGGTGTTTGAGTGTGTAGAGAGCGTGAGCTCTTGCTATTGTGGGAAAGTGGCATAGTGTGAAGTGGTTGAGTTGAGTTTTCAACTCTGTTATGATTGTTACAGCATAGTCGACCTAAGGAGTAAGACAATATGGAGATTCCTGGAACAACGTTAGAAGAAGCACACTAAGGAGTGTATGTATTCATGTTTATGTTGAGAAATGGTCGTGAGGGATCATTGGCATAGCAGTTGAGTTGTGAGAGTTGTGAGGTAGCATTATTGTGGACAATAGTGTTGTTCATGAGCACCGAAGGATAATCATTTTCATGTGTGTTTTCATGTAAGAGAACATGTGTGGTTCGTGGACCTGTGCGTTGAGATTCCCGTAGATCCTTAAAGGTAGATTGGGCCATATTGTCAGTAGAGGACACCATATGAAATGAAGAGGTGAATGAATTGAATGCATGTGTGAGTGGTCTTTTTCGTTTGTTGAGACCGACATGAGGATTCACCTATTGTATTTGTGGAGTCAAGAAAATTATTTTTCCTATTGTCATTATTGTGGCTTGATGAGGTTATGTTTGGCCAAAGTCATGAGGAAATTGGTTGTTATTGTGAGGTGCCAAGGTGAAGTGCAAAGCTTAGTGAAAACTTGGTGTTGTTGGTTTCAAAGGCAGTAAGAAATTTCAAAAGCGGGGGATTTGTAAGGAATCTTGTGAAAATCTCTCATAGGCTGTAGTGAACGACGATTAGCCTGGAGGAAAAGAACGCGCCACTGAGAGCTTGCATATGCCAATATGGAGTTTCGAGAAAAAGAACGTGGATGCTCTGAACTTGGATTTGGTGCTTCGAGGAAAATATGTGAGTGGTTGCTCTAAGGAAATGAGCTAGAATTCTCAATGTGAAGGGAAATATAAGTGACATGTTTGTTCTAAGGTGAAGTTATTAGGGTTCGAATTTAGTTCCAGATTCAAGTTCGATTTTCAATAGTGGAATTTGTGGAGCAAAGAGAGAATAGATTTCGGTCATTGATTTCTTAGGCCGTGTGAGCTATTGCAAAATCGTGTAAAGCCCAAGTTGCCTGACATCATGGAGTTATGAAGATTGAGCTGAAGTTTTGATTTAGAGTGCTAGACCACTACAAAAAAGGAGATCCATTCATAGTTGTGGATCATAGTTAGGTAAGAGGGATCTGTTCTGTCAGGAGCATCGCTCACTATGCTAGAGTCAACTGTTGTGACCCATCTCAGTGTGCATGGAGTCATGGAGAAGTGGCATGAAATCTATGTGGTAGTGCTTTTTATTTTCTAATTTAGGGCTTCCGAAGTTTGATTTGAGTTGTAGTGAAGGGAGATCTGCTAGACAAATTTGTTGGTTATGGATAAAAAGTCGACTATGGTGTTTTTGGTGTTGGCCCACATGCAGTATTTGCATGTAAGGCTAAGTTGAGAGTCGACTGTGGAGATCAAGCTGGAGAGATGACCGTGGTAGCTAATCAGCTGATCATGGAGCTACAACTTATGATTGGTGCATGTGTAGGAGAGTGCCAATATTTTGAAAGACGTCTTTGTTTTGGGTTGGATTAGTGTGTTCATGTGAAGTTGTGTGAATATCCTAGTTCGAGTAGTGGCAGAGGAAGATTGCAGCTCATTGACGTGTATTAGGAAGATGAGAAATGAGTGGAATAATTTTTTATAGTGATCTTTTTTATAATTGTTTTTCAGAGAGTCCATTTGGAAGTATTTTTGGGCCCGGTAATATTTTTTATTCGGGTAGTATTTTTGAGTCAGAAGAATTACTCAATAAACAAAATGGTTTTATTGATGACCATGAATATCAGGAGGTGCAATCTATTCCACATGTTCCTGCAATCACTGAGAGTAGAAAGTGCTTCTCCGGGAACCCAATTGTTAGAAATTTGATTGGATCCGCTTCTAAGATGGTTGCGACATTGGAGGGTAAGACCATGGATGTTGTTCAGAGGCCACACATGTTTGAAGATGAGTGCATTTTGATGAAGGAAGAGGAACTTGGTGGCATACTTTACAAGGCTCCTTGTGATGGAAAGTGGGGAGAGCATGAATTAGATTACCTTGTTTTCATTGTTCGGGATGTTGCCTGGCATCCCAATCTAGAAGAGGTTGTTAAGTATGTAAGAAAAGAGTAGTTGAAGGAGCTCATAAGGAAAGTAAGAAAGGTGAAGATGAAACTGCATCAACAAATGAACAAGCATGGACCCTTTAGCAAGAAGACAAAAATGAAATATGTGTTATCAAATCATGTGTAAGCCTAGCTGAGACTTATACTAGCATGCATGTCAATTAAGAGTATGTTTGTGTCTTATTAATTGTGCTATAGGGTATATTATGTGTTTTTCATGTGGTTGGAATTAAGGGGGAGTGTTGGAAAACATTAATTCCAACCAACCAACCTCCCGCATTAACTTTATTAGGTAGGAAGTCTGCTCGAGAGTTGAGGAGTTTGTCTCACAGCTTCTACAGACTTCAGATAGCTTCCCAAAGAAGCCACTTTCACCGAAAATCTAGAAGCTTCATCACGATGTAAAAAATTCTTTCTCTAGTAATGTAAATTTGTAGTTTGTCGTGTGATCTGCGTTCTCTGATAGGATCATAAACATCTCTTGCTTCATGTAAATGTTAATAGTAGAGGTGCCTCTCTACTTCGTTCATGTGCGAAGCCTAACATACTTTAATTGGATCGATCATAATTCGCATTCAGTGAACTTGATTTTGTCCTTGAGAGCATTCACTGACATTGAAATGATGCATAAGAAGATAATCCTACTCGAATACACAATAATTTTTTACCTAAAAGAAGTTGTGTGCCTAAGAAGAATTTCCAATGTTTTTGATAGGACTATTCCCACTTTGAGGAAAGATTTCTAACTCTAACAAAAAAATTCTCAAATTTCTCACCCTCGATAAATTTTCTTGGAATATAGGCACTTGCAAATCCAAATTTATTAAACCATGGTATATGTTCAATGATGTGGGCATAAATGTACATTGTGATAGGACTATTCCCACTTTGAGGAAAAATTTCTAACTCTAACAAATTTTGAAGCGAAGAGATACATTGCACTCGACAAGGATTTTGAAGTGAAGAGATACATTATACTCGGCAAGGATTTTGAAGTGGAGACACCAATTTAAAGTTTTTTTAATAAGTTAAAATAAATTATTTCTATATAAAATAAAAATTAATTTAAAAT
Organism: Pinus tabuliformis; assembly: GCA_031772625.1. Taxonomy (NCBI): domain Eukaryota; kingdom Viridiplantae; phylum Streptophyta; class Pinopsida; order Pinales; family Pinaceae; genus Pinus; species Pinus tabuliformis. The sequence continues at coordinate 655,664,554 of CM062818.1, read as the reverse complement.
TTTATGACTATTTTATTTGCCGTATTGTTTATTTGGGCAGGTTGTACCTATTTTAAATAAAAAAATTATATTTATATATATATATATATATATATATATATATATATATATATATATATATATATATATATATATATATATATATATATATATAGTTTACCATAACATGATTTGAGTATTGTTCTTTTGGTCAAGTTATACATATTTAAATGAAGAATCCTATTATAAGGCTAAGAGCATGTATTGTTTTTTAAGAGATTAGAGGTTTAAAACCAAAAAGTAAAATATATATACTATGATTTTAAATAATGATAATAATAATTACTATAATATGGTTTTAATAAAAATTATATAGAAAAAATTTAATAAAATTATTTTCATATATATATTTTATATAAAAATCACATTAAAAAAATTGAACTCATATAAAAAAAATTCATTGAATTGTGTTGGCTAGATAAATCAATCTTACGGACAAGGCCAATCTCCCTAGTATCAAAAGATATCTAGCAACAAGTAGACAAACAAATCTATCTTTCTCTAAACATATGCGATTCATAAATAAAAACTCTTGAGGTGTTTAGACCCTACTTTATGTCCAACGCTAGTTTGTAGCAGCCATCCTTCAATTGTCCGAAAGAGTTTCCTTTTGAGAACCTGCAATCACAAACAAGCAAACATCAAATAACACCTGCATAGCTAATATCATAAATCATGTTCATTATGGTGATCAAGGAATCCATAAAATAAACCATAAAACAACAGCTTATTGAGAAAAAAAACTTATTTGTATTAACTTTGAAGTAGAAGAACCTTACAACCTTTTCAGCCTTGATGTTGAACAAGCTCTTCCCAAGGTCTGAAACAGGAATCTCCTTTACTTTGACAAGACTTACACTCTTCCAAATGAGATCAAAGAGGTATGTAATCTCTCCTCATAAAATCTCAATTAATAAGACTAAGTTCCAGCAGCATTTCACCTCAAAAATATTCAGCTTTCAACCTCCCAAGTAACCAGCCCAATGCTTCATTTTATAGTGTACAGGAAGGAGGTTATAGGTCCACCTATGAAGGGATAGAGTCCTCCTTCGAAGGGATAAGCTCCTCACATCAAGGGGTTAGCTCCTTAAGGTATGGGATGCATGAACCTTAAGGGAGCGAACTTGCCACCTCAAGATTCCTTCCAGAAGCTTCTAGAAATGACTCAAAGTGAGTTTTTAATAATATACTTGCGCCTTTTTAACTTTTACAGGGGTCTGCACCCATAACATAGAGACAGAGCGGTCAGGTGCGTAGGAGCGGGACCGCAGGTAATGCTAAGAGAAAGTGCGGAACCAGAGTTTTAGAGACTTTTGAGGACTTTCTCTTATTTTCAAGGCTTGATATGAAGAATTGAGGCTTAAGACTTGCAAAGGAGGAAAGTATGAGTGGTAATGGACTCACACAGATTGCAGAATGTCAAGGTGACAATTTTTTGTGCAACAGATTGCCCCCTAAAGTGTGAAGTCTGTAATAGATGAACATAGAGTTTGTCATCTATGAAGAGTGAAGTACTTTATCATTTCAAGGATCATCCTGTGGACACCCCAATTGGAACCTGTAAAAACATTCAATGCAAAATACATATATATGTGAACAAATCATCGCTGAGGTAGGCATTCCCATACTCAGATCAAAACTGACTAAATTGTTATGATATAGGAATGATTTTGTAATATGTCAAGAGTATAGACATATGTAAACACAGTATGGACGCAACCATATGTTTATGAATAGTCCACTGTATAATGAATAAAAAAATTCCTCGCAGCCTGGATGGTTGAAACTAGATTCAAGGTCTTGATTTCTGCTTCCCGAACTAGTACGATTCTATCCATGTGAATGAATGTGTCGAAGTCGAACATTGTAGAAACCACTTGATTACCAATCAATGATGTGAACTGTTAACAAGTGTGAGAGAAACCACCAGTAATGTCAATGGCTCTCAAAGTACTCAGTACAATTCATGAAATATGAATAAATGAGCTAATGTCGAACATGTCATAGAGTCATTTGATCGAAGGTCAATGATGCAACCTATTGTCGAAGGTGAGAAACCTGCCATTAGGGCATGCAGATTTCAAGGTACTGATGATTTCTAGATCATATTTCTAGATAATGAGTTGAAGTCGATAGAAAGTGATCTGTCGTAGGCAAGCCCACAACATGAAATCATAGATCAAGTTTTGAAGAAATATATTTGGCAAGGACTAACTCAGGGATGGTCAAAATGGATGACAGATATTTTGCAGATGAATGGTTTATTTGAACTAACCTTTTGAACACATAACGACACTACAGATGTCTTGGTGACAATTGACCCAAAGCTGATACCCAGAAACCGGCTGAAGACTTTCAATATGGTTTGATTAACTATTAGGCAAAGGATTTCCTGACCTAGGTGAACAAAAAGTGTCGTGTTCAAGACTGGTTAACTGCTTTTCTAAAACACAAAGTGTAACAAACAAGTTCATTTTTCTCTCTTTTCCCCCACCATTTCTGGCAAGTACCTCTTTATTTTTGACAAGCTTGAGGAGGATAACATTTGCTTGTTTACAAGCTCATCCTTCAGATGAGACCAACTTAGTTTAAAATTCAAACCCTAAGAAGGAGTGGTTCGTTCCTGTTTAAAATTGAACAGGTCCTTTACAGTTAAATTTTAACAAGTCCAGTATAGGAAAACTCGGTGTTTTTCAATTTTAGGGAGTCAGAAGAACAACTTAAGAAAACTCCATGGGTGTCCTTTTTCATGAATTTGTGTCCCCCAAGCCCAAAAAAGTATAAAATAATACTTGACAGAACTGCTTGACCATTATGATCAAGGAGTACTTTTCATAATTAGTGGCTCTTATCCGAAAAAGTAAAACTGCGATCGAAGACACGTCGTTTTAGAACTAGTATAGAACTTGAAATGACAAAAGTCTGGCAATATTTTCATGTTTATACGGTCATAAAAGAGCTTTAAGTGGACCGCCTTTTTATTCTGTTTAACGAGTTAAAAGGGAAAAACTCAGCAATCTTTTCATATTTTACGAGTCAGAAAAGAGCTTAAAGAGGACTTGTCCTAGAGGAAAGAGTGGTATAAAGGGTAGAAAATAGTTCCGACAATGGTGGAACTGCTCAAAACATGTAATGGTTAAGAGGCTAGCTAATAAAACCACTCATAAGTACGGTCCTTCAGGAAAGGGAAAACAACCAAGTGAAAGCATATGATCAGCCAAAGAGATGGTGGCGATGGAATGAAAACAACCAAGGCTCATCTAACAGAATTTAGCAGATAAAGACGACAATCATGAGATGTAAAACAGGTATGGGTTCATTTTTATACAAGCTTAAACCATAGAGAACTTTTCTTGGATTCGGTTTCATGTTTACGCAAGCTTGAAACAAAAAACTATGCTTGTTATAAGTTTGGATGCCACCGGCATGATGACTCAAATCAATTTACATGCCCCCCAAGCTTCATTGCATTCAACCAGGTGGATGGAATGAAGGTTCACTTTCGAGATCTTGGAAATACTCGACTTGGATTTTACAAGATCTTAATCAAAGACTCGATTTGGAAAGGGAGTTGTTTCATTTTTTAATGAGGTTGACACAGTAACAGAACTATCCTCATGACCCTTGTTTCATTTTTAAACGAGCTTGACACAAGACAAGGAACTATGCTCCATGACCATTGTTTCATTTTTTTAACGAGCTTGACACAAGATAGAGAACTATGCTCACAACCCCTTGTTTCATTTTTTAACGAGCTTGACACAAGACAAAGAACTATGCTCACAACTCCTTGTTTCAATTTTTAATGAGCTTGATGCAAGACAAAGAACTATGCTCACAACTCCTTGTTTCATTTTTTAACAAGCTTGACACAAGAAAAGGAACTATGCTCCATAATCCTTGTTTCATTTTTTAACGAGCTTGACACAAGACCAGGAACTATGCTCACAACATCCAGTTTCATTTTTTAACGAGGTTGATATAGGAAGAAACTATCCTCGCAACATCCAGTTTCATTTTTTAACGAGGTTGATACAGGAAGAAACTATCCTCGCAACATCCAGTTTCATTTTTTAACGAGGTTGATACAGGAAGAAACTATCCTCGTGACATCCAGTTTCATTTTTTAACGAGGTTGATATAGGAAGACACTATCCTCGTAACATCCAGTTTCATTTTTTAACGAGGTTGATACAGGAATAAACTATCCTTGCGATAGGTCAGGAATCAGAAAACGATTGTACAGCCAGATATGTAATTTCAAAGGGACTCAAAGGCATCACACCATCAAACGAATCCACCTTAGAATCAGAAGGTACGATCCAAGGATCATCAAAAGTAACAATATTCGATGAAATCATATGAATAGTTGCAATAGAAGGCGATACGTTAGGAGGAGGGAAGGAAAAAGTTCCTACTAAACCAGAATCATTAATCAAACCTACCCCAACATCCTTGTTAGGGGTAGTTGTTTTACTGACGTGCTAAACACTATCTGTAGAGGCGGGTCGGATGAGAAATAACTCAGTTGGTCTATCGTAATGATCTTTCCATTATGAGGAAACTTAATAAGCTGAAAGACCGATGAAACAATAGTAGTCATAGCATAAGACCAACTGCGACCCAAGAGAAGGTTGTAATCTAGAGGGGCATCTACCACTTCCACATCTAGATTAACGGTTTTTCCTTCGACCTCATAAATTTTCCAAAATACCAAAAGGATGGAACCCTCAACCATCAAAAGCCTTTAGAATTGTCGGAGACTGATTGAGTGTGGGAGAACCAAGCAATTTCCAACACTGGATTGACATAATACATGTAGAAGCCCCTTCATCAATCACAGTCCGAAAGCAAGGTCTGCTTTTGACTAACATTGGAATCTGGAAAGCCATTTGATGAGGAAGGAGGGGTGTACTATTCTCTAAATCGAAGATTATTAGGTTCGAAGCCTGAATATCGACAGCTCCTATAGTAGACAATAGTAATTTACGTTGTGCTGGGCATGATTGCAGCACTTCCAAAGCTGACATTGCTGAAGGGGATATAGCTAAGTCGTCAACAATGTTATAATTCTGAGTAGCTCTTGCATGTGGATTGAAAGATGATTTTTGAAGTATACCTTTATCAGGAGGTTTGATTACTAAGTTATGGTTAGGTTTCTCGATCTGTAGCGAATCAGAACCAGGAGGAGGTGTCGTTGATGTGTATGAATTAGAAGATTCTACTTCTTTACCATCAACAAGATTTTTACTACCATAATCTTGCGATCGCGTCGCAATCCTAACGTGAGACATCATCATAATGGGTTCTTCTAAGGTATTCGAGGAAGAAGCAACCATCTTACTATCTTGAGTAGGATAAGGATCCTTCAAGACAACAAGCGTTTGAGAACCTTTAACGAATTTCGGAAACTCTGCTCGATATGGGCATTCTTTAGTAAAATGATCCTCGTCACAATTGAAACAAGGATAGCGAGGTTTCCGTTTTTCATCAGAAGATTCATTTTTATCTGTTTTATCTTTTGAATTTTGATTGTTTTTGTTCTTCCCCTTCTCTTTACTACCGCATTTTGTCGTAGATGAATCTACGACATGGACATCGGCAGAAACTTCAGCAGAAGAATCTCCTTTTGGGGAATCAGGTAAAGTTATTGTAGGAGAAGAATTCTTTGAAGATTTCTTCTTACTTTTAATACTAATTGAACCAATCATACCATTAGCAGCATGAGACCCTGAAGGAGCTATAGTTTTTGGAAGATCAGGGATTTTTTTGTGTAAAGTACCTGACTACGTATAAACGAGGTCAAGGTACTGAGCCTGAGCAATGACTGGCTCTTCAGTGACAACTCCTACCTTAGCTACATCTTCAGTTATTTTAGGTAACAATGATTTAACGAACCATTCTGCTAAAATTTGGTCCAGAATGAAAACGTTCACTAAACGCCTCCTACATTGCCATTCATGAATATGATCAGAAATATATGTGGACGTGGATTGTTTTAGTGAAGTTAACAATTCCGTGCCATTGTTGTATCTGACAGGCAACTGAAAATGAGTTAAGAAAGAAGTAGGTAACTAACTGAAATTATAAAAAGAGCCTCATGGTAACTCAATGTACCATTTGGCGACAAGACCAATAAGAGTTCTTTGAAAAAGATGCAATCGAATTGAATCATCAATGATAGAATTAGATGCACACCAGAGGTGATAAGTCATAACATGATTCGACGAATCCTCTCCTGACTTACCCTCGAATTTCGAGATATCACTGGGAAACTTACTAGGCATTGGCGGCCAATACGGAAGATAGTAAATTGGATCGTTCGTAAGGCGCGACAAATCAGGTAATCCAAAGTTGCAATAAATGGTAACTAACGGTTAGGTTCGCGAAAACCTTGTGTAATGAGACCAGCTCCAGGACGAGGATATCCAGGATAACCTGGAATCGAATTTGCATTAGGAATGTTATAACCTCCTAGAGAACCAGGATTAGCCGAACCAAACTGAGGTTGTTGAGGCTATTGATAAGTATAGCCAGGGTACAGTTGATTCTGATAAACTGGGTTTTGTACAGTAGGACTGAACTAATACTGTCCCTGGTACTTGTGGCAATTGTACTTTGACCAGCTTGCCGTGTAGGCATCTGGACCAAAGTCTGAACTGTGTGTCCTGACTGGGGCACAGAGACTTGAGGAGTTTGCACTGATGCAGGGATAGTAGAAACTAGAGCTATAGATACACCAGAAACAGGTGTGGTAGGTTGAATAAAAATCGCAGCAATGGCAGCAGCAGTTCGAGGCGGAGTCTGAGGTGAGCTAGGCCCAGGCTACTAAACTAAACCAGGTGCAGAGGTTTGAACCATAGGTTGGACAGGTTGCTGGGTTAGACCAGAAACCAAAAGTTGTCCAGTTTGATTAGATAACTGCACATTAGGTTGCAAAGTCTGTTGAGTTTGAGACGGATCCCACACCATGTTCATTCTGGGACTCATAAAAGGTTGTGCATATGGAGGACCATAACTTGGTTGAACGTAGGGCTAATAATTAGGAGGTACATTTCCAGCTCCTTGTAAAAGTGATTGACCAGAAGGTGGTTGGAAACCTTGAATTGGGTATTGACCTTAAGGCAGATAACCCTGAGGCACATACTGAATCTGGGGTTGATAGGCATCCTGAGGAATATACTGAGTCTGGGGTTGACCTTGGGGTATGTACTGTCCTGAAGGTTGAAAACCTTGAGGTAGCCCTCCAAGTAGAAACTGACTACCTTGGGGTTGTCCCCAGGTGGTAACTGACTACCTTGAGGTTGCCCCCCAGGTGGTAACTGACTACCTTGAGGTTGAGGATTTGGAATACTACCAGACATCATAAGAATCTGCTCTGCGTTCAACGTTTTAGTTCCATTATTACCAGGTGATAATTAATGTTTAGTCGATCAAGGAGTTGTTCCTGAAAAAGTACCAGAAAGTGACTGGTACCCCAAAGGAACAGTAGGACTGTCATATAAAAATGTTTCCGATGATTGGGAAAACATAGATGATTGTCTTGACATGATTGATCAAGGATAATAACCTCTGGGTGTAGGATGAAAATAATCACACGCAAACAAAGAAAAATTCAACAAAAGCACCTAAAGTCTCTAAAGAAACAAACAACTGAATCACACACCTAAAAAATCTAAGAGTTCAAACCACACACAAACAATAACTTCCTGTACCAAAAACACTAGTTGGTGATGAAATCCAACGTCGTAGAATTTTAATACAGAAAGGGTGGTTGGAATAATTACCCCGACAACCTGCTTAATGAAACAGACTGGCACAAGTTTCTTCACAAAACCATCTCGAGTGAAGAGAACCCCCAGAGAGTCCAAGTGAGTCTAGTCGACGTCTACTCCAGGTACAATGAGACCCGTCCTTCACCATCACCTTAGGAAATAATCTTAAGTATATGGACACCAAGGTTACCAACACCAACAAATACAACTAGGGGAACAGTCTACGATCTGATCTATGCGCAAGGGCAGAGCAACAAAGCTCAATCCCCTTGAAGGCTCCTCGACACGATCAATCCGAGGTTTACCAACAAGTGACCCCAGGCTCCTTGACAATGGTTAATCCGAGGTTTACCTTTTTTAATATGCACAAATCTTCTATCTTTCCCAATGAAACAGACTTGATTATCTCAAAGGTTCGGACATGATCTCGTGATTTACTCCTTTAAGAGAAGCTTCCCATAATGTATCAATTACAATTGGATTTATTTCCAACCGCAAGATGTATCTACTTGTTTGTTTTAACTATCTTGGAGAGTTAATTACTCCCCACTCCAAGATACTAGCCTAAGCTATATTGGTGATAAGAGCCCTAGAAATAAAAAATATTACTAGATAAATTTTAATTAAGCGTTACTTTTATGGGTTGTTCTTTAAGTCAATAGGTATGGAAAAGAAACTTTGATGGTGTCAATACTTGACTCCAAAAACACTAAAAAATGCACCTAAAATGATAAGCAATTCGTTTTTCTTTCAATGAAATTCTAGCTAAAAGAAAGAGTTTGAGAATGCAATTCTTTAAGAAACTAGTCTTTCTTTTAACATGTAAATGGAAAGAAAATCTTTTTGTCTTTTTCAATAAGAACTCAAAACGATTATGCTCACAATAAATCCCTTTCTTTTTCAAAACTCAAAACTGAAAAAAACAATTTCTTTCAAAAGAGATCTACAAGTTCTAGAAAACACTCAAAACTACAAAACTAATCTTGAGATCTAAAAAATTCTAAAAACCTAATGGTATAAAAGCTTCAATTCTTTTGGAGGACGTTTTACTTAGTCATTCGGGAAACTAAGGATTCATTCATTCAGAATAACAAATCAATCAAAAAACATCCAAATATGTTTTCTTTTGTAAAAATGAAATTCAAAACTTATAACCAAGTTCGTTCAAAGATTTACAAAAAGAAAATTAAATATATTTCTCACAAAGGACAGATTTCACAATTCAGTCAGACTCATCAAGAAGACAAAAAGACATCAGGGTAATCTAAGGTTTCTCAAGCTTCTGATCTTTGATTCACTATAGAGACCATGTGAAAACCACTCCAGGCATGCAAAACTTCTAGAAAATCATCTAAAACAAAAATACCGATGGAACTCACTCACAAGAGATTTTTGACAAAACACATGCAGATCTGGGTAGACACTAAAAGTTGTAAATGAAACCTAAAACTTAACTGGAAGAAAACATTTTAGGTTTTTCAAAAAAAATTACAGGGCCCGCAGGCTTCCAGAAGAAACAGGCGCGGTACCACTCTATGTACTAAAGGAAAAGTGTGGATATGCCCGCACTGTCTATAAAGAGAAAGTGTGGTCCCCTGAAAACTTCGAAAAAAACAAAAAATAATCCAAATCCTAAAAACTACCCAATCCCACACACATCAAGCAAAAACCAGGAACGAGAACAAGTTTCTCAAATCAAAACAAAGGAAAAACAAAAATCAAATTCATTCCCCAATGGAGTCGCCAATTTGTTGGCTGGATAAATCGATCTTGTGGACAAGGCCGATATCTAGCAACAAGCAGACAAACAAATCTATCTTTCTCTAAACATATGTGACTCATAAATAAAAACTATAGAGGTGTTTAGACCCTACCTTAAGTACAACGCTAGTTTATAACAGCCATCCTTCAATCGTACGAAAGAGTTTCCTTTTGAGAACCTACAATCACAAACAAGAAAACATCAAATAACACCTACATAGCTAATATCATAAATCATGTTCATTATGGTGATCAAGGAATCCATAAAATAAACCATAAAACAACAACTTACTGAGAAAAACAAACTTATTTGTATTAAATTTGAAGTAGAAGAACCTTACAACCTTTTTCAGCCTTGATGTTGAACAAGCTCTTCGTCCTAAACAGGAATATCCTTTACTTTGACAAGCCTTACACTCTTCCAAATGAGATCAAAGAGGTACGTAATCTCTCCTCATAAAAGATCAATTAAGCAGACTAAGTTACAGTAGCATTTCACCTCAAAAATATTAAGCTTTCAACCTCGCAAGTAACCAGCCCAATGCTTCATTTTATAGTGCAGAGGAAGGAGGTTACAAGTCCACCTATGAAGGGATAGAGTCCTCCTTCAAAGGGATAAGCTCCTCACATCAACGGGTTAGCTCCTTAAGGTATGGGATGCATGAACCTTAAGGGAGCAAACTTGCCACCTCAAGATTCCTTCCAGAAGCTTCTAGAAATGACTCAAAGTGAGTTTTTAAAAATATACTTGCGCCTTTTTAAATTTTACAAGGGTCCGCACCCATAACACAGAGATAGAGTGGTCAGGTGCGCAGGAGTAGGACCACAGGTAATGCTAAGAGAAAGTGCGGAACCAGAGTTTTAGAGACTTTTGAGGACTTTCTCTTATTTTCAAGGCTTGATATGAAGAACTGAGGCTTAAGACTTGCAAAGGAGGAAAGTATGAGCGGTAATGGACTCACATAGATTGCAGAATGTCAAGGTGACAATTTTTTGTGCAACAAATTGTCCTTTTTTCTTACGGGATCATTGATTCACTTGTTTAAATAATTGTAATCATCTTTTTTGAAATATTTTTTGAAAGCCACAACAACAACAACAACAACAAAATTATTTCAATATTTTACTCAGAAAGCCACTTTGTCAGGCTTCCAATTTTCTTTGAGTCTCTAAAACTTCAAATTTTTGAGTGGGGCACACCGGTGTGCGAAATTCACTTAATTCTATAGCTTTTTGATACCAATGAATTATAAAAGCAGCTTCATTCAGAATTTGACTTCAGGTTTACAGGGTCATTGGACTGTATGAGCAGTTTCACTCACATTTCAAAAGAGAGAGCATTCCAATGTTATGCCTGCTCTGCAATGAGGATGACGATTAAACTATTAATCATCACTTTGTTACTTATAGTCTCTCTATGTACGGGAATGCACTTCTCCGCAGCTGATCCAAAGACTTTTATTTTTTGGAGCATTTGTGGGAATAGCAGAAATTATACTTATACAAACGATAATGCGTTTCAGCTTAATCTAAACAAGCTTTTGGATTCATTGGTGAACAATGTTTATACCACCGGATTCAATACCTCTAGTATTGTTTCTCAGGGGGCAAACAACAATAGTACTATTTACAGGCTTGTCCAATGCAGGGGAGATTTAGATTCCTCGGATTGTGAACGGTGCGCTTCCGCGACCAAACTAGAGCTTGTTCAGGTTTGCCACAACACTTCTAGATTCATTCAACTAGATCATTGCTTCTTGCGTTATGAAAACCATAAGAATTTGTCAATAAGTGTTCTCTGCAATGCTATAAATAGCAGTCAACCACAGCAGTTCACAAATGTTGTGAAGGCACTATCTCTCAAATGTTACCACTGACGCTGCCCAGGATCCCAAACTTTTTGCCGCAGATTCAGTCGTTGTGCCTGGTAGTATATCACAGACTATATACAGCTTAGCGCAGTGCTGGAGAGATTTGTCCTGGAAAAGCTGTAGATCGTGCCTAACTGAAGCCCTGTCAAATATATTTTGATGTCGAAGTGGAGCTCTTGGGGCACAATTCAGATCTAAGAACTGGTACTTGCATTATGAGCTTTATGATTTTTCAATACCTCTTTTTAATTTCCACCACCAAGGGAAATTCCTCCAGTGTCTTATGGTATGTTCTTCACATTGTTTACTGATCCAAAATGGATCTTGGAAAAAGCTCTTAAGTCTTCAATTGTATTTAAATGGGAAAATATGTTTTAAAAGCCCTTTAAAGAACTATCGCATTGTGGCCTTTTATCACACCGGAAAAATATATGTTTTAACCATGAAAAACAGGGTATATAGGCAAAACCTTCATCGCATCCATGTATATATATATATATATATATATATATATATATATGTTGCAACAAAGCCTTTTTATCGCATCTAGAGAAAATATATGGTTCATCACATATATGCATATATATATTACAATGGAGTTTGTTATCACATCAGGAAAAACCAAGGTTTAGCGTTAAAAGACCATGGCCTTTTGGAACTGTGACAGTGATTAGCACGAGTTAACGAGGGCCATTGATCGAGCGCACAGATCAACAGTCCAGATCAACTACCATATCGCATCGTGGGGGACCAAACGAAGGTTAAACTGTGTGCACGTTATATACCCGCCGACCGTAGGATCGAGGGACCGTATCATCCGACAGATATCGAGCACAAAGGTAACCGGGCATTAACTCAAAGATCAGACCCAAACTTTTATGGACTGGGAGTTTATAAACCCCATCAGGTCTGTGAGGATTGTTAAGAGTTGGGCAGGTTGTCCGCCTAAAATCAACAGGGACCGTCAAATCTACTAAGCGTAGATCAATGACGGAGGGTTGTTGATCAGATTTGTTTGTGTGGAGGAAAATCTCAGCCGTCGATCTGGTGGCAGAAGACCAACGACAGAGATTTACTCACATTGCAACATGGCCAAAGGAAGGACTTACCAGGGGCTCGATACATTGCAATATGTGATTGCCGATCGCCATATCGCATCGCAGCAATACAAAGGAGCAGGTGATATGTGACATGCGATACACCTAGACCTGATAAGGATTATAGGTCGGGTTTAAATAAATTTGAAGTTTGGTTTCTTTGTATTTCTTTATATTTCCCCATGTATTGATATATGGCCACATGCAATGCGATATAATGATAATGTGAAAAAACAACGGACCCGATAGGTTTATAGATGCGGCTTCATATCTTTTGGAGTCCATCTTGGTCGGATTTTCCATGTTTTGTAGCATATTTCTATTTTTAAATAGAGAAGCGATTCTTTGGGATTTTCACCCGCGCTGGTCCTTTCTGTTTGGAAACATGTGGCCACCATACCTGAGAACGTTTTGTAGTGATTGTTTAATGCTCAAAAGGGATTTGAACGGACAGCAGCTGGGAGCCATAGAGCTTGAAGAGGGATACAAACTGACAGCACCGATAGGCTTAAAATGCCATCCGATAATAGAACAGATAGCTAGAGAGCCAAACAGGAAGTCAGAGGTTAGAGACAGATTGAGACAGAACAGTTGATCAGAGGCACTAAGAGGGGGAGTCTGTGCACTCTTTAGACTTGAGGTTTTTGAGTATCCCTGTGTAATATCACTGTCTGTGTGTTGAGACTCAGGTTGAGATCACACTTGTAATATTATGTTCTTAAAGACTTAATAGAGAGGTCGTCACTGAAAGCTGGACCAGGAGACATAGCCAGGAAGTATGGTGAACTCCTTGATTATTTTCTGTGTTGATGTGTGTGTGCCTGTTATGTTTTCTGACTGCTCATTGTCTATATTATTCACAATCTTTTCGATCTGTTGCACTAAGTAATATAGGAATTTTCTTGCACGTAAGTCTGTAATACCTTAATATTGATTTAAGATCTCATTTTTAGATCAAGTGGTATCAGAGCATTTGGTTTTGTTAAGGTTAGACAAGCTTGTGCTGGATTTTGAATGCTAACTAGATTAAAGCTCAGACTAGGAGAAGGAGAACTTGTTGAGGCTAACCCAGAGATTGGAAGAGTCTATTCTCAAAGGAGAATGGCGGAAGAAACTCCATTGGGATCAGAATCTCAATTTATGGAAGGTTTTAAGGCACTCCAAGCCATGGTGGAAGAGATGTATCTGGAATTTAAGAAGGGTCGAGGTGAAAGCACTTCAACACCCAAAGCAGACAAAGGAGCAGAGGAACCGTTTCTAGTTTCCCATCTAGAAGGCAAAGGAAAAGGAGAAATGCCTTCTCCACCAACTCCTCATCATCACCTTCATCTTCCTCATCATCTTCTTCACATAAAACTAGCCCTAATAAGAAAAAGAAGAAAACTTCTTTGATTAAATTAGATGTGAAGTTTGATTTGCCAATTTATGATGGAGAACTAAATGCAGAGAAGCTAGATAATTGGATAAGACAGATTGATATATATTGCAGGGTGCATAACATTGATTCAGAAAGGAGGAAGATTCAGCTAGCTAGCCTTCGACTTGGAGGAACTGCACTAGTATGGTGGGAAGGCAAGACATAATTTGATCTGCAAAAACATGGTAAAATCATTTCTACCTGGAATGACTTTGTTTCTTCTATAAAAAAGCAATTCTATCCTTTAGCTTACATGCAGTAGGAAATGATGAGTTGGCAAACTCTTTGCCAGTTGAAGGTTCAGAGTGTACAAAGTTATACTCAGGAATTCAGGAAAAGAGCTTTAACTCTAGGTATATCCTTGGACTCACCTGAGACTTTATTGAAGTATATAGGTGGTCTGCATGGTTATTTAAAGCATACTATACTGATGTTTAATCCCACTAGCCTAGATGATATATCACTTCAAGCAACACATCTAGAAGCTAGAGGTAAGAATGTAAACCCAGAGGTTAGGGGAACATCTAAATATTTTGTAATAAAGAACAAGGAAAAGAAGAGATTGAAATGGAAGGAGAGGAAAGCAAACATTGTAAAGAAGGATAAACCTTCATGCACTCATTGCAAGAGAGAAGGACATGATGAGGCACACGGCTAGTCTTTGCATCCAGAATGGAGACCTAAGAAGTTCAGTGGTAAGGAGAGAAAGAATGCTATAGTTGTTCAGCAGGACTTGGGATTACATTCAGGCGATGAAACAACAGTTACAACCACAGGTATTAAAGATAAGGATTCTAAAGCATCCACAAGTAATTCTGCACAATCTGTTGATAATGAAAGTAATGAGAGGGAAAGAAATGGGCTTTTTCGTATTAGAGTAATTTCCAAGCATAATAAGATTGATACTTTGTTCGATAATGGATCACAAGCAAATTTGATTTCTGAAACAATTGTAAAGAAGTTGGGATTACAAACAAAACTCATGAGAAGCCATATCCATTAGGTTGGCTGTGTGATAAAACAAAGCTAAAAGTAACAAGACAATGTAAACTTAGGTTTGCTATTGGATCAACATTTGTAGATGAGGTTGAGTTAGATATAGTTCCATTGGATATATGTGGTATTGTTTTGGGAAGTCCATACTTGTATGATAGGAAAGCTATTTTCTATAGCACTGAAAATAAGTATCAACTCACTAAAGATGGAATAGAATATATTGTAAGAGCTCATAAACTCAAAAATAACTATTCTCTCATAAACTCATGACAGATGAAAAGAATTGTGAATTCAAGTAACCAATTTTTACATTGGTTGTAAAGGCAAAGGATCATGAAAAATCCAATGCATTTGAAGGTTGTGATTCTAAACATAAAGTTGATTTAGTTAAAGTTGTTTCAGAGTATGATGTTCTATTTCAAGAACCAAAAGGTTTGCCACCCAAGCGAGAAATAGTACATGATATTTGTTTGCAGCAAGATGCTCCATTACGTAACATTGGAATGTACAAGTTGTCAGCTTTAGAGAACGCAGAGATAAAGAAGCAGGTACAGGAGTTGCTCGAAAAATGGTTTATACGACCAAGCACATCACCATGTGGATCTCCAATCGTGCTGGTGAGAAAGAAAGATGGATCGTGGAGAATGTGCATTGATTATAGAGCACTAAATAAAATAACGATCAAGAATCATTATCCTCTTCCTCATATTGATGATCTATTAGATTAATTGAAAGAAGCAGTTTACTTTTCTAAGTTAGACTTATGAAGTGGCTATCATCAGGTTAGAGTTGCAGAACAGAATGCATGAAAGACTACTTTCAAGACAAAGCAAGGACTGTATGAATGGTTGGTTATGCCTTTTGGCTTAACTAATGTCCCTGCTACATTTATGAGAGTTATGAATGATGTACTCAAACCTTTTATTGATGATTTTGTAACTGTTTATTTAGATGACATTCTTGTTTTTAGTAAGACATGGGAAGACGATGTAAAGCATGTAAAGTAGACTTTAGATGTTTTAAAAAGAGAAAATATCTATGTAAAACTGTCAAAATGTGAATTTAGCAGAACATCTTTAAATTATTTGGGTCATATTGTAGGGGGTGGTGAATTGAAGATAGATCCCTCTAAGGTTGAAGTCATTGTGAACTGGCCTAAACCCAAATCTGCTACAGAGGTTAGGAGTTCCCTAGGGGCGGCACAATACTGGAGAAAGTTTATTGCTAACTTTTCTTTGATTGCAACTCCATTATGTGCTTTAACAGGATTGAAACAGGTGTTTCAGTGGTGAGGCAAATAGTAGAAAGACTTCAACACCTTAAAAGAGAAAATTAGTACAACATCAGTACTAGCACTGCCAGATCTTCAACATCCATTTGAGATTGAGATAGATGCCAGTGACTATGCCATGGGAGCAGTGTTGATGCAACACGGAACCCATATGTTATCATTCTGAGACATTTACTTCTGCAGTAGTTAATTATCCCACATATGATAAAGAATTGTATGCATTAGTACAAAGTGTGAAAAAGTGGAAAAATTACCTAATGGGTAAGGAAACAATCGTACATATAGATCATCAACCACTTTAGTATTTGCACTCACAAACTAAATTGCAGCAATCAAGACATTATAGGTGGATGGGTTTTCTACAGCAATTTCATCTTGTCATCAGATATAAGAAGGGCATACACAATAAGGTTGCAGACATGTTATCAAGACCAATCATAAATGCATCTACTATACTTAAGCATAACTTAGTAATGCATGAAAGTTACATTGAACAATATGCTCAAGATGTAAATTTTAAAGATGTATATGCAACTTTAAGTCATGGAAAACAAGTAGAAGAATTGGATTATTATGTAAAGGAGCAACTCTTATATCATTTGGGAAAGTTATGCATTCCACAAACTGAAAGAGTTAACATAATTCGAGAAGCACATACTTCTCTTATATCAGGTCATTTTGGAGTAAGTAAAACAATTGCACAATTGCAAAGGTTCTGTTATTGGCCAAGAATGCATGAGACGGTTTCTAGATATATCAAAGGGTGTACTATGTGTGCTACAAGCAAGCCCAGTAATAGAAAATTAGGCTTGTACACTCCACTTCCAATTCCTTCTCATCCTTGGGAAAGTGCTTCCATGGACTTTGTTGGGGGATTGCCAAAATCTAGAAAATATCATGATTATTTGTATGTTGTTGTGGATAGGTTCAGTAAAATGTGTATTTTGATACCATGTAACAAACAGGTTACAGCTGAACAAACAAGTTCTTTCAGAATGTATGGGTTCATTTTGGGTTACCCACTTTTATTATATCTGATCGAGATTCTTGATTTGTTGGGAAATTTTGGTCAAGTCTATGGGAGTTGATGGACACCAGGTTGAAGAAAATCACAACATTTCATCCACAAACAGATGGTCAGATAGAAGTGGTCAACAGGACAGTGATCCAGTTGCTCAAAGGCTATTGCAGCAAGCATCCCAAGCTTTGGGATGAGCATTTGTGTTATGTGCAGCATGCTTATAACCATGCCAAGCACTCTTCTACTCAGAGATCTCCTTTTGAGACTTGTTTTGGTTTTATACCAAAGTCTCCCTTGGATTTTGTCTTTGGTAAAGACATAGCAGTTGATGGACACAGTGATGTGGACAAAGCAACCAAGTTCATTGAACAAGTCCAAGAAATTCACCAGGTAGTACAGGAACAACTGGAAAGAAGTCAAACCAAGTATAAGGCAAGACATGACAAGCATCGAGTTGAGCATAGTTTTCAAGTTGGTGATCAAGCCTGGTTGTACATTAGCAAAGACAAAATGCAAGGTGAAGGTAAGAAGCTAAAACCAATAAGGTATGGACCTTTCAAGATACTTGATAAAATTGGTGAAAATGCTTTTCGCCTTGATTTGCTAGCTTATATGAAGATCTATTCAGTCATTAATGCAGAAAACTTGAGACTGTATGAACCTTCATTGATTGAAGATCCTAAAGAGCAAAGTCAGTTGCCTTCTATTGATGCTCTGTTGCCTGAGTATCTCAATGAGCTACAGGAAGACACAGTTCTGGACAGGAAGGTCAGAACTATGCGTTGAGGGGATGTTAAGTACCTGAGAATAGGACTCAAAGGTTCAAAACCAAGCAGTGCACGATGGATAGAAATTGGACAAGTGAGGGAGTTGTATCCTCACTTGATCGTTGCCTAAAAACCAACTTTTTGTGGTCCAAAAGCTTTTTAGTGGGAAGGTGTGATCCCAAAAGGATCTTGGAAAAACCTCTTAAGTATTCAATTTTATTTAAATGGGAAAATATGTTTTAAAATCCCTTTAAAGAACTATCACATTTTGGCCTTTTATCGCACCGGAGAAATATATGTTTTAACCATGAAAAGCAGGGTATAAAGGCAAAACCTTCATCGCATCCATGTATATATATATGTCGCAACAAAGCCTTTTTATCGCATCGGGAGAAAATATATCATTCATCGCATATATGCATATATATTGCAATGGAGTTCGTTATCGCATCAGGAAAAGCCAAGGTTTAGAGTTAAAAGACCGTGGCCTTTTGGAACTACGACAGTGATTAGCGCGAGTTAATGAGGGCCGTTGATCGAGCGTGCAGATCAACGGTCCAGATCAACTACCATATCGCATCATGGGGGACCAAATGGAGGTTAAACCGTGTGCACGTTGAATACCCGCCAATCGCAGGATCGAGGGACCACATCATCCAACGGATATCGAGTGCAAAGGTAATCGAGCGTTAACTCAGAGATCGGACCCGAAATTTTATGGACTGGGAGTTTATAAAACCCATCAAGTCTGTAAGGATTGTTAAGAGTCGGGTAAGTTGTCCGCCCGAAATCGCCAGGGACCATCAGATCTACTAAGTGTAGATAAACGGCAGAGGACTATCGATCAGATTTGTTTGTGCGGAGGAAGATCTCAGCTATCGATTTGGTGGTAGAAGACCAATGGCGGAGATTTACTCGCATCACAACATGGCCAAAGGAAGGACTTACCGGGGGCTTAAGACATTGCGATATGTGATTTCCGATCGCCATATCACATCGCAACAATACAAAGGAGAAGCGATAACAACATGCGATACACCTGGACCCGATTACAGGTCGATTTTATATAAATGAAGTCTGGTTTCTTTGGATTTCTTTGTATTTCCCCATGTATTGATATATGGCCACATGCAATGCGATAAAACAATGGACCCGATAGGTTTATAGATGCTGCTTCATATCTTTTGAAGTCTGACCTGGTCGGATTTTCCATGTTTTGTAGTGTATTTCTGTTTTTAAACAGAGAAGCGATTCATTGGGATTTTCACCCGTGCTTGTCCTTTCCATTTGGAAATAGGTGGCCACCATACCTAAGAGTGTTTTGCAGTGATTGTTTAACGCTCAAAAGGGATTTGAATAGATAACAGTCGAGAGCCAGAGAGCCCGAAGAGGGATACAAACTGACAGCGCCGATAGGCTTAAAAGGCCATCCGATGACAGAACAGACAGCCAGAGAGCCAAAGAGGAAGTCAGAGGTCAGAGACAGATTGAGACAGAACAGTTGATCAGAGGCACTAAGAGGGGGAGTCTGTGCACTCTTTAGACTTGAGGTTTTCGAGTATCCCTCTGTAATATCATTGTCTGTTTGTTGATACTCGGGTTGAGCTCACACTTGTAATATTCTGTTCTTAAAGACTTAATAGAGAGGTCACCGCTGAAAGTTGGACCAGGAGATGTAGCCAGGAAGTCTAGTGAACTCCTTGATTATTTGTTGCGTTGATGTGTGTGTGCCTGTTATGTTTTCTGACTGCTCATTGTCTATATTTTTCGTAATCTTTTCAATCTGTTGCACTAAGTAATATAGGCATTTTCCTGCACGTAAGTCTGTAATACCTTAATATTGATTTAAGATCTAGTTTCTAGATCATTTACCATGAAAATGCACATGGTGTTTTTTTTAGGATTTTGTTTTGGTGAAATAAAAAATAGCCAATTTAGTTAGAATTGTTGTGCAAATTTTGCAGGAGGCAAAAAATCTAATGTCCTTGGGATAATTCTGGGCATAATAGCTGCCATGATTGTATTAATTGCAGTCATAAGCATTTGGAAGTGGAATTTTTCCTCTCGTCGGAATCTTCAAGACCTAATTTATCGAACTAGGCGTCCAAAAATTGCTAAATCATTTAGCCTCAATGATTTTCAGCTTGTATCTTGTGAACCGTTCACAAATTTGTTTACTACAACATAAATAGATTCTCTGTAATTTGTATCTTGTGAGTCATTAGCTTAGCCCCGACTATCGTGTTTGCAGCTCATTGACGTGTATTAGGAAGATGAGAAATGAGTGGAATAATTTTTTATAATGATCTTTTTGATAATTGTTTCTCAGAGAGTCCATTTGGAAGTATTTTTGGGCCGGGTAATATTTTTTATTTGGATAGTATTTTTGAGTCAGAAGAATTATTCGATAAACAAAATGGTTTTATTGATGACCATGAATATCAGGAGGTGCAGTCTATCCCACATGTTCCTGCAATCACTGAGAGCAGAAATCGCTTCTCCGGGAACCAAATTGTTAGAAATTTGATTGGATCCGCTTCTAAGATGGTTGCGACAGTGGAGGATAATACCATCGATGTTGTTCAGAGGCCGCATATGTTTGAATATGAGTGCATTTTGATGAATGAAGAGGAAATTGGTTGCATACATTACAAGGCTCCTTGTGATGGAAAGTGGGGAGAGCATGAATCATATTACCTTGTTTTCATTGTTCGAGATGTTGCCTTACATCCCAATCCAGAAGAGGTTGTTAAGTACGTAAGCAAAGAGTAGTTGAAGGAGCTCATAAGGAAAGCAAGAAAGGTGAAGATGAAACTGCATCAACAAATGAACAAGTGTGGACCCTTTAGCAAGAAGGCAAAAATGAAAGATGTGTTATTGAATCGTGTGTAAGCCCAGCTGAGACTTAGACCAGCAAGCATGTCAATTAAGAGTATGTTTTTGTCTTATTAATTGTGCTATAGGGTATATTGTGTGTTTGTCATGTGGTTGGGATTAAGGGGGAGTGTTGGAAAACATTAATTCCAACCAACCAACCTTCTGCATTAACTGTATTATGTAGGAAGTCTTCTCGAGAGTTGAGGAGGTTGTCTCGTAGCTTCAGAGACTTCAGATAGCTTCCCAAAGAAGCCATTGTCACCGACAGTCTAGAAGCTTCATCACAATGTATAAAAGTATTTCTCTAGCAATATAAATTCGGAGTTTGTGGTGTGACCTGCGTTCTCTAATAGGATCATAAACATCTCTTGCTTCACGTAAATTTTAATAGTAGAGGCACCTCTCTAACATACTTTAATTAGATCGATCATAGCTCGCATTCAGTGAACTTGATTTTGTCCTTGAGGGCATTCAGTGATATTGAAATGATGCATAAGAAGGTAATCTTGCTTGAATACACAATAATTTTTACATAAAAGAAGCTGTGCGCCTAAGAAGAACTTCCAATGTTTGTGATAGTACTATTCCCACTTTGAGGAAAGATTTCTAAGTCTAACAAAAAATTTCTCACCCTCAATAAATTTTCTTGGGATATAGGCACTTACAAATCCAAATTTCTTAAACCATGGTATATGTTCAATGATGTGGGCATAAATGTACATTGTGATAGGACTATTCCCACTTTGAGGAAAAATTTCTAACTATAACAAAAAAAATCTCACCCTTAATAATTTTTCTTGGGATATAGGCAGTTCCGAATCCAAATTTCTTAAACCATGGTATATGTTCAATCATGTGGGCATAAATATTGTACACATTAGCGTTTGTGAAGGTGATCAAGATTTCTAATTAAGAAGGTGAGGCAAGATTGCAATGGATACACAACCCAACTTCATTTTGAAGATGTTGCAAAAGCATCGAGATGAGTTCAACAAATGCTAGAATAATGCCAAACCATAACATAAAAAGTTCAGAATTCCTATCCCTACATCTTGATAAAACTTCTTGAGTGGCCATAAAATACTTACCGCGTGATTTGTCTTCTATTCATGAGAAGGATAATCTCCTCCACGGCTTGGAACCTCTGGAATAATTTGGACTGTTTGCAAAAGTTTAGATGTTTCTCCAACACTCAGATAATCATTATTTGGAATCTTTCGTCAAGTATATTTTCTAATTCCTTTTCATGAATTTTCCCTAATGATTAAGATTTTAGATATAAGTCCAAATGAAGATGCTGCTAAGCTAGAAAGTGAATTGAAACACATGAGAAATTAGAGAAGAGAATCACTCTGCTTGAATTTATCAGCTACAGAAATATGAACATAAGTCGTAGGAAGTAAACTCCAAAAGTGTGTAAATCAACACATTGGGTTTCAAATTATAAAGAAGCATTGGCAATACTAAGTTTACAGTTTGAGGATTAAAATCTAGTTAGAATAACACGGCTAATGAAAAGCATATGTTGCCCCATTTTCTCTGCAAAGAGTGGGTTCCTTTGGCACAACAATATATTTAGTAAGAGTTTAACATGTTATTTATAGAAATTGAATTAATATGAAAATAATAATAGTCATTCTTCCCAACTACCCAAAATAAATTTATTTAATTAAAATTACTTATATTCATATTAAATTTAATTTCAAAATCTCAAATCACAATATTGATGTTCTTAACTCTTTTTTTATCAAAGAAACATGTAAGAGCTTGTATTATTGAAAAATTCTTGTAAGCCAAATCTTTTACATATTCCAATCTTCCTTGGAAGTTTGAAATTGAGCATGATGGCTCAATCCAAACTCTCCAACGAGTTCCCCATGTCACAAAAATTTCAAAGCCTTTAGAACCAAAAATTCTCTAAAAATACTCCCAATAGTCAAATGCATTTACATTCCATTATTCACTACTTTTGTGTTGATTTAGACTAACTTCGTATTTTCCTTTACCAAATGTCTTGTCCTTTCTTTCCATCTTGAGTCCAACCTATGTTTTCTTTTATTTCTGACATATCATTGATGTTCCAACTTTTTAACTTAATAAAAGTATAATAATCTTACAATTATAAACATAAAACTAAAATTTTGAAGTAAACAAATAACCCATTTTTAAAAAAATCTAATAAATTAGATTTGATTTTAGTGGATATTAATTACCATGGATATCATCAATATTATCATAATTTTAAACTATAAATATTTATTAAAAAATTAGATTATTATTTTTTTGTTGATCAAAACGTGTCTATTAAGTTATGAAAAAAAATACATTTTACAATCTTGTTCCTCTCTCTCAAATTCACTTCGACAATATTTGTTAGTCAGAAAAGAAATACAAAAACAAATAAATTATTACCTTGTTTCAGAGAAGTTACATAAACGAGAAGGCCTTACTTTCTAGAAAGCTAACAACACCAAAAAATAACCAGCTGAGCATTTACAAAGGAGGATTTAGTCCCTGAGTGACACCATGACAAACCTTCATTTACATAGAATTCAACATGAGCCAGATGAACTTCTATTTCATCCAACAGTTAATTAGTTTTGTATTGGCAAGCGAAATACTCCAAAATCTTGTATATCATTCATATACATAATAATTTCATTGCGGTCTTCATACCTTTGCATATGTTCCACCATGCCTGACGACGAGACTCGGTTGTGGGGAACCTCGCCTCTTCGTCCACTCTACCCGCTCGCTCATGAGCTCTACGACCACCACGACCACCACGAATATGGCAGTGAAGTGGAGAATCTGGACTCGGATAAATTTTGAAGTGAAGAGATACATTGTACTCGGCAAGGATTTTGAAGTGGAGACACCATTTTAAAGTGTTAATGTGTTTTTTTAATAAGTTAAAATAAATTATTTCTATATAAAATAAAAAATTATTTAAAATTATATGACTATTTTATTTGTCATATTGTTTATTTGGGCCCGTCGTACCTATTTTAAATAAAAATTAAATATATTTTTATATATATAATAATTATTAGTTTACCCTAATATGAGTTTTTTTGTCAAGTTATACATATTTTAAATGAAGAATCTTATTATACGACTAAGAGCATGTGTTTTTTTAAGAGAACAGATCTAAAACCAAAAAATAGAATATATATATTGTGATTTTAAATAATAATAATAATAATATTTATATAAAACTTATATCTAAAAAATTTAATAAAATTATTTTCATATATGATGATGATGGTTAATGTCCACTGAGACCAAATAAAAATTATAAAATATATTTTTATATATATTTTATATAAAAATTACATTAAAAAAATTTAACTCCTATAAAAAAAAAGTCATTGAATTGCCCTTTTTTCGTACAGGATCATAAATAATTGCGACCAGTTTTTTTTAAAAGCAATCAAGAAGAAATAATTTTTGAAAGCCGCAACAACAACAACAAAATCATTTCAATCTTTTGCTGAGAAAGCCACTTTGTCAGGCTTCCAATTTTCTTTGAGTCTCAAAAACTTCAACTTTTTGAGTGGGACACTCCGTTGTGTGAAATTCAATTAATTCTGTAGCTTTCCGGAACCAATGAATTATAAAAGCAGCTTCATTCAGAATTTCACTTCAGGTTTACAGGGTCATTGGACTGTAGGAGTACTTTCAAAAGAGAAAGCGTTCCAATGCTATGCCCTGCTCTGCAATGGGGATGACGATTAAACTATTAATCACCACTGTGTTACTTATAGTCTCTCTATGTACGGGAATGCGCTTCGCCGCAGCTGATCCAGAGACTCCTATTGTTTGGAGCGTTTGTGGGAATAGAGGCAATTATACTTATACAAACGGTATTGCGTTTCAGCGTGATTAGAGTGATTAAAATCGGTCTTCTGTGCACGCAAGCGGTTGCAGCGTTGAGGCCTTCAATGTCCCGGGTGGTGTGGATGCTGACAAGTGATCAAGAAAATCTTGCTTCGCCCACAAAACCTGCTTTAGAAGTTATGGATCGGACATTGGATGGCAGTTATTCATGGGAGGAATGCATTAGAGTGATTAAAATCGGTCTTCTGTGCACGCAAGCGGTTGCAGCGTTGAGACCTTCAATGTCCCAGGTGGTGTGGATGCTGACAAGTGAGCGGGAAGATCTTCCCTCGCCCACAAAGCCTGCTTTCATAGATCTGGATGGTGTGGGGGTACCCAACGTAGGTAAGCGAGGCAGAGTTATTGACCCTGACAAAGCATCAAGCAGTAATTGGTCATCGGAAGCACCAACTTCTTCTTCAGCACATTCCAATATCTATTCTGCAGCAGCTGAACCTTCATCAAGCATTCTGGAGCCAAGGTGAAAGTCAGGCAATGCCTGTAGCCTCTTGGCAACATCCTAACCATTACCTGCTCAGACTGTAGGAACACATGGTAGAATGCCTTTTAAAACGAAGAGCAGTGAAGCATCTGCTCTGGGAGACAGGGGATACGTTGTGAGAGTTCAATACCCAAAGCACCTGATGCATCCCTCATCATCGCCATGGCTGACCATGCATCATTCGCTGGAAGTGTACGCTGTAATCCACTGTTTACAACGCTAATGGTTATGGAATGTTAATTTAGTTTAACTGGAGCAGGGAAAGAAGCCGACACAGTACCACAGGCATTAAATCAGTTCAAGCAGTATAGGTACATAATCCTTTGTCACCCATTTCCTATTTCCAAATGTACAGCTGTGATGGGCCTGAGTGGAAAGGGAGAGTTTATGTAAAAAAAATGTTTTATCAAGAATGAGGTGATGTAATTATTAGTGAAATTGTTAGATGGTTTAGGTTAATTATAATCTTGAAAGAGATTTAAATGTAAACTATTCTTTACAGAGAGGTTTAAATATAAGCTATTCATTCATTTAGTGGAGTATTGAATCTCGGGCTCATTGATGGTCGTCTTGTGTTTCTATTTTATAAATTAAATATTTTAATGAACCATGTCTAACGATAATTTAATATGGTTTTTTTTTCAATAAATAAAGAAATTTATATAAACTATTCATTAAGTGAAGTATTGAAACTTTGGACTTATTGCGTGTGAAGGGATTCTTTGCGAAGAAATATAAATATAAACTATTTATTAAGTATTAACCACTGAAAGTGAAGTATTGAAACTTTGGACTTATTGCGTGTGAAGTGATTCTTTGCGAAGAAATATAAATATAAACTATTTATTAAGCATTAACTACTGAAATTTGGATTCATTGCATGTGAATGTGAAGGATGGTGTTTATATTTTATTTTATTTATTTATTTAGAATAATGATTTATTTGGTTTGATATAATATGTTGTTTAGGTTAATTTTAAAATTATTTGTTTCCAATGTAAATTTTTTTTTTTTTTTTAACTCAAATTTAACTGTCAATTATTGAATAAAAAAAAATTAAATATAAATTATTCATTAAATAGAGTATTAAAACTTTAGTTCATTAGGGGTGAAATGATTATTTACCAAGAGATTTAAATATATGCTATTCAGTATGTAAAGTATTGAAACTTAAAATTTTGGCTCATTAAGTCTTAAGTAATTTTTTGCAAAGTATTGAAAATTAAAAGTTTGGCTCATTGAGTATGAAGTGATTCTTTGCCAAGAGATTGAGTGTGAAGTGATTCTTTACACAGAAATTTAAATATATTATATTTATTAAATAAAATATTGAAATTTAGCTGCGTGAAATGTGAATGTGAAGTATGGTGTTCTTAATTTATTTTTTATTTTTTATTTGATATAACAACATATTTAATAAAAAATTAAAATGTTTTTTTAGAAATTAAATATAAATATAGAAAATAATAGTTATTCCTCTAATCATACAAAAATAAATTTAATTCACAATAAAATCACTTTTGTATATTTATATTAAATTCAATTACAAAATCTCAAATAAGATTCCTAACATTTTAACTTATTAAACTATAATAATTTAAGAATATATAAAAAAAAAAAAAAAAAAATTTAAATAAATAAGTAGATATTTTTTTTCTAATTCTAATAAATTAAAATTGGTATTAACCACAATCATCATCATTAATATTATCATTATTCTACACCATAAATATTTATTTAAAAAATCGTGAAAAACACTTAAATAAGATAAAAATTAAAAACTAAAAAAATCATCCACTTGGTTTATATCATTTTCAAGTAAAACACAATATGTTCATAATTGCAAGGGCATGGGTTTGTACATTTCCATCATTGTCACAGTCAGTAAATCTCGATCGATGTTAATTAGACGAGTTTATGGTAGATTTATTATTTTCAAGAAAATGATTATAAATTTTGTCTTTTTGGTTCTTTAGACAATGAAAAATCACTATCTCCCCAAATGCCAAATAATTGCATTCATAGGATTTAAAAAAATAAAACCTTAGACAGCCATGCTAGATGCTCTTGATTTTTCCACCTCTCAACGCAACCAATCTCATTCTCTTGCCTAGCCGCTCTCGACGTTCCTAGTTCCTCTATGCATCGATCCACAAATAAATCAAATGGTGGATTTTCAGTAGGGAAGATCCACGGTTTGCAAGGGCACACCTCCTATGACGTGAGTTGAGAGAGTGGGGGGCATGGGGAGATCCACTCTCACAGTTTCCTCTCCTGGAACTCTGAGCTAGTGTTGCGGCCAATACACCAAAATCTCCAGTCCTTCCTATGCCAAACGTCCTCTCGTCACCTCGAGTCTCTTGGCCTTCAATTCAATGGCCTTCACTATTATCTTAGGAAGTAGCGTTCGAGGTGATGTTCAACGTCGAGCCTTCGAGTCTCGTTGTACAGATTCAACTCCCTCGGTTTCGTAGAAACTTCTACAAGCTCTCATTCCTTCGATCACCCCCAAATTTCGCTCCACCACTCTTATCTCAATTCTACTCATGAAGTTTCGACAGGGTTTGTCCTTACCTCCAGTGCTCCTAAAACGCCTCTCCACCTCAACACTCTAACTTGCAACTTTATCAGAGGGTTGGTTCTTTTTCTCATGGCCCTCTTGAGAACTATCATCCAAACTACTCGAGCTCTCTAAGGCTCTTCTCTTCAATCTCTTTAGTCAAAATGATAGGCAGGTCTCAAACGTGTTACAATCCTAATATCTAATAGAGTGTTCACTACATTGATACTAGGTTGGCGAAGTCATATATACAATATGATCTCATAGTCTAAAGGATGTGGTCCAATGGTTAGGTGGGAAGGTTTGATCCTCATAGGTCTTATGGACACTCCTAATATCTAATAGAGTGTTCACTACATTGGTACTAGGTTGGCGAAGTCATATATACAATATGATCACATAGTCTTAGGGATGTGGTCCAATGGTTAGGTGGGAAGGTTTGATCCTCATAGGTCTTGTGGTCTAATCTTGGGCAGGATTATGTATGCATGTGAGTTGTTCCAAACTCGATTTCTTCAGTTGAGAAAATATACAATTTGATTAGACAGAGAAATCATACGCCCACACATACATATACATGAAGGGAATTCAAACCATATTCATTACTCAAATAATAAATATTTACAATAGTTTACAGGGACTCTTTGTTTGAGCCTCTAACCTTCATGAGTTTCACGGCTTAAACTCTCTCTACTAGACTTTGGCTACTTGGATTGACCCAACATACACACACACATATTTATTTTGATTAGCCATAATATCTCTTAATGTAAAAGAATTGTTTGGACATTTTTCCATTATTCCTAAAACTAACTCACAATCCAACTTGACACTTGTTTCTATTACACTAGCCTACTTCGGAAAAAAACCAACTCATTTAAAATATCCTAATAGCATAATAGTCTAGCTTTTTTCTAGAATCAAGACATTGCCTTTACATCAAAATCCTAATTTCTTACAAATTATAATTGAGAGAAATCCTTCCCCTTTGGAAAATTTCATAAGCCCTTAGGGTCTAGACAAAAATGAGTTTCCTAGAGGTTGATGCTCTTGCATCATACTCCCCAAGTTGAAATTTTTTCATGACCTCCTAGTCACGTGCTTTAATTGTGTTGTAGTCCTCCTAGATCCCAAAATTTGTATTGTTGTTGATCTCGGGCTTGTTGTAGTTGTTGTGTGACCATCTTCAACGTTTTAGGGTCTCATACCCTATTTTTTAGTTGCTTTCTTACTGTGTTGATTAAATATTCCGCGACCAACCACATTTCCTCACTTGTTGCCTTCTTTCTTTGGTGGTTGCCAAAAAGTATCTTGACCTGTGCTTGGGTCATCATTGTTCTCAAAACATAATTCATCTAATCTACTACTACATTCCACTATTCCATATGATGTCCAAAATTAGATCAATTATGATTTCACTTTACAACTCAATGAGCTTCCAAATTGTTGTTCCATTTCTTCCTGGGTGTATCCTGGCTGCATATATATTTCATCATCAAGTTTGGAGTTGCATTCCTTCCTCTATATTTCCCCTTTCTTCTCATCTTCCTTTGACAACATTGGCTATTCCTTTTCTGCACACTCAACTACACTCTTGGAAACATTTTCATCATTTAATTTATCAAAATATTTAGATGCATTGAGCACCTTAGCCTCTTCCATTTCCTTGGCTACATTCTTTATACAATATTCCTTAATCTCGGGATTGTCCAACCAGTCCACTAGAAATTACAAATCCCTTTCCTATTGTGTCAACATGATATTTGTATGCTGACATTTTTTCTCATTGTGGGTGTCCCCACGAATCAAATTTTTATCTTTTCTTCTTTTTATAATATCCATCCATAGATGTCCTTCACCCTTTACGTGGCTATCTTCATAACCCAGCTTTTCTTTGTTTGTTTCCATAGTTTCTTTCATCAATTGATGGCAAGAATCCCTTTGATTGTTTTCACGAGATAATTTCATTTCTTCTTGCTTTTGATTCCATGCATCTATCTCTATTCTTCCTTCCTTATTTAGGATAATCAATCCATGGTCTATACCTGCCAATGCACCTTTATAGTCATTCAACAAAATTTCATTTTCTAAAGGTAAATGTGTTAACTTAGCATCTGCAACTTCATTCTTTTCATTTTCACGAGTGATTACACTCCCTTTCATCCTCACAAGTTTGTTTCCCCTCATTTCATTGGATGAACCCTCCTTGTCTCTATCTCTTAGAGACAATTTTGTCTTATCTTATTCCTCCTTTATGAAAAAATTTAAGGGTTTACTATTTTCATTACCTGCAAGAATTGCATCCACACATAATCTCTCAATTTAAAAAATACAAGGTTCTGTAGCCTCATTCTCTATCATTAACTTCTCCGACTATTTTGGAATTTTTACACCGTCCATGAGACTTCCCTTCAATCTCCTTTCCTCATCATCACTATCTTCATCAAGAAGTAGTCCTTATTTTGGTTCACATATTTAAACATTCTCTCCCTCATACTCAATTTTCCTAAGTTATTTCCTCTCTAATGAAGCACTTAGGTTGTGCTTCAACCTTTTTGCAGCAGAGTCCATTTCACCTTTTTCTTCCTTAACACCCAATCATCTCCATGATCTTCTTCCATTTCTTGTAGCAACTGCAGCATTATGCTAACTCTTTCCTTTAAGTCAACCGCTTCTTCATCAAATTCCTCTTGACCCATCCTTCCTCTCATGCCATTTTCTTTGGCATCTTATTTTTCTCTATTGTGGCTTGTACTTGAACCTTTGGAATGAATATCATGAATCATCTTCTCCTTCCTTTTGTGAGCTTCCTCTAGCCAACTGTAAGCTATAATCAAGCCATAGTAACACGTCTTCTTAATTAACCTGCTACCCCAATACCTCACCAAGATGCTTTTGCAGCTTAGCCTTTTAGTATTCCTCTCGTTCTCTGATCTAGAACCTTCTAAGCACTCCTTGCTCTTCTAGGCTTCTACACTATGCTCACCTCTCTTGAGAAATCCTCTCATTATCTTCTCCTTTCTCTCGAGGACTTCTTATATTCTGTTCACTATCTAAACTTACCTGGAATATCTCTCTGCGGCTTCTCTGTTGCAAGGTTCTTTGCCACAATTCTTTTTCTACTACTACCTGGAATTTTCAACTTCTTAACTAGGTTAAAATAAAATTCTAAAGAAAAATTTTACCTCCAAGATATCCTTAGCATTAAGATATTCTATTGTTCATAAACATCATTGGTCCCTCTTGGTTGGGACTATTTCCACCACTCCTTCTTGGCTTATTTCTCCAATATGCTTCGACTATGATTTCTCCAATCTGTTGAGCACTTGACTGGGAATCTCCTTGATCTGCTTTGTCCCAATTCTAGTACAAATCCTTTGCTTTTCAATTTCCCTCTCTAATCCTCCCCTTGCAAAAATATCCAACTGCCAGTTATTGCTCAAAATAAATAGAACAATCATTACCACATATTCGAAGCCTTTGGTCTTGCATCTTCTTCTCTTGTTGTATTCAAATTATGGTCCCTTGTGTGACATCTTCCTCAATAGGAAGATAAATGAGTAATCCTATGATAAAATTCAATGAGACCTCCTCCCAATGTTGACTTGGAATGGCTAATGGTTGTAAAAGATCCGGGTCTTAATTGTATCAACTTTGTTTTGTTGGCAAACCAAACATTCTGCCACAAAATTCTGAACATTAGGTTTAAGGCCATCCAAAAAAATTTCTTCTTGACTATGTGGCAAGTTTTTAAAAATCATGAGTGCAGTCCTATAGGAGAGGCGTGAAATTCCAAAAGAACCTTTTGTTTGAGTTGGGAGTTCTTACATAAATATAAGCGATCTTTGTACCATAATGGATCATTTTTCTAGATGAATGTATCAGATGGACTAGGATCTTGCTGCAACTTTTAAATGACTTCCCACACCTCTTTGTCATTCTTCCATTCATCCCATGCTTCATTTATTGAATCAAGTTGGATAATATAAATGGCACAAAGAAATGCTTCCACATCCTCGTCCCTTCTTGAGAGTGCATTTACAACAACTTTTTGCTTCACTTTTTTGTAGATGTTTTCAAAGTCATAACCCAAAATATTTGTGACCTATTTTTGATGCTCTTCTAAAGATCATCTTTGTTCCAAGAAGTATTTAAGACTATCATGATATTTTTTTATCTTGAAGTGTCTTCCTATTAGGTAATAATGCCATTTATTCAAAGCATGTAGTATTACCAACATTTTCTTCTCACAAATATGTCTGTGTAATTTCTTTCCCTTGATCGAACGACTTTCAAAAAAAATGGGTCTTCTTCTTGCATTTAAACAACACCAATGTCATTTCCTGACGTATCGCATTCCATAGTAAAGGTTTTTGTGAATTCTGATGTAGCTAAGACTGGAGCTCAACACATTGCCTCTTTAAGATGTTCGAATTCCTGAGTTTCTTCTAGAGTCCAAAAAAATGTATATTTATTTAGTAATGTTATTAGGGTGTTGTTATTTTACCATAATTCTTAACAAACTTGTGATAATATCCTGTCAACCTAAGAAATCCTTGAAAATGCTTTAAGGTTGTGGGGATTTTCTATTCCTTTATGACTTTAATTTTGTTAGGTTCTACCTTAACACCCTTGTGACATACAATATGACCCAAATATTCCAACTTACATTTGTTTCTCCTCCAATAGCTTGAGCACCCTGTCAACATGTTGAACGTGATCTTTCCAAGACTTGTTGCAGATTAGTATATCATCAAAAAATGCTAACGCAAATTTTCTAAGGAAGGGTTTGAAAATGGAATTCATCAAACCTTGAAATGTGGAAGGTGCACTAGTAAGGCCAAAAGGCATGACCAAAAATTCATAATGATCTTTATGAGTTCTTAATGTTGTTTTTGAAATGTCTTTTGTCTTCATTCTAATCTAATGATATCCTCAGAGAAGATTTAACTTGGTGAAGTAAATTGCAACATGTAGTTCATCCAATAATTCATCAATGACAGGAATGGGAAATTTATCTTTAATAGTGAGCTTATTGAGATTTTTTATAATCCAGACACATATGTCATGATCCATCCTTCTTGTGCACCAATACTACTGAGAGAAGAGAAAGAACTTTGGCTAGGTTGAATTATACTTTCCTCTAGCATTTCTACTACTATGCATTCAATTTCACTCTTCTACACATAGGGATATCTGTAAGGTCTGATATTTGGAAGAACACTTCCTGGAATCAAGTGAATATGATGATCATGATCACGAATAGGTGGGAGACTTCTGGGAGTCTCAATTACCTTGGAATAATTTTCAAGGACTCTTTGGAGACATGGAGAAATGGATGACTTAGATGTTTGGACATCTAGTGAGCATAATTGTGCAATTACCCTTCGTTGTTATTTCTTCAAAAGATTCATCATGCCACTATAGTTGATTATCTTCCCAAGTTTCCCTATGATACCCCTTAATTCAATTTCCTTTCCTTCCTAGAAAAATTTCAAGAAAAGTTCTTGGAAATTGTAAGATATCATCCCCAAAGATTGTAACCATTAGACCCCTAATACAACATCGATACCATCCATTGGATTGGAAAAAAATGGACTATTCACTACATATTCTCCCATGGTTAGATTGATATTATGGCACTTCCCCGAGAAATTTATAGAAAATAATAGTTATTCCTCTAATCACACAAAAATAAATTTAATTCACAATAAAATCACTTTTTTATATTTATATTAAATTCAATTACAAAATCTCAAATAAAATTCCTAACATTTTAACTTATTAAACTATAATAATTTAAGAATTATAAACACAAAAGCATTTTTTTAAGTAAATAAATAAACATTTTCTTTCTAAATTCTAATAAATTACAATTGGTATTAACCACAATAACACATCATCGTTAACATTATCATCATTTGACACATAGTAATATATATTATATTAATAAAAAATCATATATAATATAATATAATATATATACAATTTTTATATATATTTTACAATATCATATTATAAATATATAAATAAATATATATATATATATATATATATATATAATCCACGCTCATGTGCCCTTTCCCCAACTTAACCTCCTTTCTCTTTCATAATCAAATAAATATTAAATCTACGATATAATAAACTCAAATTTGGCCAATGAGATGATAACATTTTCATGCATATGTTGTTATTGTAGTTGGACTGCTCCGATTGTCTTAATGATATATGTTGTCTAACTTATGTACTTGTGTATGAACTGGTTCACACGCAATTATATGAATATTGTTGTTAATGTTTTGCATATGTTGTTAATGTTGTCACCGTCCGTGTCGACTGCTCTGTCGAACATTAGATAGACCTTTCACTTGAACCTTGCTATAACAAGCGTCACACTCGTCTCAGACTGATCCGTGAGTGTTGTACGTATTATCTTACCTTGTATGATGTGACTGCTGCATTTGAGTGGACTGCTCCACCAGAAGCTGTGCATGTCCTTTGTGTTGTGTGTTCCTATCCGATTTGGGACTGATCCCTTTTAACTCGGAACTCGCCTTCACCTCCTTCCCCCTTCAAAGTTTTGGAACCTCTCATACACCTTCCTTGACTCACTGCATCAGTCACACCCTTGCTGCTGACAGAGTTATCCTACTTGCCTCTGTGCGACATCGCGGTCAAGGCATTACCTTACAACCCACTGTTGGGACTCCTACACAAAATGGTCTGAGGTCTAATTGGGACTTCTTATCGGGGAGATCTCGTTGACATGTTGGTGGTTCCAGCACCGTTAACATTTCTAGTGCTAGAAGGAGGGCCTAATGACAAGTTGTGTCCTCTCATCCAATTTTGAACCTTTGCATATCTTTCATGGAATCTTGCACTCTTCTTCCCCCGCGGTGTTTTCCAAATCATGAAGATGTCTCCATCTCGGGGAAGCTTTTCGAGCTCTTGCCCACTCACATGTATGATGGTGAAGGTGAAGTGGCCTGGCCTAAGCACTTACATAACTTTGTTTCCATGATTCATGAGGAAGATGAGTTTTCTGACGAACAAGCCAGTTTGTTGCTTGCATACACACTTTGCGAATCTCCATTTCGTTGGGTTCTCAGCCTACCGGCTGACACCGTGCACTCATTTGAGCACTTCTGTGATCTTACTGAAGACATGTTCTATCATTTTGATCCAGACCATCTTGACCGGAAACTGTTACAGCAACGGAGGGCTTTGCATGAATTCGTTATTGATTTTTGGCAGTGCTTTCGTGACTTGAAGTTTCAAGCTCCGAGGAGCCAGATGAAATTTGCTTATCTTTGGGACCGGTTTGAGTACTGCCTTAAGAAATATGCCCGTCCTAAGAGAATGTTTGAGATCAATCCTCGCTCAACATTCTTCGTTAATCGAGCTGCGCAATATCATGTGGAAGAGGGCACTGTCTCAACTGACTGTCCGCCTTCCTCTTATTCAACAGCTCCACCACTGCCCAGTGATATTGAGGATCATGCTCACACACCTATTCATCCTTCAGACCCTCCCAACATCACTTCACTCAATTTTCGTGCAGATTTGGTTGTGAGTCCTTCGAGTCCTCATATGCATTCATTTCTACGACCTCTATCTTCACACCCGGGTGTTCCTCCAGATGATGTTGTCTTTTGTTCGTCCATCCCGGACTCTTCACTTGTTGTGAACGAGGAACAACCCACTGATGGAGTTGGTGTTTCACAGCCAACATGCAATGTCATTCATGAAGAGTATGAGTGGGAGCTTGAGCATCAACACTCGACGAAGGATGACTCCCTCCCATCTGAGCCCCCTCCATTATTTCCTAACATCGTTGGTGAACCTGCCATGCATGATTTCACGTGTGTGTCTTCATCCACGGATGCACCCATTGTTGATCTTTCGTAGGACACACCATATGTTAGCCCATCATCAAACAACGGAGGGGACCAATCATTCATTGGAAATCCACTTGATCTTTCAGTTGATTTTTTTGGAAAAGCAGAGGGTGAACATCCTTCCTCCTCATCTACCTGTTACAGGGAAAAGTGTCTATATAGAACTGCTTTATCCCACTAAGGTGTGACAGCTGCCTTAGAAACAAACAGAGAAAAGCTACTTTCATTTTTCCTTTATGAATTATAGATAGAGAGGAACAAAAAGACCAACCTCTGTCTTGCGCTAATCTCTTGATTTGATTCCTCTCTTCTTTGATAGTCTTCAGCTACCTGCTCCCTTGCACGCCCAGCTTCACAAAGTACCTGTAAGATCACAGAAGCATAGCACTATACAAAGACATGGATCTATAATCATAAACAACCTAGGATCAGATGTAAATTGACCATACAAATGTAGCAAGCATCAATGACACAAAAGCATGGAGGAAAACTTGAATAGCTTTTATTGATAAACAAGAAAGAGCCAAGAGGAGTTACAACCAGTTGTTCTGACCCAGCATCAACCTCCCAGCAAAGAAGCCCCTCTTCACCTCAAACAAAGCTTAGATCACCCAATAATCTGATGTTTGTCTCAAGAAACCAACAACAATTCCTTACAATATGCAAAATTCCAGCCTCTGGATCTCTGGGATGAGGGATCCATATATAGATATCTGTAAGGGGGATGAGTCAGCTTGTGATTTGATTAGTGTCTTCTCTTTGATAGTTCTTGCTTCCACTTGGAGATTGATGATCTCTTACTCATCCTTGGTCGAATTCAGTGAGGCAAGTGTCACAGGAGAAGATTCTGGAAGCTTCCATTGCCTCTCCACCTCGTGGAATGACACTGGGCCATTTGTCATTTCTCGCCCATCGCACCCCATAGAAGGGATTTTTGAAATGCAACGCACCCACACAGTGTATTTAGGTGAGATGCAACACACTTAGCCAGTGGAGCAGCTGAAATGATCCTGTTTTGACCAATTCTGAGCAGTTTTTCATGGAGAAATTCTGGGAGAAGTTGTAATCTGTTGACCTTGTTCATTTAGGGGTTAGAACAACACTTTTAGGGACTTAGGAGCCCTTCATTTATGGACATTTCATGCTTGGGGTTGTAGGGCCCAAAAATGTCTATAACACTACCCCTCTGTTTGATTCATCAAACCATGAGGATGCCGACCAACATCCTGAATTTTCTGACCTTGGTTGTCGTGATCTCTTCACCTCATCATACGATCACAATGTTGATTCACTCGTTGTTAATCTGTCTAAGCCACTAGTCTATGAAGATCCATCTTTCAACGAAGTCGAAACCCCACAAACCGTTGAGGCACTTTAGCCCGAGCTAATGGTTATGTCATGCACTTGTTGTCCTAAGGTTGGTTTCGCTTCAGATCAGGAAATTATTCAAACACTCAAGGCTCCTCATCACTCATCTGTATGCACTCAATATCAATCTAACACTCATATTTTACTTCCTCCACTCGAACTACACGATCCCATTTATCATGCATTGGAGGGGTCTTACATTGCAAGCACTTGTGCGCGACGCAAGTTATCTTTGTTTCTTTCGTTTTCTTGCATGTCACAATCAAGAGTGTGCTTATGCTTCAAAGTTGCACATAGTGTCACACAACACCATGATATGTCCACAAACTTCCCGTCATGCACATGCACACACTTATGTCCTGTGGGCACTTTGAATCACGAAGTGTGGTTGTCTTCATTGTTATATCTTTTTTGCTTGTTGGTTTGCATAATTGGGTTGCTCATGGATCAAGCCTTCAACATGGGTCTACCAATGCGTTGGTGGCTGCATTGGAAGTATCACTTCACGTGATCAGGCCCATGTACCGTTAGTGTAGGAGTAGGAGTAGTGTTTGCTTTTAGTTGTTTGCTTGCATGCTTGTTTGCTTACATGCTTTGTTTGCTTGTTTGTTTGTTTACTTGCTTCACTTTCATTTTTACTTATGCTCTTGCTTTTCTTTGTTGATTGTTAGCTCATTCACTTGTTTTGTTCATAGGTTAGCTTTTCATGAAAACATGTATGACTCTTGAAGTGAGATGGGTAAAGTACAAGAGGGCTTGTACAACTATCACTACTTGGTTATCTGTCATCTTGCCTCTATATGATGAGCTTGTTACTTTTAGTCCATGATACATTGAAGGAAAATACATATTGTTTGAAGTGAACCTTGGTGTAAACACAACGCTTGCACACTAATTATTGTCACCTTCTCTAGTCGATTGTTTTTGGGTTAACCCTTGTCAGCGCAGTCAAGTAGAGTAAGGTAAGGGGGAAAACCTTAACATGCATGTTAGAGACACAATAAACTACTTCTCCATTGGAACAACCTATTCTACTCTCAATAAGTCAGGATCCCTCTTCCGCCTCTGAAATGAATAAGTGCTATGCATAGTGAAAAATGAAAAAAATGAAAAGTCAAAAATTCAAAATGAAAAATAAATAAGGCGAAAGAAGAGAAAGGCTTCCTGCACAGGGAGGTGATGCAAGTAACTCCACTACTGACCAGGCTCACTAGCAGCGGAGCCACACTTGTGTTCCTATGTGACTATTGCACAAAATATTGTCACCATGACATTCTACAATCGGTGTGAGTCTATCACCACTCATACCTTCCTCCTTTGCAAGTCTTGAACCTCAGTTCTTCATGTCAAGCCTTGAAAAATAAGAGAAAGCCCTTAAAAGTCTCTAAAACTCTGGTTCCGCACTTTCTCATAGCATTACCTGCGGTCCCGCACCTACTGGTCATGTCCCCTGCGTACCTAACCGCTTTGTCTCTGTGTAATAGGTGCGGACCCCTGTAAAAGTAAAAAAGGTGCAAGTAAATTCTTAAAAAATCACTTTGAGTCATTTCTGGAAGCTTATAGAAGGAATCTTGAGGTGGCAAGTTCTCTCCTTTAAGGTTCATGCATCCCATACCTTAAGGAGCTAACCCCTTGATGTGAGGAGCTTATCCCTTTGAAGGAGGACTCTATCCCTTCATAGGTGGACCTATAACCTCCTTCCTTTGCACTATAAAATGAAACATTGGGCTGGTCACTGAGGAGGTTGAAAGCTGAATATTTTTGAGGTGAAATGTTATTGGAATTTAGTCTTCCTAATTGAGCTTGAGAGGGGAGATTACATACCTTTTTGATCTCATTGGGAAGATTGTGAGGCTTGTCAAAGTAGAGGAGATTCCTGTTTGGACCCTGGGAGGAGCTTGTACAACATCAAGGCACCAAAGGTTGTAAAGTTCTTCTATTTTCAAAGTTAATACAATCAAGTTTATTTTTCTCAATAAGCTGTGTTTTATGGTTTATTTCATGGATTCCTTGATCACCATGATGAATATGATTTATTATATTAGCTATGCAGGTGTCATTTGATGTGTTCTTGTTTGTGATTGTAGGTTCTCAAAAGGAAACTCATTCGGATGGTCGAAGCGTGGCTGCCACAAACTAGTGTTGGACTTAAGGTAGGGTCTAAAACACCTCTTAGTTTTTTATTAATAAATCGCATATATTTAGAGAAAGGTAGATTTGCTTATCCTGCTTGTTGCTAGATATCTGTTGATACTAGGGAGATCGGTCTTGTCTGCAAGAACGATTTATCCGGCTGACAAATTGGCGACCATACTGGGGGCTGGAATTTGGTTTTTGCTTTTCCTTTTTCTTTGACTTGAGAAACATTTTCTTGTTTCTAGTTTTTGTTTGATGTGTGTGGGATTGGGTAGTTTTTAGGATCTGGAGTATATTTTGTTTTTTCCGAAATTCTGAAGAGGACCGCACTTTCTTTTACAAGACAGTGCGGATATCCACGCATTGTTCTTTTAGTGCACAGAGCAGTACCGCATATGGTTCTACTGGAAGCCTGCGGACCCTGTCAAACTTTTTGAAAAACCCAAAATGTTTTCATCTAGTTAAGCTTAGGATTTATTTACGTTTTTTAGTCTTTGCCCAGATCTGCATGTGTCCTTTCAAAAATTTGTTGTAAGTAAGTTCCATTGGCATTTTGGTTTTAGGTGATTTTCTAGAAGTTTTACGTGCCTAGATTGATTTTCGCTTGGTCTTTGTAGTGACTCAGAGATTAGAACCCTAAGAAACCTTAGATTACCCTGGTCTTTTTGGTCTTCTTGATGAGTTTGATTGATTTGTGAAATATGCCCTTGCTGAGAAATAGATCTTGTTTTCTCTTTGCAAAGCTTTGAACGAACTTGTTTGAAAGTTTTGAATTTCATTTTTATAAAAGAAAACATAGCTGGGTGTTTTTTTATTAATTTGTTATTTTGATTGAATTAATCCTTAGTTTATTGAATAACTAAGTAAAATGTCCTCAAAAAGATTTAAAGCTTTTATTTCAATTAGATTTTTAGAAGTTTAGATCTCAAGATTAGTTTTTTATAGTTTTGAGTGTTTTCTAGAAATTGTAGAATCTCTTTTGAAAAAATTGTTTTCTGTAGTTTTTGAGTGTTGAAAAAGAAAGGGATTTTTCATGAGCATAATTAGTAGTCTCATTTTGAGTTTATTGAAAAAGACAAAAAGATTTTCTTTTCATTTACATGTTGAAAGAAAGATTTGTTTTTCAAAGAATTGCATTCTCAACTCTTTCTTTTAGCTAGAAATTCATTGAAGAAAAAGAATTGTTTATCATCTTAGGTGCATTTTTAGTGTTTTTGGAGTCGAGTCTTCACACCATAAAGTTTCATCTCCATTCCTATTGACTTAAGAAACAACCCATAAAAATAACGCTTAAATTAAAATTGATCTAGCAATCTTTTTATTTCTAGGGCTCTTATCACCAATATAGCTTAGGCTAGTATCTTGGAGTAGGGAGTAATTAACTCTCCAAGATAGTTAAAAAAACAAGTAGCTATATCTTGCGGTAGGAAATAAATCCAATTGTAATTGATATAATTTGGGAAGCTCCTCTTAAAGGCGTCGATCACGAGATCATGTCCAAACCTTTGAGACAATCAAGTCTGTCTCATTGGGAAAGATAGAAGATTTGCATGTATTAAAAACGGTAAACCTCAGATTAACCATTGTCGAGGAGCCTGGGGTCACTTGTTGGTAAACCCCGGATTGATCATGTCAAGGATCCTTCAAGGGGATTGAGCTTTGTTACTCTGCCCTTGCGCATAGATCGGATCGTAGACTGTTCCCCCAGTTGTATTTGTTACTGTTGGTATCCTTAGTGACCATAATCTTAAGATTCTTTCCTAAGGTGACAGTGAAGGACGAGTCTCACTGTACCTGGAGCAGACGTCGACTAGACTCACTTGGACTCTCTGGGGGGTTCTCTTCACTCGAGACGGTTTTGTGAAGAAACTTGTGCCAGTTTGTTTCATTAAGCAGGTTGTTGGGGTAACTGTTCCAACCGCTCTTTCTGTATTGAATTCTACGACGTTGGATTTCATCACCAACTAGTGTTTTTGGTACGGAAAGTTACTGTTCGTGTGTGGTTTGAAATCTTAGATTTTTTTAGGCGTGTGATTCAACTGTTTGGTTCTTTAGAGACTTTAGGTGGTTTTATTGAGATTTTCTTTGTTTGTGTGTGAAGTAATTAAAATATTTAATCGTGGCTGAATTACCAAGACAATCTCGTAGACTTCAGTGGCAACCTCCCAAGTATACACCAAGCCAGCTTGAAGGGCTACGAGCTCTTATAACACCTAGTGACAGTAGAGTTGGGTCACCGGAAGCCAGAAAGTCTCCTTTAATTGTTCATCCTGATTATCAAGTTCAAGCAACAGAGTATATTTCTGAACCAATTTCATTTTCCGAAGTTACTGGTAGTATTTCTTCTACTAGTGAATTAGCTGAAGAACCTGAAATTTCTGAGCTTGAAACTAAACTTGATGCTACTCCATCCTTAGGATTTGCTTCTCCAACTTCTAGTGGTCCTAGTTCACCCAGGGTAGGAAGGATCATTACCCAAAATCTTCCTTTTGGACTCATTTCTATTGAAGAACTTGTTAGTTCGGAAGAAGATATAACTTTCCCTGAAAATCAACCAACTTTAGAACTTAGGGAGCGTGAATCAATTTTCTACAGTCCACCTAGGAGGAATGCTTGGTACGTCTCATTGACCAACTTTTTAGAAAATCCGGGTCTTAGTTTTTCACCACCTCGAATTCCTTTTCATCCAACACCTAGAGGTTATTATCCTCTTTTGAATATGTCGAGACAGTCATCCATGTTTTCCCAATCACTGGAAACATTTTTATATGGTGGTCCTTCTGTTCCTTTTGGGTATCAGTCACTCACTGGGACTTTTTCAGGAGCATCTCCTCAACCCATTGAACATGGGATATCAACTGGTAATAACGGAACTCAACTATTGAGCGTAGAAGAAATTCTTATGATGTCTGGTACTATTCCAAATTCGCAACCTCAAGGTAGTAAGTTACCGCCTTGGGGGCAACCTCAAGGTACTCAATTACCGCCTGGGGGGCAACCTTAAGGACAGTACATACCTCAAGGTCAACCCCAGACTCAGTACATACTTCAAGGTCAACCCCAGTTTTAGTACGTGCCTCAAGGTTATCAACCTCAAGGTCAGTACCCAACCCAAGGTTTCCAACCACCTTCTGTTCAATCATTTGTACAAGGAGCTGGAAATGTACCTTTTAATTATCAGCCCTATGCTCAACCTGGTTATGGTCCTCAATATGCTCAACCTTCTATGGGTCCATACCTCGGAATGAATATGGTGTGGGATCCATCTCAATCTCAACAGATTTTGCAACCTAATGTGCAGTTGTCATCTCAATCTAGACAACCTTTGGTTTCTGGTTCAACCCAGCAACCTGTCCAGCCTACTATTCAAACTTCTGTACCTGGTGTAGCTCATCATTCTGGGCCTAGTTCGCCTCGAACTCTGCCTCAAACGACTGTTGCAACTACTACAGCTTCTGTTCAATCTAACCCATCTACTTCTGGAGTATCGGCAGCTCCAATTTCTACTATTCCTGCATAAACTCCTCAAGCCTCTTTACCTCAGTCGAGACCTACAATTCAAACTTCGGTTCAGATGCCTGTAGGACAACCTGGTCCAAGTACGGTTGTCACAAGTCAACCGTAATTCACTTATCAACGGTACCAGGGACAGTACCAATTTGGTCCTGCTGTGCAAAGCCCAGTTTACCAGTATCAACTGTACCCTAGATATACTTATCAGCAACCTCAACAACCCCAGTTCGGTCCGGTTAATCCTGGGTTTCCGGGAGGATACAATATTCCAAATGCGATTCCAATTCCAAGTTATCCTGGATATCCTACTCCTGGGGCTGGTCTTATGACCCTGGGTTTTCGTGACTCTAACCGTCAGTTACCGTTTATTGCAACTTTGGACTTGCCTGATTTGTGGCGCCTTACAAATGATCCGATTAATTATCTTCCGTTTTGGCCACCAATGCCGAATAAGTTGCCTAGTGATATCCCAAAGTTTGAAGGTAAATCATGAGAGGATCCGTCAAACCATGTGATGATTTATCACCTCTAGTGTGCATCTAATTCCATTATCGATGATTCAATTCGCCTACATCTTTTTTAATGCACTCTGATTGGTCTTGCAGCCAAGTGGTACATTGAGTTACTGCGAGCTTCTTTTTATAATTTTAGTCAGTTAACCACTTCATTCTTAACTCATTTTCAGTTGCCTGTCAGATATGACAATGGCACGGAATTATTAACTTCATTAAAACAGTCAACATCCACATATATTTCAGATCATATTCATGAATGGCGACGTAGACGAAGTTTAGTGAA
The DNA here is from genome assembly GCA_031772625.1 of Pinus tabuliformis. Classification (NCBI taxonomy): domain Eukaryota; kingdom Viridiplantae; phylum Streptophyta; class Pinopsida; order Pinales; family Pinaceae; genus Pinus; species Pinus tabuliformis. Next base: position 655,620,988 of record CM062818.1, on the reverse strand, counting down.
AGTTTTTATTCTGGATCAAATTTTAGCAAAATGGTTTGTTAAATCATTATTACCTAAAATCACTGAGGATGTAGCTAAGGCAGGAGTTGTTACTGAAGAGCAAGTAATTGCTCAAGCTCAGTACCTTGACCTCGTTTATATGCAGTCAGGTACTTTACATGAAAAAATCCCCGACCTTCCGAAACAAAATCAAATAAATGCAACTCCTTCAGGGTCTCATGCCGTTGATGGTATGATTGGTTTAGTTAGCACCAAAAGCAAGAAGAAATCTTCAAAGAATTCTTCTCCTATTATAACTTTACCAGATTCCCTGACAGGAGACTCTTCCATTGAAATTCCTGCCGATATTCATGTCGTAGAATCATCTATGGCCAAATCAAAATCCGGTGGTAAAAAGAAAGGGAAGAAGAAAAATAAACAAAACTCAAAAGAGAAATCAGATAAAACTGAATCTACTGACGAGAAACGTAAACCTCGCTATCCTTGTCTCATTTGTGACGAGGAGAATTTTACAAGAGATTTCCCACATCGAGCTGAGGTTGCGAAAATCGTCAAAGGTTCTCAAACGCCTGCTATCTTGAAGGATCCTTTTCCTAGTCAAGATAGTAAGATGATTGGTTCTTCCTCAAATGCCTCAAAAGAACCCATAATGATGATGTCTCATGTCAGGATTGCGACGCGATCGCAAGATTATGGTAGTAAAAGTCCTGTTGGTGGTAAGGAAGCAGAATCTTCTAATTCAAACCCATCAACTTCAACTCCTTCTGGTTCTGATCCGCTACAGATCGAGAAACCTAACCTAGACTTAGTAATCAAACCGCCTGCTAAAGGTATACTTCGGAAGTCAGCTTTCAATCCGCATGCGAGAGCTACTCAGAATTATAACATTGTTGAAGACTTAGCTATTTCCCCTTCAGCAATGTCGGCTTTGGAGGTTTTATAATCATGCCCAGAACAGCGTAAATTACTATTGTCGGCTATAGGAGTTGTTGATATTCAGGATTCAAACCTTATAATCTTCGATTTAGAGAATAATACACCTCGCCTACCTCATCAAATGGCTTTCCAGATTCCAGTGTTAGTAAAAAACAGACCTTGCTTTAGGACTGTAATTGATGAGGGAGCTTCTACGTGTATTATGTCGATCCAGTGTTGGAGATCGCTTGGTTCTCCTACACTCAATCAATCCCCGACAATTCTAAAGGCTTTTGATGGCCGTGGGTTCCATCCTTTTGGCATTCTACAGGATTTACCTATAGGGGTTGAAGGCAAAACTGTTAATCTAGATGTGGAAGTGGTTGATGCCCCACTATATTACAACCTTCTCTTGGGTCGCAGTTGGTCTTATGCTATGACTGATGTTGTTTCATCGGTATTTCAGCTTATCAAGTTTCCTCATAATGGAAAGATCGTAACCATAGACCAGCTGACTTATTTTTCATCCAACCCAGCCTCTTCTGAAAGTATCCAACATGTCGGTAAAACGACTATCCCTTACAAGGATGTTGGGGTAGGATTGATTAAAGATTTTGGTTTCCTAGGAACTTTTTCCTTTCCTCCTCCTAACGTATCGCCTTCTACTGCAACTATTCATATAATTTCATCAAACACTATTGATTTTGATGATCCTTGGATCGTACCTTCCAAGTCTGAGGTAGATTCATTTGGTGATGTGATGCCTTTGAGTCCCTATGAAATTGCATATCAGGCTATACAGTCGTTTTCTTACCCTTGTTCAACCGAAATTGATCTAATGAATGTGGTCCATGGAGAATCACTTTCAATATCAACCTCAGATTCAACAACTTTTTCTGAGATTGTTCATATTGATGAGCAGATTCGTGAACTTTTGTCTGTTGATGATTTACCATGGGAAGATCTTCATCATCGATCTTTGTTTTTACCTGAGCTTGATCATTTTGAAAATGATTTTTCATCTATTTTTACTACTGATTATGTCAAAGAACCACAGAATCCATTGCAACATCCTGATTCTGAGTTAAATTTGGGAAATATCTCTCGAACGGTTCCTATTGACATTTCAGTTAAACCTGGAATTATTGAAAACATTCATATAGGTGCTTCTTGCATGGACAATGAACTCCAAACCTATAAAGCCCTATTTCAAGAATTCTGTGACGTGTTTGCCTGGTCATATGAAGAAATGCCAGGAATTGATCCAACAATTGTTGTTCATGAAATTAAAACTTACCCGGATGCTAAACCTTTCCGGCAACTTTTGCGTCAGATACATCCGCGAAAAGGTGTTGCTATTAAAGCTGAAGTTGAGAAATTACTTCGAGCAAGTTTTATTTATACAATTCCCTTAACGGATTGGGTATCGAATATTGTTCCTGTTAACAAAAAGCAAGGAACGATAAGAATATGTATCGATTATAGGGATATTAATCGAGCTTGTCCTAAAGACAATTATCCAACCCCCTATATCGATCAAATCATTGATGATTGTGCCGACAGTGAAATTTTATCCTTTATGGATGGTTTTTCCAGTTACAATCAAATCAACATACTCCTTGCTGATCAACCAAAAACGGCTTTCATTTGTCCATGGGGGACGTTTTCTTACTGCAAATTGCCTTTTGGATTGAATAACGCCGGAGAAACTTTTCAAAGGGCTATGTCTTACGCATTTCATGACATCAAGCACATTGTGCAGCCATATCTTGATGATTTACCTACTCATTCATTACGTAGAGCCGATCATCTCACTCATTTACGAGCAATCTTTATGAGATGTAGGCACTATCGAATTAGGCTGAATCCACACAAATGTGTTTTCTGTATAGAAATGGGTCATTTACTAGGATTTGTTGTTTCAAAAGCCGACATTCATGTCGATCTCTCGAAGGTTGAAGCTATTGTCAAATTTCCTCCTCCTTCGACTCTTCGCCAACTCCAAAGTTTGCAAGGGAAAGCAAACTTTTTATGTCGCTTCATTCCTAACTACGCCGAGATAACAAAGGGTTTTACCAGGTTGTTGAAACAGAATACTCCATTCTTTTGGGATGAGACAGTTGACAAATCTTTTGATGCACTTAAACACGCGTTTACCCATGCACCGTTGTTGCATCCTCCCAACTACAACCAGGATTACTTCTTGTACCTCGCCGCATCTCATTCCACCATTGGGATGGTTTTAGTTTAGGAAGACGAATTCAAAAGTGAACATGTGATTTACTATCTTAGTCAAACTTTGAATCCGACTGAGCTTAAATATTTGCATATGGAGAAATTGGCCTTCGCAGCTGTTCAATCTGTCCAAAGATTTCGTCATTACATCTTACGACGCAAAACTACAGTAATTTCTGAATGTAACCCTATGATCTATATTTTGACCAAACAATTGCTATGGGGCAAGTATTCCAAATGGATAGTTATCCTGCAGGAATTTGACTTGGAATTTGAAAAATCCAAGGCATAGAAATCTTTGGTATTTGTGGAACTGATGTGTGATTTCCCACGTGTTGATACTGAAACTGTGGCGGAAGAGCCCATTGCGGACAAATCCTTGTTTCTTATCAGTACTCTTGATCCATGATATGGAGATATCATTGTTTATATCCAAACCCAATCTTTTCGGCCTAAAATTTCACAATCTCAGCGATGGTAAATACGTTTCCAATCCCAACAATACAAAATCATTGGAGATACACTCTATCGTCGTGGGGTGGATTCTCTTTTCCGACATTGTTTAACTCATGAAGAAGCTAAAAAGGTTTTAAATGATTGCCACTCTAGAGCATGTGGCGGTCATATGTCTGGGTATGCCATAACCCAAAAGATATTGCGCACTGGTTATTTCTGGTCGTCTTTATTTAAATATTGTATCTATGCGGTCCGAAAATGCCACAATTGTCAAATTTTTATCGTAAGATGCGTGCTCCATCTGCTCCTCTCCACCCTATAATTGTCGTCGGTCCTTTTGCAAAGTGGGGTATCGACTTTATTACATGTAACCCTCACTCGGCCGGGGGGCATGTGTATATCATCCTTGCGGTAGATTATTTTACTAAGTGGGCCGAGGCGATGCCTACATTTTCGGCAGACGGCAAAACTGCTGCAATTTTCGTTTTCAATCATATAATTACTAGATTCGGTGTTCCTCAAGTGATTATTACCGATCATGGGAGTCATTTTTGAAACATCATGATGACTAAACTAACAGATCAACTTGGCCTGCGTCACGATAGTTCTACTCCATATTACCCACAGGCTAATGGTCTGGTTGAAGCTATCAACAAAGTTCTAGTCATTATGATTCGACGAATCATTAGCATTCATAGGTCGAATTGGCATAACATGTTATTTTCAGCACTTTGGGCATATCAAACCTTAGTAAAAACATCAACTGGTTTCACTCCTTTTCAACTGGTTTACGGTTTGTAAGCTGCGTTACCCATTGAATGTGAAATTCCGTCATTGCAAATAGCCATAGAATTACTCCCAGCCACTTCCCAAGAGGAGACACGTTTGTTGTACTTAGCTCAGCTAGATGAGAATCGACGTGATGCTGCATTAGCAATCGAAACTCATGCCAAACGAATTAAAGCTCAGTACGATCGAAATGTTACACCTCGTAATTTTTTGGAAGGAGACCTAGTCTTACTATACGATCAAGCAAACAATAAGCTAGGGGCTGGAAAATTTGTACCTATGTGGCATGGTCCTTATGTTGTTAAGCGAAAGCTGGCAAAAGGGGCCTATGAATTGGTAGATTTTGACAGTGTCTCTTTGGGTAAACCCAGAAATGTTCTTTATCTGAAGAGATATTATGCTTAAATCTAGGTGTGGAGATTTTAGTTAGATTAGTTTCTTTCTAGCTGGTGTGTTTTAGATTAGAAAAGTGTGCCTAGTTTGGAGAGTGTTTTTATCATTATTCCTGCTTATCTTGATTTTACTCTTGATATTGCAGATGTCGACGTCTCTTCAAACATACATTGGTTTCGCTGATGGTGCTTGTCGTAATACACGGAACATTTCTTCCGCAGCTTGGGTTATCCTAGTCTTACTATACGATCAAGCAAACGATAAGCTAGGGGTGGAAAATTTGTACCTATGTGGCATGGTCCTTATGTTGTTAAGCGAAAGCTGGCAAAAGGGGCCTATGAATTGGTAGATTTTGACAGTGTCTCTTTGGGTAAACCCAGAAATGGTCTTTATCTGAAGAGATATTATGCTTAAATCTAGGTGTGGAGATTTTAGTTAGATTAGTTTCTTTCTAGCTGGTGTGTTTTAGATTAGAAAAGTGTGCCTAGTTTAGAGAGTGTTTTTATCATTATTCCTGCTTATCTTGATTTTACTCTTGATATTGCAGATGTCGACGTCTCTTCAAACATACATTGGTTTCGCTGATGGTGCTTGTCGTAATACACGGAACATTTCTTCCGCAGCTTGGGTTATCTATTCACCCTCTGATGAGTTGGTATCTATGCATGGGGTAAGCCTTGGTCAAAAAACGAACAACATTGCAGAGTATAGTGCAGTGATTGAGTTATTATCTGAATCCATCTCATTCGGCATTCAAAGTTTGATTGTTAGGTTAGATTCTGAGCTCGTTGTATTGCAGCTTAATAGAGTTTATGCCATTAGAAATCCAGTGTTATTAAGATTATTTTTGAGAGTTCATCTCTTGGAACTTGAATTTGACTACATTGAATATCAGCATATTCTAAGATATTTAAATACATTAGCAGATGCAATTGCTTCTCGAATGTTAAATAGACATTTGCAATAATCAAACAGTAAATTTAAAAACATTCCATAACATGTTATATAAGATAGCCAGTAATAGTGATATAGCATAGCATAGAAGTGTGTCAAATATACATCGTCTTCGATCATAGGTTGAAAAACACCTTATGATCGGCAAAAATGATAATACAAAAAACAAAAATGTCGTATGAGTCTACAAAGACGATCATCCTATCACTGGCGATGATCACGATAAGAAACCGCTGCTCGAGCCACCCTACAAAGGAACCTCCTGAAAGGTCCTGGGACCCCAATCACATAGCGTTGTAACCTAAGTGGAATATCATCTATGCTAGTCTCTGGAATATCTGCTGTCAAACGCTCTAGATGATTTTCCAATTCGGTCAGGGTCTCTGTAGATTCGTCCCGTGGGGCCGGTACTGCTGCAGCTGGGTGTCTCCTCTCATAGGGCCAGAGAGTGGCTGGTCACCGTGTACCCACATCTGCATTTGGAACTTTTTATTAGTTTTGGACGATTTAAAAAACAAAAAAAAATTATTTAAAACTTAGAAAATGTTGAGAATGATTTTACCTGAATCATCCCACTACTCTCCTGGTGGAAGAGTCATGTCTGGGTCACCACGATAATCCATCCCAGCATATGGAAAATCCTGAATCACGAAAAGTTGGTTCTCCAACCAACGAAAATACTCAAGCGGAAATCGAACAACCTCTAAACCCTCCTCAGGATGATGGGACATAACTGCAACCCAACGCATTAGCTTAGGTTCTCGGGGAAGTCCAACTCCAACGGAAAGCTGCTGTGGGACCAACATCAGGACCCTCTCTAAACCAAAGCTCACAACTAGGAAACCATATCCAAAGTTTTTTAGTTGTTCGTTCTTAGCTCTAGTTAGTTGACCTTTTACATTCGCCAACACAGCTTCGCACCAGTTGAAAATGGTGCCTCGATAACAGTCTACTGCCATTCGCATTTGGGATCCGGTAGCTACATGCAGTGCTGCGCTTCCGTAGAGTCTGGTGATAGTAAATGCAATCACTTTAAGTTCAGGACGGGAGATAGTTTTGATATCAATCCCTTTGTCCTTTGTTTGGTCATTACAAAACTCTAGTCGGAGATTACCGACAGACTGGCCACCTGGCCTAGTCCCGAATAGAGATAATCGTTCACCTCTCTTGGGCAAACCAGTAAGGAAATAAGTGTCCTCTAGCTCGATTTCGAGTCGGTGGCCACCAATAATGAAACATTGGTCCTGTATATTCCACCTGTCTACCAGCCATTGCAAAAAGTATACTTGGGCCCTCATGCCAGGTATGGCCCAGAATTTAAATAGTCCGCATGCTCTCAATGCATCCAATGAGGGTTGATGATTTATTGTGGCAAGGTCCACATCTTCGTGCTTGCGTTCCCTCCAAATAAGCACGTACATTGCACAAAAGACGTATTAGAACAATTTAGTTCGAAACTTTTTGGGCGGAAATGGAAAAATTGCAGTTTTAAAACCTATTTGACGGGGTCCGCACCTGCCAGTTAGGGATAGTGCATAGGTCTGCACTCTTCTTGAGCAACAGGTGCGAGACTCTGGCTCTTTCCTTTGTAGAAAAAATTCGGGGTCCACAGGTTTCGCATGTTGCGCCTGCAGACCCCCGCGAACGGTTTTTTAAACTAATTTTTCCCTAAAAAATCAAAATGGAAGCCTAAAAATGAAATGAAAACGGTTGAAATGCAAGATAAAGGTGATGTGGATTACCTGGAGCTGATGGTTTTCGATTCCAACAAACGGATTTTCGCAATCTTCACAGAAAGTTTTTTACCCAAAAGCTCTCTCTTCTCACTCTGAAGTCAAATGGTAAAAATGAATTTACAAAAGCCCTTTTTATAAGCTTTTTTGAATAAATGAATTTTCAATTTGTTTATTTTTCACTTTAAAAAGGTAACTTTTTGATGCATTTTTATTTATTTTAAACAGGTATGAGTAATGTTTGAGTTTTTGTGCAGAATATTGGATTTTTCAGGGAAAATTGATCATTTTCAACAAAAAACATTGGAGTCCTCTTTAAGCTCTTTTCTGACTCGTAAAATATGAAAAGATTGCCGAGTTTTTCTTTTTAAGCTCGTTAAAACGGAATTAAAAGGACGGTCCACTTACAGCTCTTTTCTGACTGTATAAACATGAAAAGATTGCCAGGCTTTTGTCGTTTCAAGTTCGATATTGGTTATAAAACGACGTGTCGTTGATCGCTTTTTTACCTTTTCGGATCAAAAACACTAATTATGAAAAGTACTCCTTGATCATAATGGTCAAGCGGTTCTCTCAAGTATTATTTTATACCTTTTCGGGCTTGGGAGATACAAATTTACGAAAAAGGACAACCATGGAGTTTTCTTAAGTTTTTCTTCTGACTCCCTAAAATTGAAAAACGCCGAGTTTCTCCTATACTGGACTCGTTAAAATTTAATAGCAAAGGACCTGTTCAATTTAAACAGGAACGAACCACTCCTTCTTAGGGTTCGAATTTTAAACTAATTTGGACTCATCCGAAGGATTAACTTATACCCAAGCAAACGTTATCCTCCTCAAGCTTGTCAAAAATAAAGGGGTACTTGCTAGAAATGGTGGGGGAAAAGAGAGGAAAATGAACCTATTTGTTATACTTTGTGTTTTAGAAAAGCATTTAACTACTCTTGAACACGACACTTTTTGTTCACCTGGGTTGGGAAATCATTTGCCTAACAGTTAATCAAACCATATTGAAAGTCTTCAGCCGGTTTTTGGGTATTAGCTTTGGGTCAATTTTCACCAAACCATCTGCAGTGTTGTTATGTGTTCAAGAGGTCAGTTCAAATAAACCATTCATCTGCAAAATATCTGTCATCCATCTTGACCATCCATGAGTTAGTCCTTGCCAAATATATTTCTTCAAACTTGATCTATGATTTCGTGTTGTGGGCTTGCCTACAACGGATCACTTTCTATTGACTTCAACTCATTATCTAGAAAGATGATCTAGAAATCGTCAGTACCTTGGAATCTGCATGCCTCAATGGCTGGTTTCTTGCCTTCGACAACAGGTTGCATCATTGACCTTGGATCAAAGGATTCTATGACATGTTCGACATCAGCTCATCTATTCACATTTCATGGATTGTATTGAGTACTTTGAGAGCCATTGACATTACTGGTGGTTTCTCTCACACTTGTTAACAGTTCACATCATTGACTGGTAATCAAGTGGTTTCTACCATGTTCAACTTTGACACATTCATTCACATGGATAGAATCGTACTAGTTCGGGAAGCAGAAATCAAGACCCTGGATCTAGTTTCCACCATCCAGGCTGCGAGGAATTTTGTTATTCATTATATAGTGGACTATTCATAAACAGATGGCTGCGCCCATACTATGTCTACATATGTCTATACTTGTGATGTATTACAAAATCATTCCTATATCAGAGCAATTTAGTTAGTTTTCTAGTCAGTTTTGATCTGAGTATGGGAATACCTACCTCAACAATGATATGTTCACATATATATATATATATATATATATATATATATATATATATATATATATATATTGTATTAAATGTTTTTACAGGTTCCAACCAGGGTGTCCACAGTATGATCCTTGAAATGGTAAAGTACTTCACTCTTCTTAGATGAAAAATGCTATCCTCATCTATTACAGACTTCGCACTTTAGGAGGCAATCTGTTGCACAAAATATTGTCACCATGACATTCTGCAATCGGTGTGAATCTATCACCACTCATACTTTCCTCCTTTGCAAGTCTTAAACTTCAGTTCTTCATGTCAAGCCTTGAAAAATAAGAGAAAGCCCTTAAAAGTCTCTAAAACTCTGGTTCCGCACTTTCTCTTATCATTACCTGCGGTCCCGCACCTACTGGTCATGTCCCCTGCTTACCTGACCGCTCTGTCTCTGTATAATGGGTGCGGACCCCTGTAAAAGTAAAAAAGGCGCAAGTACATTCTTAAAAACTCACTTTGAGTCATTTTTGGAAGCTTCTAGAAGGAATCTTGAGGTGGCAAGTTCTCTCCTTTAAGGTTCATGCATCCCATACCTTAAGAAGCTAACCCCTTGATGTGAGGAGCTTATCCCTTTGAAGGAGGACTCTATCCCTTCATAGGTGGACCTATAACCTCCTTCCTTTGCACTATAAAATAAAGCATTGGGCTGGTTTTTGAGGAGGTTGAAAGCTGAATATTTTTGAGGTGAAATGTTGTTGGAATTTAGTCTTCCTAATTGAGCTTGAGAGGAGAGATTACATACCTTTTTGATCTCATTGGGAAGAGTGTGAGGCTTGTCAAAGTAGAGGAGATTCTTGTTTGGACCCTGGGAGGAGCTTGTACAACATCAAGGCACCAAAGGTTGTAAAGTTCTTCTATTTTCAAAGTTAATACAATCAAGTTTATTTTTCTCAATAAGTTATGTTTTATGGTTTATTTCATGGATTCCTTGATCACCATGATGAATATGATTTATTATATTAGCTATGCAGGTGTCATTTGATGTGTGCTTGTTTGTGATTGCAGGTTGTCAAAAGGAAACTCGTTCGGATGGTCGAAGCGTGGCTGCCACAAACTAGCATTGGACTTAAGGTAGGGTCTAAAACACCTCTTAGTTTTTTATTAATAAATCGCATATATTTAGAGAAAGGTAGATTTGCTTGTCCTGCTTGTTGCTAGATATCTGTTGATACTAGGGAGATCGGTCTTGTCCGCAAGAACGATTTATCCGGCCGACAGTGACTCCACTGGGGTACTGTCCAGGCCCACTGGTAGTGGAGCAACACCAGAGATGAAACATCAGAAATTAGAGAAGAGAATCACTCTCCTTGAATTTATCACCTACAAAAATATGAACATAAGTTGTAGGAAAGTGTGGAAATCAACACATTGGGTTTCAAATTATAATGAAGCATTGGCAATAGTAAGTTTAAGGTCTGAGGACTAAAATCTAGTTGGAATTATGATGCCAATGAAAAGCATATGTTGTCCCATTCTTTTTTTGTAAACATTGGATTCATTTGGCATAACAATATATTTAATAAAAGTTTAACATGTTATTTATAGAAATTGAATTAATATGAAAAGGATAATAGTCATTTTTCTCAACTACTCAAAATAAATTTATTTAATTAAAATTACTTATATTCATATTAAGTCTAATTTCAAAATCTCAAATCACAATATTGATGTTCCTAATTCTTTTTTTTTTTTTGAAAGAAATGAGTAAGAACTTGTATTATTGAAAAATTCTAGTTATTAGGACAAATCTTTTACATATTCCAATCTTCCTTGGAGGTGAAATTGAGCATGATGGCTCAATCCAAACTCTCCAAAGAATTCCCCATGTCAAAAAAATTTCAAACCCTTGTCAACTAAAAATTCTCTAAAAAACTCTCAATATTCAAAAGCATTTACATTCCATTATTCACTACTTTTGTCTTGATTTAGACTAACTTTGTGTTTTCCTTTGCCAAATGTCTTTTCCTTTTTTTCCAACTTGAGGCCAACCCATGTTTTCTTGTATTTCCAACATATCATTGATGTTCAAACATTTTAGCTTAATAAAATTATAATAATTTAAAAATATAAATATAAAAGTAAAATTTTAAAATAATCAAATAACCCATTTTTTTAAAATCTAATAAATTAGATTTGATATTAGTGGATATTAACGACCATCACTATCATCATTTTAAACTATAAATATTTATTAAATCTAATAAATTAGATTTGATATTAGTGGATATTAACAACCATCACTATCATCATTTTACACTATAAATATTTATGAAGAAAAAAATTAGATTTTTTTTTTTTTTTTTGTTAATCAAAACATGTCTATTATGTTATCAAAAAAGTACATTTTGTAGTCAAAAAAGTACATTTTGTAGTCTAGTTCTTTTGTGCTTTTTGGGCTTTTTGGGCTTCACTCCTACCATATTTATTAGTTAGAAAAAGAATTAAAAACAAAAAAGATATTGCATTGTTTCAAAGAAGCTACATAAACAAAAAGGCCTTACTTTCCAGAAAATTAACACCACCAAAAAATAACCAGTTAGCATTTACAAAGCAGGATTTGATGCCTGAGCAATACCAATTGCTCATGATCGGCTTGACGACCAAAACCTTTGTTCAACATGGAATTCAACATCAGCTAAATGAGACGAACCTAAGCAAATGCTCCAAAATCTCCCCTTGGGTGAATTATGAATTATATATCATTAATATAAATAAAAATTTTGTGGAGGCAGCATAGTGGTAAAGTCGACCTCGTCATGACCGACCGGTCTTGTGTTCGATCCCGAGCAAGGTTGTAGCTCGTCGTGCGAGTAGTAACCGAACCGGCCCAAGCCCACTACCTTTTGTATAGTGATGTGTGGTTTGACAGTAAGTCACATGGGCGAACCCTGGGCAGATCGAAGTTCAAATCTCATTGAGTACAATGACCTACTGTGGTGGCGGCTAGAGGCGCAGATTCCCCTTTCCCGTGAGTCTGCTCTTGCTAAAATCATAGGAACTTAGTATACCGGACTTGCAAGTGGTTGGTTATGCTCTTAGTGTTATAGTGACAGCTATAAAATTTGATACTAAATCTCCCATAGATCATAGATTAGGCATAGTAGTTAAAGATTCACCATATGATTAAAATAAAATTAATATAAATATACCAATGCCGAAACTTACCACCACGTCCCGCAACTGCTCCACAATTGATATAAGAGAAAGCACATGTTCCACCGGGGCCGACGACAAGCCTCGATTGTGGGGAACCTCGCCCTCTTAGTCAACTCTACCCGCCCGTCATCAGCGGCCCATTCGCGCCTCTACGACCGCCACGAATATGGCAGTGAAGTGGAGAATCTGGACTCGATAAATTTTGAAGTGAAGAGATACGTTGTACTCGGCAAGGATTTTGAAGCGGAGACACCATTTTAAAGTGTTTTTCTAATAGGTTAAAATAAATTATTTTTATATAAAAATAAAAAATAATTTAAAATTTTATGACTATTTTAATGTCGTATTGTTTATTTGGTGAAGTTGTACCTATTTTAAATAAAAAATTAAATACACTTAAATAATAAATAAATAAATATATTATTAATTTACTATAATATAATTTGTGTATTGTTTATTTTGTCAAGTTGTACATATTTAAAATGAAAATTCTTATTAAAATTTCAAAGATATTTATATACAATTTGAGTGAGCTTGGAACTAATAGTTAAAAGTATATATTTTTTTAAAAAATACAAATATAAAATTAGATAAATAAAATATGTATATCATGATCTTAAATAATAATAATAATATATAATATAATAATTATAGTAATAATATATAATATAATTATTTAATAATAATATATAATATAATAATAATAGTAATAATATATAATATAATTTTTAAGAATATAGATGTTATGATTTCAAATAATAATAATATATAATATAATTTTTAAGAATATATACATATGATTTTAAATAATAATAATAATAATACCTAATATTATTTATATTATACAAGGAAAAATTTAATAACACTATTTATTTATATATATATCAAAAACTTCACCGTGAATCCAATTTAATAAAACTATTTTCATATAGGTTCACTTTTGAGTAAATCCAATTAATTCTGTAGCTTTCCGATACCATTGAATTATAAAAGCAGCTTCATTCAGAATTTGACTTCGGGTTCAGGTCCTTTGGATTGTACTCACTACATTAGAAAAGAGAGGGCGTTCCAACGCTATCGCTGCTCTGCAATGGGGATGACTATGAAACTATTAATCACCAGTGTGTTACTTATAGTCACTCTAACTACGGGGATACGCTTAGCGGTTGCTGATCCGGAGACTTCAACCGTTTGGAGCAATTGCGGCAATTATACATATACAAACGGGAGCGCGTTCCAGCTTAATCTAAACAAGGTTGGATTCACTGGTGAACAATGTTTATGCCACCGGATTCAATACCTCTAGTATTGTTTCTCAGAGGGCAAACAGCAATAGTACTGTTTACGGGCTTGTCCAGTGCAGGGGAGATTTAGATTCTTCCGATTGCAGACAGTGCGCATCCACGGCTAAAGCAAATCTTGTTCAAGGATGCCACAACACTTCTGGATTCATTCAACTAGATGGCTGCTTCTTGCGTTACGACAATCATAACTTTTACAACGACATTGAGAGTGGGAAAGAATTGCTATATATTACAGTTCTCTGCAACAAAAACAATAGCAGTCAACCACAGCAGTTCACAAATGCTGTTAGGGCCCAGCTCTCAAATGTTACCGCTCAAGCTGCAGAGGCTCCCAAACTTTTCGCTGCAGATTCAGTCGCTGCGCCTGGTAGTATATCGCAGCCAATATACAGCTTAGCGCAGTGCTGGAGAGATCTGTCCCGGACAAGCTGCGGATCGTGCTTGACTTTTGCCGTAGAAAATATATTTGCATGCCAAAGTGGAGCTCTTGGGGCACAATTCGGATCCCAGAACTGCTACTTGCGTTACGAGGTTTATGAATTTTTCAATACCTCTGTTCTGTCGCCGCCACCAGGGGAAAGTACTCCAGTGTCTTCTGGTATGTTCTTCCCACTTTTTACATTGAAAAGGTATTGTTTTTAAGATTTTGTTTTGGTGAAATAAAAGATATCCAATTTAGTTAGAATTGTTGTGCAAATTTTGCAGGAGGCAAAAAATCTAATGTCCTTGGGATAATTCTGGGCGTATTAGCTGCCATGGTTGTATTAATTGCAATCATAGGCCTTTGGAAGTGGAAGCTTTTCTCTCGACGGAAGCTTCAGGATCAGATTGATCGAACTAAAGGTCCAGAAATTGCTAAATTGTTTAGCCTCAAGGATTTTCAGCTTGTGTTTGTGAACTGTTCACCAATTTGTTTACCTTGTGATGGGTTTCGCAGGTGACCAAGGAGAGATTAGCTTAGCCCCGACTATCGTGAGTGCGGAACTCATTTTCAAGTACGATTTTCTGAGAGAAGCGACCTCCAATTTTAATTTGGAGAACAAGCTTGGAGAAGGGGGTTTTGGATCCGTATTTAAAGTGAGTTCTTGGTATTGCATTGAATTAAATTCGATATTTAAATGTAATGGAAATTAGAAATCAATTTGAAGTTTATTGATGTGCAGGGAATTTTACCAGATAACAGAGAGGTTGCAGTGAAACGACTGTATATTAGTTCAAGGCAGGGAGACGCTGAATTTCTGAATGAAGCAAATCTCATCAATCGTATTCAGCACAGGAATCTTGTGAAATTGCTTGGTTGCTCCGTTGAAAACTCGGAAAGGCTACTGGTTTACGAATACCTTCCTAACAGTAGTCTCGACAGGATTCTATTTGGTTTCTACTCACTCTCAGTCGCTACATATAGATCATAAGAGTCCTTAGTTTGTACATATAGATTGCTAATCCTTTTACTGTGCATTGCAGATGCAACGAAACGCCATTTACTTGATTGGAAAAAGCGGTATGAAATCATGGTTGGAATTGCACGTGGGCTGGCCTATCTTCACGAGGAATCTGAGATTCGGATCATCCACAGAGATATTAAAGCCAGCAATATTTTACTAGACGACAAACACAGACCCAAAATAGGAGACTTTGGATTAGCCAGGTTTTTTGCAGATGATCGGAGCCACGTTAGCACTAGAGTTGCAGGAACTTTGTAAGAATTTTCCCTACCAATGAAATGTTTGAGGTTCCCAAATAATTCATACGGTTAAGATATGGAAATTTGATTAAATATGGCATTTTGCAGAGGTTATATTAATTCATACGGTTAAGATATGGAAATTTGATTAAATATGGCATTTTGCAGAGGTTACATGGCCCCTGAGTACGCTTTGCGTGGACAGCTGACAGAGAAAGCCGATGTATTCAGCTTTGGAGTGCTTCTACTTGAGATCATCAGTGGACGAAAGAATCAGAGTTCGGGTGAAGACATGGAGTTTCTCATCGAATGAGTATGTTTCCTGTGGTTCTCATCTTTCTAATCGAATTTTTTTCCAATATGGAGAGCTTCTTGCTAACTATAGTCTTTTAATTTATTTTTGTTGATATTGGCCAATTACCAGACATGGAGATTGTATGAAACAGAGAGAGCTTTAGAAGTTATGGATCGGACATTGGATGGCAGTTATTCATGGGAGGAATGCATTAGAGTGATTAAAATCGGTCTTCTGTGCACGCAAGCGGTTGCAGCGTTGAGGCCTTCAATGTCCCGGGTGGTGTGGATGCTGACAAGTGAGCGAGAAGATCTTCCCTCGCCCACAAAGCCTGCTTTCATAGATCTGGATGATGTGGGGGTACCCAACGTAGGCAAGCGAGGCAGAGTTATTGACCCTGACAAAGCATCAAGCAGTAATTGGTCATCGGAAGCACCAACTTCTTCAGCACCTTCCGATATCTATTCTGCAGCAGCTGATCCTTCATCGAGCATTCTGGAGCCAAGGTGAAAGTCAACCAATGCCTGTAGCCTCTTGGCAACATCCTAACCATTACCTGCTCAGACTGTAGGAACACATGGTAGAATGCCTTTTAAAACGAAGAGCAGTGAAGCCATCTGATGCATCATTCGCTGGAAGTGTACGTTGTAATCCACTGTGTACAACACTAATGGTTATGGAATGTTAATTTAGTTTAACTGGAGAAGGGAAAGAAGCCGACACAGTGCCACAGGCATTAAATCAGTTAAAGTAGTATAGGGACATAATCCTTTGTCACCCATTTCCTATTTCCAAATGTACAGCTTTGATGGGCCTGAGTGGAAAGCGAGAGTTTATATAAAAAAATTGTTTTATCAAGATGAGGTGATGTAATTATAATCTTGAAAGAGATTTAAATGTAAACTCTTCTTTACAAAGAGGTTTAAATATAAGCTATTCATTCATTTAGTGGAGTATTGAATCTCGGGCTCATTGATCGTCTTGTGTTTCTATTTTATAAATTAAATATTTTAATGAACCATGTCTAACGATAATTTAATATGGTTTTTTTTCAATAAATAAAGAAATTTATATCAACTATTCATTAAGTGAAGTATTGAAACTTTGGACTTATTGCGTGTGAAGGGATTCTTTGCGAAGAAATATAAATATAAACTATTTATTAAGTATTAACCACTGAAAGTGAAGTATTGAAACTTTGCACTTATTGCGTGTGAAGTGATTCTTTGCGAAGAAATATAAATATAAACTATTTATTAAGCATTAACTACTGAAATTTGGATTCATTGCATGTGAATGTGAAGGATGGTGTTTATATTTGATTTTATTTATTTATTTAGAATAATGATTTATTTGGTTTGATATAATATGTTGTTTAGGTTAATTTTGAAATTATTTGTTTCCGATATAAATTTATTTTTTTTTTACTCAAATTTAACTATAAATTATTGAATAAAAAAAATTAAATATAAATTATTCATTAAATAGAGTATTAAAACTTTAGTTCATTAGGGGTGAAATGATTATTTACCAAGAGATTTAAAGATTATGCTATTCAATATGTAAAGTATTGAAACTTAAAATTTTGGCTCATTAAGTCTTAAGTAATTCTTTGCAAAGTATTGAAAATTAAAAGTTTGGCTCATTAAGTGTGAAGTAATTCTTTGCCAAGAGATTGAGTGTGAAGTGATTCTTTACAAAGAAATTTAAATATATTATATTTATTAAATAAAATATTGAAATTTAGCCGCGTGAAATGTGAATGTGAAGTATGGTGTTTTTAATTTATTTTTATTTTTTATTTGATATAACAATATATTTAATAAAAAATTAAAATGTTTTTTTTAGAAATTAAATATAAATATAGAAAATAATAGTTATTCCTCTAATCATACAAAAATAAATTTAATTCACAATAGTTATTCCTCTAATCATACAAAAATAAATTTAATTCACAATAAAATCACTTTTGTATATTTATATTAAATTCAATTACAAAATCTCAAATAAGATTCCTAACATTTTAATTTATTAAACTATAATAATTTAAGAATTATAAACACAAAAAATAATTTTTTTAAATAAATAAGTAGACATTTTTTTTCTAATTCTAATTAATTAAAATTGGTATTAACTACAATCACCATCATTAATATTATCATTATTCTACACCATAAATATTTATTTAAAAAATCGTGAAGAATACTTAAATAAGATAAAAATTAAAAACTAAAAAAATCATCCACTTGGTTTATATCATTTTCAAGTAAAACACAATATGTTCATAATTGCAAGGGCATGGGTTTGTACATTTCCATCATTGTCACAGTCAGTAAATCTCGATCGATGTTAATTAGACGAGTTTATGGTAGATTTATTATTTTCAAGAAAATGATTATAAATTTCGTCTTTTTGGTTCTTTAGACAATGAAAAATCACTATCTCCCCAAATGCCAAATAATTGCATTCATAGGATTTAAAAAATAAAACCTTAGACAACCATGCTAGATGCTCTTGATTTTTCCACCTCTCAACACAACCAATCTCATTCTCTTGCCTAGCCGCTCTTGGCGTTCCTAGTTCCTCTATGCATCGATCCACAAATAAATCAAATCGTGGATTTTCAGTAGGGAAGATCCACGGTTTACAAGGGCGCACCTCCTATGACGTGAGTTGAGAGAGTGGGGGGCATGGGGAGATCCACTCTCGTAGTTTCCTCTCTTGGAACTCTGAGCTAGTGTTGCTGCCAATACACCAAAATCTCCAGTCCTTCCTATGCCAAACGTCCTCTCGTCACCTCGAGTCTCTTGGCCTTCAATTCAATGGCCTTCACTATTATCTTAGGAAGTAGCGTTTGAGGTGATGTCAACATCGAGCCTTCGAGTCTCGTTGTACAGATTCAACTCCCTCGGTTTCGTAGAAACTTCTACAAGCTCTCATTCCTTCAATCACCCCAAATTTCGCTCCACCACTATTATGTCAATTCTACTCATGAAGTTTCGACCGGGTTTGTCCTTACCTCCAGTGCTCCTAAAACGCCTCTCCACCTCGACACTCTAACCTGCAACTTTATCAGAGGGTTGGTTCTTTTTCTCATGGCCCTCTTGAGAACTATCATCCAGACTACTCGAGCTCTCTAAGGCTCTTCTCTTCAATCTCTTTAGACAAAATGATAGGCAGGTCTCAGACGTGTTACAATCCTAATATCTAATAGAGTGTTCACTACATTGATACTAGGTTGGCGAAGTCATATATACAATTTGATCTCATGGTCTTAAGGATGTAGTCCAATGGTTAGGTGGGAAGGTTTGATCCTCATAGGTCTTATGGACACTCCTAATATCTAATAGAGTGTTCACTACATTGATACTAGGTTGGCGAAGTCATATATACAATATGATCATATAGTCTTAAGGATGTGGTCCAATGGTTAGGTGGGAAGGTTTGATCCTCATAGGTCTTGTGGTCTAATCTTGGGCAGGACTATGTATGCATGTGAGTTGTTCCAAACTCGATTTCTTCAGTTGAGAAAATATACAATTTGATTACACAGAGAAATCATACGCCCACACATACATATACATGAAGGGAATTCAAACCATATTCATTACTCAAATAATAAATATTTACAATAGTTTACAAGGACTCTTTGTTTGAGTCTCTAACCTTCATGAGTTTCACGGCTTAAACTCTCTCTAATAGACTTTGGCTACTTGGATTGACCCAACATACATACACATATTTATTTTGATTAACCATAATATCTCTTAATGTAAAAGAATTGTTTGGACATTTTTCCATTATTCCTAAAACTAACTCACAATCCAACTTGACACTTGTTTCTATTACACTAGCCTACTTCGGAAAATACCAGCTCATTTAAAATATCCTAATAGCATAATAGTCTAGCTTTTTTCTAGAATCAGGACATTGCCTTTACATCAAAATCCTAATTTCTTACAAATTATAATTGAGAGAAATCCTTCCCCTTTGGAAAATTTCATAAGCCCTTGGGGTCTAGACAAAAATGAGTTTCCTAGAGGTTGATGCTCTTGCATCATACTCCCCAAGCTGAAATTTTTTCATGACCTCCTAGTCACATGCTTTAATTGTGATGTAGTCCTCGTGGATCCCAAAATTTGTATTGTTGTTGATCTCGGGCTTGTTGTAGTTGTTGTGTGACCATCTTCAATGTTTTAGGGTCTCATACCCTATTTTTTAGTTGCTTTCTTACTGTGTTGATTAAATATTCTACGACCAACCACATTTCCTCACTTGTTGCCTTATTTCTTTGGTGGTTGCCAAAAAGTATCTTGACCTGTGCTTGGGTCATCATTGTTCTCAAAACATAATTCATCTAATATACCACTGCATTCCACTATTCCATATGATGTCCAAAAATTAGATCAATTATGATTTCACTTTACAACTCAATGAGCTTCCAAATTGTTGTTCCATTTCTTCCTAGGTTTATCCTGGCTGCATATATATTTCATCATCAAGTTTGGAGTTGCATGCCTTCATCTATATTTCCCCTTTCTTCTCATCTTCCTTTGACAACATTGGCTATTCCTTTTCTGCACACTCAACTACACTCTTGGAAACATTTTCATCATTTAATTTATCAAAATATTTAGATGCATTGAGCACCTTAGCCTCTTCCATTTCCTTGGCTACATTCTTTATACAATATTCCTTAATCTTGGGATTGTCCAACCAGTCCACTAGAAATTACAAATCCCTTTCCCATTGTGTCAATGTGATATTTGTATGCTGACATTTTTTCTCATTATGGGTGTCTCCACAAATCAAATTTTTATCTTTTCTTCTTTTTATAATAGCCCTCCATAGATGTCCTTCACCCTTTACGTGGCTATCTTCATAACCCAGCTTTTCTTTGTTTGTTTCCATAGTTTCTTTCATCAATTGATGGCAAGAATCCCTTTGATTGTTTTCACGAGATAATTTCATTTCTTCTTGCTTTTGATTCCATGCATCTATCTCTATTCTTCCTTCCTTATTTAGGATAATCAATCCATGGTCTATATCTGCCAATGCACCTTTATAGTCATTCAACAAAATTTCATTTTCTAAAGGTAAATGTGTTAACTTAGCATCTGCAACTTCATTCTTTGCATTTTCACGAGTGATTACACTCCCTTTCATCCTCACAAGTTTGTTTCCCCTAATTTCATTGGATGAACCCTCCTTGTCTCTATCTCTTAGAAACAATTTTGTCTTATCTTATTCCTCCTTTATGAAAAAATTTAAGGGTTTCCTATTTTTATTACCCGCAAGAATTGCATCCACACATAATCTCTCAATTTAAAAAATACAAGGTTCTTTAGCCTCATTCTCTATCATTAACTTCTCCGACTATTTTGGAATTTTTACACTGTCCATGAGACTTCCCTTCAATCTCCTTTCCTCATCATCACCATCTTAAGAAGTAGTCCTTATTTTGGTTCACATATTTAAACATTCTCTCCCTCATACTCAATTTTCCTAAGTTATTTCCTCTCTAATGAAGCACTTAGGTTGTGGTTCAACCTTTTTTGCAGCAGAGTCCATTTCACCTTTTTCTTCCTCAACACCCAATCATCTCCATGATCTTCTTCCATTTCTTGTAGCAACTGCAGCATTATGCTAACTCTTTCCTTTAAGTCAACCGCTTCTTCATCAAATTCCTCTTGACCCATCCTTCCTCTCATGCCATTTTCTTTGGCATCTTATTTTTCTCTATTGTGGCTTGTACTTGAACCTTTGGAATGAATATCACTAATCATCTTCTCCTTCCTTTTGCGAGCTTCCTCTAGCCAACTGTAAGCTATAATCAAGCCATAGTAACACGTCTTCTTGATTAACCTGCTACCCGAATACCTCACCAATATGCCTTTACAACTTAGCCTTTTAGTATTCCTCTCGTTCTCTGATCTAGAACCTTCTAAGAACTCCTTGCTCTTCTAGGCTTCTACATTATGCTCACCTCTCTTGAGAAATCCTCTCATTCTCTTCTCCTTTCTCTCGAGGACTTCTTCTATCCCATTCACTATCTAACCTTACCTGGAATATCTCTCTGCAGCTTCTCTGTTGCAAGGTTCTTTGCCACAATTCTTTTTCTACTACTACCTGGAATTTTCAAATTCTTCACTAGGTTAAAATAAAATTCTAATGAAAAATTTTACCTCCAAGATATCCTTAGCATTTAGATATTCTATTGTTCATAAACATCATTGGTTCCCTCTTGGTTGGGACTATTTCCACCACTCCTTCTTGGCTTATTTCTCCAATATGCTTCGACTATGATTTCTCCAATCGATTGAGAACTTGACTGGGAATCTCCTTGATCTGCTTTGTCCCAATTCTAGTTCAAATGCTTTGCTTTTCAATTTCCCTCTCTAATCCTCCCCTTGCAAAAATATCCAACTGCCAGTTATTGCTCAAAATAAATAGAAAAATCATTACCACATATTCGAAGCCTTTGGTCTTGCATCTTCTTCTCTTGTTGTATTCAAATTACGGTCCCTTGTGTGACATCTTCCTCAATAGGAAGATAAATGAGTAAACCTATGATAAAATTCAATGAGACCTCCTCCCAATGTTGACTTGGAATGGCTAATGGTTGTAAAAGATCTGGGGTCTTAATTGTATCAACTTTGTTTTGCTGGCAAACCAAACATTCTGCCATAAAATTCTGAACATTAGGTTTAAGGCCATCCAAAAAAATTTCTTCTTGACTATGTGGTAAGTTTTTAAAAATCATGAGTGTAGTCCTATAGGAGAGGCGTTAAATTTCAAAAGAACCTTCTGTTTGAGTTGGGAGTTATTACATAAATATAAGCGATCTTTGTACCATAATGGATCATTTTCTAGATGAACGTATCAGATGGACTAGGATCTTGCTGCAACTTTTAAATGACTTCCCACACCTCTTTGTCATTCTTCCATTCATCCCATGCTTCATTTATTGAATCAAGTTGGATAATATAAATGGCACAAAGAAATTCTTCCACATCCTCGTCCCTTCTTGAGAGTGCATTTACAACAACTTTTTGCTTCATTTTTTGTAGATGATTTCAAAGTCATAACCCAAAATATTTGTGACCTATTTTTGATGCTCTTCTAAAGATCATCTTTGTTCCAAGATGTATTTAAGACTATCATGATATTTTTTATCTTGAAGTGTCTTCCTATTAGGTAAGAATGCCCTTTATTGAGAGCATGTAGTATTACCAAGTTATTGGAAGGACTTCAGCGTGGTCCCCATCCCAGCGACTAATGCCTGGTTCCGTACATATTGATAAGAAAGTAAGAACTTGAATATGAATGTAGGGGCAACTCTAAAGGATCCATTCTCTTTTCACCCTTTAGTAGATTTGTGAATTAGCAACTTATATTGGAGCGGTAGGTAACTGAATCATTTTCTTCTCACAAATATGTCTGTGTAATTTATTTCCCTTGACCAGACGACTTTCAAAAGAAATGGGTCTTCTTCTTGCATTTAAACAACACCAATGTCATTTCCTGACGTATCACATTCCATAGTAAAGGTTTTTGTGAATTCTGGTGTAGCTAAGACTGGAGCTCAACACATTGCCTCTTTAAGATGTTTGAATTCTTGAGTTTCTTCTAGAGTCCAAAAAAATGTATATTTATTTAGTAATGTTGTTAGGGTGTTGTTATTTTACCATAATTCTTAACAAACTTGTGATAATATCCTATCAACCTAAGAAATCCTTGAAAATGCTTTAAGGTTGTGGGGATTTTCCATTCCTTTATGACTTTAATTTTGTTAGGTTCTACCTTAACACCCTCGTGGCATACAATATGACCCAAATATTCCAACTTACATATGTTTCTCCTCCAATAGCTTGAGCACCCTGTCAACATGTTGAACGTGATCTTTCCAAGACTTGTTGTAGATTAGTATATCATCAAAAAATGCTAACGCAAATTTTCTAAGGAAGGGTTTGAAAATGGAATTCATCAAACCTTGAAATGTGGAAGGTGCACTAGTAAGGCCAAAAGGCATGACCAAAAATTCATAATGATCTTCATGAGTTCTTAATGTTGTTTTTGAAATGTCTTTTGTCTTCATTCTAATCTAATGATATCCTCAGAGAAGATTTAACTTGGTGAAGTAAATTGCTCCATGTAGTTCATCCAATAATTCATCAATGACAGGAATGGGAAATTTATCTTTAATAGTGAGCTTATTAATATTTTTTATAATCCAGACACATATGTCATGATCCATCCTTCTTGTGCACGAATACTACTGAGAGAAGAGAAAGAACTTTGGCTAGGTTGAATTATACTTGAATCCTCTAGCATTTCTGCAACCATGCGTTCAATTTCACTCTTCTACGCATAAGGATATCTGTAAGGTCTGATATTTGGAAGAACACTTCCTGGAATCAAGTGAATATGATGATCATGATCATGAATAGGTGGGAGACTTCTGGGAGTCTCAATTACCTTGGAATAATTTTCAAGGACTCTTTGGAGACATGGAGAAGTGGATGACTTAGATGTTTGGACATCTAGTGAGCATAATTGTGCAATTACCCTTCATTGTTATTTCTTCAAAAGATTCATGATGCCACTATAGTTGATTATCTTCCCAAGTTTCCCTATGATACCCCTTAATTCAATTTCCTTTCCTTCCTAGAAAAATTTCAAGAAAATTTCTTGGAAATTGTAAGATATCATCCCCAAAGATTGTAACCATTAGACCCCTAATACAACATCGATACCATCCATTGGAGTGGAAAAAAATGGACTATTCACTTCATATTCCCCCATGGTTAGATTGATATTATGGCACTTCCCCGAGAAATTTATAGAAAATAATAGTTATTCCTCTAATCACACAAAAATAAATTTAATTCACAATAAAATCAATTTTTATATTTATATTAAATTCAATTACAAAATCTCAAATAAAATTCCTAACATTTTAACTTATTAAACTATAATAATTCAAGAATTATAAACACAAAAGCATTTTTTTTAGTAAATAAATAAACATTTTCTTTCTAAATTCTAATAAATTATAATTGGTATTAACCACAATCATCGTCGTTAACATTATCATCATTCGACACAATAAATATTTATTTAAAAAAAATCATGAAATAAATAAAAATATACAATTTTTCTATATTTTACAATATCAATTATAAATTATATATATATATATATATATATATATATATATATATATATATATATATATATATATATATATATATATATATATATATAGATATATATAAAATAAAAATCCACGCTCACGTACCCTTTCCCCAACTTAACCTCCTTTCTCATTGATAATCAAATAAATAGTAAATCTACGATATAATAAACTCAAATTTGGCCAATGAGATGATAACATTTTCATGCATATGTTGTTATTGTAGTTGGACTGCTCCGATTGCCTTAATGATATATGTTGTCTAACTTATGTACTTGTGTATGAATTGATTCACACGCAATTATATGAATATTGTTGTTAATGTGTTGCATATGTTGTTAATGTTGTCACCGTCCATGTCGACTGCTCTGTCGAACATTAGATAGACCTTTCACTTGAACCTTGCTATAACAAGTGTCACACTCGTCTCAGATTCATCCGTGAGTGTTGTACGTATTATCTTACCTTGTATGATGTGATTACTGCATTTGAGTGGACTGCTCCACCGGAAGTTGTGCATGTTCTTTGTGTTGTGTGTTCCTATCTGATTTGGGACTGATCCCTTTTAACTCGGAACTTGCCTTCACCTCATTCCCCCTTCAAAGTTTTGGAACCTCTCATACACCTTCCTTGACTCACTGCATCAGTCACACCCTTGCTGCTGATAGAGTTATCCTACTTGCCTCTGTGCGACATCACGGTCAAGGCATTACCTTACAACCCACTGTTGGGACTCCTACACAAAATGGTCTGAGGTCTAATTGGGACTTCTTACCGGGGAGATCCCGTTGACATGTTGGTGGGTCCAGCACCATTAACATTTCTAGCACTAGAAGGAGGGCCTAATGACAAGTTGTGTCCTCTCATCCAATTTTGAACCTTTTCATATCTTTCATGGAATCTTGCACTCTTCCTCCCCCGCGGTGTTTTCCAAATCATGAAGATGTCTCCATCTAGGGGAAGCTTTTCGAGCTGTTGTCCACTCACACGTATGATGGTGAATGTAAAGTGGCCTGACCTAAGCACTTACATAACTTTGTTTCCATGATTCATGAGGAAGATGAGTTTTTTTACGAACAAGCCGGTTTGTTGCTTGCATACACACTTTGCGAATCTCCATTTCGTTGGGTGCTCAGCCTACCAGCTTACACCGTGCACTCATTTGAGAACTTCTGTGATCTTATTGAAGACATGTTCTATCATTTTGATCCAGACCATCTTGACCGGAAACTGTTACAGCAACAGAGGGGCTTTGCATGAATTCATTATTGATTTTTGGCAGTGCTTTCGTGACTTGCAGTTTCAAGCTCCGAGGAGCTAGATGAAATTTGCTTATCTTTGGGACCAGTTTGAGTACTGCCATAAGAAGAGAATGTTTGAGATCAATCCTCGCTCAACATTCTTCGTTGATCGAGCTACACAATATCATGTGGAAGAGGGCACTGTCTCAACTGACTGTCCGCCTTCCTCTTATTCAATAGCTCCACCACTACCCAATGATGTTGAGGATCATGCTCACATACCTATTCATCCTTCAGACCCTCCCAACATCACTTCACTCAATTTTTGCGCAGATTTGGTGGTGAGTCCTTTGAGTCCTCATATGCATTCCTTTCTACGACCTCCGTCTTCGCACCCAGGTGTTCCTCCAGATGATGTTGTCTTTTATTCGTCCATCCCTGACTCTTCACTTGTTGTGAACGAGGAACAACCCACTGATGGAGTTGGTGTTTCACAACCAACATGCAATGTCATTCATGAAGAGTATGAGTGGGAGCTTGAGCATCAACACTCGACGAAGGATGACTCCCTCCCATCCGAGCCCCCTCCATTATTTCCTAACATCGTTGGTGAACCTGCCATTCATGATTTCACGTGTGTGTCTTCATCCACGAATGCACCCATTGTTGATCTTTCGCAGGACACACCATATGTTAGCCCATCATCAAACAACGGAGGGGACCAATCATTCATTGGAAATCCACTTGATCTTTCAGTTACATTTTTTGGAAAAGCAGAGGGTGAACATCCTTCCTCCTCATCTACCCCTCTGTTTGATTCATCAAACCATGAGGATGCCGACCAACATCCTGAATTTTCTGACCTTGGTTGTCGTGATCTCTTCACCTCATCATATGATCATGATGTTGATTCACTCGTTGTTAATATGTCTAAGCCACTGGTCTACGAAAATCCATCTTTCAACGAAGTCGAAACCCCACAGACCATCGAGGCACTTTAGCCCGAGCTAATGGTTATGTCATGCACTTGCTGTCCTGAGGTTGGTTTCGCTTCAGATCAGGAAATTTTTCAAACACTCAAGGCTCCTCATCACTCATCTGTATGCACTCAATATCAATCTAACACTCATATTTTACTTCCTCCACTCGAACTACACGATCCCATTTATCATGCATTGGAGGGGTCTTACATTGCAAACACTCGTGCGTGACGCAAGTTAAAATCTCAAATAAGATTCCTAACATTTTAATTTATTAAACTATAATAATTTAAGAATTATAAACACAAAAAATAATTTTTTTAAATAAATAAGTAGACATTTTTTTTCTAATTCTAATTAATTAAAATTGGTATTAACTACAATCAGCATCACTAATATTATCATTATTCTACACCATAAATATTTATTTAAAAAATCGTGAAGAATACTTAAATAAGATAAAAATTAAAAACTAAAAAAATCATGCACTTGGTTTATATCATTTTCAAGTAAAACACAATATGTTCATAATTGCAAGGGCATGGGTTTGTACATTTCCATCATTGTCACAGTCAGTAAATCTCGATCGATGTTAATTAGACGAGTTTATGGTAGATTTATTATTTTCAAGAAAATGATTATAAATTTCGTCTTTTTGGTTCTTTAGACAATGAAAAATCACTATCTCCCCAAATGCCAAATAATTGCATTCATAGGATTTAAAAAAATAAAACCTTAGACAACCATGCTAGATGCTCTTGATTTTTCCACCTCTCAACGCAACCAATCTCATTCTCTTTCCTAGCCACTCTCGGCGTTCCTAGTTCCTCTATGCATCGATCCACAAATAAATCAAATGCTGGATTTTCAGTAGGGAAGATCCACGGTTTGCAAGGGCACACCTCCTATGACGTGAGTTGAGAGAGTGGGGGGCATGGGGAGATCCACTCTCGCAGTTTCCTCTCTTGGAACTCTGAGCTAGTGTTGCGGCCAATACACCAAAATCTCCAGTCCTTCCTATGCCAAACGTCCTCTCGTCACCTCGGGTCTCTTGGCCTTCAATTTAATGGCCTTCACTATTATCTTAGGAAGTAGCGTTCGAGGTGATGTTCAACGTCGAGCCTTCGAGTCTCGTTGTACAGATTCAACTCCCTCGGTTTCGTAGAAACTTCTACAAGCTCTCATTCCTTCAATCACCCCCAAATTTCGCTCCACCACTCTTATGTCAATTCTACTCATGAAGTTTCGACCGGGTTTGTCCTTACCTCCAGTGCTCCTAAAATGCCTCTCCACCTCGACACTCTAACCTGCAACTTTATCAGAGGGTTGGTTCTTTTTCTCATGGCCCTCTTGAGAACTATCATCCAAACTACTCGAGCTCTCTAAGGCTCTTCTCTTCAATCTTTTTAGCCAAAATGATAGGTAGGTCTCAAATGTGTTACAATCCTAATATCTAATAGAGTGTTCACTACATTGATACTAGGTTGGCGAAGTCATATATACAATTTGATCTCATGGTCTTAAGGATGTAGTCCAATGGTTAGGTGGGCAGGTTTGATCCTCATAGGTCTTATGGACACTCCTAATATCTAATAGAGTGTTCACTACATTGATACTAGGTTGGTGAAGTCATATATACAATATGATCACATAGTCTTAAGGATGTGGTCCAATGGTTAGGTGGGAAGGTTTGATCCTCATAGGTCTTGTGGTCTAATCTTGGGCAGGACTATGTATGCATGTGAGTTGTTCCAAACTCGATTTCTTCAGTTGAGAAAATATACAATTTGATTACACAGAGAAATCATACGCCCACACATACATATACATGAAGGTAATTCAAACCATATTCATTACTCAAATAATAAATATTTACAATAGTTTACAGGGACTCTTTGTTTGAGTCTCTAACCTTCATGAGTTTCATGGCTTAAACTCTCTCTACTAGACTTTGGCTACTTGGATTGACCCAACATACACACACAAACATATTTATTTTGATTAACCATAATATCTCTTAATGTAAAAGAATTGTTTGGACATTTTTCCATTATTCCTAAAACTAACTCACAATCCAACTTGACACTTGTTTCTATTACACTAGCCTACTTCGGCAAATACCAGCTCATTTAAAATATCCTAATAGCATAATAGTCTAGCTTTTTTCTAGAATCAGGACATTGCCTTTACATCAAAATCCTAATTTCTTACAAATTATAATTGAGAGAAATCCTTCCCCTTTGGAAAATTTCATAAGCCCTTGGGGTCTAGACAAAAATGAGTTTCCTAGAGGTTGATGCTCTTGCATCATACTCCCCAAGTTGAAATTTTTTCATGACCTCCTAGTCACGTGCTTTAATTGTGTTGTAGTCCTCTTGGATCCCAAAATTTGTATTGTTGTTGATCTCGGGCTTGTTGTAGTTGTTGTGTGACCATCTTCAATGTTTTAGGGTCTCATACCCTATTTTTTAGTTGCTTTCTTACTGTGTTGATTAAATATTCTGCAACCAACCACATTTCCTCACTTGTTGCCTTCTTTCTTTGGTGGTTGCCAAAAAGTATCTTGACCTGTGCTTGGGTCATCATTGTTCTCAAAACATAATTCATCTAATATACTCCTGCATTCCACTATTCCATATGATGTCCAAAAATTAGATCAATTATGATTTCACTTTACAACTCAATGAGCTTCCAAATTGTTGTTCCATTTCTTCCTGGGTGTATCCTGGCTGCATATATATTTCATCATCAAGTTTGGAGTTGCATGGCTTCCTCTATATTTCCCCTTTCTTCTCATCTTCCTTTGACAACATTGGCTATTCCTTTTCTGCACACTCAACTACACCCTTGGAAACATTTTCATCATTTAATTTATCAAAATATTTAGATGCATTGAGCACCTTAGCCTCTTCCATTTCCTTGGCTACATTCTTTATACAATATTCCTTAATCTCGGGATTGTCCAACCAGTCCATTAGAAATTACAAATCCCTTTCCTATTGTGTCAACATGATATTTGTATGCTGACATTTTTTCTCATTGTGGGTGTCTCCACAAATAAATTTTTTATCTTTTCTTCTTTTTATAATAGCCCTCCATATATGTCCTTCACCCTTTACGTGGCTATCTTCATAACCCAACTTTTCTTTGTTTGTTTCCATAGTTTCTTTCATCAATTGATGGCAAGAATCCCTTTGATTGTTTTCACGAGATAATTTCATTTCTTCTTGCTTTTGATTCCATGCATTTATCTCTATTCTTCCTTCCTTATTTAGGATAATCAATCCATGGTCTATACCTGCCAATGCACCTTTATAGTCATTCAACAAAATTTCATTTTCTAAAGGTAAATGTGTTAACTTAGCATCTGCAACTTCATTCTTTGCATTTTCACGAGTGATTACACTCCCTTTCATCCTCACAAGTTTGTTTCCCCTCATTTCATTGGATGAACCCTCCTTGTCTCTATCTCTTAGAGACAATTTTGACTTATCTTATTCCTCCTTTATGAAAAAATTTAAGGGTTTCCTATTTTTATTACCCGCAAGAATTGCATCCACACATAATCTCTCAATTTAAAAAATACAAGGTTCTTTAGCCTCATTCTCTATCATTAACTTCTCCGACTATTTTGGAATTTTTACACTGTCCATGAGACTTCCCTTCAATCTCCTTTCCCCATCATCACCATCTTCATCAAGAAGTAGTCCTTATTTTGGTTCACATATTTAAACATTCTCTCCCTCATACTCAATTTTCCTAAGTTATTTCCTCTCTAATGAAGCACTTAGGTTGTGCTTCAACCTTTTTTGCAGCAGAGTCCATTTCACCTTTTTCTTCCTCAACACCCAATCATCTCCATGATCTTCTTCCATTTCTTGTAGCAATTGCAGCATTATGCTAACTCTTTCCTTTAAGTCAACCGCTTCTTTATCAAATTCCTCTTGACCCATCCTTCCTCTCATGCCATTTTCTTTGGCATCTTATTTTTCTCTATTGTGGCTTGTACTTGAACCTTTGGAATGAATATCACTAATCATCTTCTCCTTCCTTTTGTGAGCTTCCTCAAGCCAACTGTAAGCTATAATCAAGCCATAGTAACACGTCTTCTTGATTAACCTGCTACCCCAATACCTCACCAATATGCCTTTACAACTTAGCCTTTTGGTATTCCTCTCGTTCTCTGATCTAGAACCTTCTAAGCACTCCTTGCTCTTCTAGGCTTCTACACTATGCTCACCTCTCTTGAGAAATCCTCTCATTCTCTTCTCCTTTCTCTCAAGTACTTCTTCTATCTCGTTCACTATCTAACCTTACCTGGAATATCTCTCTGCAGCTTCTCTGTTGCAAGGTTCTTTGCCACAATTCTTTTTCTACTACTACCTGGAATTTTCAACTTCTTCACTAGGTTAAAATAAAATTCTAAAGAAAAAATTTACCTCCAAGATATCCTTAGCATTTAGATATTCTATTGTTCATAAACATCATTGGTTCCCTCTTGGTTGGGACTATTTCCACCACTCCTTCTTGGCTTATTTCTCCAATATGCTTCGACTATGATTTCTCCAATCTGTTGAGCACTTGACTAGGAATCTCCTTGATCTGCTTTGTCCCAATTCTAGTTCAAATCCTTTGCTTTTCAATTTCCCTCTCTAATCCTCCCCTTGCAAAAATATCCAACTGCCAGTTATTGCTCAAAATAAATAGAACAATCATTACCACATATTCGAAGCCTTTTGTCTTGCATCTTCTTATCTTGTTGTATTCAAATTACGGTCCCTTGTGTGACATCTTCCTCAATAGGAAGATAAATGAGTAAACCTATGATAAAATTCAATGAGACCTCCTCCCAATGTTGACTTGGAATGGCTAATGGTTGTAAAAGATCCGGGGTCTTAATTGTATCAACTTTGTTTTGTTGGCAAACCAAACATTCTACCACAAAATTCTGAACATTAGGTTTAAGGCCATCCAAAAAAATTTCTTCTTGACTATGTGGTAAGTTTTTAAAAATCATGAGTGCAGTCCTATAGGAGAGGCATGAAATTCCAAAAGAACCTTTTGTTTGAGTTGGGAGTTCTTACATAAATATAAGCGATCTTTGTACCATAATGGATCATTTTTCTAGATGAACGTATTAGATGGACTAAGATCTTGCTGCAACTTTTAAATGAATTCCCACACTCTTTGTCATTCTTCCATTCATCCCATGCTTCATTTATTGAATCAAGTTGGATAATATAAATGGCACAAAGAAATGCTTCCATATCCTCGTGCCTTCTTGAGAGTGCATTTACAACAACTTTTTGCTTCATTTTTTTGTAGATGATTTCAAAGTCATAACCCAAAATATTTGTGACCTATTTTTGATGCTCTTCTAAAGATAATCTTTGTTCCAAGACGTATTTAAGACTATCATGATATTTTTTTATCTTGAAGTTTCTTCCTATTAGGTAAGAATGCCATTTATTCAGAGAATGTAGTATTACCAACATTTTCTTCTCACAAATATGTCTGTGTAATTTCTTTCCCTTGATCAGACGACTTTCAAAAGAAATGGGTCTTCTTCTTGCATTTAAACAACACCAATGTCATTTCCTGACATATCACATTCCATAGTAAAGGTTTTTGTGAATTCTGGTGTAGCTAAGACTGGAGCTCAACACATTTCCTCTTTAAGATGTTCGAATTCCTGAGTTTCTTCTAGAGTCCAAAAAAATGTATATTTATTTAGTAATGTTGTTAGGGTGTTGTTATTTTACCATAATTCTTAACAAAATTGTGATAATATCCTGTCAACCTGAGAAATCCTTGAAAATGTTTTAAGGTTGTGGGGATTTTCCATTCCTTTATGACTTTAATTTTGTTAGGTTCTACCTTAACACCCTCATGGCATACAATATGACCCAAATATTCCAACATACATTTGTTTCTCCTCCAATAGCTTGAGCACCCTGTCAACATGTTGAATGTGATCTTTCCAAGACTTGTTGTAGATTAGTATATCATCAAAAAATGCTAACGCAAATTTTCTAAGGAATAGTTTGAAAATGGAATTCATCAAACCTTGAAATGTGGAAGGTGCACTAGTAAGGCCAAAAGGCATGACCAAAAATTCATAATGATCTTCATGAGTTCTTAATGTTGTTTTTGAAATGTCTTTTATCTTCATTCTAATCTAATGATATCCTCAGAGAAGATTTAACTTGGTGAAGTAAATTGCTCCATGTAGTTCATCCAATAATTCATCAATGACAGGAATGGGAAATTTAACTTTAATAGTGAGCTTATTGAGATTTTTTATAATCCAGACACATATGTCATGATCCATCCTTCTTGTGCACCAATACTACTGAGAGAAGAGAAAGAACTTTGGCTAGGTTGAATTATACTTTCCTCTAGCATTTCTGCAACCATGCATTCAATTTCACTCTACTACGCATAGGGATATCTGTAAGGTCTGATATTTGGAAGAACACTTCCTGGAATCAATTGAATATGATGATCATGATCACAAATAGGTGGGAGACTTCTGGGAGTCTCAATTACCTTGGAATAATTTTCAAGGACTCTTTGGAGACATGGAGAAGTGGATGACTTAGATGTTTGGACATCTAGTGAGCATAATTGTGCAATTACCCTTCGTTGTTATTTCTTCAAAAGATTCATCATGCCACTATAGTTGATTATCTTCCCAAGTTTCCCTATGATACCCCTTAGTTCAATTTCCTTTCCTTCCTAGAAAAATTTCAAGAAAAGTTCTTGGAAATTGTAAGATATCATCCCCAAAGATTGTAACCATTAGACCCCTAATACAACATCGATACCATCCATTGGATTGGAAAAAAATGGACTATTCACTACATATTCCCCCATGGTTAGATTGATATTATGGCACTTCCCCGAGAAATTTATAGAAAATAATAGTTATTCCTCTAATCACACAAAAATAAATTTAATTCATAATAAAATCAATTTTTTATATTTATATTAAATTCAATTACAAAATCTCAAATAAAATTCCTAACATTTTAACTTATTAAACTATAATAATTTAAGAATTATAAACACAAAAGCATTTTTTTTAAGTAAATAAATAAACATTTTCTTTCTAAATTCTAATAAATTACAATTGGTATTAACCACAATCACCATCGTTAACATTATCATCATTCGACACAATAAATATTTATTTAAAAAAATCATGAAATAAATAAAAATATACAATTTTTCTATATTTTACAATATATATCTATATATATTATTTATTCATATGATAAAACATAAAATTTCATATTTTATCTATATATATATAATAAAAATCCGTGCTCATGTACCCTTTCCCCAACTTAACCTCCTTTCTCATTGATAATCAAATAAATAGTAAATCTACGATATAATAAACTCAAATTTGGCCAATGAGATGATAACATTTTCATGCATATGTTGTTATTGTAGTTGGACTGCTCTGATTGCGTTAATGATATATGTTGTCTAACTTATGTACTTGTGTATGAACTGATTCACACGCAATTATATGAATATTGTTGTTAATGTGTTGCATATGTTGTTAATGTTGTCACCGTCCATGTCGACTGCTCTGTCGAACATTAGACAGACCTTTCACTTGAACCTTGCTATAACAAGCGTCACACTCGTCTCAGATTGATCGGTGAGTGTTGTACATATTATCTTACCTTGTATGATGTCACTGCTGCATTTGAGTGGACTGCTCCACCAAAAGTTGTGCATGTCCTTTGTGTTGTGTGTTCCTATCTGATTTGGGACTGATCCCTTTTAACTCGAAACTCACCTTCACCTCATCCCCCCTTCAAAGTTTTGGAACCTCTCATACACCTTCCTTGACTCACTGCATCAGTCACACCCTTGCTGTTGACAGAGTTATCCTACTTGCCTCTGTGCGACATCACGGTTAAGGCATTACCCTACAACCCACTGTTGGGACTCCTACACAAAATGGTCTGAGGTCTAATTGGGACTTCTTACCGGGGAGATCCCGTTGACATGTTGGTGGGTCCAGCACCGTTAACATTTCTAGTGCTAGAAGGAGGGCCTAATGACAAGTTGTGTCCTCTCATCCAATTTTGAACCTTTGCATATCTTTCATGGAATCTTGCACTCTTCTTCCCCACGGTGTTTTCCAAATCATGAAGATGTCTCCATCTCGGGGAAGCTTTTCGATCTCTTGTCCACTCACACGTATGATGGTGAAGGTGAAGTGGCCTGGCCTGAGCACTTACATAACTTTCTTTCCATGATTCATGAGGAAGATGAGTTTTCTGACGAACAAGCCAGTTTGTTGCTTGCATACACACTTTGCGAATCTCCATTTCGTTGGGTGCTCAGCCTACCGGCTGACACCGTGCACTCATTTGAGCACTTTTGTGATCTTATTGAAGACATGTTCTATCATTTTGATCCAGACCATCTTGACCGGAAATTGTTACAGCAACGGAGGGCTTTGCATGAATTCGTTATTGATTTTTGGCAGTGCTTTCATGACTTGCAGTTTCAAGCTCCGAGGAGCCAGATGAAATTTGCTTATCTTTGGGACCGGTTTGAGTACTGCCTTAAGAAATATTCCCATCCCAAGAGAATGTTTGAGATCAATCCTCGCTCAACATTCTTCGTTGATCAAGCTGCGCAATATCATGTGGAAGAGGGCACTATCTCAACTAATTGTCCGCCTTCCTCTTATTCAACAGCTCCACCACTGCCCAGTGATGTTGAGGATCATGCTCACACACCTATTCATCCTACAAAGCCTCCAAACATCACTTCACTCAATTTTTGCGCAGATTTGGTGGTGAGTCCTTCGAGTCCTCATATGCATTCCTTTCTACGACCTCCATCTTCGCACCCAGGTGTTCCTCCAGATGATGTTGTCTTTTATTCGTCCATCCCGGACTCTTCACTTGTTGTGAATGAGGAACAACCCACTGATGGAGTTGGTGTTTCACAGCCAACATGGAATGTCATTCACGAAGAGTATGAGTGGGAGCTTGAGCATCAACACTCGACGAAGGATGACTCCCTCCCATCCGAGCCCCCTCTGTTATTTCCTAACATCGTTGGTGAACCTGCCATTCATGATTTCACGTGTGTGTCTTCATCCACGGATGCACCCATTGTTGATCTTTCGCAGGACACACCATATGTTAGCCCATCATCAAACAACGGAGGGGACCAATCATTCATTGGAAATCCACTTGATCTTTCAGTTACTTTTTTTGGAAAAGCAGAGGGTGAACATCCTTCCTCTTCATCTACCCCTCTGTTTGATTCATCAAACCATGA
Organism: Pinus tabuliformis; assembly: GCA_031772625.1. NCBI lineage: Eukaryota > Viridiplantae > Streptophyta > Pinopsida > Pinales > Pinaceae > Pinus > Pinus tabuliformis. Next base: position 655,584,529 of record CM062818.1, on the reverse strand, counting down.
GGATGTCGACCAACATCCTGAATTTTCTAACCCTGGTTGTCGTGATCTCTTCACCTCATAATATGATCATGATGTTGATTCACTCGTTGTTAATATGTCTAAGCCACTGCTCTACGAAGATCCATCTTTCAACGAAGTCGAAACCCCACAGACCGTTGAGGCACTTTAGCCCAAGCTAATGGTTATGTCATGCACTTGTTGTCCTGAGGTTGGTTTCGCTTCAGATCAGGAAATTGTTCAAACACTCAAGGCTCCTCATCACTCATCTGTATGCACTCAATATCAATCTAACACTCATATTTTACTTCCTCCACTCGAACTACACGATCCCATTTATCATGCATTGGAGGGGTCTTACATTGCAAGCACTCGTGCGTGACGCAAGTTATCTTTGTTTCTTTCGTTTTCTTGCATGTCACAATCAAGAGTGTGCTTATGCTTCAAAGTTGCACATAGTGTCACACAACACCATGATATGTCCACAAACTGCCCATCATGCACATGCACGCACTTATGTCTCGTGGGCACTTTGAATCACGAAGTGTGGTTGTCTTCATTGTTATATCTTTCTTGCTTGTTGGTTTGTACAATTGGGTTGCTCGTGGATCAAGCCTTCACCAACATGGGTCTACCAATGCGTTGGTGGCTGCATTGGAAGTATCACTTCACGTGATTAGGCCCATGTACCGTTAGTGTAGGAGTAGGAGTAGTGTTTGCTTTCAGTTGTTTCTTGCATGCTTGTTTGCTTACATGCTTTGTTTGCTTGTTTGTTTGTTTACTTGCTTCACTTTCATTTTTGCTTATGCTCTTGCTTTTCTTTGTTGATTGTTAACTCATTCACTTGTTTTGTTCATAGGTTAGATTTTCATGAAAACATGTATGACTCTTGAAGTGAGATGGGTAAAGTACAAGAGGGCTTGTACAACTATCACTACTTGGTTATCTGTCATCTTGCCTCTATATGATGAGCTTGTTACTTTTAGTCCATGATACATTGAAGGAAAATACATACTGTTCGAAGTGAACCTTGGTGTAAACACAACGCTTGCATGCTAACTATTGTCACCTTCTCTAGTCGATTGTTTTTGGGTTAACCCTTGTCAGCTCAGTCAAGTAGAGTAAGGTAAGGGGGAACACCTTAACAGGCATGTTAGAGACACAATAAACTACTTCTCTGTTGGAACAACCTATTCTACTCTCAATAAGTCAGGATCCCTCTTCCGCCTCTGAAATGAATAAGTGCTATGCATAGTGAAAAATGAAAAAAATGAAAAGTCAAAAATTCAAAATGAAAAATGAATAAGGCGAAAGAAGAGAAAGGCTTCCTGCGCAGGGAGGTGATGCAAGTAACTCCACCAGGGTACTGACTAGGCTCGCTAGCAGTGGAGCCACGCTTGTGTTCCTATGTGACTGTTGCACAAAATATTGTCACCATGACATTCTACAATCGGTGTGAGTCTATCACCACTCATACTTTCCTCCTTTGCAAGTCTGAAACCTCAGTTCTTCATGTCAAGCCTTGAAAAATAAGAGAAAGCCCTTAAAAGTCTCTAAAACTCTGGTTCTATGCTTTCTCTTAGCATTACCTGCAGTCCCGCACCTACTGGTCATGTCCCCTGCGTACCTGACCGCTCTGTCTCTTTGTAATGGGTGCGGACCCCTATAAAAGTAAAAAAAGGTGCAATTACATTCTTAAAAACTCACTTTGAGTCATTTCTGGAAGCTTCTAGAAGGAATCTTGAGGTGGCAAGTTCTCTCCTTTAAGGTTCATGCATCCCATACCTTAAGGAGCTAACCCTTGATGTGAGGAGCTTATCCCTTTGAAGGAGGACTCTATCCCTTCATAGGTGGACCTGTAACCTCCTTCCTTTGCACTATAAAATGAAGCATTGGGCTGGTTTTTGAGGAGGTTGAAAGATTAATATTTTTGAGGTGAAATGCTGTTGGAATTTAGTCTTCCTAATTGAGCTTTAGAGGAGAGATTACATACCTTTTTGATCTCATTGGGAAGAGTGTGAGGCTTGTTAAAGTAGAGGAGATTCCTGTTTGGACCCTGGGAGGAGCTTGTACAACATCAAGGCACCAAAGGTTGTAAAGTTATTCTATTTTCAAAGTTAATACAATCAAGTTTATTTTTCTCAATAAGCTGTGTTTTATGGTTTATTTCATGGATTCCTTGATCACCATGATGAATATGATTTATTATATTAGCTATGCAGGTGTTATTTGATGTGTGCTTGTTTGTGATTGCAGGTTCTCAAAAGGAAACTCGTTCGGACGGTCGAAGCGTGGCTGCCACAAACTAGCGTTGGACTTAAGGTAGGGTCTAAAACACCTTTTAGTTTTTTATTAATAAATTGCATATATTTAGAGAAAGGTAGATTTGCTTGTCCTTCTTGTTGCTAGATATATGTTGATACTAGGGAGATCGGTCTTGTCCGCAAGAACGATTTATCCGGGCGACAAATTGGCGACCATACTGGGGACTGGAATTTGGTTTTTGCTTTTCCTTTTTCTTTGACTTGAGAAACTTTTTCTTGTTTCTGGTTTTTGCTTGATGTGTGTGGGATTGGGTAGTTTTTAGGATCTGGAGTATATTTTGTTTTTTCCGAAATTTTGAAGAGGACCGCACTTTCTTTTACAAGACAGTGCGGACATCCCCGCACTGTTCCTTTAGTGCACAAAGCGGTACCGCATCTAGTTCTACTGGAAGCCTGCGGACCCTGTCAAACTTTTTGAAAAACCCAAAATGTTTTCGTCTAGTTAAGCTTAGGATTTATTTACGCTTTTTAGTCTCTGCCCAGATCTGCATGTGTCCTGTCAAAAATTTCTTGTAAGTAAGTTCCATTGGCATTTTGGTTTTAGGTGATTTTCTAGAAGTTTTGCATGCCTGGATTGATTTTCGCTTGGTCTTTGTAGTGACTCAGAGATTAGAAGCCTAAGAAACCTTAGATTACCCTGGTCTTTTTGGTTTTCTTGATGAGTTTGACTGATTTGTGAAATATGCCCTTGCTGAGAAATAGATCTTGTTTTCTCTTTACAAAGCTTTGAACAAACTTGTTTGAAAGTTTTGAATTTCATTTTTATAAAAGAAAACATAGCTAGGTGTTTTTTTATTAATTTGTTATTTTGAATGAATTATTCCTTAGTTTATTGAATAACTAAGTAAAATGTCCTAAAAAAGATTTAAAGCTTTTGTTTCAATTAGATTTTTAGAACTTTAGATCTCAAGATTAGTTCTTTATAGTTTTGAGTGTTTCCTAGAAATTGTAGAATCTCTTTTGAAAGAAATTGTTTTCTGTAGTTTTTGAGTGTTGAAAAAGAAAGGGATTTTTCATGAGCATAATTAGTAGTCTCATTTTGAGTTTATTGAAAAAGACAAAAAGATTTTCTTTTCATTTACATGTTGAAAGAAAGATTTGTTTTTCAAAGAATTGCATTCTCAACTCTTTATTCTTAGCTAGAAATTCATTGAAGAAAAAGAATTGTTTATCATCTTAGGTGCATTTTTAGTGTTTTTGGAGTCGAGTCTTCATACCATAAAGTTTCATTTCCATTCCTATTGACTTAAGAAACAACCCATAAAAATAACGCTTAAATTAAATTGATTTAGCAATCTTTTTATTTCTAGGGCTCTTATCACCAATATAGCTTAGGCTAGTATCTTGGAGTAGGGAGTAATTAACTCTCCAAGATAGTTAAAACAAACAAGTAGCTATATCTTGCGGTAGGAAATAAATCCAATTATAATTGATATAATCTGGGAAGCTCCTCTTAAAGGAGTCAATCACGAGATCATGTCCGAACCTTTGAGACAATCAAGTCTGTCTCATTGGGAAAGATAGAAGATTTGTGTGTATTAAAAACGGTAAACCTCGGATTAACCATTGTCGAGGAGCCTGGGGTCACTTGTTGGTAAACCTCGGATTGATCATGTCGAGGAGCCTTCAAGGGGATTGAGCTTTGTTACTCTGCCCTTGCGCATAGATCGGATCGTAGACTGTTCCCCCAGTTGTATTTGTTACTGTTGGTATCCTTAGTGACCATAATCTTAAGATTCTTTCCTAAGGTGACGGTGAAGGACGGGTCTCACTGTACCTGGAGCAGACGTCGACTAGACTCACTTGGACTCTCTGGGGGGTTCTCTTCACTCGAGACAGTTTTGTGAAGAAACTTGTGCCAGTTTGTTTCATTAAGCAGGTTGTCGGGGTAACTGTTCCAACCGCCCTTTCTGTATTGAATTCTGCGACGTTGGATTTCATCACCAACTAGTGTTTTTGGTACGGAAAGTTACTGTTTGTGTGTGGTTTGAAATCTTAGATTTTTTTAGGCGTGTGATTCAATTGTTTGGTTCTTTAGAGACTTTAGGTGGTTTTATTGAGATTTTCTTTGTTTGCATGTGAAGTAATTAAAATATTTAATCATGGTTGAATTACCGAGACAATCTCGTAGACTTCGGGGGCAACCTCCCGAGTATACACCAAGCCATCTTGAAGGGCTACGAGCTCTTGTAACACCTAGTGACAGTAGAGTTGGGTCACCGGAAGTCGAAGAGTCTCCTTTAATTGTTCATCCTAATTATCAAGTTCAAGCAACAGAGTATATTTCTGAACCAATTTCATTTTCCGAAGTTACTGGTAGTATTTCTTCTACTAGTGAATTAGCTGAAGAACCTGAAATTTCTGAGCCTGAAACTGAACCTGCTGCTACTCCATCCTCAGGATTTGCTTCTCCAACTTCTAGTGGTCCTGGTTCACCCAGGGTAGGAAGGATCATTACCCAAAATCTTCCTTTTGGACTCATTTCTATTGAAGAACTTGTTAGTTCAGAAGAAGATATAACTTTCCCTGAAAATCAACCAACTTTAGAACTTAGGGAGTGTGAATCAATTTTATACAGTCCACCTAGGAGGGACGCTTGGTACGTCTCATTGACCAAATTTTTAGAAAATCCGGGTCTTAGTTTTTCACCACCTCGAATTCCTTTTCATCCAACACCTAGAGGTTATTATCCTCCTTTGAATATGTTGAGATAGTCATCCATGTTTTCCCAATCACTGGAAACATTTTTATATGGCGGTCCTTCTGTTCCTTCTGGGTATCAGTCACTCACTGGTACTTTTTCAGGAGCATCTCCTCAACCCATTGAACATGGGATATCAACTGGTAATAACGGAACTCAACCGTTGAGCGTAGAAGAAATTCTTATGATGTCTGGTACTATTCCAAATCCACAACCTCAAGGTAGTAAGTTACCACCTAGGGGGCAACCTCAAGGTACTCAATTACGCCTGGGGGGGACCCTCAAGGTAGTCAGTTACCACTTGGGGGGCAACCTCAAGGACAGTACATACCTCAAGGTCAACTCCAGACTCAGTACATACCTCAAGGTCAACCCCAGTATCAATATATACCTCAAGGTCAACCCCAGTTTCAGTACGTGCCTCAAGGTTATCAACCTCAAGGTTAGTACCCAACCCAAGGTTTCCAACCACCTTCTGGTCAATCATTTGTACAAGGAGCTAGAAATGTACCTTTTAATTATCAGCCCTATGCTCAACCCAGTTATGGTCCTCAATATGCTCAACCTTCTATGGGTCCATACCCCGGAATGAATATGGTGTGGGATCCATCTCAATCTCAACAAATTTTGCAACCTAATGTGAAGTTGTCATCTCAATCTGGACAACCTTTGGTTTCTGGTTCAACCCAGCAACCTGTCCAGCCTACTATTCAAACTTCTCTACCTGGTGTAGCTCATCAGTCTGGGCCTAGTTCGCCTCAAACTCTGCCTCGAACGACTGCTGCAACTACTGCAGCTTCTGTTCAATCTACCCCATCTACTTCTGGAGTATCGGCAGCTCCGATTTCTATTGTTCTTGCATCAACTCCTCAAGCCTCTTTACCTTAGTTGGGACCTACAATTCAGACTTCGGTTCAGATGCCTGTAGGACAACCTGGTCCAAGTACGATTGTCACAAGTCAACCGCAATTCACTTATCAACTGTACCAGGGACAATACCAATTTGGTCCTGTTGTGCAAAGCCCAGTTTACCAGTATCAACCGTACCCTGGATATACTTATCAGCAACCTCAACAACCCCAGTTTGGTCCGGTTAATCCTGGTTTTCCGGGAGGATATAATATTCCAAATGCGATTCCATTTCCAAGTTATCTTGGATATCCTCCTCCTGGGGCTGGTCTTATGACCCAGGATTTTTGTGACCCTAACCGTCAGTTACCGGTTATTGTAACTTTGGACTTGCCTGATTTGTGGCGCCTTACGAATGATCCGATTAATTATCTTCTGTTTTGGCCACCAATGCCGAATAAGTTGCCTAGTGATATCCCAAAGTTTGAAGGTAAATCAGGAGAGGATCCGTCAAACCATGTGATGACTTATCACCTCTAGTGTGCATCTAATTCCATTATCGATGATTCAATTTGCTTACGTCTTTTTCAACGCACTCTGATTGGTCTTGCGGCCAAGTGGTACATTGAGTTACCGCGAGCTTATTTTTATAATTTTAGTCAGTTAGCCACTTCATTCTTAACTCATTTTCAGTTGCCTGTCAGATATGACAATGGCACGGAATTATTAACTTCATTAAAATAGTCAACGTCCACATATATTTCAGATCATATTCATGAATGGCGACGTAGACGACGTTTAGTGAAAGTTTTTATTCTGGATCAAATTTTAGCAGAATGGTTTGTTAAATCATTATTACCTAAAATCACTAAGGATGTAGCTAAGGCAGGAGTTGTTACTGAAGAGCAAGTAATTGCTCAAGTTCAGTACCTTGACCTTGTTTATATGCAGTCGGGTACTTTACACGAAAAAATCCCTGACCTTCCAAAACAAAATCAAATAATTGCAACTCCTTCAGGGTCTCATGCCGCTGATGGTATGATTGGTTCAGTTAGCACCAAAATCAAGAAGAAATCTTGAAAGAATTCTTCTCCTATTATAACTTTACCAGATTCCCTGACAAGAGACTCTTCCGCTGAAATTCCTGTCGATATTCATGTTGTAGAATCATCTATGGCCAAATAAAAATCTAGTGGTAAAAAGAAAAGGAAGAAGAAAAATAAACAAAACTCAAAAGAGAAATAAGATAAAACTGAATCTACTGACGAGAAACGTAAACCTCGCTATCCTTGTCTCATTTGTAACGAGGAGCATTTTACAAGAGATTGCCCACATTGAGTTGAGGTTGCGAAAATCGTCAAAGGTTCTCAAACGCCTACTGTCTTGAAGGATCCTTTTCCTAGTCAAGATAGTAAGATGATTGGTTCTTCCTCTAATGCCTTAGAAGAACCCATAATGATGATGTCTCATGTCAGGACTGCGACGCGATCACAAGATTATGGTAGTAAAAGCTCTGTTGGTGGTAAGGAAGCAAAATCTTCTAATTCAAACCCATCAACTTCAACTCCTTCTGGTTCTGATCCACTACAGATTGAGAAACCTAACCTAGACTTAGTAATCAAAATGCCTACTAAAGGTATACTTCGAAAGTCAGCTTTCAATCTGCATGCGAGAGCTGCTCAGAATTATAACATTGTTGAAGACTTAGCTATTTCCCCTTCAGCAATGTCGGCTTTGGAGGTGCTGCAATCATGCCCAGAACAGCGTAATTTACTATTGTCGGCTATAGGAGCTGTTGATATTCAGGATTCAAACCTTATAATCTTCAATTTAGAGAATAGTACACCTCGCCTACCTCATTAAATGGCTTTCCAGATTCCAGTGTTAGTCAAAAACAGACCTTGCTTTAGGACTGTAATTGATGAGGGAGATTCTACGTGTATTATGTCGATCCAGTGTTGGAGATCGCTTGGTTCTCCTACACTCAATCAATCCCTGACAATTCTAAAGGCTTTTGATGGCCGTGGGTTCCATCCTTTTGGCATTCTACATGATTCACCTATGGGGTTGAAGGCAAAATTGTTAATCTAGATGTGGAAGTGGTTGATGCCCCTCTAGATTACAACCTTCTCTTGGGTCGCTGTTGGTATTATGCTATGATTGCTGTTGTTTCATTGGTATTTCGGCTTATCAAGTTTCATCATAATGGAAAGATCGTAACCATAGACCAGCTGACTTATTTTTCATCCGACCCAACCTCTTCTGAAAGTATCCAACATGTCAGTAAAACGACTATCCCTTACAAGGATATTGGGGTAGGATTGATTAAAGATTTTGGTTTACTATGAACTTTTTCCTTTCCTCATCCTAACATATCGCCTTCTACTGCAACTATTCATATGATTTCATCAAACACTATTGATTTTGATGATCCTTGGATCATACCTTCCGAGTCTTAGGTGGATTCATTTGGTGATGCAATGCCTTTGAGTCCCTATGAAATTGCATATTAGGCTGTACAGTCGTTTTCTGACCCTTGTTCAACCGAAATTGATCTAATGAATGTGGTCCATGGAGAATCACTTTCAATATCAACCTCAGATTTAACAACTTTTTCTAAGATTGTTCATATTGATGAGCAGATTCGTGAACTTTTGTTTGTTGATGATTTACCATGGGAAGATCTTCATCATCGATCTTCATTTTTACCTGAGCTTGATCATTTTGAAAATGATTTTTCATCTATTTTTACTACTGATTATGTCAAAGAACCACAGAATCCATTGCAACATCCTGATTCTGAGTTAAATTTGGGAAATATCTCTCGAACGGTTCCTATTGACATTTCAGTTAAACTAGGAATTATTGAAAACATTCATATAGGTGCTTCCTGTACGGACAATGAACTCCAAACTTATAAAGCCCTATTTCAAGAATTCTGTGACGTGTTTGCCTAGTCATATGAAGAAATGCCAGGAATTGATCCAACAATTGTTGTTCATGAAATTAAAACTTACCCGGATGCTAAACCTATCTGGCAACATTTGCGTCAGATACATCCGCGAAAAGCTACTGCTATTAAAGCTGAAGTTGAGAAATTACTTCGAGCAGGTTTCATTTATCCAATTCCCTTAACAGATTGGGTATCGAATATTGTTCCTATTAGCAAAAAGCAAGGAATGATAAGAATATGTATCGATTATAGGGATATTAATCGAGCTTGTCCTGAAGACAATTATCCAACCCCCTATATCGATCAAATCATTGATGATTGTGCCGGCAGTGAAATTTTCTCCTTTATGGATGGTTTTTCCGGTTACAATCAAATCAACATACTCCCTGCTGATCAACCAAAAACGACTTTCATTTGTCCATGGGGGACGTTTGCTTACTGCAAATTGCCTTTTGGATTGAAGAATGCCAGAGAAACTTTTCAAAGGGCTATGTCTTACGCATTTCATGACATCAAGCACATTGTGCAGCCATATATCGATGATTTACTTGCTCATTCATTACATAGAGCCGATCATCTCACTCATTTACGAGCAATCCTTATGAGATGTAGGCATTATCGAATTAGGCTGAATCCACACAAATGTGTTTTCTATATAGAAATGGGTCGTTTACTGGGATTTGTTGTTTCAAAAGCCAACATTCATGTTGATCTCTCGAAGATTGAAGCTATTGTCAAATTGCCTCCTCCTTCGACTCTTCGCCAACTCCAAAGTTTGCAAGGGAAAGCAAACTTTTTACGTCGTTTCATTCCTAACTACACCGAGATAACAAAGGGTTTTACCAGGTTGTTGAAACAGAATACTCCATTCTTTTGGGATGAGATAACTGACAAATCTTTTGATGCACTTAAACACGCGTTGACCCATGCACCGTTATTGCATCCTCCCAACTACAACTAGGATTACTTCTTGTACCTCGCCGCTTCTCATTCCACCATTGGGATGGTTTTAGTTCAGGAAGACGAATTCAAAAGTGAACATGTGATTTACTATCTTAGTCAAACTTTGAATCCGACTGAGCTTAAATATTCGCATGTGGAGAAATTTTCCTTGGCAGCTGTTCAAGCTGTCCAAAGATTTCGTCATTACATCTTACTACGCAAAACTACAGTAATTTCTGACTGTAACCCTATGATCTATATTTTGACCAAACAATTGCTAGGGGGCAAGTATTCCAAATGGATAGTTATCCTAGGAATTTGACTTGGAATTTGAAAAATCCAAGGCAAAGAAATCTTTGGTATTTGCGGAACTGATGTGTGATTTCCCACGTGCTGATACTGAAATTGTGGCGGAAGAGCCCATTGCGGACGAATCCTTGTTTCTTATCAGTACTCTTGATCCATGGTATGGAGATATCATTGTTTATCTCCAAACCCAATCTTTTCGGCCTGAAATTTCACGATCTCAGCGACGGAAAATACGTTTCCAATCCCAACAATACAAAATCATTGGAGATACACTCTATCGTCGTGGGGTGGATTCTGTTTTCTGACGTTGTTTAACTCATGAAGAAGCTGAAAAGGTTCTAAATGATTGTCACTCTGGAGCATGTGGTGATCATATGTCTGGGTATGCCACAACCCAAAAGATATTGCGCGCTGGTTATTTCTGGCTGTCTTTATTTAAAGATTGTATCTATGCGGTTCAAAAATGCCATAATTATTTTTTATCGTAAGATTCGTGCTCCATCTGCTCCTCTCCACCCTATAATTGCCGTCGGTCCTTTTGCAAAGTGGGGTATTGACTTTATTACATGTAACCCTCACTCGGCCGGGGGGCATCCGTATATCATCCTTGCGGTAGATTATTTTACTAAGTGGGCCGAGGCGATGCCTACATTTTCAGCAGACGGCAAAACTGCTGCAATTTTCATTTTCAATCATATAATCACTAGATTCGGTGTTCCTCAAGCGATTATTACTGATCATGGGAGTCATTTTGAAACATCATGATGACTAAACTAACAGATCAACTTGTCCTGTGTCACGATAGTTCTACTCCATATTACCCACAGGCTAATGGTATGGTTGAAGCTATCAACAAAGTTCTAGTCATTATGATCCGACGAATAATTGGCATTCATAGGTCGAATTGGCATAACATGTTATTTTCAGCGCTTTGGGCATATCGAACCTTAGTAAAAACATCAACTGGTTTCACTCCTTTTCAACTGGTTTACGATTTGGAAGCTGTGTTACCCATTGAATGCGAAATTCCGTCATTGCAAATAGCCATAGAATTACTCCTAGCCACTTCCGAAGAGGAGAAACGTTTGTTGTACTTAGCTCAGCTAGATGAGAATCGACGTGATGCTGCATTAGCAATCGAAACTCATGCCAAACGAATTAAAGCTCAGTACGATCGAAATGTTACACCTCGTAATTTTTGGAAGGAGACCTAGTCTTACTATACGATCAAGCAAACAATAAGCTAGGGGCTGGAAAATTTGTACCTATGTGGCATGGTCCTTATGTTGTTAAGCGAAAGCTGGCAAAAGGGGCCTATGAATTGGTAGATTTGATAGTGTCTCTTTGGGTAAACCCAGAAATGTTCTTTATCTGAAGAGATATTATGCTTAAATCTAGGTGTGGAGATTTTAGTTAGATTAGTTTCTTTCTAGCTGGTGTGTCTTAGCTTAGAAAAGTGTGTCTAGTTTAGAGAGTGTTTTTATCATTATTCCTGCTTATCTTGATTTTACTCTTGATATTGCAGATGTTGACGTCTCTTCAAACATACATTGGTTTCGTTGATGGTGCTTGTCGTAATACATGGAACATTTCTTCTACAGCTTGGGTTATCTATTCACCCTCTGATGAGTTGGTATCTATGCATGGGGTAAGCCTCGATCAAAAAACGAACAACATTGCAGAGTATAGTGCAGTGATTGAGTTATTATCTGAATCCATCTCATTCGGCATTCAGAGTTTGATTGTTAGGTTAGATTCTGAGCTCGTTGTATTGCAACTTAATAGAGTTTATGCCATTAGAAATCCAGTGTTATTAAGATTATTTTTGAGAGTTCATATCTTGGAACGTGAATTTGACTACATTGAATATTAGCATATTCCAAGATATTTAAATACATTAGCAGATGCAATTTCTTCTTGAATGTTAAATAGACATTTGCAATAATCAAACAGTAAATTTAAAAACATTCCATAACATGTTATACAAGATAGCCAATAATAGTGATATAGCATAGCATAGAGTGTGTCAAATATACATCGTCTTCGATCATAGGTTGAAAAACACCTTATGATCGGCAAAAATGATAATACAAAAAGCAAAAATGTCGTATGAGTCTACAAAGGCGATCATCCTATCACTGGCGATGATCACGATAAGAAACTGCTGCTCGAGCCACCCTACAAAGGAACCTCCTGAAAGGTCCTGGGACCCCAATCACATAGCGTTGTAACCTAAGTGGAATATCATCTATGCTAGTCTCTGGAATATCTGCTGTCAAACGCTCTAGATGATTTTCCAATTCGGTTAGGGTCTCTATAGATTCGTCCCGTGGGGCCGGTACTGCTGCAGCTGGGTGTCTCCTCTCATAGGGCCGGAGAGTGGCTGGTCACCGTGGACCCACATCTGCATTTGGAACTTTTTATTATCAGTTTTGGACGATTTAAAAAACAAAAAAAAATTAGTTAAAACTTAGAAAATGTTGAGAATGATTTTACCTGAATCATCCCACTGCTCTCCTGGTGGAAGAGTCATGTCTGGGTCACCACGATAATCCATCCCAGCATATGGAAAATCCTGAATCACGAAAAGTTGGTTCTCCAACCAACGAAAATACTCAAGCGGAAATCGAACAACCTCTAAACCCTCCTCAGGATGATGGGCCATAACTGCAACCCAACGCATTAGCTTAGGTTCTCGGGGAAGTCCAACTCCAACGGAAAGCTGCTATGGGACCAACATCGGGATCCTCTTTAGACAAAAGCTCACAACTAGGAAACCATATCCAAAGTTTTTTATTTATTCGTTGTTTGCTCTAGTTAGTTGGCCTTTTACATTCACCAACATAGCTTCGCACCAGTTGAAGATGGTGCCTCGATAACAGTCTACTGCCATTCGCATTTGGGATCTGGTAGCTACATGTAGTGCTGCGCTTCCGCAGAGTCTAGTGACAGTAAATGCAATCACTTTAAGTTCAAGACGGGAGATAGTTTTGATATCAATCCCTTTGTCCTTTGTTTGGTCATTACAAAACTCTAGTTGGAGACTATCGACAGACTGGCCACTTGGCCTAGTCCCGAATAGAGATAATCGTTCACCTCTCTTGGGCAAACCAGTTAGGAAATAAATGTCCTCTAGCTCAATTTCGAGTCAGTGGCCACCAATAATGAAACACTGGTCCTGTATATTCCACCTGTCTACCAGCCATTGCAAAAAGTCTACTTGGGCCCTCATGCCAGGTATGGCCCAGAATTTAAATAGTCCGCATGCTCTCAATGCATCCAATGAGGGTTGATGATTTATTGTGGCAAGGTCCACATCTTCGTTCCCGTGTTCCCTCCAAATAAGCATTTTGTATGTCCTACATTTCACAAAAGACATATTAGAACAATTTAGTTCGAAAATTTTGGGCGGAAATGGAAAAATTGCAGTTTTAAAACCTATTTCGTGGGGTCCGCACCCGCCAGTTAGGGATAGTGCGTAGGTCTGCACTCTTCTTGAGCAACAGGTGCGGGACTCTGGCTCTTTCCTTTGTAGAAAAAAGTCGGGGTCCGCAGGTTTTGCATGTTGCGCCTGCGGACCCCCGCGAGCGGTTTTTTAAACTAATTTTTCCCTAAAAAATCAAAATGGAAGCCTAAAAATGAAATGAAAACGGTTGAAATGCAAGATAAGGTGATGTGGATTACCTAGAGCTGACAGTTTTCAATTCCAACAAACAGATTTTCTGCAATCTTCACAGGAAGTTTCTTACCCAAAAGCTCTCTCTTCTCACTCTGAAGTCAAATGGTAAAAATGAATTTACAAAAGCCCTTTTTATAAGCTTTTTTGAATAAATGAATTTTCAATTTGTTTATTTTTCACTTTAAAAAGGTAACTTTTTGATGCATTTTTATTTATTTTAAACAGGTATGAGTAATGTTTGAGTTTTTGTGCAGAATATTGGATTTTTTAGGGAAAATTGATCATTTTCAACGAAAAACATTGGAGTCCTCTTTATGCTCTTTTCTGGCTTGTAAAATATGAAAATATTGCCGAGTTTTTCTTTTTAAGCTCGTTAAAACAGAATTAAAAGGACGGTCCACTTACAGCTCTTTTCTGACTGTATAAACATGAAAAGATTGCCAGGCTTTTGTCGTTTCAAGTTCGATATTGGTTATAAAACGACGTGTCGTTGATCGCTTTTTTACTTTTTCGGATTAGAGACACTAATTATGAAAATTACTCCTTGATCGTAATGGTCAAGCGGTTCTCTCAAGTATTATTTTATACCTTTTCGGGCTTGGGAGACACAAATTTACGAAAAAGGACAACCATGGAGTTTTCTTAAGTTTTTCTTCTGACTCCCTAAAATTGAAAAATGCCGAGTTTCTCCTATACTGGACTCGTTAAAATTTAACAGTAAAGGACCTGTTCAATTTTAAACAGGAACGAACCACTCCTTCTTAGGGTTCGAATTTTAAACTAAGTTGGACTCATCCGAAGGATGAGCTTATACCCAAGCAAATGTTATCCTCCTCAAGCTTGTCAAAAATAAAGAGGTACTTGCCAGAAATGGTGGGGGAAAAGAGAGGAAAATGAACCTGTTTGTTATACTTTGTGTTTTAGAAAAGCATTTAACCACTCTTGAACACGACACTTTTTGTTCACCTGGGTTGGGAAATCCTTTGCCTAACAGTTAATCAAACCATATTGAAAGTCTTCAGCCGGTTTCTGGGTATTAGCTTTGGGTCAATTGTCACCAAACCATCTGCAATTTCGTTATGTGTTCAAGAGGTCAATTCAAATAAACCATTCATCTGCAAAATATCTGTCATCCATCTTGACCATCCATGAGTTAGTCCTTGCCAAATATATTTATTCAAACTTGATCTGTGATTTCGTGTTGTGGGCTTGCCTACGATGGATCACTTTCTATCGACTTCAACTCATTATCTAGAAAGATGATCTAGAAATCGTCAGTACCTTGGAATCTGCATTCTTCAATGGCTGGTTTCTCACCTTCGACAATAGGTTGCATCATTGACCTTCGATCAAAGGATTCTATGACATGTTCGACATCAGCTCATCTATTCACATTTCATGGATTGTACTGAGTACTTTGAGAGCCATTGACATTACTGGTGGTTTCTCTCACACTTGTTAACAGTTCATATCATTGACTGGTAATCAAGTGGTTTCTACCATGTTCGATTTTGACACATTCATTCACATGGATAGAATCGTACTAGTTCGGGAAGCAGAAATCAAGACCCTGGATCTAGTTTCCACCATCTAGGCTGCGAGGAATTTTGTTATTCATTATACAGTGGACTATTCATAAACAGATGGCTGCTCCCATACTATGTCTACATATGTCCATAATTGTGATGTATTACAAAATCATTCCTATATCAGAGCAGTTTAGTTAGTTTTCTAGTCAGTTTTGATCTGAGAATGGGAATGCCTACCTCAACAATGATATGTTCACACACACACACACACACACACACACACACACACACACACATATATATATATATATTATTGTATTGAATGTTTTTACAGGTTCCAACCAGGGTGTCCACAGGATGATCCTTGAAATGGTAAAGTACTTCACTCTTCTTAGATGACAAATGCTATCCTCATCTATTACAGACTTCGCACTTTAGGGGGCAATCTGTGCACAAAATATTGTCACCATGATATTTAGCAATCGTTGTGAGTCTATCACCACTCATACTTTCCTCCTTTGCAAGTCTTAAACCTCAGTTCTTCATGTCAAGCCTTGAAAAATAAGAGAAAGCCCTTAAAAGTCTCTAAAACTCTGGTTCTGCACTTTCTCTTAGCATTACCTGCGGTCCCGCACCTACTGGTCATGTCCCCTGCGTACCTGACCGCTTTGTCTCTGTGTAATGGGTGCAGACCCTTGTAAAAGTAAAAAAGGTGCAAGTACATTCTTAAAAACTCACTTTGAGTCATTTCTGGAAGCTTCTAGAAGGAATCTTGAGGTGGCAAGTTCTCTCCTTTAAGGTTCATGCATCCCATACCTTAAGGAGCTAACCCCTTGATGTGAGGAGCTTATCCCTTTGAAGGAGGACTCTATCCCTTCATAGGTGGACCTGTAACCTCCTTCCTTTGCACTATAAAATGAAGCATTGGGCTGGTTACTGAGGAGGTTGAAAGCTGAATATTTTTGAGGTGAAATGTTGTTGGAATTTAGTCTTCCTAATTGAGCTTTAGAGGAGATATTACATACCTTTTTGATCTCATTGGGAAGAGTGTGAGGCTTGTCAAAGTAGAGGAGATTCCTGTTTGGACCCTGGGAGGAGCTTGTACAACATCAAGGCACCAAAGGTTGTAAAGTTCTTCTATTTTCAAAGTTAATACAATCAAGTTTATTTTTCTCAATAAGCTGTGTTTTATGGTTTATTTCATGGATTCCTTGATCACCATGATGAATGTGAATTATTATATTAGCTATGCAGGTGTCATTTGATGTGTGCTTGTTTGTGATTGTAGGTTCTCAAAAGGAAACTCGTTCGGACAATCGAAGCGTGGCTACCACAAACTAGCGTTGGACTTAAGGTAGGGTCTAAAACACCTCTTAGTATTTTATTAATAAATTGCATATATTTAGAGAAAGGTAGATTTGCTTGTCCTGCTTGTTGCTAGATATCTGTTGATACTAGGGAGATCGGTCTTGTCCGCAAGAACGATTTATTCGGCCGACAGTGACTCCACTGGGGTACTGTCCAGGCCTACTAGTAGTGGAGCAACACCAGAGTTGAAACTAAGACTTTGGCGACTATTCTTATTGTGCACCTATATACCCCTCAACCCCAATCGAAAGAACTGTGTTGCCTTGGCTTGGAATGTGTGTCAATCGACCAAGAGTCTAGCAGATGCTACATCTTACAATCAAGCTAGTGTGAAGCCAAGATGAGCTTAGAGTTGAACAATACTTCTGGAGGTGTTAGAATTGCTTTTCACGAACAAGGTCCATTCAGAGAGCTGGAGTTTTACTAGTGTGTCGCCAATTGTTGTAGCGGCTACAACCACCCTCCAAAATTTTGCCTTAACCTATTTTGGAGCCTTCCTACCAACCTTACACAACACTTTGTCTTGCTTCGTCAAGTACTCAAGCTTCAAGTGTTTTCCTCACACAAAGGTAGCCTGTCGATTACAGTTGATCCATTCCCCTCACACGATACTCACCTGGACTTGGTCCAACTACAGACTAGGCAGCTTCCCCTTGAAAATTTCACATTTCTGGAGGGCAACCAACCTTCCCTCTAGGAATTATGCAATCCTCTCTGACAGCCTGTTGGGCACCACGATTGCGCAATCTTGCCAGCCAACCCTCCCAGCATGATTTGTGCAAATTTTCCCAGCAGCAGGCTATTCAGCCTAGGATTTGTGCAATTCTGGGTAGCAGTTGACTACTCTACCCAGAAATTGTGCAAATCTCCTGGGCAGTTAGCCCAGCTCCCAGCCAGAAATGCACATTTTTCTCCAACAGTAAAGCAGTCTCTTGTGTGTGCAGCTGAGTTGACCGATTCCCTTCGGGACTGAGCAAAATAGACTTGGATGCATGGGTTGTTTCTCCCAAGGCAGCATGCAAAGGCATCCCTTGTTTAAGGGATCTATGTTTAGCAGTTGAAGGTTACATGCAAGGAGCAATTCCGAAGCCTCCCACCAAGTGTCGCTTCCCTTAGATTTGTGGCATGCGCGTCACAACCTCGATGTTATCAAAACTCATCAACCGGACGCTGCAAAAATCATTTCTTACATCAACCTTGCAGCTCTGACATCCCACATCACATCTAGGAGTAGTCGGCACATTCAGCTCAGTTGTTTTGGGGTAAGCCGCTTCCCATGCCTTATGCTGCATTTATGTTGCTTTTTGTGTCTTCGCTTGTGGGAGTATTGTTTGCTTGATTTCTTTGAATGCTTGTTGTCGTTTACATATATACTAGCTTTTCCTAGCTCTGTTTTAGTTTTCGCTGTTATCTCACTATTATCACATGCATGAAACTGTTTTGCATGGAAATTCACCCAACCGACGAACTAACTCACCCACATGCATGTTGATCTATTTGTTGAATCTTTCATTCATGTTTTTAATGCACTGTTAATCACTTTTGCTATCACTTAGTGTTTCCATGCATTCACTGACTTACTTTCTTTCAGTTGCTCGTGAAAGAGTCGGGCCAACCTTGGCCTGGGCTCTGCCTTCACCAAGGCTACTTTGCGCAATCTAGCAAAGGAAGGCTCACCTTCCTCTCCAGAAATGCACATTCCTGCCCACCACTGGCCTCCATGACTGTTTTGCGCATTTTTGGATGACAGTGGCTTCTTGGCCCAAGAAATTGCGCAAATCTATCCCTAGGCCAATGGTCCTTCCCAACTGGAATTTCACATTGCACAATCCCAACAATCAACAGCCAAACTGGACTATTCATTGTGCAGTTCCATTAGTTAGTCAGTCTCCCAACATCCCAGACTGTGCCTTGTGCAGTCTTGACAGTCGGTCTCCTGACCTCCCGGTTGAAATTGCGCAACCTTCATGATCATTCACCCATGTATGTTGCAAGTGAGTTCTCATGTTCATTTTGGTTTTCGACTAGCAGATTTGTTTCCATGAGTGTTTCCATGTTTCCAAGTATCGCAGGTGTTCAGCTGCCTCTGAGAAGTAGAGGTACAATGGTTTCTAGGAGAGTAGAGATGAAGAAACCATTCATAGCACATTTGGGGATACAATCGATCAAGTGTCTATGGACTTGCCTACCCACGAAGACATCAAATTGTTTATACACAAGGACATCAAGATATGACAGCAACAACATCACAACAAGCAACATCATGAACAACAACTGAAGACAGCATACCAAATGTAATGAATGCAAGAGGAGGGTTGTTGACAACACGGAGGCAAAACAAGGTTGCAAGCTCAAGTAAGTCCATTGATGATGAAATCAACTTTGGAGACTGCGGCTATGAAGTGACGACGTGACATGAAGATCGCACGAAGGTAGAAGATGGAACAAAGTAGGAGTTGCATGTACTATTCGAAGTGAACCTTGGTGTAAACACAACGCTTGCGTGCTAACTAGTGCCACCTTCTCTAGTCGATTGTTTTGGGGTTAACCCTTGTCAGCTCAGTCAAGTAGAGTAAGGTAAGGGGAAAAACCTTAATAGGCATGTCAGAGACACAATTAACTACTTCTCTGTTGGAACAACCTATACTTCTCTCAATAAGTCGAGATCCCCCTTCCGCCTCTGAAATGAATAAGTGCTATGCACAGTGAAAAATGAAAAAAAATGAAAAGTCAAAAATTCAAAATGAAAAATGAATAAGCCGAAAGAAGAGAAAGGCTTCATGCGCAGGGAGGTGATGCAAGTAACTCCACCAGGGTATTGACCAGGCTCGCTGGCAGTGGAGCCACACTTGTGTTCCTATGTGACTCCACTAGGGTACTGTCCAGGCCTGCTAGCAGTGGAGCAACACCAGAGATGAAACTAAGACTTTGACGACTATTCTTATTGTGCACCTATATACCCCTCAACCGCAATCGAAAGAACTATGTTGCCTTGGCTTGGAATGTGTGTCAATTGACCAAGAGTCTGGTAGATGCTACATCTTACAATAAATCTATTGTGAAGCCAAGATGAGCTTAGAGCCGAACAATACTTTCGAAGGTGTTAGACTTGCTTTTCACAAACAAGGTCCATTCAGAGAGCTGGAGTTCTACCAGTGTGTCGCCAAGTGTTGTAGCAGCTACAACCACCCTCCAAAATTTTTCCTTAACCTATTTTGGAGCCTCCCTGCCAACCTTACACAACACTTTGTCTTGCTTCATCAAGTACTCAAGCTTCAAGTGTTTTCCTCGCACAAAGGTAGCCTGTCGATCATAGTTGATCCATTCCCCTCACACGATGCTCACCCGGACTTGGTCCCGCTGCAGGCTGGGTAGCTTCCCCTTGAAAATTGCGCATTTCTGGAGGGCAACTAGCCTTCCCTCTAGGAATTATGCAATCCTCTCTGACAGCCTGCTGGGCACTAGGATTGTGCAATCCTACCAGCCAACCCTCCGAGCATGATTTGCGCAAATTTTCCCAGTAGCAAGCTTTTCAGCCCAGGATTTGTTCAAATCTGGGAAACAGTTGACTGCTCTACCCAGAAATTGTGCAAACCTCCTAGACAGTTAGCCCAGCTCCCAGCTAGAAATGCACATTTTTCTCCAGCAGTAAAGCATTCTCTTACGTGTGCAGCTAAGTTGATCGGTTCCCTTCGGGACTAAGCAAAACAGACTTGCATGCATGGGTTGTTTCTCCCAAGGCAGCATGCAAATGCATCCCGTGTTTTAGGGATCTATGTTTAGCAGTTGAAGGTTACATGCAAGGAGCAATTCCGAAGCCTCCCACCAAGTGTCGCTTCCCCTAGATTTGTGACATGCGCATCACAACCTCGATGTTATCAAAACTCATCAATCAGACGCTACAGAAATCATTCCTTACATCAACCTTGTAGCTATGACATCCCACATCACATCTAGGAGCAGTCGGCACATTCATCTCAGTTGTTTTGGGGTAAGCCTGCTTCCCATGCCTTGTGTTGCATTTCTATCGCTTTCTGTGTTTTCGCTTGTGGGAGTATTGTTTGCTTGATTTCTTTGAATGCTTTTTGTCATTTACATATATACTAGCCTTTCCTAGCTTTGTTTAAGTTTTTGTTGTTATCTCACTGTTATCGCATGCATGAAACTGTTTTGGATGGACATTCGCCCAACCGACAAACTAACTCACCCACATGCATGTTGATCTGTTTGTTGAATCTTTCATTCATGCTTTTCATGCACTATTAATCACTTCTGCTATCACTTAGTGTTGCCATGCATTCACTAACTTACTTGCTTTCAGTTGCCCATGAAAGAGTCGAGCCAACCTTGGCTTGGGCTCTGCCTTCACCAAGGCTGCTTTGCGCAATCTAGGAAAGGAAGGCTCACCTTCCTCTCCAGAAATGCACATTCCTAACCAGCACTGGCCTCCAGGAATATTTTGTGCATTTCTAGATGACAGTGGCTTCTTGGCCCAAGAAATTGAACAAATCTATCCCTGGGCCAACAGTGCTTCCCAACTGGAATTGCGCATTGCACAATCCCAACAGTCAACAGCCAGACTGGATTGTGCATTATGCAGTTCCAGTAGTCAGTCAGTCTCCCAGCATCCCAGACTGTGCCTTGTGAAATCTTGGTAGTCGGTCTCCCGACCTTCCAGTCGAAATTGCGCAACCTTCATGATCATTCACCCAGGTATGTTGCAAGTCAATTCTCATGTTCATTTTGATTTTTGACTAGCAAATTGTTTTCCATGAGTGTTTCCATGTTTCCAAGTATCGTAGGTGTTCAACTGCCTCTGAGAAGTAGAGGTACAATGGTTTCCAAGAGAGCAAAGACGAAGACACCGTTCATAGCACATTTGGGGATACAATCGATCAAGTGTCTATGGACTTGCCTACCCACGGAGACATCAAATTTTTCATACACAAGGACATCAAGATATGACAACAACAACATCATGAACAACAGCTAAAGACAACATACCAAATGCAACGAATGCAAGAGGAGGGTTGTTGACAACACGAAGGCAGAAAAAGGTTGCAAGTTCAAGCAAGTCCATTGATGACGAAATCAACTTTGGAGACTATAGCTATGAAGTGATGATGTGACATGAAGATCGCGTGAAGGCAGAAGATGGAACAAAGTAGGAATTGCATGTGCTGCAACAGTAACTCAGGAAGAACATGAAGCTGCACAGATAAACGAATGAGTTGCAACAGGAACAGGAACAACAGTGGGTACAACATGCACTTACGGATGAAACTACGCTCATACAAGTTAAGGATCACCCCAGCAGTTGACACAGAGAAGACACGGTGAGCAGTGTTGTTGATTGCATGCAAGGGATTCAACAACATGCATGTTGTTGAGCGCACGCATGCAATACAACCCATTCAACACACTCACCGAGGCGAAGACAAGAAGCAAGTCCAACTAGGGCTGAACATGCACTTCGGTAAGTTGATGCGCATGACCACCAGCCCAGACATTATGCATTAGTGTGTTTCCGGTTCAACGTACCCAAGAAGACCATGCGCATGTTAGCAGATGAGTTGGATGAAGGGGTCGAACCAATGCACCGGTCGCAACAAAGGCAAGAGTTTGCTTCAGCAAGATGTCACCATGAGGTACATGCACACCATCACGGATGACCAAGTTTGGCATCAGCTCACCAGCTTCACCATCACAAGCATGTCAAAGAGTTGGTCTCACCATAGCAGATCGAGTGTCAGTGATGTCTTGCAAGGCTTGCTCAATCCATGTTGTCTCACATGAGTACATGTGCATTGTAATGATGAGTCATGTCAAGTGTAAGTCGAGTGTCAATAGTTGGATGTAACAGCATAGAGTAGGTGAAGAGTCATGAGGGTAGTTGAACTGTCACAAAGGGGGAATGTCAAGGGTCACCCCACCCTTTGCTATAAATAGTCGCTCATAACTCATTGTATAGGCTTTGGTCAGCCAAGCTTCTACTAAGACTATCTTGAAGAAGGCTTGGACAGTATTGTAATGCGCCTTGGCTTCTCCACTGCACGGAGCTAGTACATCTCTTTGGAGGAGTAGGTGGATGTGGTTGTAACCTTCCATTGTTGGGGCTAATAGGTTTACATGGATGTATCGTATGATTGCGACTTACACTTCTTTATATAATAAGAGCCAACATATTTTCATGCATATGTTGTTATTGTAGTTGGACTGCTTCGGTTTCCTTAATGATATATGTTGTTTAAATTATGTACTTGTGTATGAACTGATTCACACGCAATTATATGAATCTTGTTGTTAATGTGTTGCATATGTTGTTAACGTTGTCACCATGCGTGTCGACTTCTCTGCTGGATATCAGACAGACCTTTCACTTGAACCTTGCTATAATGATTGTAATACTCATCTTAGACTAATCCATGAGTGTTGTATGTGTTATCTTACCTTGTATGATGTGACTGTCGTATCTGAGTGGACTACTTCATCGGAAGCTGAGCATGTCCTTTGTGTTGGTGTTCCTAGCCGAGTTGCGACTGATCCATTTCAACCTGAAACTCACCTTCACCTCCTTCCCCCTTCAAAGTGTTGGAACCTCTCATACACCTTCCTTGACTCACTGGATCAGTCACACCCTTGCTACTGACAAGGTTATCGTACCTTACGACCCACTGCTAGGACTCCTACACCAAACGGTCTGAGGTCTAATTGGGACTTCTTACCGGGGAGATCCCCTTGACATGTTGGCGAGTCCAACCCCATCAACAATATCTAAGTTACAAATCTTGACTTCATGGATTTCCCCAAATGTTGATCAGGACATTTTTCCCGATCAACACCACCGAATAAAAAAAATATGTTATGACAATATTTAGCAGTTTTTTTTATCTAGGGACATTCAATTTGATGTATCGTTAACAATTAGATCTTGCATTTAGTAGTCCTATCAGCATGTCTTTGTGCCCTTTCGATGCAAATGCTAGTGTTAAATAGTTATAGAACTATGTTATGTTATATTTTATATATAGAACTATAATATATAACTATGTGATGTTATAATTAAATATAGTTATGTTATGTTATAGTTAATATTTTATATATAACTAAGTTATGTTTTGTTATATAGTTACATGATGTTTTATATATATATAAACAAATTTTTTTTGGATTTTTAATTTTAAAGATTAATATTTTATTTAAGAAATTAATTTTTTTAAATGTATCATACTATGTTTATTATTTAAAATAGAAAATAATTTTAAATTTTAATTTTAATTTTAATTTTAAGTAATAAATAAAATAAAATATCTTATTTGATCTTTAATAGAGGTTGAACACCATGAGCAACCATATTCATCATGTCAACCTCAAGCTCCTAATTAATTTATTTATTGGTTAAATAGTTTGGTTGTTTTTTGTTCTGGAGTGTTTTGGGGTATATTTTCAATCAAATTTGTTTGAAATTTAAAATGCATATTAAAAAACAAAAAAAAAAACAAAATTCAATTTTTTTTTCAATAAATTCTTAACGAAAACTTTAAAACCTAAAATAATTAGAAAACAACGTTTTTACCATTCAAAATTAGAAAATATTTATAATAAACATGCTATAAAATTTCAAGTAGGAACAAAATTTAAAACCTAAATTATAATTCTTTTAGTGGTTTCGAAGCGTTTTCTTGGTGGTTTTGTGGTTTTCTAGGTTGATTTTGTGGTTTTCTAGGGTTTTTTGTAGTTTTCTAAGTGGTTTTGAAGGGCGTTTTCGGTGGTTTTCATGGTTTTAGTATCGTAAGTTTTTTTTTCAAATTAATTTATTAATTTTGCAAGAAAATTTAAATTAAAAACACAAAAGGAATAGGAAAACTACCTTGGCTTGAGCCTCTGGGAGATTGACGGGCTTATTGGAGAGGTTGGTTATGTTTCTCCATGTTCCTATTGCTCGATCAAGCTCCAATACCTCAGTCGAGCTCCTAGTTATCCTGCATTTTGTGCAAAAATGACGTGCATAGATCGTGGGTGCATGTTTTAATATAAAATTATGGCTCGGTCGAGCCTTAGGGCTTGATCGAGCCATATATCTTGATCAAGCATTAAAGCTAGATTGAGCCTTTTGTTTTAAACCCTTGATCAAGCTATTTTTTAGCACTCGAGGAGCTCAATCGAGCGCTTAAACTACTCGATCAAGCCCTCTTTTTTCACCTACACGTGCCTCTCTTGCCAAAAAGTATAGCCTGTATCCATGATATCACCCTTCTCTTCCTTTTCTGGTGGAGTTGGGGGATCATATCATCCATTCGAGGATTAATTTTCTAAATTTTTTGGAACAAGAATGGCCTGATTATTGGTTAATGCAAAAAGGTCTTTTATAACTTAATATAAATTACATTATAATCATACAGCTATAAAAGGAATACTGTAGTAGATGAGACTAATGATTGGATTGGATGAGATTAGGAGAGGAAATATCAACTTCATTAGAAATTATTACAGTAAATGAGATTATATGATTGGATGGGATCAAGAGGGAATCTCAGCATCACCGGAATCTATTTCTAGATGGTAATATTATGTATCTAATTAATATGTCAACAACAGGATAAGACATGAACGAAATCATATCTTAGATCTTCTGGAATTATCTTGCCTGATGTCTAGTGTGTATTCTTCTAAATATGTTCATCTCATTCATATTTTTGTTTTTGGTCAAGTAAGAGTGGAACCTTCTATTAACCGTAAAAGTGTAATACATATGATACATGTATTTACTTGTGAAAAGACAAGCCTGTTGTTGATTTACCATCACTAGACAAGCCTGATGTTGGTTTACCATTAACAGCGTTTACAAAACCCAAGATCAAACAATGATTCACAAGGTTATATCAATTCTACAACACAAGACTAAGGAACAGGTTCCTTTCTATTCATCGGTTTCTCATACAAACTGCGAAGACCAACGAACTTCAAAAAATACCAAAATCACGCCAATCAATCTTCTCCGAACTGCTCCCCATGCTCGAGCCCGAACTCCCAATCCCCATCGTCCAAACAAACTCCCCATCCGACGGTCCACAGATCCTACGTTCAAAAGAGCTACGCGGGGAAATGACACCGTTGATCAATGTCTATTTAATCCAACGGTCCACTATGATTTCAGCTTGAACAACGGCACGATGAATAACACAAATCCGGACCCGAAAAGGAATAGAGCTCCTCAACCTATAGGATTTCGGGTCTGTCTAGGTGGTTAACGTTCGATCTCTTCCCGGCCCAAAATCCATCAAATGATTGAGGCCAAAAGAACCTGTGGACTTCGGCCTTTCAACTAATGAACGGGTTAAGCAGCGTTTTACTCCCTCAGTTCTCCTGAGCATCATCAATCCATCTTGTCGATCCCTCATTCCTGATTGCTCTAGATCATTTCCTTTGTTCCTAATCCTCCCATGTTTAGACTGAGATGCGCTATTCATTTTGAAACCCTCTTGAAGCTGCTCATCCATAACAACCCACGACCTCTGTTCCACCCGGAACTGTATATCCGCTTCGCTTATCCAATCTTCTTTTCCTTGAGTTTTACATATTGGGAGAGACCGCAGCCCAAGGATCTCCGCTCTTCTTGCCTTTCGCTAGTCTTTCTCCTTCTCTCTACTAAAGATCTAGAAGTGTTCCATATCTTTGGCAGCCTGACAGAGACAATCATCACATAGTTTTCCTGGGGGTATCGACTCCCAAACGTGCTGAGTACCATTGCCCTTATTAATCACCCCTTCATTCGCCAAATGATCAGCCAGCATATTTACTTTTCTTTTCACATGGACAAAGTTGACAGTTATTAAGGTTTGTAGGTGGGTGTGAATATGGTGAAAGACATGCGATAACCTCCAATGTTTCGACACTTTTTCCGGTGTCGTTCCATTGCACATTTTCTTGGCCGCTTTGATAATCAATTCCAAATCTGCTTCAATGATGACATTGTGTGAATTTAAATTCACCAAGGTTTCCAGGCATTGCTCTAAGGCCATAAGTTCCACCATGTTGTTAGTGGCTTTCCCCAAGTGACTATGAAAGATCTCCTTTATGCGTCCCTGCTCATCTCTTGTAACACCCCCAAAACCAGCTAACCCTGGGTTGCCCTTGGACGCTTCGTCTATATTGACTTTTAAGAAGCCTTGTGGAGGAGGCTTCCAAATATCCATACTTGCATTTGTTTGGCTCACACCCTTGTTTATGCCCTGTGGGACTATTGACTAGAGACCCAACTGCAGTAGAATACAAGCTTCCTAGGGTAGAGGAGGATTCTCCGGAAGTTTCCACAACAAACCTCTGATTGTTTCTTTGAGTTGTCGTAGAATTTGTGAAATTATGTGCTGGGGCGTGCCTGTCTTGCTTTTGAAAATCCTACCATTTTGTTCTTTCTAAACATCCCAGATGACAAAGCCTGGAATCAGAGTCCAAGCTTTATTAACGATTTCATTGCCTGAGAAGTTTTTCCTCCAATTCTTCAAAGTGTTGGTGATGCTGAGTCTGTCCCGATCAGTATGCCTGAAGACTGAAGCCACCCAATCCCACATGGTGGAGGTGAAAGGGCAGAGGTTGAGTAGGTGATTCATCGTCTCCTCTTGTGAGCCACATAGAGGGCATTTGGATGGGCCAACAAAACCCCTTCTCCGCAGATTCTCCGAAGTTAAAATTTTCTTTTGTTGAACAAGCCAAATGAACAACTTTATTTTCATCATGTGAGGATTCTGCCAAAGGTCGATCAGGGTTTTGGTTGATAAACCCTGTGACTATTCTTTTTTCTTCTTTGAGGTTAAATTTTCCTTCGGTGTTCCTTCCCTGTCTTAGTTGGTCAGACAAGGAGGACACCAAAATATTCCTTTGCTTCAAATCCCAAGCAAGAGAATCTGCCTGGGCCTTCAAAGGGTTATCTTCATTGTGGCCTAAATCCTTCCAAATTCTCCATTTACCATTGTTCCTTACCTGATCCCAGAAGTATCTTACCATAAGTAAACCTTTGTTGTCATTATCAGTTTTGAGAGTGGCTAATTCGTCCTTAAACAGATTCGGTTCCTGTTCCCAGTTATCCTCCCAAAATCGTGCCAGGTTCCTAGCTCGGATCTCCCAGAAACTATGTTGCTGGACGATACCTCTATTTTCCCAAGCCAGATTCCAAATGTGGGAGCCCTTAATGCACCTTGACATTCGGATGTGGTCCCTCTCCTCCCAATTTTTTGCATATTTTTTTTTTGAGAGCTTGGCCCACGGGGTTGCCGATTCCTTGAGCCACCTCCGCCAAAGTGTAGCTCCCAAAACTCTGCTGAGGATTTCAGGATCATGAAGCCCCAAACCACCATGGGACTTGGGTTTGTAGATCTTGTCCCATGCTACTAAAGCCCATTTCTTTTTCTCTTCCCCTCTGCCCCATAGAAAATCCCTTTGAATGCTCCTGATTTTTTGCATAACTCATTTAGGAGCCGGAAGAGCTGAGAACATGAAAAAGTGAATGGACTGCAAGACAGCCTGTGTGAGCACAAGGCGTCCCGCCAAATTTAAGGACCTACATGTCCATCTCCTGATCTTGTCCTGAAGCTTATTCATTATCGGCTCCCACACTCCCTTGCTTAGAGGTTTATCTGTAAGAGGCTTTCCTAGGTACTTGGAAGGTAACTGTTCCCTTTGAAACCCAAGAATTCTGGTGATGTTCCTATGGATAGCTATGTTAGTGTTAAAGAAGAAAACTTTTGATTTGTTGAGGCTTACCTCTATGCCAGCTGCCATAGCAAAGTCGTTTAAGATTTGTTTGATCACTCTGGCTTCCCTGACTGTGGGTATACCCTGTAGCATCGTGTCATCCACAAATTGTTGGTGAGTATTTGCCGCTCCATCCAAGGTGAGTTTGAGACCCTGGATTCTTCCTTCAACATTTGCTGTTTTGATCACTCTGCCTAGCCCTTCCATCATAAGAACAAAGAGGAAGGGAGAGAGTGGATCCCCTTGTCTGAGACCTCTAGAGGGCACAAAGGTTCTTGAAGGAGCACCATTAAGCAAGATGGAAAAACTGGCAGTGGATATTAGTGCCATAACCCATCTTATCCAGTTGTGGTCAAAACCATAAGCTCTTAGTACTGCCTTTATATAAGACCAACTTAGCTTATCGTAAGCTTTCGCTAGGTCCAGTTGAATGATCATACCAGCTTGTTTATTGCTTTTGAGAGAGTGTACCACCTCGTGAGCTTGGATGACATATCATTCATATTTATTCCTTTACTAAATATGAAATTTCTTTCTGATTTGTAAACTGCGATGGATATTCCACTGGACAATTCATCACAATAGATCTAGAAATATTATATTGAAAAATCCAAAATTCTACACTATTACAGTTTTATTAAATTCCAAGATTTGTATATCTAACTGTAATTAGTGCATGCATGCAAATGGAAATTATGTAGAAAAATAGAGAACGATAAAATAATCACACACAAACACATAAGACATAATATATGCTCTGGAAAACCCTTTCAGGAGAAAACCCAACTGGAAGGTGAATTCACTTCGCTCTCTTTCCTTGTCTCAAAAGATGGTTGTAGGTACAAAGAAGTATGGCCTGTGGAGTGGGATGATACAAGGCAGAAATCCTCTCTGTGTGCTCCACCTCTTATCCATCTTGGCTATCTTTTCTTAGCTATGGAACAAAATTCACTTGAAAGAATGGAATACCTCTTCCTCCTAGTGGCTCGGTTATAACACAACTCGATAGTCTACTAGTGGTTAAGTTTTGACTACCTCAACGTGTAACTAGAGTTATAATATAGACTCTTCTAGAGTATTTTATATCACAATCATGTGGCTAGCCCCTTTTCCATACATTATGGGGCTTGACGCGACATCCTCTCGAACCATGGTGGTGAAAATAGGAAGGTCAACTTCTAAGCGGCATAACTTTCACATACATATTTTGATTGACATGATTCTTGCGTCATTGAAAATGTCTCTGTGTGTAGAATAACATGAAAAGATGTTTCCCTTAAGAAACAAAGTTCTACCCACAAAAAATGTCATTTTATGCCTCAAAATGCTCTTGGAAGGTTTGAGACCTTGTTTTTCCAAATTGGGTCCTGTCGGTAAAAAAGGGTCCCGTGAGTTGATTCCTACACTTTTTCCACTATGAATGCATCGAGATGGATGAAAAACAATATAGTGACCAAATCTGAATCACATTATTTTTTCTTCTTTTGGGGACAAATAAAAATAACTTTCAGTTAATTCAAAATCCATTTTTGAATATTGCAAGCACATGCCAGTTTTGTTGATATTCCCTTCTTTATCAAAATTTAAAATCTAAAACTCCATACTAGACATTTACAACTACACTTTAGATCCCAACACTCTTATGAGAGGTATACTCATGACTCTTTGAATCTGAATGAACTCCCATGCATTTATGATCCATAATATTTGGTAGTGAAAGTACCCATAATCGCTTGAATTAGATTGATTATTTTATGTATGAACATAATTTATGTTATTGTTATTTGTTATCTGATTATTAATATAATAATTTCAATAATACTACTATGACATAACGGATGGAAATTTGAGAAAGTTATAACGTCTGTGTACATCACATAACCATCTAGTCCATTTGTATAAATTAATTGAATGTATAAATGTGATATATACTTTTTATAAATACCATCAACCAAGTATCCAGTCCATCGATTTATTTGTATTGGACCCGTAAGAATATTGTATTGGAAGGAACTCTAATTAATTTCAACTTAATTACATTATATTAACAAAAAAAGAACAATCATGAAATAGTTATCCAATGTTTTAATATTTTTATAAATTTGTACAAGCATGGACTTAATTTGTTTGAGTTTCGTTGCAATATTTGTATTTATCCACAACTCTTCCACCATTCTACTTCTATTGTTATAAGGTGATGAGAAATTAAGTGTTCTTAATTTGTTGTTATATGTTGAGTATTAACCTGTGGAAGCATTAAGTTTGATGTGTATAACAACTTCAGGATTAAGATGAATCTGTGCGATACCCATAGGTAAAATAATAATCAATCAATC